>JAQPPZ010007914.1:6252500-7502500 GCA_028583015.1 Wollemia nobilis
TCCAACATCTGATAAGATGGATGATGTTGGAGAGTTCTCTTACCTCTAGATGGAGAATCAATATCCATTGGTGAGGAACTAACTGACCTTTGTGGAGAAGGACTTGGTGATGATGATGATGAACTGGAAGTCGAATGTCTGCTTGGGCTTGGAGGAGGAGGAGACTTCTTGCTTTTCTGTGGTGCCTGTTGAATTTGTGAAGAACCTGCATCATGAGATTCAACATCACTATAAATTTTGGGATTTCCCCATTCTCCCCCTTCATCAAAAATCACATCCCTGGAAAGTATTATTTTTCGAGTCCTAGGATTGTAGAGTCTGTAAGCTTTTGTGTTCTCACAGTACCCTACAAAAATGCATGCTTGACTCTTAGGATCGAGCTTCTTCCTCTGTTCATCAGGAATGTGTGAGTAAGCCAGTGAACCAAACACTCTGAAATGCTTGACATTCGGTTTCTTACCATACCATGCTTGATAAGGAGTTTTCCCTTTCAAACTTGAAGTAGGACTCCTATTCAAAATATACACACTGGTCCTGGCTGCATCTGCCCAATACATATTGCTCAAATGCTTCGTTTGAAGCATAGATCTTGCCATCTCTACAATGGTGTGGTTCTTTCTTTCAGCCACACCATTCTACTGTGGAGTATAGGCAGTAGTGAACTGCCTCTTTATTCCATGTTTTTTACAAAAATTCAAAAATTCATTAGAGGAGTATTCTCCTCCTTTATCTGATCTGAGACACTTAACAAAATATCCACTCTCATTTTCAACTCTTGCTTTAAAATCTACGAAGCAATCAAATGCCTCATATTTATGCTTCAAAAAATATATCCAGCACATTCTTGAAAAATCATCAATGAAAAGAAGAAAGTAAGAGTTATTACCAATGCTCTTGGTCTGCATCGGACCACAGATGTCTGAATGCACTAGTTGGAGTGGATAACTGGCCCGCCATGCTTGTCCATGAGGAAATTTGGTTCTAGCGTGCTTGCCCAAGGCACACCCTTCATAGACTTCCTTATTGTCCTGAACTTTAGGAAGTCCGGTCACCATCGCTTGAGAAGTTAACAACTTCAAACTGGCTGAATTCAAATGACCGTATCTCAAGTGCCACAACACACTTGGGTTTGCAATAGCAACATTTACTAACTGATCTCCTCCTGGTTGGCCAAAATTTAGAGGAAATAACCTATTTCTTGTCATTGGCACTTGAGTAATGACTCTATCACTATTACTCTTATCAAAAATGGTACATTTACCCTCATCAAATAGCAACTTATAGTTCTTTTCTAACATTTGACCAACACTTAAAATATTGTGTTGGAGATGAGGTGTGTAATAGATATCACTTACTTGTTTCATGCCTTCTTTTGTTGGAACCTCCATGGCTCCAATGCCTTCAACCGCCAATGACTTGTCATCTCCCAATTTGATGCTGGATTTGTAGGAAGAATCCAGAGTAGCAAAGAGTTCTTCTTTGCCACTCATATGATTTGAACACCCAGTGTCCAAGATCCAGGTGTCATTCAGGTTCTGATCTGACTTGCCATATGAGAGAAAGAGATTTGAGGTCCCTTCCTCTTCTCCAAAATTTCCATACTCGACTTTGACTATTGCTCCCTTGAGAAGATTTTGACCAACAATCACGAGCAAAGTGGCCAAGTTTGCCACAATTGTAGCAAGCTTGTTTTGACTTGTCACTTCCTTTTCCTCATCCTGGATGCTTCCCTCTATTCTGCTGTCCACCTCTATTCCGACCTCCACCTCTGTTTGAAGATCCTCCTCTGTTAGGAGTTCCACCTCATGGACTATTCCTACCTCTACCTCTGTGCTGACCTCTACCATGACTTCTGCCTTGTCCTTTTCCTTCTTGTGAAGTGAAGGCTTTGTCATCACCTCCATGGCTAGTGGAAGGAGATTCCTGCAATCTCTCTTCATGTGAAAGAAGAGAACCAATTAGTGCATCAAAGGAAAGTGCAGTCAAATATTTTGACTCTTCAATAATGATTGCTACATGATTCCACTTAGGAAGAAGTGTTCGCAACACTTTCTTCACCACAACTTCTGGTTTAACTTCTTCACCTAGAGTGACCATTTTATCTACTACGACTTTGACTCGCATGCAGTAGTCTCCTACTTTCTCATTCTCTTGCATTCTGAGATTTTCAAAATCTCTTTTCAGAGTTTGAAGCCTGACCTGCTTCACTTGATCACTCCCTTGAAAACTTTCCTTTAAAGCATTCCAAGCATCTTGAGTTGTTACACAGGATGCTATTCTAGGAAATATGCTTTTATCTAGGGTTGCTTGCAAATGATATAGGGCAGAGGAATTATTTTTCTATGCTTCTTTCCTAGATTTTCTATCAGCAACACTTAAAGTAGTCCAGTCAGTAGGAGAGGGTTCTATGTAACCCTCTTCAACTACATCCCATAAACCTTTACCTATCAACAAGGTTTTCATATTTATTGACCAGTATTCATAATCACTACCATTGAATTATGGAATTGGAAGATTTGAATTTGAAGCCATTTCTACTACTTGAAAGCAAACTTTGATTTGACTAAAAATAGGAAGTACAAAGCAATTACAAGTTCAAATCAAATCTAGATTTCTTAACTCTCTCACTGATTTCTTCTTCTTCTTGTGGATTGTCCAGTACTGGAGGTCCAAAATTATCTGCAATGGAATCCTCGTCATCACTGATGACAACTATTTTAGGAGCTATCTTGGCTCGACCTGTGCTGGCTCAGCCTCTGTTAGCTCAGGCTCTGGAGAGCGTGGGGTATAACTTTCACTAGATTGTTGCTTCGGCTCAGCTGGAGAGTAGCTATCACTGGCTTGATCTACAGGTGCAACTTCAATTGTATCAGACTCCTCCACTCGTTGTCCAAAAATATTGTCTTCTGAGTCAGCCTCGTAACCAGAATCTGGATTCCTTTGGTGGGCTATAACAACATTTTGTAACTGACTGAACACAATGTGCAATCCATTTCTCCGAACTCATTCATCAAATGATTCAGTAGTCTCTCTCCATAGTAGAGAGCACAAAGCATGGTAACATCCGGTAGATCTGATCATCTACTCATCAAGGCAAAAAGAAAAAAATCATTAGAGCTTCTGAGGTTACAATTTTTGCTCTTTTACAACCGTTGAGGCTATTACACAAAAATTTTAGCCTTGAACGGGGTTCCAAGGGGCACTCCGAAAGGCTTCCCGTCACTTTTTTTTTTTACAATGCTTGCCTCTAAGGTTCAAAGCCCTTTTTTTTAAAAGTTCTCAAAAAATTATTAAAGTATTTTATTAGTAAATTTAATAATTAAAACAAAATTGCTTTTTCTTTTAACAAAAAACAAAATAATTAAAATAAAAGCAATTTAATAGTAATTATTAAATAAACTATAAATACTTTAATTAAATTTTAATAAACTTAAAAAAAAAACTTTCAATAAAAAAAATGAACCTTTTATAACCGCCTCGCGAGTTCGAACTCGTGACCTCCGACGCCTCAACGGAGACTATCTACCAATGCGCCCGCAACTCCTTTGGATATCAACAAGGCACACCTCATACCCATTATCTTCTGACGTCCGACGCAAAGAAAACAAAAAAAAATATCTCCCTTGCCACCGTCGGGTTTTGAACCCGAGACCTCCTGTCCACTACTCGAGCGTCTTCGCCAAGCAAGCTACGCCCACCGACGCGATATGAAAGGCAAACGTGTTAGTATTAAAGGTGTCACGCAACCAGTTTTTAAAAAAAAAAATGATTTATCCCACATCTGTTGGGATAAGGATTGTGGGAGGTTATAATAACGCAAATGCGCGCGTTATTATTTGATTGCCCTTGGGCAATCGTTCCCCGTCCAAAATTTTGCCTCAGCACTCCAACAACCAACTGCACACGGACACCTCAACGCATTTGCCAACTCATACGCCATGCCAGACACCACATCAGTCTCGTACTACGTGCCCATGTCAGCTCGTCTGCTCATCACCATTCGCCACGTGTCACCCTGCTAGTGGCCATGTCACCTGCAATCGTTGCTCCCTCAGTCTGCCACGTATCAGTCTGCTCGCACCTCAGCCTCAAACTTCATGCCCAACTATCAGCTCAGCCAACACCTACCTCGAACTGTGTGTCACCTCGAACTACGTGTCACCTCGGGATTCATGCCCAACTGCCACTTCAACCAGGACCTACCTCGAGATCCATGCCCCTGGCCTCGGCTCTCGTGCCCTCCGTGCCTGTGCCTCAAAAAGTGCACCCGAATCTGATACCAATGAGCCAATTCGGGCTATAATATAAAAATAATATTTAATTAATAACATAAAAAATTGCAGTAGCTCATGGTATTTATAGGGAATAAAGGATTAGGGAGGAGAAAGGACGGCAAGGAGGGATAAGGGAGGATAAAGGAGATAAGAGAGGATAAAGGAGATAAGGGAGGAGGTGGAGGTGAGAGGTGTCGAGGAGGTATAAGGGTAGTTAGGAAGGTAGGTGAGGGTATATAGGGGTTAGGCGAGGGAGAATAGGGAATCGAGGGAAAATATATTTAGAGGGGCTAGGGAAAAATATAAACCAAAAAAAAAATTGTCGACCATTTGAGTGGGTGTTCACACTTAGGCTAGAATAGCTAGTTTTTTCTAGGCCTTTTGATAGAAACCCCATTCACACTTGCAACAACCATATCTCTCAAAGACCATTAAATTGCCTTTTCCATTGTAATCAAACTCAGTTGTCAAAATTAAGTGCTTTTTCTTTTATTTTTATTCAACCATTGTTAGAAAAATATGGGGAGGCGTGTCTTGTCTTTTGTTCTTTCATCAATTCATTGGCCAAGAATGGTAAATATTTAAATGAAAATACGGGGAGACTTGTCTTGTCTTGTTCTTTCATCAATTCATTGGCCAGGAATGATGAATATCTTGTCTCGTTCTTTCATCAATTCATTATCCAGGAATGATAAATATTTATCTTGACGTTTTATCAACGGTGCAACGGTGGGATTTTAGCTCTTTTTTGGGAGGTCTAAGGTTCAAACCGTGGCATGGGCGAGTGTGTGAGAGGGTAGGTGTGTGGTAGCTTTGTGTTAAAGAGGTTTCTCACAATAACCAAATCAAAAAAAATATCTAAGTGAACATTTGAGACTACTCCATCCAATATAAATATATATGAATTACTTATTCATGATTGAAATTTCGTATACCTACCTGTCTGTCTCACATTGAAATTTCGTATACCTACCTGTCTGTCTCACATTCATTTCTACATAAGATTTACCTTAAAAAAAAATTACTGCTATCTTAAATACCCACAACTGCCCTCAAATAAATGATTTAATTTGACTACATAAGATTCAGTACAAAAAGGTTTAATGCTATCTTAAATACCCACAACTGTGGTATAATTTGAGTGTTATTATTCCCTTATTATTTATAGGGGAATCGGTCACATTTACAGTTTATTTTTATTATTAAGTAGGGTTGAAATCTTGAGGCTGCTCTTTATAACTCTTATTCTACATTGTTGTTGTTTAACCTGTGTGAAGTATTACTACTATTGTCTACGCACTCAGGGGATTCAGGTCATACTACTATCATTGCAAACAAGCATGTTCCAAGGTTTAAACCTAAATCTCTTCTTGATAGCATTAAGGGGATTCAGGTCATACTACTATGTTTGGAAACAGACATGTCCTAAGGTTTGAACCTAAATCTCTTCTTGACAAACACCAAAATTTATCAATCCACCTAACCTAGTGACACCACCCTAAGAGAATTTAAGTCATACTACTATCTTTGCAAAAAGATATATCCTTCATAAACGCCAAAACTTACCAATCCACCTAACTCAGCGACACTACCATCCTTTTATAATAACCATTTGCATTCGAATCTTGTCAACTATATCAGGGTGTGTGGAGGGACATTTGACCATCAGTGTTTGGAATTCAGACTTGGCATCAAGAATGGGGCCATGGGTGGTCGTTGCTATTGCCTTGGGTGTGGCGTTGGTCTCGGGATTCTTGCTTGTTTTTGGGTTTCAGTGGAGGCCCAAGCCCAGCATTGGGAACCTTAGGAACAAACATGTTCTTGTCACTGGTGGATCCAGTGGAATAGGCCTCCAGATTGCCAAGGAGGCACTGTTTCAAGAGGCCTTTGTCACCATAGTTGCGAGGAACCCTGCAAGGCTTGAGAAGGTTGTGGAAGATCTCTTGAAGGAAGTCAAGTGTGACCCTACCAAGATCAATTCAAAGGTAAAACCATAGGAAAAAAATAAATGCGTTATATTCAGTTATAAATCATGACGATGGTGTCTTATAACAATAGTCTAATTATATTGATTTGGTTAAGAAGCTGTTTCTACAAATGCTAAGTTTTATAATGAATTCTTCCAAAGTTTAACAAATATACGAACCCGTGGTTTCTTTCAATGGTCATATTTCTTTTTCTTCTGGGGACTTATCAAAGTGGTATCTGTTTGGTGAAATGGTCATTCCTAAACAAACGTTGGAATATGTTGGTCTGTAGGTCCTCTTAAAGTATATCTATTTGGATTTTGTTAGAAGATGGTTTACATGCTCGTTAAGTTTTATAGTAAAATTTTCAAGCTTTGAAATTTGGATGAATCTGTGATTTCTTTTCACCATCATGTGGTTTTGGTTAAAGTTATTTGTACAATCTATCAGTGTATTTATTTGAAAGACGGAGTTTTGCAAGTGTTAAGACGAATTATCTGAGCTGTTACATATACGCGAACTTATGATCCTTTTTTAAGGTTATATTTTGTCTCTTTTCCTCTGTGAGACCTAGCAAAGTGCATCAGTTTGCCTAGAAGCTGGTTTCTGAGACTGATAAGCTTCAACAAATACATGAATATGTGATTTCCTCCTTTTTCTTGTTTTTCTTTGTAGGCTGCAGATGTGAGCAAGTATGAGAAGATCTCGGATGCCATCAAACAGTCTCATATGTGGAGGCCTATTGATGTCTTAATCTGCAATGCAGGGCATCTGAGTAGTCAGTATTTGGATAAGACAAGCATAGAGGATGTGGACCTCACCATTCAGACAAACTTGACTGGGACTCTCTACACTCTGCATGCTGCTCTGCCATTGATGAAGAAGAGAGCTGGCAGGCCCCCATGCTCAATCGTGCTTATGTGCTCTCTTTCCTCTCTGGTCAGTTGGGCCTTCCACCTACTTGAAAAGAATGGTCTTCTGGTCCATCTACACTAGTATATTTTTCGTTTGTTTTTGTTAATTTCTACTGATTGTGGGTACTGCTGTACAACTCCATCAGTTTTTGCTCTATGGTCATGATGTATATACCGCAACAAAGTATGCTCTGAGAGGGCTAGCTGAGTCCCTGAGGCTTCAGTTGATCCCTTACAATATCAGAGTTAGCCTCGTGTGCCCTGGCTTTGTGGAGACTCCACTTCTGGACCAATGTGAAAGTGAGTAGCATATTGAATGCATGCATGCTAACCCCAGTAGTGTTGTGTTATGTATATTGAAATTTTTTTCCTAGGTGTCCTAGAGAGTGAGTAGCATATTAAATGCATTCATGCCAACCCCACTAGAATTGTGTTATGTATATTGATTTTTTTTTGTGGGTGCCCTAGAGAGTTCTTATACATATTAAATGGATACACCCATCATCATTTTTCAAAAATTTTCCAGGTTTTTATTAGGGGTTATATATATATATATAATTTTAAGTGGATGTTTAATGAGGTATTCAAACTGCACCGTATTTGTTTGTGGAAGTTGATCAATTTTTTGGAACTGGTTATTCAATGGATATTGAATTTGTTTGTGTGTCGTAGAGAGTTGGTATACATATTAAATGGATATTCCCCATATTCATATTATATAATATTTTATTGTATATAATCTTAAAAAAAATCCCTTTGATGTAATTAGGATATTAAGATTACACTCTATTTGTTTTTGTGGATTGATAAAAAAAAAAATTAATTGACAGTCAGTGAAGAAGTATTGAATTTGTATGGATATTTATGCAGATGAAATAGGAAAGGGAATGCTAGCTTTGGTGAAGATTTTCAACCTGTATAATAGAAAAAAGGCAGAGGATCCAAAGGATGTTGCAAACTATACATTGAAGGCTGCCAAGGAGGGGAGATTTATGACCACAGCATTGTTTCCTGGAATATTTGTTGCCACTTTATCAAGGGGTGTTCTGCCGGCAGATTCTTTGCCTAGGGCTCTGCTTGAATTTGTTTTGTATTTTCCATTCAGGATTGTAAGCTTTGTGATTGCCACCCTTACTGCTTTTTACTTTCAGTATATTTATAAGTATTACAGAGGGGAAAAGGCGAAGACTGCAGCTAATAAAAATCTATGAACATGATAGCTATCTCTAAGGACTTGAATAAAAATTTGTTACCCTGCTTATAATGTTGTTTCTTTTTTAAGTACTTCTACAAAACCAATAAATATATCTCTCTCTCGTAAAAAAGCCTGCTGAGATTGATTAAGGCCCATTTTGGAAAATTGATATGAAAGGGTTATTCATCCATTCAGTAAAGCAATAATAAGCTTATTAAACGATTTTATTTATTTTTTAGTTCATATTTCTGTTGGGATTTATCACATCATGAAGTGATTATTGGTTAATGTTACTCACATACAAGGAAATTACAGCAAAGTAGACAAGTAGTTGTAGGTACAAGCCTCATGGGTTTTTAATAAAGATGTTGGGTAGTTGTAGGTATAAGCCTGATGAGTTTTTAATAAAGATAGTTAATTAGTTGTAGTTTTAGTTTTTTTTCTTATTTGAATAAGTTATATTTAGAGTTCTTTTTTACGTTCAAATTTTGGGTTACTTTTTATAATTTTTATTTCACCTTACGATCGGGTGTTCAAGATTTTTATCGTCATTTTCGGTTTGATGTGCCTTGCATCGTCCAAGGGATTCAGAACAAACTATTACCTTTGCAACAAACTTCCCCTAAGGTTTAAACCCGAGTTTCTTCTTGATAAGTATCCAACCAAACAACACTTACGAATCTACCTAAACCTTAAAAGTTTATTTTTAGTGTTCCTCATATAAAAGTCGTGTGAGTTCTTAATATCACTCACGAACAAGTTTTGTGAGCTTTAAAAAAAAATTAACAACAGTTAAAACCATTGGATAAATGCTTTTATTAATGTTGGAATTTACGATTGCAACATTAATTCATTTTTGGTTAGAAGGAGTTTCAACTTTTCATAAAACAGGGTAAAAATGAATAGTTAGAATCATTCAATCACGTAGAATATTTAAGTAGGTTTTGATTAATAGAAAAAATCTAAATATTGTAATGATTAATTTTAATAATATTTTTTTATATAAGCGATTCAGTTTTCTAATACTAAAAACTTTGAACTTTTCTCGGAAAAAAAAAAAGTCAAAGTCCTTATTTCTATAGTAAACTTGCAACTTTTTAATTTCAATAAAACTATATTAAATTTTTTTTTTTTCTTCTTTTCTTCTTCTTTCATGTGGTTGGTATGATTGCTTTATAGAGAAATTCAATTTGTATTTAAGAAGGCTTTGACTAATAAAAAACAAAAATCGTGGTGTCGTGGTGTGGGCGAGTGTGTGTGGTGGTTGTGTGTTAAATTCCCTACTAATAAGCATAGCTCTCGGTTTTACAAGTGGTTTTACAAGTGGTGGCTATGTGTTAAATTACCTATTGATAAGCATAGTTCTCGGCTTTATGATGGGCTCTGTGCTTGGTTGTAGGGGTTTCTCACACTAACCAAATAATAAAAAAAAAAAATCTAAACATTGTAATCAACAATTTAAATAATATTTATTAAGTTTTTTTTTCAATAACAAGTATTTTGAAAAATTATTTTTTATGCCATGTTGTTTTTTATAGACTATATATATATATATATATATATATATATATATTGTAGTGTGTGAAGGTGTTTGTTTTATTTAAGATACTCTTTCTTTGTAAACAATATTTATCAAAATAATAAAACATTTAATTGATGTCATTATATTACTTTGGAGTTAATCAAAATTGTATGTAGTTTGTTTTTTTATTACAATATTTTTAATTGTTATTTTATCAAAAATATTTTGTAATGCTCATATATGATGTCATGCTTTATAAGCTTGGCCTTCAACCTCCAAGTGTTTGGTGGAGGGATTGACATTGGAATGTGGATACTCCTTTCAAGAACTACTCTTCTTCCTTGATTTATCAGCTACTTAGTCTTGTTTTCCTTGGTGTTGATAAACTTAATGAGAGATGGCAGACTCATTCTACCTCTTATATTTGGATTGCTCATTTGAACATATCTAGCAGTCTAATCTTAAATCCAAGATTATCTTTTTTCTTAGGTCTCTTATTTATCAAGGGCTTCCTATGGGAGAGAGACTTAGTAGGGTTGGTCTTCCTAATCCTAAGTGTCCAATTTTGTGGTCGTTTTGAGAATTTCAAACATTTGTTTTGGTTATGCCCTCATGCTTAGTCTGCTTGGTCTGGATTCACTCATTGTTCAAGCCCTTTCATCCTGAATTTTTAAAATGGCAGATGATCTTTTTTGAAGATAACAGTTGTTGGCCTACCTATATTACTACTCTATGGAATTTCTTCCATGCTATTATTTTGTTTCAACTTTGGAAATCTAGGAATGTTGTTGTCTATTATGGAGATTCAATTTCTAGTCAATTTTCCTTACATGAAAAGATTACAGTATTTTCTTTTATTACTGTTCAACTCCATTCGTAGGCTTCCAAGTTGACTCATGAGTTGGTGCATTTGATAAATCTTGTTAGGTTCTGGTGCGAGGCTTTGTGCACTATCAACATGGCTTTGCCTAACCTACTTCGATCTTAAGGTTCCTATGTTTCTTTGAGGCCTTGGCATAGCAGGTTGAGGGGATGACATTTACTAGCATCAGGTTGTTCTGTCAATACCCACAGTAAGGCTCGATCTCCTCTTGGAGTGGCTCCCTTTGTTTAGAAATTCTATTTATTCACCCTTTTAGGTGTTAGAGTAAATCACTATATAAAATATAGAAAAGCAATTATAGTGTTTCAAACTTTAACAGCATAATTAACAAAATAAGACAAACACATAGTAGAAGAGACAACGATTTTAACGTGGTTCACCCAATGTGGGTTACATCCACCGAGAATTTTCAATCCTTCTTTCTCAATCCAAGCAATAGAGGGTTACAACCTACATCAAACATTTGTTGTAATTTCCTCTCTATATTTACAATGAATCAACACAATAATTTTCATTGTACTATGTTTTTCTTCACAACTATATATAAAAAAAACAGAAAAAAAACTGCTTTTCTTAATACATTCCAAGATAACACTGAGTTCCCAGCACCTAATTTTAGGATAAAAACAAAAAAAAATTCCCTAGCTGTCCTGTTGTAAATCCGAAAATTTTCTCTGGTAGACTAACAGACTGTAAATCTAGAAACTTTCCCTGCCCGTCCTGCAGATAAATCCAAAAACTTTCTCTGTTTAGCCTCCTCATAATTAGGCTCCATTCCTAACAATCTTCCACTTGGAGACTAATTCCATTGCACCATACTGCAACCAAGGACTGAAAAATTCTCATCATGGCCTCTTATTCCTTAAGGCCAACTGAAGTTGAGCAAAAGCTCAACTTTTGTCGACACCACTTTTGTAAGCATATCAATAGGATTTTGTGATGTGTGAACTTTTCCTAATTTCGAAGATCCATCTTCCACTACTGATCTAATGAAATGATACCTGAGTTTGATGTGTTTAGTTTTTGAAAGGAATGTCAAATTCTTCGCAAGGTGTATAGCACTCTGGCTATCACTCCACAACCTATTATCGTCTTGCTTCTTCCCCAGTTCTTCCATTAGTCTTTGCAACCAAACCATCTCTTTGCTTGCTTCTGCAGCAGCAACATATTCAGCTTCAGTGGTTGAAAGGGCAACTACGTGTTGGAGTTTATAAATCCAACTAACCGCTCCTCCTCCTATAGTAAATATGTAGCCAGTAGTGCTCCTTCCACCATCAAGATCACCTGCCATATCAGAATCTACAAAACCTTTCAAGAATATATTAGAGCCTCCAAAATTCAAAGAATAATTTGAAGTTCCTCTCAAGTACCTGAGTATCCATTTTACCGCTTGCCAATGTCCTTTTCTCGGATTACTCATAAATCTACTCACTACTCCCACTGCATGGGCAATGTCTGGTCTTGTACAAACCATTGCATACATCAAGCTTCCAACCGTTGATGCATAGGGAACCTTATCCATATGCTCTTGTTCCTTTTGTGTCTTGGGACAAAAATCTTTGGTGAGTTTGAAATGCTTTGCCAATGGAATAGCAATAGACTTTTGCCTTGTCATTTTCCTTCTTGGGAAGCGAAAGCTTTGTCATCGCCTCCGTGGCTAGTGGAAGGAGATTCCTGCAATCTCTCTTCATGTGAAATAATAGAACCAATTAGTGCATCAAAGGAAAGTGTAGTCAAATATTTTGACTCTTCAATAATTATTGCTACATGATTCCACTTAGGAAGAAGTGTTTGCAACACTTTATTCACCACAAATTCTAGTTTAATCTCTTCACATAGAGTGACCATTTTATTTACTACGGCTTTGAATCGCACGCAGTAGTCTCCTACTTTCTCATTCTCTTGCATTCTAATATTTTCAAAATCTCTTTTTAGAGTTTGAAGCTTGACCTGCTTCACCTGATCACTCCCTTGAAAACTTTCCTTTAAAGCATTCCAAGCATCTTGAGCTGTTACACAGGATGCTATTCTAGGAAAGATGCTTTTATCTAAGGATGCTTGCAAATGATACAGGGCAGAGAAATTATTTTTCTGTGCTTCTTTCCTAGATTTTCTATCAGCAACACTTAAAGCAGTCCAGTCAGTAGGAGAGGGTTCTGTGTAACCCTCTTCAACTACATCCCACAAACATTTACCTATCAACAAGGTTTTCATATTTATTGAACAACATTCATAATAACTACCATTGAATTTTGGAATTGGAAGATTTGAATTTGAAGCCATTTCTACTACTTGAAAGCAAACTTTGATTGACTAAAAATAGGAAGTACAAAGCAATTACAAGTTCAAATCAAATCTATATTTCTTAACTCTCATTGATTTCTTCTTCTTCTTGTGGATTGTCCAAAATAGGAGGTCCAAAATTATCTGCAATGGAATCCTCATCGTCACTGATGACAACTATTTCACGAGCTACCGTTGGCTCGGCCTCTGCTGGCTCAGGCTTTGGAGAGCATGGGGTATAACTTTCACTAGATTGTTGCTCCGACTCAACTGGAGAGTAGCTATCACTGGCTTGATCTACAGGTGCGACTTCAATTGTATCGGACTCCTCCACTCGTTGTCCAAAAATATTATCTTCTGAGTTAGCCTCGTAACTAGAATCCATATTCCTTTGGTGGGCTATAATACTGAACACAATGTGCAATCCATTTCTCCGAACTCGTTCATCAAATGATTCAGCAGTCTCTCTCTGCAGTAGAGATCACAAAGCATGGTAACATCTGGTAGATCTTATCATCTACTCATCAAGGCAAAAGAAAAAAAAAATTGTTAGAGCTTCTAAGGTTACAATTTGCGCTCTTTTACAATTGTTGAGGCTATTACACAAAATTTTTAGCCTTGAACGGGGTTCCAAGGGGTGCTCCGAAAGGTTTCCCATCACTTTTTTTTTTTACAATGCTTGCTTCTAAGGTTCAAAGCCCTTTTTTTTAAAAGTTCTCAAAAAATTATTAAAGTATTTTATTAGTAAATTTAATAATTAAAACAAAATTGTTTTTTCTTTTAACAAAAAACAAAATAATTTAAATAAAAGTAATTTAATAGTAATTATTAAATAAACTATAAATACTTTAATTAAATTTTAATAAACTTAAAAAAAAAACTTTCAAAAAAAAAAAATGAACCTTTTATAACCGCTTCGCGAGTTCGAACTCGCAGCCTCCAGCGCCTCAAAAAAGACTATCTACCAATGTGCTTGCAGCTCCTTTGGATATCAACAAGACACACCTCGTACCCGTTATTTTCTGACGTCCGACGCAAAGAAAAAAAAAAACAAAATATCTCCCTTGCCACCATCGGGTTTTGAACTCGAGACCTCCTGTCCACTACTCGAGCGTCTTCGCCAAGCAAGTTATGCCCACCGTCGCGATATGAAAGGCAAACGTATTAGTATTAATGGTGTCGCGCAGCCAGTTTTTTAAAAAACAAAAAATGATTTATCCCACATCGGTTGGGATAAGGATTGTGGGAGGTTATAATAACGTAAATGTGTGCGTGATGATTTGATTACCCTTGGGCAATCGTTCCCCGTCCAAAATTTTGCCTCAGCACTTCAACAACCGACTACACATGGACACCTCAACGCATTTGCCAACTCATACGCCACACCAGACACCACGTTACTCTCATACTACGCGCCCACATCAGCTCGTCTACTCGTCACCATTCACCACGTGTTGCCCTACTGGCGACTATGTCACCTGTAATCATTGCTCCCTTAGTCTGCTCGCACCTCATCCTCGAACTTCATGCCCAACTGTCAGCTTAGCCAGCACCTACCTCGAATTGTGTGTCGCCTCAAACTACGTGTCACCTTGGGATTCATGTCCAGCTGCCACTTCAACCAGGACCTATCTCGGGATCTGTACCCTTGGCCTTGGCTCTCGTGCCCTCCGTGCCTGTGCCTCGAAAAGTGTGCCCGACTCTAATACCAGTGAGCCAATTCGGGTAATAATATAAAAATAATATTTAATTAATAACATAAAAAAAAATTGCAGTAGCTCATGGTATTTATATGGAATAAAGGCTTAGGGAGGAGAAAGGACGACAAGGAGGGATAAGGGAGGATAAAGGAGATAAGAGAGGATAAAGGAGATAAGGGAGGAGGTGGAGGTGAGAGGTGTTGAGGAGGTATAAGGGTAGTTAGGAAGGTAGGTGAGGGTATATAGGGGTTAGGTGAGGGAGAATAGGGAATCCAGGGAAAAGATATTTAGAGGGGCTAGGGAAAAATATAAACCAAAAAAAAAATTTGCCGACCATTTGAGTGGGTGTTCACACTTAGGCTAGAATAACTAGTTTTTTTTAGGCCTTTTGATAGAAACCCCATTCACACTTGCAACAACCATATCTCTCAATGACCATTAAGTTGCCTTTTCCATTGTAATCAAACTCAGTTGTCAAAATTAAGTGCTTTTCCTTTTATTTTTATTCAACCATTGTTAGAAAAATACGGGGAGGCGTGTCTTGTCTTGTTCTTTCATCAATTCATTGGCCAAGAATGGTAAATATCTAAATGAAAATACGGGGAGACTTGTCTTGTCTTGTTCTTTCATCAATTCATTAGCCAGGAATGATGAATATCTTGTCTCATTCTTTCATCAATTCATTATCCAAAAATGATAAATATTTATCTTGACGTTTTATCAATGGTGCAACGGTGGGATTTTAGCTCTTTTTTGGGAGGTCTAAGGTTCAAACCGTGGCATGGGCGAGTGTGTGAGAGGGTAGGTGTGTGGTAGCTTTGTGTTAAAGAGGTTTCTCACAATAACCAAATAAAAAAAAATATGTAAGTGAACGTTTGAGACTACTCCATCCAATATAAATATATATGAATTACTTATTCATGATTGAAATTTCGTATACCTGCCTGTCTGTCTCACATTGAAATTTCGTATACCTACCTGTTTGTCTCACATTCATTTCTACATAAGATTTACCTTAAAAAAAAAATTACTGCTATCTTAAATACCCATAACTGCCCTCAAATAAATGGTTTAATTTGATTGCATAAGATTCACTACAAAAAGGTTTAATGCTATCTTAAATACCCACAACTGTGGTATAATTTGAGTGTTATTATTCCCTTATTATTTATAAAAGGGAATCGGTCACATTTACAGTTTATTTTTATTATTAAGTAGGGTTCAAATCTTGAGGCTGCTTTTTATAACTCTTATTCTACATTGTTGTTGTTTAACCTTTGTGAAGTATTACTACTATTGTTTACGCACTCACAAGATTTAGGTCATACTACTATCTTTGCAAACAAGCATGTTCCAAGGTTTAAACCTAAATCTCTTATTGATAGCATTAAGGGGATTCAGGTCATACTACTATGTTTGGAAACAGACATGTCCTAAGGTTTGAACCTAAATCTCTTCTTGACAAACGCCAAAATTTATCAATCCACCTAACCTAGTGACACCACCCTAAAGGAATTTAAGTCATACTACTATCTTTGCAAAAAGATATATCCTTCATAAACGCCAAAACTTACCAATCCACCTAACTCAGCGACACTACCATCCTTTTATAATAACCATTTGCATTCGAATCTTGTCAACTATATCAGGGTGTGTGGAGGGACATTTGACCATCAGTGTTTGGAATTCAGACTTGGCATCAAGAATGGGGCCATGGGTGGTCGTTAATATTGCCTTGGGTGTGGGGTTGGTCTCAGGATTCTTGCTTGTTTTTGGGTTTCAGTGGAGGCCCAAGCCCAGCATTGGGAACCTTAGGAACAAACATGTTCTTGTCACTGGTGGATCCAGTGGAATAGGCCTCCAGATTGCCAAGGAGGCACTGTTTCAAGAGGCCTTTGTCACCATAGTTGCGAGGAACCCTGCAAGGCTTGAGAAGGTTGTGGAAGATCTCTTGAAGGAAGTCAAGTGTGACCCTACCAAGATCAATTCAAAGGTAAAGCCATAGGGAAAAAAATAAATGCGTTATATTCAGTTATAAATCATGACGATGGTGTCTTATAACAATAGTCTAATTATATTGATTTGGTTAAGAAGCTGTTTCTACAAATGCTAAGTTTTATAATGAATTCTTCCAAAGTTTAACAAATATACGAACCCGTGGTTTCTTTCAATGGTCATATTTCTTTTTCTTCTGGGGACTTATCAAAGTGGTATCTGTTTGGTGAAAAGGTCGTTCCTAAACAAACGTTGGAATATGTTGGTCTGTAGGTCCTCTTAAAGTATATCTATTTGGATTTTATTAGAAGATGGTTTACATGCTTGTTAAGTTTTATAGTAAAATTTTCAAGCTTTGAAATTTGCATGAATCTGTGATTTCTTTTCACCATCATGTGGTTTTGGTTAAAGTTATTTGTACAATCTATCAGTGTATTTATTTGAAAGACGGAGTTTTGCAAGTGTTAAGTTTCATGACGAATTATCTGAGCTGTTACATATACGCGAACTTATGATCCTTTTTTAAGGTTATATTTTGTCTCTTTTCCTCTGTGAGACCTATCAAAGTGCATCAGTTTGCCTAGAAGCTGGTTTCTGAGACTGATAAGCTTCAACAAATACATGAATATGTGATTTCCTCCTTTTTCTTGTTTTTCTTTGTAGGCTGCAGATGTGAGCAAGTATGAGAAGATCTCGGATGCCATCAAACAGTCTCATATGTGGAGGCCTATTGATGTCTTAATCTGCAATGCAGGGCATCTGAGTAGTCAGTATTTGGATAAGACAAGCATAGAGGATGTGGACCTCACCATTCAGACAAACTTGACTGGGACTCTCTACACTCTGCATGCTGCTCTGCCATTGATGAAGAAGAGAGCTGGCAGGCCCCCATGCTCAATTGTGCTTATGTGCTCTCTTTCCTCTCTGGTCAGTTGGGCCTTCCACCTACTTGAAAAGAATGGTCTTCTGGTCCATCTACACTAGTATATTTTTCGTTTGTTTTTGTTAATTTCTACTGATTGTGGCTACTGCTGTACAACTCCATCAGTTTTTGCTCTATGGTCATGATGTATATACCGCAACAAAGTATGCTCTGAGAGGGCTAGCTGAGTCCCTGAGGCTTCAGTTGATCCCTTACAATATCAGAGTTAGCCTCGTGTGCCCTGGCTTTGTGGAGACTCCACTTCTGGACCAATGTGAAAGTGAGTAGCATATTGAATGCATGCATGCTAACCCCAGTAGTGTTGTGTTATGTATATTGAAATTTTTTCCCTAGGTGTCCTAGGGAGTGAGTAGCATATTCAATGCATTCATGCCAACCCCACTAGAATTGTGTTATGTATATTGAATATTTTTGTGGGTGCCCTAGAGAGTTCTTATACATATTAAATGGATACACCCATCATCATTTTTCAAAATTTTTCCAGGTTTTTATTAGGGGTTATATATATATATAATTTTAAGTGGATGTTTAATGAGGTATTCAAACTGCACCGTATTTGTTTGTGGGAGTTGATCAATTTTTTGGAACTGGTTATTCAATAGATATTGAATTTGTTTGTGTGTCGTAGAGAGTTGGTATACATATTAAATGGATATTCCCCATATTCATATTATATAATATTTTATTGTATATAATCTTAAAAAAATCCCTTTGATGTAATTAGGATATTAAGATTACACTCTATTTGTTTTTGTGAATTGATAAAAAAAAAATTAATTGACAGTCAGTGAAGAAGTATTGAATTTGTATGGATATTTATGCAGATGAAATAGGAAAGGGAATGCTAGCTTTGGTGAAGATTTTCAACCTGTATAATAGAAAAAAGGCAGAGGATCCAAAGGATGTTGCAAACTATACATTGAAGGCTGCCAAGGAGGGGAGATTTATGACCACAGCATTGTTTCCTGGAATATTTGTTGCCACTTTATCAAGGGGTGTACTGCCGGCAGATTCTTTGCCTAGGGCTCTGCTTGAATTTGTTTTGTATTTTCCATTCAGGATTGTGAGCTTTGTGATTGCCACCCTTACTGCTTTTTACTTTCAGTATATTTATAAGTATTACAGAGGGGAAAAGGCGAAGACTGCAGCTAATAAAAATCTATGAACATGATAGCTGTCTCTAAGGACTTGAATAAAAATTTGTTACCCTGCTTATAATGTTGTTTCTTTTTTAAGTACTTTTACAAAACCTATATATATATATATATATATATCGTAAAAAAGCCTGCTGAGATTGATTAAGGCCCATTTTGGAAAATTGATATGAAAGGGTTATTCATCCATTCAGTAAAGCAATAATAAGCTTATTAAACGATTTTATTTATTTTTTAGTTCATATTTCTGTTGGGATTTATCACATCATGAAGTGATTATTGGTTAATGTTACTCACATACAAGGAAATTTCAGCAAAGTAGATAAGTAGTTGTAGGTACAAGCCTCATGAGTTTTTAATAAAGATGTTAGGTAGTTGTAGGTATTAGCCTTATGAGTTTTTAATAAAGATAGTTAATTAGTTGTAGTTTTAGTTTTTTTTTCTTATTTGAATAAGTTATATTTAGAGTTTTTTTCTACGTTCAAATTTTGGGTTACTTTTTATAACTTCTGTTTCATATTACGACCGGGTGTTCAAGATTTTTATCGTCATTTTCGGTTTGATGTGTCTTGCATCGTTCAAGGGATTCAGAACAAACTATTACTTTTGCAACAAGCTTCCTCTAAGGTTTAAACCCGAGTTTCTTCTTGGTAAGTGTCCCACCAAACAACACTTACCAATCTACCTAAACCTTGTAGGTTTATTTTTAGTGTTCCTCATGTGTAAGTCGTGTGAGTTCTTAATATCACTCACGAACAAGTTTTGTGAGCTTTAAAAAAAAAATTAACGACAGTTAAAACCATTGGATAAATGCTTTTATTAATGTTGGAATTTACGATTGTAACATTAATTCATTTTTGGTTGGAAGGAGTTTCAACTTGTAAATAATTTTTTGTATAAATGCTTTTATTAATGTTGGAATTTACGATTGTAACATTAATTCATTTTTGGTTGGAAGGAGTTTCAACTTGTAAATAATTTTTTGTGTTTTAATAATTTTTTTTGTTTTAGTATTATTTTTTAAATTAAAAACAACAACAGTTCATAAAACAGGGTAAAAATGAATAGTTAGAATTATTCAATCACGTAGAATATTTAAGTAGGTTTTGATTAATAGAAAAAATCTAAACATTGTAATGATTAATTTTAATAATATTTTTTCAATAAATTTATATAAGTTTATATGAGGGATTCAGTTTTCTAATATTAAAAACTTTGAACCTCCCCCCAAAAAAAATCAAAGCCCTTATTACAGTAGTAAACTTGCAACTTTTCAATTTCAATAAAACTATATTAAGTTTTTTTTTCTTCTTCCATCTTCTTCCATGTGGTTAGTATGATTGCTTTATAGAGAGCAATTCAATTTGTATTTAAGAAGGCTTTGATTAATAAAAATCAAAAATCGTGGTGTCGCGGTGTGGGCGAGTGTGTGTGGTGGTTGTGTGTTAAATTCCCTACTAATAAGCATAGCTCTCGATTTTACAAGTGGTGGCTATGTGTTAAATTACCTGTTGATAAGCATAGTTATCGACTTTATGATGGACTCTATGCTTGGTTGTAGGGGTTTCTCACACTAACCAAATAATTAAAAAAAAATCTAAACATTGTAATCAACAATTTAAATAATATTTATTAGGTTTTTTTCAATAACAAGTATTTTGAAAAATTATTTTTTATGTCATGTTGTTTTTTTATAGACTATATATATATTTATTTATTTATTTATTTATTTATTTATAGTGTGTGGAGGTGCTTGTTTTATTTAAGTTACTCTTTCTTTGTAAACAATATTTATCAAAATAATAAAACATTTAATTGATGTCATTATATTACTTTGGAGTTAATCAAAATTGTAAGTTTGTTTTTTTATTACAATATTTTTAATTGTTATTTTATCAAAAATATTTTGTAATGCTCATATTGATGTCATGCTTCATAAGCTCGGTCTTCAACCTCCAAGTGCTTGGTGGAGGGATTGACATTGGAATGTGGATACTCCTTTCAAGAACTACTTTTCTTCCTTGATTTATCAGCTACTTAGTCCTGTTTTCTTTGGTGTTGATAAACTTGATGAGAGATGGCAGACTCATTCTACCTCTTATATTTGGATTGCTCATTTGAACATATCTAGCAGTCTAATCTTAAATCCAAGATTACCTTTTTTCTTAGGTCTCTTATTTATCAAGGGCTTCCTCTGAGAGAGAGACTTAGTAGGGTTGGTCTTCCTAATCCTAAGTGTCCGACTTGTGGTCGTTTTGAGAATTTCAAACATTTGTTTTGGTTATGCCCTCGTGCTCAGTCTGCTTGGTCTGGATTCACTTATTGTTCAAGCCCTTTCATCCTGAATTTTTAAAATGGCAGATGATCTTTTTTGAAGATAATAGTTGTTGGCCTACCTATATTACTACTTTATGGAATTTCTTCCATGCTATTATTTTGTTTCAACTTTGGAAATCTAGGAATGTTGTTGTCTATTCTGGAGATTCAATTTCTAGTCAGTTTTCCTTGAATGAAAAGATTACAGTATTTTCTTTTGTTACTGTTCAACTCCATTCGCAGGCTTCCAAGTTGACTCATGAGTTGGTGCATTTGATATATCTTGTTTGGTTCTAGTGCGAGGCTCTGTGCACTATCAACATGGCTTTGTCTAACCTGCTTCGGTCTTAAGTTTCCTCTGTTTCTTTGAGGCCTTGGCATAGCAGGTTGAGGGGATGACATTTGCTAGCATCAGGTTGTTCTGTCAGTACCCACAGTAAGGCTCGGTCTCCTCTTGGAGTGGCTCCCTTTGTTTAGTTATTCTATTTATTCACCCTTTTAGGGGCTGGTTTTATTTTTGGCCTTAGGTCTCTACGATGCTGATTGCTTGGATGGCCTTGCACCCCGAGCTGTGATTTTTCCAACTCCTTTTTTGGTGTAACCTCTCTTATTTTTTATTGAATATAATTGTTGGTTCCAATAGAAAAAATATTTTATAATCTTCTTCAAATTATTATGTTTCTCAAACTAAATAATTCATAATATTTTCATAAACAACTAAAATCTCACTAAATGAGTTGTCATTTAAAATATATATCTTGCCATGATGAAGATTAATACCATGATTGGCTAAAATATTTGGCACTCATTTTCCACCTCTATGAATATATTTGCTATAATAACCTATTAGTTTCCTAAAACCTCTTTTTTCAATGATCTTATTAATGCCTTTAATATTTCAAGATGCTATTTTTATTATTCCTACTTCTTGCTAACACTTATGATATTTGCTTTTGATTTCCAATATCAACATCCCTCTAAATTTTGTTTTCTTTGTCTTTGTTTCCTGGGTCTTTCTCTCTATTTTTTTTTATTCCCACCAACATTTTCATCTTCATCAATCTTCTCAACTTTTTCATAGTGTTTATAGTGAGACTTAGCATGGTTTGTCTTACTATAAAGGACCTAAAATGCAAGGAATAACCTCAAAAGAACTTTCTTATTTATGTTTTTGTGGAAACCCTAAAGTGCAACGATATTACTTATAATAATTATCTTCTCAGGCTTCCCTAAAAATCCTAAATTGTTATAGATATCCTCCATCCTTGTTTCTTTATTACATTGCTCTTGAAACCCTAAAACTCAAGGGATAACGTCTACAATACTTTCATTCCTATTGTAAGGAGAGGAATTTATGCTACTTGAAGAAAACAAGGATGATTTACTTAAAATAAACTTGACCTCTTCTGCCTCCTTTGTTTATAAGTTTTCCTCCATATATTCCTTTGCACCTTTAATTCCTTATGAACTTAAACTTACACATTGTACTTCATCATCCCTTGTATCCTTCTTTATTTCCTCTAACAATTGATCCAAGTGAACTATGATGGCCTTTATTGATCTAGGCATGTGACCTTTTTGCAACATGGCATAATGCTAAAAAGTGCCCAAAAATATATTCTTTTATCCTAACCACAATTTGAGGGGTATAACTTTGTGCTCAAGATTTTATTTTGATCCATTCAAGAAGCATTGGAAAGACTAGAGAGAGTAATAATTTCAATGATAGAGTTACCAACAACTTTGTGGAAAAAATGCTTTGAAGGCCTCTACCTCTTCCATCATGTGTGGCAAAAGCTTTGTCATCTCCTCCATAGTTGGTGGTAGGAGTTTCCTGTAACCTCTCTTCATGTGAGAGAAGTGAACCAGTTAATGCATCAAAAGACAATGTGGTTAAATCTTTGGATTCTTCAATAATTATTGCAACAGAATTCCATTTAGGAAGAAGTGTTCTCAACACTTTCTTCACCATCATCTCTGGCTTAATATCCTCTCCTAGTGTGACCATTTTGTCGACTACGGCTTTCACTCGCACGCAATAATCTCCGACTCTTTCATTCTCTTGCATCTTGAGATTCTCAAAATCTCGTTTCAAAGTTTGCAGTTTTACCTGCTTCACTTGGTCACTACCTCTATAGCTTTCTTTTAAGGCATTCCATGCATCTTGTGCAATTACATAAGATGCAACCCTAGGGAAGATAGTTTTATCTAAGGCAGCATGAATGTGATATAAGGCAAAAGCATTATTCTTTTGTGCTTCTTTTCTTGTCTTTTTATCAGCATTAGAAAATGCTGCCCATTCAACAACAGTTGGTTCTGTATAACCTTCTTCAACTACATCCCAAAGACCTTTTCCTATCAACAAAGTCTTCATTTTTATAGACTAGTATTCATAGTCACTACCATTAAATTCAGGGATTGGTAGACTAGTGTTTGTAGCCATTGCTAAAAAACAAACTTTTATTGGGGCAAACTGAAAATACAAAGCAGTACAGAAAGATTTAATTATTCAAATCAAATCTCGCCTTTTTAGTACATTCATGTTCTGCTTCGGAACTGCTGCTAATGATGATGATCTCAGGTTTCACTTCCACTGGATCTGCTTCTGCTGCTTCCTCTTCATCTTCTTCTTCTTCTTCTTCCTCTTCTGCTGCTTCTTCTTCTTCTTCTTCTTCTTCCTCTTCTTCTGCTTCCGCTGGTTCAAGTTCAGGCTCAGGAGAGCGTGGTGTATAGCCCTCACTCAATTCAGCTGTTGGTACACCTGGTGTGTAACTGGCACCAGATTGTACGTCCGAAACAAATTGCACGGTCTCAGATTCTTCAATCCTCTTTTCGAAGATATTGTCTTCTGAATCTGCCTCGTACCCTGAATCCGGCTTTCTCAGGTGAGCTATCACCTGATTCTCCAACTGACAAAACACAGTATGAAGCCCTGATCGATGAACCCTTGCATCAAAGGATTCTAGCGTTTCTCTCTTCAAAAGAGAGAGAAGTGCATAATAGCACCCTTCAGATCGGATCATCTAACATTGCACGGGCAGATTAATTCTCTTTTTTCAAAAAATCTCATCAAATAAGGTTTTTCAAATTTTTATAAAGTTTTTTTTTTAATAAATTTAATAAAGTTTTATAATTTAAAAAAAAAAGATACCTTTTAAATAAATTTAAAAAGATAATTTTTTTAAAAAACTATAATGTAAAATTATTAAATAAATTAAAAAACTTTATAAAATAAAAAACCTTATAAAAAAAAAATTTACCTTTTCCGTCGCGATTCGATCACGCGACCTCCGTTCGGCTAGGCGAACTCCTTAGCCGCACGACCACACGGCTCTGCTGGCTACAAAAGGGAGCACCTCCCTTTTAATATTCCCCGACGACAAAGATTTCAAAAAAAAAAATTTAATGTCCCGGCGGGATTCGATCCCCGGACCTCCACTGCATAATCAAACGCCTTGACCGCCAAGCCAAACGCTCGGACGAGGATAGACGAGAGCGTCGTTGGGTTTATTTCGACGATGGCCAAAGTTTAAAAAAAAAAAAATCGTGTGGGATTATCCCACATGCGCCGGACGCTGGCGCGAGAAGGGTTTATAACCCTCACTCCGCACAGAAGGCTTTGATTGCCTTCGGGCAGTCAAGCCTGGCCTTGTTTTACCAGCTCTGCCCAATCGTCGTTCGCCAACACGTGCCAATCGTCGTCCGCCACGTGGCGGTATTTTGTCAACTCTCTGCCAACCAAACTGCCAATCGCCCTGCGCCACGTGTCGTCCAGTCACCTCTGCCTCGACTGACGTGCCGCTGCCACGTGTCAACTTGACTGTGCACGATCCGCCTCAGGATCCGTATCCGACCTACCTCGGGGACTGTGTCCGAGTCTGCTCGTGATCCGCCTCGAGATCCGAGTGGTTGACTCCTGCCTCGGACTGTGTGCTCGCCTGGTCGTGCCTTGGGAATCGTGCCCGCGTTGACCTCACTACGCCTCGAGAATCGTGCCCGTTGGACATCAGATTCTGGCTCTGATACCAGTGTTTGGATCAAGTGCAGGTCAACCGCACAGTATAACATAGCAATTGACAAAATATTAAATGCAGAAAATATTAAAATAATATTTATTTGAGGTGCCGTCTAACATTACAACTTTAGCATATTGAATAATATATAGAGAAATATGAAGTTGGTGGGAAAGAAAATGTCGGAGGGATAAGGTGGGAGGTTGGAGAGATAGAAGGGAGAAGACGGCGAAGGAGGGATAAGGAGATGAGAGGAAATGGAGGGATAAGGGAGAAATAGTTGGAGGGCATATAGGAGATTAGGGGAGAAAAATAGGAGATAGACTGCCGACAATTCAAAAACAAATTCTGTCGACAAATGTAGGGAGATTTCACACTGAAGCTTAGAAAAGAGATTTTTCTAAGCCAGTTTCGAAACAACCCTATTCACACTTGTAACAGATCCTAACCTCCTACTTGTTGAATTCTGATTAAATATTATGCATTCTAGATTTTGTATTTGCTCCTCCTTTTCTATTTTTGTTTTTGTGCTTTTGCTTCAATTTGACAAATTTATGTCTTTCCCAATATCTTGAATTCAAAGAGGTCCATTTCCTCTTGAATATAAAATTATAGCCCATTGTGGTACTTGAAGATTCAAAGCCTTTTGGTATCTTGAATACTTAGATTTTCTACCAAAGAGTGGAAAACATCTATATAATCTTGACCATATTGGTCTTTACCTTCACACAATTATTGCGATCACATGTATTGGTCTTCATAGGCTCCCATGAGATAATATTCTTCCTTGATGGCTCCTATGAAATTATCCCATGTGAATACTACTTCATCTTTATTCTCTTTCATAACCTTGTTATAGTATGATTCCCACCAATTTCAAATAGGTAATGAAGCTTTCAAGAGTGCAAAAGTTGTTTTATCATTGTCAATAAATTTATTTACAAAGAAGTATGAAGATAACTTATCCAACCAGTTTTCTAGGTCATCAACATTCATTTTTCCTTCAAAAGTAGGATATCAAAATTCACATGCATCGTAAAAGGTGTGAGAGAACTAAATGGTGATAGGGAATTGAGAGGTTGTGCAAAGGAGGTTGCAAAATGTGCAATGGGGAGTCATTGAAGACTTTGATCAAATCAATCTATCATCTTTCCTCTATTTTACAAGAGCTTCATTCAACATCTCCTTGAGAGGATCAACTATATCAATGTTGTCCATTTTTATTTTCACCTAAGGTAGTTTAGAATGATAAGGAAGGTAATCAAAGGGATCTCACATCTCATATCCAAACTTTCAATGTATTGATCTCATGTATATGGACATACACTCAAAAGACAAACCACTTTGATACCATTGATCTAAAATTTAGAGTTTTGATTGATCCAAAACTCAAAATTTTGAGTTAAGAAATATTGTGAAAGAGTGAAATTCAAAATAACAGAGTGTAGAAAATCAAAAAATAAATATATAAGCAAAATAATAGAATGATTTTATTGCTCAAAAAATAGAGTATAATGCAAGCAATCTCTAAGAAGAGATGTAAGGCTATAAAATTGCAGCTATTACTCATGTTTTTATAGTCATGGGTGTATCTATCTTTATACAAGAATTGGTATGTTAGAAATCCATCAAATTGAATATGGAAGGTCATCATATGGAAATGTGGTTGTTCACCTACCATGAGTTACCCATATGGAAATTTGTTGATTCACCTTCCATAAGTTATAAAGTTCATATTTAATGAAAATTACATAAATATAACTTGTCCTTTTATGTTTTGTCTTCTACTGATGTATCAACATGACTAGAGATGCATTTTGGCTATGAAAATCTAAAAATAGAAAATTACTATTTTTAGTAAGCTTTTTGTTTTGCATTTTTTAGGGCCTCCGAAGCATTTTTTCCACAAAGTTATATGAAACTATGACTATGATAAAGTTTCCTACTAGAATTATTTTTCTCTTTCTAATATTTCCAATGCTTCTTGAATGGATTAAAACAAAGTTTCGAGCATAAATTTATGCCCCTAAAAATATGGTTAGGATCAAATAATAATATTTTTGGGTATTTTTGAGCATAATGCCATGACACAAAAAGGTTACATGCCTAGATAATTTATTACCTGATGTTGCAAATAGGCTTTCTTTGCCTCTTTTTTGTGAGTAAAATATTATTAATCTAATATAACTTCTACTATAGCATGATCTCCTTCCTTCATATTAAAGCTTATCTCATGACCAAACTTTTTCTTTTTGTCCATCATTTTCACTTTGCAATCTCTTGCCATGTGTCTAGTATCATAATATTTATGGCAACAACATGCAACATCTTCATAATCTACTTGTTGATCCCATTCTTTTGATTTAGATTTAATATTAATGAATTGTGGCAAATGTTTTGAACTACCCATAACAACGTATATTAGGGTATATGTAGCATGCTTTCACTCCTTATTAATTGGTCTCTCTTAGATGAACTCCCTTAGGGTATTCCCAATATTCTTCAAAATATTCTTATTGATAAGTTAATATGAAAGTCCAAAAAACCTAATGTAACAACCCACCAAAACCAAACCAAGAGAGAGATTTATTTTATTTTTTTAAGGTTGGTTCATAAAGAAGCCTTAATAATTTTTAGCATTGTAAGACATAACCACATTTTGAGTTCAATTTTGCTATAGACAACACTCAAGTGGACATGAGTGGCCAACATTTGTATTTTTGGGATTCACCTTTCTAAACCTTCCCATTTAGGAAGGACACTAATAGTGGTCTCCCAACTTTTCCTATACCCTCATCGGTATAGGACAAATTAACCACAACAAAAAGATTATCCTTTAAAGTCGATAACACTTAAAGGGGAATGCCTTTTCGTTAACACTACATAAGTTCATTAACGTAGGACTATTTTGGTGTAATTCCTTAGTGCTTAGCTACCACACCTTCACAGGCTAACTAATTCCATTACCACTCACCTAGTAATGAGCATGGCCACCTAATCCTCATCATTCAAGGTGCCACCACTATACTGTGTTGTGAATGATTCTAAAAAACTTCACTGCTTTGGGACACCTAAGACTCATCGTTAAAGGTGTATCATTCACAACTATCTAGTTATTGCATCACCATAACTCCTCCCAGATTTGAAAATAATTGGTTATTGCATCATCGTAACTCCTTTCAAGATTCACAACTACATGGTTATTGCATCATCACAACTTCTACCAATATTAGGTTACTTCTTGACTCATGGGTGCTCTAATATGGCTCTAGATTCATGCCTAAGAACCCCCATCAACCCAATATTCTAACCATTTGAAAAAAATAACCATCTCTTCCAAAGTAAAGTGTTATATTAATCCATAGATTAAATTTAATATAACACATTTCTAAAGACTAGAATTTTAATACTTTCAATCAAAATACTAGCATTTAGCATTTTCAAAAAACTCATTGAAGGAGTTCCTAGAAGAACTCATTGGAAAAATTTACTACCAAGGAGAATCTCCTGATAGTAAAGAAATTGGGACAATTATCGCCATTCAACAACAAGCCCAAGGGAGAAAGATTTGGCAAGAAGTTTGTCAAATTTCGGAGGAGTTTGGAGAAGATCTCAAGACTTTCATATTCTTGAGAAGAAGATCTAGTTTGAAGTCAAAATCTGAAAAAGAGAAAGGAGTTAGAGAAACCACCAAATTTGAGAGATTTGAGGATTGTCTTAGAAGGGTTCTTGAAGAATATCTCAACTGCGATTTGGAGGAGTTTCCTACCAAATTTTTGAGATTCAAGGACAATGTTTCTATTGCATAACTTTATTATCATTAACATAAACCATTCACCAATATGCAGAAATATCAAATCATTCATCCACAATACATTATCCACAATAACAATCCACAAATGAGAGAGATATAGATAATACCCTTAAGGTAGGGAAACAACAATAATAATCCTTAAGAAAGGAATAACTCCACAAGATCTCCCAAAGTGGGAGGCCACTTCGTGGGCATAGACAATTACATAAGATTATTCTTCAATGATCTGAATGATTACAATGACAAATATCTCTTCTTTATATATCCATATTCTTATTCTACTTTGGAGAGCCTACTACTAATATAATATTATAATATAATATAATATTATAATACAATCAACCTTGGGTTATGTATGGCCCATGCCAACCCTTATACAATATAATAATATATCCCCAATTATCTATTCCTAGGTACCCTACCATGCCACCCTCCTTACAAATGTTTCGTCCTCAAAACATATGAAGAAACTTGATAGTATGATTTGCTAAGCAATGTTAGCAACTGGTACCAATCTCGATCATCCATCCATCCAAGTGAAACCCGATGATGTTGGTATGCCATTTTGTTACTTGAGTATCCAAATATGCTTTGTTGGCTCCATGATTTTGTTGTTGTATTTTGATAACTTGAATGATGGGTCCACTTTTTCCTTGATGTTGATGATCCACTTTGAAAATCAGGATCCCTATGCTTTCTCTACCAAACTCTACCATAGTTGGTGCCCTTATGATTCCATGTGGAACCATAATATTGCTGACTTGAGTCATGCCTCCAAGAATATTGCCACTCATGGTGGTGTGGATGGCGATATGGTGTAACCTTAACTTGATATTCTATTTTCTTTGACTTCCCAACATTTGGCTCCATTGTTTTAAATTCTTCTACACATTGATCTTTTATGTTCTCTTTGTTTGGTGTGTCCCTGTGCTCTTATATCAAATCTTCCTTGGAATCTGTTATTGTTATTTATACTGAATCAATTGCTGCTGCTTCTTCCATGGACTTTATTGTTGCTACTACCTTCTTGGATTATGTTTCAGGTTCTTCAATTTTTTTCTCTACAACCACTTCTTGAGTTTCCTTAGATCCTTGCTTCTTAAGCTGAGAAATATCCTATAATTTTATCTTGTTTTTCTTGTACCATAACTTCATAAACTTCTTTTTCACATTAATGTTAACAGTACCCAAAGAATCTAACCAAGGATATCCAAGAACAATATCCTCATCATCCATATCAATAGCATAGAAATTTGAATGTAAAACATATTTATCCATGGTGATCTTCAAATATTCAAAAATCTGAACATTCTCACCCTCCAACTGTATGTCCTTAATTTTTGTTGCTTGAACTTGCAACTTCTTAGCCAAAGCAATATTAATAAAATTATATCTTCTACTAGGGTCAATGGAAATAATAACCTGTTCCTTTTGAATGCTTTCATGAACTTGTAAAATAGACTTTTTAGATTCAAACAAATTCCTTTGTCCATTTTCTAATTTATCTTCTACCAAAGGTATGATTTCCTCTGTCTGCATACTGACATATTTTTTATCTTCCCTGACCTTCTCCTCTTTTTTCTCGAGTAATTTTATTTCTTTTTCATAATCTTCATTCTATTTCTTGAAAAATTCTCATTCTACTTTTATTGCATTCAACTCATTTTGAGTTTCCTGTAGTTTTTTCTCATCGTATTCGATGATATCCATTAGGTAATCTATATAATATGGGTCCCATCTACTCAATAATTCATGCTCTATTTCATCCCAAGTGTATTCATTATTCCTTTATTTACAAAATTTTATCCACCAAGACAAAGCTTTCCCTTTAAAACATATATCAAGGAAGGATTTCTCAAAAGAAATATTATGATATGGAGACCTAAATTTTTTCCACCATTCCCTAACATCAATATCATATTCTTCAAAAAATATTTTTAGCTCCATAAGTTCACCTCCAGATAATGCAAATCTAGGGTTTCATGAAAATATATATCATACCCCAATGCAAACTAGGGTTCTATGGAAATAAATATCTTCCCAATGGGTTGAAGCTAAAAATCCACATAGACAACTAAATCTACAATTTTTCTTCCAAACAAACTAAAGTGCAATTGATTTGCTTACCCAAACTAAACACAAATTGTCTTTCAAGAATTTCGCGATTTGAAAATTCGTCACTTTCCTTGTTCCAGATGACTGACTTCATAAGGTCATTTCTCCCACAATACTGCTTGGATTCCTTCATATGACCATTCATTTTAAATCTCTTCAAATTCTGCACAATCGGATCCAAGAATCACTTGAATCGGATAAAATTACGCAGAGATATGGCTTCTGAAAGATGAGACATTTTTCCAAAAAAATCTGCGAAATTCGTCATTATCCTTGTTTCTGATGACTAACTTAGAAAGGTCGTATCTCCCTCAATAATACTCGGATTCCTTCATATGACCACTCATTTTAAAGCTCTTCAAATTCTGCACAATATGATCCAAGAATTGCTTTAATTGGATAAACATGCGTAGAGATATGGCTCCTGAAAGATGAGACATTTTTCCAAAAAACAATTGCCCTAATTTTGTAATTTCACAAAAAATCCCCACTTTGCCAAAATCGTTGCTCTGATACCACTTGTTGCATAACTTTATTATCATTAACATAAACCATTCACCAATATACAGAAATATCAAATCATTAATCCACAATACATTATCCACAATAACAATCCACAAATGAGAGAGAGATAGATAATACCCTTAAGGTAGGGAAACACCAATAATAATCCTTAAGGAAGGAATAACTCCACAAGATCTCCTAAGGTGAGATTTCACTTCGTGGGCATACACGATTAGATAAGATTCTTCTTCAATGATTTGAATGATTACAATGACAAATATCTCTTCTTTATATATCCATATTCTTATTCTACTTTGGAGAGCCTACTACTAATATAATATAATATTATAATACAATCAACCTTGGGTTATGTATGACCATGCCAACCCTTATACAATATAATAATATATCCCCAATTATCTATTCCTAGGTAGCCTACCGGTTTCGGTGAAGGTTTTGACTGCTTTACAATCTAAAAAATTTCAGATTTGAGGACAACGAGAAAGCAACAATTTGGGCAGCTTAAGTAGCTGCTAAGGTTAAGATTTCAGAGGTACGTCCTGAAGGAGTATTGGAGCCACCAAATTATAGTTTTGGGTAGCACATTATTGGAGTGTTAAAGCTACAAAAAGGTGAACCAAAGAGTTATTTTTGGACAGCCTAGAAGAGCTACAATATCATCTACAAAGGGCACCAATTAAAGTGATTCAAATATCCATCATCATCATCATCTACGAAGGTGAAAAGGTATGCAATAAAGGTGCAAAAGGTTCATTAGCCAAAATTTTATATTTGGTTCTTTTTTAAGTTTTAAGCACTAGTTTCAAGGATTAAAGGTTGCATAAATAGGTTTCTACTTGAAGTCTTCAAGGGAGTGCAAAATTATTGTCTTTAAGGATCAACCTACACATAAGAATAGAAGTTAGATATATTTCGAGAGAAAGAAAATATCAACATTCTATTGACTATTCTAAGCAAGAGAAGACTCTAAAAATTTGCATATTCTATAGTGCAAAAATTATTGAAAAGCTTGGATTATTTAGTGTAAAAGTAACCAAGCAAGAGAAGTATTGCCAAAGGTTTGAAGACAATATTGACTCTAATTTAAGACAACATTTCGAGAAGCCAAGTGAATCGGTTTAAGAGCATAGGGGGAAAAACATCTATATCATTACTTCTTACATTTGCAAGCACCTCACTAGAGCCATTCAATAAAGCTCTAAAGTGAAGTATCTCTAAGGTGAAATAGGAGATATATTGGACCCGTAGATTATCATCCAAGCAAATATAAAGAAGTCAATTAGAAAGGTAAAAGAAATAGGTAGAAGGTACAACTATACTAAGGATGTCAAGTTGAATACGTCTAGAAGTCTTTGGTGAAGGCAAAACAAAGCTATAGTAAAGACTGTCCAAGCAACGTAGTCTATCTAAGCAACGAGTTCATAAGGTGAATCATCCAACAGAAAAGATATTCGTTGGAATTTGGTTTCTAATCTGCCCATGTAACAACATTGACACAGCGAAGGAAGCATCATTGGCGCTAAAACTTAGCCTCCATATTGCCCACACGATAACATCAACTTGCACCAAGCAAGCATCCTCATTTGACTTGGATATCCAACGTGGAAGACATCACAGGTTGCAAGGCAAACTCAACAACCCTAGGAGGAGATACAACGAACCATCATGCAATGCAAATAACAAGGGTGAATTAGTTTCAAAAAAGGTTCAGTTTCAAAGAAGGATACTCATTGCCTGAAGCTACCTCATAGCCTTGCTCGACACTCAATCACAACGTTGGAAGAACAGCTACTTCTGTCATAGAAGCGTTGGAGAATAACCATCATTCTCCTGTCAAAGAAGCATTGGAAGTAGAGCAAATAGGACACGAAACAAGCATTCGAATAACCTAAGATAGTTAGGGCAAAAGTGGTGAAAGGCTTGCACCATGTGGAAGAAGGTGTTTCATGCAATAGCCAGGACATCAAGGATAACTCGAGCAAGAATCCTTAGACATAATTTATATAATGCTCCTAAAGAGGTGTTAATCAGGTCAAATATGTTGAAGGAATCTATTAACTCACCTAATGCCACTTATCATTTGGCGTTGGAAGAAGGTGGAGTGGAAGCGTTTTTTAAGAGGCTATACAACGCCTGTGCCACTTGGCACCATCCATAGCATACTGCATTTCAATCCAGGGAGACGACCTTAAAAATAAGTGCTTGTATAGCGCTCATAAAAGCGACGCCAATTAGAGGTGAAAAGGTGTGAACTAAAAGCGCATTTAAGAGGTAAAGTGGCACAAATATCGAAGAGGAATATCTAAGTAGCTCGTCAGTCAAATAGAAGTGCATAGGCCAGCACAATTATATTGAAGAGAAACACGCCCAGCAAGGGATAGAAGTTTACAGTAAACAATTCGATATTATAAAAGAGCACATAGCAAGCTAAACAACGTTGAAGAGGAGCACAATTGCCACCTACATAATAAAGTACAAAGGTCAGAATATCAACGTTGAAGGAAAGCGCATTCATCAAGGTGATTAGAAGTGCGCAGTTCTGAATATAAGCATTGGAGAAAGCACACAAATCGAGGAAGAAAGAGATTGAAAGATTTATGTTGCACCTCAAAGTTGACAAATAGTCAAGTCAACTATCACTAAATCGCATAAGACCAAATTGATTACAGAAATCTTACAAGTTCGAATTAAAGGTAAGAGTTATATTACAAGTTTGTTAAGGTTGAAATCAACTAAACTTCGTACTCTAGAGATATTAAATAATAGGAGTAATAAGGTGTTAATTTCTAAAAAAACATTATGATTATCTTGAGAAAAAAAATAAAAATTTAAAGCATTAAAATCTTTTTTATGACCTCCTCAAAAATTAAGAAAGGGCAACCTTACATCCTTTCTAATATCAACTTCTTTTTAATCACATTGATGTTTTTGTTTAATTATTGTTTGTAACATTGAACTTATAGATTTTTATGTTTTTTTTATGCTAAACCACAACCAGATCTATCTAAATAACTACTAACAAAATCAAAATAACGATGAAGTACTTCCTTACATAATATAAATATAAATATAAATATATATATATATATATATATATATATATATATATATATATATATATATATATTAAACTTTCCACATTTTGGTTTGTTTATAAAAGCAGTTAATTTTTTAAATGCAAATAAAGTTTAGTAGACCTAATATCAAACATTCTGAAGAAACACATAGACCGAATGCCCTGTATGGAGCACATGCCATTTTTATATCAGTAGAACGATGCTGCAATTACAACAGCATTACAAAATAAGTTTGTACTATAGAGAATATAGCAAAAGAAGTTTGTACTATGGAGAATATGGCTTTGACTGATCATTGCAGACCAATTCAATTATAAATGTTAAAATTGTTAAACTTTCTTTCAAAACAATCGGTGGAGCAATCAAATTTCCTGTAGCATTTTTATCATTTATATTTAGTTGTGGGACTTGGATGGTTTATGAGCCTCATTACTTATCAAACTTTTTGTCAATAGAGTAGCAGGCTTAAAGGTGCAAGCCCTTGGTTCCTCTTACATAAGATTCCTCACATCTATTAATAGGGAGTGGGGGCACGTGTGGTGGGTAGTTGGCACTCTTACTTTCTATGCGGTCCATGTAATATTCTTATTCAAACTGTTTATTTCCAATAACATATTTCTCTAATAAAATTTAGTTCTTTATTCAAACTATTTATTTTCAATAACATATTTGTATACTCCACCATATCTTTACCATTAAAGTTACCTTATCTTATTGTCAAAATTGAATGCTTTTTCTTTTACTTTTATTCAACCATTGCTAGAAAAATACGGGAAGGTGTGTCTTGTCTCGTTCTTTCATGAATTCATTGGCCAGGAATGATAAATATCTAACTGGAGTACTCCATCCAATATGTATCCAACTGGACGTGTTAGGACTACTCCATCCAATATACATATAAATGTATATGGGTTATTTCTTCTAATCAATTTCTCCATGATTGAAATTTCGTATACTTGTTTGTTTGTCTCTCATTCATATCTGCAATAGATTCACTACCAAAAAAAAATTACTCCTATCTTAAATACCTATAACTGCCCTCCAATTTTATAGGTATTAATTTTTTCATGATTAAAATTTAGTATACCTATTTGTTTGTCTCTCATTCATTTCTGCAATAGATTCACTAAAAAAAAATTACTCCTATCTTAAATACCTATAACTGCCTTCCAATAAAATTTGAGTGTTATTATTTTTTTATAATTATTTATAAGAAAATCAGTTATATTTACAGCATATTTTTATTATTAAGTAGGTTTTAAATTTTGAAGTTATCTTTTATAACATTTATTCCATCTCATTGTTGACCCATATGAAGTGGCCACCCTATTTCTACTATCAAGCAGGTTCAAATCTTGAGGTTACCCCTATAATCCTTATTCCACCGCATAAAGTGACTATGGCCATCATGGGAATGAGACCCACTCAGCTAATTCAGATGAAACTATTATCTTTACAAATAAACATGTCCTAAAATTTAAATCTAAATCTCTTCTTAATAAACTTACCATCCACTCACCAAGGATACACCCTCCTTTTTATAATAGCCATTTGCATTCGAATCTTGTCTTGTCAAGTATATCAGGGTGTAAGGGACATTTGACCATCAGTGTTTGAAATTCATAGACTTGCATCAAGAATGGGGCCTTGGGTGGTCGTTGCTATTGCCTTGAGTATGCCGTTGGTCTCGGGATTCTTGCTTGTTTTTGGGTTTCAGTTGAGGCCCAAGCCCAGCATTGGGAACCTTAGGAAGAAACATGTTCTTGTCACTGGTGGATCCAGTGGAATAGGCCTCCAGGTTGCCAAGGAGGCATTGTTTCAAGAGGCCTTAGGCTTGAGAAGGCTGTGGAATTGTTTCAAGAGGCCTTAGGCTTGAGAAGGCTGTGGAAGATCTCTCGAAGGAAGTCAAGTGTGACCCTACCAAGATCAAATCAAAGGTAAAGCCATGGAGAAAAAAATAAATGCATTATATTCAGTTATAAATCATGACGATTGTCTTATAACAATAGTCTAATTATATTGACTACCAGGTTAGTTTGTAGGAACTACAGAACTGTATTGATTTGGTTAAGAAATGGTTTCTACAAATGCTAAGTTTTATAACTGATTTTTTCAATTTTAACAAATATACGAAGTGGTTTCTTTCGATGGTTATATTTCTTTTTCTTCTGGGGACCTATCAAAGTGGTATCTGTTTGGTGAAAAAGTCATTCATAAACAAACGTTGGAATATGTTGGTCTGTAGGTCCTATCAAAGTATATCTATTTGAATTTGTCAGAAGATGGTTTACATACTTTGAAATTTGCATGAATCTGTGATTTCTTTTCATCATCCTGTGGTTTTGGTTAAAGTTATTTGTACAATCTATCAGTTTATTTATTTTGTTGGAAGACGGAGTTTTGCAAGTGTTAAGTTTCATGTATACGAACTTGTGATCCTATTTTTAAGGTTATATTTTGTCTCTTTTCCTCTGGAAGACCTATCAAAGTGCATCAGTTTGTCTAGAAGATGGTTTCTGCGACTGATAAGCTTCAACAAATACATGAATATGTGATTTCCTCCTTTTTCTTGTTTTTCTTTGTAGGCTGCAGACGTGAGCAAGTACGAGAAGATCTCGAATGCCATCACGGAGTCTCATATGTGGCGGCCTATTGACGTCTTAATCTGAAATGCAGGGTATCTGAGGAGTCAGTATTTGGATAAGACAAGCATAGAGGATGTGGACCTCACCATTCAGACAAACTTGACTGGTACTCTCTACACTCTGCATGCTGCTCTGCCATTGATGAAGAAGGGACCTGGCAGGCCCCCATGCTCAATTGTGCTTATGTGCTCCCTTTCCTCTCTGGTCAGTTGGGCTTCCACCTACTTTAAAAGAATGGTCTTTTGGTCCATCTACACGAGTATATTTTTCATTTGTTTTTGTTAATTTTTACTGATTGTGGGTACTGCTGTACAACTACAACAGTTTTTGTTCTATGGTCATGATGTATATACCGCAACAAAGTATGCTCTGAGAGGGCTAGCTGAGTCCCTGAGGCTTCATTTGACACCTTACAATATCAGAGTCAGCCTTGTGTGCCCTGGCTTTACGGAGACTCCGCTTCTGGACCAATGTGAAAGTGAGTAGCATATTGAATGCATGCATGCCAACCCCACTAGAGTTGTGTTATGTATATTGAATTTTTTTGTGGGTGTCCTAGAGAGAGAGAGAGTAGCATATTAAATGCATTCATGCCAATTGCCAACCCTACTAGAATTGTGTTATGTATATTGAATTTTTTTGTGGGTGTCCTAGAGAGTTCTTATAAATATTAAATGGATACGCCCATCATCATTTTTATATTGAATATATATATTAAAATCTTGAGTGGATGTTTCTTGGATGTAAATGGGATATTCAACTGCACTGTATTTGTTTGTGAGAGTTGATCAATTTTTTGCAATTGGATATTCAGTGGATATTGAATTTGTTTGTGTGTCATAGAGAGTTGGTATACAACTTAAATGGATATGCCCCATATTCATATTATATATAATCTTGAAAAATGTTTTCTTTAATGTAATTAGGATATTAAGATTACTCTGTATTTGTTTTGGGGGATTGATAATTGTTTTTTAATTGATAGTCAGTGAATAAGTATTGAATTTTTATGGATATTTATGCAGATGAAATAGAAAAGGGAATGCTTGCTTTGGCGAAGCTTTTCAGCCTGTATAATAGAAAAAAAGCAGAGGATCCGAAGGATGTTGCAAACTATACATTGAAGGCTGCCAAGGAGGGGAGATTTATGATCACAGCATTCTTTTCCGGAATATATTGTGCCACTTTATCAAGGGGTGTACTGCCGGCAGATTCTTTGCCCAGGGCTCTGCTTGAATTTGTTTTGTATTTTCCATTCAGGATTGTGAGCTTTGTGACTGCCACCCTTACTCCTTTTTGTCTTCAATATATTCATAACAAGTATTACAGAGGGGAAAAGGAGAAGACTGTAGCTAATAAAAAGCCATGAACATGATAGCTATCTCTAAGGACTTGAATAAAAAATTGTTACCCTGCTTATAATGTTTTTTTTTTTATTTTCTAAGAAGTACTACTGTGAAGGTGGTCTCACCTGTACTGTAGATGGAATCAACAAAGCAAGGTTGCAAGCTTTTGAGATTGATTAAGGCCCATTTTGGAAAATTGATATGAGAGGGATATTCATCCTTTCAGTAAAGCAATAATAAGCTTATTAAACCATTTAGTTCGTATTTCTGTTGGGATTTATCACATCATGAAGTGATAGATCATAGTAAAATCGAAGTGATTGGTTAAAGTTACTCACGTGATAGATCATAGTAAAATCGAAGTGATTGGTTAAAGTTACTCACGTAAAGAATATTTTTGCAAAGTTGTTAAGTACTTGCAGGCACAAGTCTCATAAGTTTTTAATAAAGTCGTTATGTAGTTGCAGGTACAAGTCTCATGAGATTTTAATACAGTTATTAAGTAGATACAGGTACAAGTCTTGTGAGTTTTTAATCTTATTGCCAAACATATTGGCAAACAAGTTTTGTGAGTCTTAAATAAAGTTATATTAAATAGTTATTGGTAAGGGTCAAGCTGGTTGTAACAACAGTTATTCGAATATTGGATAAATGTTTTTATTAATGTTGGAATGTGGGGTTGTAACAAAAGTTATTAAAGTTTACAATTTAAGCTGCTAGCGTAGCGAGTGTGAGTGTGAGTGCAGCCGAACGAGCGAACAGTTATTTATAGTCGAGAATATTGGATAAATGTTTTTATTAATGTTGGAATTTAGGGTTGTAACAACAGATTATATTTAAAATGTTATTAAAATTTACAATTTAAGTTGCTAGCGTAGCGAGCGCGATCGAGCGAGCACGAGTACGAGTACGAGTACGTGTCGCGAGTAAGATTGAGAATAGCTTGGAGCAAGAGTGAGTGTAATCGAGAGTGAGCATAGCCGAGAGTAGGAGCGAGGTTGAGCACGAGCTGGGAGTGAGCGTGAGCACAGTTGGGAGCGAGTGCACTTGGGAGCGAGGGTATGAGCGTAAGCCTAAATCGGAAGTAAGTGCAGCCAAAAGCGAGCGTGAGCCAATAGTGAGTGTGAATGTAATCAAAAGCGAATGCAAGTGCAAGTCGAGAGTGAGTGAAGCCATAAGTGCACGAGCTAGGAGTGAGGAGGAAGTGTGAGAAGGGAAGTAGAAAGTAGAAAGCGAAGTGTGATCAAGGAACAAGTGCCACTTCTTGTTCCTGAGAATTTAAAAGATTTATTTGAAGAATATCTAGGTAACATGGAAAGAAAGTCATTTGTGAAAGTCCTTACCCAAAGTATGAATGGCCAAGTTGGAAGTATGGATGTCCTAGCTAGCATTAAGAAGATAAGTAAATCTATGGCAAACGCAATCGAGGTAGCAGATTCTACACCAGAAGCGATTATCACGAATGAGACGATTGAGCATGATACAATGGTTCTTAAAACCAGAGGGTTAATATATAAGATTCATGGATATTGGGCAAGTTTTTCTGAGATTCAAAATTGGATCAAGTGGAAGTGGGGTTTGAATTCAAATTACTCCATGACATTTCTTCCAAAAGCATTTTTCGTCATTATTTTCTCCAGTTCAAAATAAGGCATAAAATAATGGATGGAGGCCCCTAGTTTAGAGGCAAAGATACATTATATTTAAGACCTTGGAGTGAGAATTTTTTTGTGGAGACAGAAACTATTAAAAGACTTCCAATGTGGATTAGGATTTTTGGATTTCCTTATCAACTCATCAATAAGGAGGTTTGCAAGAATATTGGTAATACTTTAGGCGAATTCATCCAAGAGGGACTAGCTACTAAGGAGAAAAGGTATGGTGTATACACTCGAATATGTGTTTCCATGGATATTTCTAAACCTTTACCACAATCAATTAGGATTAAATTTGAATCAAGAGAATGGGATCAACAAGTGTATTATGAAAACATTGCATTCTGATGTTACAAATGTCATGAAACTGGACACATGGCAAAAGACAACAAAATGCGAATGAAGGAATAGAGAATTTTTTGGGCATGAGAGTAGCTTCAATTTGAATAAAGGAGACCATATCAGACGAGAATCTAGGTCAAATCAAGGATTTTCCACTCCTAAGAAAGTGGCTAGAAAAATCCCTCTACATCCTCAAATGGAAAAGCCCATTATATCTCACTTTAATCAACCATTAGAAGAAAAAATGATATGGGGGATGAGGAAGTACAATTCGCAAGTTCAAATATAAGGGCTAAAGGTGTGAAGGAAGAAGGGAAGGCAAATTTTAAAACAAAGAAATATGAGGAGACAAATTTTAAAGCAAATGAGGTGAAGGAGGTCAAGCTTAATCCAAGTAAATCACCTTTATTATCCTCAAGTAGCTTAAAATCTTCTCCTTACAATAAAAATGAAAGTAGTACGGAGTGTATTCCTTGCACTTTAGGATATCAAGAGCAATATAGTAAAGAAAATTTTATGAAGGATATCCAAGAAAATTTAGGGTTTTTAGGCCAATATAAGAAAGTGATGACTTTGGAGGATCATACGCAATTTAGAGTTTTTAGGGCAACATCAAGAAGAAATGCTAATGAAGCTATTAATGCTAATGATAAGTCTCATTTTGAACAATATAAAAAAATAGAAGAGATTGATGAGGATGAGAGTGTTGGTGGGAATGGAAGAAGGAGAGGAAGGCCATTAAAGTAGGAACAAAGAGAAAAATAAATTCAAAAGGATATTTATTTGGGAAGCCAAATAAAAATATTACAAGTGTTAACAAGAAGTAGGGCTAAGCCCATTAATAAAAATAAAAAGTGTTGATGATGAAAATGATATCATGAAATATTAGGGATATGAATAAAACCGTTAAAAAAAGAGTTATTAAGGAATTAATAGGTTGTTATAGCAATGAATTTATTTTAATGCAAGAAACAAAATTAAGCAATGAGGAATGCTTTTAAGAAGATTTGGAAGGTAGATGATTTGGAAGGTAGTTTATTGTAATAATATGAGATAAATGCAAACGGAATGGACAACTACTAGAAGCAAAAAGTAATTGGGTTGCTAGATTATTTTGCATGAAAGAGGAAAACATCAAAGTTGAGGTTATAAATGTATATGCTCCAACTATAGTTACTCATTGTGAAAGATGTTGGAAGGACCTTAGCATGTTATTGTTAAATACAATAATGATTCATTGTGTTTTATGGATTCTTGGGATGATTTTAATATTGTTTTATCTTCTTTGGAAAAGAATGGTGGCATTCAATTTTGGGATGATTTTAATATTATTCATCATCTATTACTAGAGGCAATCTCCTAGCAGTGTGAGCATATTTATAGAAAAGGAAATTGTGTACCAAATAAATTAGAGAATTATGGTATTGATCTTCATCTTAGTGAAATTCAAATTTTAAAAGGCAACTCATCAAGTGAGATTTTGTCCTAATCAAAATGAAACATAGCACTTTGAGGAAATTGAAAAATATAATTAAGAGAAATAGAAATGAAAAAACCGTGATAAAAAAATATGTTGCAGCAAATGTAGTAATTTGATATTTTGACAAGATTGGTCCCATTGGAAGTCACATATAACCTATTATAAAAACATATCATATTTGGGTTGGGCGGAGTCTCCTTCCAACTTGTAAATAATCTTGTTTTAATATAATTTTAAAAAAAGGTGTGAGGTGTAGACCAATTGGTTCGACCAAACCCCGTAAGGGGATGGAGGTCCAAAGTTTAAATCTCGGGCCGTGTTGGACTTAACCCTTGTCCCTTTTCTAGTGCTTTCAGTGATATAAAAGGTTTAAAATGATTGTGACATGGTAGTTATAGGGGCGGACTGCATGAAGATTTGTGTGGTAGATTTCAAGGTGGACAACGCAAAATACTGTGACGGCCATAAAAATCGGACAACCTGCTCGGATTCGTGGTGGCTACCAATTCCACCATGTAAATTATATATATATATATATATATATATATATATATATATATATATATATATATATATATATTTGAAATGAAAAAACTGTGATAAAAAAAATGTTGCAACAAATGTAATAGTTTGATATTTTGACGAGAGTGAACCCATTGGAAACCACATATAACCTATTAAAAAAATAAATCATATTTGGGTTAGGAGGAGTCTTCTTCCAACTTGTAAATAATCTTGTTTTAATATAATTAAAACAAAAAAACTGTTCATATAGTAGTTGGTTGAGTTAAAAAATACAATGAAAATGTAGTTATTAATGTTAGAATTTATTAGAATCAAAGCTGTTGAGTGGTTAGAATCATTCAACCATGTAGAATATGTTTGTTAGTTATGATTTCCACCAATTATGGAATTTATGTGATTATAATTAGTTATGATTTTCTATGAAAAGCATGTAGTTAATAGATTGTTTTATACAAAGCAATTTTTTTGGAGATTTTATGTTTTAATCAAAATGAAACAAAGCATTTCGAGGAAAATGAAAAATATATTTAAGAGAAAAAAAAATGAAAAATGTGATAAAAATATGTTACAACAAATGTAATATTTTAATGAGAGTGGTCCCATTGGAAGTCGCATATAACCTATTAAAAAACATATCATATTTGGATTGGAAAAATAAATGAAAAAATTATGATAAAAAAAATATGTTGGAGTGGACTCATTGGAAGCCACATATAACTAGATCAAACAAATCATATTTGGGTTGGGAGGAGTCTCCTTCTAACTTGTAATAATCTTGTTTTAATATAATTAAAAAAAAAAGTTAATATATTAATTGGTTGAGTTAAAAAAACACTGTAAAAATGTAGTTATTAATGTTAGAATTTATTAGAATCAAAGTAGTTGAGTGGTTAGAATCATTCAAGCATGAGAATATGTTTGTTAGTTATGATTTCCACCAATGGAAATCACTTGGTTATAGTTAGTTAGTTATGATTTCTATCAAGTATGAAAATCATGTAGTTAATATGAATGGTTTTTATAGAGAAACTTTTATTATTATTATTATTTGGTTAGTATGAGAAATCCCTACGACCAACGCATATGGCTGAGCACTCTCCTCCCAACCATGACCCCTCTTAAAATCGAGATCTATGCTTATCAATAGGGAATTTAATACACAACCACCACACACCCACCCCCTGGTTTGAACCTTAGACCTCTAGAGAAGAGCCAAAGCCCAAACCATTACAACTTAATTTGTATTTAAGCAAGCTTTGATTAATGAAAAAATCTAAACATTGCAATCATCAATTTCAATATGATTGTTTTATACAGAGCAACTTAACTTCATTTGTATTTAAGCAAGCTTTGATTAATGAAAAAAACTAAACATTGTAATCATCAATTTCAATATGATTGTTTTATACAGAGCAACTTCATTTGTATTTGATTAATGAAAATTTTTTAATCTATCAATTTCAATAACATTTTTTCAATAAGTTTACACATGTTTTTATGAAGGGTCTTGGTCCCTTTATATAGGGTGGGTTTGAACCTTGGACCTCTTAAAATTAGGCCAAAGCCCTTACCACTGTAGTAAGCTTGCAACTTAAAAAAAAAAAATTAATGAGTTTATACATGTTTTTATGAGGGGTCTTAGTCCCCTGAGTGGGGTTTGAACCTTGGACCTCTCAAAGGAGGCCAAAGCCCATACCATTGAGTAAATTTGCAGTTTTTCAATTTCAATAACATTATATTAAATTATTTTTTCTTTTTCTTCTTTCTGTATTTTGTGGTTAGTATGATTGCTTTATATAGAGCAATTCAATTTGTGTTTACGCACACTTTAATTAATGAAAATATATAAACATGGTAATCATCAATTTCAATAACATTATATGAAGTTTTTTTTTTTTTTCTTTTTTTTCAATAAGAAATATTTAAAAGAATTATTTTTTTATGTTTTTTTTTATACATAGGGGAATTGGCAACTGCATTTCCTTCTTTTTTCCTTCTTTTTTAATAGAAGAGAGGTAAAAATTTATTAGATCAAAGAAACCTTAAAGCTGAGAACAAACAACCACCAAAAACCTCAACCAGACATATCCTCAGCAAGTAAATTATGAAGATGCTGAGAACAATCAAATGGGAGGTGATCCCAACCCTTAACATAACAATTCCCCTAAAACTGAGAAGCCCATTTGACCAAACAAACGACAACCCTATTCTATTCCCTAGGAATGTGAACAAAAGAGATAAAATCCAAATTACAATAGATTTGAAGAATTTGTCGAACAACCAAGGTCAACCTCCAGTGAACATTATCAATATGGCGAGTCTTTAACAAATTGATAAAAATCTATGAATTAGACTCATAGATTATCCTCCTTCAAACCATAGCCAACCCTTGTTCCAAAGCACAACAGATAGCAAGAGCCTCCATATAATTATTAGAGTGTATCCCCTTATAGCATGAAAAAATGAAACAAGCATTCCCAACACTATCTCTCCCAACTCCTCCAATACCAGCATGCCTAGGATTACCCCGAGAAGACCCATCCGTATTGATCTTGAACACCCTTGGAGGAGGAGGATACCATCTACCATCTCTCTGCACCTTTTGTCTAACATCTCTTCTACCAAAATAAATAGAATGGCGAGGACCATTCTCCACAAATCCCAAACTCTACATCATCAAAATATTTGACTGCTCCAAAGGAAGACTAATCTAGCATTTAGAAGAGACAATTTCCTAGATCATACCAATGATTCACTGCCAAAGCTGAGGAACATTAAGCTTCTTATCATGAAAAATTCTTCGATTTCTTTCCAACCAAATCTGCCACAGAATGCAAGAAGGGTCAATAGTCCAAGCAACTTGGAGAAATAAAGCCTTAGCAGGAGGTCTCCCTAAACTCCTCCATAACTCCAAAAGAGAATAAGCATGGGAACAAGGTTGCTTCCACACCCCCACCAAAGATGCCAAATATCTCGTGTAAAAGAACATTGAAAAAGAAGATGACCTGAAGACTCTTCACTATTCGCACATAAAAAACAGAAAGAAGGTCCTTGAAAACCTCTCTTTTGCAAATTATCCCAGGTAGGGCATCTATTGTGAGTAGCTAACCATAGATAAAAATTACATTTAGGCCAAGAGACCTTTGACAACACCTGCTTCCACCAGGGCACCTTAGCATCCCCAAAATGTTGCCAATCCAACTCCCTGTCTCCCGAAGCCACCGAATAAACCCCTCTAGGATCCAAACCCCAAGCCAAAACATCATCATCCTATAAAGAAGAGCAGTTCCTAAAAGTCAAAATATGAGCCAACTCCTCTATTTCCTGATAAGTACCCCCTGTTGGCCAATCTATAGGATCCTTCCAATGAACAACCTCAACCTGCCCAACTCTGTTAACAAATTTATAGTCCATAACCCAATGCCAACCTGCATCCAAAAACACCTTACATAGATTTTGAATATGAGGATACATGGATAAATTAGTAGGGAACCCATCCCAAGCATCCTGCCAAAATAGAGCCTTGGAACCCTTATGACATATCCAGAACAAACCTTGCTTAACAAGATTCGCCCCCTTATTAAGAGTGTTCTAGATGAAAGAGCCCCTACCAGAAAAACTGTATCGATGAATATCAGAGCCCTCAACCCCATTTAAATATTTATAGGAAAGAATATTTTCCCAAGTTTGGTCTTGATAAATACACCATCGCCAATAAAACTTATCTACCAAAGCCTCTCCAGAAAGAGAAGACAAACGAATACCCAAGCCCCCTTCTTGCTTTGGTCTGCAAATAGTTTCCCACTTAACCAAGATCTAATTCAAATACTCCAAATTACTAGCCCATAAAAATCTTCTAGACAAAGAGTCCAACTCATGAATAAAGCTAATAGGAGCAACCTATGCACCTATAGATACAAAGGGCCTGAACCACAAACTTAAGGAGTAAAACTCTAGCAGCAGAGGAGAGCCATCTAACAGTCCAATGAGAAACATGAGTACAAAATTTATCCAAAATGGAGTTCCAAATCTTACGAGGCAAAGGACCCACAAAAAGAGGAATACCCAGATACTGCAAGGGAAGAGCACCAATCTGAAATCTTAGAATCTGCGCAATACGACCCTGTATAAGTGGATTAGTGTTAAAGAAGAGAATGGAAGATTTCCCCTCATTAATCTTCTACCCCGAAGCAGCCAAATATATATCCAAAGCCCTTCTGATGTTGGTAGCTTCCCTAATAGAAGCAAGCCCCATTAGAGTCGTATCATCCACAAATTGAAGATGAGAATAAGTAGGAAAACTCATACCCCACCTCCAACCATGAATCAAACCCTGATTGACATGTGATTTCAGAAGTCTACCCAAACCTTCAGCCATAATGATAAACAAATAAGGGGACAAAGGGTCGCCCTGTCGAAGACCTATTGAGGCTTGAAACAAAGAATATGGTTGACCATTAACAAGAATTGAATAAGAAGGCGAAGTAATGCAACTCATCACCCAACTTACCCAGCTGGAATGAAAACCAAAAGCTAGAAGGATCTTGCTTAGAAAAGATCATTTAACCCTATCATAAGCCTTAGCCATATCCAATTTCATAAACATAGTTTTTTCCTTAGAAATTCCCATAGAGTGAATGGTCTCGGTAGCAATATTCACCCCATACAGGATTTGTATGTCCGCCACAAAACCTCCCTGTTCATCAGATATGACCTTGTTAAGCCAAGGCTTAAGACGCTCATAAATTAGCTTTGTTATAATTTTATACACCACATTGCAAAGAGCAATAGGTCTGAAATGATCAAGATAAGTGGCTCATTCTCTCTTATGAATAAGCATCAATAAATTAGAAATAGAGCACACAACATTTGATGAGAGTTGAAAGACTCTTGCACAACAGAAAAGAGATCCAATTTAACAATTGCCCAAAATTCTTGAAAGAATTCCACTGGAAAACCCCACTGCCTTTCCTTTTTGAACAACTGGTCACAGGGTCAAATCACATTGCCTCTGGTCATAGCGTCAAATCATGGAATGGTAGTTACCACTATAACTCCTACCTCGCCTCGGTAAACATGACCCAAATAGAGGGAGACCCCCGGTGGCTCGGGGTTGGTACCGTCGTCATCAAGCTGGCGCACACTCAATGGATTATATTGTTTTTTATAGTCTATTTTTTCAATGAGTTTACCCATGTTTTTATGAGGGATCTTGGAGTGGGGTTTGGACATTGGACCTCCCAAAAAGAGGCCAAAACCCTTAGCATTGTTATAAACTGTTATATATTACTTTTTTATTAAATTTTAATATATGTTTAATGTGTGCAAGGTGTTTGTTTTATTCAAGTTATTCTTTCTTTGTAAACAATATTTATAATAATAATATTTTGATTTGCATTAAAAATTGTTTTTTTATTTGGTTAGTGTGAGAAATTCTTATGACCGAAGCTCAGGGTTGGGCACCGTGACCTCTCATAAGGGAGATATTTAAGCTTATCGATAGAGTATTTAACACAAAACCACACACAAGGGTGTGAGTAAACTTATAAAGAGGGAACTTAACACACAGCAACACAGGTAGCAGTTTAAACTTTAAACTTCCCAGAAAAATCCAAAGCTCCAACCATATGCTGTTTCCCAAATATTTAATTCAAAAATTGTTATCAAGTGGTATGAGTTGTTAAATGGTAATGCGAAGGTGACGTACGAAATAGGAGTTTTATAGTAAAATACATCACCTTTCAACTGGTTAAATACGTCAAATTTATAGGTTAAATAGTATTGTGAAGGTGATGTATAAAATTGTAGGAGTTTTAGTTGATCAAATATATCATCTTTCAACTCGTTAAATATATGAAATTTATAGGTTAAATAGTAATACGAAGGTGATGTATGAGATAGTAGGAGTTTTAATTTGTCAAATACATCGCCTTTCACCTGGTTAAATATAGTAATTTTTGTAATTACAAGTTTTATTGTTCAAATCTTGTTAAGTAATAAGTATGATATAATATAGGTGAAACTATTTTTTGAATGCAAAGATCTAACTTTTAATTAGTTTAAAAATACAAGTCTTTACAATGAAAAAAATAGGTGGATAGGCACACCCCAATATGTAGTCACACTAACTCAGGTGGAGTTAGGTAACCTTACTCAAAACAATAAAAATAGGGTTAAACCTGTCACCAACCACAGTACCAAAAAACATGCATTAAATCATGTCAATCATGGAGGTATGCTCACAAGGTGAATTTCCATCACCTTCCAGATGCCATTAGAAGGAATAGAAATGAGCCACCCATCCTCCCCAGGCATGCCAACATTATCACTTGTACCAAAACCATCAATGCCATCAGAGACAAGATCGAGAAGGCTATATAGAAGGCACTCGGATGACCGTACATGGGGAATTACCCTAGTGTTGCATAAGAGCACGAAGATGCTCCACCTCTATATGAACTTTCTCCACTTGAACTAAAATTTGGAGCCAAAAATCATAGTAAACTGTGCACTTATCAACAATTGAAAATTCATCTAAACTATGCTCCTGAGAAAGGAGAATTTTGTTACAAGTTTTCCAAATATGAAAGAGCACACTAATGCGAAGAATGTTCCACACTTCCAACAAGGGCAAGGAAAAATATGGTGGGTCACCAAGCAAAACATGATTCCAGGCGAATAAACTGGCCATATGAGGCCGAAATAAGATCTCAAGTCAATCCTAGGCCATTCGAGCTTTCGTGCATTGCAAAAAAAGATGAAGTGGGTCCTTTGGAGAACCGCAAAAATGATAGGAAGGATTCTCTATTCCAATGTAGTTTAATCTTTGTCCAAGAGGAAGACCATAAGATAAGAGACTCCAAGCAAAGAAAGCCTTTTTGGGTTCAATATATCCTGCCCAAGCCATTTTAAATCTTAGACTCCAACGAGTTTGAGTGGAAAGAAGATCCCATCGGGATTTGAGACTTTGAATCATAGGGACATTGGGAGTAAGCCAAGCATACCCTAACTTAGGTTTGTAAGTAAGAAGTGGGGGTTTTTTAAACCATACCCAATCAGACCACCAAGGCTTTTGAGAATGTCTACAGATCATGGGCCAAAGGGAAAATGGGATACAGTCCAAAACAATGTCATAAGTAATCTTATCATTTGGTTGCAGACCAAAAAATCTCTTGAAATCATCCCATGGGATCCAATCCTTGGAATATCTCGAAAAAATGTTTGCCACTATTGAAATCTCTTTCCTGAAGAACCGCTGAGTATGAATCCATCGCACGAAAGCAAGAGGGGAACCTTGAAGAGTAATAAAAGGTGACCACCAAATATTATAAGTGGAAATAGAAGTACCTTTTTCGATGTCCATCCCCCAACTCAACCAGGGCTTAATTTTCTCCCAAGCCCTCCATATGCTCTAAATGACAAAAGAGCCTTGAATTTTAACTGGAATAGGAGCAACCAGGAGGGATTGAAACTTCATACATTTCTAAGCCTCCCTGCCAAGAGGTAAACCAGTGGATATGTAGTGTCGAATGAGAACTTTCTAAGATTCAGAACCACTTAAGGCTTGAATAATCCATTTAGTAGATAAAGCAAAACCTTGTCTTTGAGAATTATGCAATCCCATACCTCCTGATTAAAAAAAAAAGTAGATTTCCCAAGAAACTCTATGAAACCCTTGTTTATGTGATGAGTTAGCCCAAAGAAATTCTTAAAATCTTTTCCAACTTTTTATAGCAAGGTTGAGAAGGGACCCAACAAGATGAATAGTACACATGAATAGAAGAAATAATTTTGGAACACACCTGAAAATTACCAGCTAGAGTAAGTTTTTTGGTGATCCAAAAGGGAATTTTTTTCTCTACATTTTATAAAACATAATTCCACAAGAGAGCAGGGGAACTCTGGAAAGCAAATGGGATTCCAAGGAATTTAAAAATCTCCCCTGGTTGGATCCAATGCCACTGGAAGCTTTCAAGCCAGCTTGGAATATCCAAAGAGGATTAGCTATAGCATGAGGCAGGGTTATGCATAGTGGTGAATATTCATCAATTGAGCAAATATTAGGATTTTCAAAATTGAAAATTGGCGAATATGAGCACCCTCGACGTCAACCCATTCACCTAAAAATTTTAGAACCAATTGTTTATTAGGGTCAATTTGCCATAATATATATCCAAATATAGGCATATTTGTACTCGTTGGAAAGCTATTTTCAAGCCCAATATAATGGTGGTATTTTGTTGAAGTTATAAGATGATTTAATAGGTCTTCCTCCATTGAATGCTAGATTCTAATGCATTGCAAAAAATATCCAAATAATCTAGATCTTGTTTGACAGAGCATTCATCCTCATGAAGAGTAAAAAAAGAATCATCTACAAAATATCCATTTATAATTTGAGAAGATTCTCCAGGTAAAGAAATACCCCTAATATTACCCTGAATCACTTGATTATAAAGAAGGTATCCAAAAGCTTTAGTTGCCAATATGAAAAGAGAAGGAGCCAAAGGACAACCCTGTTTGACATATCTAAACAATCCAATTGATTCAGACTAATAATTATTCAAAGTAAGCACAGCTGAAGCATCCACAAAAAGCATACTAACTGAGCTCAATAAATGTGACTCAAAACCAAGAGCTTCAAGCATGGTAAGGATGAAATTCCATTCAATCCTATCATAGGCTTTCTCAAAATAAATCTTGATGAAAAGAGTATTTTGTTGAGTGGCTCTAGCCCATTCCATGCCCTCCCAAACAACAATTACATTATCCAGAATATATATGCTCTGCACAAACCCAGTTTGCTCAAGAAAAATAATAAGTGGCAACAGAGGTCTAAGGCGTAAGGCCAAAGCCTTAGGAATAATTTTGTAACTCACATTGAGTAAAGTAATAGGTCTCCAGTTGGTGAGAACTTTTGGATTCCCCTACTTAGGGATGAATTTAATATTGCCCTTATTAATTATAGAATCTAAAGAGCCAAAAACCATTGCATCCTGATAAACATATAGTAAATCTGGGCCAACCATGTCCTAATACTCCTTATAAAATTCACAGGTAAATCCATCTGATCCTGGAGCTTTATCATTGGTCATCCTAGATAGGGCTTCAAAAATATCATCCAATGATAAAGGATGCTCACAAGCTTCCTTTTGAAGCGCTGAAAGCTTCTCAAGAATAATTGCACATCAAGCTTGAATTACAGCCTGTCGTTTAGGAGTTAACTCCTGAGAAGCAAAACATTTCTGATAATGCTTGACAAAAACTTTAATAATATTAGGAAGTGAAGTACAAAGAACCACTGCATCCTAAATAGCATTGAATTGAATGGATTTCTCAAGGGCTTTATTTTTTGAAAAAATATTTTGAAACCCTATCTCCAATTTTTAGCCAGTGAAGTCGAGCATGAAGTTGAGCTCCCCTTGCTTCATAAAGCTCATTTTTTTAAGCTCATGCCTAAGACTTGAAACTTGGGCTTGAAGAACAGAGCTTAGAGGGCTCGCTTCTAGTATGATAGAAGCATGATCTAGTTTAGCTTTAAGGGCTACATTAGATTATCATCTTCGCTTGGCAACTTCAACTTCTAAATTCCTACGAAGAATAGTTGTTATGGAGATAACTTCATTCCACCAAGAAATTCTACCATGAATTCCAGTTGGTCTAGGAACTAGATTCTAAATCTTGTGAATATGAGCACACATAGCTTTATGTTTCAAAAAAGAAATATTCAAATAAAACTAAGACTTGAACTGACGAGGCAGAGGTGGAGAACAAGAAATGGAAAACACAATGGGAGCATGATCATAAAGGGTGGTATCAGGAACAATTGAAACAAAGGGTAGAGAAGCTAACAAGCGATGGAAATAAAAATGAGAATATTCAAATAGCATAGCTCTATCAAGCCGCTTCAAAATACGAGCATTGCCAGCTTGAAAGTTAGACCAAGTATACCACATAGACTCAGGAAAATTAGAGGGTATAAAGCAGGAATTAGGGTCACTCAGCCCAAGATTTAAAAAAAAAAAACATGCTTCCTGCTCACCAATATTCCAACACATAGGGAGAAATCCAAGTTTGTCAATCGATTTCTCCACCATATTGAAATCACCACACACCACCCAAATCGCTTCAGGCAGGAAAAGAGCAAGCCATCACCATAAAGCACATATTTTCGACGTAATTATAAGCATATACATTAATCAAACAAAAAGGGATACCACCAACTTCAAAAAGAGTCCAAACTACTTGATTTGAGGGGTCCACCCCCCATGTGATAAGATGAGAATGCCATCTAGAAGAAATGAAAGTGATAGCTCCTCCTCTGCCAGGAGTATGATGGGAACATAAAAACTTACTTGTCGACCATAAAAAAGTACAAGTACTATCCAAAATGAAGTCAGCAACCTTAACTTCTTGCAAACACAAAAAATCTAAACTGCCATGCAGGCGAGCAACATTTTGAATCTCTTTGCGAACCTGATATTTTCATACTGGATCTGTCATTCCTCTCACATTCCAAGACAAAAAAAGCATTACAGATGATCAAGTTTAATTCCCTCGAAAACATCTTCAAAATATCCCAAATCTCCTAGGGAATTATACCAATTATTAAGAAATCCTTCATGATTTTCCCTAAGAAAATCAGTTTTCCATCTCTTTTCTTGATGTAACCCCTCACGAGCTAGACTACGTGAACAACGGGACCTAGAGAATGAGACATCCTCCGGTAATGTTTGCTTAAGAATGGAAGTAGAAATATCATTGGGTGAAGAAGATACTAGAGGTTGTGAAACTCCATCTGAAGTAGGTACATAATGGGACCCTCTTGGTGCTTAGGGAGATAGCTGCACTGGAGTAGTTTGAGCTGGAAGGGCTTGCATGCATGGTGCTGAAGGTTGTTGTACCGGAGGGTTGGAACTAGAACCTCCCTGCAACACCGACTGCTTAGGTGGACGGTTTTTCTTGTTTGTCACTGTAGTCCATTCATCTGGAGGATTATTGGCTCCTAAAGCTGGAACTGTTAGAGCAAGGTGAGTAACAACAATATTGCACGATTTAAACTTATCAGCCATAAGTGGACAATATTTAATTTTGTGCTCTACTGATTAACAAGGGTAACAGGTGTTGGGTAAATTAATGTACACAACACACTGTAAAAACCTTTTCATCAATCTTCAGGTCAATAGACTCAATAAGGTCCTTGACAAGATCGAATTTTACACACACACGCCTATTAGGGCAGATATTATAGAATTTATTTGGTTCTAAGAAGACCACCTTCCCAAGGGTGGAAGCAACACTTTGCAAGAATGACCAAAGGGCTATCGGAAGACCATGGAACTCAGTCTAAACAGGCACTTCCAGAGAAGCCTCATTATTGATAGAGAAATCTCTAGACCATTGTTGAAAGATAAGCAAAGATCTTCGAACGTACTAGGGACCCCGACTAAAAACTTCTTGTGTATGTTGAGCATCAGCAAAGCGAAAAATAAAAACCTCTTTGACAAATTTTAGATATTCTTTATCTTAATGCCATAAGGTTGCCAATACTATTGAATCCAATATTGAATCGAAGTATCATTCGGTATACGACCCAAGAAATATCCTATTAGGGTATGCTCTTCTAGCCACTTGCATGCATTATCAAACTCAATAATAGGAATTTCAACAACAAGATTGGCATTGTTACCTTGTGGAAAAAATTTAGCACGAACTTGCGAGACCTCTTTCCTTGCGCAATTACTTGCTACGGTAGCTTCAACATAAGATGAAGCTACCGGTTGTGCGGCAGCCATGAAACAAACGAAGGCGGATTCTCAGCTCCTAGGGTTTTCTCAGGTGGAACTGTTTTAATTTCATATAACCAATATATAGGTGGAGATGTTTCTTATAACCTATATATATATATATATATATATATATATATATATATATATATATATATATATATATATATATATATATGTCATTTTTATGAAAATAACAAAACATTTTATTGATGCCATTATATTACTTTGAAGCTAATCAAAATTGTATGTAGTTTTTTTTTAATATTTTTAATTGTCATTTTATCAAAAATATTATGTTATCTTCTTCAAATTATTATGTTTCTCAAATTAACTCATTGATATTATTTTCGTAAATAGTTAAATCTCACCAGATGAGTTGTCATTCAAAGTTATGTCTTACCTATAAAGATCAATACCATGATTAATTAAAATATTTGCCACCCATTTTCCATATCTATAAATATATTGGCTATAATAACCTATCAATTTCCTAATACCTTTTTTTTTCAAGGATCTTATTAAAGCCTCTAATATTCCAAGATGCTATTTTTATTATTACTTTTTGTTTTTTATATGTGGGATTAGTTCTACTTCTTGCTAACATTTCTTTGATACCATTATATTGCTTTCAAGTTAATCAAAGTAGTATGTAGCTTATCTTTTTATTAAAATATTTTTAATTGTCATTTTATCAAAAATATTATGTCATCTTCTTCAAATTATTATGCTTCTAAAATTAACTCATTGATATTATTTTCATAAACAAATAAAATCTCACTACATGAGTTGCTATTCAAAATATATGTCTTGTCTATGAAGATCAATACCATGATTAACTAAAATATTTGCCACCCATTTTCCATCTTTATAAATATACTGGCTATAATAACCTATCAATTTCCTAAAACCTCTTTTTTCAAAGATCTTATTAAAGCCTCTAATATTCCAAGATGCTATTTTTATTATTACATTTTGTTTTTAATATGTGGAATTAGTTCTACTTCTTGCTAACATTTCATCGATGCCATTATATAGCTTTGAAGTTAATCAAACTCATATGTAGTTTGTCTTTTTATTAAAATATTTTTAATTGTCATTTTATCAAAAATATTGTCATTATCCGCTCATGTAGAGGAGTTGGAGAGCAAGTGGGTAGTTAAAACTCTTTAGTTGAAATCGAGAGGCCCCGGGTTCAAATCTCTCCCCTCACATGCTGCAGACATGCTATGTACAAGAGGTTACAAATCAAAAAATATTATGTCGTCTTTTTCAAATTATTATGCTTCTAAAATTAACTCATTGATATTATTTTCATAAACAAATAAAATCTCACTAGATGAGTTGTTATTCAAAATATATGTCTTATCTATGAAGATCAATACCATGATTAACTAAAATATTTTCCACCCATTTTCCATCTCTATAAATATATTGACTATAATAACCTATGAATTTTCTAAAACCTCTTTTTTCAAGGATCTTATTAAAGCCTCTAATATTCCAAGATGTTATTTTTATTATTGCTTTTTGTTTTTATATGTGGTATTAGTCTTACTTCTTACTAACACTTATGATAATTGCTTTTGATTTTCCATATCAATATCCCTCTAAATTTTATTTTCTCTATGTTTTTTTTCTTGGATCTTTCTCTCTATTTTTCAATTCCACTAATATTTTCATCTTCATCAATCTTCTCAACTTTTCATAGTGTTTATAGTGAGACTTAATATGGTTTATCTTGCTATGAAGGACCTAAAGTGCAAGGAATAACCTCAAAAGATTTTTCTTTATGTTGTTGTGGAAACCCTAAAGTGCAAGGACATTACTTATAATAATTACCTTCTCATGCTTCCCTAAAAATCCTAAATTGGCATGGATATCCTCCATCCTAGTTTCTTTGTTACATAACTCTTGAAACCCTAAAATTGCACCTTTGTTACATTGCTCTTCAAACCCTAAATTATCTTCCTTTGCACCTTTAATTCCTTATGAACTTAAACTTACACATTGTACTTCTTCATCCTGCATCCTTATTTGTTTCTTCTAATGGTTGATACAAGTGGACTATGATGGCCTTTATTGATCTAGGCATGTGACCTTTTTGCAGCATGGCATTATAATAAAAAACACCCATAAATCTATTTTTTTATCCTAACCACAGTGTTAGGGGTATAACTTTGTGCTCAGGATTCTGTTTTGATCTATTGAAGAAGCATCGAAAATATTAGAGGGAGAATAACAATTTCAATGATAAAGTTGCCAATAACTTTATGGAAAAAATGCTTTGAAGGCCTTCAAAAATGCAAAACAAAATATTTACTAAAAAGAATATTTTTTTCTATTTTTAGATATTTGTAGCCAAAAAGCATCTCTACCTATATTCACACATTAGTAGAAGACAAAACACAAAAGAACAAGTCATGTATGTAATTTTCATTTAATATTGTTGGAATTCATAACACTCTCTTGAAATAAATAAAAACAAACCATGCACTCAAATATTATATAGAAAACAAAAATGATGGAAAAGATAATGATTTTATGGGCACCCATAGGTACCATAAACAATCATTATATTAATATGTAATATTATAAAAAAAAATTATAACCAAATGAGTTGTGGGAGGGGGTATTTATAGAAATACCAAATTCCTACTTACATCATAAAGTTTAACCTACATTGACATAATAAGAGGGGTTTAGATTAATTGCAAGTTATAAATAAGGTTTAACCATAACAAGGTTAATTGCATCTCATAGTGCTTATATAATAAAATATTACAAATAATTAACCATTGTACAATGAAACGCCCTTAGGCCTATCCAACACAATGTTAGCCTTAATCATGAATCATATTATAATTTCAACACCCACCATGATTTGAACTAAGGGATCAAGAAGAGAAGACATTACTGACAATAATATTTTTTTCCAAACTGAATGTTTTAGTGGGTCTCTACAGTTGAAGTATATCCTTTAGAATCTTCATTGTCATCTAGAAGATGTCTACCTAACTTCAAGAAATTTGTTTTAATCCTTTGCAACTGCGATAAGTAATTCTTCATTGAATGTCACTCTATCTTATAGTATCTGCAAGTAGTTGTTTTGTTTGAAGAGCTACCCTAGCCCTTGAGCCCTTGATCCTAGCCTCCTTAGATTTGAATTCCTTTGCATGAGCATATATTTGTGGAGTCCCATCATAATTCCACATTACCAACTAAAAGTGAACTAGGATATACAAAATTGATCAAACATAAGTTTTTTGAGATTCCAAAAATATAAGGACCATATAAACCATTAGGTTCAACATATAAAACAATGGGAAGAGACTAGCAAGGACAGTTTTTACGCACATTGCATCATCTTTGTTTTACCTCTAAATATGCAATATATGCCCTCAAAGCCTTGAATATCATAATATAGTCCTCAATGTTACCAAATTCAACTAGTTTAAGAGAAAAAATATTCAATTCCAAGTTACTTACTTCAATAGTATTAAGTTTCCCAAAAAATTTGTGCAATTTTGACCATATCTTGATAGGGTCACTCTCCTCTTTGATGTGGAAAAGCAATTATAGTTACTTAACAAGAAAAACAAACCATAAATCTCTTCTCTTTGATGGCTAGTTTTATCATCAAGAACAACTACTTTATCCTCTTGAAATATGCACCATAGTTACTTTGTAATAATTCAATCATCCAAGTTTACCAAACACTATAGTTTTACCTATTAAGACAAGTAACTAGGGATTTATAGTCCATATTATACAATATCACCCCTAACACCATAGTAGGTCTATGAACTGATGCCACCAATGTGTAGAGATCAAAATGCTTATGTATGCAAAAGTTATAGCCTCCAAAATGTTTTCCCTCATGAACCCCAACCTCCCACCTTAGGGTTGCAAGAGACAGTCCTGACCTCTCACTTTTAATTCTGATTAAAATTTATGTGTTCTAGATTTTGTATTTGCTCCTTTTCTATTTTTGTTTTTGTTCTTTTACTCCAATTTGACAAGTTTATATGCCTTTCCCAATATATTGAATTTGAAGAGGTCCATGTCCTCTTAAATATAACATTATAGCCCACTATGGTACTTGAGGATTCAAAGCCTTTTGGTATCTTGAATACCTATCTTTGCTACCAAAGAGTGTAGAAACATCTATATAATATTGAACCTATTGGCCTTTACCTTAACACAATTATTGCCATCACATGTACTGGTCTTCATAGGCTCTCATGGGATAATATTCTTCCTTGATGATCCCTATGAAATTATCTCATGTGAATACTACTTCATATTTATTCTCTTTCATAACCCTGTTATAATATGATTCCCATAAATTTCAAATGGGTAATGAAGGTTTCAAGAGTGTAAAAGTGGTTTTCTCATTGTCAGTAAATGTATTTACAAAGAAATATGAAAATAACTAATCCAACGAGTTTTCTAGATCATAAACATTCATTTTTCCTTCAAAAGTAGGATTTCAAAATCTGGTTGCATCGTAAAAGATGTGAGAGCACTGAATGGTGATAGGCTAGTGAGATATTGTGGAAAGGAGGTTGTATAATTTGTAATGGTGAGTCATTGAAGACTTTGAGCAAATCAATCTATCATGTTTCCTCTATTTCACAAGAGCTTCATTCAACATATCCTTGAAATTATCAACTATATTCGTATTATTCATTTTATATATTCACCTAATGTTATTTAGAATGATAAGTAAGGTAATTATAGGGATATCACATCCCATATTCACACATCAGTAGAAGACAAAACACAAAAGAACAAGGCATGTATGTAATTTTCATTTAATATTGTTGGAATTCATAACACTCTCTTGAAATAAATAAAAACAAACCATGCACTCAAATATTATATAGAAAACAAAAATGATGGAAAATAGAATGATTTTATGGGCACCCGTAGGTACCATAAACAATCATTATATTCATATGTAATATTATACAAAAATTTTATAAGCAAATGAGAAGTGGGAGGGGGTATTTATAGCAATACCAAAATCCTACTTACATCATAAAATTTAACCTACATTGACATAATAAGAGGGGTTTAGATTAATTACAAGTTATAAAGAAGGTTTAACCATAACAAGGTTATTGCATCTCATAGGGATTATATAATAAAATATTACAAATAATTAACCATTGTACAATGAAACGCCCTTAGGCCTATCCAATACATTACATAATGTTAGCCTTAATCATGAATCAAATTATAATTTCAACACCCACCATGATTTGAACTAAGGGGTCAAGAAGAGAAGACATTAGTGACAATAATATTTTTTGCCAAACTGAATTTTTTAGTGGGTCTCTACATTTGAAGTAGATCTGATATTCTCACAATGACACTGAGAGGGGGGGTGAATCAGTGTAGCTAAAAATTCTGATCTGCAATTCTTAAAACTGAAGCAAAGAGAACTGAAAACAGATAAAGCAATAATGACAAGAGAGCACACCACAACACACAATGTAACGAGGTTCACCAATTTGGCTACTCCTCAAAAATGACTGCTTGGACTTCAATCCAAATCCAGCCTTTGTAAAACACCAATTTTACAAACACTTTACCAGCACCCACTGGAAGGAGCACCAACCCCTTATTTTTCTGCTGCAACAGATAGGAGCACCAACCCCTGATTCCAAGCACCAACTTGGACTGCAATTCTGATTTAATATAGTGACATAAAAATGCCTTCGCTGTTCATACGACCCTGACTGGTCTGCAATTAAATAATCTCAATAAAACTCTGCACACTCTCACGGCTCTGCTTATTTTTCTCTCGGCTCTCTTCTTACCCTCTTTGCACAGCAAATACTCACTTCCTGCAGCAACTGTAATATTTACTCAGACCTGCTTTTATTTAAAAAAATGTCTCTATTTTAAGCTTTAATTTTTATGCATGCAGCCCGTAACTGTTCTTCTAAAAATCACTTCTGCCACTTGACAACTGTAACTGCTTCTTTGCGTAATTTCTTTTCGTATATAAATGAGGGGCTTTTTGTCGAACACGTTGCATGCTTCAAATACCTCTCCTATGATTGTTCGTATTTATTTCTGTGCATGCATGCAATTTACGATTCTAAAAATGCGACTGTTCGATTTCTCCTTCTACGACTATTATTAAAAAGCTGCATGAATTCTATCAGTAAATCCACCTATAACTGTCGCATTTACTCCAGTTAACTGTTATTAAAAAGTTGCATGCCTTTTCTCTACTACTGCCCCTTTAACTGTCGTTCTATTCCAGTTAACTATCTATTTAACGTGTTGTTGCGACCTGTCACGAAATCGTGACACTTCTGTCTCTTTCTGCCCTTCTCGGCTTTAACCCATGAAAAAATAGCATGTCACAAAATCACGACATTCTCGGCCTCCTAGTTCTCCTTCTGTCTTGCGTCGCAAAACCACATGTCACGAAATCGTGACATTCTCGGCCTCCTTGTTCTCCTCCTGTCTTGCCGTCGTGAAAACCAGCATGTCACAAAATCATGACATTCTCGCTTCCTTACTCTCTCTCTTCCCTTCGGGTCGCGAAAACCCAACATGTAGCGATATCGCTACACTTTTGTTCCTTGCACTTTACCTTTGCTTCGACCCGCGATGCTTCAACATGTAGCGATATCGCTACACTTTTGTTCCTTGCACTCTACCTTTGCTTCGGCCCGCGATACTTCAACATGTAGCGAAATCGCTACACTTTTTCCCCTTGCACTTTCTCTTTGCTTCGGCCCACGATAATACAACATGTAGCGAAATCGCTACACTGTTTCCCTTTGCACTTTCTCTTTGCTTCGGCCCGCGATAATACAACATGTAGCAAAATCGCTACACCTTTTTCCCTTTGCACTTTCTCTTTGCTTCGCCCTGCGATAATACAACATGTAGCGAAATCGCTACACCTTTTTCCCTTTGCACTTTCTCTTTGCTTTGGCCTCGAAAATGCAACATGTCGCGAAATCGCGACAACATTTTCTCTCTCCTCTTTCTCTTGCACTATGTCACGAAATCGTGACACTTTTTCTCCTTAGCACTTTCTGCAGCTTATTCCGAAATCGTGACACTTTTTCTCCTTAGCGCTTCTTCTTGCAACTTGTCACGAAATCGTGACACTTTTTCTCCTTAGCGCTTCTTCTTGCAACTTGTCACGAAATCATGACACTTTTTCTCCTTAGCGCTTCTTCTTGCAACTTGTCATGAAATCGTGACACTTTTTCTCTGCAAGCGCTTCTTCTCCAAACATGTCGCGAAATCGTGACAGTTTTTCTACTTGCTTTCTTTTCTGCCAACATGTCGCGAAATCGCGACAGTTTTTCCACTTGGCTTCTTTGCCTGCAACATGTCGCGAAATCATGACAATTTTGCTTGCCTTCTCTCTCCTCATTGTTTTTTTTCTCTGTCCATGTCATGAAATCATGACAATTTTACTTGTGCCTTCTCTCTCCTCCGATATGTCATGAAATCATGATGTTTTTCTTTCTGCCTTCTAACTTCTCAACCTGTCGCGATATCGTGACAGAAAACATGTCGCGATATCGCGACAGTTTTCTTACTTGTCTTTTTCTTTGATTTTTTGAATCTGGGTCACTTTGTTTTCTTGGAATTTCACTGTACATGATCTGATTGACCTCTGAACTCCTGTCCATTGCTTCAACTGCATCAATTGATCTATCTGTCTGTGTTGACAACAATGACAATACTTTTGCTGCACCTTGCTCAACAATCTCCCCCTTTGGAATTGTTGGCAACACTCATGCACTCTCCTGTAATTCTTCTCCCCCTTTGACAATAATACCAAAGGGCTGCTACAGACTCCCCTGAGTCTATGCACAACATTCTCAGATACACATTGTTATAGTTAGCAAAAATCATGAATATGAGCAAAACTATAAACATAGGCATAAGTACTCCCCCTGAGAATGTGATCCCAATTGATAGTCGAGTTCTTTGGAAATGTGACTACTCCCAACTTACTCCGAAGGTACTCAAAAACTTCCTTGGGCAATGGTTTTGTGAATATATCTGCTACTTGCTCTGTAGTTGGAACAAAATCCAATTTGACCTCACCTTCTGCAACTTTATCCTTCAAGAAGTGATACCGGATTGCAATATGTTTGGTTCGAGAATGCATAACCGGATTCTTTGATATGTTTATAGCACTCGTGTTATCACATTTAACTGAAATTGGCTCTTTGAAGTGAATACCAAGATCTTTCGGTGTTTGTCTCATCCATAATATCTGTGTACAACATGTTGTTGCTGCAATGTATTCTGCCTCTGCTTGTGGATAGAGAGACCGATTCTTGTTTCTTGTTGTGCCATGCTACCAACCTGTCTCCAAGATAAAATGCTCCTCCACTGGTACTCTTTCTGTCATCAATACATCCTGCCCAATCTGCATCAGAATATGCAATAAGAGTGAAGTCCTTACCTTTTGGGTACCACAACCCATACTCCATAGTACCCTTGAGGTACCTAAAAATCCTCTTTACAGCTGTCACATGAGTCTCTTTGGGACTAGCCTGAAATCTTGCTACCATGCATACTGCCTGTAATATATCTGGTCTAGTGGTTGTCAAGTACAGCAGGCTTCCAATCATAGACCTGTACATGGTTTGATCTACATCTGGAGATTTGTCATCCTTGCTCAACTTGCAACCTGTTGTCATGGGAGTGCTAACAGGTTTACTATCCTCCATTGTGAACTTTTTCAGCATTTCTTTCACATATTTAACTTGAGAGATAAAAATGCCCTTTTCACTTTGATTGACTTGCAGTCCGAGGAAATAAGAAAGTTCACCAATCATTGACATCTCAAATTCAGTCTTCATTTTATTTGCTATGTCTCTACAAGATTTATCATGACTGCTGCCAAAAATGATATCATCTACATAAACAACAAGGACAATAAGATTGCCATTTTCTGTTTTAACATACAGATTGTTGTCCACCAAACCTTTCTTGAACCCTTGTTTAATAAGATAGTTATCCAACCTTGCATACCATGCTCCGGGTGCCTGTTTTAGACCATACAACGCTTTCTTTAACCTGCAAACAAAATCGGGATTGTCACCGAGTTGAAAGCCATCTGGCTGTTCAATGTAAACCTCTTCTTCCAGATTTCCATTCAGAAATGCTGATTTTACATCCATTTGATATACTTTGAAGTTTTTATGGACTGCTAAAGCCAGAAACATTCCGATTGCTTCTAGTCTGGCAACTGGTGCAAATGTTTCCTCAAAATCAATGCCTTCAACCTGAGCATAGCCTTTACAGACCAATCTTGCCTTATTTCTGACAACCTGCCCGTCTTCATTTAATTTATTTCAAAAAATCCATTTAGTGCCAATTATGTTTTTATTTGCTGGCCGTGGTACTAATTCCCAGGTTTTGTTTTTCTCAATCTGATCTAGTTCTTCATTAATTGCCTTCATCCAACTTTCATCTGTGCTTGCTTCAGCAATATTTTTGGGTTCAATGCTTGGATAATAAAGAGTAGTTCCGTATTACTGCTCTTCTTGTCTGAATACCAACTGTTGGGTCCCCAATAATCTGTTCTCTGGGATGATTTTTCTACCAGCTGCCTATTTTGAATTTATTGTTCTCTTCTTCTTCTGAGTCGATTCTTAAATCAGCTGGGTCAATTTTTTGATTTTCTTCTTTTTCTATTTCTTCATCTCCTTCAATGACGTCTTCATAAATAGGGTAGTTTTCTTGATACGTAACTTCTCGTTCTCTACCTTCATCAACTTTAACATCAGCACTCTCAATAATTTTCTTTAGCCGCTTGTTGTAACATGTGTAGGCTTTGCTTTTTGTTGAGTATCCAAGAAAAATACCTTCGTCAGCTCTATCTTCAAATTTATCGAGATTATCTTCAGTTCGTTTGATGTAGCACTTGCTGTCGAACACTTTGAAATATCTTGTTGTAGCCTTTCTATCGAACCACAGCTCATACGGTGTTTTGCTTTCATGTGTTCTTAGCATGCACCTGTTTTGAATATAAACTGCAGTATGTACTGCCTCTTTCCAGAATCTGTCAGCTATTTTGTTCTCAGCCAACATTGTCCGTGCCATTTCTTGCACGATCCTGTTCTTCCTTTCAACAACACCATTCTGCTGAGGTGTCCTTGCTGCTGAAAACTGTCTTCTAATCCCATATTTTTGATAGTATTCTGCAAACTCCTCTGAGATAAATTCTCCTCCTCTGTCTGATCTTAGGCATTTAATTCTTTTTCCAATCTGATTCTCAACCTATTTTTTAAAAATCTTGAACATCTCAAAGGCATCTGATTTAAGCTTTAAAAATAGTACCCATGTCATTCTGGAGTAGTCATCTATGAACAACATAAAGTATTTGTCACCATTTATGCTTTGTGTTCTCATGGGTCCACATAAATCAGTATGTATCAGCTCTAACGGTTTCTTTGGTGAAATATTCCTTTGCTTTAAATGTGGATCTGGTTTGCTTCCCTTTTTGGCATGAAGCACGAGATGCTATTTACTGGTTTGCCAATGTTAGGTATATCTCTTACTACTCTTTTTGAACTTATTTTTACCAGATTGTCAAAGCTAATATGCCCGAGCCTCTTGTGCCACAGCCAGTTTTCATCTTCCTGTCCAATCAAGCATGATCCTTCTGAAGTTTTTGAGAGAGTGTATAGATTTCTAGAAGTCCTCGATCCAGTAGCTACCAGCTTCCCACTGTGTGCTTTTCTTACTTCATAGCCCTACTTTTTAAAGATGACTTCATGACCTCTGTCACATATTTGACTTACGCTCAGTAAGTTGTGCTTCAAACCAACTACAAACAGAACTTCTTTGGAATTGATCTTTCCATCACTTATCTTGACTGATCCTTTTCCAACTATTTTGGCTCCATCATTATTTCCAAACTTTACCGAGCCCCCTTCATATTTCTGTAATTTTTCAAATTTTTGTTTATCTCCTGTCATGTGACTGGAGCATCCACTATCCAATATCCATGGAGCAGATTTGTTCTGTGCTTTGAAAGTTGTCTGTACAATCAATGATTCCTTTTCTTCCTTGAGTTGCTCTTTTTCTTTCCATTCTGATTTGACTGTAGTTTTGGTCACTTGTTTAGACTTTTCTTTGTCAATGGCTCTGTGCATGTTTATCTGGGAATTTTTTGTTTTGCCTTAAACTTTTTGGTTGAGTTCTTCTTCCCTGAAATTTATTTGCTGCATATGTGCTTCTATAGTTTCTTGCAATGTGACCAAAGTTATGACAGTTGTAACATTCTACTGTATAATCCATCAAGGGTGCAAAGACATTTCTACTGGTAAAATTTCTTTGTCCTATATTATAAATGCAGTCTGAAATCTTATGACCGTAAGTATTGCATTTAAAACAATAACCAGAAAAGGAAAGATTGAACCTGGGAGTTGGTCTTTGCCAATTTGTAGTAGGAGCCACAAATTTTCTTCTCCTTTGATGTATGACTTTTGTGAATCCCTCTTTGTCAACAGTCTTCTCGTGCCTGGCATTGTTGCTTTCTTTTGCAAGATTCATTTTTCTTTGGTCAACCTTGATCTTATCCTCTTTCTTTCTTGGTTCTATAGTTATGGCCTTTGATCCACTTGATGATTCTCCTTCGACAAACCCCAAGCCAAACTTGATGTCTGTAGACCTTTGACTATTTATAATCTTTTCAAGCTTTGCAGAACTTCCTTCAAGTTTGTGATAGCAACTCAATTTTTGATTCTTTTCTTCTAGCCGCATTCTTAAGACAACAATCTCTTCTTCTAGTTTGTTGCACTCATCTATTCTCATGGTTAACTGTACTTCAAGTTCTTCAGACATTTTCTTAAATTCTTCTGTCTGTACTTTCAAACTGTTTATTATTTCATTCGCATCCTCAAGCTTTCTTGAGACCTTATTATTCTTTTTCCTTTCTGACTTCAACTCTTTAAGTGCAGCAACCAACTCACCTTCTAGATAAACTTCAGCCTCATCCTTATTTTTTGTATCATCTTCCTATTTTTCTTCTGTTTTTGCTTCTTCAAATGCCATGAACAGAGCTTCACCTGTTTCTTCTTCAGAATCTTCACCGAGCTATCTTCAGAAGAGCTGACATTCTTGGATATGAAACTTTTCTTTTTGAAATTGCTTTTCTTAAAGTTTGGTTTCTTCTTCCAGTCACTTCTTTCTTGGTGTGACCCTTCATTACTTTTGGTTTTCTCATTCATGGGACACTTAGCTGCAAAGTGACCGACCCCTCCACAATTGAAACACTTAAATGGCAACTTTCCTCTATATTTTCCTTTTCCCTTTGTAAGTTTTCGAACAAAATTGGCTTCCGTTTCATCCGATGTCTCTTCATCCTCAGATTCTTGTTCAGCTTTTGTATTCTTGTGTGCTTTAAAAGCAGCTTCTCTGTCTATGGGCTTAGTTTGTCCTATTCTCATTTCGTATGCAGTCAAGGAACCATGCATCTCGTCCATGCTAAAATTGTTTAGATCTTTAGCCTCTTCTATTGCAGAAACTTTAGAATTAAATCTTTTGTGAAGAGTTCTAAGTACCTTTTTCATGACAACCGCATCATCGATCTCTTCGCCGAGTCCTCTGATTGCATTAATGATTCCATTGACTCTCAGCATATAGGCCTCTATGTTTTCATCGTCATTCATTTGTAATGCTTCGAACTGAGCTCGATGAGTTTGCAGTTTGGCTTCCTTGATCTTGTTGTCTCCTTCATGGATGCTCTTCAATTTGTCCCATATGTCTTTTGCTGATTTACAGCTCATGACCCTTATCAGTTCACTATCTACTAGCCCACACATTATGGCATTCTTTGCTTTGGAGTTATTCTCAGACAGTTTCTTATCGACAGTATCTGTTGGAGGAGTAGCGGGTGTTGTGTATCCACTTTCTACTGACTCCCAAATGTCGTATCCTAACGCACTCAGATATGTCTGCATCCTGAGTCTCCAGAATGAGTAATTAGTTCCATTGAACAGAGGAGCTTTGTTTGATGAGAAACCTTCACTACTTGCCATTGTGTTCCTTCCAAGATCACCTTAGCTGATTAAGCTTGTTCAAGAACCTTGCTCTGATACCAATTGATATTCTCACAATGACACTGAGAGGGGGGGGTGAATCAGTGTAGCTAAAAATTTTGATCTGCAATTCTTAAAACTGAAGCAAAGAGAACTGAAAATAGATAAAGCAATAATGACAAGAGAGCACACCACAACACACAATGTAACGAGGTTCACCAATTTGGCTACTCCTCAAAAATGACTGCTTGGACTTCAATCCAAATCCAGCCTTTGTAAAACACCAATTTTACAAACACTTTACCAGCACCCACTGGAAGGAGCACCAACCCCTTATTTTTTTGCTACAACAGATAGGAGCACCAACCCCTGATTCCAAGCACCAACTTGGACTGCAATTCTGATTTAATATAGTGACATAAAAATGCCTTCACTGTTCATACGACCCTGATTGGTCTGCAATTAAATAATCTCAATAAAACTCTGCACACTCTCACGGCTCTGCTTATTTTTCTCTCGGCTCTCTTCTTACCCTCTTTGCACAGCAAATACTCACTTCCTGCAGTAGCTGTAATATTTACTCAGACCTGCTTTTATTTAAAAAAATGTCTCTATTTTAAGCTTTAATTTTTATGCATGCAGCCCGTAACTGTTCTTCTAAAAATCACTTCTGCCACTTGACAACTGTAACTGCTTCTTTGCGTAATTTCTTTTCGTATATAAATGAGGGGCTTTTTGTCGAACACGTTGCATGCTTCAAATACCTCTCCTATGACTGTTCGTATTTATTTCTGTGCATGCATGCAATTTACGATTCTAAAAATGTGACTGTTCGATTTCTCCTTCTACGACTGTTATTAAAAAGCTGCATGAATTCTATCAGTAAATCCACCTGTAACTGTCGCATTTACTCCAGTTAACTGTTATTAAAAAGTTGCATGCCTTTTCTCTACTACTGCCCCTTTAACTGTCGTTCTATTCCAGTTAACTGTCTGTTTAACGTGTTGTTGCGACCTGTCACGAAATCGTGACACTTCTGTCTCTTTCTGCCCTTCTCGGCTTTAACCCACAAAAAAATAGCATGTCACAAAATCGTGACATTCTCGGCCTCCTAGTTCTCCTTCTGTCTTGCCATCGCAAAAACCAGCATGTCACGAAATCATGACATTCTCGGCCTCCTTGTTCTCCTCCTGTCTTCCGTCGTGAAAACCAGCATGTCACGAAATCATGACATTCTCGCTTCCTTACTCTCTCTCTTCCCTTCGGGTCATGAAAACCCAACATGTAGCGATATCGCTACACTTTTGTTCCTTGCACTTTACCTTTGCTTCGACCCGCGATGCTTCAACATGTAGCGATATCGCTACACTTTTGTTCCTTGCACTCTACCTTTGCTTCGGCCCGCGATACTTCAACATGTAGCAAAATCGCTACACTTTTTCCCCTTGCACTTTCTCTTTGCTTCGGCCCGCGATAATACAACATGTAGCAAAATCGCTACCCTGTTTCCCTTTGCACTTTCTCTTTGCTTCCCACGATAATACAACATGTAGCAAAATCGCTACACCTTTTTCCCTTTGCACTTTCTCTTTGCTTCGGCCCACGATAATACAACATGTAGCGAAATCGCTACACCTTTTTCCCTTTGCACTTTCTCTTTGCTTTGGCCTTCGAAAATGCAACATGTCACGAAATCGTGACAACATTTTCTCTCTCCTCTTTCTCTTGCACTATGTCGCAAAATCGTGACACTTTTTCTCCTTAGCGTCTCTCAAATCGTGACACTTTTTCTCCTTAGCACTTCTTGCAACTTGTCGTGAAATCGTGACACTTTTTCTCCTTAGCGCTTCTTCTTGCAACTTGTCATGAAATCGTGACACTTTTTCTCCTTAGCACTTCTTCTTGCAACTTGTCACGAAATCGTGACACTTTTTCTTTGCAAGCGCTTCTTCTCCAAACATGTCACGAAATCGTGACAATTTTTCTACTTGCTTTCTTTTCTGCCAACATGTCGCGAAATCGTGACAGTTTTTCCACTTGGCTTCTTTGCCTGCAACATGTCACGAAATCATGACAGTTTTGCTTGCGCCTTCTCTCTCCTCTGATATGTCATGAAATCATGACAATTTTACTTGTGCCTTCTCTCTCCTCCGATATGTCATGAAATCATGACGTTTTTCTTTTTGCCTTCTAACTTCTCAACCTGTCGCGATATCGCGACAGAAAACATGTCGCGATATCGCGACAGTTTTCTTACTTGTCTTTTTCTTTGATTTTTTGAATCTGGGTCACTTCTGTTTTCCTGGAATTTCACTGTACATGATCTGACTGACCTCTGAACTCCTGTCCACTGCTTCAACTGCATCAACTGATCTATCTGTCTGTGTTGACAACAATGACAATACTTTTGCTGCACCTTGCTCAACAAGATCCTTTATAATCTTCATTGTCATCTAGAAAATGTCTACCTAACTTCAAGAACTTTGTTTTAATCCTTTGCAACTGCGATAAGTAATTCTTCATTGAATGTCACTCTATCTTATAGTATCTACAAGTAGTTTTTTTGTTTGAAGAGCTACCCTAGCCCTTGAGCCCTTGATCCTAGCCTCCTTAGATTTGAATTCCTTTGCATGAGCATATATATGTGGAGTCCCATCATAATTCCACATTACCAAGTAAAAGTGAACTAGGAGATACAAAATTGATCAAACATAAGTTTTTTGAGATTCCAAAAATATAAGGACCATATAAATCATTAGGTTCAACATATAAAACAATGGGAAGAGACTAGCAAGGACAGTTTTTATGCACATTGCATCATCTTTGTTTTACCTCTAAATATGCAATATATGCCCTCAAAGCCTTGAATATCATAATATAGTCCTCAATGTTATCAAACTCAACTAGTTTAAGAGAAGAAATCTTCAATTCCAAGTGACTTACTTCAATAGTATTAAGTTTCCCAAAACACTTGTGCAATTTTGACCATATCTTGATAGGGTCACTCTCCTCTTTGATGTGGAAAAGCAATTATAGTTCAATTAACAAGAAAAACAAACCATAAATATTTTCTCTTTGATGGCTAGTTTTATCATCAAGAACAACTACTTTATCCTCTTGAAATATGCACCATAGTTACTTTGTAGTAATTCAATCATCTGAGTTTACCAAACACTATAGTTTTACCTATTAAGACAAGTAACTAGGGATTTATAGTCCATATTATACAATCTCATACCTAACACCATAGTAGGTATATGAACTGATGCCACCAATGTGTAGAGATCAAAATGATTATGTATGCAAAAGTTATAGCCTCCAAAATGTTTTCCCTCATGAACCCCAACCTCCCACCTTAGGGTTGCAAGAGACAGTCCTAACCTCTCACTTTTAATTCTGATTAAAATTTATGTGTTCTAGATTTTGTATTTGCTCCTTTTCTATTTTTGTTTTTGTGCTTTTACTCCAATTTGACAAGTTTATATGCCTTTCCCAATATATTGAATTTGAAGAGGTCCATGTCCTCTTAAATATAACATTATAGCCCACTATGGTACTTGAGGATTCAAAGCCTTTTGGTATCTTGAATACCTATCTTTGCTACCAAAGAGTGTAGAAACATCTATATAATATTGAACCTATTGGCCTTTACCTTAACACAATTATTGCCATCACATGTACTGGTCTTCATAGGCTCTCATAGGATAATATTCTTCCTGGATGATCCCTATGAAATTATCTCATGTGAATACTACTTCATCTTTATTCTCTTTCATAACCCTGTTATAATATGATTCCCATAAATTTCAAATGGGTAATGAAGGTTTCAAGAGTGTAAAAGTGGTTTTCTCATTGTCAGTAAATGTATTTACAAAGAAATATGAAAATAACTAATCCAACGAGTTTTCTATATCATAAACATTCATTTTCCCTTCAAAAGTAGGATTTCAAAATCTAGTTGCATCGTAAAAGATGTGAGAGCACTAAATGGTGATAGGCTAGTGAGAGATTGTGGAAATGAGGTTGTATAATTTGTAATGGGGAGTCATCGAAGACTTTGAGCAAATCAATCTATCATCTTTCCTCTATTTCACAAGAGCTTCATTCAACATATCCTTGAAATGATCAACTATATTTGTATTATTCATTTTAAATATTCACCTAATATCATTTAGAATGATAAGTAAGGTAATTATAGGGATCTCACATCCCATATCCAAACTTTCAATGTCTTGATCTCATGTTTATGGACATATATTGAAAAGACAAACCACTTTGATAACATTGATCTGAACTTTAGAATTTTGACTGATCCAAAACTCAAAATTTTGAGTTAAGAAAGATTGTGAAAGAGTGCAATTCAAATATAATAGTGTATAGAAAATCAAAACACAAATATATAAGCAAAATAATAGAATTATTTTATTGCTCAAAAAATAGAATATAATGCAAGCAGTCTCTAAGAAGAGATGTAATACTATAACATTACATCCATTACTCATGTTTTTAATAGTCACGGGTGCATCTATCTTTATAAAAGAATTGGTATGTTGGAAATCCATCATATTGAATATGGAATGTTGTCATATGAAAATGTGGTTGTTCACCTACCATGAGTTAGATTTCTCATATGAAAATGTGTTGATTCACCTTCCATGAGTTACAAAGTAAATATTTAATGAAAATTACATACATATGACTTGTCCTTTTATTTCATCTTCGACTGATGTATCAACATAGTTAGAGATGCATTTTGGCTACGAAAATCTAAAAATAGAAATTTACTCTTTTTAGTAAGCATTTTGTTTTTCCTTTTTGAGGGCCTCTAGATCATTTTTTCCACAAAGTTATAGGTAATTATGGCTATGACAAAGTTACCTATTAAAATTAATTTTCTGTCTCTCTAATATTTCTAATGCTTCTTGAATGGATTGAAACAAAGTCTTGTGCACAAAGTTATGCCCCTAACAATGTGGTTAGGGTCAAAAAATTAGATTTTTAGGCATTTTTTGGCATAATGCCATGACACAAAAAGGTTATATGCCTAGACCATTTATTATCCAATGTTGCAAATAGGCTTTCTTTACCTCTTTTTGTGAGTGGAATATCCTTAATCTAATCTAACTTCTACTATAGTATGATCTCCTTCTTTCATCCTAAAGCTTATCTCATGACCATAATTTTATCTCTTTCTCCATCGTTTTCACTTTGCAATCTCCTACTATGTGTCTAGTTTCATAATATTTGTGGCAATAGAATGCAACATCTTCATAACCTACTTGTTGATCATATTCTCTTGATTTAGATTTAATATAAATGAATTGTGGCAAATATTTTGAAATATACATAGCAAAGTGTATATCAGGGTATATGCACCATGCTTTCGCTCCTTATTAATTGGTCTCTCTTAGATGAACTCCCTTAGGTTATTCTCAATATTCTTAAAAACATCCTTATTGATAAGTGAATATGAAATTCCAAAAAACCTAACACACACTAGAACCTTTCAATAGTTTCTATGTCTAAAAAAAAGTTGTCACTCCACAGTCTTAAATGTAGGGCATCTCTCTCCCTAAGCCATGGGTCATCACTCATATTGTATCCCTCATATTTAAACTCTCAAGCTCTAAAGCTCTAAAAGAAATATTTGTGACTTGAATTTTTTTGTAAACTCTCAAGATCTAAGGGAGAGAGTTGTGACTTATAAAGGGTGGTGGACATGAGTACAACCCCTTGTTCTCTAACAAAAAATAAAATCCTACCTTTCACACAAAAATAAAACATATTGATGTTCAATATCATTTCATGCAGGTAATAGTGGAAAATAGGAAGGTCATGATATAGTGAGTTGACACTTTGGTGAACATTGCACTCTCCTACAAAGCTAGTGAGCACTAATAAGTTCATTTGGTGTAGAGAAGCTATGGGGATGTCTTCCCTTAGTACTAAATGTTCTTTTTCCTTCCTTTATTTATGCCCTTGCAATATATACAAGTGGTAGAATGTTAGGACAAAGTGTGTTGTACACTTTCAAATCCTTGGTAAAAAGGTTAGAAATTATTGTAATATGTAATTTTCTAGGAAAATATTAAATAACATATATATATATATATATATCTGTGTGTGTGAAGTATTTTAAACCAATGATAAGAAATTAATTAAAAATTACCAATGATTATTGATTGTAATGATCATTGGTTATTTAAGGATTGGGCTAGTGGTTGTAACACAAGGTTTGGAGGAGAATTCAACCATCATTCGGTTGGTAGATTGGAGAGGAAGGAGATTGTTGCTACAAATATTTTTTCTAGGATTATTGATATGGTTGTATTTCCAAGGAATGTTGCTACAACTATTTTTTCAAGGACCATTACTATGACTATTTTTCTTAGGATTATTGCTATGCCTATTTTTCCTAAGGATTGTTGTTACGATCAATATTGGGGTACATGATTGTATTTGGAGTTCCTTAAAAAAATAATTTAAATGCTACTCATTTTTTTGTGCTAGGTATTTTTCAAAAGGATTTTCCCAAGGTATATACTATCTCTATTTCTTGAGTTATTTTTTGTAATGTTTATTTATTTCTCTATTTCAATTCTCTTTATGTAGTAATATCAGTCATTTAATTTTTTAGATCATATTTATAAAATTTGTTGAATGCACCTAATCGAACTAATTAATACCTAGATTTCTATAGTTGACACAATACGACAACCAACATAGAGAGTGAACGAGTTTCTATATTGACCAATTATGAAGTCTATTATACCGTTTTAGATATAGTTTGCCTAGCCATAGTGTTTGATTTCTATAAGCTTAGATACTAGATGCTCAACCATAAAATATTTGTTATCTCACGGGTGGATCCCTTCTGATATATTATGTCCAAGCCACACTTTTTAAGGTGAACATCTAAGTGGGATATTATGCTTAGCAAATTCGATATTGAGTTTATAAATCAAAACCTATAAAATTTCAAGCTATTTTTGATCAATTAATAGTTTCACCCTTAGAAGGTATTTATCCCTTAGCCATAGCTTTACTAGATGAGTTAATATTTATCTTAGAAGTAGGTCAACCTAACTATTGGACTCTATACTTTGACGATGTTAGATGCATCAAAGGAATGGGAGTAGGATCCATGTTGGTCGCTCCTCAACAATATCTTATCCCTATGTCCTTTAAGCTTATTTTTTCCTATACCAACAATACCATTGAATATGAAGCCCTTATCTTAGGGTTTTACGTAGATTTAGCTCTTTAAATTAGAATTATCTTTGTCATTACATATTCCTAGCTCATAGTCAACCAATTCAATGGTGTTTATTAAACTAGATATGAAATACTTAAGCCATATAAAGATATTGTTGCTAAGCTATTAACTCCTTTTGATAATATCATCACTAAAGTTATCCTTAGGTCTAGTAACTACCATGTTGATGATATGGCCTCAACTACATTTCGTGTCCCCTTAGAGTTGGATGATGAATAAGCCACAATCATCATTTGATAAATTAGAGACTCATCACCTTAGATTCTAGCTAGCTTTCTCTAGGAATTTTTCTATAGAATATGTTCCTTCCCCTTATCTTTAGTATAAGGATATCTTTGCTTTTCTTAAGGATGGTACTTTGCCTAATTTTTTGAACTACAATTATCACAAGAACCTCAAGCAATACGCTTGCTTACATGTCATCATTGGTGATATCATATATCACCAAACCCTTGATGGTATTCTCCTTAAATACCTAGCCTTAACCAAAGCCTAGGTAGTTGTCAAAGAGGCCCATGATTGATCTTGCAATACCCCTTTTAGTGATGTCATCATCACCAAGAAACTCCTATAGATGGATTATTATTGGTCGTCCATGTAAAAGGACTATTGTGACTATATCACAAGGTGTGATAAATTTCAATTCATGAAAATATCATCCACAATCCATCCCAAGCTCTCTATCCCTTTAATTATCATTATCCTTTTTCCATTTGGGGCTTAAACATTGTTGGGAAGATCAACCTAATATCATATGATGGGCATAAGTTTATCATCATGGCTATTAAGTACTTCACTAAATGGGTTAAATCCATACTTTTAGCCTCAACCACTGGAGTCCAAGTATCCAAGTTTATCCTTAACCAGATCCTCATTTATTATGGCATCACTTCCATGCTAATCTCTTATAATCGAACACCCTTCAAGAATAAGAATATCTAAAATTTTTATGATAAATACAAAATCTAGTACAAATTATCGATGCCTTCCTATCCTCAAGGCAATGACCAAGCTAAGGCTTCTAACAAGACTCTTGTCAAGATCCTTAAGAATCTCATCAACAAGACAGATAGATATTAGCATCTTCGATTGTATGCATCTTTGTGGATCTATTGCACTAGTGTTAAAACTTCCACCAATAACACCTTATACTTTGATTTATGAAATTGAAGTTGTCTTCTATTTTGAGCTAAAGGTGCCCTCCTTATGCAACTTGTTGCATGACTCCTATGTTGGAGATAAATATTCTCTCACCCATTTTAGCCAATTGGAATGGCTTGAAAAAACGTATATCTGAGCCTTAGAGAACCTGTGGTTCTACCAACAAAAGCTTAAACACGCCTATAACAAGAAGGTATGATCCCATTCCTTCACAGTTGGTGATATTATCTTAAAAGAGAATCAAAAGAACACCATTTTCAAAGCCAATATAAAAGGTACATGTGAACCTAATTGGTTGGGCCCATACATCATAACGACCAAGTATGGCTTCAATTCTTATCACCTCACCACACTTAATGGAAAAGAACTTAAAAAATTAATGAACATAATGCATATTAAAAGATATTACATTTAAGTTGGTATTGGTTGCTTGTTTACTTCAGTTGTTTGTTGTTGTTTACTTGCATCTGTTTGATTTTATATTTTATTACATGCATGTGCTCATCTATGTCTTGACTGCTTGTTGTATATTGAGTCTAGGATTTGTAGTAACATGCAAATGATGGTCCTAGTTAGGATAGTGCATTTCCATTCCCCATGCAACTAATGCAAGTAAAACCTTTTAGTCCCATATTTGTGACCAAATCAAAGTTTGAACAACATCAATATATATTTATCTGTCTCAATCTAATTTACCTCAAACATTAACTGTATCAAATCTTCCAAAATATTGATCTCTTATCGCATGATGAATACTATGAGGTTCATAGGTGTTGATGGTAAAATCAATCAAACTAATTTTTTCTATCTCATTAATCACTACATGATGAATACTACAAGAATCGTAGGAGTTTATAGCAAGATCAATCACATAATCTCTTGTCTCTTATGTACCACAATAAATGCAGGTAAAAGGCCAAAAATTATTTCCTTTCTTGTCAATTCATAACCTTTAATTAGTTGATCATCATTGGTTAGATTAATCATTATTTATCAACATTTAACAACACATTTCCTTTCATCATAATTTGTTTTACCAAACATTTCATCTTAATTATGTCCACTCATATCAAATCATAACTCAAAACATCATCTAATCTACAATTTCATCATCATTCTAACCTAATCCACTCATCATCAACCATAAAAATATTAAACAACATAAAGCAATTAAAAACATAAACATGGCATCATACATATGTCATCACATCATCTACACATCTTAAGTAACTAATGTTATACCATACAACATCTACCTCAATATCTCATAATTGCACCAATGTGGATCATACTCAAGTTGAGTTTCCTTGATATAACTTGATTTTCCCTCTAAACTTCAAGGGGGTAGTTTGAAGCACGACATTATTTAATGTTGCCCAAAACAAAAAATTTAACATCACTTCTAAGAAAACAATCACAACATCAATCATCTTGCACCACTAACCATAAGCAACAACAAATATTTTTATCTCAAAATTGAGGCATCTATGTCAGTGTTTTACACAATACCCAATCTTGAGTGCATGGCTAATCTTCAATTTTGTCAAACCCTTTATCAATCAGCCAAATCGAATCAATATTCCTTATACCCAAATTAGGAGAATTTATTGCTTCAAGAATAAAAGTGTCAAGGCATGAACGAAAGTGTTGACGACGCTTTTGCCAATTTTTTGACTTTGACATTTTTTGCCCAAATTTGACCCCCCATGATCACGATGGTAAAAGTGGCACAACGAAAGTGTTATTGACGCTTTCACATAGTTGACACTTTTGACTATCATGAGCCAAAATTTAAAAATTTGACTTTTGGTACCTTCCAAGTTGCCCACCATTAATGGATCAAATCCCTAAGATACACTTCATAGTTCCCAATAAAAAATTCAAATCCAAGATTTATCATTTTTTATCTTTTTCATTAACAACATCTTGATCTCTTTTCAAGTTCTTACAATATCCAATCCTATCATCTTCAATGTAATTCTTCTCCAAGGAACCATGACTTCCTATAAAACCAACATTTAGGGTGATCGTTTCATGAAGAATTTTAGAATAGCAAAATTCTACCAAAATCTCTCTAGAATCATAAGAACTCATCTTTTTGCATGGCATGATTATACCAAAATATTGCCATGATCTTGTGAAGATCATCCTTCAAGCATCCAAGCTATCTTGCAAATGATCAAAGCATCAAGCACTCAAGCACATAAAGCATCAAGCATTCAATCCTCTAAGCTCAAGCTTTTGAGTGTCCACAAGAAAGCCAATAAGGTTCCACAATTTGATTTTGACACTCTTTTTCTTGTAGTTCTAAGCTTTAATCTTATTGCATGTTAACTAGTTTTACATGTTACATTTACACCTAGTTAGCATCTCATTTTTTCATTTTAATATTTTACTTCAAGCAATCAAATCTCTATCTTTATATCATTGGATAGAGTCTCTACACTCCCAAGTCAGAGCCTTTCATTATTTCAAGCATTAAATTATCTTATTTTGCATCCAATATTTCTTTGTTGCTCTCAAAAGCAAAAGCGTCATTGGATTACAAGTTGATGGTGCTATTGCTCTCTATTTTATACAAAGTGAAAGTACCAAGTGCTAGCAAAAGTATCGATGACACTATCATCAACCCTATGGCACTTTTTCCACTATGCATTTATCATTTTTGTATATTTTTCTAAATAGGGGCCTAATTATTGTTCAAGGGAGTCCAACATTCTCTACCAGCTTAGACAATCCCCTTTGCCAGTGATCATATCTTTTTTTATCTATTTTGTAGAAAAGCAAAAGCACCATCAAAAGGTAAAAGCGTCGGTGGCGCTTCTACTTCTTTGATAGAAATTGGTTCTTTTATTTCAAATTTTCTTTCATTAAAGCATTTATGACTTAATTTTGTTTATTGATTGATTAGATTAGTTTATGTTTTTGATTATTTGATAAAATAAGCAAAAGAGAAAGAAGGAACTAATTTAATCTTAATCATTTAAGGGACCAAATCTTCAAGTTTTAGCACTAAATTAAAATTGCATGTAGATGCACTTAGTACTTGTTTGTTGCAATTTATTACATCCTTGCCTTCAAAAGAAAAATCGTTGTTTACTTTGTCATCAAAAAGCAAAAGTATTTTAGTTTTAGGCCTTTTTGTTGCATTTGTATGTTGCATTAGGGCTAGATTAGGGTTAAGCTTAGTCAAAGTATCTTAGGTGAAATGTAGGTGTTCTTCAATCAATCCATCAAACACTAAACTCTAAGCTAACCAATTATCCCTATCCTTGAGGTGATAGAGGGAAGAGTCACGACGAATCCTCAAGAGATTGTTCGCGGTCTCATCCTCTTCTTATTACACTAAGAAACATTGCTTCCTTGTTTTGAAAGCTTGCAAGTCACCTTCACTTAATCATTCATCCTTAACACTATCTTCTCATGCTTCTATATGACCTCTCATGTATCTATTTGGATCATATCTAATTAAATACCTTGATTTTTAAGGGGGAAACTTACATTGAATTTTATCAAGTGATACATATTTATCAAAAAATTTAAAGAAAAAACTTAGATTCAAATCTTGTTAACAATTATGTATATAATTGCCAAACATATTGTTATAATACCACTATATAATCAAGATATAATACCAATGGAACTCTTATCACACTAATCCAAATTAAAACCACCAAAATTATATAACACTCAAATATTTATAAATAACAAAACCTATATTTTTTAACTACAACCAATCAATTTAAACCTTTACCAAGGGCAACCCCACATATTTTTAATATCAACTTCTTTTACATTAAGCTTATGGATCTTTATGTTAAACCACAACCAGATCTATCTAGCAATATCAAAATAACGGTGAAGTGCTTCCTTACATGATAAAAAAAAATACCGAATCTTTATAGAAGTTGTTAATTTTTTTTAGATGCAAATAAAGGATAGTAGCATATAGACCGAATGCCCTCTATGGAACATCATATGGAGCACATGCCATCATTTTTATCAGTAGAACGATGCTGCAATTACATCAGCATTAAAAAATAAGTTTGTACTATGGAGAATATAGCTTTGACCGACCATTGTAGACCAATCCAATTATAAATGTTCAGACTGTTGAACATTTTTTTTAAAACAACCGGAGGAGCATTCAAAATTTGCTGTAGCCTTTTAATTATCCCCATCATTTGTATTTAGTTGTGAGAGTTGTTTATAAGCCTCACAACTTATCAAACTTTTTGTTAATAAGATAACAGGCTTAAAGGTGCAAGTCCTTGGTCTCGTTTATGTGGGATTCCTCATCTCTCGCCAGTTGCGGCATGTCTGTAGGGTAGTTGGCCTTGATCCCACTTATGTGGATTCCTCACCTTTATTAATTTTGGCATGTGTGTAGGGTAGTTGTCCCTTGATCCTGCTTATGTGGATTCCTCACCTCTGGCGAGTTGCGGCATGTCTGTAGGGTAGTTAGCCCTTAATCCTGCTTATGTAGATTCCTCACCTTTATTAATCTCGGAATGTGTGTAGGGTAGTTGTCCCTTGATCCTGCTTATGTGGATTCTTCACCTTTATTAATCTCGAGTTACGAGGTAGTTGGTCCTTGGTCCCACTCCCTCTTATGTGGGATTCCTCACCTCTATTAAACTCGAGTTGCAGCATGTGTGTTTATGTGGGATTCCTCACCTCTATTAAACTCGAGTTGCAGCATGTGTGTAGGGTAGTTGGCCCTCTTGCTTTCTAACCTATTAGTTGGCCCTCTTACTTTATAACCTGTTCATGTAATGTTGTTCTTATTCAAGCTGTTTATTTTCAATAACATATTCCTATAATAAAATTTTGTTCTTTATTCAAACTATTTATTTCTAATAACATATTCTTATAATAAAATTCCATTCCACGTTAATACCTTCTCTCCTCTCTCCCACTCTTTAAAACCAACCTCCCCATAAAGTTGCCTTATCCCTCACACACCTGGGTCCAGCACTCCCACTCTTTAAAACCAACCTCCCCATAAAGTTGCCTTATCCCTCACACACCTGGGTCCAGCGCAAAGGTAAGGTACGGACTGTGAGGAGGTGGGTGTTTGGTGGCTTTGTGTTAAATTCTCTATTGATAAGTATAACTCTGGGCTTTACGAGGGGTCACACAAAATTCTTTATTGGCAAGTATAGCTCTCAACTTTACAAAAAATAATGATTAAAAAAAACTACTCACAATTATCCTTATAATCAAACTCAGTTGTCAAAATTGAGACTTTTATTCAACCATTGTTAGAAAATACGGGGAGGCATGTCTCGTCTTGTCTCGTCTTTCATCAATTCATTCCAGGAATGATAAATATCTAACTGAAAATACGGGTAGGCGTGTCTTGACTCGTTCTTTCATCAATTCATTGGCCAGGAATGATAAATATCTGACTGGACGTTTCAGACTACTCCATCTGATTGGAATTTGTTATACCTGTCTGTTTGTCTCATTCATTTCTACATAAGATTCACTACAAAAAAATTTACTTGTTTTCTTAAATACCCACAACTGCCGTCTAATTTAAGTGTCATTATTTTTTTATTATTTATAAAGGGATGGCTTTCATTTACAGTCTATTTTTATTATTAAGTAGGATTTTAATCTTGAGGCTATTTCTTATAACCCCTATTCCACCTTGTTGTTATTTAACTAATGTAAAGAATTGTTACAAATCTTGAGGCTGCTCCTTATATCCCTTGTTCCACCTTCTTGTATGAAGTCTTGGGGCTGGAGCGCACTCAAGGGATTCAGGTCATACTACTAATTGCAAAAGCTGTTGGAAGTTGATTTCATCCAAGCTATAGATTATTTTGATTGGATATCTAATGTGCTCTTAGTAACTAAAAAAGAGGCTTCTAAAATTAGAGTATGTACTGATTTCCAAAACTTATCAGTCCACCTAATCCAGTGACACCACCCTCCTTATCAGTCCACCTAATCTAGTGACACCACCCTCCCTCGAGGGCACTCAAGGGATTCATGTCATACTACTAATTGTAAAAGCTGTTAGAAGTTGATTTCATCCCAGCTATAGATTATTTTGATTGGATATCTAATGTCCTCCTAGTATGATTTCATCCAAGCTATAGAGTATGCACTGATTTCCAAAACTTATCAGTCCATCTAATCCAATGACACCATCCTCCTTATCAGTCCACTTAATCCAGGGACACCACCCTCCCTAGAGCTCACTCAAGGGATTCAGGAAGTTGAATTCATCCAACCTATAAACTATTTTGATTGAATATCTAATGTCAAAAGAGGCTCCTAAAATCAGAGTATGTACTGATTTTCAAAACTTATCAGTCCACCTAATCGACTGACACCACCCTCCTTATCAGTCCATCTAATCCAGTGACACCACCCTATTTATCAGTCCATCTAATCCAGAGACCACCCTCCTTTTATAATAACCATTTGCATTCGAATCTTCTCAAGTATATCAGGGTGTGGAGGGACATTTGACCATCAGTGTTTGGAATTCATAGTATATCAGGGTGTGGAGGGACATTTGACCAGCAGTGTTTGGAATTCATAGACTTGGCATCAAGAATGGGGCCTTGGGTGGTCGTTGCTATTGCCTTGGGTGTGGCGTTGGTCTCGGGATTCTTGCTTGTTTTTGGGTTTCAGTGGAGGCCCAAGCCCAGCATTGGGAACCTTAGGAACAAGCATGTTCTTGTCACTGGTGGATCCAGTGGAATAAGCCTCCAGATTGCCAAGCAGGCATTGTTTCAAGAGGCCTTTGTCACCATAGTTGCAAGGAACCCTGCAAGGCTTGAGAAGGCTGTGGAAGATCTCTTGAAGGAAGTCAAGTGTGACCCTACCAAGATCAATTCAAAGGTAAAGCCTTGGGAAAAAAATAATTGCATTATATTCAGTTATAAATCATGACGATGGTGTCTTATAACAATAGTCTAATTATATTGACTACCAGGTTAGTCTGTAGGAACTACAGAACTGTATTGATTTGGTTAAGAAGTGGTTTCTACAAATGCTAAGTTTTATAACTAATTCTTCCAATTTTAACAAGTATACGAACCGTGGTTTTTTTCGATGGTCATATTTCTTTTTCTTCTGGGGACCTATCAAAGTGGTATCTTTTGGTGAAAAAGTCATTCATAAACAAACGTTGGAATATGTTGGTATATCTATTTGAATTTTGTCAGAAGATGATTTACATGCTTTGAAATTTGCATGAATCTGTGATTTCTTTTCATCATCCTGTGGTTTTGGTTAAAGTTATTGTACAATCTATCAGTGTATTTATTTTGTTGGAAGACGGAGTTTTGCAAGTGTTAAGTTTCATGACGAGTTCTCTGAGCTGTTACAGATATACGAACTTGTGATCCTTTTTTTAAGGTTATATTTTGTCTCTTTTCCTCTGGAAGACCTATCAAAGTGCAGAAACCATCTTTTTTGGAAGATGGTTTCTGCGACTGATAAGCTTCAACAAATACATGAATATGTGATTTCCTCCTTTTTCTTGTTTTTCTTTGTAGGCTGCAGATGTGAGCAAGTACGAGAAGATCTCGAATGCCATCAAGGAGTCTCATATGTGGAGGCCTATTGACGTATTAATCTGCAATGCAGGGTATCTGAGGAGTCAGTATTTGGATAAGACAGGCATAGAGGATGTGGACCTCACCATTCAGACAAACTTGACTGGGACTCTCTACACTCTGCATGCTGCTCTGCCATTGATGAAGAATAGAGCTGGCAGGCCCCCATGCTCAATTGTGCTTATGTGCTTTCTTTCCTCTCTGGTCAGTTGGGCTTCCACCTACTTGAAAAGAATGGTCTTTTGGTCCATCTACAGGAGTATATTTTTCATTTGTTTTTGTTAATTTTTACTGATTGTGGGTACTGCTGTACAACTACATCAGTTTTTGTTCTATGGTCATGATGTATACCGCAACAAAGTATGCTCTGAGAGGGCTAGCTGAGTCCCTGAGGCTTCATTTGACACCTTACAATATCAGAGTCAGCCTTGTGTGCCCTGGCTTTACGGAGACTCCGCTTCTGGACCAATGTGAAAGTGAGTAGCATATTGAATGCATGCATGCCAACCCCACTAGAGTTGTGTTATGTAAATTGAATTTTTTTGTGGGTGTCCTAGAGAGAGAGAGAGTAGCATATTTAATGCATTCATGCCAATTGCCAACCCCACTAGAATTGTGTTATGTATATTGAATTTTTTTGTGGGTGTCCTAGAGAGTTCTTATACATATTAAATGGATACGCCCATCATCATTTTCATATTGAATATATATATATTAAAATCTTGAGTGGATGTTTCTTGGATGTAAATGGGATATTCAAACTGCACTGTATTTGTTTGTGAGAGTTGATCATTTTTTTGGAATTGGATATTCAGTGGATATTGAATTTGTTTGTGTGTCATAGAGAGTTGGTATACATATTAAATGGATATGCCCCATATTCATATTATATATAATCTTAAAAAATGTTTTCTTTAATGTAATTAGGATATTAAGATTACACTGTATTTGTTTTTGGGGATTGATAATTGTTTTTTAATTAATAATCAGTGAATAAGTATTGAATTTTTATGGATATTTATGCAGATGAAATAGAAAAGGGAATGCTTGCTTTGGCGAAGCTTTTCAACCTGTATAATAGAAAAAAGGCAGAGGATCCGAAGGATGTTGCAAACTATACATTGAAGGCTGCCAAGGAGGGGAGATTTATGACCACATCATTCTTTTCCGGAATATACTGTGCCACTTTATCAAGGGGTGTACTGCCGGCAGATTCTTTGCCCAGGGCTCTGCTTGAATTTGTTTTGTATTTTCCATTCAGGATTGTGAGCTTTGTGACTGCCACCCTTACTCCTTTTTGTCTTCAGTATATTCATAACAAGTATTACAGAGGGGAAAAGGAGAAGACTGCAGCTAATAAAAAGCCATGAACATGATAGCTATCTCTAAGGACTTGAATAAAAAATTGTTACCCTGCTTATAATGTTATTGCTTTTTGAAGTACTTTTTGTAAATAAAAGCAGCCTCTCTCTATATATATTTTATATAGTAAACAAAACCAGCCTCTATATATATATATATATATATATTTTATATAGTGAACAAAGCCTGCTTATAATGTTTTTTTTTTTTTTTAAAAGTACTACTGTGAAGGTGGTCTCACCTGTATTGTAGATGGAATCAGCAAAGCAAGGTTGCACGCTTTTGAGATTGATTAAGGCCCATTTTGGAAAATTGATATGAAAGAGTTATTCATCCTTTCAGTAAAGCAATAATAAACTTATTAAACCATTTTATTTATTTTTTAGTTCATATTTCTGTTGGGATTTATCACATCACGAAGTGATAGATCATAGTAAAATCGAAGTGATTGGTTAAAGTTACTCACGTACTTGCAGGATATTTTTGCAAAGTTGTTAAGTACTTTCAGGCACAAGTCTCATGAGTTTTTAATAAAGTCGTTATGTAGTTGCAGGTACAAGTCTCATGAGATTTTAATACAGTTATTAAGTAGATACAGGTACAAGTCTTATGAGTTTTTAGTGTTACTCATGTGAGTTTTTAATCTTATTGCCAAACATATTGGCAAATTTGGCAAACAAGTTTTGTGAGTAAAGTTATATTAAATAGTTATTGGTAAGAGTCAAGCTGGTTGTAACAACAGTTATTTGACTGGTTCGTCGAGAATATTGGATAAATGTTTTTATTAATGTTAGAATTTAGGGTTGTAACAATATATCATATTTTGAAAAGTTATTAAAATTTACAATTTAAGTTGCTAGCGAGTGCAACCGAACGAGCTGGAGCGAACAGTCATTTGTAGTCAAGAATATTGGATAAATGTTTTTATTAATGTTGGAATTTAGGGTTGTAACGACAGATCATAATTAACAAAGTTATTAAATTTTACAATTTAAGTTGTTAGCGATGCGAGTGCGACCGAGCGAGCAGGAGCGAGTACGCGTACGAGTGAGGAGTGAGATTGAGCATAGCTTGGAGCAAGAGTGAGTGTAGTGGGGAGTGAGCATAGCCGAGAGTAGGAGCGAGTTTGAGCGTGAGCTGGGAGTGAGCGTGAGCATAGTTGGGAGCGACTGCAGTTGGGAGCGAGGGTGCAAGCGTGGCCGGAAGTGAGTGCAGTCAAAAGCGAGCACGAGCCAGTAGCGAGTGTGAATGCAGCCGAAAGCGAATACAAGTGCAAGCCGAGAGTGAGTGAAGTCATAAATGCACGAGCTAAGAGTGAGGAGGAAGTGTGAGAAGGGAATTAGAAAGTAGAAAGCAAAGTGTGATCAAGGAACAAGTGCCACTTCTTGTTCAAGAGAATTTAAAAGATTTATTTGAAGAATATCTAGATAGCATGGAAAGAAAGTCATTTGTGAAAGTCCTTACCAAAATTATGAATGACCAAGTTGGAAGTATGGATGTCCTAGCTAGCATTAAGAAGATAAGTAAATCTATGGCAAACCCAATCAAGGTAGTAGATTCGACACCAAAAGTGATTATCACGAATGAGACGATTGAGCATGATATAATGGTTATTAAAACCAGAGGGTTAATATATAAATTTCATGGATATTGGCCAAGTTTTTACGAGATTCAAAATTGGATCAAGTGGAAGTGGGGTTTGAATTCAAATTGCTCCATGACATTTCTTCCAAAAGCATTTTTCCTCATTATTTTCTCCGGTTCAAAATAAGGGATAAAATAATGGATGGACTCCCGTGGTTTAGAGGTAAAGATGCATTATATTTAAGACCTTGGAGTGAGAATTTTTTTGTGGACACAAAACTATTAAAAGGCTTCCAATATGGATTAGGCTTTTTGGATTTCCTTATCAACTCATCAATAAGGAGGTTTTGAAGAATATTGGTAATACTTTAGGCGAATTCATCCAAGAGGGACTAACTACTAAGGAGAGAAGGTATGGTGTATACACTCGAATATGTGTTTCAATGGATATTTCTAAACCTTTACCACAGTCAATTAGGATTAAATTTGAATCAAGAGAATGGGATCAACAAGTGTATTATGAAAACATTGCATTCTAATGTCACAAATGTCATGAAACTGGACACATGGCAAAAGACAACAAAATGAGAATGAAGGAATAGAGAATTTTTTGGGCATGAGAGTAGCTTCAATTTGAAACAAGGAGACCATATCAGACGAGAAGCTAGGTCAAATCAAGGATTTTCCACTCCTAAGAAAGTGGCTAGAAAAATCCCTCTACATCATCAAATGGAAAATCTCATTACAGCTCACTTGAATCAACCATTAGAAGAAAAAATGATATGGGGATGAGGAAGTACAATTCGCAAGTTCAAATATAGGGGCTAAAGGTGTGAAGGAAGGTGTGAAGGAAGAAGGGAAGGCAAATTTTAAAACAAAGAAAGATGAAGAGACAAATTTTAAAGCAAATGAGGTGAAGGAGGTCAAGCTTAATCCATGTAAATCACCTTTATTATCCTCAAGTAGCTTAAAATCTTCTCCTTACAATAAAAATGAAAGTAGTACGAGTGTATTCCTTGCACTTTAGGATATCAAGAGCAATATAGTAAAGAAAATCTTATGAAGGATGATATCCAATAAAATTTAGGGTTTTTAGGCCAATATAAGAAAGTGATTACTTTGGAGGATCATATGCAATTTAGAGTTTTTAGGGCAACATAAAGAAGAAATGCTAATGAGGCTATTCTTTGCACTTTTGACTCTTTAGGGCAACATAAATCTTTAGAAGATAAGTCTCATTTTGAACAATATAAAAAAATAGAAGAGATTGATGAAGATGAGAGTGTTGGTGGGAATGGAAGAAGGAGAGGAAGGCCATCAAAGCATCAACAAAGAGAAAAATAAACCCAAAAGGATAATTATTTGTGAAGCCAAATAAAAATATTACAAGTGTTAACAAGAAGTAGGGCTAAGCCCATTAATAAAAATAAAAAGTGTTGATGATGAAAATGATATCATGAAATATTAGGGGTATGAATAAAACCGTTAAAAAAAAAGTTATTAAGGAATTAATAGGTTGTTATAGCCATGAATTTATTTTAATATAAGAAACAAAATTAAGCAATGAGGAATGCAAGGATGCTTTTAAGAATATTTGGAAGGCGGATGATTATTTAACAGTTTCTTCTATAGAAGCTTCAGGTGATATTGCAATAATATGGGATATATGCAAATGGAATGGACAACTACTAGAATCAAAAAGTAATTGGGTTGCTCGATTCTTTTGCATGAAAGAGTAAAACATCAAAGTTGAGGTTATAAATGTATATGCTCCAACCATAGTTACTCCTTGTGAAAGATGTTGGAAGGACCTTAGCATATTATTGTTAAATACAATAATGATTCATTGTGTTCTATGGATTCTTGGGATGATTTTAATATTGTTTTGTCTTCTTTTGAAAAGAAGGGGTGGCATTCTCTTCGGGATGATTTTAATATTATTCATCATCTATTACGAGAGGCAATCTCCTAGCAGTGTGAGCATATTTATAGAAAATGAAATTGGGTAGCAAATAAATTAGCATATTATGGTATTGATCTTCATCTTAGTGAAATTCAAATTTTAGAAGGCAAATGGTCAATTGATATTTTGTCCTAATCAAAATGAAACATAACACTTCGAGTAAATTGAAAAATATATTTAAGAGAAATATAAATGAAAAAATAGTAATAAAAAATGTGTTGCAGCAAATGTAATATTTTGATATTTTGACGAGATTGGTCCCATTGGAAGCCACATATAACCTATTAAAAAAACAGACCATATTTGGGTTGGGAGGAGTCTCCTTCCAACTTGTAAATAATTTTGTTTTAATATAAAAAAAAAAGGTCCGAGGTGTAGACCAATTGGTTCGACCAAACCCCGTAAGGGATGGAGGTTCGAGGTTCAAATCTCGGGCTTCGTCGGACTAAACGCTTGTTCCTTTCCTGGTGCTTTCAACGGCGTAAAAGGTTTAAAATGATTGTGGTATGGTAGTTATAGGGGCGTACTGCGTGAAGATCTGTGTGTGACGGATTTCAAGGTGGACAACGCAAAATATTGTGACGGCCATAAAAACCGGACAACCTCTATCGATTCCACCATATATATATATATATAATTAAAAAAACAAGTGAAATTTTATGTCTTAATCAAAATGAGACAGCATTTAGAGGAAATTGAAAAATATATTTAAGAGAAAAAAAAAAGAAAAAAGTCTGATAAATAAAAAACATATGTTGCAGCAAATGTAATATTTTGATATTTTGACGAGAGTGGACCCATTGAAAGCCTCATATAACCTATTAAAAAAACACATATATTTAGGTTGAAAAAAGAAATGAAAAAACAGCGATAAAAAAATATGTTGCAGCAAATGTAATATTTTGATATTTTGACGAGTGGACCCATTGGAAACCACATAGAAACAGATCATATTTGGGTTGGAGGAGTCTCCTTCCAACTTGTAAATAATCTTGTTTTAATATAATTAAAAAAAAAACGTCCATATATTAGTTGGTTGAGTTAAAAAAAACACGATGAAATTGTATTTATTAATGTTAGAATTTATTAGAATCAAAGTAGTTGAGTGGTTAGAATCATTCAACCATGTAGAATATGTTTGTTACTTATGATTTCCACCAACTATGGAAATTATGTGGTCATAGTTAGTTATGATTTCTACTATGAAAAGCGTGTAGTTAATAGATTGGTTTATATAGAGCAATTTTTTTCTCCGTTCAACTTGTAAATAATCTTGTTGTAATATAATAAAAAAAAAACAAGTGAGATTATGTTTTAATCAAAATGAAACATAGCATTTCGAGGAAAATGAAAAATATATCTAAGAGAAAAAAATGAAAAACTTGTGATAAAAAAATATGTTGCAGCAAATGTAATATTTTGATATTTTGATGAGAGTGGTACCTTTGGAAGCCACATATAACCTATTGAAAAAAAACATATCATATTTAAATTGAAAAAAAAAATGAAAAATTTGTGATAAAAAAATATGTTGTAGCAAATGTAATTATTATGATATTTTGACAAGAGTGGACTCATTGAAAGCCACATATAATCAGATCAAACAAATTATATTTGAGTTGGGAGGAGTCTCCTTCCAGCTTGTAATAATCTTGTTTTAATATAATTAAAAAAAAAAAAAATTAGGAGAACGTTTACAAATTACATCAACAACCACCCTCAAGGGGTTTGAACACAAGACCACTTAAGAAACAACCATCATATTAGCCACTAGGGCAACCATATATTAGTTAGTTGAGTTAAAAAAACATGGTAAAAATGTAGTTATTAAAGTTAGAACTTATTGCCTTGGTTAGCGTCTTAAGCCTTGGATTAAAAAGGTCATTTTTGATGAACAGGGTGCTTTTGTGGTGGGCAGACAAATCCTGGATGGGGTGACTATTGCTACTGAGACCATTCACTCTATGTGCATTTCTAAGGAGAAAGCTATGTTTATGAAGCTCGGATATGGCTAAGGCTTATAATAGGGTTAAATGGTCTTTTTTAAGAAAGGTCCTTCTAGCTTTTGGTTTCCATTCCAAGCTGGGTAAGTTGGGTGATGAGCTGCATTACTTCACCTTCATATTCGGTTCTTTTTAATGGTCATCCATCTTCTTTGTTTTAAGCTTCAAGAGGTCTTCGGCAAGGTGACCCTTTGTCCCCTTATTTGTTTATCATTATGGTGAAGGTTTGGGTAGACTTCTAAATTCACATGTTACTCAGGGTTTGATTCATGGTTGGAGGTGGGGTATGAGTTTGCTTGCTTATTCTCATCTTCAATTTGTGGATGATACGACTCTGATGGGACTTGCTTCTATTCGGGAAGCTACTAACTTCAGAAGGGCTCTGGATATCTATTTGGCTGCTTCAGGGCAAAAGATTAATGAGGGAAAATCTTCCATTTTCTTCTTTAACACTAATCCGCTTATACAGGCTCGTATTGCACGGATTCTAAGATTTCAGATTGGTGCTCTTCCCTTGAAGTATTTGGGTATTCCTATTTCTATAGGTCCTTTGCCTCATGAGATCTGGAACTCCATTTTGGACAAATTTCGTGCTCATGTTTCTCATTGGACTGTTAGATGGCTCTCCTCTGATGGTAGAGTTTTACTCCTCAAGTCTATGGTTCAGGCCCTTTGCATCTATAGGTGCATGATTCAAGTTGCTCCTACTAGCTTTATTCATGAGTTGGATTCTTTGTCTAGACGATTTTTATGGGCTGGTAATTTGGAGTCTTCAAAGTGGAGTTTGGTTAAGTGGGAAACTATTTGTAGACCAAAGCAAGCAGGGGGGTTGGGTCTTCATTTGTCTTCCCTTTCTGGAGAGGCTTTGGCAGCTAGGTTTTATTGGAGATGGTGTACTTCTCAAGACCAAGCTTGGGCAAAGATTTTGTCCTATAAATATTTGAATTGGGTTGAGGGTGAAAGCACGAGATTCCGGAAACAAAAAGGAAAACTAAACAAAATTGCATTAAAAGGAAAGAACACAAATGAATGAACATAAGATATAAAAGCAATATAAACTATAGCCCTTTTTATTGATATTCTTTTCAATTTGTGTTACAATACGTCTCCTTCCTTTTTAGGGGATAGGAGCGTTAGATATTGATCTCTACAATTTGCTTCAAAATTCCTCTTCCGCATGCCCACGTTTGGAATGGGCGGGCCAAATGTTGCCGTCGCTTGCGTTGGTAAGGTAGACTCCTCGTCGCTCCTCTAATGCTGCAACTCTGCACTCAAAGAAACAAACAAGAAAGTCAGTAGCACCTGTGTATGAAAAATAAAAGATGAATCTAACGATGGTTGAAATGAATCTAAATGAAATAAAAGACTTGACAAAAGCATAGACATGAAACTAAAAGAAATACCACGATCATGAAAGCACAAATCGCCAGTGAGTGAACTAGCAGCACTTCGTTGCTCAAAATGCTCCTTCTCTGTATATTTTTTTTGGGTGAGAAAACTCACCGTTTTTATAGACCCAAGGGGTCTTTTTGAATTAACATGCAAAAGTGTTTCTTTGCATGAATGCTTTTGTTTGTGAAGAGAAGACTTCTTCTTGATCAAGGGCTTCTTAACTGCCTCTGTGCATGTCTTTGCATGTTTTAGAAAAACTCATTTGCACGCCCATGCAATGAAGAGATAGCTAAGTGGCAAATCTGAGTTGTCTTAACAGAACTCACTCGCACTCCTATGCCATGCAGAAAAAGCTAAGTGGCAGATGTGTGTTGTTAAAAGAGCTCACTCGCACTCCTATGCCATGCAGGGAAAGCTAAGTGACAGATGTGTGTTGTTAAAAGAACTCACTCGCACTCCTATGTCATGCAGGGAAAGCTAAGTGACAGATGTGTGTTGTTAAAAGAACTCACTCGCACTCCTATGTCATGCAGGGAAAGCTAAGTGACAGTTCTGAGTTGTTATATGCCGAGATTTGACTTTTTGCAAGTCAAACTCTACAATCGTCCCACCCCGAAGCGAGCGCCGGTAATCGTCCCTGGGTGACACGAGTATCAGTCAGCACTCGTCCCTAAGAAGGACGAGTATCCATCAGTCAGCACTCGTCCCTAAGAGTGACGAGTGCCAGTAAGCACTCGTTCCTAAGAAAGACGAGTAAAATTATTACTCGTCCCTGGGTGGGACGAATAAGAAATAATGTGTCCAAAAGGTGCCAAATTGGTTTCTGACTTACAAAAACTGTTGTGTGAGTGGTTAGAACCACTGTTTAACCTCCGAGGGCTGCCCTGGGGGCTGTGTGTGTTGGTGCGATCAGTGCTTGTCGTCACATAATCGGATTGGTGCTGTTTTGGTGTCTACAGAGGGCTCTGAGATTCCCAGATACAGTTTGTCTGGTAGGGGATCTTTCATCTGGAACACTCTTAAGAAGGGGGCGAATCTTGTTAAGCAACGTTTGTTCTGGATTTGTCATAAGGGTTCCAAGGCTCTATTTTGGCAGGATGCTTGGGATGGGTTCCCTGCCATTTTATCCATGTATCCTCATCTTCAGAATTTGTGCAAAGTCTTTTTGGATGCCGGTTGGAATCGGGTTATGGACTACAAACTTGTTGAAAGAGTTGGGCAGGTTGAGGTTGTTCGTTGGAAGGATCCTATAGATTGGCCGGTAGGGGGTACTTTTCAGGAAAGAGAGGAGTTGACTCGTATTTTGGCTTGTAGGGCCTGCTCTTCTTTACGAGGATGATGATGTTTTGGCTTGGGGCTTGGATCCTAGAGGGGTCTATTCGGTGGCTTCGGGATACAGGGAGTTGGATCGACAACATTTTGGGGATGTTGAGGTGCCCTGGTGGAAGCAAGTGTGGTCTAAGTTCTCTTGGCCTAAATGCAATTTTTATCTATGGTTAGCTACTCACAATAGATGCCTTACTTGGGATAATGTGCAAAAGAGAGGTTTTCAAGGACCTTCTTTTTGTTTTTTATGTGCGAACAGTGAAGAGTCTTCAAGTCATCTTCTTTTTCAGTGTTCTTTTGCACGGGATATTTGGCATCTTTGGTGGGAGGTGTGGAAGCGGCCTTGTGCCCATGCTTCTTCTCTTTTGGAGTTTCGGAGGAGTTTAGGGAGACCTCCCGCTAAGTCTTTCTTTCTCCAGGTTGCTTGGACTATTGGTCCTTCTTGCATTCTATGGCAGATTTGGTTGGAAAGAAATCGACAAATTTTTCATGATAACAAGCTTCATTGTTCATCGGTTTTGGCGACGAATCATTGGTATGATCCAGAAACTGTCTCTTCCACATGCCGGATTAGTCTTCCTTTGGTGCAGTCGGATATTTTGATGATGCAAAATTTGGGATTTGTGGAGAATGGTCCTCGTCCTGTTATTTCATCTAGAAACCAAGATGGAAAAAAAATGCAGAGAGATGGGAGATGGCATCCTCCTCCTCCAGGGGTGTTCAAGATCAAAATGGATGGGTCTTCTCGAGGTAATCCTGGGCATGCTGGTATCGGAGGAGTTGGGAGAGATAGTGCTGGGAATGCTTGTTTCATTTTTTCATGCTATAAGGTGATACACTCTAATAATTATATGGAGGCTCTTGTTATCTGTTGTGCTTTGGAACAAGGGTTGGCTATGGGTTGGTGGAGGATAATCTGTGAGTCTGATTCACAGATTATTATAAATTTTTTAAGGACTCAACATCTTGATAATGTTCACTGGAGGTTGACTTTGGTTGTTCGACAGATTCTTCAAATATGTTGTAATTTGGAGTTTATCTCTTTTGTTCACATTCCTCGGGAATGGAATAGGGTTGCGGATTGTTTGGCCAAATGGGCTTCTCAGTTTCAGGGGAATTGGTCTGTTAAGGGTTGGGATAACCTCCCTTTAGATTGTTCTCAGCAACTTCATAATTTACTTGCTGAGGATATGTCTGTTTGAGGTTTTTGTTGGCTATTTTTGCTAGTTGTTTGTTCTCTGCTGTAAGGTTTCTTTGATTTAATAAATTTTTACCCCTCTTTTAAAAAAAAAAGAAGTTAGAACTTATTAGAATCAAAGTAGTTGAGTGGTTAGAATCATTCAAGCATGTAGAATATGTTTGTTATGATTTCCACCAATGAAAATCACTTGGTTACACTTAGTTATGATTTCTATCAAGTATGAAAATCATGTAGTTAATATGAATGGTTTCTATAGAGAAACTTTATTATTATTATTATTTGGTTAGTATGAAAAACCCACATGACCAACGTACGGCTGAGCACTCTCCTCCCAACCACGACCCCTCATAAAATCGAGAGCTATGCTTATCAACAGGGAATTTAATACACAACCACCACACACCCACCCCCTGCTAACACCGTGGTTTGAACCTTAAACCTCTAGAGAAGAGCCAAAGCCCAAACCATTACAACTTAATTTGTATTTAAGCAAAGCATTGATTAATGAAAAATCTAAACATTGCAATCATCAATTTCAATATGATTGTTCAGTTGTATTTAAGCAAGCTTTGATTCATGAAAAAATCTAAACATTGTAATCATCAATTTCAATATGATTGTTTTATAGAGAGCAACTTCATTTGTATTTAAGCAGACTTTGATTAATGAAAAAAAATTAATCTATCAATTTCAATAACAAATTTTCATTAAGTTTACACATGTTTTTATGAAGGGTCTTGGTCCCTTTATATAAAGTGGGTTTGAACCTTGGACCTCTTAAAAATAGGCCAAAGCCCTTACCATTGTAGTAAGCTTGCAACTTTAAAAAAAAATCAATGAGTTTATACAGGTTTTTATGAGGGGTTCTAGTCCCCTGAGTGGGGTTTGAACCTTGGACCTCTCAAAGAGAGACCAAAGCCCATACCATTGAGTAAGCTTGCAACTTTTCAATTTCAATAACATTATATTAATTTTTTTTTTTTTTTGGTGTGTTTTGTGGTTAGTATAATTGCTTTATATAGAGCAATTCAATTTGTGTTTACGCAGACTTTGATTAATGAAAAAATATAAGCATTGTAATCATCAATTTTAATAACATTATGTTAAGTTTTTTTTTTTTGTTCAATAAGAAGTATTTAAAAAAATAATAATTTAAATTGTTTTATAGTCTATTTTTTCAATGAGTTTACCCATGTTTTTATATGAGGGATCTTGAAGCGGGGTTTGGACATTGGACCTCTTAAAAAGAGGCCAAAACCCTTAGCATTGTTATACTATTATTTACATATTACTATTTTATTAAATTTTAATATCTATAATTAATGTGTGCAAGGTGTTTGTTTTACTTAAGTTATTCTTTCTTTGTAAACAATATTTATAATAATAATATTTTTATTTGCTTTAAATTTTTTTTTTTTTATTTGGTTAGTGTGAGAAACCCTTATGACAGATGCTAAGGAGAAAAAGTGTCGCGATTTCGCGACAAGTCAGAAGACAAAGTGGAAGCAAGATAAAGCATCGCGATTTCATGACATGCAGCAAAGGGAAGAGTCTGAAAATGAGAACTGTCATGATTTCGCGATAGGTTGCAGAGAAGTCATACGGAAGCTGAAAGCGTCGCGATTTCGCGACAGGCTGCAAAGAAAACGTACGGAAGCTAGAAGTGTCGCGATTTCATGACAAATTAGAGCTCAAAGGCGAAAGCATCATGATTTTGCGATATGTTAGTGCAAGCAGACAAGAGTGCAAGGAAGAGAAAGTGTCGCGATTTCGCGATAGATTGAGATGGCAGCGTTCGGTTGGAGAAAGTGTCACGATTTTGTGACAGAAACATAATGCAGGCCTTCTATAGGAGAAGTGTTGCGATTTCACGACAAAAACAGAGAGGAATGCTATGAAGACAGAAGTGTCACGATTTCACGACAAAAGCAGAAAGGAGGTCGACAAAGGGAGAAGTGTCGCAATATCGTGACAAAAGCAAAGTTGATGCTGACTAAGTCAGAAGTGCCGCGATATCGCGACAAGAACTTAGTTGAAGTCGACAAAGACTAAAGTGTCGCGATATAGCGACAAAAGCCAACAGAAAGTATATGGTTGCAAAGGTGTCGCGATATCGCGACATGTAGTTTCACGACAGAAACTACAAAAGAGTTCCAAAGGCAGTGAAGCTGACAAAGTTAATTTTTAGCCGATGAAAATTAGGTCTTGCAGCCGACGTAGATTAGGGTTTGTTTTTGTCATAACAGCCGACTAAGATTAAAGTTTTCTTCATGAAAATTTTGTTATAAATGGAGGGATGTTTGGAGAGTTGAAGTAGAATTTGATGCGTTGTTGATGTGCGACGTTCGGAGATAGTGCGCAGTGCAAGAAGTTCAATCGCTGTGAGCAGAGTGCGAATTTGATTATAGTGTGTAGAGTGCATTTTGTCGAATCATTCTAAGTGTGAAAGGTCGCAAAGGAAGAAGAATGTATGCAGACAATGCAAGGGTTGAAGTTTGACCAAGTGCAGGTGTGTTTGCGCAGAGAGAGAAGAGGGCGTAGAGAGCAGACAGGAAAAGACGAACGAGGACATTTGTGCTAGATTGAAGGACTGCGTTTAGTGCAAATTCGAGGACCAGCTTTGGAGGTGATAGAGTTGAGGACAAAGGTCTCCAGCAAAAGTAGGGAGGACAGGTGTCTTCTATGGATAGAGTTCCATTTGCTAAGGGCAGTGGAGGCAGAGGTCTTCTAGAGGATCACCAGCCAGAGCAGAGCTAGGGGATTGGTGTCTCCTGTGGGTTGGTGCCCACAAACTTGAGATTAGGGGATTGGTGTCTCCTTTGGGTTGGTGCCCATAAAAATTGTAATCGAGAAAGGTATTCCCAGAATTTGGATTGATAAAATTTAGTGAAATATTTTATCCATGGATGTAGCTCACATTGAGCGAATCACGTAAATTGGTGTCTCATGTGTGTGTGATGATTTGTACATTGCTTTGGTTTCTGCTATTGATATTGCCATTGATATATTGTATAATTTTGATTGGGATAAGAAAATTAAAAAGTGGTCTTATACTGTTCACCCCCCCCTCTCAGTATAAGCTCGTGTTCTTCAGACTTATCCAAAGCTTATGACAGAGTGGATTGGCACTTCCTTATCAAATTTTTGAGGCAATTTGGTTTCTCTAAGGATTGGATGGATTGGATTATGGGATGTATCTCTTTAGTTTCCTACTTAGTTCTTATCAATGGCAAGCCTTCTCAGTATTTCCCAACTTCTAGAGGTATTAGGCAAGGTGACCCGCTATCCCCTTATTTATTCATCATTCTTGTTGAATGCTTGGGTAGGACTATAACCAAAAAGATGGAAAACAAAACCCTTGAGGGAGTTACCATTGCTCATGGAGCTAGACCTATCTCTCATATTCAATTTGTGGATGACTCTACTCTTTTAGGTAAAGCTACAGTTAAGGAAGCTTCTAATATTAAGCAAATTATTAGCTATTTTTCTAAGGTTACTAGGAAATTGATCAATGAAGAAAAATCTAAAGTTATTTTCTTTCACTGCTCTACCAGACAGGAATCCATGGTCTTGGATAAATTAATATATAATAAGACCTCCCTTTCGATCACTTATTTAGGTATTCCCATCAATATTCAAATGTAGAAAAATAAATATTGGAATTGGTTGTTGGACAAAGTCAAGTTGAAAATTGGAAAGTGGACCAATAGGTGGCTTTCTTCTGGGGGTAGAATCACCTTGGTAAAATCAGTCCTTCAAGCTACTCCTATTTATGTTTCTTCCGTTTTGAATATTCCAAAGGCTGTTCTTCGAGAATTGGATCAAATCAGTCATCATTTCCTTTGGAGTGGTACTAAGGAGAAAAGAAAATGGGCCTTGGTGAAATGGGATACTTTATGTCTTCCTAAGAGTGAAGGGGGGTTAGGTTTACGGTCTTCAATTAATAACAACAAAGCTTTAGCTGCTAAATTATATTGGAGGATGTTGCATAACCCCAATGCTCTTTGGGCCAATAATATCCATGCTAAATATGCTGAGAACAAAAGTCCTGAAGACCTTGTTCGCTATCAACTTCCTACCAAAGGTTCTCCCATTTTAGCAGTTCTTAAGACTGATAAGGATTTGATAAAGAAAAAAATATTTTGGATCATTCATAATGGTCATCATTCAAATTTTTGGACAGATTCTTGGGATGGTCACAAGCCTTCGATAACTCGGTTTCCCGATTGGAGGCCTTGGATGGAGGAGCTTCACCGAGCTAATTGGATAAAGGTAGCTAATTATCGTCGATACCATACTAGTAATTCAAAGGTTGGTAGATATTGGATCCCTATTGAGGATTAGCCTATTCAAATCCCAGAAAGGCAAAGACAAGATATCCAAGGCATCCTTCATATGAGATCCCTTTCTTGGTCCCATGAAAAAGATTGTTTTGGATGGAACAACACTACTAAGGGTGAGTATTCAGTTGCTCAAGGTTATTTGACCTTATGCCATAATAATTCCAACCATTCTTATGACATATTTTCTCATTTGTGGGCTTAAAAGCTCTGGCCTAAGGTGAGGTTCTTTAATTGGCTTTTATTGCATCGTAGGGTGCTTACTGGTGAGCAGCTTATGAAGCGTGGTTTTCATGGCCCTTTTAGATGTGAAATGTGTGAAGAGAATGTAGAAAATATCAACCATATTTTTATTGAGTGTACTTTAGCCTCTAAGTTGTGGAGGAGAATGGTCACTTGGCTTACAGTGGTCAAATTTTTTTACTTTTGAACAGCTTTGGAGGGATTGACCTAATCAAGAGGGTGTTGATCATTTTATTAGGCAGTTAGTTTGGATGGGTTCTACCATTCTTCTTTGGAATATTTGGAATGAAAGGAAAAAACGAATTTTTAATCAAGATAGGAAGGATATTCACTATATTTGGAAAAATACCATAGCCAACTTAGTTGAATCAGTCCATCATCTCCTTAATTATCCCCAAAACTCCCACCAAAGATGGGATCAAGTGATGCAAATATTGAAGATTAAACCTTCTAAGGGTAACCAACTTAAAGGGAATGTGAGTATTAGTAAGATGGATAGGAATAGAAATTGGCAACCTCCTCCTAAGGATTTTGGAAAATTCAATACTGATGGAGCCTCTAGAGGGAACCCTAGAAAATCCAATGTGGGAGGAATTGGTAGACTTTCAAATGGCTCCCTGGTTTTTACTTTTGCTGAGAATTTGGGTATTCTTTCCAATAACCTTGCTTGAGGGGTATGGTATCCTCGAGAGGTCTTTAGGAGGCTACTAAGGTTGGATGGGAAAAGGTGTTAGTTGAGTTTGACTCTCAACTTATGATTAATCTCTTGAAGAATCCTTCTAAGAATCATAAGGTGGATTGGAGAATAAAAAGAATTATTGAGAAGATTCGGTTAATCCGGATGGGATTTTTGAAAGTTGATTACAATCATGTGGTCGGAGATCAAAACAAGAGTGTTGATGCTTTAGCTAATTGGGCTTTGGACAAAGGTGATATTACTTGTTATGGCCACCCTCCTATATGGTGGGCTTCTCAAATTAGGGAAGCTCTTCTTTCTATCATTTCTTTGGATGGCTCCAGTTCTGAAGGTACTGTTGGTCACGAATCTGCCACAGGAAAGGATTTTACAAGTGCGCCCTAGACCCGGCCAACATTGAAAGGCTGGAAGTAAGAAATGGCTTCCAGACCAATCTCCAGAGTGGGCTGGTTCCCTCTACTATTCTAAAATTGGGTTTAAGATAGGGTTCTTTGGAAAGAGATTTAAAAGGTTGCGAGAAAGAAATGGGAAATATGGCCACGAGCCGAAGTGATGGGATCGAAAAACAACAGCAGGAAACTACAAATGCAACAACAACAAGTAACATAAGAAATCAGCTTAATCTTTGCACAATCACATGCCGCAAATCTCTCCAAACCCACATTCCAGGAATCGTACCCTGATCGCAATATTTAAATCCAGTATGCAGAATTTAAATGTAATAGCAATGCAGAAATACGAAGGCTATTAGAAATGCAGAAAACAGAAAAGAAATTCATCCATGCAACGCTTGAAAAATTAGAAATTGATCCTTTTATTCTCGCAGATACAATTCCAGTTTCTAGCAGCAAGTTTTTCCAACCTTTGTAAATGAGAATTACATTGGTTTTTATAGAGGTCCGTCCTCTTTGCAGCATTAAAAACTTAAAACCAACTTCCTCGTGATCTACAACCGTCACTTGGAAATCAGGAACACGATCCCCTTAATAGCGGCCTCGAGGAAATAAAAATTAAATACCATGAAACGTTCGTGGCCCTTCATTAAATTCGTTTCTTTTAAACATGTGCATGCAATTGTTAGCTCCATCCACGAACCGCAACCTCGAACCAATAAACCCTTTAATTTTGGTGGCCTAGGCGCTTCTTCGACTTTAACCACCTCAGAAATCCGCAAAATATTTAATTCGGGTCAATATTAAATCATCGAAAACCAAAAAACCCTTCTCGGCCGTTCATATTGCACTTGGCGGGAAAACAGTTACAGGTCGCGAAAACGCGACGGGTCGCGAAATCGCGACATCTTATAATGTCGTACGCTTCACTGCTGAAGACCCGCGAAAACGGAACATGTAGCGATATCGCTACATGTTTCTGTCGTTGCTCCTCTCTGTGCTCTGCCCCGCGAAAACGAAACATGTAGCGATTTCGCTACATGTTTCTTCTTGCCGTATCAATCGCCATTTTCTGTCGCAATTCGCTGACATGTCAGCGACGCGCTGCATATTTTCATCTTTGCCTTTGAAGCTGTCAGGGTCGCGATTCGCTGACATGTCAGCGAATCGTTGCAAGTTTTCGACTCAATGCTTTTGACGTCGACCGACCCGCGATTCCGAAACACGTCGCGATATCGCGACGGTTCCGCAAACCTGCCTGCGTTGACTGCGTTGATCGTGATTCTGCAACATGTCAGCGCATCGCTGTAGTTTTTTGACTTAACCATTTTTTGCTCAATTTTTCTCCTTTTTTCGCCCAAGCTGCATCAAAGCTGAAGTCAAAGATCAGATTTCCAACAATACACTAATGCATTAATCAATGAGAATCAATGTGGCAAAAATGCCAACATTCTTGGCGGCTCGCGGGGTATACAGCTCGTTGTATGCAAGAATCCAGGCCTTAGTCCATTGGGCACAGAGTCATATCCGAACAGAAAGCTTGGCTGCTGCAATACATGTTCTGCTAAAAAATTGAAACTGGAAAAACCTGCATAGAAGCGATTATGAAACAACTAATGGAACGCGATGATGGAGTGAGCTCTTGCGATTGCGCAGGCGGTGACTGCAATGGAATGATGAAATGAAAATGAACGAAGTTATGGAGTGGGAATGGAACTAGGAAAGCTGTGAAATGAAATGAACTAGACTGTTAGCAAATGCGTAAAAAACTAAACTTAGAGGAAAGGGATAAGAAGGGACGGGGAAAAATAGAAAAGGGAAAAAGAAACAACAGCCGTGGCTTATTTTGTAACTGCAGAAGAAAAAGAAGTAAAAGAAGGAAGATGAAGAAGGGAAAGGAAAGAAAAAGGGAAGGGAAAAGAAGAAAGTGCTAGAAAGCCACCAAACTGTCGGGAAAGGAGGAGACAAAAGGAAAAAAGAAGCACCTACAGCTCGCAGACAACAAAAGAGCTGAGATGAACAAATAAAAACAATACCACCTTTTTTTTTTTGTCTTCTTTTTTCTATTTTTTTTTCGTTTTTTTTTAAATACTATATACAATAATTCACGACATGATTGGCATGTCGCCACCAGACATCCAATCTCATAATGTTATCCGGTAAATCTGCAATGTCCCGACCAGATCTGATCATACTTAAGTCGGTTCTTGAAATTGGGCTGGCTCCTTCCTGAAGTTCTCCATGGTGCGAATAGGATGCAATGCGACAGATTATCCTTCTTACTAGTACCCCCATGGAAGACTTCTTCGAGTACCGGATGTAGTTCTTTGGAACCAACACCACCACTTTGCGGACTTTCTTGGTCGTGGGTTGAGTACAGGCTCCTCTAACTCTTTGATGTGATCACAGGGCTCTTCAAGTGAGAAATCTGATTCTGGGATCTCCTCAGGCTCTGGAATTTGAACTTGTTCTTCTACTTGGCCCATCTCTTGATGAAAAATGCAAGCAACCATATTGTTCATTACTGGAAAAGTGCTTGCATGTCCCAATCCTTGACATTGGACGAGATCTGTCCCTTGAACTCCACATGACTGCATCTCAGGTTTTACGCTCAGTATAAGGGATCTGGCATGAAAAATATTGTGCAGGGTAAACAGGAGTAGCAACCACCGAAGAAGGTAATGGAGTTTTTCCCCACGGTAATTTTCCTGATAAGAGCAAAAGCTGTTCTGCTCGCACTGCTTCCTCAAAGATTTGTGGGAACCGTTGTTCACCTGACTGTAGCAAAAAGAGACCTATGTCAGAATTAAAAGCTCGAACATAAAATAGGTGGGCTTAGGTGGGTGATGGACGGATCTTCTCTGGAATTCTCTTCCAACTTATCAAGAATCGGACATTGAAGTCCGTGATGCTTTCTTGAGGTGCTCTCTTGATGTACATGAAAAATTGGTAGAGATCCAAAGAAGCGTAGAAAGGATCTTCATCAAATCTTTTGATCAGTGCTCCCGCTAGATCGTCCCATGAGCTGATGCTTTGACGTTTGAGCAGTCTGTACCATTGCAATGCTCTTCCTTCCAAATACTGAACCAGAAGTCGGATCATGACATCTTCATGTTCTATGACATGGATCATGGACAAAATAGCAATGTCTTCAACATGTTCCAGAGCCATGCCTTCGGTACCATCATATTTTGCCAGGTTCTTCAGGGCACCTTCGGGAATTTCATGCCGAACTTGGAGATTCAGAGGGCCAGGATCATCCCATATAGAAAAAACCCTCACCTTTGTGGCAGTGGTCTGCGGAATCACGGCCATCGCCATTAAGTCAGAGTCGCCAGAAAAAACATTCTTTGAATTTTTTTTTTTTTTTTAAAAACAATAGGCATCCACGAACAGATCTTCAACTCAGCAAAGTCGCCAGATGAACTTCCAAATCTCCGCTGTGAGGCCAAGACGACTCATCAAATCTTGAGACCTCCGGGTGTTTTAAAAATGTGCCAAAAGCTGTTGGCACCGGTGGGGTTATCACTTTGGAAAATTATGCGTATCCCACCAATTATGAATTCTTGGAGACAGAAACTTGTCTGTCCCACCGGGCGTGCCAAAAACTGTTGGTCACGAATCTACCACAAGAAAGGATTTTACAAGTGCGCCCTAGACCCGACCAACATTGAAAGGCTGGAAGCAAGAAATGGCTTCCAGACCAATCTCCAGAGTGGGTTGGTTCCCTCTACTATTCTAAAATTGGGTTTAAGATAGGGTTCTTTGGAAAGAGATTTAAAAGGTTGCGAAAGAAATGGGAAATATGGCCACGAGCCGAAGTGATGGGATCGGAAAAACAACGACGAGGAAACTACAAATGCAACAACAGCAAGTAACATAAGAAATCAGCTTAATCTTCACACAATCACATGCCGCAAATCTCTCCAAACCCACATTCCAGGAATCGTACCCTGACCGCAATATTTAAATCCAGTATGCAGAATTTAAATGTAATAGCAATGCAGAAATACGAAGGCTATTAGAAATGCAGAAAATAGAAAAGAAATTCATCCATGCAACGCTTGAAAAATTAGAAATTGATCCTTTTATTCTCGCAGATACAATTCCAGTTTCTAGCAGCAATTTTTTCCCAACCTTTGTAAATGAGAATTACATTGGTTTTTATAGAGGTCCGTCCTCTTTGCGAGCATTAAAAACTTAAAACCAACTTCCTCGTGATCTACAACCGTCACTTGGAAATCAGGAACACGATCCCCTTAATAGCGGCCTCGAGGAAATAAAAATTAAATACCATGAAACGTTCGTGGCCCTTCATTAAATTCGTTTCTTTTAAACATGTGCATGCAATTGTTAGCTCCATCCACGAACCGCAACCTCGAACCAATAAACCCTTTAATTTTGGTGGCCTGGGCGCTTCTTCGACTTTAACCGCCTTGGAAATCCGCAAAATATTTAATTTGGGTCAATATTAAATCATCGGAAACCAAAAAACCCTTCTCGGCCGTTCATATTGCACTTGGCGGGAAAACAGTTACAGGTCGCAAAAACGCGACGGGTCGCGAAATCGTGACGGGTCGCGAAATCGCGACATCTTATAATGTCGTACGCTTCGCTGCTGAAGACCCACGAAAACGAAACATGTAGCGATATCGCTACATGTTTTCGTCGTTGCTCCTCCCTACGCTCTGCCCCGCGAAAACGAAACATGTAGCGATTTCGCTACATGTTTCTTCTCGTCGTATCAATCGCCATTTTCCATCGCGATTCGCTGACATGTCAGCGACGCGCTGCATATTTTCATCTTTGCCTTTGAATCTGTCAGGGTCACGATTCGCTGACATGTCAGTGAATCGCTGCAAGTTTTCGACTCAATGCTTTTGACGCCGACCTACCCGCGATTTCGGAACACGTCGCGATATCGCGACGGTTCTGGCCAACCTGCCTGCGTTGACTGCATTGACCGCGATTCTGCAACATGTCAGCGCGTCGCTGCAGTTTTTTGACTTAACCATTTTTTGCTCAATTTTTCTCCTTTTTTCGCCCAAGCTGCATCAAAGCTGAAGTCAAAGATCAGATTTCCAACAATACACTAATGCATTAATCAATGAGAATCAATGTGGCAAAAATGCCAACAGTACCTAGTTTCTTCTTGTTTTTTTTGCTTCTCTTTGGTTCATTCAGTTTTTTTTAGTTCCCTAGCTCATTCTATTATTTATTTTGTTTCCTCTGTTGATTCTTGCCTTAATAGTCTTCTGGTCTAGATAGGTCTTTGTTTTGTTCATTTTTTATTTCTTTTTTCCTTTTTGTTTTTTTTGTTTAGTTTTTTAAGGTGGGTGGGTTTTTTTATTTTGTTTTGTTTTTGTGTTCTTTGTGTTGTTTTTTGTTGTTCTTGTGTTTTTGTTGTTTTGTTTTTTTTAATGTTTTTTGTTATTTTTCTTGTGTTTTTTTTCATTCTTGTTCTTGGGTTTCTCTTTGTTTGTGTTATTTCGTGTTTTTATGGGTGAGTGTTTTCTATATTTTTTGGTGTTTTTTTATTGTTTGTTGTTGGTTGTTTTTTATTTTTATTTTTAATATTTTAGGTTTTGGTTGTGTTTATTTTTCTTGTTTTTTTTTGGGTTATGTCTTTGTAGTGTTCTGTTGTTTTTGTCTTGTTTGTGTTTTGTTATGTGTTTCTTGTGTTTTTCTATGTGGTTTGTGTTGTGGTTTCTTTTATCTTATTGTGTATGTTTGGTTGTGTTTTTGTTTTTGACACACTCAAGGAGCATGTTTTTTATTTTATTTTATTATTTTTGTTGTTATTTGCTTATTTTTAATTGGGTTTGTGTGTTTGTTTGCTCCTTGAGTGTGTCAAAGGTGGTAGGCCAGGTCCGATTCTTGGGCGTTTTTGGCGGAATGGATACCCCTGCCTCCTTGGGTCTTACCCGAAAGTGGCATCCCTTTTGGGATTTTTTTCCACAAATAAAAAATATATATATTATGAAACTTTGATAATCAAATGAGGAGTAGGAGAGGGTATTTATAGCAATACAAAAATCCCACTTACATCATAAAGTTTAACCTACATCGACATAATAAGAGGAATTTAGATTAATTGAAAGTTATAAAGAAGGTTTAACCATAGCAAGGTTAATTGCACCTCATAGGGCTTATATAATAAAATATTACAAATAACTACTCATTGTACAATGAAATGCCCTTAGGCCTATCCAATACATCACACAATGTTAAACTTAATCATGAATCAAATTATAATTTCAACACCCACCATGATTTGAACTAAGGGGCCAAGAAGAGAATATATAGTGACAATAATATCTTTCCCCAAAATGAATATTTTAGTGGATCTCTACAGTTGAAGTAGATCCTTTAGAATCTTCATTGTCATCTAGAATATGTCCACCTAACTTCAAGAACTTAGTTTTAATCCTTTGCAACTGTAGTAAGTAATTCTTCATTGAATGTCCCTCTATCTTATAGTATCTGCAAGTGGTTGTTTTGTTTGAAGAGCTACCCTAGCCCTTGAGCCCTTGATCCTAGCCTCTTTAGATTTGAATTCCTTTGCATGAGCATATATTTGTGGAGTCCCACTATAATTCCACATTATCAACTAAAAGTGAACTAGGATAGAGAAAACTGATCAAACATAGGTCTTTTGAGATTCCAAAAATATAAGGATCATATGAACCATTAGGTTCAACATATAAAACGATGGGAAGAGACTAGCAAGGACAGTTTCTACGCACTTTGCATCATCTTTGTTTTACCTCTAAAAATGCAATATATGCCCTCAAAGCCTTGAATATCATAATATAGTCCTCAATGTTATCAAATTCAACTAGTTTGAGAGAAGAAATCTTCAATTCCAAGTGACTTACTTCAATAGTATTAAGTTTCCCAAAAAACTTGTGCAATTTTGACCATATCTTGATAGGGTCACTCTCCTCTTTGATGTGGAAAAGCAATTATAGTTCAATTATCAAGAAAAACAGACCATAAATCTCTTCTCTTTGATGGCTAGTTTTATCATCAAGAACAACTACTTTATCCTCTTAAAAGATGCACCATAGTTACTTCATAGCAAGTCAATCATATGAGTTGACCAAACACTATAGTTTTACCTATTAAGATAAGTAACTAGGGATTTATGATCTATCTTATACAATCTCACCCCTAATACCATAGTAGGTCTATGAACTGATGCCACCAATGTGTAGAGCTTAAAAAAATATACAATTTGAAAAATGAGCTCAAAATGCTTACGTATGCAAAAGTTATGGCCTCCAAGAGTTTTTCCCTAATGAACCCCAACCTCCCACCTTAGGGTTGTAAGAGCCAGTCCTGACCTCTCACTTTTAAGATTTTAATAAAAATTTATGTGTTCTAGATTTTGTATTTGCTCCTTTTCTATTTTTGTTTTTGTGCTTTTACTCCATTTTGACAAGTTTATATGCCTTTCCCAATATATTGAATTCAAAGAGGTCCATGTCCTCTTAAATATAACATTATAGCCCATAATGGTACTTGAGGATTCAAAGCCTTTTGGTATCTTGAATACCTAACTTTGCTACCAAAGAGTGCAAAAACATCTATATAATATTGAACCTATTGGCCTTTACCTTAACACAATTGTTGCCATCACATGTATTGGTCTGCATAGGCTCCCATGGGATAATATTCTTCCTTGATGATTACTATGAAATTATCTCATGTGAATACTACTCCATCTTTATTCTCTTTCATAACCCTATTATAATATTATTCCCACCAATTTCAAACGGGTAATGAAGCTTTCAAGAGGGCAAAAGTGGTTTTCTCATTGTCAGTAAATGTATTTACAAAGATATATGAAGATAACTAATCCAACCAGTTTTGTAGATCATCAACATTCATTTTTCCTTCAAAAGTAGAATTTCAAATTTTGGTTGCATCATAAAAGATATGAGAGCACTGAATGGTGATAGGCTAGTGAGAGGTTGTGCAAAGGAGGTTGCAAAATTTGTAATGGGGAGTCATTGAAGACTTTGAGCAAATCAATCTATCATCTTTCCTCTATTTCACAAGAGCTTCATTCAACATCTCCTTGAAAGGATCAACTATATCCGTGTTGTTAATTTTAATTTTCACCTAAGGTCATTTAGAATGATAAGTAAGGTAATCAAAGGGATCTCACATCCCATATCCAAACTTTCAATGTCTTGATCTCATGTTTATGGACATATACTTAAAAGACAGACCACTTTGATACCATTGATCTGAACTTTAGAATTTTGACTAATTTAAAACTCAAATTTTTGAGTTAAGAAAGATTGTGAAAGAGTGCAATTCAAATATAACAGTGTATAGAAAATCAGAACACAAATATATAAGCAAAATAATAGAATAATTTTATTGCTCAAAAAATAGAATATAATGCAAGCAGTCTCTAAGAAGAGATGTAAGACTATAACATTACATCCATTACTCATGTTTTTTATAGTCACAGGTGCATCTATATTTATACAAGAATTGGCATGATGGAAATCAATCATTTTGAATATGGAAGGTCGTCGTATGAAAATGTGGTTGTTCACCTACCATGAGTTAGATTTCCCATATGAAAATGTGTTGATTCACCTTCCATGACTTACAAAGTACATATTTAATAAAAATTACATACATATGACTTGTCTTTCTATTTTGCCTTCTACTGATGTATCAACATAGCTAGAGATGCATTTTGGCTATGAAAATCTAAAAATAGAAAATTACTCTTTTTAGTAAGCATTTTGTTTTTCCTTTTTGAGGGCCTCTAGAACATTTTTTCCACAAAGCTATAGGTAAGTATGGCTATGGTAAAGTTACCTATTGAAATTTTTTTTCTCTCTAATCTTTCTAATGCTTTTTGAATGGATTAAAACAAATTCTTGTGCATAAATTTATGCCCCTAACAATGTGGTTAGGATCAAAAAATTATATTTTTGTGCATTTTTGGGCATAATGCCATGACACAAAAAGGTTATATGCCTAGATCATTTATTATCCAATGTTGCATATAGGCTTTCTTTACCTCTTTTTTGTGAGTGGAATATCCTTAATCTAATCTAACTTCTACTATAGTATGATCTCCTTCTTTCATCCTAAATCTTATCTCATGACGATAATTTTATCTCATTCTCCAAAATTTTCACTTTGCAATCTCCTACCATGTGTCTAGTTTCATAACGTTTGTGGCAATAGAATGCAACATCTTCATAATCTACTTTTTGATCCTATTCTCGTGATTTAGATTTAATATAAATGAATTGTGGAAAATGTTTTAAAATATCCATAACAACGTGTATATCAGGGTATATACACCATGCTTTCACTCCTTATTAATTGGTCTCTCTTAGATGAACTCCCTTAAATTATTCTCAATATTCTTGAAAACATCCTTATTGATAAGTGAATATGAAAGTCCAAAAAACCTAACACACACTAGAATCTTTCAATAGTTTCTATGTCTATAAAAAAATTTGTCACCACGGTCTTAAATGTAGGGCATATCTCTCCCTAAGCCATGGGTCATAACTCATTATTTTATCCCTAATATTTAAACTCTCAAGCTCTAAAGCTCTAACAGAAAGAGTTGTGACTTGAATTTTTTTGTAAACTCTCAAGCTCTAAAGGAGAGAGTTGTGACTTATTAAGGGTGGTGGACACGAGTACAACCTCTTGTTCTCTAGCAAAAAATAAAATCCTATCTTTCACACAAAAATAAAACATATTGATGTTCAATATCACTTCATGCAGGAAATGGTGGAAAATAGGTAGGTTATGATATAGTGAGTTGACACTTTGTTGAACACTGCACTCTCCTATAAAGCTAGTGAGCACTAATAAGTTAATTTGGTATAGAGAAGCTATGGGGATGTATTCCCTTAGTACTAAATCTTCTTGTTTACTTCCTTTATTTATGCCCTTGCAATGTATTCAAGTGGTCGAATGTTAGGACAAAGTGTGTTGTACACTTGCAAGTCCTTGGTACAAAGGTTGGACATTATTGTAATATGTAATTTCCTAGGAAAATATTAAATAATGTAATGTTGTATGGGTCCATGATCCCCTTATGGACCCTTGGAAAGCTTCCCCAAATACTTAGCAAAGGTTGTAAGAACATTATAACATATATATATATATATATATATATATATATATGTGTGTGTGTGTGTGTGTGTGTGTGTGTGTGTGTGTGTGTGAAGTTTTTTTAACCAATGATAAGAAATTAATTTAAAATTACTAATGATTACTGATTGTAATGATCATTGGTTATTTAAGGATTGGGCTAGTGGTTGTAACACAAGGTTTGGAGGAGCATTCAACCATAATTCAATTGGTAGATTGGAGAGGAAGGAGATTGTTGCTACAATTGTTTTTTCTAGGATTATTGCTATGGTTGTATTTCCAAGGAATGTTGCTACAACTATTTTTTCAAGGACCATTACTATGACTATTTTTCTTAGCACTATTGCTATGCCTATTTTTCCTAAGGATTGTTGTTACGATCAATATTGGGGTGCATGATTGTATTTGGAGTTACTTAAAAAATTAATTTAAATGCTACTCCTTTTTTTGTGCTAGGTTTTTTTCAAAAGGGTTTTCCCAAGGTATATACTATCTCTATTTCATGAGTTGTTTTTTGTATTGTTTATTTATTTCTCTATTTCATTTCTCTTTATGTAGTAATATTAGTCATTAAACATTTTAGATCATATTTATAAAATTTGTTGAATGCACCTAATCGAACTAATTAACACCTAGATTTATGTAGTTGACACAATATGACAAAAAACATAGAGAGTGAGCCAATTTCTATATTAATAGGACTTTGGCCAATTATGAAGTCTATATACCGCTTTAGATACGGTTTGCCTAGCCATACTGTTTGATTTCTATAAGCTTAGATACTACATGCTCAACCATAAAATCTTTGTCATCGCACGGGTGGATCCCTTATGATATATTATGTCCAAGCCACACTTTTTAAGTTGAAAACCTAAGTGAGCTATTATGCTTAGCAAATTTGATCTTGAGTTTGTAAACCAAAACCTATGAAATTTCAAGATATTTTTGATCAATTAATAGTTTCACCCTTAGAAGGTATTCCTCCCTTAGCCATAGTCTTCCTAGATGAGTTAATATTTAGCTTAGAATTAGGTCAACCTAACTCTTGGACTCTATACTTTGACGATGTTAGATGCATCAAAGGATTGGGGGTAGGATCCATGTTGTTCACTCCTCAGCAATAGCTTATCCCTATGTCCTTTAAGCTTATTTTTTCCTATACCAACAATACCACTGAATATGAAGCCCTTATCCTAGGGTTTTACGTAGATTTAGCTCTTTAAATTAGAATTATTTTTGTCATTACAGATTCCTAGCTCATAGTCAACCAATTCAATGGTTTTTATTAAACTAGATATGAAATACTTAAGCCATATAAAGATATTTTTGCTAAGCTATTAACTCCTTTTGACAATATCATCACTAAAGTTATCCTTAGGTCTAGTAACTACCATGTTGATGATATGACCTCATCTACATTCCTTGTTCCCTTAGATTTGGATGATGAATAAGCCACAGTCATCATTTGACAAATTAGAGACTCATCACCTTAGAGTCTAGCTAGCTTTCTCTAGGAGTTTTTCTATAGAATATGTTCCTTCCCCTGATCTTTAGTATAAGGATATCTTTGCTTTTCTTAAGGATAGTACTTTACCTAATGGTTTGAACTACAATTAGCACAAGAACCTCAAGCAATACAATTGCTTACATGTCATCATTGGTGATATCTTATATCACCAAACCCTTGATGGCATTCTCCTTAAATGCCTAGCCTTAACCAAAGCCTAGGTAGTTATCAAAGAGGTCCATGATTGATCTTGTAATACCCCTTTTAGTGATGTCATCATCACCAAGAAACTTCTATATATGGATTATTGTTGGCCCTCCATGGAAAAGGACTATTGGGACTATATCATAAGGTGTGATAAATATCAATTCATGACAATATCATCCACGATCCATCCCAAGCTCTCTATACCTTTAATTATCCTTATCATTTTTCCATTTAAGGCTTAAACATTGTTGGGAATATCAACCTAACATTATATAATGGCATAAGTTTATCCTTAACATTATATTATACCTTTAGCCTCAACCACTGGAGTCTAAGTATCCAAGTTTATCCTTAACCATATCCTTTTTTATTATGGCATCACTTCCATATTAATCTCTTATAATCGAACACTCTTCAAGAACAAGGATATCTAGAAAATTTATGCTAAATACAAAATCTAGTACAAATTATCGATGGCTTCCTGTCATCAAGGCAATAACCAAGCTAAGGCTTCTAACAAGACATTTTTCAAGATCCTTAAGAAGCTCATCAACAAGACTGATAGAGATTAGCATCTTCGATTGTATGCATATTTGAGGATCTATTGCACTAGTGTTAAATCTCCCACCAATAACACATTATACTTTGGTTTATGAAACTGAAATTGTTTTCCCTTTTGAGCTAAAGGTGCCCTCCTTATGCAACTTGTTTCATGACTCCTATGTTGGAGATAAATATTGTGTCACCTATTTTAGCCAATTGGAATGGCTTGACAAAAAGTAGATCTGAGCCTTAGAGAACCTATGGTTCTACCAACAAAAGCTTAAAAATACCTATAACAAGAAGGTATGATCTCATTTCTTCATAGTTGGTGATCTTATATTAAAATAGAATCAAAATAACACCAATGTCAAAGCCAATATAAAAGGTACATATGAACCTAATTGGTTGGGTCCATACATCATAACGACCAAGTATGGCTTCGGTTCTTATTGCCTCACCACACTTAATGGAAAAGAACTTAAAAAACTAATGAACATAATGCATATTAAAACATATTACATTTAAGTTGGTATTGGTTGCTTGTTTACTTTTAGCTACTTGTTGTTGTTTACTTGCATCTATTTGATTTTATATTTTCTTACATGCATGTGCTCGTCTATGTCTTGACTGCTTATTGTATCTTGAGTCTAGGATTTGCAGTGATATGCAAATGATGGTCCTGGTTAGGATAGTGCATTTCCATTCCCTAGGCGACTGATGCAAGTAAAACCTTTTAGTCTCATCTTTGTGACCAAATCAAGGTTTGAACAACATCAATATATCTTTATCTATCTCAATCTAATTTACCTCAAACATTATCTATATCAACTCTTCCAAAATATTGATCTCTTATTGCATGATGAATACTATGAGGTTCATAGGTGTTGATCACAAAATCAATTAAACTAAATTCTTCTATCTCATTAATCACTATATGATGAATACTACAAGAATCGTAGGAGTTTATAGCAAGATCAATCGCATAATCTCTTGTCCCTTATGTACCACAATAAATGCAGGGAAAAGGCCAACAATAATTTCTTCCCCCCAATTTGGGTTATCATTCATTTTCACACCAATGAATCTCAAGTCCTCTATGACACTTCTCTACAATGCAAATTAATCCAATCAAAATCCCTTTATGTATTTATGTAAAGCCAAATCAAAAGCCCTATAGGTGAAGGAGAAGTTCCTTGAACATTTGTTTAGATATAAATCATAAGTCCTACGGGAAGTAGACTTCCTTTAAGCATTTAATTATAGATTAATAAAAATTCCTATGGATGAAGCAAAAGTCCTTTCAACATTTTTAGAAGGAAAATTAAAAGTCCTATGGGCAAAGCAAAAGTCCTTTAGACATTTGTTTAATGGAAAATTATTTAATTTTTTCATGTTTGTACATATAATTATTATAACAACTAACAAGAAGTCCTTTGGTAAAAGCTAACTAAAGTCCCCTTGGGAAAATATCAAAGCTAACTAGATGTCCTCTGGGAAAAGCTAACTAAAGTTCCCCAGGGTAAATCTTAAAGCTAACCATAAGGCCTTTGGGAAAAGCTAACTAAAGTCCCCTCAAGAAAATTTCTATGTATACAATAGTACATATTTCTATATATTTTTGTAAATACTTGTACTATAGTAGACCCCTCTTGGGCACATCATGCATCCCTCATTTATCATCATGGCATGTATTTATCATCACAATCATTACATTCTTCCCTTTATTTTCAATTCATAACCTTTAATTATTTTATCATCATTGGTTAGATTAATAATTATTTATCAATATTTAACAACACATTTCCTTTCATCATAATTTGTTTTACCAAACATTTCATCTTAATTATGTCCACTCATATAAAATAATAACTCAAAACATCATATATCTACAATTTCATCATCATTCTAACCTAATCCACTCATCATCAATCATAAACATATTAAACAACATAAAACAATTAAAAACATAAACATGGCATGATACACATGCCATCACATCATCCACACATCTTAAGTAACTAATGCTATACCATACAACATCTACCCCAATCTCTCATAATTGCACCAATGTGGATCATACTCAAGTTGAGTTTATAATTGCACCAACATTTTTTCATTAAGTTTACACATGTTTTTATGAAGGGTCTTGGTCCCTTTATATAAAGTGGGTTTGAACCTTGGACCTCTTAAAAATAGGCCAAAGCCCTTACCACTGTAGTAAGCTTGCAACTTTAAAAAAAAATTCAATGATTTTATACATGTTTTTATGAGGGCTCTTAGTCCCTTGAGTGGGGTTTGAACCTTGGACCTCTCAAAAGAGGCCAAAGCCCATACCATTGAGTAAATTTGCAGTTTTTCAATTTCGATAACATTATATTAAATTATTTTTTCTTTTTCTTCTTTTTGTATTTTGCGGTTAGTATGATTGCTTTATATAGAGCAATTCAATTTGTGTTTATGCACACTTTAATTAATGAAAAAATATAAACATGGTAATCATCAATTTCAATAACATTATATTAAGTTATTTTTTCTTTTTATTTTTGTTCAATAAGAAATATTTAAAAGAATTATTTTTTTATGTTTTTTTTATACATAGGGGAATTGGCAACTACCTTTCCTTATTTTTTAATAAAAGAGAGGTAAAAAATTATTAGATCAAAGAAAACTTATAGCTGAGAACAAACAACCACCAAAAACCTCAACCAGACATATCCTCAGCAAGTAAATTATGAAGATGCTGAGAACAATCAAACAGGAGGTGATCCCAACCCTTAACAGACCAATTCCCCTGAAACTGAGAAGCCCATTTGACCAAAAAATTGGCAACTCTATTCTATTCCCTAGGAATGTGAACAAAAGAGATAAACTCCAAATTACAACAAATTTGAAGAGTTTGTCGAACAACCAAGGTCAACTTGATGTGGTATTAGCCAAGCTGCACTATTATTTTATTTACAGGCTTAAATAGCCAACTAAAACAAAGAAAGTCGACAGGAGAAGATAAGAATCTGCCGACAAATGAAAACAAGGAATGTCGGCAACTGCCGACATGATGAAGCTACCAACAATAAAATGTCGGCAAATACAAGACTTTAGGAAAAATAAATAAATATTAAACCTAAAGTCTATTAAACCTCATCACTCGTCCCATCAACAAAAGCATTGGACTCCAATGCTTGTAACAAAGCGGGAAAATCCCGGGACATGAGGTGAGCAGAAATCCAGCGAGCTTGGTGTGGAAACTGGCCACGACGGGCCACCAGATATGAAGTAGAAGTACCCTGGCGAGTTTGTCGAGTCTTCGTATCAAAAAGTGTATCTTCAGAAAGCGGAAGTTGTGCATCAGGAACCACATCAACCGGATGACTGATAGCTGGATCAGATTCCAAGGTGGAATCATAGTACGGCTTAAGAAGATCAACATTGACGACATCATGAATGCCTAGATGAGCTGGAAGATCCAGGCGAAAGGCATTCTCTGAAATCTTCTGAACAATGGTATAAGGACCATAGCGTAAAGGTTTGATTTTGCTATGGGTCTTATCCACAAATCGTCGCCTGTCGAGGTAAAACCATACTTTATCACCCACTTGAAAGTGATGAGGAATACGATGTCGGTCCATCTGTTGTCGTTGTTTCTGCTGAGTCTTCTGAAGAATCTGAACTACTTTGGACTGAAGGCTCTGCAGATGTTGGATGAAAGAGTTCGCCTTTTCTTGCTCCTTCTGAATATGCATAGTAGCTGGTGAGGGCAAGGACATAGGCAACTCATAAGGAGCCAACGGCTGAAAACCGAAACAAACCTCAAAAGGAGAGTGCCCTGTCGAACTATGAACAGCTCTGTTGTACGCGTGCTCAATGTGAGTGAGGCTTAAGTCCCACTTGGCTGGAGTGGAATGATGATAAATCCTCAAACTCTGCACAAGCGTACGATTAACTACCTCAGTCTGCCCATCTGACTGTGGATGATAGGCAGTAGAGAAGTTAAGTGAAACACCTAAGATCTTCCAAAGGGATCGCCAAAAGTGACCCACAAATCGGGAGTCACGATCAGAAACAATGCTGGTAGGAAGACCAAAGGAGCGCCACACTGTCTCAAAGAAGAGCTGAGCCAAGTCCTGAGCAGTACTCGTCTTACGACATGGAATGAATTTGGCCATCTTGCTGAATCTATCCACAATGACGAAGACACAATCATGTTGTCGGACTGTCATTGGGAAACCGCTCAACAAGTCCATGGAAATGCTCTCCCAAGGACGAGAAGGAATGGGCAAAGGCATGCTCATACCCAATTTCCTATTGGTGGATTTAGAGCGGTTGCAAACGGCACATTGTCGCAAGAAGTGAAGGACATCTCTCTGCATATGGGGCCAAAAGAAGAACCTCTGAAGATGATGAAGAGTTTTCTGCTTGCCAAAGTGTCCTCCATAAAGTGTAGAATGAGCCTCCTTCAAAAGAGACTCTCTATGCTCATGAGGAACACAAAGTTTATCTAACTTATACAACATTCCATCCTGCATGTGAAAGTCTTGAAGACCTCTCAAGTTGGAAGAAGAAGGATGAGAAAGTTGTTGAATAACTTTGGCAAAATCAGGATCTGATGAATACTGAGAAGGCCAAGTCTGAAAACCAACATGAGACATAGTCACTACAGTCAAGGCACGAGCTGATGGAGGTCGACTCAAACAATCTGCCACTGCATTATTTTGTCCTTTCCTGTATTTGATCACCAAATGGAACTGTTGCAAATAGGATGCCCACTTCATGTGTCGAGCTTCTTCAATTTTGGACTGAGATTGAAGAAACTTAAGGGGCATGTGATCAGTATGAACTACAGTCTCTTTACCCAGAAGGTAATGTCTCCAGTATTTGATGGCCTGCACCAATGCATACAACTCCTTATCATAAGTGGAATAATTCCTCTTTGCCTCCGAAAATGTTTCAGAATGATAGGCCACTGGATGGCCATTCTGCTTAAGCACGGCACCAAGTGCATATTGTGAAGCATCTGTCTCAATCTCAAAAGGTTGTGCAAGATCTGGCAACACAAGGACAGGTGCACTACACAATTTTCGTTTCAAAGTGTCAAAGGCCTTCTGCTGGTCCTGTGTCCACTGAAACTGAATCTTGATCTTGGTTACAAAATGAAGAGGAGCAGCGATAGTGGAGTATCCTGCAATGAACTTGCGATAGAAATTAGCAAGTCCAAGAAAACTCCTCAACTCCGTGATAGAAGTAGGAGTTGGCCATTTGAAAATGACTTCAATTTTGGCAGGATCCACTTGAACGCCTTTTTCATTGATTACAAATCCCAAATAGGCAATGGAAGTTTGCCCAAAAGAACATTTGGAAATATTGGCATACAATTGATTCTTCTGAAGAGTTTGAAGAACATATTCCAAATGCTCAAGATGACTTTTCCAAGAGGAAGAGAATACAAGGATGTCATCCAAATAAATAATTACAAATTTGTCCAAACAATCACGAAACACTTCATTCATTAGCCGCATGAATGTGGCTGGAGCATTCGTAAGACCAAAGGGCATGACAAGCCACTCAAAGAGTCCCATCTTAGTCTTGAATGTTGTCTTCCAAGTGTCCTCTGCCTCAATCCTGACTTGATGGTATCCACTTTTGAGATCGATCTTGGAAAAGAACTTAGCTCCTTGGAGCTGATCCAAGAGATCATCAATTCGTGGAAGTGGATAACGATTTTTGATGGTGATCTTATTTAATGCTCGAAAATCAATGCATAGTCTCCAAGTGCCATCTTTCTTCAATACAAGCAAAATAGGTGAAGCACAAGGAGAAGTGCTAGGTTTAATGAAACCTTTAGACAATAAGTCTTGAATTTGTCTTTTAATTTCCTCCATTTGCACTATTGATTGTCTATACATTGGAGCATTAGGAAGTGAAGCAGTAGGTACAATTTCAATAGAATGATTAATTGTTCTTTGAGGTGGAAGACTTGTGGGTTCTTGAAACACACCTGAATATGATTGCAACAAAGAATTAACTGAAGCATGCTTGTCTTGTATTGGCTTGGATGCTTGCTTATTTTCATTATGTGGTCTGATGAAGATGAGTGCCAATTCCCTTGCTTGATTTACAGCCTTACGTGCTTGTCTACAACTTAGCATTAAATTTTGTGGAGTTTGTTGAGTGCTTCGTATTATGTAGGCTTTATCATCTTTGTGCAAGGTATATGTGTTTTTAAACCCATCATGAATAGACCTCCTATCATATTGATAGGGTCTTCCAAGCAATAAACCGCAACAATCCATTGGAGTAACATCACACACCACGGTGTCCACAAAAGAGGGACTGAAAGCAAAATTCACAGTGCAAGTGTGTGTGATGTCCGATGAAATCCCATTATCCTTCCACCCTAAAGGATACGGATGAGGATGGGGTTTCATGGGCAGCTTCAATTTGTCGACAACAGACCTCGCAATTAGATTCTTCTGCGAGCCGCTATCGATGATACAATCAACTACAAAAGATGCATCAAGGTGGACCGTGGTCACAAACAAGTTCTCTCGATCCCCTAGTGAAGTGTTCATGAGGGTCAATTTGTTCAACCCAACCAACTCTTTGTAAGTCTTTCGTTCCCCTGTAGCCTCAATGGGACCTTCTTGAGGTTCCTCATTGGAAGGCTTTACAACTAGGGACTTCTTTTTCAAAATTTTCAACTTAAAACATTGATGCTTTTGATGGCCCTTCTTCTTACAATATGTACATTCCACAGAAGATTTGGAAGATTTTGAAGAAGAAGAAGAAGAAGAAGAAGTAGGAGAAGGAGAAGAGGGAGAAGAAGAAGAAGACGTAGCCGCCTTGGATTGCTGATTTGAAGCCTTCGAATTTCCTCCCGATGACGAAGAGCGAGCCCCGCACGATGAATCTCGTAATTCCTCCTCCGCAAGAATGGCTTGATTGAAAGCCATATCAATGCTCAAGATGGTTTTGTATTTCAACTTGCGATAAAGTGGTTCCTGCAGTCCACTTTTAAACTTGGTAACAAGTTGAATTGCAGTATCCTGCACAGAATTCAGAATTCTCAATTTGTTAAATTGCAACACATAATCATGAACACTCATGTGAGCTGTTTGTCGAAGACGTAAGCCACTTGATTTGAAGGTCTTCGGCATAATTTGAAGGGTAAAAACTACTCTTCAAAACGCGTTGCAATTCGTCCCATGTATCAATGGGATTCTGAGTTTGGTGGCGATCTGTGACAAGGATTTTAGCAAGGCCCGTCAACTTGAGTTTGGCAAAAGCAACTCGTTGGGCCTTCTCCAATTTGGTATACTCGAACCAACTATCCATGTCGAGAATCCAACTGTTGAGCACTTCCGGATCCCGCGAACCGTCATAGTTGGCAACATCACAATGTGGTTGTATGTCTTGAGTGGTGACTTTATCGGCCAAAACACTCACCAGTTGTGTGAGTTGGGCCATTTTGTCAGCCAATTCAGCAGCCATTTGAGCTCGAGTTTGTGCCAGAATGAAATTGCAAGTTTACAAGAAGGGAAATGCTTAATAATTGCAAAATGCAATACAATAGCAATACATGTCTTAATAAAAGCCTATGGAATGACTTTTAAAAATACAAGAAACCACCCTCCAAAAATAAAAACTTCCTTGTTGGTGTACAATTCCTTTATATAAAAGAATAAAAGAAATTCCCTTTATATAAAGAATAAAGGAAATTAATAAGGGGCGTGGAATAGTTAAGAATATTAACGATTAAAAGTGGCTTTCCCCCTTGTTCAAAGGAAACGCGTCAGGCGACAATGGAATGTGCAGTCTTCAATGCACGAGGCGGCAATGTAACAGCTACGATCATCAAATATAACAGCAATGTAACAGCCACGCTGTCAACGCTGGACCCGGAGGTGACAACGTGAGGACTTGGCACGCGGCACGAATGAAAACCGCCAATTATTTCCAACGCATCTGGATATCCCTTTGGAGTGACAACCAGTTTTATGTCCCCTTAAACATCACTATCACCAAAGGTGGGTTGATGCTTCGATTCGTAGTGCAGGTGCTCAGATTCAGGTGCAGAACGCACGCACAGGAGGAAAAAAATAAAATAAAATTTCTTGGAGGATTTGTTCGACGAATTCGACACCCAATAATTTTTGGTAGCAAGGAACCGGTCCATAATCTCGATCGACAGTAGATCGTCCAAAGCATAAAATGGGTCAGAAGACCCGATAGAAAATACCTTTCAACGTCTATCAATACCGATATTTTGTAGGTCATAAACTGAGTCGTCGATTGGCCGGATTCTACGTCTTTGGCTTGGCACAGAAAGCTATTGTGAGGCTATAACAGGGCATGCAGCACAGCATGGATTGGTAAATAGCCACAGTGGAAACTGTGACTAGGCAGAACAATGTTTTAAAAATCGCACAGGCCGATAGTGATGCGCAATCGCGTAGACTTCCTCTCGCAAACACAACACAAAATTTGAGGTTACAGAGAACGACAGAAACTATCTGTAGTTGCAAGAAATGGTTGCAGATGTAGGAGACGTTTGCAGCCGTAGGCAACACCAGCTATATTGTCTGTAGTTGGCACTCTCAAATTTAACACAGTTGAAACCCTCGCTAGCTGGGACAAAAATGTGCAGAGAACTTGCACAGACCACGATCGGAAATTAGCAAGAATTGCTAAAATTTGACTACAACAATTGCTGTTCAAAACAACAATTTACGCAGCAAAATTTTTAAATTTTTTTTTCACAGGACAATGTGGTCGGAAATGACCCAAAACCACAAAATATTGCCTGCTCTGATACCAATCTGATGTGGTATTAGCCAAGCTGCAATATTATTTTATTTACAGGCTTAAATAGCCAACTAAAACAAAGAAAGTCGGTAGGAGAAGATAAGAATTTGTCGACAAATGAAAATAAGAAATGTCGACAACTACTGACATGACAAAGCTGCCGACAATAAAATGTCGACAAATACAAGACTTTAGGAAAAATAAATAAATATTAAACCTAAAGTCTATTAAACCGCATCACAACCTCTAGTGAACATTATCAATATGGCGAGTCTTTAACAAATTGATAAAAATCTATGAATTAGACTCACAGATTATCCTCCTTCAAACCATAGCCAACCCTTGTTCCAAAGCACAATAGATAGCAAGAGCCTCCATATAATTATTAGAGTGTATCCCCTTATAGCATGAAAAAATGAAACAAGCATTCCCAACACTATCTCTCCCAACTCCTCCAATACTAGCATGCCTAGGATTACCCCGATAAGACCCATCTGTATTGATACTGAACACCCCTGGAGGAGGAGGATACCATCTACCATCTCTCTGCACCTTTTGTCTAACATCTCTTCTACCAAAAGATATAGAAGGACGAGGACCATTCTCCACAAATCCCAAACTATGCATCATCAAAATCTTCGATTGCTCCAAAGGAAGACTAATCTGGCATTTAGAAGAGACAATGTCCTAGATCATACCAATGATTCACTGCTAAAGCTAAGGAACATTAAGCTTTTTATCATGAAAAATTCTTCGATTTCTTTCCAACCAAATCTGCCATAGAATGCAAGAAGGGCCAATAGTCCAAGCAACCTGGAGAAAGAAAGCCTTAGCAGGAGGTCTTCCTAAACTCCTCCATAACTCCAAAAGAGCATAAGCATGGGTACAAGGTTGCTTCCACACCCCCCACCAAAGATGCCAAATATCTCATGTAAAAGAACATTGAAAAAGAAGATGACCTGAAGACTCTTCACTATTCGCACATAAAAAATAGAAAGAAGGTCCTTGAAAACCTCTCTTTTGCAAATTATCCCAGGTAGGGCATCTATTGTGAGTAGCTAACCATAGATAAAAATTACATTTAGGCCAAGATACCTTTGACCACACCTGCTTCCACCAGGGTACCTCAACATCCCCAAAATGTTGCCAATTCAACTCCCTGTCTCCCGAAGCCATCGAATAAACCCCTCTAGGATCCAAACCCCAAGCCAAAACATCATCATCCTATAAATAAGAGCAGTTCCTAGAAGTCAAAATATGAGCCAACTCCTCTATTTCCTGACAAGTACCCCCTGTTGGCCAATCTATAGGATCCTTCCAATGAACAACCTCAACCTGCCCAACTCTGTTAACAAATTTATAGTCCATAACCCAATGCCAACCTGCATCCAAAAACACCTTACATAGATTCTGAATATGAGGATACATGGATAAATTAGTAGGGAACCCATCCTAAGCATACTGCCAAAATAGAGCCGTGGAACCCTTATGACATATCTAGAATAAACCTTGCTTAACAAGATTCGCCCCCTTATTAAGAGTGTTCTAGATGAAAGAGCCCCTACTAGAAAAACTGTATCGATGAATCTCAGAGCCCTCAACCCCATTTAAATATTTATAGGAAAGAATATTTTCCCAAGTTTGGTCTTGAGAAATACACCATCGCCAATAAAACTTATCCACCAAAGCCTCTCCAGAAAGAGAAGACAAACGAAGACCCAAGCCACCTTCTTGCTTTGGTTTGCAAATAGTTTACCACTTAACCAAGCTCCAATTCAAATACTCCAAATTACTAGCCCATAAAAATCTTCTAGAAAAAGAGTCCAACTCATGAATAAAGCTAATAGGAGCAACCTAAATCATGCACCTATAGATGCAAAGGGCCTGAACCACAGACTTAAGGAGTAAAACTCTATAGCAGAGGAGATCCATCTAACAGTCCAATGAGAAACATGAGTACAAAATTTATCCAAAATGGAGTTCCAAATCTTATGATGCAAAGGACCCACAGAAAGAGGAATACCCAGATACTGCAAGGGAAGAGCACCAATCTAAAATCTTAGAATTTGCGCAATATGACCCTGTATAAGCGAATTAGTGTTAAAGAAGAGAATGGAAAATTTCCCCTCATTAATCTTCTGCCCCGAAGTAGCCAAATATATATCCAAAGCCCTTCTGAAGTTGGTAGCTTCCCTAATAGAAGCAAGCCTCATTAGAGTAATATCACCCACAAATTGAATATGATAATAATTAGGCAAACTCATACCCCACCTCCAACCATGAATCAAACCTTGATTGACATGTGATTTCAAAAGTCTACTCAAACCTTCAGCCATAATTATAAACAAATAAGGGGACAAAGGGTCGCCCTGTCGAAGACCTCTTGAGGCTTGAAACAAAGAATATGGTTGACCATTAATAAGAATTGAATAAGAAGGCGAAGTAATGCAACTCATCACCCAACTTACCCAGCTGGAATGGAAACCAAAAGATAGAAGGATCTTGCTTAAAAAAGATCATTTAACCCTATCATAAGCCTTAGCCATATCCAATTTCATAAACATAGTTTTTTCCTTAGAAATTCCCATAGAGTGAATGGTATCCATAGCAATATTCACCCCATACAGGATTTGTATGTCCACCACAAAACCTCCCTATTCATCAGAGATGACCTTGTTAAGCCAAGGCTTAAGACGCTCATAAATCAGCTTTGTTATAATTTTATACACCACATTGCAGAGAGCAATAGGTCTGAAATGATCAAGATAAGTGGCTCCTTCTCTCTTAGGAATAAGCACCAATAAAGTATAAATAGAGCACACAACATTTGATGAGAGTTGAAAGACTCTTGCACAACAGAAAAGAGATCCAATTTAACAATTTCCCAAAATTCTTGAAAGAATTCCACTAGAAAACCCCACTGCCTTTCCTTTTTGAATAGCTGGTCACAAGGTCAAATCACATTGCCTCCGGTCATAGCATCAAATCATGGAATGGTAGCTACCACTATAACCCCTACCTCACCTCGGTAAACATGACCCAAATAGAGGGAGACCCCCGGTGGCTCGGGGTTGGTACCGTCGTCATCAAGCTGGCGCACACTCAATGGATTATATTGTTTTTTATAGTCTATTTTTTCAATGAGTTTACCCATGTTTTTATATGAGGGATCTTGGAGTGGGGTTTGGACATTGGACCTCCCAAAAAGAGGCCAAAACCCTTAGCATTGTTATAAACTGTTATTTATATATTACTTTTTTATTAAATTTTAATATATGTTTAACGTGTGCAAGGTGTTTGTTTTATTCAAGTTATTCTTTCTTTGTAAACAATATTTATAATAATAATATTTTGATTTTCTTTAAAAATTGTTTTTTTATTTGGTTAGTGTGAGAAATTCTTATGACCGAAGCTCAGGGTTAGGCACCGTGACCTCTCATAATGGAGATATTTGAGCTTATCAATAGAGTATTTAACACAAAACCACACACAAGGGTGTGAGTAGACTTACAAGAGGGAACTTAACACACAGCCACACAGGTTGCAGTTTAAACTTTAAACTTCCCATAAAAATCCAAAGCTCCAACCATATGTTGTTTCCCAAAAATTTAATTCAAAAATTGTTATCAAGTGGTATGAGTTGTTAAATAGTAATGCAAAATTGACGTACGAAATAGGAGTTTTAGAGTAAAATATATCACCTTTCAGCTGGTTAAATACGTCAAATTTATAGGTTAAAAAGTATTGTGAAGGTGATGTATAAAATTGTAGGAGTTTTAGTTGATCAAATATATCATCTTTCAACTCGTTAAATATATCAAATTTATAGGTTAAATAGTAATACGAAGCTGATGTATGAGATAGTAGGAGTTTTAATTTTTCAAATACATCACCTTTCAACTGGTTAAATATAGTAATTTTTGTAAGTACAAGTTTTATTGTTCAAATCTTGTTAAGTAATAAGTATGATATAATATAGGTGAAACTATTTTTTGAATGCAAAGACCTAAATTTTAATTAGTTTAAAAATACAAGTCTTTACAACCAAAAAAATAGGTGGATAGGCACACCCCAATATGTAGTCACACTAACTCAGGTGGAGTTAGGTAACCTTACTCAAAAAAATAAAAATAGGGTTAAACCTGTCACCAACCACAGTACCAAAAAACATGCATTAAATCATGTCAATCATGGAGGTATGCTCACAAGGTGAATTTCCATCACCTTCTAGATGCCATTAGAAGGAATAGAAATGAGCCACCCATCCTCCCCAGGCATGCCAACATTATCACTTGTACCAAAACCATCAATGCCATCAGAGACAAGATCGAGAAGGCTATATAGAAGGCACTCGGATGACCGTACATGTGTAATTACCCCAGTGTTGCATAAGAGCACGAAGATGCTCTACCTCTATATGAACTTTCTCCAATTGAACTGAAATTTGGAGCCAAAAATCATAGTAAACTGTGCACTTATCAACAATTGAAAATTCATCTAAACTATGCTCCTGAGAAAGGAGAATTTTGTTACGAGTTTTCCAAATATGAAAGAGCACACTGATGCAAAGAATGTTCCACACTTCCAACAAGGGCAAGGAAAAATATGGTGGGTCACCAAGCAATGAACTAGCCATATGAGGCCGAAAGAAGATCTCAATTCAATCCCAGGCCATTCGAGCTTTCCTGCATTGCCAAAAAAGATCAAGTGGGTCCTTTGGAGAACCATAAAAATGATAGGAAGGATTCTCTATTCCAAGGTAGTTTAATCTTTGTCCAAGAGTAAGACCATAAGATAAGATACTCCAAGCAAAGAAAGCCTTTTCGGGTTCAATATATCCTGCCCAAGCCATTTTAAATCTTAGACTCCAACGAGTTTGAGTGGAAAGAAGATCCCACTGGGCATTGAGTCTTTGAACCATAGGGACATTGGGAGTAAGCCAAGCATACCCTAACTTAGGTTTGTAAGTAAGAAGTGGGGTTTTTTAAAACCATACCCAATTAGACCACCAAGGCTTTTGAGAATGTCTATAGATCATGGGCCAAAGGGAAAAGGGGATACATTCCAAAACATTGTCATCAGTAATCTTATCATTTGGTCGCAGACCAAACAATCTCCTAAAATCATCCCATGGGATCCAATCCCTAGAATATCTCGAAAAAAAGTTTGCCACTATTGAAATCCCTTTCCTGAAGAACCGCTAAGCATGAATCCATTGCACAAAAGCAAGAGGGGAACCTTGAAGAGTAATAAAAGGTGACCACAAAACATTATAAGTGGAAATAGAAGTACCTTTTTCGATGTCCATACCCCAACTCAACCAGGGCTTAATTTTCTCCCAAGCCCTCCATATGCTCTGAATGACAAAATAGCCTTGAATTTTAACTGGAATAGGAGCAACCAGGAGGGATTGAAACTTCATACATTTCTAAGCCTCCCTACCAAGAGGTAAACCAGTGGAGATGTAGTGCCGAATGAGAACTTTCTAAGATTCAGAACCACTTAAGGCTTGAATAATCCATTTAGTAGATAAAGCAAAACCTTGTCTTTGACAATTATGCAATCCCATACCTCCTGATTAAAAAAAAAAAAAGCAGATTTCCCAGGAAACTCTATGAAACCCTTGTTTATGTGATGAGTTAGCCCAAAGAAATTCTTAAAATCTTTTCCAACTTTTTATAGCAAGCTTGAGAAGGGACCCAACAAGATGAATAGTACACATGAGTAGAAGAAATAATTTTGGAACACACCTAAAAATTACCAGCTAGAGTAAGTTTTTTGGTGATCCAAAAGGGAATTTTTTTCTCTACATTTTATAAAACATAATTCCACAAGAGAGCAGGGGAACTCTGGAAAGCAAATGGGATGCCAAGGAATTTAAACATCTCCCCTGGTTGGATCCAATGCCACTGGAAGCTTTCAAGCCAGATTGGAAGATCCAAAGAGGATTAGCTATAGCATGAGGCAGGGTTATGCATAGTGGCGAATATTCATCAATTCGGCAAATATTAGGATTTTCAAAATTGGAAATTTGCGAATATGAGCACCCTCAACGTCAGCCCATTCACCTAAAATTTTTAGGACCAATTGTTTATTATGGTCAATTTGCCATAATATATATCCAAACATGAGCATATTTGTACTCGTTGGAAAGCTCTTTTCAAGCCCAATATAATGGTGGTATTTTTATGAAGTTATAAGATGATTTAATAGGTCTTCCTCCATTGAATGCTAGATCCTAATGCATTACGCAAAAAATATCCAAATAATCTAGATCCTTTTTGACAGAGCATTCATCCTCATGAAGAGTCAAAAAATAATCATCTGCAAAATATCCATTTATAAGTTGAGAAGATTCTCCAGGTAAAGAAATACCCCTAATATTACCCTGAATCACTTGATTAGAAAGAAGGTATCCAAAAGTTTCAGTTGCCAATATGAAAAGAGAAGGAACCAAAGGACAACCCTGTCTGACAGATCTGAACAATCCAATTGATTTAGACTAATAATTATTCAAAGTAAGCATAGCTGAAGCATCTGCAAAAAGCATACTAACTGAGCTCAATAAATGTGGCTCAAAACGAAGAGCTTGAAGCATGGTAAGGATGAAATTTCATTCAATCCTATCATAGGCTTTCTCAAAATAAATCTTGATGAAAAGAGTATTTTTTTGAGTGGCTCTAGCCCATTCCATGCCCTCCCAAACAACAATTACATTATCCAAAATATATCTACTCTACACAAACCTAGTTTGCTCAAGACAAATAATAAGTGGCAACAGAGGTCTAAGGCGTAAGGCCAAAGCCTTAGTAATAATTTTGTAACTCACATTGAGTAAAGTAATAGGTCTCCAGTTGGTGAGCACTTCTGGATTCCCCTACTTAGGGATGAATTTAATATTGCCCTTATTAATTATAGAACCTAAAGAGCCAAAAAACATTGCATCCTGATAAACATACAGTAAATCTAGGCCAACCATGTCCCAATACTCCTTATAAAATTCATAGGGAAATCCATCTAATCCTGGAGCTTTATCATTGGCCATCCTGGATAGGGCTTTAGCAATATCATCCAATGATAAAGGATGCTCACAAGCTTCCTTTTGAAGAGCTGAAAGCTTCTCAAGAATAACTGCACATCAAACTTCAATTATAGTCTGTCGTTCAAGATTTAACTCCTGAGAAGCAAAACATTTCTGATAATGCTTGACTAAAACTTTAATAATATTAGGAAGTGAAGTACAACAAACCACTACATCCTAAATAGCATTGAATTGAATGGATTTCTCAAGGGCTTTATTTTTTGAAAAAATATTTTGAAACCCTATCATCAATTTTTAGCTAGTGAAGTCGAGCATGAAGTTGAGCTCCCCTTGCTTCATAAAGCTCATTTTTTTAATCTCATGCCTAAGACTTGAAACTTGGGTTTGAATAAAAGAGCTTAGAGGGCTCGCTTCTAGTCTGATAGAAGCATGATCTAGTTTAGCTTTAAGGGTGCATTATATTATCATCTCCGCTTGGCAACTTCAACTTCTAAATTCCTAAGAAGAACAGTTTTTATGGAGATAACTTCATTCCACAAAGAAATTCTACCATGAATTCCAGTTGGTCTAGGAACTAGATTCTAAATCTTGTGAATATGAGCACACATAGCTTGATGTTTCAAAAAAGAAATATTCAAATAAAACTAAGACTTGAACTGACGAGGCAGAGGTGGAGAACAAGAAATGGAAAACACAATGGGAGCATGATCAAAAAAGGTGGTATCAGGAACAATTGAAACAAAGGGCAGAGAAGTTGACAAGTGATGGAAATAAAAATGAGAATGTTCAAATAGCATAGCTCTATCAAGCCGCTTCAAAATACGAGCATTGCCAGCTTGAAAGTTAGACCAAATATACCACATAGACTCACAAAAATTAGAGGGTATAAAGCAGGAATTAGGGTCACTCAGCCCAAGATTTAAAAAAAAAAACATGCTTCCTGCTCACCAATATTCGAACACATAGGGAGAAATCCAAGTTTGTCAATCGATTTCTCCACCATATTGAAATCACCACACACCACCCAAATCGCTTCAGGCAGGAAAAGAGCAAGCCATCACCATAAAGCACACATTTTCGACGTATTATTAGAAGCATATACATTAATCAAACCAAAAGGGATACCACCAACTTCAAAAAGAGTCCAAACTACTTGATTTGAGGGTTCCACCCCCCATGTGATAATATGAGAATGACATCTGGAAGAAATGAAAGTGACAGCTCCTCCTCTACCAGGAGTATGATGGGAACATAAAAACTTACTTGTCGGCCATAAAAAAGTACAAGTACTGTCCAAAATGAAGTCAGCAACCTTAACTTCTTGCAAACACAAAAAATCTAAACTGCCATGTAGGCGAGCAACATTCTGAATCTCTTTGTGAACCTAATATTTTCATACTGGATCTGTCATTCCTCTCACATTCCAAGACAAAAAAATCATTGCAGATGATCAAGGTTACCTCCCTCAGAAACATCTTCAGAATCTCCCGACTCTCCTAGGGAATTATACAAATTATTGAGAAATCGTTCATGATTTTCCCTAAGAAAATTAGTTTTCCATCTCTTTTCTTGATGTAACCCCTCACGAGCCAGACTACATGGATGACGAGACCTGGAGATTGACACATCATCCGGTAACGTTTGCTTAAGAATGGACGTAGAAATATCATTGGGTGAAGAAGATACTAGAGGTGGTGAAAATCCATCTAAAGTAGGTACATAAGGGGACCCTCTTGGTGCTTAGGGAGATAGCTACACTGGAGCAGTTTGAGCTGGAAGGGCTTGCATGCATGGTGCTGAAGTTTGTTGTACCGGAGGGTTGGAACTAGAACCTCCCTGCAACACCGACTGCTTAGGTGGACGATTTTTCTTGTTTGTCACTGTAGTCCATTCATCCAGAGGATTCTTGGCTCCTAAAGCTAGAACTGTCAGAGCAAGGTGAGGAACAACAACATTGCACGATTTGAACTTATTAGCCATAAGTGGACAATATTTAATTTTGTGCTCTACTGATTAACAAGGGTAATAGGTGTTGGGTAAATTAATGTACACAACACACTATGTAAAAACCTTGTCACCAATATTTAGGTCAATAGACTCAGTAAGGTCCGTGAAAAGATCAAATTTGACACACACATGCCTATTAGGGTGGATATTATAGAATTTATTTTGTTCTAAGCAGACCACCTTCCCAAGGGTGGAAGCAACACTTTGCAAGAATGACCAAAGGGCTATCGGAAGACCATGGAACTCAATCCAAACAGGCACTTCTAGAGAAACCTCATTATTGATAGAGAAATATCTAGACCATTGTTGAAAGATAAGCAAAGATCTTCGGACGTACCAGGGACCCCAACTAAAAACTTCTTGTGTATGTTGAGCATCAGCAAAGCGAAAAATAAAAACCCCTTTGACAAATTTTGGATATTCTCTATCTTAATGCCATAAGGTTGCCAATACTATTGAATCCAAGATTGAATCGAAGTATCATTCGGTATACGACCTAAGAAATATCCTATTAGGGTATGCTCTTCTAGCCACTTGCATACATTATCAAACTCAATAATAGGAATTTCAACAACAAGATTGGCATTGTTACCTTGTGGAAACATTTTAGCACGAAGTTGCGAGACCTCTTTCCTTGCGCAATTACTTACTACGGTAGCTTCAACATAAGATGAAGCTACCGGCTATGCGATAGCCATGAAACAAACGAAGGCAGATTCTCAGCTCCTAGGGTTTTCTCAGCTCCTAGGGTTTTCTCAGGTGGAACTGTTTTAATTTCATATAACCAATATATAGGTGGAGATGTTTCTTATAACCTATATATATATATATATATATATATATATATATATATATATATATATATATATATATATATATATATATATATATATATATATATGTGTGTCATTTTTATGAAAATAACAAAACATTTTATTGATGCCATTATATTACTTTGAAGCTAATCAAAATTGTATGTAGTTTTTTTTTTAATATTTTTAATTGTCATTTTATCAAAAAAATTATGTTATCTTCTTCAAATTACTATGTTTCTCAAATTAACTCTTTGATATTATTTTTGTAAATAGTTAAATCTCGCTATATGAGTTTTCATTCAAAGTTATGTCTTACCTATAAAGATCAATACCATGATTAATTAAAATATTTGCCACCCATTTTCCATATTTATAAATATATTGGCTATAATAACCTATCAATTTCCTAATACCTCTTTTTTTCAAGGATCTTATTAAAGCCTCTAATATTTCAAGATGTTATTTTTATTATTACTTTTTGTTTTTTATATGTGGGATTAGTTCTACTCCTTGCTAACATTTCTTTGATACCATTATATTGCTTTCAAGTTAATCAAAGTAGTATGTAGCTTATATTTTTATTAAAATATTTTTAATTGTCATTTTATCAAAAATATTATGTCATATTCTTCAAATTATTATGCTTCTAAAATTAACTCATTGATATTATTTTCATAAACAAATAAAATCTCACTACATGATTTGCTATTCAAAATATATGTCTTGTCTATGAAGATCAATACCATGATTAACTAAAATATTTGCCACCCATTTTCCATATTTATAAATATACTGGCTATAATAACCTATCAATTTCCTAAAACCTCTTTTTTCAAAGATCTTATTAAAGCCTCTAATATTCCAAGATGCTATTTTTATTATTACTTTTTGTTTTTAATATGTGGGATTAGTTCTACTTCTTGCTAACATTTCATTGATGCCATTATATTGCTTTGAAGTTAATCAAAATCATATGTAGTTTGTCTTTTTATTAAAATATTTTTAATTGTCATTTTATCAAAAATATTATGTCATTATCCGCTCATGTAGAGGAATTGGAGAGGAAGTGGGTAGTTAAAACTCTTCAGTTGAAATCGAGAGGCCTCGGGTTCAAATCTCTCCCCTCACATGCTGCAGGCATGCTATGTACAAGAGGTTACAAATCAAAAAATATTATGTCGTCTTTTTCAAATTATCATGCTTCTAAAATTAACTCATTGATATTATTTTCATAAACAAATAAAATCTCACTAGATGAGTTGTTATTCAAAATATATGTCTTATCTATGAAGATCAATACCATGATTAACTAAAATATTTGCCACCCATTTTCCATCTCTATAAATATATTGACTATAATAACCTATCAATTTTCTAAAACCTCTTTTTTCAAGGATCTTATTAAAGCCTCTAATATTCCAAGATGTTATTTTTATTATTTCTTTTTGTTTTTATATGTGGTATTAGTCTTACTTCTTACTAACACTCATGATAATTTCTTTTGATTTTCCATATCAATATCCCTCTAAATTTCATTTTCTCTATGTTTTGTTTCTTGGATCTTTCTCTCTATTTTTCAATTCCACTAATATTTTCATCTTCACAAATCTTCTCAAATTTTCATAGTGTTTATAGTGAGACTTAATATGGTTTGTCTTGCTATGAAGGACCTAAAGTGCAAGGAATAACATCAAAAGAAATTTTTTCTTAATGTTTTTGTGGAAACCCTAAAGTGCAAGGACATTACTTATAATAATTACCTTTTCATGCTTCCCTAAAAATCCTAAATTGGCATGGATATCCTCCATCCTAGTTTCTTTGTTACATAACTCTTGAAACCCTAAAATTGCACCTTTGTTGCATTGCTCTTCAAACCCTAAATTATCTTCCTTTGCACCTTTAATTCCTTATGAACTTAAACTTACACATTGTACTTCTTCATCCTGTATCCTTTGTTTCTTCTAATGGTTGATACAAGTGGACTACAATGGCCTTTATTGATCTAGGCATGTGACCTTTTTGCAGCATGGCATTATAATAAAAAACACCCAAAAATCTATTTTTTTATCCTAACCACAGTGTTAGGGGTATAACTTTGTGCTCAGGATTTTGTTTTTATCTATTTAAGAAGCATCAAAAATATTAGAGGGAGAATAACAATTTCAATGATAGAGTTGCCAATAACTTTATGGAAAAAATGCTTTGAAGGCCTTCAAAAATGCAAAACAAAATATTTACTAAAAAGAATATTTTTTTCTATTTTTAGATATTTGTAGCCAAAAAGCATCTCTACCTATATTCACACATCAGTAGAAGAAAAAACACAAAAGAACAAGTCATGTATGTAATTTTCATTTAATATTGTTGGAATTCATAACACTCTCTTGAAATAAATAAAAACAAACCATGCACTCAAATATTATATAGAAAACAAAAATGATGGAAAAGATAATGATTTTATTGGCACCCATAGGTACCATAAACAATAATTATATTCATAGGTAATATTATACAAAAAATTTATAACCAAATGAGGAGTGGGAGGGGGTATTTATAGCAATACCAAAATCCTACTTACATCATAAAGTTTAACCTACATTGACATAATAAGAGGGGTTTAGATTAATTGCAAGTTATAAAGAAGGTTTAACCATAACAAGATTAATTGCATCTCATAGGGCTTATATAATAAAATATTACAAATAATTAACCATTGTACAATGAAACGCCCTTTAGGCCTATCCAATACATCACACAATGTTAGCCTTAATCATGAATCAAATTATAATTTCAACACCCACCATGATTTGAACTAAGGGGTCAAGAAGAGAAGACATTAGTGACAATAATATTGTTTTCCAAATTGAATGTTTTAGTGGGTCTCTACAGTTGAAGTAGATCCTTTAGAATCTTCATTGTCATCTAGAAAATGTCTACCTAACTTCAAGAACTTAGTTTTAATCCTTTGCAACTGCGATAAGTAATTCTTCATTGAATGTCCCTCTATCTTATAGTATCTGCAAGTAGTTGTTTTGTTTGAAGAGCTACCCTAGCCCTTGAGCCCTTGATCCTAGCCTCCTTAGATTTGAATTCCTTTGCATGAGCATATATTTGTGGAGTCCCATCATAATTCCACATTACCAACTAAAAGTGAACTAGGAGATACAAAATTGATCAAACATAAGTTTTTTGAGATTCCAAAAATATAAGGACCATATAAACCATTAGGTTCAACATATAAAACAATGGGAAGAGACTAGCAAGGATAGTTTTTAAGCACATTGCATCATCTTTGTTTTACCTCTAAATACGTAATATACGCATTCAAAGCCTTGAATATCATAATATAGTCCTCAATGTTACCAAATTCAACTAGTTTAAGAGAATAAATCTTCAATTCCAAGTGACTTACTTCAATAGTATTAAGTTTCCCAAAACACTTGTGCAATTTTGACCATATCTTGATAGGGTCACTCTCTTATTTGATGTGGAAAAGAAATTATAGTTCAATTAACAAGAAAAACAAACCATAAATCTCTTCTCTTTGATGGCTAGTTTTATCATCAAGAACAACTACTTTATCCTCTTGAAATATGCACCATAGTTACTTTGTAGTAATTCAATCACCTGAGTTTACCAAACACTATAGTTTTACCTATTAAGACAAGTAACTAGGGATTTATAGTCCATATTATACAATATCACCCCTAACACCATAGTAGGTCTATGAACTGATGCCACCAATGTGTAGAGATCAAAATGCTTATGTATGCAAAAGTTATAGCCTCAAAAATGTTTTCCCTCATGAACCCCAACCTCCTACCTTAGGGTTGCAAGAGACAGTCTTGACCTCTCACTTTTAATTCTGATTAAAATTTGTGTTCTAGATTTTGTATTTGCTCCTTTTCTATTTTTTTTTTTGTTCTTTTACTCCAATTTGACAAGTTTATACCTTTCCCAATATATTGAATTTGAAGAGGTCCATGTCCTCTTAAATATAACATTATAGCCCACTATGGTACTTGAGGATTCAAAGCCTTTTGGTATCTTGAATACCTATCTTTGCTACCAAAGAGTGTAGAAACATCTATATAATATTGAACCTATTGGCCTTTACCTTAACACAATTATTGCCATCACATGTACTGGTCTTCATAGGCTCTCATGGGATAATATTCTTCCTTGATGATCCCTATGAAATTATCTCATGTGAATACTACTTCATCTTTTTTCTCTTTCATAACCCTGTTATAATATGATTCCCATAAATTTCAAATGGGTAATGAAGGTTTCAAGAGTGTAAAAGTGGTTTTCTCATTGTCAATAAATGTATTTACAAATAAATATGAAAATAACTAATCCAACGAGTTTTCTAGATCATAAACATTCATTTTCCCTTCAAAAGTAGGATTTCAAAATTTGGTTGCATCGTAAAATATGTGAGAGCACTGAATGGTAATAGGCTAGTGAGAGATTGTGGAAAGGAGGTTGTATAATTTGTAATGGGGAGTCATTGAAGACTTTGAGCAAATCAATCTATCATCTTTCCTCTATTTCAAAAGAGCTTCATTCAACATATCCTTGAAATGATCAGCTATATTCGTATTATTCAATTTAAATATTCACCTAATGTCATTTAGAATGATAAGTAAGGTAATTATCGGGATCTCACATCCCATATTCACACATTAGTAGAAGACAAAAAACAAAAGAACAAGTCATGTATGTAATTTTCATTTAATATTGTTGGAATTCATAACACTCTCTTGAAATAAATAAAAACAAATCATGCACTCAAATATTATATAGAAAACAAAAATGATGGAAAAGAGAATAATTTTATGGGCACCCGTAGGTACCATAAACAATCATTATATTCATAGGTAATATAATACAAAATTTTTATAGCCAAATGAGGAGTGGAAGGGGGTATTTATAGCAATACCAAAATCCTACTTACATCATAAATTTCAACCTACATTGACATAATAAGAGGGGTTTAGATTAATTGCAAGTTATAAAGAAGGTTTAACCATAACAAGGTTAATTGCATCTCATAGGGCTTATATAATAAAATATTACAAATAATTAACCATTGTACAATGAAACGCCCTTAGGCCTATCCAATACATCACACAATGTTAGCATTAATCATGAATCAAATTATAATTTCAACACCCACCATGATTTGAACTAAGGGGTCAAGAAGAGAAGACATTAGTGACAATAATATTTTTTGCTAAACTGAATGTTTTATCCTTTAGAATCTTCATTGTCATCTAGAAAATGTCTACCTAACTTCAAGGACTTAGTTTTAATCCTTAGCAACTGCGATAAGTAATTCTTCATTGAATTTCCCTCTATCTTATAGTATCTGCAAGTAGTTGTTTTGTTTGAAGAGCTACCCTAGCCCTTGAGCCCTTGAGCCCTTGATCCTAGCCTCCTTAGATTTGAATTCCTTTGCATGAGCATATATTTGTGGAGTCCCATCATAATTCCACATTACCAACTAAAAGTGAACTAGGAGATACAAAATTGATCAAACATAAGTTTTTTGAGATTCCAAAAATATAAGGACCATATAAACCATTAGGTTCAACATATAAAACAATGGGAAGAGACTAGCAAGGACAGTTTTTACGCACATCGCATCATCTTGTTTTACCTCTAAATATGCAATATATGCCCTCAAAGCCTTGAATATCATAATATAGTCCTCAATGTTATCAAATTCAACTAGTTTAAGAGAATAAATCTTCAATTCCAAGTGACTTACTTCAATAGTATTAAGTTTCCCAAAACACTTGTGCAATTTTGACCATATCTTGATAGGGTCACTCTCCTATTTGATGTGGAAAAGCAATTATAGTTCAATTAACAAGAAAAACAAACCATAAATCTCTTCTCTTTGATGGATAGTTTTATCATCAAGAACAACTACTTTATCCTCTTGAAATATGCACCATAGTTACTTTGTAGTAATTCAATCATCTGATTTTACCAAACACTATAGTTTTACCTATTAAGACAAGTAACTAGGGATTTATAGTCCATATTATACAATCTCACCCCTAACACCATAGTAGGTTTATGAACTGATGCCACCAATGTGTAGAGATCAAAATGCTTATGTATGCAAAAGTTATAGCCTCAAAAATGTTTTCCCTCATGAACCCCAACCTCCCACCTTAGGGTTGCAAGAGACAGTCCTGACCTCTCACTTTTAATTCTGATTAAAATTTGTGTTCTAGATTTTGTATTTGCTCCTTTTCTATTTTTGTTTTTGTTCTTTTACTCCAATTTGACAAGTTTATATGCCTTTCCCAATATATTGAATTTGAAGAGGTCCATGTCCTCTTAAATATAACATTATAGCCCACTATGGTACTTGAGGATTCAAAGCCTTTTGGTATCTTGAATACCTATATTTGCTACCAAAGAGTGTAGAAACATCTATATAATATTGAACCTATTGGCCTTTACATTAACACAATTATTGCCATCACATGTACTGGTCTTCATAGGCTCTCATGGGATAATATTCTTCCTTGATGATCCCTATGAAATTATCTCATGTGAATACTACTTCATCTTTATTCTCTTTCATAACCCTGTTATAATATGATTCCCATAAATTTTAAATGGGTAATGAAGCTTTCAAGAGTGTAAAAGTGGTTTTCTCATTGTCAGTAAATGTATTTACAAAGAAATATGAAAATAACTAATCCAATGAGTTTTCTAGATCATAAACATTCATTTTCCCTTCAAAAGTAGGATTTCAAAATCTGGTTGCATCGTAAAATATGTGAGAGCACTGAATGGTGATAGGCTAGTGAGAGATTGTGGAAAGGAGGTTGTATAATTTGTAATGGGGAGTCATTGAAGACTTTGAGCAAATCAATCTATCATCTTTCCTCTATTTCACAAGAGCTTCATTCAACATATCATTGAAATGATCAGCTATATTCGTATTATTCAATTTAAATATTCACCTAATATCATTTAGAATGATAAGTAAGGTAATTATAGGGATATCACATCCCATATCCAAAATTTCAATGTCTTGATCTCATGTTTATGGACATATACTGAAAAGACAGATCACTTTGATAACATTGATCTGAACTTTAGAATTTTGACTGATCCAAAACTCAAAATTTGTGTTAAGAAAGATTGTGAAAGAATGCAACTCAAATATAATAGTGTATAGAAAATCAAAACACAAATATATAAGCAAAATAATAGAATGATTTTATTGCTCAAAAAATAGAATATAATGCAAGCAGTATCTAAGAAGAGATGTAAGACTATAACATTACATCCTGTTGAGTTGTATTTTCACCCAATTGTGAAAGTACACTCTCCCTTAGGATTTGGATTCCAAAACCCCTCTTGCAAAGAAGTTAAACAAACAACTTCTCCAAGGTCTCCATTATATTAGCATTTGCATATGTGCATTAGTGATCTCAAATAAAGATATTCAATTTAAATGCATGGAACACCTTAGTGATTGCAAGTAACTATAAACAAGAGGCAATGTTGGTTTATTTTACCATGAAACTTTAGTGATTGTTCATTGAACCAAAATAAATCAAATGTGAGTTGGCCCTCATATGACCACGATGTAGTGTTTTAATTCCTTTTATCTTGATGGTTTTAAAATAGAATTTATCTTGCATTAAATCCTCAATGATGAATAGGGTCTTCACATGTAGCTTCAAAATGTCACTTTAACTTATCCCTCTTAAATGAAATCAAATTTTCATCAAGATGAACAATTAAGTGCTTTAAGGAAAAGACCTTCAATGTAATACTCAAATTACCCCTCTTTCGTAAAATTAGAATTTTTATGAAGAAAGGGTAATTTTAGGCCCAAAATGGAAATTTGTGAAAATGCCATAAAACATAACTCCTTCAATGAAATTGGAATTTTCATGAAGGGAATGTCATCATAGGCTCATGAGTGCAAAAAAAACTGGAAAAATGAAATTTGACCTTAAAATGGAAATTTTCCATTTTCGGATTTTTAAAATCTGTAACAAAACAGCAACTTCGATGAATTTTTAAAAATACTAAACAAGTCCGAAAATAAAATTTCAAAGTGCGTATTGGAAGTCTGAACTATAACCTACGCAATGGTGAAATCATTTTTAGATTTTGAAATTTTTTTAATGTTTATTTTAATGCCTAAAAATAAGGAAAAGTTCTGAAATTAAATTTTTTGAAAACAAAAAATTAAGAATTTGCATCAAAATAATTGCTGAAAATGCAGCAATGCAAAATCTCCTTCAGTTTGATAGCACCCCATCCTGCAAAACCGAATACGTGAGAGTTTCGTACATGCAACCTAGCCTATTTGACCTACAAAACAAACACAATCAAAGTAAACTAGGTGCTGGCTCCTAGGGTTTAAAATAATTTCTAGATTGCAGACATTCACATGAAATAACCCAAAAACAATGGCATATATTTCACATACAAATCTGAAATTTGAAAGGAGAAACATAAAACAATTAAAATGGAGCATACAGAAAATTTCTCATTCTTTCTTGCTAACAAGGCCTGAAATTTCTGAAGAGAAGCTTTGGCATTCAAATTATATTCCAAGTTTTACATCTCAAAATCTGCCACCATTTGGCCATGCCAAAAGTTCCAGTCCCTTGTTACAATATTTTGGTGGAGTATTTAAACTTGCAGGAAAGTTCTTCACCTTCGTAGCCCTTCGTTTTCCCTTTTCCTACGTTCAAGCCTTGGCGTTTGGCTTTCCTTTTTACTTCAAGGCGTAACCAAAATTCCCTATTGTTTTGTTTACATGATGCCTTTCATTTCAATAACGTCTTGATGAGTGATGCCAAGTGGCACACTTAATTGGTTTTGGGAGAGCGAATATTAATCGTAAGGTCTTGCCCATAATAAAACGCTCCTATGCCTCTGTTTATATCTGCCCCCGAAATCATTGAATAACATTACGAAAACTATTATGAACAGTTATGACTATACCATAATAGTTATTCTCAAAGCAAAGGCACACTTTAATTTATAACGTTTCACCATAATTATGAACACGTGCCACTTGGCATTTTGTTTTGGTTTATATGTCCTCTTCGACGTCGTAGCGATGGTCCACGTCTTGTCTAGCCGGTAAATCACCCGCGACTCCTGTATCGCGTGGCCACCCCTCATGTCCTCACAGGCATGTATGCATTTTCGGTAGTCCACATCATCACTGTCCCAGGTTGTTCGTATAGGCTGCCACCATCCGCATCTTGACCTACTATCTTATGTTTCGGACATAAGATAGTAGCATATCCTAATGAAACCATAATAAGCAATCCACCTGTATTGCTCCCCATACTGCGTCAAAACCGGTCAACCCTGTGCTCCAATGCCACCTTGGTGTCTTCAGTAACTCCTTTCATGCTCCCGCCTGGCGCCCTGAACGTAGCCATGTTTCCTCCACACACCTACCGAATTCCATCTAATTGGTCCGAGCTTATGCCATGGGTGTCGCCACATCCTGGGAAACCTTCTCGCTGACGTCCATGATTCGTCGACGAGCCTCCTATGTTGAACTCCCTTGTACATTGACGACGACTGCGTGATCTCGATAGCATGAGATAATATCAACTCCATAAGAAGATCTTCCATTTCCTGTGAGCCGTGCGTTCATCCGCTGCGCTGCCTTAGACTCCATCTCAAATATCTTTGAATGCCTGCCGCTTCTACTCCTCCTGTAGATCCCTTTGCTTCGAAATATGTTATGAAAACAAGCCTTCATTCGACGAACCAAACTCCTTCACTGTCAAAACGAACGTATAATCTGCTGTGTTTGACCTAAGTGGTCTTGGTATCACAACGATTCGTTGTCCAAAACCCATGTCGACTGCCATCATGCCATGTTGTCGTAATTGTCGTTGCGCGTGTTTCGCTTGATTCACCCATGGTGGAGCCCATTGTCCCGAAGCTGCGACTAGGACATTTTAATGGCGTGCATGAGTACCCTCTCTCGTCTGGTCGAACCGCCAACTCGTCCGCCACTATACCTTGTAGCACAATGCTCCGTGATTGGTACACCATCCCAACCGACGTCCACTTGTGCGTCCAAGCCTTGATAGGGCCCGTTGTCTTCTATGGCTTTTACCTGAGAAAAGTGAAAACATCGTGAGCCATAATATAAACAAGAGCTATGGCATATTTAATCAACTAAAAACGAAATCCAAGCTTTTAAAAGAAAGCTTCATGACCCTTTTTTTTAAAAGGACTAAAACCTTCACTTAATTTTTTTATTATTATTTTCTTATTTGCTTTTTTTTTATATATATATTTTAATTATTATTATTATTATATAAAATATAATAATAATAATAATATATATTTTTTATCGACAATAAAATATCGTCGACAAGAAAATGACGACAATAAGAACCGACAATAATTGCAAAACCTACGACAAAACGAAGGATTAGACACTAAAAATGAAATGCCAACACCCGGATATCAAAACGAAAAGGTGGGTCCCCAATTTTGGGGTGTGTTGTGGATCAGCCACAACACATCCATTACTCATGTTTTTTATAGTCACGGATGCATCTATCTTTATAAAAGAATTGGTATATTGGAAATCCATCATATTGAATATGGAAGGTCGTCATATGAAAATGTGGTTGTTCACCTACCATGAGTTAGATTTCCCATATGAAAATGTGTTGATTCACCTTCCATGAGTTACAAAGTACATCTTTAATGAAAATTACATACATATGACTTGTCCTTTTATTTCATATTCAACTGATGTATCAACATAGCTAGAGATGCATTTTGGCTACGAAAATCTAAAAATAGAAAATTATTCTTTTTAGTAAGCATTTTGTTTTTCCTTTTTGAGGGCCTCTAGATCATTTTTTTCAATAAGTTATAAGTAATTATGGCTATGATAAAGTTACCTATTAAAATTAATTTTCTCTCTCTAATATTTCTAATGCTTCTTTAATGGATTAAAAAAAAATCTTGTGCACAAAGTTATGCCCCTAACAATGTGGTTAGGGTCAAAAAATTAGATTTTTAGGCATTTTTTGGCATAATGCCATGACACAAAAAGGTTATATGCCTAGACCATTTATTATCCAATGTTGCAAATAGGCTTTCTTTACCTCTTTTTGTGAGTGGAATATCCTTAATCTAATCTAACTTCTACTATAGTATGATCTCCTTCTTTCATCCTAAAGCTTATCTCATGACCATAATTATATCTCTTTCTCCATCGTTTTCACTTTGCAATCTCCTACTATGTGTCTAGTTTCATAACATTTGTGGCAATAGAATGCAACATCTTCATAACCTACTTGTTGATCATATTCTCTTGACTTAGATTTAATATAAATGAATTGTCGCAAATATTTTGAAATATACATAGCAAAGTGTATATCAGGGTATATACACCATTCTTTCGCTCCTTATTAATTGGTCTCTCTTAGATGAACTCCCTTAGGTTATTCTCAATATTCTTAAAAACATCCTTATTGATAAGTGAATATGAAATTCCAAAAAACCTAACACACACTAGAACCTTTCAATAGTTTCTATGTCTATAAAAAAGTTGTCACTCCACGGTCTTAAATGTAGGGCATCTCTCTCCCTAAGCCATGGGTCATCACTCATTATTTTATCCCTCATATTTAAACTCTCAAGTTCTAAAGCTCTAAAAGAAATATTTGTGACTTGAATTTTTTTGTAAACTCTCAAGCTCTAAAGGAGAGAGTTGTGACTTATCAAGGGTGGTGGACACGAGTACAACCCCTTGTTCTCTAGCAAAAATAAAATCCTACCTTTCACACAAAAATAAAACATATTAATGTTCAATATCACTTCATGCAGGTAACGGTGGAAAATAGGAAGGTCATGATATAGTGAGTTGACACTTTGGTGAACACTGCACTCTCCTACAAAGCTAGTGAGCACTAATAAGTTCATTTGGTATAGATAAGCTATGGGGATGTCTTCCCTTAGTACTAAATGTTCTTTTTCCTTCCTTTATTTATGCCCTTGCAATATATACAAGTGGTAGAATGTTAGGACAAAGTGTGTTGTACACTTTCAAATCCTTGGTAAAAAGGTTAGAAATTATTGTAATATGTAATTTTCTAGGAAAATATTAAATAATGTAATGTTGTATGGGTCCATGATCCCCTTATGGACCCTTGGAAAGATTCCCCAAACACTTGGCAAAGTTTGTAAGAACATATATATATATATATATATATATATATATATATATATATATATATATATATATATATATATATATTGTGTGTGTGTGTGTGTGTGTGTGTGTGTGTGTGTGTGTGTGTGTGTGAAGTATTTTAAACCAATGATAAGAAATTAATTAAAAATTACCAATGACTATTTATTGTAATGAGCATTGGTTATTTAAGGATTGGGCTAGTGTTTGTAACACAAGGTTTGGAGGAGAATTCAACCATCATTCGGTTGGTAGATTGGAGAGGAAGGAGATTGTTGCTACAAATATTTTTTCTAGGATTATTGATATGGTTGTATTTCCAAGGAATGTTGCTACAACTATTTTTTCAAGGACCATTACTATGACTATTTTTCTTAGGATTATTGCTATGCCTATTTTTCCTAAGGATTGTTGTTACGATCAATATTGGGGTGCATGATTGTATTTGGAGTTACTTAAATAAATAATTTAAATGGTACTCATTTTTTTGTGCTAGGTATTTTTCAAAAGGATTTTCCCAAGGTATATACTATCTCTATTTCTTGAGTTATTTTTTGTATTGTTTATTTATTTCTCTATTTCAATTCTCTTTATGTAGTAATATAAGTCATTTAATTTTTTAGATCATATTTATAAAAAAAATTGAATGCACCTAATTGAACTAATTAATACCTAGATTTCTATAGTTGACACAATACGACAACCAACATAGAGAGTGAACCAGTTTCTATATTGACCAATTATGAAGTCTATTATACCGCTTTAGATATAGTTTGCCTAGCCATAGTGTTTGATTTCTATAAGCTTAGATACTAGATGCTCAACCATAAAATCTTTGATACCTCACGGGTGGATCCCTTCTGATATATTATGTCGAAGCCACACTTTTTAAGGTGAACATCTAAGTGGGCTATTATGCTTAGCAAATTCGATCTTGAGTTTATAAATCAAAACCTATAAAATTTCAAGCTATTTTTGATCAATTAATAGTTTCACCCTTAGAAGGTATTTATCCCTTAGCCATAGCTTTCCTAGATGAGTTGATCTTTAGCTTAGAAGTAGTTCAACCTAACTATTGGAATCTATACTTTGACAATGTTAGTTGCATCAAAGGAATGGGGGTAGGATCCATGTTGGTTGCTCCTCAACAATATCTTATCCCTATGTCCTTTAAGATTATTTTTTCCTATACCAACAATACCATTGAATATGAAGCCCTTATCTTAGGGTTTTACGTAGATTTAGCTCTTTAAATTAGAATTATCTTTGTCATTACATATTCCTAGCTCATAGTCAACCAATTCAATGGTGTTTATTAAACTAGATATGAAATACTTAAGCCATATAAATATATTGTTGCTAAGCTATTAACTCCTTTTGATAATATCATCACTAAAGTTATCCTTAGGTCTAGTAACTACCATGTTGATGATATGGCCTCAACTACATTTTGTGTCCCCTTAGAGTTGGATGATGAATAAGCCACAATCATCATTTGATAAATTAGAGACTCATCACCTTAGAGTCTAGCTAGCTTTCTCTAGGAATTTTTCTATAGAATATGTTCCTTCCCCTTATCTTTAGTATAAGGATATATTTGTTTTTCTTAAGGATGGTACTTTGCCTAATTTTTTGAACTACAATTATCACAAGAACCTCAAGCAATACGCTTGCTTACATGTCATCATTGGTGATATCATATATCACCAAACCCTTGATGGTATTCTCCTTAAATACCTAGCCTTAACCAAAGCCTAGGTAGTTGTCAAAGAGGCCCATGATTGATCTTGCAATACCCCTTTTAGTGATGTCATCATCACCAAGAAACTCCTATAGATGGATTATTATTGGTCGTCCATGTAAAAGGACTATTGGGACTATATCACAAGGTGTGATAAATTTCAATTCATGAAAATATCATCCACGATCCATCCCAAGCTCTCTATCCATTTAATTCTCCTTATCCTTTTTCCATTTGGGGCTTAAACATTGTTGGGAAGATCAACCTAATAACATATGATGGGCATAAGTTTATCATCATGGCTATTAAGTACTTCACTAAATGGGTTAAATCCATACCTTTAGCCTTAACCACTGGAGTCCAAGTATCCAAGTTTATCCTTAACCAGATCCTCATTTATTATGGCATCACTTCCATGCTAATCTCTTACAATCGAACACCCTTCAAGAACAAGAATATCTAAAAAATTTATGCTAAATACAAAATCTAGTACAAATTATCGATGCCTTCCTATCCTCAAGGCAATGACCAAGCTAAGGCTTCTAACAAGACTCTTGTCAAGATCCTTAAGAAGCTCATCAACAAGACAGATAGATATTAGCATCTTCGATTGTATGCATCTTTGTGGATCTATTGCACTAGTGTTAAAACTCCCACCAATAACACCTTATACTTTGATTTATGAAACTGAAGTTGTCTTCTCTTTTGAGCTAAAGGTGCGCTCCCTATGCAACTTGTTGCATGACTCCTATGTTGGAGATAAATATTCTCTCACCCATTTTAGCCAATTGGAATGGCTTGAAAAAACGTAGATCTGAGCCTTAGAGAACCTGTGGTTCTACCAACAAAGGCTTAAACATGCCTATAACAAGAAGGTATGATCCCATTCCTTCATAGTTGGTGATATTATCTTAAAAGAGAATCAAAAGAACACCATTTTCAAATCCAATATAAAAGGTACATGTGAACCTAATTGGTTGGGCCCATACATCATAACGACCAAGTATGGCTTCAATTCTTTTTGCCTCACCACACTTAATGGAAAAGAACTTAAAAAATCAATGAACATAATGCATATTAAAAGATATTACATTTAAGTTGGTATTGGTTGCTTGTTTACTTTCAGTTGTTTGTTGTTGTTTACTTGCATCTGTTTGATTTTATATTTTATTACATGCATGTGCTCATCTATGTCTTTACTGCTTGTTGTATATTGAGTCTAGGATTTGTAGTAACATGCAAATGATGGTCCTATTTAGGATAGTGCATTTCCATTCCCCATGCAACTAATGCAAGTAAAACCTTTTAGTCCCATCTTTGTGACCAAATCAAAGTTTGAAAAACATCAATATATATTTATCTGTCTCAATCTAATTTACCTCAAACATTATCTGTATCTGATAGGAGTGAAACTTACGGGATATTTTATTGATAAAAATGTGTTACATATATAGGCAGAAGGCCTATATGATAAACTGACAAGTGTCAGTATAAACTGACAAGTGTCAAAACAGAGGCATAGTGCACTTTAACTCTAACATTCCCCCTTAAAGTGCACTATCCTAACTAAAGAAAAAAAAACAAGTCAACATTAGGTAACATTCCCCCTTAATGTTGACTTGCCTAAAACAACCTATCATCCTCTCTTATTGTTGATTTGGTCTAGGCTCATGCTCTTTGCGCTTGGCTCTCCAACTGTGAATAATGCTAGATTCACTATGTATACATCTCGGTCTGTTGCCTCAGGGTCAGCCACTTCCATGGGTCTATTGCCACTGGGTCAGCCATCTAAGTGCCTCGGGGTCATCATGGGTGCCTCAGGGTCAGCCACTTCTGGGTCAGTTGCCTCTGTAGGTCATCCTCAGAGGATGTTTCCTCTCGTAGGTCACTGACTAGATTCACCATAAATATCAAATCTCTCTTTATGGTGAACTCAATCTAGAAGGTTTCGGTCTTTGTCGAAAAAGCACCTAATACAAAGGAAAAACGAGCCATATAAGAGTGTCGGTCTCTGTCGAAAATGCACTCAATACAAGAAAATGAGCCATAGATCAAAATAGGAGAGAAGAAGAAAAGAAGAGAATCTTCTGAAGTGTCTTTGTTTGTAGTCTTCAGAAGTAGATCCGGAAAAGACCTCGGATAGAGTCTAGGGTGTCTATGTCTGTAGTCCCTAGTATAAGTGTCCTTATGGTGACCATGTCATCCCATCGAAATGCATGGGTAACCAGCCGCTGCATTCGCCAAGTGTATAGAAAAGATCACTAGGTACAAGGATCACATATGAAATTACCTTGGGAGTGTCGGGTACAATCGAAAGTGCACTCCAAGGTAGAAAAAAATTTTGAGGCTAAAAACTGAATTGACACAGCCTCAAAATTACAGTATGACACCACCATTGTGTCCGTCACGGAAAACCGTTTCCAACGACTATAAATACCCCTATATTTCATTATCAAAGGGACCTTTATCATAATGAAAAACAACATGCCTCTCCAAGACAACATCTAAAACCTCGCACTGTGGCGGCATCGCTCTCTGGCGGAATAAAAAAAAACAATCTTAAAATTTCTGAATAGGCCCTCAATCTTTGGGAAAAACAGTTGTGGATAAAAAACAATTAATTGCATGTCTTTATCTGGTTCCTTCAACTAATAGGAGGCATTTGTGATCTACATCATGAAAAATATTTTAGCATCAATTACGCACAAAATCGGGCGCTAAATAAGTCACTGTTTGTCTTCACGCATAGGTGGATGCACACCTTACTTTCGGCCTGACAGCCAAGCCATAGATAAGACAGTGACTTAAAATTGGGACGAGAAAATTTTTAATTTTCAAATGGCAGCAAATGGGTGTGTGTCCTATCTTGTCCTCCGTGTGTCACTCGGTGTCCACGTGCCCGAGCTGGCATCCACGTGTTACGACAACATTGATGTCCTCCTGAGTTAATGCATTGCTGCCCACATTCATAGGGCAGACATCGATACTATCAAAAAATAAAAATTAACTCTCAAGCCCCTCCATACAAGCATACAGGGCCGTAGATCCAACAAATCTTGAACAAAGGGCCACTTTCTCACTGTGCATCGAAAACAAAATAGCAAATGCAAGCACTGAGTGCAACTCCAGCCATTGCAAACAATAGAGCCAGCTTGGCGCTGCCAGCTGGAAATGATTCGTCTGCCACATGTTCGTCAGCGTCCACGAATTTACAGTGATGGTGAAAAAATGCTCGGGATACTGTTTCTCGCGTCGCAATCGACAGGTGTCCTTTCCTTCCTCGGGCCCTTGCATCTTGACCTTGCAAGCCTTCTATTTTCTTCACTCTCTGGTCTATTTTCAGCCACGTGGTCTCGGGTAATCAACACGGGGCAACATTGATATTTGCCCCACTTTCGAACGTGGCGGCATCGGTGGCAACAATCAAATTTTGGATGCTGCATAACAAATCAACTGCGATCCGTCTGGTTGTCCTCCTCTCCACCATAAATCACAAAAAAAAACTCATCCGTAGGTGGCCGACAGATGCAGCTCATGCACAACATCATTTGATTTTAAACAGTGCATCTGGAAATCCCTGCGAATGTCCAGGCTCCTTCAGCTTCAGCGATTAATCGAATTGAATGTCACTTTATGTTGACCTCTTGTTTCATGATCAAATGGTGGGCACAGGACTGTGTGTAGATGACAACGAGCCCTAACACGATCACGGCCTCTTCGCTTATCAAATTGGCACCAAAACAAATTCTTCGTTTAACCGAAACAAATTTTCTTGAAGCAATACTCCCTTAACGCAGGACATCCACTGGCTCGCATTCTTTGCACAGGGAAAAATACCTCCGAGGCCGTGAACAGGCAATTTTCGTCAGCCTCGACATCGCTGCAGTGAAACACCAGAAACAAACCAGTGACGCCACTGCCTCCAACTAATTTTTCCAGTAAACCCCTCGAAATCATATCATGACAGAAGGGCGACAATCTCTATTTTTTGACGTGGTGTAGAAACTGTTTTTATTTGCTGCCAAAGCTCATTTCCAACCTTCGCTCCTCTACGGACTATGCTGTAATTAACGACAAGCTCCCCCATGCACAAAAAAATATCTAGCAACAGCGTCGCAAACCGGTCGAGGAAGCAATGACGCAACCCACGGGAACTTCGAGCTGCACCATAGAAGCATCACTGCAGCATCACTACAGCACACTACAGTTCCCCATCCTCGATCAAAAATTGTAGGTCCATCGCCAAGCTACTATCTCGCAACATCTTCACTTGCAGTCCACGCTAGATATTATGGCATCTAAAAAAAATCATTGAGTAGATGTAGTGATAATGTGTCCATGTGCAATATCTGGAAATGAACTAGAGATATCCGACTGTAGATATCTAAATTTTTACTGCACCACTGCAGTATCTTGCCCAACAACTCTCTGATGCAACCTGTTGGCCAGACCTAGCAGTCGTTCCTTCTCATTCTGGCCAAGTCTGGTAACAGGAATACCAGTCCAACGACTCACCACCTCTGCGATTTGTTCAGGTCCTACAACCTCTGTCCTATCCTGTAAATGTCGTTGAGTTGCTAAAAGTAGAGCCAAAAATAGCCTCGCATGTGGTAGCTCAAGGCGTGCAGGCGCTTATCGATTTGCTCTATAAAATCCTTCCCTTCGCCCTTTGATTTCAATAGCTGGCTCCAAGCTTGATGGATTTTGCCTCCAAATGAAATGGATCTGCAAAAAAAACTCGAAAAACTAAAGGACAAAAAATTAAAATGACCTCCCAATTTTTTAATATTTTTACCATCTGGTTTCTGATCCATCAAATGATGGAGAGCATACTCCCTCGGTAAAAAGACTTAAAAAAAAATGAAGAAAAAAAAGTCGAGGGGAGGGAGGATTTCCATGAGGGAAATCCCCCCTCAAGGGTTTCACAGGCAGGAGAGGGAACCTGCTCTGATACCAAATGTTAGGAGTAATCAAACTGAAGGAATATGTTATTGATAAAATGGGTTACAATATATAGGCATAAGCCTATATGAAATGCATGACACTTGTCAAGTGAAACTGACAAGTGTCATGAAGGCATAGTGCACATTACTTTAATTCTAACAGTATCAACTCTTCCAAAATATTGATCTCTTATCGCATGATGAATACTATGAGGTTCATAGGTGTTGATGGTAAAATCAATCAAACTAATTTTTTCTATCTCATTAATCACTACATGATGAATACTACAAGAATCGTAGGAGTTTATAGCAAGATCAATCACATAATCTCTTGTCTCTTATGTACCACAATAAATGCAGGTAAAAGGCCAAAAATTATTTCCTTTCTTGTCAATTCATAACCTTTAATTAGTTGATCATCATTGGTTAGATTAATCATTATTTATCAACATTTAACAACACATTTCCTTTCATCATAATTTGTTTTACCAAACATTTCATCTTAATTATGTCCACTCATATCAAATCATAACTCAAAACATCATCTAATCTACAATTTCATCATCATTCTAACCTAATCCACTCATCATCAACCATAAAAATATTAAACAACATAAAGCAATTAAAAACATAAACATGGCATCATACATATGTCATCACATCATCTACACATCTTAAGTAACTAATGTTATACCATACAACATCTACCCCAATATCTCATAATTGCACCAATGTGGATCATACTCAAGTTGAGTTTCCTTGATATAACTTGATTTTCCCTCTAAACTTCAAGGGGGTATTTTGAAGCACGACATCATTTAATGTTGCCCAAAATAAAAAATTTAACATCACTTCTAAGAAAACCATCACAACATCAATCATCTTGCACCACTAACCATAAGCAACAACAAATGTTTTTATCTCAAAATTGAGGCATCTATGTCAGTGTTTTACACAATACCCAATCTTGAGTGCATGACTAATCTTCAAGTTTGTCAAACCCTTTATCAATTAGCCAAATCGAATCAATCTTCCTTATACCCAAATTAGGAGAATTTATTGCTTCAAGAATAAAAGTGTCAAGGCATGAGCGAAAGTGTTGACGACTCTTTTGCCAATTTTTTGACTTTGACCTTTTTTGCCCAAATTTGACCCCCCATGATCATGATGGTAAAAGTGGCACAATGAAAGTGTTATTGACGCTTTCACATAGTTGACACTTTTGACTATCATGAGCCAAAATTTAAAAATTTGACTTTTGGTACCTTCCAAGTTGTCCACCATTAATGGATCAAATCCCTAAGATACATTTCATAGTTCTCAATAAAAATTTCAAATCCAAGATTTATCATTTTTTATCTTTTTCATTAACAACATCTTGATCTCTTTTCAAGTTCTTACAATATCCAATCCTATCATCTTCAATGTAATTCTTCTCCAAAGAACCATGACTTCCTATAAAACCAACATTTAGGGTGACCGTTTCATGAAGAATTTTAGAGTAGCAAAATTCTACCAAAATCTCTCTAGAATCACAAGAATTCATCATTTTGCATGGCAAGATTATACCAAAATCTTGTCATAATCTTGTGAAGATCATCCTTCAAGCATCCAAGCTATCTTGCAAATGATCAAAGCATCCAAGCATCAAGCACTCAAGCACATAAAGCATCAAGCATTAAATCCTCTAAGCTCAAGCTTTTGAGTATCCACAAGCAAGCCAATAAGGTTCCACAATTTGATTTTGACACTCTTTTTCTTGTAGTTCTAAGCTTTAATCTTATTGCATGTTAACTAGTTTTACATGTTACATTTACACCTAGTTAGCATCTCATTTTGTCATTTTAATATTTTACTTCAAGCGATAAAATCTCTATCTTTATATCATTGGGTAGAGTCTCTACACTCCCAAGTCAGAGCCTTTCATTATTTCAAGCATTAAATTAGCTTATTTTGCATCCAATATTTCTTTGTTGCTCTCAAAAGCAAAAGTGTCATCGGATTACAAGTTGATGGTGCTATTGCTCTCTAGTTTATACAAAGTGAAAGTACCAGGTACTAACAAAAGCATCGATGACACTATCATCAACCCTATGGCACTTTTTCCACTATGCATTTATCATTTTTGTATATTTTTCTAAATAAGGGCCTAATTATTGTTCAAGGGAGTCCAACGTTGTCTACCAGCTTAGACAATCCCCTTTGCCACTGATCATATCTTTTTTTATCTATTTTGTAGAAAAGCAAAAGCACCATCAAAAGGTAAAAGCATCGGTGGCGCTTCTATTTCTTTGATAGAAACTGGTTCTTTTGTTTCAAATTTTCTTTCATTAAAGCATTTATGACTTAATTTTGTTTATTGATTGATTAGATTAGTTTATGTTTTTGATTATTTGATAAAATAAGAAAAATAGAAAGAAGGAACTAATTTAATCTTAATCAGTTAAGGGACCAAATCTTCAAGTTTTAGCACTAAATTAAAATTGCATGTAGATGCACTTAGTACTTGTTTGTTGCAATTTATTACATCCTTGCCTTCAAAAGAAAAATCGTTGTTTACTTTGTCATCGAAAAGCAAAAGCATTTTAGTTTTAGTCCTTTTTGTTGCATTTGTATGTTGCATTAAGGCTAGATTAGGGTTAAGCTTAGTCAAAGTATCTTAGGTGAAACGTAGGTGTTCTTCAATCAATCCATCAAACACTAAACTCAGAGCTAAACAATTAGCCCTATCCTTGAGGTGATAGAGGGAAGAGTCGCGACAAATCCTCAAGAGATCCTTCGCGATCTCATCCTCTTCTTATCACACTAAGAAACATTGATTTCTTGTTTTGAAAGCTTGCAAGTCACCTTCACTTAATCATTCATCCTTAACACTATCTTCTCATGCTTCTATATGACCTCTCATGTATCCATTTGGATCATATCTAATTAAATACCTTGACTTTTAAGGGGGAAACTTACATTGAATTTTATCAAGTGATACATATTTATCAAAAAATTAAAAAAAAAAACTTATATTCAAATCTTGTTAACAATTATATATATAATTGCCAAACATAATACCACTATATAATCAAGATATAATAATAATGGAACTCTTATTGCACTAATCCAAATTAAAACCACCAAAATTATATAACACTCAAATATTTATAAATAACAAAACCTATATTTTTTAACTACAACCAATCAATTTAAACCTTTACCGAGGGCAACCCCACATATTTTTAATATCAACTTCTTTTACATTAAGCTTATGGATCTTTATGTTAAACCACAACCAGATCTATCTAGCAATATCAAAATAACGGTGAAGTGCTTCCTTACATGATAAAGAAAAATACCGAACTTTTCACATTTTGGTTTCTTTATAGAAGTTGTTAATTTTTATAGATGCAAATAAAGGATAGTAGCATATAGACCGAATGCCCTCTATGGAACATCATATGGAGCACATGCCATCATTTTTATCAGTAGAACGATGCTGCAATTACATCAGCATTAAAAAAGAAGTTTGTACTATGGAGAATATAGCTTTGACTGACCATTGCAGACCAATCCAATTATAAATGTTCAAACTGTTGAACATTTATTTTAAAACGCCCTCTATGGAACATCATATGGAGCACATACCATCATTTTTATCAGTAGAACGATGCTGCAATTACATCAGCATTAAAAAAGAAGTTTGTACTATGGAGAATATAGCTTTGACTGACCATTGCAGACCAATCCAATTATAAATGTTCAAACTGTTGAACATTTTTTTTAAAACAACCGGAGGAGCATTCAAAATTTGCTGTAGCCTTTTAACTATCCCCATCATTTGTATTTAGTTGTGAGAGTTGTTTATAAGCCTCACAACTTACCAAACTTTTTGTCAATAAGATAACAGGTTTAAAGATGCAAGTCTTTGGTTTCGTTTATGTGGGATTCCTCACCTCTCACCAGTTGCGGCATGTCTGTAGGGTAGTTGGCCTTGATCCCGCTTATGTGGATTCCTCACCTTTATTAATTTCGGCATGTGTGTAGGGTAGTTGTCCCTTGATCCCGCTTATGTGGATTCCTCACCTCTCGCGAGTTGCGGCATGTCTGTAGGGTAATTGGCCCTTAATCTTGCTTATGTAGATTCCTCACCTTTATTAATCTCGGCATGTGTGTAGGGTAGTTGTCCCTTGATCCTGCTTATGTGGATTCTTCACCTTTATTAATCTTGAGTTACGGGGTAGTTGGTCCTTGGTTCCACTCCCGCTTATGTGGATTCCTTGCCTCTATTAAACTCGAGTTGCAGCATGTGTGTTTATGCGGGATTCCTCACCTCTATTAAACTCGAGTTGCAGCATGTGTGTAAGGTAGTTGGCCTTCTTGCTTTCTAACCTATTAGTTGGCCCTCTTGCTTTATAACCTGTTCATGTAATGTTGTTCTTATTCAAGCTGTTTATTTTCAATAATATATGACTATAATAAAATTTTGTTCTTTATTCAAACTATTTATTTCTAATAACATATTCTTATAATAAAATTTCATTCCACGTTAATACCTTCTCCTCTCTCCCACTTTTTAAAACCAACCTCCCCATAAAGTTGTCTTATCCCTCACACACCTGGGTCCAGCGCTCCCACTCTTTAAAACCAACCTCCCCATTAAGTTGCCTTATCCCTCACACACCTGGGTCCAGCGCAAAGGTAAGGTACGGGCTGTGAGGAGGTGGGTGTTTGGTGGCTTTGTGTTAAATTCTCAATTGATAAGTATAACTCTGGGCTTTACAAAAGGTCACACAAAATTCTTTATTGGTAAGCATAGCTCTCAAATTTACAAAAAATAATGATTGAAAACAAACTACTCACAATCATCCTTATAATCAAACTCAGTTGTCAAAATTGAAACTTTTATTCAACCATTGTTAAAAAAATACGGGGAGGCATGTCTCGTCTTGTCTCGGTCTTTCATCAATTCATTCCAGGACTGATAAATATCTAACTGAAAATACGGGTAGGCGTGTCTTGAAAAACAAACTACTCACAATCATCCTTATAATCAAACTCAAATACGGGGAGGCATGTCTCGTCTTGTCTCGGTCTTTCATCAATTCATTCCAGGACTGATAAATATCTAACTGAAAATACGGGTAGGCGTGTCTTGAAAAACAAACTACTCACAATCATCCTTATAATCAAACTCAGTTGTCAAAATTGAAACTTTTATTCAACCATTGTTAGAAAAATACGGGGAGGCATGTCTCGTCTTGTCTCGGTCTTTCATCAATTCATTCCAGGAAAGATAAATATCTAACTGAAAATACGGGTAGGCGTGTCTTGACTCGTTCTTTCATCAATTCCTTGGCCAGGAATGATAAATATCTGACTGGACGTTTCAGACTACTCCATCTGATTGGAATTTGTTATACCTGTCTGTTTGTCTCTCATTCATTTCTACATAAGATTCACTACAAAAAAAAATTACTGTTTTCTTAAATACCCACAACTGCCGTCTAATTTAAGTGTCATTATTTTTTTATTATTTATAAAGGGATGACTTTCATTTACAGTCTATTTCTATTATCAAGTAGGGTTTTAATCTTGAGGCTATTCCTTATAACCTTTATTTCACCTTGTTGTTGTTTAACTAATGTAAAGAATTGTTACAAATCTTGAGGCTGCTCCTTATATCTCTTGTTCCACCTTCTTGTGTGAAGTCTTGGGGCTGTAGCCCAGTCAAGGGATTCAGGTCATACTACTAATTGCAAAAGCTGTTAGAAGTTGATTTCATCCAAGCTATAGATTATTTTGGTTGGATATCTAATGTCCTCCTAAATTAGAGTATGTATTGATTTCCAAAACTTATCAGTCCACCTAATCCAGTGACACCATCCTCCTTATCAATCCACCTAATCCAGTGACACCACCCTGTTAGGAATGGAGCCTAATTATGAGGAGGCTAAACAGAGAAAGTTTCTGGATTTACTGCAGGCCGGGCAAGGAAAGTTTTCAGATTTACAATCTGTTAGTCTATCAGAGAAAGTTTCCGGATTTACAACAGGACAACCAGGGAAAGTTTTTTTGTTTTTATCCCAAAATTAGATGTTGGGAACTCAATGTTAATCTTGGAATGTATTAAGAAAAGCAGTTTGTTTTTTCTGCTTTTTTCTTATATATAGTTGTGAGGAAAAACAAAGAAGATAATGACAAAGAAAATTACTGTGTTGATTCCTTGGAAATATAGAGAGGAAATTACAAGCAGATGTTTGTCGTAGGTTGTAACCCTCTATTGCTTGGATTGAGAAAATGAAGGACTGAAAATTCTCGGTGGATGTAACCCACATTGGGTGAACCACGTTAAAATCGTTGTCTCTTCTTCTATGTGTGTTTGTCTAATTTTTCTTTAATTTTGCCGTTAAAGTTTGAAACACTATAATTGCTTTTCTATATAAATATATTTTATATAGTGATTTACTCTAACAAGTGGTATCAGAGCGATTGTTTTGTTGGGTGCACTTGACAGAAGGAGAATTTCTGGATCAAGTGGGAGCAATGGCGGAAGAAGGGAGGTTTAGAGTTCAAAAATTCAATGGCCAAAATTTTCAATTTTGGAAGATGCAAATGGAGGATTACTTGTACCATAAGGATCTTTACTTACCTCTTGAGGGGGAAACAGAGAGACCTTCATCTATGTCTGATGAGGAGTGGAGTCTCCTTGATAGAAAGGCATTGGGTACTCGTGAGGCCGTGTTTGGGAGCCACCGTAGCCTTCAACATATCTGATGAAAAGACTACCAAGGGAGTCATGGATAAGTTGGCCAAGATGTATGAGAAACCATCAAGCATCAAATAAGGTATTCTTAATGAAAAGGTTATTTAACATGAAAATGAGTGAAGGAGGATCTCGTGCATGATCATTTAAATGAATTTAATACTGTCACTAATCAATTGCATTCGATAGGATTGGATTTTGATGATGAGCTTAGGGCCTTATTAATCTTATGCTCTCTTTCGAAAAGTTGGAACAATTTGGTAATGGCGGTAAGTAACTCGGCTTCGAGTTCAAATAAATTAGAATTTGATGATGTGGTTGGTGTGATACTCAGTGAGGACATGAGAAGAAAAACCACAAGAGAATCATCTAGCACCACCTTAACCGTTGAGAATAGAGGAAGAGGAAGAGAAAGAGGCAAGAGTTCACATCATGGCAAATCCAAAGGCAGATCCAAATCACGTGGAAAATGAAAGCTACAGTGTTGGCACTCTGGCAAAAAGGGTCATCTCAAGAAGGACTGTTGGCAAAGAAAGGGTGATGGAAATGAAGGTAATGATAATAATGGTAACACTTCGAAGCCAATATTACTCGGACAAATTCTACAAGATGCTTTAATCTTATCTCTTGATAGAAATAGTGATTATTGGGTAATTGATAGTGGTGCTTCATTCCATGCTACCTCACATAGGGAATACTTCATAGATTATGTTTCTGGAGATTATGGACATGTTCTATTGGGAAATGACCAACCATGTAAAATCGTGGGTATTGGAAAGATTTTGATTAAATCCCCAAATGGATGTCAATGGGCTCTTAAAGAGGTGAGACACATACCAGATTTAAAGAGAAATCTTATATCGGCAAGTAAGCTTGATGGTGAAGGATACACGGTTGCATTCGGAGAAAATGCTTGGAAAGTTACTAAAGGTTCATTGATAGTAGCTAGAGGTAAATTGGTGGGTACTCTTTATTTACTTACCGATTTTTCTCACTGCTCCATGAATTTAGTTTCTACAGGTGAGAGTGCATCTTTGTGGCACCAAAGACTTGGCCATATGAGTGGAAAAGGTATGGAAATTTTACATTCAAGAAAGTTATTGCCTAAGTTAAAAGAGATTGATTTGGAATTCTGTGAGGATTGTGTTTATGGTAAAGCAAAGAGAGTTAGATTTCTCAAGGATGGCAAGGAAAGGAAGAAAGAGAAATTGGAGCTTGTGCACTCAGATGTTTGGGGCCCAGCTCAGGTAACTTCTCTTGGAGGTTCCTCTTACTATGTACTTTTTATTGATGATGCAACAAGGAAAACATGGATATATTGCATTAAGAATAAAAGTGATGTTTTTAATACCTTTAAGAATTGGAAAGCATTAGTTGAAAATGAAACTAGAAAAAGGTTAAAGTGTCTAAAGTCGGATAATGGTGGAGAATATTGGCAATAGAGAATTTGATGTGTTTTGTTCTAAAAATGGAATTAGAAGAATCAAGGTAGTTCCAAGAACACCTCAAGAAAATGGGGTTGCAGAAAGAATGAATAGAACCATCATGGAGCGTGCTAGGAGCATGAGAATACATGCAAGCTTACCATTATTTTTATGGGCTCATGTTGTTGATACTGCAAAGATATCCGATTAATATAGGACCGTCTAGTGCCTTGGATGGAGGGATTTCGGAAGAGCTTTGGACAGGTAAACCAGTGAATTATTCTTTCCTTAAGGTATTTGGATGTGAGGCTTTTATGCATATAGACAAAGAGAACAGAAATAAGTTAGATGCTAAGGCCCAAAAGTGCTATTTTATTGGTTACGGTATTGATGGCTTGGGTTACAGATTATGGGATTGTGATAACCGAAAAGTCATTAGAAGTAGGGATGTCATATTTAATGAAAAAAACTTGTATAAAGATCGGTTGCAGGGAAAGAAACAGAAAGAGGAAAATGCTGAATACATAGACCTTGATGGACACATAGAAAAGGTAACTCCAAAAGTGGTAGAAGATCAAAATGTACAGCAGTAACAACAAGCACCTCAATCTCCAGAAAGTGTTGTTAGACGTTCTACTAGGATAAGTAAAATTCCTCAACGTTTCTCTGATTATATTTTGTATACCGATGTCGGTGAGCCGAATGTTTTCAAGAAGCATTACAGATGGATACCAGGAATAAGTGGGAGCTTGCAATGAATGAAGAAATGGACTCTTTATTCCACAACCAAACTTGGGATTTGGTTGAGCTACCCAAAGGTAAAAGAGCATTGACCAATAAATGGATGTACAAGGACGAGGAGGTGAGCATAACCATGGTGGGCCACAGCCTCGGCGCAGCCCTGTCGGTGCTCAGTGCCTTCGACATCGTGACGAACGGGATGACCTCATTTGTGCCTGGGAGACCGACCATGCCGGTGGCGGAGTTCGTGGTGGGGTGCCCAGGCGTGGGCAACGCGGAGTTCAAGCGCCGCTTCGAGGCGCTTTCGGAGCTGCGGGTGCTGCATATCGTGAATGTGATTGATGTGATCCCTCACTACCCCGACAAGCTCATGCATTACGAACATGTCGGGGAGAGGCTGGAGATCGACACGCGGAAGTCACGGTACCTGCAGGATTCAAAGAATCCGAGCGACTGGCACAACCTGCAGGCGCAGCTGCACATCGTGTCCGGGTGGGAGGGCCCCGAGAAACCCTTCGAGCTCCGGGTGAATCGTAGCGTGGCGCTCGTGAACAAGTCGTGCGACTTCTTGACGGATGAGTGTCTGGTGCCCAGGTCGTGGTGGGTGGAGAAGAACAAAGAGATGGTTTGGTTGCAAAGATTAATGGAAGAACTGGGGAAGAAGCAAGAGGATAATAGGTTGTGGAGTGATAGCCAGAGTGCTATACACCTTGCAAAGAATTCAGCATTCCATTCAAAAACTAAACACATCAAACTCAGGTATCATTTCATTAGATCAATAGTGGAAGATGGATCTTTGAAATTAGGGAAGGTTCACACATCACAAAATCCTGCTGATATGCTTACAAAAGTGGTGTCAAGAGAAAAGTTGAGCTTTTGCTCAACTTCAGTTGGCCTTAAGGAATAAGAGGCCATGATGAGAATTTTTCAGTCCTTGGTTGCGAGATGGTGCAATGGAATTAGTCTCCAAGTGGGAGATTGTTAGGAATGGAGCCTAATTATGAGGAGGCTAAACAGAGAAAGTTTCGGATTTACTGCAGGATGGGCATGGAAAGTTTCCAGATTTACAGTCTGTTAGTCTACCGGAGAAAGTTTCCGGATTTACAACAGGACAACCAGGGAAAGTTTTTTTGTTTTTATCCCAAAATTAGATGTTGGGAACTCAATGTTAATCTTGGAATGTATTAAGAAAAGCAGTTTGTTTTTTCTGTTTTTTTCTTATATATAGTTGTGAGGAAAAACAAAGAAGATAATGACAAAGAAAATTACTGTGTTGATTCCTTGGAAATATAGAGAGGAAATTACAACAGATGTTTGTTGTAGGTTGTAACCCTCTATTGCTTGGATTGAGAAAATGAAGGACTGAAAATTCTCGGTGGATGTAACCCACATTGGGTGAACCACGTTAAAATCGTTGTCTCTTCTTCTGTGTGTGTTTGTCTAATTTTTCTTTAATTCTGCCGTTAAAGTTTGAAACACTATAATTGCTTTTCTATATAAATATATTTTATATAGTGATTTACTCTAACACACCCTCCCTCGAGGGCACTCAAGGGATTCAGGTCATGCTACTAATTGTAAAAGTTGTTAGAAGTTGATTTCATCCAAGCTATAGATTATTTTGATTGGATATCTAATGTCCTCCTAGTATGATTTCATCCAAGCTATAGAGTATGTATTGATTTCTAAAACTTATCAGTCCATCTAATCCAATGACATCATCCTCCTTATCAGTCCACTTAATCCAATGACACCACCCACCACCCTCCACCCTCCACCCTCCCTAGAGCTCACTCAAGGGATTCAAGTCATAGAAGTTGAATTCATCCAACCTATAAACTATTTTGATTGAATATCTAATGTCAAAAGAGGCTCCTAAAATCAGAGTATGTACTGATTTTCAAAACTTATCAGTCCACCTAATCCACTGACACCACCCTCCTTATCAGTCCATCTAATCCACTGACACCACCCTCTTTATCAGTCCATCTAATCCAGAGACACCACCCTCCTTTTATAATAACCATTTGCATTCGAATCTTCTCAAGTATATCAGGGTGTGGAGGGACATTTGACCATCAGTGTTTGGAATTCATAGTATATCAGGGTGTGGAGGGACATTTGACCAGCAGTGTTTGGAATTCATAGACTTGGCATCAAGAATGGGGCCATGGGTGGTCGTTGCTATTGCCTTGGGTGTGGCGTTGGTCTCGGGATTCTTGCTTGTTTTTGGGTTTCAGTGGAGGCCCAAGCCCAGCATTGGGAACCTTAGGAACAAGCATGTTCTTGTCACTGGTGGATCCAGTGGAATAGGCCTCCAGATTGCCAAGGAGGCAGTGTTTCAAGAGGCCTTTGTCACCATAGTTGCAAGGAACCCTGCAAGGCTTGAGAAGGCTGTGGAAGATCTCTTGAAGGAAGTCAAGTGTGACCCTACCAAGATCAATTCAAAGGTAAAGCCTTGGGAAAAAAATAATTGCATTATATTCAGTTATAAATCATGACGATGGTGTCTTATAACAATAGTCTAATTATATTGACTACCAGGTTAGTGTGTAGGAACTACAGAACTGTATTGATTTGGTTAAGAAGTGGTTTCTACAAATGCTAAGTTTTATAACTAATTCTTCCAATTTTAACAAATATACGAACCGTGGTTTTTTTCGATGGTCATATTTCTTTTTCTTCTGGGGACCTATCAAAGTGGTATCTTTTGGTGAAAAAGTCATTCATAAACAAACGTTGGAATATGTTGGTATATCTATTTGAATTTTGTCAGAAGATGATTTACATGCTTTGAAATTTGCATGAATCTGTGATTTCTTTTCATCATCCTGTGGTTTTGGTTAAAGTTATTGTACAATCTATCAGTGTATTTATTTTTGTTGGAAGACGGAGTATTGCAAGTGTTAAGTTTCATGACGAGTTCTCTGAGCTGTTACAGATACACGAACTTGTGATCCTTTTTTTAAGGTTATATTTTGTCTCTTTTCTTCTGGAAGACCTATCAAAGTGCAGAAACCATCTTTTTTGGAAGATGGTTTCTGCGACTGATAAGCTTCAACAAATAAATGAATATGTGATTTCCTCCTTTTTCTTGTTTTTCTTTGTAGGCTGCAGATGTGAGCAAGTACGAGAAGATCTCGAATGCCATCAAGGAGTCTCATATGTGGAGGCCTATTGACGTATTAATCTGCAATGCAGGGTATCTGAGGAGTCAGTATTTGGATAAGACAAGCATAGAGGATGTGGACCTCACCATTCAGACAAACTTGACTGGGACTCTCTACACTCTGCATGCTGCTCTGCCATTGATGAAGAATAGAGCTGGCAGGCCCCCATGCTCAATTGTGCTTATGTGCTCTCTTTCCTCTCTGGTCAGTTGGGCTTCCACCTACTTGAAAAGAATGGTCTTTTGGTCCATCTACAGGAGTATATTTTTCATTTGTTTTTGTTAATTTTTACTGATTGTGGGTACTGCTGTACAACTACAACAGTTTTTGTTCTATGGTCATGATGTATATACCGCAACAAAGTATGCTCTGAGAGGGCTAGCTGAGTCCCTGAGGCTTCATTTGACACCTTACAATATCAGAGTCAGCCTTGTGTGCCCTGGCTTTACGGAGACTCCGCTTCTGGACCAATGTGAAAGTGAGTAGCATATTGAATGCATGCATGCCAACCCCACTAGAGTTGTGTTATGTATATTGAATTTTTTTGTGGGTGTACTAGAGAGAGAGAGTAGCATATTTAATGCATTCATGCCAATTGCCAACCCCACTAGAATTGTGCTATGTATATTGAATTTTTTTGTGGCTGTCCTAGAGAGTTCTTATACATATTAAATGGATACGCCCATCATCATTTTCATATTGAATATATATATAGTACAATCTTGAGTGGATGTTTCTGGGATGTAAATGGGATATTCAAACTGCACTGTATTTGTTTGTGAGAGTTGATCAATTTTTTGGAATTGGATATTCAGTGGATATTGAATTTGTTTGTGTGTCATAGAGAGTTGGTATACATATTAAATGGATATGCCCCATATTCATATTATATATAATCTTAAAAAATGTTTTCTTTAATGTAATTAGGATATTAAGAATACACTGATTTGTTTTTGGGGATTGATAATTATTTTTTAATTAATAATCAGTGAATAAGTGTTGAATTTTTATGGATATTTATGCAGATGAAATAGAAAAGGGAATGCTTGCTTTGGCGAAGCTTTTCAACCTGTATAATAGAAAAAAGGCAGAGGATCCGAAGGATGTTGCAAACTATACATTGAAGGCTGCCAAGGAGGGGAGATTTATGACCACAGCATTCTTTTCCGGAATATATTGTGCCACTTTATCAAGGGGTGTACTGCCGGCAGATTCTTTGCCCAGGGCTCTGCTTGAATTTGTTTTGTATTTTCCATTCAGGATTGTGAGCTTTGTGACTGCCACCCTTACTCCTTTTTGTCTTCAGTATATTCATAACAAGTATTACAGAGGGGAAAAGGAGAAGACTGCAGCTAATAAAAAGCCATGAACATGATTGCTATCTCTAAGGACTTGAATAAAAAATTGTTACCCTGCTTATAATGTTGTTGCTTTTTGAAGTACTTTTTGTAAATAAAAGCAGCCTCTCTATATATATTTTATATAGTAATCAAAACCAGCCTCTATATATATATATATATATAGTGATCAAAGCCTGCTTATAATGTTTTTTTTTATTTTCTAAGAAGTACTACTGTGAAGGTGGTCTCACCTGTACTGTAGATGGAATCAGCAAAGCAAGGTTGCACGCTTTTGAGATTAAGGCCCATTTTGGAAAATTGATATGAAAGGGTTCTTCATCCTTTCAGTAAAGCAATAATAAGCTTATTAAACCATATTATTTATTTTTTAGTTCATATTTCTGTTGGGTTTTATCACATCATGAAGTGATGGATCATAGTAAAATCGAAGTGATTGGTTAAAGTTACTCACGTACAAGGATGTTTTTGCAAAGTTGTTAAGTACTTGCAGGCACAAGTCTCATGAGTTTTTAATAAAGTCGGTTATGTAGTTGCAGGTACAAGTCTCATGAGATTTTAATACAGTTATTAAGTAGGTACAAGTCTTATGAGTTTTTAGTGGTACTCATGTGAGTTTTTAATCTTATTGCCAAAAATATTGGCAAACAAGTTTTGTGAGTAAAGTTATATTAAATAGTTATTGGTAAGAGTCAAGGTAAGAGTCAAGCTGGTTGTAACAACAGTTATTTGACTGGTTCGTCGAGAATATTGGATAAATGTTTTTATTGATGTTGGAATTTAGGGTTGTAACGACAGATCATAATTAAAAAAGTTATTAAAATTTACAATTTAAGTTGTTAGTGAGTGCGAGTGCGATCGAGTGAGTACGCGTAGGAGTGAGGAGTGAGATTGAGCATAGCTTGGAGCAAGAGTGAGTGTAGTGGGGAGTGAGCATAGCCAAGAGTAGGAGCGATTTTGAGTGCGAGTTGGAAGTGAGCGTGAGCACAGTTGGGAGCGAGTGCAATTGGGAGCGAAGGTGCAAGTGTGAGCCAAAAGCGAGCGCAGCCAAAAGCGAGCGCGAGCCAGTAGCGAGTGTGAATGCAGCCGAAAGCGAATACAAGTGTAAGCCAAGAGTGGGTGAAGTCATAAGTGCATGAGCTAGGAGTGAGGAGGAAGTGTGAGAAGGAAAGTAGAAAGTAGAAAGCAAAGTGTGATCAAGGAACAAGTGCCACTTCTTCATCCAGAGAATTTAAAAGATTTATTTGAAGAATATCTAGGTAACATGGAAAGAAAGTCATTTGTGAAAGTCCTTACCCAAATTATGAATGACCAAGTTGGAAGTATGGATGTCCTAGCTAGCATTAAGAAGATAACTAAATCTATGGCAAACCCAATCGAGGTAGCAAATTCTACACCAGAAGTGATTATCACGAATGAGACGATTGAGCATGATATAATGGTTCTTAAAATCAGAGGGTTAATATATAAGTTTCATGAATATTGGCCAAGTTTTTCTGAGATTCAAAATTGGATCAAGTGGAAGTGGGGTTTGAATTCAATTTACTCCATGACATTTCTTCCAAAAGAATTTTTCCTCATTATTTTCTCCGGTTCAAAATAAGGGATAAAATAATGGATGGACTCTCGTGGTTTAGAGGTAAACATGCATTATATTTAAGACCTTGGAGTGAGAATTTTTTTGTGGACACAGAAACTATTAAAAGGCTTCCAATATGGATTAAGCTTTTTGGATTTCCTTGTCAACTCATCAATAAGGAGGTTTGGAAAAATATTGGTAATACTTTAGGCGAATTCATCCAAGAGGGACTAACTACTAAGGAGAGAAGGTATGGTGTATACACTCGAATATGTGTTTCCATAGATATTTCTAAACCTTTACCACAATCAATTAGGATTAAATCTGAATCAAGAGAATGAGATCAACAAGTGGATTATGAAAACATTGGATTCTGAAGTTACAAATATCACGAAACTGGACACATGGCAAAAGACAAAAAAGTGAGAATGAAGGAAGAGAGAATTTTTTGGGCATGAGGGTAGATTCAATTTGAAACAAGGAGAACATATCAAAGGAGAAGCTAGGTCAAATCAAGGATTTTCCACTCCTAAGAAATTGGCTAGAAAAATCCCTCTACATCATCAAATGAAAAAGCCCATTACATCTCACTTGAATCAACCATTAGAAGAAAAAATGGTATGGGGATGAGGAAGTACAATTCACAAGTTCAAATATAGGGGCTAAAAGTGTGAAGGAAGGTGTGAAGGAAGAAGGGAAGGCAAATTTTAAAACAAAGAAATATGAAGAGACAAATTTTAAAGCAAATGAGGTGAAGGAGGTCAAGTTTAATCCAAGAAAATGACCTTTATTACCCTAAGTAGCTTAAAATCTTCTCCTTACAATAAAAATGAAAGTAGTACGGAGTGTATTCCTTGCACTTTAGGATATCAAGAGCAATATAGTAAAGAAAATCTTATGAAGGATGATATCCAACAAAATTTAGGGTTTTTAGGCCAATATAAGAAAGTGATTACTTTGGAGGATCATATGCAATTTAGAGTTTTTAGGGCAACATAAAGAAGAAATGCTAATGAGGCTATTCTTTGCACTTTTGACTCTTTAGGGCAACATAAATCTTTAGAAGATAAGTCTCATTTTGAACAATATAAAAAAATAGAAGAGATTGATGAAGATGAGAGTGTTGGTGGGAATGGAAGGAGAGGAAGGCCATCAAAGCATCAACAAAGAGAAAAATAAACTCAAAAGGATAATTATTTGTGAAGCCAAATAAAAATATTACAAGTGTTAACAAGAAGTAGGGCTAAGCCCATTAATAAAAATAAAAAGTGTTGATGATGAAAATGATATCATGAAATATTAAGGATATGAATAAAACTACTAAAAAAAGAGTTATTAAGGAATTAATAGGTTGTTATAGCCATGAATTTATTTTAATATAAGAAACAAAATTAAGCAATGAGGAATGTAAGGATGCTTTTAAGAAGATTTGGAAGGCAGATGATTATTTAGGAGTTTCTTCTATAGAAGCTTCATGTGATATTGCAATAATATGGGATAAATGCAAATGGAATGGACAACTACTGGAAGCAAAAAGTAATTGGGTTGCTCGATTCTTTTGCATGAAAGAGGAAAACATCAAAGTTGAGATTATAAATGTATATGCTCCAACCACAGTTACTCCTTGTGAAAGATGTTGGAAGGACCTTAGCATATTATTGTTAAATACAATAATGATTCATTGTGTTTTATGGATTCTTGGGATGATTTTAATATTGTTTTGTCTTCTTTTGAAAAGAAGGGTGGTATTCTCTTTGGGATGATTTTAATATTATTCATCATCTATTACTAGAGGCAATCTCCTAGTAGTGTGAGCATATTTATAGAAAAGGAAATTGGGTAGCAAATAAATTAGCAAATTACGGTATTGATCTTCATCCTAGTGAAATTCAAATTTTAGAAGGCAAATGGTCAAGTGAAATTTTGTCCTAACTTCAAGGAAATTGAAAAATATATTTAAGAGAAATAAAAATGAAAAAACCGTAATAAAAAATATGTTGCAGCAAATGTAATATTTTGATATTTTGACGAGATTGGTCCCATTGGAAGCCACATATAACCTATTAAAAAAACATATCATATTTGGGTTGGGAGGAGTCTCCTTCCAACTTGTAAATTAATCTTGTTTTAATATAATTAAAAAAACAAAGGTTTGAGGTGTAGACCAATTGGTTCAACCAAACCCCATAAGGGGGTGGAGGTCCAACCTTTTTTTTAATTTTCAAATCTCGGGTTTCGTCGGACTGAACGCTTGTTCCTTTCTTGGTGCTTTCAACGACGTAAAAGGTTTAAAATGATTGTGACATGGTAGTTATAAGTGCGGACTGTGTGAAGATCTGTGTGTGGCGGATTTCGGGGTGAACAACACAGAATATTGTGACAACCATAAAAGCTGGACAACCTACCCATATTTGTGGTAGCTACCGATTCCACTATATATATATATATATATATATATATATATATATATATATATATATATATATATAATGTCTTAATCAAAATGAAACATAGCACTTAGAGGAAATTGAAAAATATATTTAAAAGAGAAAAAAGAAATGGAAAAAGTGTGATAAATAAAAAAAATATGTTGCAACAAATGTAATATTTTGATATTTTGACGAGAGTGGACCCATTGAAAGCATAATATAATCTATTAAAAAAACACATATTTAGGTTGAAAAAAGAAATGAAAAAACTGCGATAAAAAAATATGTTGCAGTAAATATAATATTTTGATATTTTGACGAGTGGACCCGTTGGAAACCACATATAACCTATTAAAGAAACAGATCATATTTGGGTTGGGAGGAGTCTCCTTCCAACTTGTAAATAATCTTGTTTTGATATAATTAAAACAAAAAATTAGTTGGTTGAGTTAAAAAAAGCACGATGAAAATGTAGTTATTAATGTTAGAATTTATTAGAATCAAAGTAGTTGAGTGGTTAGAATCATTCAACCATGTAGAATATGTTTGTTACTTATGATTTCCACCAACTATGGAAATTATGTGGTCATAGTTAGTTGTGATTTTTACTATGAAAAGCATGTAGTTAATAGATTGGTTTATATAGAGCAATTTTTTTCTCCTTCCAGCTTGTAAATAATCTTGTTTTAATATAATAAAAAAACAAGTGAGATTTTATGTTTTAATTAAAATGAAACATAGCATTTCGAGAAAAATGAAAAATATATTTAAGAGAAAAAAAATGAAAAACTTGTGATAAAAAAATATGCTATGTAATATTCTGATATTTTGATGAGAGTGGTCCCATTGGAAGCCACATATAACCTATTGAAAAAATAGATCATATTTAAATTGGAAAAATAAATGAAAAAATTGTGATAAAAAAATATGGTGCAGCAAATATAATTATTCCGATATTTTGACAAGAGTGGACTCATTGGAAGTCGCATATAATTAGATCAAACAAATAATATTTGGGTTGGGAGGAGTCTCCTTCCAACTTGTAATAATCTTGTTTTAATATAATTTAAAAAAAATAGTTCATATATTAGTTGGTTTTTTTTAGGAGAACGTTTACAAATTACATCAACAACCACCCTCAAGGGGTTTGAACACAAGACCACTTAAGAAACAACCATCATCTTAGCCACTAGGGCAACCATATATTAGTTAGTTGAGTTAAAAAAACACGGTAAAAATCTAGTTATTAATGTTAGAATTTATTAGAATCAAAGTAGTTGAGTGGTTAGAATCATTCAAGCATGTAGAATATGTTTGTTAGTTATGATTTCCACCAATGGAAATCACTTGGTTACAATTAGTTAGTTATGATTTCTATCAAATATGAAAATCATGTAGTTAATATGAATGGTTTCTATAGAGAAACTTTTTTATTATTATTATTTGGTTAGTATGAGAAACCCTACGACCAACGATTGAGCACTCTCCTCCCAACCATGACCCCTCGTAAAATCGAGAGCTATGCTTATCAATAGGGAATTTAATACAAAACCACCACACACCCACCCCCTTGCTCACACCGTGGTTTGAACCTTGGATCTCTAGAGAAGAGCCAAAGCCCAAACAATTACAACTTAATTTGTATTTAAGCAAGCATTGATTATTGAAAAATCTAAACATTGCAATCATCAGTTTCAATATGATTGTTTTATACAGAGCAACTTCATTTGTATTTAAGCAAGCTTTGATTAATGAAAAAATCTAAACATTGTAATCATCAATTTCAATATGATTGTTTTATACAGAGCAACTTCATTTGTATTTAAGCAGACTTTAATTAATGAAAAAAATTTAATCTATCAATTTCAATAACATTTTTTTCATTTTATGAGGGTCTTGATCCCTTTATATAAAGTGGGTTTGAACCTTGGACCTCTTAAAAATAGGCCAAAGCCCTTATCACTGTAGTAAGCTTGCAACTTAAAAAAAAAATCAATGATTTTATACAGGTTTTTATGAGGGGTCCTAGTCCCCTGAGTGAGATTTGAACCTTGAACATCTCAAAGAGAGACCAAAGCCCATACCATTGAGAAAGCTTGCAACTTTTCAATTTCAATAACATTATATTAATTTTTTTTTTTGTTGGTGTGTTTTGTGGTTAGTATAATTGCTTTATATAAAGCAATTCAATTTGTGTTTACGCATACTAAAGCAATTCAATTTGTGTTTACGCATACTTTGATTAATGAAAAAATATAAGCATGGTAATCATCAATTTTAATTACATTATGTTAAGTTATTTTTTTGTTCAATGAAAAGTATTTAAAAAAAAATTAATTTAAATTGTTTTTTATAGTCTATTTTTTTAATGAGTTTTCCCATGTTTTTATATGAGGGATCTTGAAGTGGGGTTTGGACATTGGACCTCTTAAAAAGAGGCCAAAACCCTTAGCATTGTTATAAACTATTATTTATATATTATTATTTTATTAAATTTTAATATCTATATTTAATGTGTGCAAGGTGTTTGTTTTACTTAAGTTATTCTTTTTTTGTAAACAATATTTATAATAATAATATTTTTATTTGCTTTAAAAATTGGTTTTTTATTTGGTTAGTGTGAGAAACCTTTATGACAGATGCTCAGGGCTCATAAGGGAGAGAATTGAGATTATCAATAGAAAATTTAACACACAACCAGACACAAGGGTGAAAGTAAACTTACCAAGAGGGAACTTGACACACAACCACATGACAGTTTAAACTTTAAACTTCCCAAAAAATCAAAGCTCCAACCATATGTTGTTTTCCAAACATATAATTCAAAAATTGTTATCAAGTGGTATGAGTTGTTAAATAGTAATGCGAAGGTGATGTATGAAATAGGAGTTTTAGAGTAAAATACATCACCTTTCAGCTGGTTAAATACGTCAAATTTATAGGTTAAATAGTATTGTGAAGGTGATGTATGAAATTGTAGGAGTTTGAGTTGATCAAATATATCATCTTTCAACTCGTTAAATATATCAAATTTATAGGTTAAATAGTAATACGAAGGTGATGTATGAAATAGTAGGAGTTTTTATTTGTCAAATGCATCGCCTTTTATTTGGTTAAATATAGTAATTTTTGTAATTATAAGTGTTAAGTAATAAGTATGATGCAATATAGGTGGAATTGTTTTAATTTCATATAATTGATATATAGGTGGAGCTGTTTCATATAACTTATATATATAGGTTATTTTTATGAAAAAATAACAAAACATTTTATTAATGCTATTATATTACTTTGAAGCTAATCAAAATCGAATGTAGTTTTTTTAATTAAAATATTTTTAGTTGTTATTTTATGTATCAAAAATATTATGTAGAGGAGTTGGAGAGCAAGTGGGTAGTTAAAACTCTCCAGTTATCGAGAGGCCCATGTTCAAATCTCTCCCCTCACATGTTGCGGATATGTTGTATATAAAAGGTTCCTCACCACCAATATATATATATATATATATTTATATATATTTATTATATGTTATTTTCTTCAAATTATTATGTTTATCAAATTAACTCATTGATATTATTTTCGTAAACAAATAAAATCTCACAAGATGAGTTGTTATTCAAAATTATGTCTTACTTATAAAAATGAATACCATGATTAATTAAAATATTTGCCACCCATTTTCCATCTTTATAAATATATTGGCTATAATAACCTATCAATTTCCTAAAACCTCTTTTTTCAAGGATCTTATTAAAGCCTCTAATATTCCAAGATGCTATTTTTATTATTACTTTTTGTTTTTTATATGTGGGAGTAGTTCTACTTGATGTCATTATATTGCTTTCAAGTTAATCAAAATCGTATGTAGCTTATCCTTTTATTAAAATATTTTTACTTGTCATTTTATCAAAAATATTATGTCATCTTCTTCAAATTATTATGTTTCTCAAATTAACTCATTGATATTATTTTTATAAACAAATAAAATCTCACTAGATGAGTTGTTATTCAAAATATATGTCTTGTTTATGAATATCAATATCATGATTAACTAGAATATTTGCCACCCATTTTCCATCTTTATAAATATATTGGCTATAATAACCTATCAATTTCCTAAAACCTCTTTTTTCAAGGATCTTATTAAAGCCTCTAATATTCCAAGATGCTATTTTTATTATTACTTCTTGTTTTTTATATGTGGGATTAGTTCTACTTCTTGCTAACATTTCATTGATGTCATTATATTGCTTTCAAGTTAATCAAAATCATATGTAGCTTGTATTTTTATTAAAATAATTTTAATTATCATTTTATCAAAAATATTATGTCATCTTCTTCAAATTATTATGTTTCTCAAATTAACTCATTGATATTATTTTCATAAACAAATAAAATTTCACTAGATGAGTTACTATTCAAAATATATGTCTTGTTTATGAAGATCAATATCATGATTAACTAGAATATTTGCCACCCATTTTCCATATTTATAAATATATTGGCTATAATAACCTATCAATTTCCTAAAACCTCTCTTTTCAAGGATCTTATTAAAGCCTCTAATATTTCAAGACGCTATTTTTGTTATTACTTTTTATTTTTTATATGTGGGATTAGTCCTACTTCTTGCTAACATTTCATTGATGCCATTATATTGCTTTGAAGTTAATCAAGTGTTTTTATTAAAATATATTTAATTGTCATTTTATCAAAAATATTATGTCATTATCCGCTCATGTAGAGGAGTTGGAGAGCAAGTGGGTAGTTAAAACTCTCCAGTTGAAATTGAGAGGCCCCAAGTTTAAATCTCCATGTTGTGGATATGCTATGTACAAGAGGTTACAGATCAAAAAATATTATGTCATATTTTTCAAATTATTATGTTTCTCAAATTAACTCATTGATATTATTTTCATAAAAAAATAAAATCTCACTAGATGATTTGCCATTCAAAATATATGTCTTGTCTATGAAGATCAATACCATGATTAACTAAAATATTTGCCACCCATTTTCCATCTCTATAAATATATTGACTATAATAATCTATCAATTTCCTAAAACCTCTTTTTTCAAGGATCTTATTAAAGCCTCTAATATTCCAAGATGTTATTTTCATTATTGCTTTTTGTTTTTTATTGGGATTAGTCTTACTTCTTGCTAACACTTACGATAATTGCTTTTGATTTCCCATATCAATATCCCTCTAAATTTCATTTTCTCTATGTTTTGTTTCTTGGGTCTTTCTCTCTATTTTTTCAATTCCACCAATATTTTCATCTTCATCAATCTTATCAACTTTTCATAGTGTTTATAGTGAGACTTAATATGGTTTATCTTGCTATGAAGGACCTAAAGTGCAAGGAATAACCTCAAAAGAAATTTTTTCTTTATGTTGTTGTGGAAACCCTAAAGTGCAAGGGTGTTACTTATAATAATTACCCTCTCATGCTTCCCTAAAAATCCTAAATTGACATGGATATCCTCCATCCTTGTTTCTTTGTTACACAACTCTTGAAACCCTAAACTTGCACCTTTGTTACATTGCTCTTGAAACCCTAAACTATATTCCTTTGCACCTTTAATTCCTTATGAACTTAAACTTACACATTGTACTTCTTCATCCCGTATCCTTATTTGTTTCTTCTAATGGTTGATCCAAGTGGACTATGATGGCATTTTTTGATCTAGGCATGTGACCTTTTTGCAGCATGGCATTATAATAAAAAACACCCAAAAATCTATTTTTTTATCCTAACCAAAGTGTTACGGGTATATATTTGTGCTCAGGATTCTGTTTTGATCTATTGAAGAAGCATCAGAAATATTAAAGGTAGAATAACAATTTCAATGATAGAGTTACCAATAACTTTATGGAAAAAAAGCTTTGAAGACCTTGAAAAATGCAAAACAAAATATTTACTAAAAAGAATAATTTTTCTATTTTTAGATATTTGTAGCCAAAAAGCATCTCTACTTATATTCACACATCGATAGAAGACAAAACACAAAATAACAAGCCATGTATGTAATATTCATTTAATATTGTTGGAATTCATAACACTCTCTTGAAACAAATAAAAACAAACCATGCACTCAAATATTATATAGAAAACAAAAAGGATGGAAAATAGAATGATTTGATGGGTACTCATAGGCACCATAAACAATCATTATATTCATAGATAATATTATACGAAACTTTGATAATCAAATGAGGAGTGGGGGAGGATATTTATAGCAATACCAAAATCCTACTTACATCATAAAGTTTAACCTACATCGACATAATAAGAGGAATTTAGATTAATTGCAAGTTATAAAGAAGGTTTAACCATAACAAAGTTAATTGCATCTCATAGGGCTTATATAATAAAATACTACAAATAATTACTCATTGTACAATGAAATGCCCTTAGGCCTATCCAATACATCACACAATGTTAACCTTAATCATGAATCAAATTATAATTTCAACACCCACCATGATTTCAACTAAGGGGCCAAGAAGAGAATATATTAGTGACAATAATATCTTTTCCCAAAATGAATATTTTAGTGGATCTCTACAGTTGAAGTAGATCCTTTAGAATCTTCATTGTCATCTAGAATATGTCCACCTAACTTCAAGAACTTAGTTTTAATCCTTTGCAACTATAGTAAGTAATTCTTCATTGAATGTCCCTCTATCTTATAGTATCTGCAAGTGGTTGTTTTGTTTGAAGACCTACCCTAGCCCTTGAGCCTTTATCCTAGCCTCCTTAGATTTGAATTCCTTTGCATGAGCATATATTTGTGGAGTCCCACCATAATTCCACATTACCAACTAAAAGTGAACTAGGAGAGACAAAATTGATCAAACATAAGTCTTTTGAGATTCTAAAAATATAAGGATCATATGAACCATTAGGTTCAACATCTAAAACGATGGGAAGAGACTAGCAAGGACAGTTTTTACGCACTTTGCATCATCTTTGTTTTACCTCTAAAGATGCAATATATGCCCTCAAAGCCTTGAATATCATAATATAGTGCTCAATGTTATCAAATTCAACTAGTTTAAGAGAAGAAATATTCAATTCCAAGTGACTTACTTCAATAGTATTAAGTTTCCCAAAAAACTTGTGCAATTTTGACCATATCTTGATAGGGTCACTTTCCTCTTTGATGTGGAAAAGCAATTAAAGTTCAATTATCAAGAAAAACAAACCATAAATCTCTTCTATTTGATGGCTAGTTTTATCATCAAGAACAACTACTTTATCGTCTTGAAAGATGCACCATAGTTACTTTGTAGCAAGTCAATCATCTGAGTTGACCAAAAACTATAGTTTTACCTATTAAGACAAGTAACTAGGGATTTATGATCCATCTTATACAATCTCACCCCTAATACCATAGTAGGTCTATGAACTGATGCCACTAATGTGTAGAGCTCAAAAAAATATACAATTTGAAAAATGAGCTCAAAATGCTTATGTATGCAAAAGTTATGGCCTCCAAGAGTTTTTTCCTAATGAACCCCAACCTCCCACCTTAGGGTTGTAAGAGCCAGTCCTGACCTCTCACTTTTAATATTCTAATTAAAATTTATGTGTTCTAGATTTTGTATTTTCTCCTTTTCTATTTTTCTTTTTGTGATTTTACTCCAATTTGACAAGTTTATATGCCTTTCCCAATATATTGAATTCAAAGAGGTCCATGTCCTCTTAAATATAACATTATAGCCCACAATGGTACTTGATGATTCAAAGCCTTTTGGTATCTTGAATACCTAGCTTTGCTACCAAAGAGTGCAAAACATCTATATAATATTGAACCTATTGGCCTTTACCTTAACACAATTGTTGCCATCACATGTATTGGTCTGCATAGGCTCCCATGGGATAATATTATTCCTTGATGATCCCTATGAAATTATCTCATGTGAATACTACTTGATCTTTATTCTCTTTCATAACCCTATTATAATATGATTCCCACCAATTTCAAACGGGTAATGAAGCTTTCAAGAGTGCAAAAGTGGTTTTCTCATTGTCAATAAATGTATTTACAAAGAAATATGAAGATAACTAATCCAACCAGTTTTCTATATCATCAACATTCATTTTTCCTTCAAAAGTAGGATTTCAAAATTTGGTTGCATCATAAAAGATGTGAGAGAACTGAATGGTGATAGGCTAGTAAGATGTTGTGCAAAGGAGGTTGCAAAATTTGTAATGGGGATTCATTGAAGACTTTGAGCAAATCAATCTATCATATTTCCTCTATTTCACAAGAGCTTCATTCAACATCTCCTTGAAAGGATCAACTATATCCGTCTTGTTCATTTTAATTTTCACCTAAGGTCATTTAGAATGATAAGTAAGGTAATCAAAGGGATATCACATCCCATATCCAAAATTTCAATGTCTTGATCTCATGTTTATGGACATATACTTAAAAGACAGACCACTTTGATACCATTGATCTGAACTTTAGAATTTTGACTAATCCAAAACTCAAAATTGAGTTAAAAAATATTGTGAAAGAGTGCAATTCAAATATAACAGTGTATAGAAAATCAGAACACAAATATATAAGCACAATAATAGAATAATTTTATTGCTCAAAAAATAGAATATAATGCAAGCAGTCTCTAAGAAGAGATGTAAGACTATAACATTACATCCATTACTCATGTTTTTTATAGTCACAGGTGCATCTATCTTTATACAAGAATTGGTATGGTGGAAATCAATCATATTGAATATGGAAGGTCGTCGTATGAAAATGTGGTTCACCTACCATGAGTTAGATTTCCCATATGAAAATGTGTTGATTTACCTTCCATGAGTTACAAAGTACATATTTAATAAAAATTACATACATATGACTTGTCCTTTTATTTTGTCTTCTACTGATGTATCAACATAGCTAGAGATGCATTTTGGCTACGAAAATCTAAAAATAGAAAATTACTCTTTTTAGTAAGCATTTTGTTTTTCGTTTTTGAGGGCCTCTAGAACATTTTTTCCACAAAGCTATAGGTAATTATGGCTATGGTAAAGTTACCTATTGAAATTATTTTTCTCTCTAATATTTCTAATGCTTTTTTAATGGATTAAAACAAAGTCTTGTGCATAAAGTTATGCCCCTAACAATGTGGTTAGGGTCAAAAAATTATATTTTTGGGTATTTTTTGGCATAATGCCATGACACAAAAAGGTTATATGCCTAGATCATTTATTAGCCAATGTTGCAAATAGGATTTCTTTACCTCTTTTTTGTGAGTGGAATATCCTTAATCTAATCTAATTTCTACTATAGTATGATCTCCTTCTTTCATCCGAAATCTTATCTCATGACGATAATTTTATCTCCTTCTCCATCATGTTCACTTTGCAATCTTCTACCATGTGTCTAGTTTCATAACATTTGTGGCAATAGAATGCAACATATTCATAATCTACTTGTTCATCCTATTCTCGTGATTTAGATTTAATATAAATGAATTGTGGCAAATGTTTTAAAATATCCATAACAACGTGTATATCAGGGAATATACACCATGCTTTTACTCCTTATTAATTGGTCTCTCTTAGATGAACTCCCTTAAATTATTCTCAATATTCTTGAAAACATCTTTATTGATAAGTGAATATGAAAGTCCAAAAAACCTAACACACACTAGAACCTTTCAATAGTTTCTATGTTTATAAAAAAATTTGTCACTCCATGGTCTTAAATGTAGGGCATATCTCTCCCTAAGCCATGGGTCATAACTCATTATTTTATCCCTAATATTTAAACTCTCAAGCTCTAAAGCTCTAACAGAAAGAGTTGTGACTTGAATTTTTTTGTAAACTCTCAAGATCTAAAGAAGAGAGTAGTGACTTATCAAGGGTGGTGGACATGAGTACAACCTCTTGTTCTCTAGCAAAAAATAAAATCCTACCTTTCACACAAAAATAAAACATATTGATGTTCAATATCACTTCATGTAGGAAATGGTGTAAAATAGGAAGGTTATGATATAGTGAGTTGACACTTTGTTGAACACTACACTCTTCTACAAAGCTAGTGAGCACTAATAGGTTAATTTGGTATAGAGAAGCTATGGGGATGTATTCCCTTAGTACTTAATCTTGTTTTTTACTTCCTTTATTTATGCCCTTGCAATGTATACAAGTGGGAGAATGTTAGGACTAAGTGTGTTGTACACTTGCAAGTCCTAGGTACAATGTTTGGACATTATTGTAATATGTAATTTCCTAGGAAAATATTAAATAATGTAATGTTGTATGGGTCCATGATCCCCTTATGGACCCTTGGAAAGATTCCCCAAACACTTGGCAAAGGTTGTAAGAGCATTATAACACACACACACACACACACACACACATATATATATATATATATATATATATATATATATATATATATATATATATATATATATATATATATATATATATATAAGTGTGTTGTACACTTGCAAGTCCTAGGTACAACATTTGGACATTATTGTAATATGTAATTTCCTAGGAAAATATTAAATAATGTAATGTTGTATGGGTCCATGATCCCCTTATGGACCCTTGGAAAGATTCCCCAAACACTTGGCAAAGGTTGTAAGAGCATTATAACATATATATATATATATATATATATATATATATATATATATATATATATATATATATATATATGTGTGTGTGTGTGTGTGTGTGTGTGTGTGTGTGTGTGTGTGTGTGTGTGTGTAGTTTTTTTAACCAATGATAAGAAATTAATTAAAAATTACCAATGATTACTGATTGTAATGACCATTGGTTATTTAAGGATTGGGCTAGTGGTTGTAACACAAGGTTTGGAGGAACATTCAACCATAATTCAGTTGGTATATTAGAGAGGAAGGATATTGTTGCTACAATTTTTTTTTCTAGGATTATTGCTATGGTTGTATTTCCAAGGAATGTTGCTACAACTATTTTTTCAAGGACCATTACTATGACTATTTTTCTTAGGACTATTGCTATACCTATTTTTTCCTAAGGATTGTTGTTACGATCAATATTGGAGTGCATGATTGTATTTGGAGTTACTTAAAAAAATAATTTAAATGCTACTCCTTTTTTTGTGCCAGGTTTTTTTCAAAAGGGTTTTCCCAAGGTATATACTATCTCTATTTCATGAGTTGTTTTTTGTATTGTTTATTTATTTCTCTATTTCATTTCCCTTTATGTAGTAATATTAGTCATTAAATATTTTAGATCATATTTATAAAAAAAATTGAATGCACCTAATCGAACTAATTAACACCTAGATTTATGTAGTTGACACAATACGACAACCAACATAAGAGTGAGCCAATTTCTATATTAATAGGACTTTGACCAATTATGAAGTCTATTATACTGCTTTAGATACAGTTTGCCTAGCCATACTGTTTTATTTCTATAAGCTTAGATACTACATGCTCAACCATAAAATATTTGTCATCGCACAAGTGGACCCCTTATGATATATTATGTCCAAGCCACACTTTTTAAGGTGAAAACCTAAGTGGGCTATTATGCTTAGCAAATTTTATCTTGAGTTTGTAAACCAAAACCTATGAAAGTTCAAGCTATTTTTGATCAATTAATAGTTTCACACTTAGAAGGTATTCATCCCTTAGCCATAGCCTTCCTAGATGAGTTAATATTTAGCTTAGAATTAAGTCAACCTAACTCTTGGACTCTATACTTTGACGATGTTAGATGCATCAAAGGAGTGGGGGTAGGATCCATGTTGGTCACTCCTCAATTATAGCTTATCCCTATGTCCTTTAAGCTTATTTTTTCCTATACTAACAATACCACTAAATATGAAGCCCTTATCTTAGGGTTTTACATATATTTAGCTCTTTAAATTAGAATTATATTTGTCATTACAGATTCCTAGCTCATAGTCAACCAATTCAATGGTGTTTATTAAACTAGATATGAAATAATTAAGCCATATAAATATATTGTTGCTAAGCTATTAACTCCTTTTGACAATATCATCACTAAAGTTATCCTTAGGTCTAGTAACTACCATGTTGATGATATGGTCTCAACTAGATTCCTTGTCCCCTTAGATTTGGATGATGAATAAGCCACAATCATCATTTGACAAATTAGAGACTCATCACCTTAGAGTCTAGCTAGCTTTCTCTAGGAGTTTTTCTATAGAATATGTTCCTTCCCCTGATCTTTAGTATAAGGATATCTTTGCTTTTCTTAAGGATAGTACTTTACCTAATGGTTTGAACTGCAATTAGCACAAGAACCTCAAGCAATACAATTGCTTACATGTCATCATTGGTGATATATTATATCACCAAACCCTCGATGGCATTCTCCTTAAATGCCTAGCCTTAACCAAAGCCTAGGTAGTTATAAAAGAGGCCTATGATTAATCTTGCAATACCCATTTTAGTGATGTCATCATCACCAAGAAACTTCTATATATGGATTATTGTTGGCCCTCCATGGAAAAATACTATTGGGACTATATCACAAGGTGTGATAAATGTCAATTCATGACAATATCATCCGCGATCCATCCCAAACTCTCTATACCTTTAATTATCCTTATCCTTTTTCCATTTAAGGCTTAAATATTGTTGGGAAGATCAACCTAACATTATATAATGGCATAAGTTTATCATCATGGCTATTAAGTACTTCACTAAATGGGTTAAATCTATACCTTTAGCCTCAACCACTGGAGTCCAAGTATCCAAGTTTATCCTTAACCATATCCTCGTTTATTATGGCATCACTTCCATGTTAATCTCTTATAATCGAACACTCTTTAAGAACAAGGATATCTAGAAAATTTATGCTACATATAAAATCTAGTACAAATTATCGATGGCTTCCTATCATCAAGGCAATGGCCAAGCTAAGGCTTCTAACAAGACTCTTTTCAAGATCCTTAAGAAGCTCATCAATAAGACTGATAGAGTTTAGCATCTTTGATTGTATGCATCTTTGAGGATCTATTGCATAGTGTTAAAACTCCCACCAATAACACCTTATACTTTGGTTTATGAAACTGAAGTTGTTTTCCCTTTTGAGCTAAAGGTGCCCTCCTTATGCAACTTGTTGCATGACTCCTATGTTGGAGATAAATATTGTCTCACCCATTTTAGCCAATTGAAATGGCTTGACAAAAAGTAGATCTGAGCCTTAGAGAACCTATGGTTCTACCAACAAAGGCTTAAAAATACCTATAACAAGAAGGTATGATCTCATTCCTTCATAGTTGGTGATCTTATCTTAAAAGAGAATCAAAAGAACACAAATGTCAAATCCAATATAAAAGGTACATATGAACCTAATTGGTTGGGTCCATACATCATAACGACCAAGTATGGCTTCGGTTCTTATCGCCTCACCACACTTAATGGAAAAGAACTTCGAAAACCAATGAACATAATGCATATTAAAACATATTACATTTAAGTTGGTATTGGTTGCTTGTTTACTTTCAGTTGCTTGTTGTTGTTTACTTGCATCTGTTTGATTTTATATTTTCTTACATGCATGTGCTCGTCTATGTCTTGACTACTTATTGTATCTTGAGTCTAGGATTTTCAGTGATATTCAAATGATGGTCCTAGTTAGGATAGTGCATTTCCATTCCCTAGGCGACTTATGCAAGTAAAACTTTTTAGGCCCATCTTTGTGACCAAATCAAGGTTTGAACAACATCAATCTATCTTTATCTATCTCAATATAATTTACCTCAAACATTATCTGTATCAACTCTTCCAAAATATTGATCTCTTATTGCATGATGAATACTATGAGGTTCATAGGTGTTGATCATTAAATCAATCAAACTAAATTCTTCTATCTCATTAATCACTATATGATGAATACTACAAGAATCATAGGAGTTTATAGCAAGATCAATCACATAATATCTTGTCCCTTATGTACCATAATAAATGCAGGTAAAAGTCCAACAACAATTTCTTCCCCCCAATTCGGGTTATCATTCATTTTTACACCAATGAATCTCAAGTCCTCTATGACACTTCTCTACAATGAAAATTAATCCAATCAAAATCCCTTTGTGTATTTATGTAAAGCCAAATCAAAAGCCCTATAAGTGAAGGAGAAGTTCCTTGAACATTTGTTTAGAGATAAACCATAAGTCCTACGGGAAGTAGAATTCCTTTAAGCATTTAATTATAGATTAATAAAAAGTCCTATGGGTGAAGCAAAAGTCCTTTGAACATTTTTAGAAGGAAAATTAAAAGTCCTATGGGCAAATCAAAAGTCCTTTAGACATTTGTTTAATGGAAAATTATTTAATTTTTTCATGTTTGTACATATAATTATTATAACAACTAACAAGAAGTCGTTTGGTAAAAGCTAACTAAAGTCCCCTTGGGAAAATATCAAATCTAACTAGATGTCCTCTAGGAAAAGCTAACGAAATTTCCCCGAGGCAAATCTTAAAACTAACCACGAGTCCTTTGGGAAAAGCTAACTAAAGTCCCCTCAAGAAAATCTCTATGTATACAGTAGTACATATTTCTATATATTTTTGTAAATACTTGTACTATAGTAGACCCCTCTTGGGCACATCATGCATCCCTCATTTATCATCATGGCATGTATCTATCATCACAATCATTACATTCTTTCCTTTCTTTTCAATTCATAACCTTTAATTAGTTTATCATCATTGGTTAGATTAATCATTATTTATCAACATTTGACAACACATTTCCTTTCATCATAATTTGTTTTACCAAACATTTGATCTTAATTATGTCCACTCATATCAAATAATAACTCAAAACATCATCTATCTACAATTTCATCATCATTCTAACCTAATCCACTCATCATCAATCATAAAAATATTAAACAACATAAATCAATTAAAAACATAAAAATGGCATCATACACATGTCATCACATCATCCACACATCTTAAGTAACTAATGCTATACCATACAACATCTACCCCAATCTCTCATAATTGCACTAATGTGGATCATACTCAAGTTGAGTTTCCTCGATATAACTTGATTTTCCCTCTAAACTTCAAGGGGGTATATTGAAGCATGACATCATTTAATGTTACCCAAAACAAAAAATTTAACATCACTTCTAAGCAAACAATCACAAAACCAATCATCTTGAACCACTAACCATAAGCAACAACAAATATTTTTATCTCAAAATTGAGCTATCTATGTCATTTTTTTACACAATACCCAATCTTGAGTGCATGGCTAATCTTCAAGTTTGTCAAACCCTTTATCAATCAGACAAATTAAATCAATCTTCCTTATACCCAAATTAGGAGCATTTATTGCTTCAAGAATAAAAGTGTCAAGGCATGAGCGAAAGTGTTGATGACACTTTTGCCAATTTTTTTATTTTGACCTTTTTCGCCAAAATTTGACCCCCATGATCACGATGGTAAAAGTGGCACAACAAAAGTGTTATTGGCGCTTTCACGTAGTTGACACTTTTGACTATAATGAGCCAAAATTTAAAAATTTGACTTTTGGTACCTTCCAAGTTGCCCACCATTAATGGATCAAATCCCTAAGATCCAATTCATAGCTCCCAATAAAAATTTCAAATCCAAGATTTATCATTTTTTATCTTTTTTATTAACAACATCTTGATCTCTTTTCAAGTTCTTACAATCTCCAATCCTATCATCTTCAATGTAATTATTCTCCAAGGAGCCATGACTTCCTATAAAACCAACATTTAGGGTGACTGTTTCATGAAGAATTTTAGAGTAGCAAAATTCTACCAAAATCTCTCTAGAATCATAAGAAATCATCTTTTTGCATGGCACGATTATACCAAAATCTTGCCATGATCTTGTGAAGATCATCCTTCAAGCATCCAACCTCTCTTGCAAATGATCAAAGCATCCAAGCATCAAGCAGTCAAGCACATAAAGCATCAAGCATTCAATATTCTAAGCTCAAGCTTTTGAGTTTCCACAAGCAAGCCAATAAGGTTCCACAATTTGATTTTGACACTCTTTTTCTTGTAGTTCTAGGCTTTAATATCATTGCATGTTAACTAGTTTTACATGTTACATTTACACCTAGTTAGCATCTCATTTTGTCATTTTAATATTTACTTCAAGCAATCAAATCTCTATCTTTATATCATTGGATAGAGTCTCTACACTCTCAAGTCAGAGACTTTCATTATTTCAAGCATTAAATTAGCTTATTTTGCATCCAATATTTCTTTTTTGCTCTCAAAAGCAAAAGCGTCATCGGATTACAAGTTGATGGTGCTATTGCTCTCTAGTTTATACAAAGTGAAAGTACCAGTTGCTAGCAAAAGCATCGATGACACTATCATCAACCCTATGACACTTTTTCCACTATGCATTTATCATTTTTGTATATTTTTCTAAATAGGGGCCTGATTATTGTTCAAGGGAGTCCAACGTTCTCTACCAGCTTAGACAATCCCCTTTGCCACTGATCATATCCTTTTTTATCTATTTTGTAGAAAAGCAAAAGCACCATAAAAAGGTAAAAGCGTCGGTGGCGCTTCTACTTCTTTGATAGAAACTGGTTCTTTTGTTTCAAATTTTCTTTCATTAAAGCATTTATGACTTAATATTGTTTATTGATTAATTAGATTAGTTTCTGTTTTTGATTATTTGATAAAATAAGCAAAAGAGAAAGAAGGAACTAATTTAATCTTAATCATTTAGGGGACCAAATCTTCAAGTTTTAGCAGTAAATTGAAATTGCATGTAGATGCACTTAGTACTTGTTTGTTGCAATTTCTTACATCCTTGCCTTCAAAAGAAAAATCGTTGTTTACTTTGTCATCGAAAAGCAAAAGCATTTTGGTTTTAGTCATTTTTGTTGCATTAAGACTAGATTAGAGTTAAGCTTACTCAAAGTATCTTAGGTGAAACGTAGGTGTTCTTCAATCAATCCATCAAACACTAAACTCTAAGCTAACCAATTATCCCTATCCTTGAGGTGATAGAGGGAAGAGTCTCAACGGATCCTCAAGAGATCCTTCACGATCTCATCCTCTTCTTATCACACTAAGAAACATTGCTTCCTTGTTTTAGAAGCTTGCAAGTCACCTTCACTTAATCGTTCATCCTTAACACTATCTTCTCATGTTTCTATATGACCTCTCATGGAACCATTTGGATCATAACTAATTAAATACCTTGACTTTTAAGGAGGAAACTTACATTAAATTTTATCATATGATACATACATAATTATCAAAAAATTTAAAGAAAAAACTTAGGTTCATATCTTATTAACAATTATGTATATAATTGCCAAACATATTGTTATAATACCACTATATAATTAAAATATAATACTAATAAAACTCTTATTATTTTAAATAAAAATAAAACCACCAAATTTATATAACACTCAAATATTTATAAATAAGAAAACCTATATTTTTTAACTACAACCAATCAATTTAAACCTTTACCGAGGGCAGCCCTACATCCTTTTTAATATCAACTTCTTTTGCATTAAGCTTATGGATCTTTATGTTAAACCACAACCAGATCTATCTAGCAAGATTAAAATAACGGTGAAGTGCTTCCTTACATAATAAAAAAAAAAATTACCGAACTTTTCACATTTTGGTTTGTTTATAGAAGCTGTTAATTTTTTTAGATGCAGATAAAGGATAGTAGCATATAGACCGAATGCCCTCTATGGAACATCATATGGAGCACATGCCATCATTTTTATATCAGTAGAACGATGCTGCAATTACATCAGCATTAGAAAAGAAGAAGTTTGTACTATGGAGAATATAGTTTTGACTGATCATTGCAGACCAATCCAATTTACAACCGAAGGGAGCATTCAAAATTTTCTGTAGTATTTCAATTATCCCCATCATTTGTATTTAGTTGTAAGACTGGTTTATAAGCCTTATAACTTACCAAACTTTTTGTTAATAAGATAACAAGTTTAAAGATGCAAGCCTTTGGTCCTACTTATGTGGAATTCCTCACTTCTATTAATTGCGAGTTGCAGCATGTGTGTAGGGTAGTTGGCCCTTGATCCCGCTTACGTGGATTCCTCACCTTTATTAATCTCAAGTTGCAGGGTAGTTGGCCCTTGGTCCACTCCCGCTTATATGGGATTCCTCGTCTTCATTAATCTAGAGTGGCAAACATGTGTAGGGTAGTTGGTCCTCTTGCTTTTTGACCTATTAGTTGGCCCTCTAGCTTTCTAACCTGTTCATGTAATGACGTTCTTATTCAAGTTGTTTATTTTCAATAACATATTCTTATAATAAAATTTTGTTCTTTATTCAAACTATTTATTTCTAATAACATATTCTTATAATAAAATTTCATTCCACATTAATACCTCCTCTCCTCTCTCCCACTCCTTAAAACCAACCTCACCATAAAGTTGCCTTATCCCTCACACACCTGGGTCCAGAGATGGTACGAGCTTTGGCTCTTCTTCGGGAGATCTAAAATTCAAACCGCGGTGTGGGCAACTGTGTGAGGAGGTGGGTGTGTGGTGGCTTTGTGCTAAATTCTCTAATGATAAGTACAGCCCTGAAATTTACGAGGGGTCACACAAAATTCTCTATTAATAAATATAACTCTTAACTTTAAGAAAGATCATCTTAAAAAGAAAATACTCACACTAACCAAATAAAAAAAAAATTGCCTTATCCAGTTGTCAAAATTGATACTTTTATACGGGAAGGCGTGTCTTGTCTCGTTCTTTCATCAATTCATTGACCACAAATGATAAAATATCTAACTGAAAATACGGAGAGGCGTGTCTTGTCTCGTTCTTTCATCAATTCATTGACCACATATGTACGGAAAGGCGTGTCTGTCTCGTTCTTTCTTTCATCAATTCATTGGCCAGGAATGATAAATATCTAACTGAAAATACGGGGAGGCGTGTCTTATCTCGTTCTTTCATCAATTCATTGGCCAGGAATGGACGTTTCAGACTACTCCATCCAATATACAATTTTTTCGTGATTGGAATTTGGTATACCTGTCTGTCTGTTTCTCATTCGTTTTTGCATAAGATTCATTAAAAAAAACGTTTACTGCTATCTTAAATACCCACAACTGCCGTCTAATTTGAGTGTCACTATTTTTTTTATTATTTATAAAGGGATGGGTTCCATTTACAGTTTATTTTTATTATTAAGTATGGTTTAAATCTTGAGGCTGTTCCTTATAACCCTTATTTCACCTTTTTGTTGTTTAACTAGTGTGAAGTATTGTTACAAATCTTGAAGCTGCTCCTTATAACCCTTATTCCACCTTGTTGTTTAACTAGTGTGAAGTATTGTTACAAATCTTGAAGCTGCTCCTTATAACCCTTATTCCACCTTCTTGTTATTTAACCAGTGTAAAGTCTTGAGGTTGGAGCGCACTCAAGGGACTCAGGTTATACTACTAATTGCAAAAGTTGTTAAAAGTTGATTTCATCCAAGCTATAAATTATTTTGATTGGATATCTAACTAAAAAAAAGCTACTAAAATCAAAGTATGTACTGATTTCCAAAACTTATCCGTCCACCTAATCGGTTGTACTACTAATTGCAAAAGTTGTTAAAAGTTGATTTCATCCAAGCTATAGATTATTTTGATTGGATATCTAACTAAAAAAACTACTAAAATTAGAATATGTAACTACTAAAATTAGAATATGTATTGATTTCCAAAACTTATCCGTCCACCTAATCCTGTGACACCATCATCTTTATCAGTCCACTTAATCCAGTGACACCACCCTCCCTGAGGAGCACTCAAGAGATTCAAGTCTACTAATTGCAAAAACTTTTAAAAGTTGATTTCATCCAAGCTATAGATTATTTTGATTGGATATCTAACTAAAAAAACTACTAAAATCAAAATATGTATTGATTTCCAAAACTTACCCGTCCACCTAATCCTGTGACACCATCCTCTTTATCAGTCCACTTAATCCAGTGACACCACCCTCCTCCCTGCTCCCTCCTCCCTCCTCCCTGAGGAGCACTCAAGAGATTCAAGTCTACTAATTGCAAAAACTATTAGAAGTTGATTTCATCCAAACTATAGATTATTGTGATCGGATATCTAATGTCCTCTTAACAACTAAAAAAGAGGCTACTAAAATCAAAGTATGTACTGATAAACTTATTAGTCCACCTAATAAGTGACACCACCCTCCTTATCAGACCACCTAATCCAGTGACACCACCGTCCTTTTATAATAACCATTTCCATTCGTTTCTTGTCAAGTATATCAGGGTGTGGAGGAACATTTGACCATCAGTGTTTGGAATTCATAGACTTGGCATCAAGAATGGGGCCATGGGTGGTCGTTGCTATTGCCTTGGGTGTGGCGTTGGTCTCGGGATTCTTGCTTGTTTTTGGGTTTCAGTGGAGGCCCAAGCCCAGCATTGGGAACCTTAGGAACAAGCATGTTCTTGTCACTGGTGGATCCAGTGGAATAGGCCTCCAGATTGCCAAGGAGGCATTGTTTCAAGAGGCCTTTGTCACCATAGTTGCAAGGAACCCTGCAAGGCTTGAGAAGGCTGTGGAAGATCTCTTGAAGGAAGTCAAGTGTGACCCTACCAAGATCAATTCAAAGGTAAAGCCTTGGGAAAAAAATAATTGCATTATATTCAGTTATAAATCATGACGATGGTGTCTTATAACAATAGTCTAATTATATTGACTACCAGGTTAGTCTGTGGGAACTACAGAACTGTATTGATTTGGTTAAGATGTGGTTTCTACAAATGCTAAGTTTTATAACGAATTCTTCCAAGTTTAACAAATATACGAACCCGTGATTTCTTTCAATGGTCATATTTCTTTTTCTTCTGGGGACCTATCAAAGTGGTATTTGTTTGGTGAAAAGATCATTCCTAAACAAACGTTGGAATATGTTGGTCTGTAGGTCCTATCAAAGTTTATCTATTTGGATTTTGTTAGAAGATGGTTTACATGCTTGTTAAGTCTTATAGTAAATTTTTCAAGCTTTGAAATTTGCATGAATCTGTGATTTCTTTTCATCATCCTGTGGTTTAGGTTAAAGTTATTTGTACAATCTATCAGTGTATTTATTTGGTTGAAAGACGGAGTTTTGCAAGTGTTAAGTTTCATGACAAATTCTCTGAGCTGTTACAGATATACAAACTTGTATTTCTTTTTTAAGGTCATATTTTGTCTCTTTTCCTCTGTAAGACCTACACTAGTTTGCCTAGAAGGTGGTTTCTGCGACTGATAAAGCTTCAACAAATACATGAATATGTGATTTCCTCCTTTTTCTTGTTTTTCTTTGTAGGCTGCAGATGTGAGCAAGTACGAGAAGATCTCGAATGCCATCAAGGAGTCTCATATGTGGAGGCCTATTGACGTCTTAATCTGCAATGCAGGGTATCTGAGGAGTCAGTATTTGGATGAGACAAGCATAGAGGATGTGGACCTCACCATTCAGACAAACTTGACTGGGACTCTCTACACTCTGCATGCTGCTCTGCCATTGATGAAGAATAGAGCTGGCAGGCCCCCATGCTCAATTGTGCTTATGTGCTCTCTTTCCTCTCTGGTCAGTTGGGCCTTCCACCTACTTGAAAAGAATGGTCTTTTGGTGCATCTACATTAGTATATTTTTCATTTGTTTTTGTTAATTTTTACTGATTGTGGGTACTGCTGTACAACTCCATCAGTTTTTGCTCTATGGTCATGATGTATATACCGCAACAAAGTATGCTCTGAGAGGGCTAGCTGAGTCCCTGAGGCTTCAGTTGATACCTTATAACATCAGAGTCAGCCTTGTGTGCCCTGGCTTTGTGGAGACTCCACTTCTGGACCAAAGTGAAAGTAAGTAGCATATTAAATGCATTCATGCAAACCCCACTAGAGTTGTGTTATGTATATTGAATTTTTTTGTGGGTGTCCTAGAGAGTGAGTAGCATATTAAATGCATTCATGCCAACCCCACCAAAATTGTATTATGTATATTGAATTTTCTTGTGAGTGTCCTAGAGAGTTCTTATACATATTAAATGGATACACCCATCATCATTTGCATATTGAATGTACATATATATCTTAAAGTCTTGAGTGGATGTTTCTTAGATGTAAATGGGATATTCAAACTGCACCGTATTTGTTTGTGAGAGTTGATATCTATCTTAAAATCTTGAGTGAATAAGTATTGAATTTTTATGGATATTTATGCAGATGAAATAGAAAAGGGAATGCTTGCTTTTGTGAAGCTTTTCAACCTGTATAATAGAAAAAAAGCAGAGGATCCAAAGGATGTTGCAAACTATACATTGAAGGCTGCCAAGGAGGGGAGATTTATGACCACAGCATTGTTTCCTGGAATATTTGTTGCCACTTTATCAAGGGGTGTACTGCCGGCAGATTCTTTGCCCAGGGCTCTGCTTGAATTTGTTCTGTATTTTCCATTCAGGATTGTGAGCTTTGTGATTGCCACCCTTACTCCTTTTTACCTTCAGTATATTCATAACAAGTATTACAGAGGGGAAGAGGAGAAGACTGCAGCTAATAAAAAGCTATGAACATGATAGCTATCTCTAAGGACTTGAATAAAAAATTGTTACCCTGCTTATAATGTTGTTGCATTTTGAAGTACTTTTTGTAAATAAAAGCAGCCCCTCTATATATATATAAAACAAAGCCTGCTTATAATGTTGTTTTTTATTTTTTAAGAAGTACTCCTGTGAAGGTGGTCTCATCTGTACTGTAGATGGAATCCGAAAAGCAAGGTTGCACGCTTTTAAGATTGATTAAGGCCCATTTGGAAAATTGATATGAAAGGGTTATTCATCCATTCAGTAAGCAATAATAAGCTCGTTAAACCATTTTATTTATTTTTTTAGTTCATCTGTGGGGATTTATCACATCACGAAGTGATAGATCATAATAAAATCGAAGTGATTGGTTAATGTTACTCACGTGCAAGGAATTTTTTGCAAAGTTGTTAAGTAGTTGCAGCCACAAGTCTCATGAGTTTTTAATAAAGTCCTTAAGTAGTTGCAGGTACAAGTCTCATGAGATTATAATAAAGTTATGAAGTAGTTGCATGTACAAGTCTTATGAGTTTTTAGTGTTATTTATTATTATTTTTTTTTTATATATGAGAATTGATTACATCCAGAGTCATTTCTAATTGAACACTCGGTATATGAAGTCGCTTCTTTGGGGCGACATCTTCTTCTGCAGATTCCTTTTTGGACTACGGGAGCACCATGTGTTAGTTGACCGGAATTGTACTGGAAGACTGACCAGTTGGACAGACTGTGAAGCAACCTCTATTGCATTCCTTGGGGTATGAATTTGTTGAGACTGAGGAGCCTCATTGTTGGCAGTTTCCACTTGGAGACTAACATTTTTCTTTTCATACCCTGTTTTTACCAGTTGTGAGACATGTGTTGGCTTGGACTGTCTACCTTTAGAAGTAGTCAAATGTGGATTTTTAGGCCCTCCCACAATCGTCCAACCATCCTCCTGAGGTTGAGGAGAGGAGTGGGCGCATTGAGACAACCTTTGATCTTATGTGTCGAAGATTGGCATCGAAAACATGTGTTGGACAAATTAATGTAGAGGACCCATGAGCAAACATATTAAGTAAGATACTCAAGTTGTTAAATAGTTATAGGTAAGAGTCAAGTGTAACAATTGTTGATATTTGACTTGTTAGTTTGAGTTTATTATTTATAAAAAACATTGATAAATGCTTTTATTAATGTTGGAATCTATGGTTGTAACAAAAAATCATATTGGGTTGTGAATAACTTGTTCCATGTTCTTTCTATTTTTGAAAGTGCGTCTGGTGCTAAGATATATTTTCCTAAGTCTATTTTGCTCAGTTGGAACTGGAATCCTCCTTCTTGGTTCTCTAAGTTTCCTATTCAATGGGGTGGCCCTACGAAACAGGTTCGCTATCTGGGCATTCCTTTTGCGATTGATCCGTGTCTCAAAGACATGTGGGACTGGATAAAGAATAAATTAATTAGTAAGTTATGTAAGTGGAGTAGATTTTCGTTGTCTTTTGCTGGTAGATTTCAGATCTGTCAAAAAATACTATCTTCGTACTCCACTTACTTTGCTTCCACTTGGTTGTTTTGTGCTTATCAAGTGGATGTGATTCAAAAACATATTCGTAAATTTCTTTGGTCGGATGGTCAAGGTGGGACCAAAAGGCATTTAGTTAACTGGAATTGGTGTACTGCTGAAAAGAAGACAGGCGGATTAGGTCTTAAGAATCTTAAGTTACAAGGCATTGCTTTATCTGTTAAATGGATAGTGAATTGTTTAGAGGGCAGTGAACCATGGAAGATCTTGGTCAGACATAATTTATCCAATGTTGTCCCGCAAAAGGCTAAGTTTTGGAAGAATTTGCATATTACGGACATTCTCTTTGGTAAATTTCATGTTGCACCTGCTGGCTCAGCCGTCTTTCGTAGTATTTGGAGGGCTTGGGAGATGGTTCGTGATAAGATTGTTACAGAGAATAATGTTGGACATAATACCTGTATTCTTTTCAAATATGGTTCTATTTGGTGGAACCTTTGGCATAATAATAAGCCCCTTGCGCTTATTCCTGGATGCTCAGCTAGAAAGTGGGCTACTAAAGGCATTCATACATTTAATGATATTTTGATTAATGGTTGTCTCATACCTTGGGAATGTCTTAGTGTTGCGTATGAGCTTCCACAATCTCAGTGGAGGACGTATTCTTTACTAAGGGATTCCTTTTTGCGGTATGATAGCCATGTTTTCCTTGATAATATTCAACAATTTTATGATACCCATAAGTGGTTGGATGGTACGAGACTCAGGAGCATTAAACCCAAGATGTTATATAATTTATTGCAGGACAGTTCTGATATTTTGAGACATGTTAATAATTGTTGGCAGTTGTTACTTACTGTTAATCAGGGTCAAAGTATTTTCCAGCACATATGGTTCAGTCCATTAGAGCCTAAGAAGGCATGTTTTCGATGGATGTTTTTGTTACACAGGCTGCCAATCTGCAAAGAACCTAATAATTACTTGATGTGTTCATTATGTCGGTTACCTGATACTTTTGATCATATATTTTTTGACTGTTTATATGCTCGTGAGATTTGGGGCATGTTCTTTTCTTCTCTGCATGGTTGGAATATCAGTAATGTTCATATTAGACAACATGTTATATTTGGCTTTATTCCTGGGTTGCATCACTGTTATAATATGTTCTGGTTATTGCTATCTACGAAGATTTTATGGCATCTGTGGTGTACTAGGAATGATGAGTTGTTTCGGAATGCTTTGAGAACCCTTACTGAGTCTCTAAGGAGACTCACGAAGTTTAAAATTTTGCTTCAGGTGTCCCGGGTTTTGATCACTTTCAAGGCAAAATTCAGATAAAAAAAGGCCAATGTTCTTCCTCATCTTCAGGATTTGCATTTCCAGCTTAATGGTTATTCACAGGTGTTAATTCTCCGTTATTATCTTCAGCTTTTTATTAATGAGTATAATTTGAAACATGTTGGCAGCTAACAGTCGGATCTTGTGCAGTTTTGTGTTCTTTTTGAAGACTCAGATTGTATTTTGAAGATTGCTACTGTTATGGTGGCTGATATTGGTTGGATCCCATGTATTTCTGATGTAATTTGTAGATTCAGCTTAGTTTTTGTTGGTCATCTGGATAGTTTATGGTTGTTGTTATTATTATACAGTTGTTGTTCACTCATGGATGTTTTATAGTTTGTATATGATTTCGTTTTGATAGCCTTCGAGTTGTAATCTTGTAAATTTTGTTTTTTATTAATGCAAGTAAATGATTTCTCATTTCAAAAACATGGTAAAAATATGGTTATTAATGTTTGAATTTATTACTATTAAAGTAGTAGAATATGTTTGCTAGTTATGATTTCCATAACTTTGGAAATTATGTGGTTATAGTTAGTTATGATTTCCATCAACTTTGGAAATTATGTGGTTATTGTTAGTTATTATTTCCATCAACTATAGAAATCATGTAGTCAGCTTAAGAAGGGTTTGATTAATAAAAAAAAATTAAACATTGTCATCATTAATTTTAATATGGGTTTGATTAATGAAAAAATTTAAACATTGTAATCATCAATCTCAATATGTCTGTTTTGTGCATAACAACTTCTTTTGCATTGAAGAAGGCTTTGATTAATGAAAAAATCTAAACATTGTAATTATCAATTTTAATAACATTTTTATATGAGTTTACACAGGTTTTTATGAAGGGTCTTGGTCCCCTCATACTGAGCGGGGTTTGAACCTTGGACCTCTCAAAAAGAGGCCAAAACCCTTAGCACTAAATTTTTTCAATGCGTTTACACTAATTTTTATAAGGGGTTCTGGTCCCCTCATACTAAGTGGGGATTAAACCTTGGACCTCTCAAAGAGACGCCAAAGTGCTTACCACTACAATAAGCCTCTTCTTGCAACTTTTCAATTTCAATAGCATTATATTAAATTAGTTTTCTTTTTCTTTTTGTGTTTTTTCATGAGGTTAGTATTATTGGTTTATATAGAGCAATTCAATTTGTGTTTACGCAAACTTTGATTAATGAAAAATTTAAACACTGTAATCATCAATTTCAATAACATTATATTAAGTTTTTTTCTTTTTCTTTTGGTTTTAAAGAAGCATTTAAAATTTTTATTTTTTATCACATTGTTTTTTATAGGCCTTTAAGGGCTAGGTGGATTGGCAATTGTTTGTCTAGCTAGACACTTAACCAAAAGAGACATAGGTTCAAACCATGGGGGCATGCCTATTTGCAAAGGTAATAGTCTACTCTAAATCGTCAAGTGTCCGCCAAACTGATAATGATGGTACAAATCCTAAGCGATTGATGATGATGGTACAAATCTCGAGTAATCGGTGGTCCTCTTCACATCGGGTTATAAAATAACGAAGTGGTATAGGCTTGTTGGGGATAACCTTGTGGTTTGAACCCTACACTTGGTAGTTGCTAAAAATAGTGTGGATGTAACCAACTCCCCAATGTATCCTACCATAAAAAAAAAGTTGTTTATAAACTATTTTTTTCAATGAGTACATACATTTTTTTATGAGGGGTCTTGGTCCCCTCATACTGAGTGGGGTTTGAACATTAAAACTCTCAAAGAGAGGCCAAAGCCATTAACATTGTTATAGACTATTATTTCTATATTATTATTTTTAAATATATATTTATTGTAACGTGTACAAGGTGCTTGTTTTATTTAAGTTACTATTTTTTTGTAAAAAATATTTATAAAAATAATCTTTTTATTTACTTCAAAAATTATTTTTTATGGATTTTGTTAATGTGATAAACTCCTATGACTGACGCTCAAGGTTGGGCATTCCCATCCCACCATGACCTCTCATAAGAGAAGAGTTGAGCTTATCAATAGGGAATTTAACACACAACCACACAAACCGTGGCTTAAACTTCGGCTAGGCATTCCCATCCCACCATGATCTCTCATAAGAGAAGAGTTGATCTTATCAATAGGGAATTTAATAGAAATTGGGTTGGGCATTCCCATACCACCATGAACTCTCATAAGGGAAGAGCTAAACTTATCAATAAGGAATTTAACACACAACCACACGTTTGAAATTTGAACCTATCAAAGAAGAACCAAATCTCGAACCGTTGTGTTGTCCCCTGAGACTTTTACTTCAAAAACTATTTTTTTTGGTTACATAGGAGAGTTGGTCACCTATTTTCCATGTCTATAAATATATTGGCTATAATAACCTATTAATTTCCTAAAACCTCTTTTTTCAAGGATCTTATTAAAGCCCCTAATCTTCCAAGTTGTTATTTTTATTATTACTTTTTGTTTTTATTAGTCCTACTTCTTGCTAACACTTACAATAATTGCTTTTTATTTCCCATATCAATATCCATCTAAATTTCATTTTCTCTGTGTTTTTGTTTCTTGGGTCTTTCTCTCTATTTTCTTCATTTCCACCAATATTTTCATCTTCATCAATCTTCTCAACTTTTTCATAGTGTTTATAGTGAGACTTAACATGGTTTGTCTTGCTATGAAGGACCTAAAGTGCAAGGAATAACCTCAAAATAACTTTCTTCTTTATATTGTTGTGGAAATATTTAATTGCGAGGATATTACTTATAATAATTACCTTCTCATGCTTCCCTAAAAACCTTAAATTGCCATGGATATTCTCCACCCTTGTTTATTTATTGCATTGTTCTTGAAAATCTTAAAGCGCAAGGGATAACATTTATAGTACTTTCATTTCTATTATAAGGAGAGGAATTTATGCTACTTGAAGAAAACAAAGATAAAGAAACTTAAAATAGACTTTACCTCTATTGCCTCTATTTATAATTTTTCCTCTATATCTTCCTTTGCACCTTTAATTCCTTATGAACTTAAACTTACACATTGTACTTCTTCCTTCCCTGTATCCTTCTTTGTTTCTTCTAACGGTTGATCCAAGTGATCTATGATGGCCTTTATTGATCTAGGCATGTGACCTTTTCGTAACATGACATTATGCTAAAAAACGCCCAAAAATCTATTTTTAATTGTAACCACAATGTTAGAGGTATAACTTTGTGCTCAGGATTATGTTTGAAAAACACAAGCTTATACTGAGAGGGGGGTGAACAGTATAAGATAAAACTTTTACTTTTCTTTCCAAATTAATAACTTCAAATATCATCAATTGCAATGATGAAACAATGCATAAATCACCACACACATAAGAGACATTGATTTAATGTGGTTCACCCAATATGGGCTACATCCACGGGGAAATATTGTTTATAAATTTCTCAATAAAGTTCATGGGCACCAACCCATAGGAGACACCAATCCCCTATTACAATTTTCATGGACACCAATCCATAGGATACACCAATCCCCTTGCTCAAGTTTGCGGACATCAATCCACAGGAGACACCAATCCCCTCTCCTGGGTTATGGGCACCAACCCACAAGAGACACCAATCCATAGGAGACACCAATCCCCTATTACAATGTTCATGGACACCAATCCATAGGAGACACCAATCCCCTCTGCTCTGGTTCATGGACACCAATCCACATGAGACATCAATCCCCTCTGCTCTGGTTCATGGACAAAAATCTGCTCAGGTCTATCCTCAGATCTTGCTCACAAACCTGCTCACAAAAACTACTCAAATTTGCTCCAAAACATGCTCAAATTTGCTCCAAAACCTACTCAAATCTGCTATGAAAACTACTTGTAAAACCTGCTCAAATCTGCTCCAAAACCTTGTATACAAACAATCCTCATCTATTCCCAAACCTTGCATACAAAATGATGCTCATCTATTCCCAAATCTTGCATAATGATGTCATCAAGTTCTTCACCTATTTTTCAATGTGTTTTCCTCAACTAAAACAATTCAGACATATTCTACCTAGAATTCTTTTATCTTCATGAACATATAGAGAATAATATGCACTAACAAATGCCCAATATGTTCTTCACATTCATTAAGTTTGTCACTTCTACATGTCTCACATTTATTACATAAAAATGTAGCTCTATTCTAGCACTTGATAATTAACCTTGTAATTGTTGATTTGTACGTTTCCTTCCCTTTCATAGATAACTGAAAATGTCATCTTTTCAATTGAATCCTTTCACACTATTCTTGCACTAGGTGACACTTTGACTTGAATTCAAAGACAATCCTTTCATTTATGTGAGACTCTACTCTTGTACTTCAACACAACAAATTCATTTCTAACACATTTCAACCTTATACCTCCCAATATATAAAATATTTTTCTCAAATAATCAACACCTTCAAATCTGATCTACCTTTTCACTTTTTCAACTTACTCAACTCCTTTTCTAAAATAAATGACAACACAATAATTCTTGCACGCAATCATGCCTTATAGATCACCATACCTTGTTTGAAATGAATGAACCTTCTTCACTTACATCTGCAATATTTTAATCTTTGCTTGTCTTCCTCGGTAGCCTACATTCACTCTTTCATGAAGTGGTGTATGCCCTAATTCGTTGCGCTACTCTTTCTTCTTCCATAATAACTTTGCATAAATTTTGGGCGTGCATTATCTTCTTGGAGTAATACCTCAACGTCTTTTCTCGTACGTATAATTCCCAGCAATAATGTGAAACATTCCTCACACTGCAAATTTCCTTAATGCTTCTATGCATCGTCTTTTTACTCTTTCGTTTTGGTGCACTTGTCTTGAGTGTTATCCTATCTCAACAAAAATGACTTTCGGCTTTCGGGTTCTAAATGATATCTTATTTGATGATTTAATCAAAAATATCTATTCAAGAAGACTTTAGACAATCACATCAATTTCTCTATCATGTGCTTCTACATACAGGAATGTAAAGTCTTTCAACACCACAACTAATATAATATCTTCACCCAAAAATATTTCTACCTTACTTTCTCAGCTTTACACCTTACACATTCTTTCAACTAAAAATAGATTAAAAACACATACCCAAAATTTTCTTATTGAGCTTTTGGACCCCTATCACACCTGCATGTTGTGTGCCTTCTTCCTGTGATGAAGTTGTGTACTTCCGTGACATCTTCCCAGCTATGCGCTTGATTTCTTTTTGTTATCTCAAACCTGCGTTTGCAGTCAACTATATCTCACATGTTGATATTTTTTCATTTTACAAGTCTTCTCCACTGTCTTTGTTTGTTGGGCATCTTTACCATCTTTATTCGTCATGTTCCTTCACTGCATTTGTTCATCGATCATATTTACTACCTTTGTTCGTCGTGCTCCTTCACTACCTTCGTTCGTCGAGCGTATTTGTTCGTTGCGCTTCTTCACTGCCTCCATTCGTCGAGGTTCTTCATCATCTTAGTTCACAAGACTTTCTCACTGCCTCCATTCGCAAGACCTCTTCACTGCATTCATTCGCCAAAACTTCCTCACTACATCTATTCGCAATACTTCTCCATTCACAAGGTTTTCATCAATGGATATCTTTCGGTGCTCGATCTTCAATTGCCCAACATTATCTTTTTAAATCATGTTTCAACCTTATATTTATATATCACCTTTCATGTGGCACCCTAAAAATTTGGCCCACTATAATATTTAAATTTATAATTTAAATATTATAATGTTTGAATATTTAATTTTTTATTCAAACTTTTGTCTCATCACCTTAAAATATCCTTTATAATATTTAAATTTGATATTTAAATATTATAATACTTTTCATTGAAATATATTTGCTTTGCTTCTCATATAGTATTTGCCTTGTTGTAACAACCCCATTACTTGATTATCTTTTTCTAGAAGAATATGATGATGTTGTGAGAATATGTGATTTGCAGGTATAGGTCTCCACTTCGTAGCCAAAGAAGAAGATTGAGCAATACCACCACCTGGCAAAGATAGGGGTTGACGGTGATAGGTAAGGGAGAAATGATGTCGTGCCTCGTGCACTTTGGCCTGTGGGTACATGGAAGCCTACCATTAAAATTTCATATAGGTCATATCTACTTGTTACTGCATTTTGCATACATGCTTGTTTGCGTAATTGAGTGTTCATTATTAGGTGAAATTAATTTTTGTAGCAACTTTATAAAGTTGCTACAAAAATTAATTTCACCTAATAATGAACACTCAATTACGTAAACAAGCATGTATGCAAAATGCAGTAACAAGTAGATATGACCTATATGAAATTTTAATGGTAGGCTTCCATGTACCCACAGGCCAAAGTGCACGAGGCACGACATCATTTCTCCCTTACCTATCACCGTCAACCCTTATATTTCATCATAAAAAAATTAACACTTAATATTAGTAGTAAATGCTAACTAAAATATTTATATTTTATAAAGTGTTAATAGTAAATGCTAATTAAAATATTTATATTTTTTTATAAATTATATGAATTACTATTTAATGATGGTGACAAAATGTATAAAATAATAAAAAAATAATAATAACTATTATAACAAACTCAGCTTCGTATATGTTGTCTTATGAAAAATAAATGAGATGCCACCTGGCGAGTATGATGAGGTTTCACGTGGCATGAAGACGTCAAGGTGTCAACAATAAAATTGTTTCTAAAAACCTTAAAAATAAAAGGTGAGCTCCATTTCTGAACAACCTTCTTTGGACGTTCGTTATTCTGCGGTGAGGAAATCTATATTGGAACAACTCGTAAATACTAGTATTAAGTGGTTTCAGTGGAGAATTTCGTCACCTTGTGCAATACGTGAACGCGCTCTCTCTACAAGCCAGGTCGGATCTTCATTTTAAAACTTTGCTATTGTTAAAAAAAAAATATGATAAGCTCAAACGAAGCTAGGAAATTTGATATCGTTGAATATGGGTTGTTTTTCTAAGATATGTCGTGATGTCTGTATGAAGTTTTGTACTATGATTTTCTTTGATTTGCTATTGTTGACTAAGCTGATTTTGGAGCTGCGTCGTGAAACATCAATTTTAGTAAAAATTTAAAAGAAAATCTTTTGAATTTGCAGCAGATGACTATCAGAAAGAAATGAAAAGAATGTATATAAATCAAAATGCCATTAATTATTAGAAACAAAATATATTAGGAAGGAGTCGTGAATTATGCACTATCATTAGAGTATTGTTGTATTTTTCTCCTTATAAATGCATTATTGTGATGATGTGAGTTGAAGTCCTCATGGAATAGTGAAATATGCATTGTCATTAGAGTATTGTCGTGTTTTTCCTCCTATTAAATGCATTATGGAGAGGTTATATGTTGAACTCTTTATGGAATTATGAATTATGCACTGTTAGATAAATGCATTGTTGAGATGTTGTGTGATGAGTGTTCCATATTAGAATGCATGCATAAATGGGTCAAGCTGGCCCTAAATTTCAAACCTTCACCTTAAAACTCTGCCAGTGCGGGGTTTGTGTTGGACGTCTCACCATCCGGTGCTGTTATGAGAGCTGCGAAGACGTTGGTTAATAGAAGCATGTATGGGATAAGGAATTTTATTTGCCTGGGTTTTGTAATGCTTCTTATCATTGTAATTAAAAGAAAATATATGTATATTGTTGAGCTACCAGTTTGATTTAAGCATTGTACAAAGACCAGTGTAAGTTTTGAGAAGCATGTAGTAGACGGTAATAGTGAGTTGGTATTATATAAATTTATAATGGCCAAATATTAAGATTAAAACTTTGAGTTTAATTGTAGCCACAACACTTGCTTGTAAGGGATTTTATTTGAGATAATAACATAGTTTGTTTTATTCTCTTCCATGGTAAATAAGGATCTAATCCGTTAGACAGTCGGAAGTCCTTGACCAGCATAAGGAGTATTTTGAATCCTTTAACTAGTTGTTTTTAAATTTGATGGGCTTCAAACTTTTGATTCCTTTATACAATTTAGGGTTCTTATGTCATTTGTTTACTTTAGGGGAAATACCTAAAATTTATTTAAAATAGCTTTACGACTTAAAACGAAGTATGCAAAAAGAAAGAAATATTTTTACTAACCAAAGAGGATCGAATGGAAAATTTCAAAATCTTCATATAAACATTAGTTTATGATGTTTATATGAGCACCTCACAGTAAAAGTCGTCAGTCGATAAGACTGCGTAATACATTGGAAAACATTTAGCTTATGGCCAGCCAACGGCGTGAACTTTCTCTACCTTAAGTTAGATTTAAAAATTATTAAATCTTGTTAAAATTTGGCAACCAGGCAAAGGCCTTATGCGACGGAAAAACTATGTCGAGGTAGGTGCAGTGAAAAAATTAGCTTCGAGTATGCTTTATTAACAACGATGTGGATTTTCCTGTCAAAAACTTACAATTATCATAGCAAACAAGGAATATTTGTATACTTTAGATTTGGATATAAAGTATGTATTAAATAACTAGCATATCTTATTTTGCAATATTACTTAATTTTTATGGAATGAAAAGTATAGGAAGATCGTGAATTTTGTTTAAGTCGTATTTGTTTTTTCAATGTTAAGGAATGAATTACAACTGTTTATGCAGAAACTAATAAATAGAATCGTCTTTCGGATGCTATGCTAGGAAGCAAATATGGTATGCAATTTTAGATTTAAATAAGGTTTTATATTCTAATAGAGGACTGAATTGATGAAATCTCTATAATATTAATTATTGATATATAGCTCTTTTTAAATAAGTAGGACTTAGATGTTTTATTTTCTACAATATTTCTTTGGATTATGCTGGTTGTAATATTTTAAAAAGATCTTTTATATTTTACACTATTGGAAAATTAATCAGTTTTATATATGGGCATACAAATCATTATGAGATTAAATGCTTACATGGATGTAATGACATATTTAACTTATGAAAACAAAAATTAAAATTGAATTTTGTTTTTTCAAATTATATTATGATTGAATTTTGTTTTTTCAAATTATATTATGATTTGTAAATCCAGTTATTTGTTTTTCAAATTATATTATGATTTGTAAATCCAGTTATTTGTTCTCATAAATCCATTGGAAAAAATAGTTAATCATAAATCCAGTTATTTGTTTTTCAAATTATATTATGATTTGTAAATCCAGTTATTTGTTCTCATAAATCCATTGGAAAAAATAGTTAAACCTTAATGGGAGACTAAACCTATGAGTATTCCTTTGATAAGCTGATTAGGGGAAAATGATATAATACCGTAATAAGGACAAAATTATATGAAGCCAGAAATGGCTAGGCACCCAACTCTGATAGCTGCGGTGGCGATTATCGTAAATCGGTGTCATATGTTCTCCAACTAATTAAAAGGTAGGGTATTAAGTGGCGATTATCGTAAATCGGTGTCATATGTTCTCCAACTAATTAAAAGGTAGGGTATTAAGTTGTTGAGAGTAAAGAGCGACAGTATGGGACGTTGCTCTAGGATGACATGTGAATGGTACGTGAGGATGCTCACTATTTTACTCCGGTTGTGGAATTTCCAAAGTGTCTCGTGGCTAGAGAGCTAGCTCATGAGGTTGTAAGGTCCAACGATAGATGGTATGAGCAACATTACCATCAACCGAAGCTAGAACTGAATCATCTAGTCCATGAGCCATGCAATGGTGAACCTTGATTAAACCTTAGTAAAGGGTCAATGATCAGGCACTACCATAATTACGCCAGTTCTAAAGCATTAACTTATTAGTATGTGTGGGTAAGGGGATTGTGAATCCATGTCCATCAAGCTTTGGAACAAGGGAGTTACGAAGTCCACCCTTCCAGGTGTTATGGACCCTGGAAGGGCAAACCCCATGTCAATATCCATAGGGGTGAGGATATGACTAAGGTAATCTATTGCGGGAAGTTGGTCGGTCCCGAGCACTTAAGACACCAATTGTAGTGGTGAATATTCTTGAAGTGTGTAAATCCTTATGCCATGTACTAATTCCAAGTTGGGTATATAAAAGAGTAATGTGTGTTAAATATGTTAGTTATACAAAAAAATGATTTTGTATTTTGACATCCAAGTGCGTATACTTGGGATATGACACTTGCTTCACTATGTGCTATTCACCAAAATCAACCTTTGACATCAATGATAAATTATTAACTCAATAATTCCAACAATATTTTGATCTATTCAAGAAGCATTGGAAATATTAGAGAGAATAACATTTGCAATTATAGAGTTGCCAACAACTTTATGAAAAAATTGCTTTGAAGGCCTTCAAAAATGCAAAACAAAATATTTACTAAAAAGAATATTTTTTCTATTTTTAAATATTTATAGCCAAAATGCATCTCTATCTCTCTTCACCATTAGAAGATAAAACACAAAATAACACTCCCTTGAAACAAATAAAAATAAACCATGCACTCTAATCTTATATAAAAAAAAAAACGATGGAAAAGAGAAGGATTTGATGGGCACCCGTAAGCACCATAAACAATCATTATAATCATAGATAATATTATAAAACACTTTGATAAACAAATGAGGAGTGAGATGGGGTGTTTATAGCAATACCAAAAACCTTAATTACATCATAAATTTTAACCTACATCGACATAATAATACGGATTTAGATTAATTGAGGGATTTATATCATAATAATACGGATTTAGATTAATTGAGGGATTTAGATTAATTGCAAGTTATAAAGAGGGTTTAACTATAACAAGGTTAAATGCATCTTATAGTAGTTATATAATAAAATATTACAAATAATTAATCATTGTACAATAAAATTTTCTTAGGCCTATCCAATACATCACACAATATCAACCTTGATCATGAATCAAATTATAATTTCTACACCCACCATGATTTGAACTAAGGGGCCAAGAAGAGAAGACATTAGTGACAATAATATCTTCGCTCTTAATGAATGCTTTAGTGGGCCTCTATAGTTGAAGTAGATCCTTTAGAATCTTCATTTTCATCTAGAATATGTCCACCTAAATTCAAGATCTTAGCTTTTATCTTTTGCAACTTTAGTAAGCAATTCTTCATTGGATGTCCCTCACTCTTATAGTATTTGCAATTGGTTTTTTTCTTTGAATATCTACCCTAGCCCTTGAACCCTTGCTCTTAGCCTCCTTAGATTTGAATTCCTTTTTATGAGCATATATTTTTGGAGGCCCACCACAATTCCACATTACCAACTGAAAGTGAACTAGGAGAGAGAAAATTTGATCAAACGTAAAATTCTTTTAAGATTCTATAAATATAAGGACCATATGAACCATTAGGTTCAACATCTAAAAATATGGGGAGAGACTAGTAGGGATAATTTTTATGCATTTTGCATCATATTTTTGTTTTACCTCTAACAAATGCAATATATGCCCTCAAAGCCTTGAATATCACAATGTAGTCCTCAATGTTATCAAACTCAACTAGTTTAAGAGAAGAAATATTCAATTCCAAGTGACTTACTTCAATAGTATTAACTTTCCTAAAAAAACTCATGCAATTTTGACCATACCTTGATAGGGTCACTCTCCTCTTTGATGTTGAAAAGCAATTATAGTTCAATTAGCAAGGAAAATAGACCATAAGTCTCTTTTTCTCTTTGATGGCTAGTTTTATTATCATGAACAACTACTTTATCATCTTGAAATATGCACCAAAATTACTTCATAGCAAGTCAATCATCCAAGTTGACCAAATATTATAGTTTTACCTATTAAGGCAATTAACTAGGGATTTATGGTCAATCTTATACAATTTGACCCCTAACACCATAGTACGTCTATGAATTGATGCCACCAATGCATAGAGCTAAAACATTTATACAATTTGAAAAATGAGCTCAAAATGCTTATGTATGCAAAAGTTATGGCCTCCAAATGGTTTTCCCTAATGAACCCCAACCTCCCACATTAGGGTTGCAAGATCTAGTCCTGACCTCCCACTTGCTAGATTCTGATTAAAAATAATGTGTTCTAGATTTTTTATTTGCTCCTCATTTTCTATTTTTTTTTTTGTTATTTTTCTCCAATTTGACAAGTTTATATGTCTTTCCTAATTTCTTGAATTCGAAGAGGTCCATGTCCTCTTGAATATAACATTATAGCCCATTATGGTACTTGACGATTCAAAGCCTTTTTGGTATCTTAAATACCGAGCTTTGCTACCAAAGATTGCAAAAACATATATATAATCTTGAACCTATTGACCTTTACCTTAACACAATTATTGCCATCACATGTACTGGTCTTCATAGGCTCCCATGGGATAATATTCTTCCTTGATGGTCCCTATGAAATTATCCCATGTGAATACTACTTCATCTTTATTCTCTTTATTATAATATGATTCCCACCAATTTCAAATAGGTGCAAACTGGATTTCTCATTGTTAGTAAATTTATTTACAAAGAAATATGAAGATAACTAATCTAACCCGTTTTCTAGATCATCAACATTCATTTTTCCTTCAAAATCAGGATATCAAATTTTGTCTACATCATAAAAGATGTGAGATCACTGAATGGTGATAGGACAGTGAGAGGTTGTGCAAAGGAGGTTGCAAAATTTGCAATGGGGAGTCATTGAAGACTTTAAGCAAATTGATCTATCGTCTGTCCTCTATTTCACAAGAGCTTCATTCAACATCTTCTTGAAAGGATCAACTATATCGGTGTTGTCCATTTTAATTTTTAGCTAAGGTCATTTAGAATGATAAGGATGGTAATCAAAGGGATCTCATATCCAAACTTTCAATGTCTTGATCTCATGTTTATGGATATACACTTAAAATATAAACCACTTTGATACTAAAAGAATATATGTTGTATTTCATTGATATTTTATAAAAGTGTTATAGTATGAAATGATATCATTCTTTTACAATACACCCCAATGACTACAAAAGAAGGACTTCTTTAGGAGGGACCCTAGCATCGAACATCTTCATGACATCGCAGGTGTTTTCCTTTAGATCCTCAAAATATGGCGAGCTTATGAAACATGCCATTATTGGGTACATCGATCCTCAATATTGCATAACCCTAAAAAAACTTGTTAGATCATTTGGATACCTATCTCAATCAGGCCTCCTATAATCACAAACATAGTGACTAAAAAATCAAACAGAAATGCACCAAGGAAATACAAAAATGAGCTAAAATAGATGTGGAAGGGGTTACTTGGTAGGCTGAATTGACAGCCTAAAAGTGGAAAATATACTCGTTCATACATTTTTTGGGTGGTTGGATGGGTCTGTATGTTTTTTGGTTTCTTGCTTTGATTGGTCCTTCCATCGGTCGTAGAGTCCACCGGTGGAGTTTGGAGTTGATCCAAAAAAAGTTGGTGCCTATTCTACCCTTGGAATCATAGAAACCTACAACGAAAACTCAGTGGGAGGAGTGTTATCTATTCAAAAAATTTCATGCATGAGTTAGGGTGCGATTTGACAACATAATGGTATGATTTTTCTTCTCTTGAAATCATAGGCAGCCTAGTTTATTTATAGGTATCCTAGGAAGAAAAATAGTACATGATGTGGCAGGAGAAGACGAAGGAGAGAGAAGGTCTATTTAATGTGTTAGGTGGATGTCTAAGGCTTACCTCTTATGGGTGATGGGTTTTCCATACCTCTTAATCACATAAGGAAGACCAAATTACTATTTTTTAATTAACTTTCATTAAGTGCTTTAAATGGGGGAAAGGAATACTTTGGGTGATGGGTTTTCCATGCCTCTTAATCACCTAGGGAAGATCAAATTACCTACGAAAGGTAAAAACCACTTTGATTAATTTTTATTAAGTGCGTAAAATGGGGGAAAGGAATGGATGTAATGTGAGGGAGGTGAGTCTTTAGAAAAGAGTTTAAAGGGGTGTGAGTGGGAGAGAGGTGGACTCCATCTAGGGTTTAGGATAATTTAGGGCTTAGGTTAGCTTTACCTAGGGTTTAGGTTAGCTTCACCTAGGGTTTAGGGTAATTGAATCGATTTGCATGTGTTTCATTATTCGACCATTAAATGTTGTTGCATGAGGTTGGTTGAGATATTTTTAGGTGTCTACATTTTATCCCTTTTTGTACTACATTGTGTGAAGACATGATGCAGTGTAAAAACTTATGACACCCATTTGGTGGTTGATTACTAGAGAACATGAATTTGTGGTTGATGACAAGCGATTTTTTGAGAGGAGTAGATGTAATATTGTCTTGAGTTGTGATCAATGTAAGATGTCCCAATTGTGGAAGGGATGCATGTTCTTGAAACTTTTGTCTTTGACATATTGATGAGATCAAAGAGAATTAGAGTTTTTTTGAGAAGAGAATTAGAATTTTTGTTGAGAAGAGAATTAGAATTTTGTTGAGAAGAGAATTAGAATTCTATTAAGAAAAGAATTAGAGTTTTTGTTTGATAAGAGAATTTTTGCTTTTTGTTTGCCCCAACAAGTGAGGGATTATGATGGTCTTGGGTAAAGGTTTTTAGAAAAATGTAATTTCTAAAATTGAGTGTTTGATTATTAATAATGTGCAAGGAGGTATTTTTTTGTGTATGATATCTACCCCCTCAAACGATGAGTTGATGGGTGGAGAATGTGATGTTGATAGTGAATTGCTTGATAAAGATGAATTTCAAGATCGTCGAAAGGCTAAAAGGGTGAATTTTAACATTTTACATGTCATGGTGGTCAAAATATTGGAAACATATGGACGGGTGTATCCGATGGGCATATGGATGGGTGTGTCTGAGATTCGTATGGATGGATGCAGCCCAAAAAAATATTACAAATATATACACCCAAAAAAATATATAAATTCGTACATTTTCTAGGTTGACACCTATAAAAGCATGGTTGGAGGTGTGTGTGCCTCATTCTTACGATGTGATTTCAGAAATCAAAGGGAGAGGAGCAAGGGAGAGTGTTTGTGTGACTCAGAGTGCTATCGATATTCAAAACCCAAGTGATGAGATGGACCAAAGCGATGCAAGAGTGGACGTTGGAGGGTGTACAATCAAGGTAAGTTGACTTTTCATCTAGCTTTGTGTTTTCAAAATAAAATGAACCCTTAGTTTTCAAGATTTTTCATGTTTTATGCTTTTACATTTTTGTGTGTTTGGGGTAAAAAGTATCCAAAGTGCCCTATGTGTAGAAAACGTACGAACAAGTATGCTCGTTGATACAAAATCGTATGGACTCGTACATTTTTGTTTTTTTGGATGAAGTTTGGTTTTTTGATGGAAAATTTGATATGAGTGTGGACTGATAAACTTGTTTTTTTTGTTTTTGTAGGTTAAGTCATTGAGACCACGACATCGATTTTTACCTTTGTTGAATGATTTGAGGGTATTTCCAGGTGAGCCAAAGTGGCGATGGCTTGAGAAGAGATTTTATGGGGTTACACATATGGATGTGGTTTTATGTGACCATGCATGTTTGGGCGTCATTTATTAGATATGGGATACCAATAGGAACACATTCCATTTTTTGACAAGGGATATGATGATTACCTTGGAAGATGTTTATCAAATTTATTGGCTTCCTGTAGATGGATTACCTGTGATAGTCACACAAAGTAGAGAGGCATGGGATATCATGTTGTAGAGGATCTTTGGTGATGCTTGGTGAGAAGTGGATGTTTACAATAGAGGTATTAATTATACAGAGCACTACACGGGTGGGTAGTTGACCTGGCGATATGCTTTATTGATGGTTTGTATTGGCAATTATGTGTTGCTTGATGCATCAAGAGTGACATTCCCTTGGAGCCTAATGGGGTTAATTTGTGATATGGTAGAGTATGGAAGCCACTTTGCATGCACACTTGCTTTGCTGGTCTAGACCTATCGATAATTGCATGGGATGTGGATGATGACCAAAAGGTCCTTATGTAGCAGTTTGTTGATATAGTTATGGGTCTAGGAGCACATAGTTATTATGAAGTCATAGGGACTATCATATGAGGCCCATGCATTGTTAGGGTTGGATGTACCCTATGCCATGTGGTGGTGACATGATAAGGAGGAGCACACTAAGAGGGACAATGAGGGTCACACTCTCTATTATCAAGGACAATTTGGGGACTTGAGGCCTAAGGATATTGTTTGACGATCTTACAAAGAAGTTCCAACTTGGTGATAGCATGGTGTTGAGATGGCCCGAGTGAGGTAAGGCAGATGGGTGGTTAGGTGGTATACCTTTCAAGCTGAGTATATTCCATTTAGTCACATGTAGAGATAGTTCAGGTTACGATAGGACATGTCAATCCACTTATGGTGATTTGGTGTCTTCTAGGATATCATGGTGTATGAAAAAGTTAGGGGTATTTGATATGTTGTTGGAAGAGATGGTAACTTTACCCGGTGTTGATGATGTAGGGACAATGTCGAAGTATAATGCTTGGTGGACGACATAGAGATGGGAGCTTGTATTAGAGGCGATTGATGTGTTTAGCGGTATAATACTAGAGGGAGCATCTAGGAGTCAATGGGTGTCTACTAATGACACTATAGACAGGGCTATAGGTGCGATCGATTATGGGTGTGGCATCTGGTGATAGGAGTTCAATAGTAGTTGTAGATGATGAGGTAGATGGTGCTTCTTAGGAGGTATCACCCTTGATTTGACACATGCAACCATGATGTGATATCAAGGGTAGGCCCTTGTGGGTTGCAAAGATGACAATAGATGATGGAGACCAAGATGATACAATTGATGTGTATGTGAAGAAGATGTTGGAGCATATGTATGATGTTAAGACATAGTATAATAGGGTAGAGAAGGCTGAGGTAAATAGTAATGCCCTACGATTAGATGTGGAGGAGTGTCCAATGTAGGTGGTAGTATTGTTATAGGATCATGAAGTTGTAGTGGCCAAGAGAGATCTAGCATTAGTGAGTTGAGGAGAGCTAGAGGCTACTTGTGAGAAATTAAGGACGAAGGTTGATGAGTTGGGGTATCTCAAAGGAGATATGGAGGAAATACAATGAGAGTGGGATGCAACCATAGCAGAGATGGATGTTGTCGTAGCTACCAAAGGAGTGATGGAGAAGGAGGTAAAGAAACTGAAGGCATAGGTGACCAAGCTGCAAACCGATCAAGATGCTCTTACTATCGTGTAGGGTGACATTGAGGTGAGGATAGGATTTATAGAGGAGTTGAAGCAATTGAGGATGCAAGTGGAGGAGTTGTAGTTGGATCATGACGTTATTGTATCAAATATCAATCACTTACAAGATCATGGCAAGCAACTTGGTATGTCAAGCATTGATTCAACTCTATGGGTGGATATGGTAGAGTTGCAACATGTGAAGGATGGTTACAGGTGGTTATATCTATAGGAGAAGGACAAGGTGAAAATTTGTGAGGTCGTTTTGATTGCTTGAGGTATATCACTTCTTTATTATGTGAGTTTGAGGTTGCATCGTAGTCATAGGAGTACCGCATTAGTGACCCCATAAATATCATGATTTAGAGAGCTAAGAGCATCATTAGTAGGAGGATAAACCTTGATGCATAGGGGTGAGATTTCTCAAAGGATATATGGTGATAGCTCAAGGAGATGAGAGAGGAGTGGTGATTCACCCGATGATTAGTAGGGCTAATGTTTTTTTGGTCATGGCATAGGTGTCATAGTGTTTTGTATTTATGATGTACATGGATTATGCTAATGTGCAATTTTGTTGATGTATTATTTTTATTGATGATGGTGTGTACGATATTATTTGGTCAATAATTTTGATGATCTATACATTGATGTTGAGCAATATATGTATCCATGTTGATATGGTCGTGTTATGCATCTTTTAATTATGCTAATGATTGGATGTATTTGATTTGATAAGTATGATATGTTGTTGTGAATGCTATGGATGAAATTAAAAATGCTATGTAATTTAGGATTTGTAAAGGCATGTACAATCAACATTTTTGGATATGTGTATTTGATTTATACAATCATGTATGGTAAAATTAATCAATGACATAGTGACAATCACATATGACATATGAATATACAATGATATAATGAATGTGTAATATGTATGTCAATGCAAATCTAATCATGATGTGTATGGAGATACTTAATCATGATGTGTATGGAGATATTTAGGATGATGCTTGGCTAACTGATTTACAAATAATATATATTTATCTTGATAGCTTTATAGTTGTGCAACTAATCATGATGTGTGTTTGTTTCTTCTGCTAAGGTGTTTCATATGGTAGAAGGGATTTCTAGAGAGTCAAACATCTAAGTTTAATCATCAAACCTATTTATTAGTCAAGTGACATTTTATTGAAATCTAAACCATCCTAACTGAGGTTGATCCTATCATGGATCTATGTGGGTATAGAGTGATGAATTTATTTATCAATTTTTAGTGAGGTTGGACTAACCAATTATAAATTGAGCCAGGTAATCTAGCTCATTTACAACCATGCATTGGTCTATATAAAAGTTCATTAATGTGATAGACATGTCACCACTTATAAGGCACACTCCACTGCCAATCACGTGTCTATAGACCTAATGGATATTAGCCCTGTGATCTATGAACCTGAGGAGCTCAGGGATTCAAGATTTTTTTGGTGGTACTCTTTTGATTATTTTCTTTTTGTAGCTTATTATTTTGTCAAACCTTAGGGTTTTGAATCACATAAATTATAGGATGAATAAAGGAAACCTTTCTCTTAGTGGCCAGTGCATGCAAGGAGTTGTCTTTCCTGTACTCAAAATTTTATATAGTTTTCTCATGTGTTTGATCCATAGAAGAACTTTAGTCAGCCAAGGGAGGTCAAAAATTGCATTAGAATCCAATGACATTTGATAAAATTTAATGATATCAACTAAAATGGTTGACTAATAGAAAATAATTCCATTACTAATCAACCTATGCATAAGATTAAACATGACATCATGATAGTTGTGATAACTAGTGTATGATGTTGTATGCAGTGAAATATGCCTATGTGCAAGCGAATGAACATAATGATGTGAGAATGCAAACATTGGTGAAATGCATGAAAATGTGATACCTATTTATAGGAAACATATGTGATGGACTTTATCTTTGATTAGGAGAACAAGTGTGATTGGTTATAGTATATTTACATATCCAAAAAGGGAGACAATATAACTATAGAAGTCTCATGAAATGATATATGGATGGATGTGATGAATGATGTAAGTGCAAATGTTTAGCCGTATCAACATGGGTGATTTGAAAATATTTGAAGGAATAAAAAGAATAAGAATAGTGAGGTGTAAAGAAATAATAGGAGAAAAAACCTATACCAGGTATGTAGCTGCTCTAAGTGTGACCATACAACATATATAGGAGAAAGAGGAAAGAGGGGAAGAGAAGAGAAGAAACCTATACCAAGTATGTAGTTGCTCTAAGCATGACCATAAAATGTGGATAGGATGAAGAAGAAATGGGTGATGTTTAAAAAGGAGAGAGTGAATGCGCATCTTTCATGTTCAATCAATTAATCTGTAGCATCGATCAGTATATTGATTCATGATTCCAGTATTGTGTGCTGGTGATAGCTCCGTAATGTTTATTTCTAAAATATATTGGAGAGTAATTGGATGAAAACAAAGGATGACAAAGTTATTGTTCACGATGAGTGATTGAATGTAAGGATATTATGCATGTGTGATGTGCAATTCATTGGTTTTGTTTTTGTTGTTTTTGTTGTTTTTTTAGAATATACAAAAATTTGTAAGCCTCAATTGACAAAAATTAGGCGTAGAATGCACGAAGATGAATGATGTTGAGGGGCTTGGGTTTTGTTATTCCCTCGAGGTTGGCAAGTCAATAAGTACCTAAACCATATTTGTGAGTGATGATGTATGGGCCCAACCAATTGGGAGAAAATTTATCTCATAAATGGTGTGGTTTATTTGGGTTTTGTTGATTCTCTTTTAGCACAAGATCTCCTAATTTGAATTTGTGTTCATGTATTTTGTTATTTTACACATGAAAAACATAGTCTTGATAGACACGTAAGTGTTCTATAGCATTGATTCACCAATCATCTAATAGTGTGAGTTGGTCTAAATGATCTTGACGAGTTGTGTCATTTTCGATGAATTTTTGCAATGATATTCTTAGAGATGGGATCTCTAAATCTAGAGGCATGGTGGCTTTAGTGCCATAGACCAATGAGAATGGGATTGTCCCAATGGGTGTTCTAATACTGGTTTGTTATACCCATAATGCTAAGATAATTTTATGATACCAATCATAATGAGAATCAGCCACCATTTTGCGAAGGATGACGCATATGGTTTTATTCATTGATTATGCTTGATCATTACCTTGGGGATAATAAGGAGTTAAGAAACTATGTTTAATGTCATATTTTTTGTACAATATATGAACATCCTTGTTTTAAATATTATGTCATTATTTGATATGATTTGAGAGGGGATTCCAAAGTGACATATGAGGTGTTGTTGAATGAATTCAACAATTTTGGGTCCTATCATTTGGATGAGTGAAACAACCTCTACCCATTTGGTGAAGTATTTCATAGTTATGATGAACTTATGTTTACCTACGAAAACTGAGGTGATCTTACCTATGATCTCAAGGTCTAATTGCAAGATTGACAACATTTATTGGATAGGTTGCAATGTTTGTGATGGTAAACATGTTAAGTTAGCATGCTATTGGTAGTTGACATATTTCTTGACATAGGCACAACAATCATGCTCCATGGTGGGCCAATAATAAGTGCATAATGTGTTTAGTTATGGACATTGCACTAAAATAACCCCAAAAGTGTCGTCATGGGAAGCAGAGATGACATGATGGTTTTCTTATGGCTTGAGGCACCAAAGAAGGATGTTATCATAGCTTTATTTGTAAAGGATGTCCCTTAACAATGTATATCAGATGGCCTTTTTTCTTAAAGTTTTTCTAATGACCTAGGATAGGTTGAAAGGGAGTATGCTTAGATTAATATAGTCCTTCATTTGGAACATACAAATACTAGTAGGCTCCACTTGAACAAAGCTAACATCTAGTATTGGATTTTGTATAGAGATGTGGGTAGTATTGACATGCAAATTTTATGGAATAAGAGAGCCAAGTGAGACCATAGTATCAACATATCTATTAGTTGACCTAGGCAAGGCTTTAATTTCGTACCAGTTGAACTATGATACCAAATCTTTTGCAACTCATAAGTATTGTTTGAGTATTACACAATAACAATTGTATTTACCAGTTATATGATTAACCACTAGGAGGGAATCATCGATGATGTGGAGATATTTGGTATGCATTGCAAGGGTGGTTTTGAGACCTAAGATGAGGGATTCATACTCTGTGTTGTTGTTTGTGTAAGGGAAATATAGTTTAAAGAAGAATAGGATTGGAGCCCCATACGATGTGAAGAATACACATCCAACACCTCTCATTTGTTTGCATTTTGCATCATCGAAGAACGATGTTAGGTTCACTTTATCCTCTATGTCAACAAATTCTTCTTGTTCTAAAACATGAAAGATAGAATAATCAAGGAGCTTAATTATGAGGGGTTTTTCATCAAGGAGTGGAGCTTATGCAATCTGATCTGTGATAACTTACCCTTTGATATATTTATGATGTATGAATTCAAGATCAAATTCTAAGAGTAACATTAACCATTTGATGGTTCTGGCATTTTGGTATGATCAGCCCATAATATAACATAATGGGTTGTCCCTTCTAACCACATAAGTGATGTGATTAATTAGATAATAGAAAAGTTTCTTGGTAGTGAAGACAAGTACCAATAATACATTTTTAATATATTCGTAGTAGATTTCATAATTGACCAACATTTAGTTGATGTAATAGATGGCTTGTTCTTGTCAAGCCTCATTCTTCTGAGCCAAAAGTATATCCAAGGTAAAATTGATGGCAGATGTATAGAAGTGGAATGGTAACTCTGAGAGAGGTGGAGTTAACACCGATGGAGATGTGAGGTATAATTTGATGTACTCAAAGGCATCCTTACATACCTGATCCCATTCAAAAGACACCTCATTTTGTAATAAGTGGTTATAAGGTTTGCACTTGTCTGATAATTACATAATAAAGTGATGAATCTCTTGGATTTTTCCTTGTAGGCTACGCAATTGCTTTAAATTCATTAGGGTGGCGCAGCGATATCTTTTACTTTGTTGGGGTCGACTTCAATGCCTTGTTGTGAGATGACTAATCCTAAAAATTGGAAAGTACTTTTATTTTTTTGGATTCAACCTAACATTATGTTTTAAGAGGCAATCGAATATCTTTCATAAGATGTTGATGTGCTAGTTTCATTATTTAGATTTTTCCAAGAGGTCATCTATGTAGTCTTCCACAATTTTGTGCATGTAGTCATGGAATATGTAGGTTATGGCACGTTGGTATATAGCACCTGCATTTTTAGGCCAAATGGTATGACCTTGTAGTAGAATTTCCCCCAGGGAGACGTGAAGGATATGTTGTGTTGATCGTTGAGGTTAATCCAAATTTGATTGTAACTTGAGAATCCATCCATAAGGCATAACATTTCATTACCTACACATGATTCAACCAATATTTCAATGTTGGGAGAGGAAAATTATCTTTAGGACATGCTATGTTAAGATATTGAAAGTTTATGTATATGCACATCCCTCTTTTTGGATTTCCCTTAGGGATGACATTTGACACCCATTCAGGGTAGTCAATTGGCTAAATAAAACTAGCATTTAGAAGTTTTTGTAATTCATCTTTCACCATCAAAGTTACAATGGGGTGCATTTGTGAAGCCATTATTTTATAGGTTCAGCATCTTTATCTAGTGTTATGTTATGGACCACCATAATGGGATCAAGTATCAGCATATCAGTGTAGGACCAAGCAAATATATTTTTGTACTCTTTGAGGAGTTCAATTAATTTTTCACATTCTTCAAGAGAAGCTTATCCCAATTTGAATAATGCAATGATTCTAGGGATCATCGCTAATATTGATATCGATGGTGTCCTCTACCAACGTGTGGGATCCATCCTCTAATGGGTAGGTATAGGAATAAGGTGTATATCATATGTGATATTTTCTATGTGAGTTTCACTGCCATTTTTAGTTTCCACCATTGTAGAAGGCTGATGAAGTGGGGGGATGTAGGTGTTGGTATGGCATAGGAATTATGGGGTAGAGAGGAAATGATGCGGGGATGGATTGGGTGGAAGGTGGTTGAAATCAATGTAATCAATATTTATGGGGAGGACGTGATTAGGATGTATCATATATCAAAAGGGGGAAACCAAATCAACTAAGATCATGTTGATTGTATGGTGCGTTAACATTGTGCAGAGCTCAATATTGGTAGGTGTAACAGGCTGAATCGGGTCCTGTGGTGGTGGCAGGAGTAAACGTAGAATGGGGTGGATAAGTAGTTAGAGGATGTGGTAGATGTGGATATTTGCATGGGAGAATAAATAGAAGGATGAGCAGTGGGATGGAAAACATACAAAGGAAATTGATGTCTCCATCAGGTGGCTCAATCATTGAAAAAAGAGAGGAAGACATATCCTCATAGGTATTTGAATTGATAGAGAGATTGTCGAATTGTAAGTCCAACTCATCTTTGAAGATATCAAGAGATTCTAGGTGAATCATGGTCACCTAAAAGGAGGAGGAATGTTAATCGAATATTCAAGGGATCATATTCCGATAGGAGAGTCGCATTATGAATCAATGGGGTCCTCTTACTCATCATCTATAGATGTGATATCGAGACTTTTAAGTTCATATTTTGATATATCCTCAGTTTGATAATGATATCCTAAACATAATTTATCATTAAGCTATAGGAAATGAGGATTTATGAGGGAACATCATCCCTACTCGTGGTGACCTAGACCAAACACATGCTAGTTATATTGATAAAACTAGCATAAGACAAAATATGAGTTGGATAGGAATTCAAGGCTTGCATAGGATGAGGGTTCAGGTTCTGGAGGTGTTGTTGCTTTTAAGGAGGTATCACTACCTTCATACATAAATTTGGTTTGGTTTTTTGGGACCCCCATTGGAATAACAATGTCGACAATCAAAGGTATATTTTGTGGTTGACCAAAATTATGTGTTTTTGAATGTTAGGTGGTGTGATACTAGTTTTATGTACCACATATTCTCCTGGTCCTCGACTTGTCATAAGCACAGAGATGTGTGGTGTTTCAAGATGAGTTTGCAATATTAAGGATCCAAAATTTATTGACGAAGAGAAAGCAAATGTGGATGCTTGTGAGTAAGATGGAAGGTTGGTGGATGTGGAGGAGATGAGAGGTGGTAGAGTGCTATCTCTAGGAGGAGGATAGGAAGTAGAGATATTAGAGGTGGGGGATGAGGTATCCTGTGAGTTGTGAAAGGAGGGGTTGGAAAAGGTTTGTGGATTGTTGGACATTTGGTCATAGGGGAGATGAGATTGGGTGAATGGTGAGGTGGTTGTGGTTGTGGATGTGGATTTTGTTGCTTGGATAGTGATTGGAGGTGTGATGGGTGTTATTTTGAGTTGGGTGGATGAAAGGATAGGAGTTGATGGTAATGTAACCAAATTGTAGTATTTAAATGGATCATCATCAACTTTGATGCGATACACTTGTCCATCATGTAAGTATTTGATGCAATAATGGATGGTATAGGGAATGCATTACGTCATGAATCTAAGGTCTCCCTAGGAGGATATTGAACTACATTTCTCCTTCAATGATATGACATAAAGTGGGTATGATTTTGATGCCTACTTTTATGGTGTTGAAAATATTGAGCATGTTGTGTTGTCATTGATGTCAAAGGTTTGATGTCAAAAGGTTGATGTCAAAGAGAGTTTGGTATGGCAGAAATATTCTTCTATGATTGAATAATTATGCAAGGCAAGGCTCATCTCAAAGCAAGGAAATTGGTAAAAAAATAAAAGTTATAATATTTATTTTTAAATATTATACACAAAGGGACAAAGGTTTGCAAGAGAAAAGAAAAGTGTTGGTCAAATATCTGCCTAATCAATAAACACTGCGTTTATGCGCCCTAGATACGGCCAACATTGAAAGGCCGGAGGAAAGAGATGTCCTCCGTGCCAATCTCCAGAGAGGGCTGGTTCCCGAACTAAATCCTAAAATGGTAAAAGACTAGGGATGCAGGAAAGAAATTGGAAATAACAGAAAGAGATGGGAAATATGGCCACAGGCCAAAGTGCAGGACTGGTGTTAGACTAACTAGCAGGAAAAAACCCAAGCACAAATTAGCATTTATGAAAGCAAACAGAATAGAATAGGCTCATAATATTGCCATAGCAACTATCAAAATGGTACTCCAACATTCACCTTCTCATTAGCAACTTTAAATCCAATGACAGAATTTAAATACAACAACAAACCAGATAGACGAATGGAAATAGAAGCACAATGTACAGAAAGTAATCACACACAAGACCACTCACGAATTCAGAAGTTTGATGCCTTCTATTAATGTAGAGAGCTTAAAGAAATCTCTCGCAAAATGTCTAACTCCCTTTTACAATGAAATTTGCCTAGTATTTATAGAGGTTTTCACCTCTTTCATTTAATACATATGAGAGAAGAATGTCCCGGGATCTAAGACACAACTACCAAAATCCTCCTCGAATTCTTTGAAAATCCATTCACCTGGGGAACAAATTCCTGAAAATCTAAACTTCGGACGGAGGTGCGCATGTTAGGAGAAAACATTAAATTCTTTGGATCGCTTCTGATACATTGGAAATCATGAAAGCCCATTTCTCTTTGCCTTCCTCTTCGTGATCCACAAAATGGAGTAACTAAAGGCACCCTTCATTAAATACTAAATTCAACGTCTTGACCAAATTCCTGTTCGCTCAATTTATCTTCGTCCCAACATCAGCTTCGCCCCTTCGTAACTTAGCAAACGCGCACGATCTTAATAAACAACATGTTCACCCCTAGGAAAGGTGAACGACATGTTCACCCCTAGGGAAGGGCGAACGTGATCTTTCATCGTCACTAGGTGGTTCACCCATAGGAGGGGCGAACGTCATGTTCGTTCGAGCGCGTGGGCCATCAAATATTTCCAAGGCGCGTTCACCCCTAAAAAGGGTGAATGACACGTTCACCCCTAAGAAAGGGTGAACGCGATTCTATGCTTAGATAATTTCACCTTTATGCATTAAAAATAGATTCGCCCCAAGAAAGGGCGAATGGGGCGTTCGCCCCACCTCAAGGGCGAACATAAATATATATGAAGATTTTTGCCAAATTTTCTTCGAAACTTATTTTCTTCACTCCTTTCAGATTTCAATGGATATTTCTTCTTGATTTTTACAAAGGATAAATTCAAAGAAGAATTCCTTCAAAATACATAGATTTCTATAGACCGAATATTATTCAAAGTATTACATATGAAAGTTAAAATATATACTATCGCTTCGTACAAAAATTGAATTTTAGGACTTAAACAAAAATTTCCCAATGAATACAAAATGGCCAACATTTCTTGGTGACTCATGGGGTATCCAGCTCGCATGGATGCAAGTGATCCCAGGCCTTTATCCATTGGGTGCAGAGTCTGTATAGTAGATGCGATCATTATGGCTGCAAACGTCTCATTTTTTGGTGGCTGCCTGTGCGCGCTCTTGTCTCTCTACCTCCGTTGTGACTCTGAGCACTTCAACACGTTCAGCTTCCTCCATCGCTTTCACCATTGCTTCACGATCTGCCATCGCTTTCTCTTCTTGCTCTACAATAATCTTCGAAAGGGCCTCGTAAGTGTGAACAACATCATGCCAAGCTTCGATGGTAAATAAGCAATGAACGCTAAGAGATTCATAAATGAAGTGAAGACTTTGCACATCCGTCAAGCTGAGGTGCTTCGAATGCTGGGCCAATTCATAAAGAGATAGCTCCAAGCGCGTATACTTCTCCATCAGAGGCAACACTTGCACTTCAGTAAGGGGCTCATCCAAGGTGTTAATATCTATAGTATCTTCAATGAATGCACTCCAGAGCTCTTGCAATTGCTCCATCGAAAGAGGCTCACCCCATTCATCTAGGAAGGTAGTGAAGCCCAGCTAGTCAATAGTCTCAAAATGAGACATCAAAATATTATGCTCCCACTCAATAGTATTGAGGATAGCCCACCCTTCATTTACAAGGTCCATGCACTAAAAATAGCTTCGTAGGGTTACTCGCGCTCGGGACCAGGCATAATCCATCTCGTTGAGAGGGTGAATATGCAAAGGTGTATTCAACAAAGCTTGTATCTTCACAATTGTCTCCATATAGGGTGAAAGCAACTCCTCCATAGAATCAATCATTTGTTGCCCAAGCTGGATCTGTATCTATGCTTCCCATAAATACTGCAACACCTTGACGACATGTGCGGCCAACTTCATAGAATTTTGGATGGAGCGAAGGCGAATGTCTCTTACACTATCGCACGAAAATCCTGCAATAGGCATGGCCTTGGCTTCAAGCTGCTTCTTGAGTTCTTCTACCTATTGCTGAAGGTTATGCATTTCAATTCGAGCAGCATCACGCTCCTTCAAGTGCACCTTGACTTGATTGTGCAAATATTCATTTTTAGTGGCCATTTTTTCTTCTGTCACCTTGCTCTTGGCCAGTGCGCTCTCAAACTCCAGCACTTTATCTTGCACCTCAAAATATTTTTCTTTATAGTGCTCCCCATGCAAATACAATGAGCTCATATCTACTTGCATGTTACCCATTTTTTCAATGGGATCAATCCACGTCAGATCTTCAGTGATAGTCTCAAAAACATAATCTTCAGGCTGCAACTCGCCTTGGGGTTTCTGAACCAGCGGAGTGAATGTTGTCACATGAGCCTCCTTGGCAATTGGATCGAAAGCCACCTTCTTGATCGGCCGCGCTAGTGCCAAAGCTTCCTTTCATCGCATACTCTTCAACCATTGGGAAGAGCTCAGGTGCGCTCGATTTAATTTTTCAATGTCTGGCTACTTGCGGGCTACCTGCACATCTAGAATAGTCTGCAGCTCCAAAAATGGTGTAAATGGGACAAAAAATTCTGAGCGACTAGGCCCAGTGGACACGGATGACACAGATTGAAGTGGAGGAATGGATACGAGAATGGTGGAAGGGAGAGAAAGGGTGGATGAAGTGGTAGACACAGGTGCGGCTGTAGTTATGCTAATCCTAGATGGAACTTGCGTACTAACAGCCGTAATGGTAGAAGAAGTGACGACCGAGGGAAGGGGACGAAAAAAGGATTTTCCCTCGATGCATACGAACTAAAAGAAATAGAGGACAAAGGAGCGGGAATGAAAGAAGGAGCAACAGTGATTTCAGAAATAGAAGAAGTAGAAGCGGAAGAGGGAACCATGGAAAATGAAATGGAAGGAATACCAAAGGATGGAGAGATAGAAAGTGGAGGGGACGAAAATGTAACAGATGGGACCGAAGAAGAAATCACTGCGTGCTCGATGAGAGAAAGGGAAGAAGAGGGAAAATATGACGTACCTTGGGGTGCAAGTGCCACTTGTTCTGTGGATGGGGGAGGTTGTGCAACTGCCTCCTCTTCTTGATTTACCTCATATTCACCAACATTGAGGGCTATTTCCTCATTCAAAATCTCAACATGAGAATTTTTAGAAAGTTGCTCCTCCTCCTCTTGTTGTGCCATCGAAAACATTTGCGCTACTGAAGTAGGGAGCTCAACATTGGGTGAAGGGTTCACTACCGATATAGAGGTGACTGTGGAACTTGACGTAGTAGGAATCATAGTACCCAAAGACATGGGTGTTGTAATAGTGAATGTAGTGGTCATGCTAGTGCGAGGTCATTTAGCTACTTTAGGAAATGGAGGTGCCATCGGTTGTCTCTGCTGCTTGGGTGCGGGAGCCTCCTCCTGAGGGTGCTTCATTCTTTGAGACCACATTTGGAAGACATATTGTTGTTCTTCTTCTTCTTCATCCTTGGCTTCATCCTCAACCGTAGGACTCTCCTCCTCAGGTTCACTTTCGCCACTTTTGAACTGCTAAAAACTTTGTGGTAAAATAGTGGCAAAAGCAACGGGTTGATAGGACTCCATGAACCTATCATAAACTTCAAAAAATTGGGTATCAAGCTTCAACCCGTAAGCAGCATACGACTTCCTCCGATGAATGTGCATCACCCACCAGTTCATAATTTTCTCCTCCTTCCAATCAGGATTTGCTTCTTTGATAGTTGTGAACAGACCCGGAGGAGGAATATGTGTTGTATTCTTCTCTGGATTATACTTCGCTTCCTGCTCATAGTAATCATGCCATGGAGGAAGGGAGGACATCTTCTCTATATGCCAGTTCATGTCTGGCCCATCAAAATTATTTCATCACTTCTGAATATCCGGGCGCGGGCAGCAATGAAAGGTCTTCGCCTTAATAAATTCCAAAAAATTTTGAGTGGGTCGTATCGCCAATGCTGCGGCAACTCAATTAGTCCCAGGTCCTGAAGCGCCACCGTCAGAAGGTGATTTTGCCCAACCTGGTTCACTTCTATACTTTCGAACTTAAAAGGCATAGTACAAGTTGTCCTTTTTCCTCATCCAGAGCCGTATATGTCATTGATATAATCCATCTGGCGCACAACTTCCATTGCAAAAATGTGCATAGTAGCAAAATAAGGCAACAAAAATGGTTTACCTGTATATCCAAAAATTTGAACAACCACGCCCTGAGTGAGCAAAAATACGTCACCCTTCTCCTCTGAAACAACAACATCTCTCAAGTCACGCGACACTCGGTCACAACTGCCACAAAGCAATTCAATGGTAGGGCCCAAAAACCAGCTATTAAAGTTGTAGATAGACTCTTTCTTCGTTAACACCTGAGTCCACTTATAAACTGGTAGGGGCTCATTCTTTTCACCTTTCTACGTAACAACAATAAAAGAAAAATGTCGTTGCATCTGGAAGAAGAAGAACCATACCAGCAGTGAAGTGTACCAAAATGATCTGGACTTTCCTTCTTGCAATTTCTGCAACTAAGAATTGATTCTTCGAGAAATAAATTTAGCCCAATCAAAATAAATCAGATTTCCACCCTACCTCATAGCAGCGGGAGAATAAAATTCCACCTTGCAAATACATTGAGCCATAGCTGCCTACCATTTATGCACCATTTCATCTGAGGGTAACCCAACAATCTAGGCAAGCATGGAATAGATGTCCTAGCACTTGAACTCTGAAAGAGGTTTAGGCAAATTTGGTAGCTGCCCCATCTGTGGCTCCTTGACGAGCTGAGTTTCCATGAATTGTCTCATAATAACTATGGAAACATACCTATCCTCTTGCTCATCCATATGAATTTTCTTGCTTACTACATAACTCGATACGCTCACCCCATAGGCAAAAGCCTCTCGGACCTCATCTAGTGTAATCGTAAATAGAATCTCTTTCCTAGCATTTTGGATGGCCCTAGTAGAGGAGTCATAAAATTGTGCAATTAACTGAATAAGCTCAGGGCATGGGTGCATGGGCGAACAAAGATACCATGAAAGCTATGAATTGTGAGGTGTTGTGAGCCAACTATTGTAGGAAACCCCCTGACTCACTACAACTTTGAACTCTTGCCTCAACCGGTCAACTCCCTTATGCATGATCAAACAATCACCAATTTTAGCCATTTTATCTTCATAGGGATCCAGGTCAACATAATCATTCTATCAAGCTTTCTTAGCCCTCGAACTCCTTTCTCATTTCTTAGCTGGCTTCGCTTCTACAACTTCCTACACCTCTTTTGGTTCTTTACTACATCTGCCCATCTTGCCAGATAAAAAGCTATGACACTTCTACAATTTCCTACTCCGAGACTTCCAAAAACTCCTCTGCACTTCGAAACGCAGGATACAAAGAAGCAAAAATTTTAAAAATAAGGAAAAACAAAATTTACCCTTTACCTCCCAAAATTTATAGAGGCGCTATCAACTACTACAGTAATTACAGAATTAAATGCAGGCGCATCTTCGGAGAGAAATATTCTTCAAAAAACTGCTCAAACGTCCTTTCCAAGGCGCAAAAATCCTCTTCTCTGATTCACCAGATTCTCCTAAAAAATTATGCCCTCTGCACTGCGCAATCTTATAGAAAAATGTGCCCTAGCACCAGAAGCTTGTTAGGGAAACCAACCCAGCCGTTAATTACCCAATCATCAATTCTGACTGTTGCCTTGAAAAGCTCAATCCGAGGGCCTCCCACGTTTGAAAATCATTACTTGAATTCGGTGCCCACTACTTTCGATTATCACCACGTAACCTTGGGGTGAATTAGTTTTCCAAACATGCCTTTGAGAATATCTTCTTCGGAAAATCCTTTTGAGCACTTATAATTCCATGGGCGATTCTTGTCTTCATACAAAAAGTATTTCCTTCCATGCATTTTTACTTCCATTTTTTATTTTTTTTATATTTTTAACACTTTTTTTTTTCCCATGACTGTCATCAAAGTGCATTCACTCTAGAGATAGGTGAACATGACGTTCGCCTTCTCCAAGAGGCGCACACGAAGCTCTATCACCACTTTGCCAATATTGAGTTCCATTTTTCAGGCGAACAAAATTTTAATAATCATTTTTTCTTTAATTTAGAAACATATTTATACCTATGCAGAATTGTCTAAAACACAAAAATATTTACATATATACAAGGTGTTACCTTTGATTTGAAATTATGAAATATAAGCCTTCAGATGAAGGCCATTCACTGGAATAGGAAGCTCGTACCCTTCCATGTCACAAAGTCGAAATGCATTAGAAGAGGTGACAACAGAAATTCGAAAAGGTCCTTCCCATATTGCATCAAATTTATGATGTTTTCCTGGCTTTGATTTCTTTTCATTCCATTTTAATACCAAATCGCCTACCTGGAAGCTTCGATCAGATGTTCTTTTCTCGAACCACTTCCTCATATCCGCAGCATGTTCTACGAAAGCATGGTAAGCTAGCTCCCTTTCTTCTTCTAATTGTAACAACTACGCCAGTCTTGCCTCCATAGGATTATTTTCTTCATTTTCATCTTGGAACATCTGCAACGTTTGGAGCACAGGAAGCTCAATATGAGTAGGAAGGATAACTTCTTTCCCATAAACCAAAGCATACAGGGAGGTTTTTATAGACTTCTTCACTGAAATGCGGTCAGCCCAAAGTGCTTGATTTAATAACAAATGCCAACTTCTCTTATTGTCGCCCATTATTCTTTTCAAAATACGAAGCAAATTTTTGTTGGTAGACTCAGCCAATCCATTCCCCTGTGGGTAATAATTGGAAGATGTCTTCAAGTAAATACCATATCTGCTAGCGAATTCTATAATTTTAGCTCCAATGAAGGGAGTACCATTGTCAGTGACTAAAGAATCTGGTATACCAAAATGGGTGATGAGGCTTTCCATAAAAGAAATAACAGTCGCCTGATCTGCTTTCTTGGTGGGTATAGCTTCCGCCCATCTGGTGAAGTAGTCTATCATGGTCAAAATATATTTATGTTCCGTAGAGGAGTGTGGATCAATAACTCCTATAAAATCGAGACCCCACTATTGAAAGGGTGCTTCCACCTGGATCGGATGCAGCGGTGATGCTCCTTTTCTAACTCGACCCACATATCTTTGACAACTGTCACACTACTGGCTTATCTTGTGTGAATCGATGAACAGAGTGGGCCAATAATACCCCGCCCGAATAATTTTTAGAGCCATAGGTCTACCTGCATAATGCCCTCCTGATAGCCCGAAATGGAACTCTTCCAAAAATTTTCCCTTCTCAGAATATTTTACACATCTAAGGAGTATACCATCAATATTCTTATAATATAGTCCATTGGGCAACAATACATACCTGAGCGCCTACAATCTGAACCTTCGGCGCTGTGAAGGGTTAAGGTGGCTAGGACACCTTCCAGAAGTAAAATACTCAATGAGTTCCTCGGTCCACTCTTTGTCGCCTGTTGCACTATTCACACAAATCACATCTTCACGACTTGTCTCAACAACAACGCTTTTGGCCAACTCTTGACACAGAGCGTGCCCACGAACCAATTTCATCGGCTTGATCTCTACATCATACTCCTGGATCTTCGAGACCCATCCGACCCTCTTATCACCCAGTTCTCCTTGAATTATAAAATTTTGAACGTCAGGATGAATGACGTAAACCACAGTCTTACTCTGAGAAACAAAGTGGTGAAACTTCTTCAATGCTTTCATAACTGCATAAACCTGCTTCTCTATAAAGTTGTACTTTTCCTGGTGTGGTGCTATAACCTGGCTTAGAAAAGTGATAGGCTTTTCTTCGCCATCATCTTGTTTTTGTGTTAGCATGACAGCATAGCTCTCCTGCTCACCTACTGCATAAAGTATAAAGTCTTTGGAGTAGTCAGGGTTGATCAACACTGGCGCTTGAGTAATCCTCTCTTTGATTTCTTGAAAAGCTCGCTTCCTGGCTTCTGTCCACTTAAACTCAACATTCTTCTTCAAGAGCTCAGTCATGGGCTTGACGACTTGGGCAAAATCGGCAATAAACTTACGAATGAAGTTTATCTATCCAAAGAAGGACTGCAAGTCTTTCTTATTAGCTGGTAACGACAATTTCATGAGTGCTTCGGCTCATGCAGGGTCTATGGCCAATCCTTCCTATGAAATCACATGGCCCAACAACTTCCCTTCCTTGACCACAAAAATTGACTTCTTCGGATTTATGGAAATCCCAAATTCTTGACACTTCTCGAATATTTGCCTCAGATGGAAAACATGATCTGTTCTGCAATGTGAAAACACCATCATATCATCAAGATAAATCACAATGATTTTATTTAGCAACTCACCAAAGGTGACGTCCATGGCTCTCTAAAAAGTAGCACCAGCATTTGAAAGTCCAAAGGGCATCCATTGGTAAGTGAATGTGCCCCACTTAGTTGTAAACATCATCTTGTATTGATCTTCATCCTTAACCCAAATTTGATTGTACCCGAAGAAGCCATCCAACAAGGAAAATCTCTGAGCACCAGCCACAACATGAAGAATCTGGTCTATCTGAGGTAGAGGATAATGGTCCTTGAGTGATGCCTGATTTAAATTTTGAAAATCAATGCACAGACGTATGTCCCCATTCTTCTTTCTTACAGGAACCAGGTTTGCCACCCAGGTGGAATGCTTAATAGGGTAAATGATCTTCGCCTCAAGCATCTTCAGTAACTCTGCTTTCATGAGGACTTCGATCTTGGGATTAACAGGGTGTTGCTTCTATCGAAAAGGCTTAACTCCTTCTTGTAGCTCAATAGTGTGCTGAATCACATTCTTGTCATATCCTTTCAAGTCCTGATAACTCCATGCTACAATATCTAGATATTCATAGCACAAATTTCTAATGCCTTCAATCTCATCTGATTCGCAATCGGTACCAATCTTGATGATCTTTCCTGGCTCCAACTGCAATTCTCTGTATTCCTTGGCATCCACCTTAATCCTATGTTTATCAGCCCTATCACTTTGATCAAATAAACTTTCTAGTGAAATCAAACCTCTAGGAATATGATTATTCCTTAACTGAATCATTCCTTCCTTTTCTTCCTCCACAAGAATTCTATCTTCTGCGCTGGCAGCTTCTTTGAGCAGAAAATTCACTATTTTCTCATCATTATCAAACACCTACCAATAGAGGCCCTTATCTAGAATGGAAGGTCTGTAAATCACCCTCACCATCTTGGGCTTTCGGACCACTTGCTCAGTAGGAGAATAATTAGCGCCCAGGGAAGCTAAAATGTCGGCATGTCTATTTTGTTCTCGAGGAATCGCCTGAATATTCAAAGCTTTAAATGCTTCCAAAATATCCCACACTCTATTGTGATAAGCCTTCAAGTAATGTTGCTTTGACACACATCTATTTGTAACTTGATTGACTATAAGCTCGAAATCGCCAAAAATCTATAGTTGTTCAATTCCCAACTTTTTGGCCTTTTTCAAGCCAAGGCATAATGCTTCGTATTCAACTGCGTTATTTGTACAGCTCCAGGTCAATCTGTAGGAGTAAGTTTTTTGTATGCCTTCAGGGGAGACCAACACAACACCTACTCCCGCACCATTCTTACATCGAGCGCCATCAAAGAACAACTTCCATAACTGATGCGAAATAGGTTCTAGGGGCTCAAGGACTTGCTCTTGGGACTTCTCTATCTTCTGAATTGAATAACAACCAATATCCATTCCAATCATAGCATTGAAATCTATCAGCAGAAACTCATCTTCCAAGTGAAGCTCCTCAGGTGCTTCTTCAACTAGACCAACCTCTTCCAATTCTTCGGTCATCATGTTCACCGTGCCTGGGACTTGTTCTGCCTCCTCTATATTTTCAATATGAAAAGGGGAGGGCTTCTCATTATGAATGTGAATTCGCCTACCCTTGAATGAAATCTCCAAATGTGAATAATCTAGGGAAAGATAACCTCCCAGCTTAGTTGTGAATTCTCTTGAAAGACACATGCTAAAGTAGGGCTCTAAATCAACAACCACAACTTCCTGGATGACAATAATCTATGGCATGCTATGGAGCACAATTGGAATGTCCTTGATTACTCCAATAGTCTTAACTGGCGTACCATCCAACTGTAATACTCCTGGACTGCTCCTCGTATACTCCATTCCCATTACCTCGCATACTGCCTTCGGCATGACAGTAGTGGCAGCACCAGAGTCGATCATACAATTATGCATGATCCACCCTTCCATTCTCAAAGATAAGTAAAATGGGGGAGGCCAATTTTTACCTATCACCGAAGTGGGGAGCGCTTGAGCCAAGACTATTTGCAAATGATCTTTCTTTTGGTCTTTGGCGGTCTTCAGAGATTCTTGCAATAAATCAATCTGCCTAGGTAATTGCAATGCATCATACAAGCTAATCCTTGCTGGGATTTTCTTCATTTCTTCCATGATACTATAGCCACGAGTAGGTGAGACCTTTTCTTCTAGGGGCCGCTCATACTTATCTCGATACTACTGCGTAGCCTCTACTCTTTGCCTTTTTGTCAATGAAGGATACTTGAGTCTTTCCTTAGCTTGCTCTTTTGTCTCGCTAGGGACTGGAGCAGTGGTGATGCATTGCGAAGTCGAAGGCTGAGCTTGCGCTTTATCTTGTGCTTGCCTAGGTGATGGATTTTTTGACTTGTCAGCATCAAGAATCTTTACCGAGGATGCCCGCTTCTCTTCCTACACTTTTGGAGCTGCAGGTACTTTCAAAGGTTGCAAGTCTACAGGATCAACAGTCACTGGCCTCTTTCCAGACCTAGTGAGGACTGAAACTTGCTCTGGAGATGACACCATACAATTATGCTCCACTTCTCAAATCATATTAACTTGCCCACCCGAAGAACTTTTTGCTAATGTCTGAACATAGTTCAGATGCACCATACATGTATCTTCACCATGAGGATCATTACATGTAGAACACCAATATGTCCTTTCAGACACATTAACCTCATCATTTACTTGCATCATGGTGTTTTTCTTGGGTCCCCTATTGGTAGATGCTTGCTCTCGGGTGATTGGTGGAGTCTGAAACCTTCTTGATCGGAACTCAGCCTCGGCTTGCTTCTTCCTCATAGTGGTAAGCTCATTGGATATCATCCTCAAAGCCGCATTATTGGATTTTACTTCTTGTAACAAGGTCATGAGGGGATCTGTATTGGGTGATGGAGTTGGCGCTGGCAATGGCAAGGGTGCTTGCGATGCGGGTAAGGGTAAAGGGGTTGGAGGTACTGGCAATGTTGGAAAAGAAATGGATGAAGGTTATGATGGTACTAACAAAATGGGAAATTATGGGAAGCTCATAGCAGATGACTATGGGACAGGGATAGGAGCTACTTGAGGGGAGCCCAAATTCCATGAAGGGACAGGATACATCGATGACATAGGCTACAAAAATGCATTAGAGTAAAGATATTATGGCAGATCAGGGAGAATAGGCATCATTGCCTTCGGAGGAAGCCTACCTACAATAATCAAATCTGATTCAACCTTTTGAGCTTGTGTATAGAGATCCGAGAATGTGGTCACATTGGCCTAGTGCACCGCCATACCAATATCGATATTGAGCGCTCGAAGATAATAAAATGTTGCTTGCTCATGGGTTGGCCGCAAACCATCTGGAACCCTCTACCAGCTTTGCGCAAATCGAACATTAAAATCTACAAGTTCCTCTTACGGATGTCTTTGAATCGAGGTGAACTAGTGCAACAGAGAATATGGATCAGCTTGCTCATGGAAATTCTTAATCAACAATTCTACCAATTGATCCCATGAGGTAATGGTACCAGGCTACAAATATCGGTACCAATACAACAATTTCCCTCTTAATGACAAAACCAAAAGTTTTATCATCACATCCTCATCAGTTATATCATGAATAGTTGCAAGAGAGGCCACATCTTGGATATGCTCATATGCAATTTTTCTAGTACCATCATATGTGGGTAAAGCCTTCAGAGCAGCTTGAGGTACGAGATTTTGTGCCTACAAATTCAGTGCTCCTGAGCTATTCCAAGCCAAAACTGCCTTGGAAGTTGTTGTTGATGTGGTGGAGGATTCTGAGCCATGTGAACAGGAATATGGGGAGTAGGTTACGGGGCGCTAGTGGTTGTACTAGGCGGAGGCTGAGGAAAACTGGTGGTAGTACTTACAGGACTTACAAGAGCGAAAAACACACCAGCTAACCGGGAAGATGAAATGGATGGTATGGATGGGATATGAGGAAGTGAAGACGTCCATCGAAAAGTGGCTATTTGAGGATGCTCTCCTAGCCTTTGAATGTCTAGTTCATAAAATCTAATATGATTATCAGGATTCTTGGCTTTTGATCTTGTATTCATGAGAAACAACTTTCGTCATCCTCACGCTTATGGAGTTCTGGGTAAAAATTGAGTCGCCAGATGTTCTAATCTCAAGCAGGAAGGCGAACACCAAACCTAGCACTGCTGAAAGTGGAACCTTGAAAGTCCCACCAGGCGTGCCAAAAATTATTGGTCAAATATCTACCTAATCAATAAACACTGCGTTTATGCACCCTAGATACGACCAACATTGAAAGGTCGGAGGAAAGAGATGTCCTCCATGCCAATCTCCAGAGAGGGCTGGTTCCTGAACTAAATCCTAAAATGGTAAAATACTAGGGATGCAGGAAAGAAATTGGAAATAATAGAAAGAGATGGGAAATATGGCCATAGGCCGAAGTGCAGGACTGGTGTTAGACTAACTAGCAGGAAAAAACCCAAGCACAAATTAGCATTTATGAAAGCAAACAGAATAGAATAGGCTCATAATCTTGCCATAGCAACTATCAAAATGGTACTCCAACATTCACCTTCTCATTAGCAACTTTAAATCCAATGACAAAATTTAAATACAACAACAAACCAGATAGACGAATGGAAATAGAAGCACAATGTACAGAAAGTAATCACACACAAGACCACTCATGAATTCAGAAGTCTGATGCCTTCTATTAATGCAGAGAGCTTAAAGAAATCTCTCGCAAAATGTCTAACTCCCTTTTACAATGAAATTTGCCTAGTATTTATAGAGGTTTTCGCCTCTTTCATTTAATACATATGAGAGAAGAATGTCCCGAGATCAAAGACATAATTAGCAAAATCCTCCTCGAATTCTTTGAAAATCCATTCACCTAGGGAACAAATTCTTAAAAATCTAAACTTCGGACGGAGGTGCGCATGTTAGGAGAAAACATTAAATTCTTTGGATCGCTTCTGATACATTGGAAATCATGAAAGCTCATTTCTCTTTGCCTTCCTCTTCGTGATCCACAAAATGGAGTAACTAAAGGTGCCCTTCATTAAATGCTAAATTCAACATCTTGACCAAATTCCTGTTCGCTCAATTTATCTTCGCCCTAGCATCAGCTTCGCCCCTTCGCAACTTAGCAGGCGCACGCGATCTTAATAAACAACGTGTTCACCCCTAGGAAAGGTGAACGACACGTTCACCCCTAGGGAAGGGTGAACGTGATCTTTCATCATCACAAGGTGGTTCACCCATAGGAGGGGCGAACGTCATGTTCGGGCGCATGGACCATCAAATATTTCCAAGGCACGTTCACCCCTAAAAAGGGCGAATGACACGTTCACCCCTAAGAAAGGGCGAACGCGATTCTATGCTTAGATAATTTCACCTTTATGCATTAAAAATAGATTCACCCCAAGAAAGGGCGAATGGGGCGTTCGCCCCACCTCAAGGGCGAACATAAATATATATGAAGATTTTTGCCAAATTTTCTTCGAAACTTATTTTCTTCACTCCTTTCAGATTTCAATGGATATTTCTTCTTGATTTTTACAAAGGATAAATTCAAAGAAGAATTCCTTCAAAATACATCAGATTTCTACAGACCGAATATTATTCAAAGTATTACATATGAAAGTTAAAATATATACTATCGCTTCGTACAAAAATTGAATTTTAGGACTTAAACAAAAATTTCCCAATGAATACAAAATGGCCAACACAAAGCAAAGGTTTAAAATAAAGGCCATGATTTAAAAGAGAGGAGATAATATTATAATATTTTTAATATTATAGTACTTGGGCTAAAAGGTTTTTATTTGAAAAAGAAAGAGAAATTGAAGACAAGTTTAGCCCAAGGGTGTTAAAAATAATATTATAATATTTTAAATATTATAATATAAGTTTGAAAGGTTGAAGGCGCTAAAAATCTTGGAGGGCATGTTAATATTTTAATTATTTCAAAAGGTGCCAACGTCAATGCATGAAGGGGAGAGCATATTTAAAGGGGGTGAATTATTTCATTTGCCTAAGTTTGAGACCAACCAAAATCGTGATATCCGCTCAATCATTCAATTCGTTGAAGGCAGAGTAGAAGGAAAGGACAGGTACATGATTTTTTAAAAATAAATTCAAAAATTCAATAAGGAGTGCAACAATTTTGTATTCTGATATAGGGGGCTAGCCTAGATGGCAAGGAGGCACTGTGCTAGATCACTGGCAGAGAGGTCTCGAGTTTGAAGCATGGTAGGGACAGTTTTGCTAAAGTTTTGGTTGAGAAGGATTTCGTGTGGTAGGTTAAATAGAAGCACATGCACTTTGGTTGTTGTGTGGGCAGGTAGCCCATGCGGTGTCCTAGCTTTGCACTAGGGCACGGGCCAGCTAGAGGTGGCAGGTTTGAATTGCAGTGGCAGCGTTAGTAAGGGCACAAAATTTTTAATTAAATTTGCTATAAGGTATGTGTTGGTTTTATTATGTTAGGGAGTCATAAGGGTGTGAGTTATAAAGTTTTGTTTTACAAATAGGGAGTCATAAGGGTGTGAGTTATAAAGTTTTGTTTTGCAAATAGGGAGTCATAAGGATGTGTTATAAAAGCTTTCTATTTTGCAAATAGGAATCATAAGGGTGTGTTTTATAAAGTTTTTATTTTGCAAATAGTATAAAGAGGAAATATTTTTACATGTGAAAATAGGAGGTATTAGGTGTATGAAAGTGAATTAAAATTGTACTATGCACTTAGGGTTTTGGATGATTATAAGGTATATTATTGATATTGAAAATTATTTGTGCCTTTTACAAGTAGGACTTATAAGGTGTTACTGTGGTTTGATTTTTTGTTGTAATTTTTGTATGGTGAAAACAAAGTTTGGGGTGATTTGATAATTGTTAATGCCCTATATTTTGAGAATAAAAGGAGAGTCATTGAGCATCATTTTCATATTTCATTGTACACATATTTTCGAGAAGAAATTTAATGTTGATGGTTTGTAAATAAAAACCTACTAACTAGTTTTGAAGTGGCACTTTGAAAAGGGAATTCTTTTGAGACAGGTTTTTGAGGGCACATCTTCATCAAAGCAAGTTAAGAGGTATGGTGATATTATTATTTCTTTAAGGTGTTTGGTTGAGCAAATATTTTTGAATCATAAGGTGGATAAATAAGGATTATATATGTGCATTGTTGGAAATATTTGAGCTAGGGTTTGTGAAACAAATTGTGCATCCTTGTTGAAATAAATTGGAAACACTTGTGCTAGAGTTTGTGAACAAGTTGTGCTTCATTATTGAATGAGATTGGAAACACATGTGCTAGGGTTTGTGAACAAATTGTATTTCATTGTTTGAATGAATTTGTGAAGCTTTTGGGCATTGGTTTGAGTGACATTGAATGTGAATGAGCAAGTGTTAAGAAACCAATTTTGTAAAGAAAATTTGTGCATTATTGTGCTTGATCTTTGAGAGCAAATTTGCAAGGAACGAAGGGCAGTTTTGTGAAGCAAATTTATGCACTAGCTTTGATTGATATTGAGATAAATTTACAAAGGTTATAGGGCAATTTTGTGAAGCAATTTGTGCATTGGGCTTGTGTGATATTTGGAAAGAACATATTGTAAAATTGTATTACATATCAATTTTTATGTGTTCTTGAACAAGAATTCTGGGTAGAATATGTCTGAGGTATTTTGATCAAATCATGGGTCATAAGCAAGATATGAGTATGTGTTAGAGTAAATTTGAGCAGAAATAGTGAGGCACATTTGAGCAAGTCTTCTGATAATACTTGAAGCAAGCTTTGGGCAGATTTGAGCAAGTCTTGTGAGAAGAATTAAGGTAGAGTTAAGATAAATTTGTGCATGTAATGTGTGCAGATTTTGGGATAGAGTTGAGACAGATTTATGCATGTAATGTGTGCATATTTGGGGCAGAGTTGAGACAGATTTGTGCGTACAATATGTGCAAATTTGGGATAGAGTTAAGATAAATTTTTGCATGTAATGTGTATATATTTGGGATAAAGTTGAGATAAATTTTTGTATGTAATGTGTATATATTTGGGACAAATTTGTGCATGTAATGTGTGCAGATTTGGGATAGAGTTGAGATAGATTTGTACATGTAATGTGTGTATATTTGAAGTAGAGTTAAGCAGAGGTGTGTACCATATTTGGATGTGACCAGAGCAGATAGGATAGATGTCTCCTATGGATAGAGTTCTACAAACTAGAGCAAAGAGGACAGGTGTCTCCTATGGATAGAGTTCCACGAACCAGAGTAGAGAGGAGAGATGTCTCCTGTGGATAGAGTTCCACAAACCATAGTAGAGAGGAGAGGTATCTCTTGTGGATAGAGTTCCATAAAATAGAGTAGATAGGAGAGGTGTCTCCTATGGATAGAGTTCCACGAACTAGAGTTAAGGGGATAGAGTTCTCCTGTGGATAGAGGTCCACAAACTTGAGCATAGGGGATTGAGATCTCCTTTGGATAGAGGTCCATAAACATTATAATAGGGAATTGGTTCCCAAGAGATTTATTGAGAAAATTTAGAAGAAATATTTTCTTTGTGGACGTAACCCACATTGGGTGAACCACGTTAAATTTATGTCTCTCATGTATGTGATGATTTGTGCATTGCCTTGTTACTACTATTGATGATATTGGTTAATACTGCTATGAAAATATATTGCAATTGATAACATTGGATAATATTATTTGGGAAAGAAAATTAAAATTTTATCTTATACTGTTCACCCCTCCCTCTCAATATAAGCTTGTGTTCTTCAGATGGGTAGGACTATCATACCCAATGTTTGACACAAGGTACCATTGAAGGATCACAAGTCCATGGTAAGAGTGGCATGATGTTCAGGGGGAATTTTGAGATGACCAAGAGCTAGAGAAGTGATAATATTTATGGAATACCCTATGTAAATCAAGACACGCTTGTAATTAATTCCATCCAAATCTATGATAATGTGCATGGGTGGATTTGACCCTGGTCCTATGAGCATTATTATCTCATGATCATAGGATACAATGGATGGTTGCATGCTAGTGCACACATTGCCTACAAAGTTTGTAAAAGCATTGCTATCATCGATGCAAAGATCGATGGACCTCAAGATTTCATTTAAAGCCTCATAGTGAGGTTGATATTGTTGTAATAGATCAATAGATATATTAATAGGTTTTTTTTGTATTTGGTGAGTGAGATTACTTTAAATCATGATTATGGATCTTGAGTAGGAGGGCCTCGAGTTGGTGGAGTTGTGAAGTATGAGGATGTAGGAATTGGTGCTAGTTGTTGAGTAGGTCAAAAGGCATATCTATTATTCTTTGTGATGATGTTTATGATCCCTACAAATACATGTCATTCAACAGTGTTATTGACATGAATCACTTGGTGGTTTTACACTTGGGACGTGGATGTTACAACTTGGGTGTGCTACAAAAGGGGATTTTTAAAAATGTCCAAATTTTAATCAGGGGGATCCAAGGGATTATCAACCTGAATGGCTTCGCTATCGATTAGATCTTGGATAAGATATAAAATTTCTTATAATTGTTATTCCCTTGCGATGATGATAGTCATAGTAGGCATATTCATTATAGCCTCTTGGTTTTGATATGTTAGGATTATCTGGCTAAATTTTAGGTAATAAGAGATGACCAGCATCATATAGCCTTTGGAAGATGTTGATCATGGGTTTAGTAAAAATTTTAGCGTATGAAATGATATCATTCTTTAACAATACACCCTGAGGGCTACAAAATACTGAATCCATTAGGAGGGACCCTAACATCAAATATCTTCATGGCATCACATGTATCTTCCTTTAGTTTCTAAAAATATGGTGGCCTTATGAAGCATGCCACTGTTAGGTATGTCAATCCTCGATCATGCGTAACCCTACAAAAAATTGTTAGATCATTTGGAAGCCTATCTCAATTAGGCCTCCCATAATCATAGACATAGTGACTCAAAATTGAACATAAATACATAAATAATATGAAACTAATGTGGAAGGAAGGGGTTACCTAGTAGGCTGACTCAATAGCCTAGAAGTGGAAAACATACATATCCATACATTTTTTGTATGGTCATATGGGTTCGTACATTTTCTAGTTTCTTACTTTGATTGGTCCTTCCATCGACCATAGAGTCCATCGATGGAGTTTGGCATTGATCCAAAATTTGTTGGAACTTGTTCTACCCCTGAAATCATAAAAACTACAAGGAAAACTCAGTGGGAGGAGCGTTAGCTATTCAAAAACTCTCATGCATGAGATAGGGTACAATTTGGCAACATAACAATATGGTTTTTCTCCTCTTGGAACCATAGGTAGCTTTGTTTATTTATAGGTCTCCTAGAAAGAAAAATAGGCATGTGATGTGGTGGGAGAAGAAGGAGGAGAGAGAAGGCTTGTTTAATGCATTAGGTGGATGGGTAAGGCTTACCTCTTATGGGTGATGGGTTTTCCATGCCTCTTAATCACCTAGGGAAGACCAAATTACCTAGGGAAGGTAAAAACCACTTTTTGATTAATTTTCATTAAGTGCTTTAAAGGGGGGAAAGGAATGGATGTTACGTGAGGGGGTGTGTTTAAAAACAATTGTAGAGGGGTGTGAGTGGGGGATGAAGTGGAATACACCTAGGTTTTAGGATAACCTAGGGCATAGATTAGCTTTACCTAGGGTTTAGATTAGCTTCACTTAGGGTTTAGGGTAATTGAATTGATTTGCACATGTTTCGTTAAATGTTGTTGCATGAGGTTGGTTGAGATTTTTTTAGGTGTCTACACACTTAAAAAATGGACCAATTTGATACAATTGATCTAAATTTTAGAATTTTGACTAATCCAAAACTTAAAATTTTGAGTTAAGAAATATTGTGAAAGAGTGCAATTCAAAAATAACAGAGTATAGAAAATCAAAACACAAATATATAAGCAAAACAATAGAATGATTTTATTGCTTAAAAACTAGAGTATAATGCAAGTAGTCTATAATAATACATGTAAGGCTATAACATTACATCCATTACTCATACTTTTTATAGTCACGGGTGCTTCTATATTTATACAATAATTGGTATGTTGGAAATCCATCATATTGAATATGGAAGGTCATCATATGGAAATGTGGTTTTTCACCTACCATGAGTTAGATTTCCCATATGGAAATATGTTGATTCACCTTCCATGAGTTACAAAGTATATATTTAGTAAAAAATACATACATATGACTTGTCCTTTTGTTTTATCTTCTACTATTGTATCAACATAGCTAGAGATGCATTTTGGCTACAAAAATCTAAAAATAGAAAATTACTATTTTTAGTAAGTTTTTTTTCCTTTTTGAGGGTCTCCAAAACATTTGTTCTGTCATTCTTTAACCAATATTCAATTTTTCTATTCATCACCATGGATTTACCAAACATGTTAAGAATCAATTACCATAGTTTTCATACTATTGAGCAATGTCCCAAGATATGGTCTATACTCTCCTCATTTTTACAAAGGAACATTGAGAGGGGCCATGAAAATATCTTTTCATAAGGTTATCCCAAGATAAAATTATTCTATGACCTACTAGCCATAAAAACATTTTGATTTTAGGAATTCTTGGGCTATCCCAAATATCTCTCCATATCTAGTGATATTACTAATTTGTTGGTGCTTGTAGCACCCTAAAATTGGCGTAGTTAACCATCACTAAATAGTAGAAATTTGAATTTTAACCCCGAAATCGCCCGTTAACCGCTCACCTCATTTTTCATGCCATTTTTAGAGGTTGTTGTGACCGTTGGACGATATCGTCGTCGATCTGACGATATCGTCATCAATTTGATTTTGCAATTAGCTTTTGTTCCAATGACCTCTCCAACTTGTGCAGAAGCGTGTCTATGCGGTTGGAGATTCCCACATTGGGGATCTCCCATATTGGGATGATCCCCAACCTCCTAACCTCCCCCTAATCCTATATAAACTAGGATTTTCCTAGTTTATCCCCCTAACTCCCTACCTGGCTGCCTGGCTGATTATTTCCCTATAATTTTAGTTTTTGCTGTGATCTCCCATCATTTGCACTTGTGTTTTCAAGTTTTGTTGCAGGATTTCACTGTGTTTCAGCCAGAGGTAGCTCGAATCATCGCAGGCAATTCAACTATAATTTTAGATGATCATGTCAATATTGGTGATGACCTTGTACGATTACAGACGATCTTGTCTACAATTCATCTTGGGGGCAATCAGAGCCTTGAGTTTGCATTCTCTATCTCATTTTCCTTATTTATCGGTGCATTAGATTAATTTACTTATGTTTTGCATCTTGGAGTTCACCTCATTTAGCATAATTGCATGATAAAATTCAAATTAAGTTTCCAAAATAGTGCATCTCATTTAATTTGATATCTAGATTTATCATTCAAACATCTATACTCTGATTTCTATCATTTTGCATCATTCTTGCAATTGTATTTTTGGGCTTTGGTGTATGTTTTCTTGATTGCAGGTTTCTGATGAATTCGTCTGACAAATTCGTCAGGTCATTGATGATCTTGGGTGATCTCAGATGATCTCCTATGATTTGGGATGATTATGTACAATTACAAATGATCCTTTCATATTCGGGATGATATGGACTCTTACAAGCTTCAAAATCTTCATCAGACATCAAAAATCATGTGTACTCTTCTCCATTTTATATATTCTTTGTATTCAATCGCATTAGGATTCATTTATGTCTATTGTCTTCATATAAATTAGAATCTTCATATAGAATAGCTTAGCTTCATTTTGGCCAACCTAGGAATCTGAATGATTGAACATAAAACGAACAAATCAAACTCATTCTCAACCTAGGCGTGGAAACTGCCACTCAAAGTTTCCTGGTGAACCCCACCATCTATCAAAAATTCACCTTTATACCCCTCCCCCGAGAGGCGCGACCTTTAAAGGGCCTCTCCGTCCGAGGTATTGTTCCATCCTTTTCTCACCCCCTTCCGGGTACGGATCCTTTAGCCTGAAGGTAAGGGTGCAAAAAATTTGGGCGATACATTTTGGTGAACCCGACGTGAAACTAAAAACACCTTTTGAAAACAATCCAAAAAAAAAACACATTATTAAGAACATCTAGAATCATTAGAAAATTGTTAAATTTACATATCATACTTAGATGGTATATTATAATAGAAGACGAGTTGCCTCTATAAATATTGAAAATCAATTAATGACCATAGAGATTACTTCTGTGCTTAGAGTACCTCAAACATATAGAGCCCAACCTTTGTGGGATGAACTTGATAGGAGATTGGGTATTATTGAATCTAGATCTGCAGAACTTAGGTAAATTAAGAGGTTTGTCCTAGATAGAATCCTAGATCCTAATCAGGTGACTTTGTATCATGAACTTCAGAGAGCTTACCATAGATGGTTAGCCAATAAAAGAGCACTTGTGTCTTCTGAATTATACACCTTTAAGGAATACCTTGAGAACGTAGTTGTAGTACATAAATTTCTATCTCATGTAGAGGATCAAGAAGTTGTTCTTATTGATAGAAAGAGATGGAATAGAGTTCCTAGAGCTGTGTTGTATCTAGAGTATTGCCATGAAATTTATTTTTACATGTCAGAGTTTGAAATAGATCATATTACCATACCACACTTTGTCAATTTCTTGAAAAACAACTTCCAATTTGAAGAGGAGCATTTCATGACTCCTGATGAACTTGACACTATCAATGATATCCATAAACTATTCATAGAAAAGCTAAGCAATTATTTCTACTATTGTTTCTTACATCTAGCATGATGTTTGTTATTTTTTCTTGCAAAATAATAATATAATAAAATCACACAAAAAAAAACAACAAAATATTTCCTTTTAAAGTATTATAGTAGGTATATAGTTAAAATATATACCTCTCAACCCTATCGCATATATATATATATATATATATATATATATATATATATATATATATATATAGTATATATATTTTCTAAAACCTAAGTTTAGCACAATGCCTAGACTTAGGAATGGAAAACAAACCGAAGAAGATGAAGATTGGTTAGGAAGACCATTAACTGATCAAAATGTCCCTCCTGAGGACCAAGTTCATGAAGAAGAAACCCTAGACCAACAAGAAGAAGAGCTTGTTGTAGGAAATGAACAAGAAGAAACTATTAGGGAGGAAGGATCCTCATCCCCTAAAATATCTCTGGGAGGAGCTATCACTTTTGAGAACATGGAAAAATTCTGGAAGTTCATTAACACTAATATTGGTGTAGAGCATCCCATATGGACAAAGATCGAATTAGTGACACTCAAGCAACTCTAGAAGAAGTATTTCAAACATGCACTAATCCCTTGTCCTTTATTGAACAAGAGAGTGATCAAGCTAGACCATCCAATTTGGATATAGTAGCTGTGATCCAGAGCATGCAACAACAACAGGTTACCCAACAATCTAAAGTGCCTGTTAACAAACCTAGGGTCATTCCCGCACAAAAGAAACCATCATTTACTGCTCTATTTCACCAAGCTCTTGATCAACATACCTCAAATCAATAAAAACCCAAAACAAAACCGAACACCAATTACCAAAAATCTAAGGAACAACATAATACTATTACAAATCCCCTTCATAATATTCTTCCTACCAACACTTTGCATAATAGCAATATAACATATAATTCTTATGTCACACCATCATACACTCATAGATCCCATACCTATGTGCCACCGAACCAATATGGTGGACAAACTAGCAATATTGAAGCCGTGGTGAAATAGTTAGTTTCCCGCATGGACCAGATAGATCCCTATCGTCCCTCGTACAATTATCGAGAGATGTGTAGTCAGCATTTAGATCCTATAGTCGTAGCATAACCATATCCTAAATATTTTCCTATGCCTATTCTTCCCATATATAAAGGAACCGAAGATCCCATAGAGCATCTTCATATGTTTAGGATAGCATGTCATGATATATCACATGATGACTTGTTATTACTAAAAATGTTCATGAAAATCTTGGGAGGAATGGCATTAGAGTGGTATTATCAATTACCCACTAATTCTTTGAGGAATTTCGAAGAAACTGCCGAGTCTTTTGTTCATCAATTTAGTGCCTACATCGAAATATATGTGACCATTAAAGATTTGTATAACTTAAAACAGGGCAAAGATGAATGCTTTGCTAATTTCCTAGATAGGTGGAGACAGTTGATAGGAAAATTGCACTTTGTGTTACCTTATAGGGAGATGTTGGACATCTTTATTAATAATTTGCAAGAGCAACTATCTTACGAATTATCAACTGCTACCTTGACCACCTTCGATCAGGCTATAGACTTAGCCCGAAGAGTGGAAGATGCTCTCATTACGAGAGACCAGCTTAAAAAGAGAGACGATGAAAAAACATCCAAAAATCAATATAAGAATAAACAAGTTATGGGTGATGGAGTCATCGATAGCAGAAATACTGCTAATGTTAATGTTGTGAAGACAACAAAGAATTTTGTACTGAAACCTCCTGATAGACCTCCTCGAGAATTTACTAGGTTAAATCAACCTTTATAAACTATTCTACCATAATTATTAGAACGAGGTTTGATCCAATTACCATCTATTTGGGAACCTGATCCAACTATACCCGGATACAGAGCAGATTTACACTGTGACTTCCATAGAGGACTTGGACACACTACCAACTCTTGTAAAAGATTAAAACATAAAATATAGGACTTGATTGATAACAATGAGATGGAGGTCCAAGCCTTTCAACCTAAGCAAAATCCTCCTAATAATGTTCAAAAGAACACCCCACAAAACCAGAATCAAAATGCCAATCAGTCATTGGACATATTTCAACATCCCTTACCAAAACATGGTAAGGAGGTGGCTAATCAAGTTGAACATCATAATGTCCCTCCTCCTGCCCGATATGTAGGAACTATTAGTGGGCATTTACATGTTCATGATATGGAAATCTTTGACACAACTTTATCCGTGGTTACAACCTGTAGCACCCTAAAATTGGCACAGTAAACCTTAGCAAATAATTAAAATTACCTTAGTAATAATTCAAATTTAAATTTCAACCCCAAAACCGCTCCAAAATCACCTGTTAAACCGCTTTCCTCATTTTTTGTGCCATTTTTAGGATTTGTTGTGACCGTTGGACGATATCATCGCCGATCAGACGATATCACCTCAGATCGGATGAATTCGTCTGGAGAAGAATGTCCAGACGATTTCGTCCCAAAACTAATTTTTCATAATTAGCTTCTATTTCAACGGCGTCTCTAACCTAGGCAAAAGCGTGTCTGCGCGGTTAGAGACTTCCCCCATTGGAGATCTCCCAAATTGGGATGATCTCCAACCTCCCAACCTCCTTCATATGCCTATTTAATCTTAGGCCCTCCCCTTGACATTCCCTTGGCTGAATTTTTCTGTACTTCGAGTTTTATTTGCCTTAGAATGTCTTAGACTACTATTTGCCTTTGTCCCTTTTCGAATTTTCTTGTAGGAACTTTGTCATTCTTCAGTCGGAGCAAGCTCAGATCATCACAGATGATCTTGTACGATCTCGGACGATCACGCCCCAATTCGAGATGATTTCGCACTCTACAAGACGATTTCGACTGCAGTCAACATTGGGGGCAATTAGTGCCCAGAGTTTGCATTTTTCTCTTCTTGTCTATTGTTTCATTCTGTATTTAGATCAGTTTATTGTTATTTTTTGCTATTCTGCATTTTGGAGTTCACCCATATAGCTTAAGTGCATGATAAGATCATAATTTGTCATTAGAATACTATAATTTACTTGAATTTCTATTCATAATTATCGTTTTAGTATCTATATTATCATTTTACACCATTTTCCTCTGTTAGTATTGCTGCATTTTCTGTATTTTGTATCTATTTCTCTGATTGCAGGTCTTTGACGAATTATTCAGATCTCAGACGATCTTGTCTGATCTCAGACGATCCTGTCATATCAGAGGCGATCTTGACTGCTTCAAAAATCAAAACCTCCATCAGACATCCAGATCAGGTATGGATTTTTTCTAATCTAGTATATTTCCTATATTCTCTGTTTAATTCTATTCTTGTATTCATTTAAATCTACATTTCATATAGAACAGTTTAGATTCATTTGGCCAAACCTAGGATTTGAATGATTAAAGATAAAATTGAACACATCAAACACATTCCCAACCTAGGCGTGGAGATTGCCACTAAACGTTTCCTGGTGAACCCCACCATCCATCAAAAAATCACCTTAATACCCCTCCCCCGAGAGGCGGGACCTTCAAAGGGCCTCTCAGTCCGAGGTATTGTCCCATCCTTCTCGCATCCCCCTTTCGGGCGTGGATCCTTTAGCCTGAAGGTAAGGGTGCAAAAAATTTGGAGCGATACATTTTGGTGAACCCGACGTGAAACTAAAACCTTTTGAAAACAAAACAAAAAAAACATAGATTCATTTAAAATCATTAGAAAACTACTAAGTTGCATATCATGTTTAGATGGTAGCTCCTAAGAAAATACTAGTTGTCACTATAAATGTTGAAAACCAATTAGCAGCCATAGAAATTAATTTTGTGCTTAGTGTGCCTGAAATAGATAGAAACCAACTTTTGTGGGATGAACTTAATAGGAGACTAGGTATCATTTCATCTAGGTCAGCAGAGCTTAAACAAATCAAGAGGTTTGCCCTAGATAGAATCTTGGATCCTCATCAACTCATTTTTTATCATGAACTTCAGAGAGCTTGCCATAGGTGGTTAGCAGATAGAAGAGCCCTTGTGTCTTCTGAGTTGTATACCTTTGAGGAATTCCTCGAGAATGCAACCATAGTGCATCAATTTCTAGCTCATATAGAGGACCAAGAAGCTGATCTTGTAGATAGGAAAAGATGGAATAGAGTTCCTAGAGCTGTGTTATATCGAGAGTATTGCCATGAGCTTTATTTCTACCAACCAGAGTCTGAGACAAGATAATATCACTATAGCACTTTTTGTTAAATTCTTGAAAGAAAATTTTCAATTTGAAGAAGAACATTTCATGACTCCTGAAGAACTTGAGCCCATTAATGATATTTATAAATTGTTTATAGAAAACTAGATCATTGCTTTCATTATTATTATTTCTTGCATTTTGTGTGTTGTTTGTTATCTTTATAATATTGTTATAAAAAAACAAGAAAAACCAAAAACATAACAAAACCAAAACATTTTATTTTAAATACTATAGTAGGTATATAATTAAAATATATACCTCTTAAGCTTGTTGCATATATATATATATATATATATATATATATATATATTTTTTTGCTGAAATCTAAGTTTAAGCACAATGACTAGACTTAGGAATGGTAAACAAACTGAAGGAGAAGAAGAAGAAGATTGGTTAGGAAAGAAAACAAAAAAATCAAATGCCCTTCCTGAGGATCCAATTCCGGAAGGAGAAACTCTAGAACAGCCAGAAGATGAGCTGGTTGAAGAAAATGAACAACAAGAAAATGTTAGAGAGGAAGGATCCTCATCCCCTAGAATGGCTCCAGACGGAACTGTTACTTTTGATAACATAGATCATTTCTAGAAATTCTTCAATAATAATATTGGTGCTCTTAATATGGCAGTTCGTATTGATAGGGGACAAATTAGTGAAACTCAAGCAATCCTAGAAGAAGGATTTAACATGCACACTAATCCTTTGTCTTTTGTTGATCAAGAAAGTGATAAAGCTGGACCATCCAATATGGATATGGCCACTATAATTCAGAACATGCAAAAACAACAGGTTACCCAACCTCCTAAGGAACCTGTTATTGAGCCTAAAATCATTCCCACACAAAAGAGACCTTCATTCACTACTTTATTTCGCCAAACTATTGATCAATATGCTTCAAATCGACAAAAACCTAAAATGAAGCCAAACACCAATTTTCAACAATCTGGGATACAACATAATACAACTTCAAAACTTCTTCATAACACCCTTCCTACCAACAATTTACACAATAGCAATATAGCATCTAATCTTCATGTCCCTCCATCATATGCTCACAAATCCCATATTAATACCCTACCGAACCAATATGGTGGGCAAACCAGTAATCTGGAAGCCATGGTGAAACAGTTAGCTTCCCGCATGGACCAGATAGATCCCTACCATCCCTCGTACAATTATCGAGAGATGTGTAGTCAGCCTTTGGATCCCATAGTTGTAGCACAACCATACCCTAAACACTTTCCCATGCCCGTCTTGCCTATATATAAAGGAACTGAAGATCCCATAGAGCATCTTCGCATGTTTAGGATAGCATGTCATGATATATCACATGATGACTTGTTATTACTAAAAATGTTCCCGAAAAGTTTAGGAGGAATGGCATTAGAGTGGTACTATCAATTGCCCACTCATTCTTTGAGAAATTTTGAAGAGACAGCTGAATCTTTTGTCCATCAATTTAGTGCCTATATCGAAAGGCATGTAACCATTAAATATTTGTACAACTTAAAACAAGACAAAGATGAATGTTTTGCTGATTTCTTAGCTAGATGGAGGCAGTTGATAGGAAAAATGCACTTTGTGCTACCTTATAGGGAAATGTTGGACATTTTTATTAATAATTTGCAAGAACAAATATCTTATGAGTTATCAACTGCTACCTTAACCACCTTCGATCAGGCTATAGACTTAGCTCGAAGAGTAGAAGATGCTCTCATTAGGAGAGGTCAGCTCAAAAAGAAAGATGATGAGAAAACATCCATAAATCAATATAAAAACAAACAAGTTGTAGGTGACGGAGTCACTGACAGCAGAAATGTTGCTAATATCAATACAACGAAGACAACAGAAAAATTTATATTGAAACCTCCTGATAAACCTCCTCGAGAGTTTACTAGATTGAATCAACCATTATCAACTATTCTACCCCAATTACTCGAAAGAGGTTTGATTCAATTACCTAATATCCGGGAACCTGATCCAACCATACCCGGATACAGAGCTGATTTACACTGTGATTTCCATAGAGGGCCTGGACACTCCACCAACTCTTGTAAAATATTAAAACATAAAATACAAGATCTGATTGATAATAATGAGATGGAGGTGCAAGCCTTCCAACCTAAACAAAATGCTCCTAATAATGCTCAAAAGAACATTCCCCAAAATAAAAATCAAAATGCTAATCAATCATTAGATATATTTCAACATCCTTTACCAAAACATGGTAAAGAGGTGGCCAATCAAATTGAGCATCATAATGTCCCTCCTCCTACCCGATATGTAGGGACTATTAGCGGACAATTACCTATTCAGGATCCTCAAATATTTGGCACAACTTTCTCCATGGTCATGACCAGGCCCCTACATAATATTCAAACACCGGATCTCAGTGATGTAGAATCGGATACTAAAAGTGAAATAGACATCACCTCAAATCAATCGAATAGTTCTAAAAATGAATCAGATCCTATTCAACCTATCACAGATTCTATGGTTCCGGAAGAACCATTTCCTAGAAGAGTTACTACTTGACCCTCTTCTAATCAGTTCCTTCCTAATGAACAAGCCATAAACGCTAGACCGAGACCGGTTCAGTGCATCCTCAATATAACATTGTAGGTACCATCGGAGTCGTTACCAGACAACAGGCTCAATATTCTCAACAGGATCAAACTCAGAATGATGGATCAGCTCCATTTATTTTGAAAAATCCCAATAAAGGGAATCATATGTCTAATGTTCAACCTAAGCCTCCTTACAATATTAATGAGCAATTATCCAATACTACAACTAGAATTTCCCTTTTGGATTTGTTAAGATCTTCTCCTACCCATAGAGATGAATTGATGCTCACATTAAGCCAAATGATGGTACCACAAGATATTCAACCCGAAGCCATGGCCAATACTATAATAACTCGAGAAGTTGATTGTATTGACTTTCGGGATAAAGATATACCACAACATAGTTTACATAAGGATAACCCCTTATATATTACTGCCCTAATTGGAGATGTAGCAGTCAAAAGGGTCTTGATTGATAATGGTTCATCTCTAAATATTTGCACTTTTGACTTCTACCAAATATTTGGGTTTAGAAGTGATGAAATGAAGAAAACTGACATGATCATAAAAGCTTTCAATGACGAAACACAAGAAATGTGTGGAGTTATCACCATCCCATTGCAAGTTGGTCCGAGAACCTTAGATACGATCGTGTTTATTGTACATTGCCCCGCATCATACAATATACTCTTGGGTCGTCCTTGGATCAATGCAATGCGGGCTGTCCCATCAACTTTACACCAATGTGTTAAATTCGAATTTAAAAATTAGTTGGTCACTATCCATGGTGATCCTAGACCCTTTGATATGTGTGCTTTGGCAGAACCTATTGGAGTTCAATTTTGCCCTGCTCTGTCATCCACACATCCTAATTCTTATTTTTCATCTAAACCTATGAAACACACACCCATAACTTCATCTATTTCTCCTCCATTAATTTCACCCTCATATATAGCTCAACAATCTTCTAAACAAACCACACTAGAACCTCAAAAAGATCTTAAATCCACAACCAATCCTTCATGTTCCATCCCTATAATTTCAAAACCTATAGACCCATTTATTAACACCTCCACATTATCTAAATCTATCATACCTTCCACATCTAAAGATATAGGGAATGATCCTTCTACATCTTATGCTCTTTTTGATGAACTCTTACCTGATTTATCTAAAATTCTTATATCAGAAAAAACAAATGCTTCTATGCAAAATTCCATTATCTTAAGTAATTTACCGCCATCTCCTCGTACTTTGGGCCTCCCACAACCTATGGGAAGTACTTACCAAGTCGGGAGTTGTGCCTTCATTTATAAGGGATATGACTGGGGAAGAATACCCAGGAACATCAAAACTCATCATGAGGGATCGATGTTATTTTACTAATGCATATATTAAAGCTAAACCTATAATGCTTAAAATGGGATATAAAGGGAAAGGCTTGGGACCTCTCCAATATGGTATGAAAGAACCCTTTGAGGTAGAACCATGGCCCACCCGATGTGGTGTGGGCCTATTTCCTAGTAAGGGTCAACCCTTCCCTTTTGAAGATGATGATCAACTCATATGTTATCAAGATTATTTGGATGGGCATGATGATTTGCCTCTAAAAAATCAGCCATTTACATGTAATATGCTATCCATAGCTTATCTCGAAATGATTGTTGAATCCAATGATGAGTTGGAAGGAGATATTTTCCATGATGTCTCCGTTGAAGAGTTGTTACACAATTGTTTTTATTTTGATTGTTCTATACCTACTATAGCCCAGCTTGAGGCCACGACTCCTCAAGATGAATTATCCAAGTTAACCTTAAAAGAATTACAAGAATTGGGTGTTTCACCCACCCCACCTAATTTTGAAAGATATCTACACATGGAAGTAGAAAACGTCATTAAAGTTAACATTGGAACTAAGGATAATCCCCACATAATCAATATTGGATCAGAATTAAGTCAAGAAAAACAAGAGCAATACATTGCATTCCTTAAAGAATATGAAGATGTCTTCACTTGGACATATGAAGATATGCCAGGTTTAGACCCTTATGTAGTCATGCATCACCTAGTAGTCCATCCGGATGCTAAACCTGTTAAACAGAAACTTAGAAAAATGCATCCCAAAGTGGCCTTGCTAGTCAAAGGGGAGTTAGAAAAACTCCTGAATGTTGTTTTTATACAAGCTATTGATTATGCTTGAATGGATCTCGAATGTAGTTCCAGTCACCAAGAAAGAAGCTACCAAAGTTAGGGTTTGCACTAGACTTTAGAGATATTAACGTTGCATGCCCTAAAGATGATTTTCCTCTTCCAAACATGGATCAAATCATTGATTTTACTACTGGGAGTGGAATGATGTCCCTAATGGATGGATTTTTTGGTTATAATCAGATCAGGATAGCTCCTAAAGATCAGGCTAAAACAGCCTTTATTACCCCCTGGGGTACCTTTTGTTGGAAAGTGATGCCATTTGGCTTAAAGAACGTAGGTGCAACCTATCAACAAGCCATGACTTATATCTTTCACGACATGATGCATGATATCCTACATGATTAAGTAGATGATATCATAGCTTGTTCCATCAAAAAAGATGATCATTTAAATGAATTAAGGACAGTGTTTGATCGGTTAAAGGAATTGTTGGCATTTTTGCCACATTGATCCCTATTTGTTGAAGTACTAATGCTTAAGTTGTTGAAAATCTAACTTTTGTACAGGCTTGGATGCGGTTTTGATGAAAAAAGGAGCAAAAAGACTAAGTCCAGAAACCGTCGCGATTTCGCGACGTGTCGCGAAATCGCGGTCAACGCGGTCAACGCATGCAGCTAAAAAGAACCGTCGCGATATCGCGACGTGTTCTATTTTCGTGGCTTGAAAAGAGCATTGGTCGAAGAGGGAGTCCAAAGCAAACAGTGCAGCGATGCGCTGCACGTTCTGAAATCGTGGAGGCATGTGGTGAAAAAGAGTCTAAGTCAAAAGTTGCAGCGACTCGCTGCCCGTTGCAAAATCGCGACGCGAGTTGTTTCAAAGTCAAAAGACTCGAAGGTTGCAGCGATGCGCTGCATGTTTCATCTTCGCGACGCAGGCAACTTCAACGGCCAAAGTACTGAAAAATTGCAGCGATTCGCTGCATGTCTCAAAGTCGCGGGGCTTTTGTGAAAGAGAAGCAAAGGAATAAAGTTGCAGCGATTCGCTGCACGTTCGTTGAGAAGGGAGTCTAAGTTGAAAGGTTGCAGCGATGCGCTGCACTCTTAGAAAGTTATACATGGTGCACAAGCTGAAAGACGTCTCATTTTCGTGACGCCAGGGGCTTCAAAGGAGTTAAGCGCTAGAACGGGTAGCGATTCGCTACCGTTATGAAATGAAGCCAAACAAAGCACAACGCGTAGCGATATCGCTACCGTTCCAAAATCGTGAGTCTTTGATGACAAAAGGTTTAAGTGCTAAAACTACAGCGATGCGCTGCACATTTTTGAAAGGGTCTTGCAAGGCAAAGGATGTAGCATTTTCGTGACTCAAAGTGGCGATCAAGTACGGAAAGATGAAGACGTAGCGAAATCGCTACTTGTCTCAGAATCGCGGCCATTTTGGTCCAAAGAGCAAAAACATGAAAGTTGTAGCGATTCGCTGCACTTTTGATGATAAGGCGTACGGCGTTAAAAGATGTCGCGATTTCGTGACCCGTCGCATTTTCGCGACCTGCGATAGTTTCCCGCCCAAACGCAGTGTGAACGGCCCGATAAGGTTTTTTCGATTTTCGAGGATTAAATGCTTGCCCGAATTTAATGTTTTGCGGATTTCCAATGTGGTCAAGGTCGAAGAAGCGCCCAGGCCACCAAAATTGAAGATTTTATTTGTTCGAAGCTGCTATTCGTGGATTGTTCTAACGGTTTCATGCACATGTTCAAAAACAAATTTAATGAAGGTGACCGCTGACGTCTAATTGCATTCAATTTTGTGGTTCTTCAAGGCTGCGATTAAGGGGATCATGCTCCTAGTTTCCGTGGCATATTTGTAGATCTCAAGAAGGTCGGTTACCAATATTAAATGCTGCAAAGAGGACGGCCCTCTATAAAAACCAATGTAAACCTCATTTGCAGAGGTTGGGAGTTTTCTGCTAGAAACTGGAAGTACATTTGCAGGAATAAAAGAGTTGGCTTCTAATTTTCAAGCGTTGTATGGGTGATTTTCCTTTCTGTCCTTTCGCATTTCTAATAGCATTTATATTTCTTAATGGTTGTTCCATTTAAATTCTGCATAATTGGATTTAAATACTGTTGTTAAGGTATGATTCCTGGAGTGTAGTTTTGGAGGGATTTTCTGCATATATCGTGCGAGAGTTAAGTTAATGCTTTATGTTACTTGCTGTTGTTGTCCTTCAAGTTTTCTGTTGTTGTTCTCCTGATCTTATCACTTCGGCTACGGCCATATTTCCCGTTTCTTTTCGCATTTTTAAATTTCTTTTCAGCAACCCTTATCTTCAAATAAAATTTAGAGTAGTAAAGGGAACCAGCCCACTCTGGAGATTGGTCTGGGAGCCATCTCTTGCTTCCAGCCTTTCAATGTTGGCCGGGTCTAGGGCGCACTTGTAAAATCCTTTCCTGTGGCAGATTCGTGACCAACAGTTTTTGGCACGCCCGGTGGGACAGATTTCTTCTGTTCTAAAAGATCCCATGGTGTTGAAGGTTTAATGTTCGCCTTCATACTGTAAAATTAGAACATTTGGTGACTCTGCTGTACTCAGGAATCTCTGAACGTGGATGCAGTGAAAGCTGTACTTCATGATCACGAGATCACAGTCTAAAAAATTTGGAGATCTTGTCGAGTTTTTTGAGCTTGACAGCTCAAGAAGTGGTGAGCATTCTAGGTTAGTTTCTCCATCCCTTCCATCATCTGCTACACAAATCTCTGGTATTGTTACTAGTGTTTCATCTTCCCAACCATATCCACTAGTTCCAATGGCACAATATCCTCCACCCCCACCCAGGAAATTCTTGGCATGGAACAGCTCTGGAGCCTTGAACTTGCAAGCTCAGAATCCAGATCCCTCGAGTCGCTCCGAAGGCTTTGCCAACTTATGATGGTACGGGTAAGACTGCATATGAACACATAAATGATGTAGCTTCTCTAGCGGCCATCCATGATATTACTGATGAAGATGTAATGGTGAAGTTGTTGGTATGCTCTTTGAGAGGTAAATTGCTATTTTGGTACCGAACGTTGCCACCAGGCACTGTAACATCGTGGGATCAGCTAGGAGATCTGCTAGTTAAAAATTTCCATGAACAGGCTGACCCCTTTTCATTGTTAAATCAGTTTACTGTAATCCAGAGGCACCCGCAAGAAGAGATAGCTGATTTCAACGTCCGATTTACTAGAACTTGGCATAGAATTCCTGATGGTCTTCGGCCTATTGATGAATTGGCTGCACTGTACTACCTTAGAGCGTTCAACACAGATATCGGCTCGGGCTGTTAGGCAGTCCAATGTGACAACATTTCCAGAGTTGTTTGAGCAAGCCATAAAAGCAGAAGCTGATCTGATTGCTATAGGGAGACTTCCTCCAAAGGTAACTATGCCTATTATACCAGATTTGCCTCAGTATTTATATTCTGGCTCAGTTCCACAGCCCATGCCATCTATGTATCCCACCCCATCATGGAGCTCTAAAGCACCTCAAATTGCACCTGTCCCAGCTCCTCAGTTGCCTACTTTAGCCCCTCTGCCGCTTCCTGCACCCAGCACTCAGCCATCTCCCATTTCCACTTCATTTCCAGCTTTGCCTGCACCACCAGCTCCTTTGCCATTGCCAGCACCTCCTGCACCTGTGAACCCTGATCCTTATACAACATTATTGCAAGAGGTAAAGTCTGCCAATTCGGCAATTAGGGCCATGGGTAACAAGATTACACTCATTGAGAGGAAGCAAGCTGAGAGAGATTTCCAGCCAAGGAGATTTCAACCTCCTGCAATTACTAGAGACCAAGTTGCCTCGACTAGTAAAGCACCTGAAAAAAGCTTAACTGCTTTGGTAAATGAAGATCCAGCCCTTGCAGACAGAATGTATTGGTGCTCGACCTGTAATGACCCTCATGGAGAGGATACTTGTATGGTCCATCTGAATTATGTGCAGACATTGGCTGCTAGTTCTTCGGGTGGACAAGTTAATATGATTTCTGAAGCTGGTCATAGTTTGATGTCTCCAGTGGAAGATCAAGTTTCAGTTCTAACAAGGACTGGAAAGAAGCCTGTGACTGTTGATCCTGCTGACTTAGAGCCGTTAAGAGTGTCGGCTGAGGTGAAGAAGCCAGTGAAAGCTCCTGTGCCAGTTCCAAAGTCTGATGTGCCTGTTTTGCCAAAGGATCCTGTTTCTCACAGAGTTCAAGGAAAAGCTGCAGCTGCACCAGCAAGATCAGAAGCAGAGGAGCAAGCTCGAGAAAAGTTGAAGTATCCCTCACTGACAAAGAGGCTAAGGGTGGAAGCCACACAGCAGTATCGAACCAGATTTGAACAACCTGCTGAAAAGAAGGACTCTGCTGCAGTTGCATACAACATTGTTGAAGAACTAAAGAAGACCCCGGCTAAGGTAAGCCTCTATGATGCTTTGCAGTTGCCAGGCCAGGTAGATTTATTGCAGGAATCATTAAAATCTGTAAAGGATAATGAAAAAGGTTCTACCCAGATAGTGTATGCTCAAACCTTAACCACCTCTGCTACTGGGAAAAATAGACCACCTCCATTTTATTTATCATTGCAAATAGAAGGTTGGATTGTGCATAACTGCATGATTGACTCTGGAGCTGCTACAACTGTCATGCCCAAGGGAGTTTGTGAAGCAATGGGAATGGAATATACACGGAGTAGTCCTGGAGTTCTGCAATTGGATGGTACTCCTGTAAAAATAGTAGGTGTGATCAAGGATGTTCCAATTGTTCTGCATACTATGCCCCAAATTACTGTTATCCAAGAAATTGTTGTGGTAGATCTAGAACCCTACTTTAGTATGTGTTTATCCAGGGAGTTTACCGCAAAGTTGGGGGGTTATCTGGCACTAGATTATTCTCATTTAGAAATTCCTTTCAAGGGTAGACCTCTCAAGATTCAGAATGAAAAACCTTCCCCTTTTCATATCGAGAAGTTGGAAGAAGCAGAAAAAGACATGCAGTCTGTCCACATGCTTACTGAAGAATCCGAGGATTCTGTTTTGATGAGAGAAGTTTTAGATAATCTTCAGTTGGATGATCAGTTTTCTATGCTTAATTTTAATGCCATGTTGGAGACTGAAATCGGCTGTTATGCCATCCAAAAGCCTGAGAGTGATACAAAGCAGGAATTTTCTAACCAGGCTGATCAGAATGCTGTTATAGACCAACTATGGCAGCTATATTTCGATGGGGCTAGATGCAAGAACGGTGCCGGAGCAGGTATTGTTTTGATTTCTCCTTCTGGTATCCAAAGAACATATTCATACCGTCTTACATGGAGTTGTACTAACAATGCTGCCGAATATGAAGCATTATGTTTGGGTTTAAAGAAAGCAAGAAAGTTAGGAATCGAACAACTCAAGATTTTTGGTGATTCTGAGCTTGTTGTAAACCAGATCACAAATAGGTGCATTGCTAAGCAGCATTACCTTAAAGCATATCGCAATCAGGTGTGGGACCTCTTTGAGTTTTTTACAGCTCTAAATATTCAAGTTGTTTCCCGAGAGATGAATAAACATGCAGACCTTTTAGCATCTCTTGGAGCCAATTTTTCCCCTGTTGAACAAGTAATGAAGAAACCCAAGACAGTAAGGATGGTATACAGGCCCAGTGTGCCAGACAAAGAAACTTTCTGGCAAGTCTTCGAAGATGATGAGCAGATTGTCAACTTCCTGATCCATGAAGCTGCTACTGTTGAAGGGAGAACTTTGGAGCATGAAGAAGCTGAAGGTCTCATTCAGTTACGGAACAATCACATTCCGAAGGGTCTTATAACTCTGGAAAGTTTATTTGATCAGCACGATAGATCCAAAAAACATCGGATAGAGATTGATAAAAAGGAGTACATGGAGTTAGAGTTAGAGCCTAATAAAGCTATTAAGGTTGGAACTGACTCTACGCCAGATGAACTGCAGGAGATCAAGCACCTGTGTGAGGAGTTTTCTGATATTGTAGCTTGGAGCTATGAAGACTTGAAGGGATACAATAAACAGATTGTGCAGCATACAATTGAATTGGAGGAAGGAGTTAGACCTTTTCGGCAAAAACAACGACCTGTAAATCCAAAGATTGAGATGTTGATGAGGGCTGAGCTTGTAAAAATGCTGCAAGCCAAAATTATTTATCCAGTTAAGCATTCCACTTGGGTTGCCAATCTGGTCCCGGTTCGAAAGAAGAATGGAGACATACGATTGTGTGTAGACTTCCGAAACTTGAACCGTGCATCATTGAAGGATCATTATCCTTTGCCACGTATAGATCAAATACTGCATGTTGTGGCTGGAGCTCAACGTTTTTCTCTGTTGGATGGATTCTCTGGATATAACCAGATTTGGGTGAAAGATGAGGATCAGTACAAGACAACATTTACAACAAAGTGGGGCACTTTTGCTTATCAGCGAATGCCTTTCGGACTATCAAATGTTGGAGCTACCTTTCAAAGAGCCATGGACATTGCATTCAAGGAATTGTTGAACAAGATCATTGTGATATATCTTGATGACATGACAGTATTTTCACATAGACGGGAGGATCACTGTTCTCACCTGAGACAGATTTTTGAAAAGTGCAGGGAATTTGGGATTTCCATTAATCCAAAGAAGTCAGTGTTTGCAGTAAAAGAAGGTAAGCTTCTGGGGCATGTGATTTCAGAGGATGGGTTAGCAATAGATCCAGCCCGAGTTGAAGCATTAAAGAAGTTGTCACTCCCTGCAAACAAAAAAGAACTGCAGTCTTTCTTTGGACAGATCAATTTCATTAGGAAATTCATTTCTGATTTTGCCCAGGTTGTAAAACCTATGACTGAATTGTTGAAAAAGGATGCAGATTTCCAGTGGACTGCTCGAAGAAAAGAAGCATTCCAAGAGATTAAGGAAAGAATAACACAGGCCCTTGTTCTGATTAACCCTGATTACTCCAAGGATTTTATTTTGTATGCAGTTGGGGAAGAAGAAAGTTATGCCGCGGTTCTTACACAGAAAGGAGACGATGGGAATGAAAGGCCCATAGCTTTCCTTAGCCAGGTCATTCTACCTCATGAGGCAAAGTATAACTTCATTGAAAAATAGGTGTATGCAGTTATGAAATCCCTTAAGAAATTCAAGCATTTTATATCTCAGAGCAGAACAATTGTTTACGTGATTCATCCTGATGTAAGAAATTTTATTCTTCAAGGAGAGTTGGGTGATAAACGTGCTGGTTGGGTCACCAAGATCCAAGAATTTGATGTTGAAATTCATCCTACTAAGCTGGTGCGTGGTAAGGCTTTATGCCAGCATTTGGCAAAGATGGTAGCCTCTGGTATAGATGAACATCAAACAGAAAATCTTGCCAGTGATGACAATTTGATGAATTTCTTAATTCAGGAAAAGGATTGGACAGAAGACCTCATCGATTACTTCACAACTGGTAGATGTCCTTCACAGTTGAATGCTTCACAGAGGAGGAGATTTCGTTTGCAAGCTCTTCGGTATGTTTTGTTACCAGAAGGATTGTTTTTTAAGAATATTGATGGTGTTCTTCTAAGATGTGTTAAAGAATCAGAAAAGGCTAGGCTCTTGGAAGAGTTTCATTCTGGTCTATCAGGGGGACACTTTGCAGGAAGACCGATGGCTTTGAAGATAATCCGAGCTGGTTATTATTGGCCGACCCTATTTTCAGACGCTTTCAAGATTGCGCAAGCCTGTGACAAATGTCAGAGATACACAGGAAGAGTAAGGAATGCAGCACTGCCTTTGCATCCAATTCAGGTTGAAGCACCCTTTCAGCAGTGGGGGTTGGATTTCATTGGAATTATTGATCCTAATTCCTCAGCTGGACATAGATATATTTTAACAGCTACAGATTATTTCACGAGGTGGTCTGAAGCTATCCCAACAAAGGTTGCAAACCAAACTGTGGTGATTTCTTTTGTTGAAGGCTTGATTACTCGCTTTGGCATTCCTGATGCCATTATTACAGATAATGGGACCCCATTCATTGGAGCTGAACTAGCTGAGTTTGCTAACAAGTATGGCATTTTCCTAAAAACATCTTCCAATTATTATCCACAGGGGAATGGCTTGGCAGAGTCAACAAATAAAAATTTGCTCCGGATTTTGAAGAGGTCTTTGGGAGAAAACAAGAGATCATGGCACCTTTTACTGAATCAAGTTTTATGGGCAGATAGAATTTCAGTTAAGAAGTCCATCAAGACCTCACCCTATGCCCTAGTTTATGGGAAAGAAGCAAGGTTGCCTGTTCATCTTGAGTTGCCAGTATTGCAGCAGTTGCAGGCTTTTCAGGACGATGAAACAGATATCAGTTCCTTGGATATACGGATAGCTCAATTGTTGCAGTTAGAAGAACAGCGTTCTGAGGCATATGAAGAGTTTGTCAAACACACACAGGGTATGTCAAAGTGGTTTCATAAACATTCTGCAGATCGTCCACTCAAAACAGGAGATTTGGTGTTGAGATGGAATGAAAACAAAGCTAAACCTGGGAATCACAAGAAATTTGATGCTTTATGGGAGGGTCCCTTCCGCATTACCAGCACAGGTGCAGCAAATTCGTTCTACCTCGAAGACTTGGAGGGCAACCCACTTCCAATTTCAGTAAATGGCTTTCATTTGAAAGCCTATACTTCATGAATTGACAGTTCAGTATGAGTTTCTAATTAAAAAAAAAAATATATATATACATGTTTTGCTTTTATTTATCGCCTTGGTTCTTGTTTCTTACGAGCTGTAGGTGCCTTTTCTGTTTTTGTGATTTTCTCCTTTCCCAGCAGTTGGTGGCTTTCCAGAAAATTCTTCTTTTCCCTTCCCTTTTTTCCCCTCTTTCCTTCCTTCATCCTTCTTCTTCCTTTTTCTTCTGCAAATAAAAAACGAAAAAAAGCAAGCCACGGCTGTTGTTTCTTTTCCCCATTCTCATTGTTCCCGTTCCTTCTTATCCCTTTCTTCTAAGTTTCATCATTTTACGCATTCATTTACAGTCTTCATTTTCATTCCACAGTCTACATATTTCCATTCCCATTCCATAAATTCATTCACTTTCATTTCACATCCCTTGTGTCTACCACATTGCTTTGTCAATCTATCATTCCATTATTACCATCATTTCATTTGCATTCACCGCTTGCGCAATCGCAGGAGCTCACTCCATTATCTCATTCCATTTATTCCATTTCATTCTCCGTTATATGCAGGTTCTTCCGGTTTCAGCTTCTCAGCAGAAGTTATTGCAGCAGTCCCTTGAGATGTATCACAGCAGCCAGCCTTCTGTTTTCATAGGACTCTGTGCCCAATGGATTCAGGCCTGGATTCTTGCATACAGCGAGCTGTATACCCCGCGAGCCGCCAAGAATGTTGGCATTTTTGCCACATTGATCCCTATTTGTTGAAGTACTAATGCTTAAGTTGTTGAAAATCTAACTTTTGTACAGGCTTGGATGCGGTTTTGATGAAAAAAGGAGCAAAAAGACTAAGTCCAGAAACCGTCGCGATTTCGCGACGTGTCGCGAAATCGCGGTCAACGCGGTCAACGCATGCAGCTAAAAAGAACTGTCGCGATATCGCGACGTGTTCTATTTTCGTAGCTTGAAAAGAGCATTGGTCGAAGAGGGAGTCCAAAGCAAACAGTGCAGCGATGCGCTGCACGTTCTGAAATCGCGGAGGCATGTGGTGAAAAAGAGTCTAAGTCAAAAGTTGCAGCGACTCGCTGCCCGTTGCAAAATCGTGACGCGAGTTGTTTCAAAGTCAAAAGACTCGAAGGTTGCAGCGATGCGCTGCATGTTTCATCTTCGCGACGCAGGCAGCTTCAACGGCCAAAGTACTAAAAAATTGCAGCGATTCGCTGCATGTCTCAAAGTCGCGGGGCTTTTTGTGAAAGAGAAGCAAAGGAATAAAGTTGCAGCGATTCGCTGCACGTTCATTGAGAAGGGAGTCTAAGTTGAAAGGTTGCAGCGATGCGCTGCACTCTTAGAAAGTTATACATGGTGCACAAGCTGAAAGACGTCTCATTTTCGCGACGCCAGGGGCTTCAAAGGAGTTAAGCGCTAGAACGGGTAGCGATTCGCTACCGTTATGAAATGAAGCCAAACAAAGCACAACGCGTAGCGATATCGCTACCGTTCCAAAATCGTGAGTCTTTGATGACAAAAGGTTTAAGTGCTAAAACTGCAGCGATGCGCTGCACATTTTTGAAAGGGTCTTGCAAGGCAAAGGATGTAGCATTTTCGCGACTCAAAGTGGCAGTCAGTACGGAAAGATGAAGACGTAGCGAAATCGCTACTTGTCTCAGAATCGCGGCCATTTTGGTCCAAAGAGCAAAAACATGAAAGTTGTAGCGATTCGCTGCACTTTTGATGATAAGGCGTACGGCGTTAAAAGATGTCGCGATTTCGCGACCCGTCGCGTTTTCGCGACCTACGACAGTTTCCCGCCCAAACGCAGTGTGAACGGCCCTATAAGGTTTTTTCGATTTTCGAGGATTAAATGCTTGCCCGAATTTAATGTTTTGCGGATTTCCAATGCGGTCAAGGTCGAAGAAGCGCCCAGGCCACCAAAATTGAAGATTTTATTTGTTCGAAGCTGCTATTCGTGGATTGTTCTAACGGTTTCATGCACATGTTCAAAAACAAATTTAATGAAGGTGACCGTTGACGTCTAATTGCATTCAATTTTGTGGTTCTTCAAGGCTGCGATTAAGGGGATCATGCTCCTAGTTTCCGTGGCATATTTGTAGATCTCAAGAAGGTCGGTTACCAATATTAAATGCTGCAAAGAGGACGGCCCTCTATAAAAACCAATGTAAACCTCATTGCAGAGGTTGGGAGTTTTCTGCTAGAAACTGGAAGTACATTTGCAGGAATAAAAGAGTTGGCTTCTAATTTTCAAGCGTTGTATGGGTGATTTTCCTTTCTGTCCTTTCGCATTTCTAATAGCATTTATATTTCTTAATGGCTGTTCCATTTAAATTCTGCATAATTGGATTTAAATACTGTTGTTAAGGTATGATTCCTGGAGTGTAGTTTTGGAGGGATTTTCTGCATATATCGTGCGAGAGTTAAGTTAATGCTTTCTGTTACTTGCTGTTGTTGTCCTTCAAGTTTTCTGCTGTTGTTCTCCTGATCTTATCACTTCGGCTACGGCCATATTTCCCGTTTCTTTCCGCATTTTTAAATTTCTTTTCAGCAACCCTTATCTTCAAATAAAATTTAGAGTAGTAAAGGGAACCAGCCCACTCTGGAGATTGGTCTGGGAGCCATCTCTTGCTTCCAGCCTTTCAATGTTGGCCGGGTCTAGGGCGCACTTGTAAAATCCTTTCCTGTGGCAGATTCGTGACCAACAGGAATATCTTATCCAACTAAATCCTACTAAATGCATATTTGAAGTTAAGTCCGATAAACTATTAGGGGTTTTAGTTTATTTATGTGGCATCAAAATCGACCCTCTCAAGATTGCGGCTATCACTGATATGCCCGCACCTACCAATATATCTGAGTTACGAAGTTTACAAGGTAAGCTTCAAGCTATCCATCGCTTCATCGATAAGTTGGCGGACAAAACCGGTCCCTTTCTTAAGCTTCTTAAGAAGGATGTCCCTTTTAATTGGGATGACGAATGTAAGGAAGCTTTTGAACTTCTCAAAAAATACCTCCTTAACCCACCTATGCTTTCACCGCCTAGACCTGATCGCCCATTTATCCTGTATATTTTAGCTTTAAATTTTGCTTTAGGAGCTATGTTAGCTCAACTTGATGATGAGAAAAGAGAACATGCTAATTATTATATTAGCCGAACTTTAATTAGTTATGAAACCCGCTACACAGCATTAGAAAAACTGTCTAGTAGTTGTATTTTCTACGTAGAAATTATGTCATTATATGCTCAGTCAAAAAACATATGTCATTGCTAAATATGATCCCTTGCGGTATCTCATGAGTCGACCTTATTTATTGGGTCGCACAACAAAGTGGGTTCTTGCTCTAAGCGAGTTTGAACTCACATTTATAGGACAGAAGTTTGTTAAGGGTCAAATCATAGCAGATCAATTAGTTGTTGCATCCTTAGAGTCTACCCATCCCCTCATCATTGAGTTTCCTGATGAATGCCTTCAATTAGAGGCAAACCATGTTGAACAATGGTTCTTATACTTTGATGGAGCCCGATGCATGAGTGGGGCTGGTGCGGATATTATTTTAATATCTCCACAAAAACACATTATACCTTTGTCCTTTAAATTAACATTTGCTTGCACCAATAATATTGCTGAATATGAAGCTCTAATCCTTGGATTACGAGCTGCCTTAGCGCTAAAAATTAAACATCTACTAGTTTTGGGTGATTCTCAACTTGTTATAAACCAAATTAATGAAGTTTATCAGACCAGAGATGATAAATTACACCCATATAAAGCATATGTTTTACAATTAATATCCCTATTTGATCAAGTTACCTTGGAAGCTATTCCTCGAACTAGCAACCGTGTGGCTGATGCTATGGCTGCAGCTGCATCTCTTATGCCCTTGGAGTTAGATGACGAATATGCCACCATCATTATTCGTCGACTCCAGGAACCCGCTTCAAATAAGTTATGCTTAGAACCTTTGGATGTGTTTTTAATCAATGAAACTACTCCTGAACCTTGGCATATGAGTATATTTGATTTTCCTCACAATGGGACTTTCCCTGCCAGTTCTAATAGAAACCAGCGTCGGTTATTACATAGACGAGCAAGTCAATTTGTAATAATTGGCAATACTTTATATAGGAGATCTTTTGAAGGTATCCTATTGAGATGTTTGAAATCTAGAAGAATCCAAATCAGCTTTGAGTGAAGCCCATGATGGATCTTGTGGAGGACACTTCAGTGGTAGTGTCATTGCTAAAAATCTCCTTAGGATAGGCTACTTTTGGCCTACCATGGAGAATGATGCACATGATTATGTGCACCATTGCAACAAGTGCCAAAAACATGTTGACCTTGTCCATGCCCCTGCACAAGAACTACAGGCTATTTCATCTCCTTGGCCCTTTTCAAAATGGGGCTTAGACATCATTGGCAAAATTAATCTTGTGTCATCTAATGGACACAAATTCATCATTACCGCCACTGAGTATTTTATGAAGTGGGTTGAAGCTATGCCTTTAGCTTCCTGCACTGGAACACAAGTCTCTAAATTTATTTTTAATCAAATCATTTGTAGGTTCGGAATTCTTGCAAATCTCATCTCAGACAATGGAACTTGTTTCAAAAATAAAGATGTTAAGAAATTATGCCAAAAATATAAGATTCAACATCGCTGGTCCACTCCCTATTATCCTCGGGGGTAATGGCCAAGCGAAGCTTCTAACAAAACCTTAATCAAAATTCTCAAAAAATTGGTCAATAAATCTGGCCGCAACTGGCACATTCAGTTATATCTAGCTTTGTGGGCATATTGCACTAGCGTTCGTACTCCCAACTTCACCTTTTGTTTTGGTTTATGGCGCTGAAGCTATTTTTCCCTTTGAATTAGAAGTTCCTTCTTTGGCTCTACTACTTCAAGATACCGAAGTAGGAGATGAATATCGAGCTAGCAAACTTAGTCAGCTGGAACTCCTAGATGAAAAGTGCATCAATGCTTTGGAGCATCTTCGTGCCTACCAAAACAAGATTAAAAGATCATATGCTAAGAAAGTTCATCATCGATCCTTTGAGGTCGACGACCTTGTTTTAAAAGAAAATAAAAAAAATACTAATGCAACTAAAGACCTTAAAGGTAAATTTGAACCCAACTGGCTTGGACCATATATTATCATTGCTAAATTTGAATCGGGAGCATACAAATTAGATACCTTAGATGGTAAAGAACTTAAATAACCCATGAACATTTTGCATCTTAAATGTTACTATGCGTAAAAATTGGTCATTTCATCATTGTATATATTTGTTTAAAATATTTCAAAAAACCACTATCTTGTATTTCTTTCAATTTATAAACTTAAAAATATAAAAACACAAAACACATCCAAATCATCAAAATCTTCAAAAACATCTTTTGTTTTGTACTTCTTAAACTGTGACGTATTGCAGTTATATTTTCAGTTATTTTGGATAAATTAGCATTTATTTGGAATCCTGCACTTTCACATTCACATGAATAAATATCTTGATTTTATCTGGCATGATTACTAGTCTCTCTTATATCAAAGTCCACAAAATTCAATTAAATAAAGTTTGAGCACAGAGAATTGATCTTGTTATTTACTGAAACCAAGCATATCCTTTCACAATAAAATGATTATATTTGTAATGTCCATGCTATGCTACATAGTAGAAGTGGTTTCTTGAGTGAAAAGTTTCCCCTACCATCCTATCATGCACATGGTCTAGAATCTTTGAGAATTGACAAAAGGACAAGCTCACCCCTACCTAGAATAAAAATCCCTTGCTCTACAGCTAATCCGAGCAAGTATCCATAGAATAGGAAGCAAAAGAAAAAGAAAAATCAAGCAAAATCATGAGAAAAAGAAGCATTATTTCAAAATCATTTTGTACTCTCTTAGCACTATTTCAGCATTATCTCAAATATCAAAGCAAAAGATACAAAAAAAAAAAAAAAAGAGCAAAGAAAGCAAAACAAGCAAAAGCAAAAGCAATAAAATCCCTTTCCCTACCCATTGAAAAGAAAAGAAGGGTTGATGAGCTTGAATCCTTGGAATTCTCAATTATTCGAAAACTGTGAGGTAAGTCCCATAACAGGTGGTTTGTGCCCAACCCGCTTGGCCTTGGGTAACTCCTAGCGTGGCGATATGTCTGTCACATTAGCGACCTTCTTTTGTACAGACCTATGTTTGCTTATGGATTAGCTAGCTCTTGATAACCCAACTTACATAGTAGTCTAGTATGGTTATATGCATCTAAATCATGGTTAATGAACACTTATTTGGTTAAGGCAAATCACTTGTATCAAATTATCTTGCTCCAAACTGGTAAATGCACAAAGCAATTGCACACACATTTGTATTTGAGAGATTTTGTGTATCATTATGATAAATCAAGATCGGAAATGAACTCACATACGCACATGGGATTCCTTATAAATCTAACTTTTGTCTTTAAGATACTTTGAAATATTTTTGCAAATTGTCTGGAATAATTTCATTTTCTCCTCTGAGAACAGTTGTTTAGTATAAATACAACTACATGCATTACCAAAAAAATCAAAATCATTTTCAAAAACATGCAATAAAGTTACATGTATATATAACTTTTGACTTTCGTGACGATGGTATAGTTCCAAAACCAAAATTGGAATTTTATGCCTAGCACAAGTCCTCATCTTCATATTTTCTGTTTATTTTCAAAAAATTAAAAATCAACCATGCAATAAAACTATTATTTTCTTCTTTTGGATTTCGCGATGATGGTATAAGTCTATCTATAATTCTATGCCTAGCGCAAACCATCATTCTAATTTTCTTTTCCATTTATTTTAAAACAAAATTCATCAAAACATGTGACTTGCATCATTATGTTACACAATTATGCTTTACAAACAAGCAAACATCTATTCTATTTCATGTCATTATGTTCAATTTCAATATTGCAACCATGGTACAAATTCTAAGGAATTGTTCAAAATTTTATCACACTTAGGAATTTATGCCTACCAAAAATCATTTTAAAATATTTCATGCATAATATTTTTATGAAAATCTGAAAACAAATCACCATCATCATCATCATTTGCATCATCACAACAAAGTCTTAAGACATTCTCTTAAGCACCCTTTTACTTTTTAACAATATTTCTATACTAGGATTAGCTTGACGACCTAGCGAGCAGCAACTCCATGAAATGGTCTATAATAGCGACAATGTCCTTTGAAATTATTGTTAGAAGTCCCTTTTATTTTTATCAAATTATCCCACAAACAACCAATTTGTTTACATCAGATTATTTCATTTAAATTTTAAAGCATGACATAAAATTATAATATTTCCAAACGACATAATTACATGAATCATCAAATCAATCACACCAAACATTAAAGCATCATACAAACACATAAGACAAGTCATATGATCAAAAATATCTCATATATATATATATATATATATATATATATATATATATATATATATATATATATATATATATATATCAATAATATATACATCATCTCAAAATTGGATCGGTATGCCACAATCTGTACCTCGGCATACTCAATCCTCTATCAAAAATAATAAACACTATGTATCAATCTATGTAGTGCAATCTGTAGTAGCTAGCCTCAAGAACCTCTCGAGCTCTCAGCCTCATCTCCTCCCCCACCCTGAGGTGGACGAGGTGGCCCCATCGTAGTTCGTGTGGTGCTATGAGTCCTGGACTCTGATCGTGATGATGTCCTCGATGACCTCATCACAACAGGCTCCACAATGGGGACCGATAGTGGTAACCTCTGCCCCTCTAGCACCATATGGTGGTATAGCATCTGATAGAATGTGATCTGGGCAATAGCCCATGCTAAGTCTCAAGTGCTCACCCCTCTGCTCCATGCTCTGAGGCGTGCGACCTCATCTTTGAGCTGTGTGGCCTCCTCTCGATGTCGTGCAGCCTCATCCTGCAAGAACTGCACTTGAGCCTAGAGACAAACAATCTCCACCCAGAGAGTAGACATCTCGCTACTCTCTCCTACCTCGACACCCTTGCCCTTATCGGGCAATGGTGGCCTCTCTCTCCATGGAGAATGGGGTCTCTCCTCCCTCCTCTCTCGTTGTCGTGGCCTTTGCTGAGCCAGTGGCCTCCTCTGCTCTCTATCGCTGCGACCCTATGCTCCCTCAATGGCCGCTTAGCACCACCTCCCCATTTGACACACAACTACGTGAATCAGACCTTGAGCCCTCGTCATCCAAGGAGGGTGGATGCTTGTGTACCAGGCATTGTAGCCGTCGACAACCCTAGCGTCGTCACCATCCACTAGCTAGATGGGGGCATCATCCGTGTCCTCACTCCAAAAGCACTGCATATCTAGAGCCTCGTTGACTGTAGTGTTATCCCGAATGGTCCGGGAAAACTCGTAGTCCCTGAGAGATGGGATCCCCTACTGTAGATCGAACTACCTCAAAACTCGGTCATAGCGGTGGAGCTCCACTTCTCTCCTCTCCATCCTCAGCCAACAGGTTCACCTAACATGAGCCAGCTGTTGTCCATCCTTGGACCACCCTATATGATCTCTCCAAGGCCTCCAGGTGATCTGGTCGGAGACAAGGTCATCAAGTAGTCTCCGAGACATTCGCAGATCTATCCGTCGCTGTGACCCTCTCCAGAGACACCATGTTACACACCAAACCTAGCCGTCGGCTAGGTATTCCAAGTGTATAATTTTTCATATATATTGTAGTTAGATTTTCCAAATGATATCATCGATTTTATTAATTATTATCTGCATTTCGGCATTGCCTTCACGGCGGGATCTGCCCTCCTAGTGGCAATATAATTTTTATGGTTTTTCGTCTATTCGAAATCTCCGTATTCGATCTGTTTATTGTTCTATTTGCATGGTTAATTATTAAGTATTAATCCATTTAAGAAATCCCGAAGGCATAGCCTTCCATGTGGTATCAGATTCATTCACGTTCCTGAGGAAACCGCATCGAGTAGCCGTCTGCCTTCCGTTTCAATCGCGTTCGCAGGTGGTGCGTAGCAACTCGCAGAAGACGAAGAAACCAACAAAGGAAAATTTAATCATTTTTTCCAAGGTTTTATTCAGCAAATCAAGATTCTAAACCCTAATACCATCGACCAATCTTTGCTACCCACGTGGCGAGTTCAAATTGTTACGGGTGCATAATTTCTTCTGCAGTCTTGATTAATAGTGTAGTGAAGAGACCGAACTTCGTGCAGACGACAAACAAATTTTAAAGCATCGTCAAGAAACGAAATAAAATTTAAATATACTCTAAGGTCCATACCCGAGGAAAGCTCCATACGTGTGTTGACAAGTGTCGAAACAAGCTCGGATTATTCTGGGATGTATTTCGGCAGAAGACGATGATTTTCGAAGGGTAGTGCGAGCGAACGTTGTTGAAGAAAGCCGCGCTCCACAACAAACGACGTCTCCACCAATCATCGCATGCGAATAAAAGTTATTTCTGCCAAAACCTAAGGTACTTTAATTTTTTATTTTTTGCGCTTTGGGACATTTATCCCATATTCGTTGTGGAAGGACGCGCGAAGCGTTTATAAGGTTTTCGTGACATCTTCAAGGTTGTGGCTTCGGTCACATTCCGGTAAGCCTTCTTTCCTGTGCATAAACTCGGTCCACTTGTCGTCGTTCGGTCACCTAGTTAGTGGTCTGTGTCACGTGTGTAGTCCCTCGTCATAGTAGTGTTGTTGTCGTATCGCCCAGTTAGTGGTTTGTGTAAATAGCGTCGTGTCCTCTAGCCGCTGTCCGCGTCGTGTCCTCTAGTTGTCCTCTAGCCGCTGTCCGTGTCGTGTCCTCTAGCTGTCCGTGCTGTCATCGTCGTCCAGTTGTCATTTCCTCTAGCTGTCTATGCTATCCGCGTCGTGTCCTCTAGCTGTCCGTGCTGTCATCGTCGTCCAGTTGTTCGTTTCGTCTTTCACGTCCGTTTCGGGTTCATCGTTGTTCGGTCAGTACAATTGCTGTCAAAATTGCTGAAATAGTCCAGTCAGTCCAAGTTGCTGAAATTGTCCAAATTAAAAATTGTTGAAGTTGTGGTCAAGGAGGCCATCCAAATTCAATTCCGCGTCGCAGTGGGAGCGACAGTTGAAGCGGAAAACAAAATTTTTGCCAAATTCAACCGAATTGTCGCAGAAAGCGAAGCTCAGGGATTCCTAAGCAGGAAGTTTTGAACAGTGCATGAGTAAAAGTTGGACCAAGGGACCTGACGGTCGACTCTCAAGTTCAGAGATTTCCAATACAAGCGCAAGAAGACCTAATCGAAGCCCAGGTACAAAAAATTCTCCTTCTCCTTTTAAAATTGGTAGTTATAATCCACATCATCCACTGGTAGATCCTATGGCTACTAATCCTCCCCCAACTCATGAAAACATCACACAAGGAAACTCAAGTAACTCAGCCGTTTCCAATGATGATTCTCTTCGACTCTTACTAGAGGGTATGAACGAAATGAGTCTCCACCTAAAAGCCCTAGTGCAAGCACAAAACCAGCTTAATCCCAATACTAATCCCCAAAATCACTCCCATGCCCAAAGGAATGAAGAAACTGTCAATCATAATGATGATTGGGAACAACAACGAGGTGATTCAGATAATTACAGGGATCGCTATCATAGACAAGGGTACAACCAAAATCAAGAAAGGGATACGGGTTATCACCAACCGAGAGGCCCTAATAATTTTCCACGAATTGATATGCCCACTTTTGAAGGTCATGATCCTCGTGGTTGGATAGCCAAAATGGAAGGCATTCTTGACTTATATCAAATTAAGGAAATTGATAAAGTCCCTTTTGCTGCATCAAAATTAGGCATTGAGGCCTACCAATGGTTCGTATGGCTTAAACGAGAGAAAGGAGCTACTATTAATTGGAGAAAATTCACTACCTCTTTTTTAGAAAGATTTGATGAAGGAGCTACATCATCATACACAGTAAGACTGTTATCTCTTAAACAAGAATGGTCGGTTAGCGAATTCATTTCGGAGTTTACCAGTTTACTACCATACACTTTAGACCTCAGTCCCGACACAGTGGTAGGAGCTTTTTGCAATGGATTGAAAGAAAATATTCGAGTAGAGGTAGACATGCACAATCCAACCTTGCTGAACGATTGTATAAGAATAGCCAAGCTGGCCGAGAAGAGACATCAGTTGTCTGCAAGGCGTGACACTTATAGTCGTCCTTCGTATCGCAACAATTCCTTTCGTAGAAATGATCAACCATCAAGATACTTTTGTTATAAATGTCGCACTCATCACCCCAAGGAACAAGCTTGTGCCCAAAAACAAAACTTTCATATTGAAGGCGATCACTATGAAGCAGAAGAGGAAGAACCTTACCAACCAGATGAACCTATGCCCGAAGAACTACCAAGTACTCTAGAAGAAAAAGAAGAGGATACAATGGCGATTTTCGTGCATGCCCTCATGGGTTTAACCGCCCACCATACCATCAAGGTACCAGGATTTCTCCGCCAGAAAAAAGTGAATGTGCTAATTGATTCTGGTAGTACCCACAATTTTATCGACATCAAAACAGCAAAAGCTTTGAATTTATTCATTAACTCTTCCAACAAAGACAAATTCCAGGTTCTAGTGGCCAACGGGGTGAACGCACAATGTGTCGGTCGCACATCTCAAGTTTCCATAAATATGGGAACTTATACCTGGTTTGGATCCCTTTTCGTCATGAATTTGGGGAACTATGATGTCATTTTGGGAGTTGAATGGTTGGAAACATTAGACACGGTTAGCTTCAACTTCAAAAAATTATTTGTGGAATGGAAGGAAAACGGACGAGTCATTCGCTTACAAGGCATTACTACTCCTCCATCACAAATGGTGAGCTCTCATAGTATGGAGAAAATGTTAAAAAAGGGTGGATATGGGTTTATAGCTCAAATTAATTGTTTGGAAAAACAATCTCCAGCAACTTCGGATATTATTGCTCCAGAGTTACAAGACATCATAACACATTACGAAGAGGTTTTCCAAGAACCTCAAGGATTACCACCTAAACGATCTCATGACCATGCCATCCATTTGATTCCAGGGAGTGTTCCACCTAACAATCGTCCTTATCGCTATCCTCAACCACAAAAGATAGAAATCGAACAGATCGTTCAGGATTTGTTGGATCATGGAGTCATTCGTCACAACACTAGTCCTTATTCCTCACCTGTAGTCCTGGCTAGACGAAAAGACAACTCTTGGCGTATGTGTCCTAACTTTCGTTCTCTCAATAAACTCACTATCAAGGACAAATTTCCTATCCCTGTCATAGATGACCTATTAGATGAGTTGCATGGTGCAAAATTTTTTACAAAATTAGACCTTCGCTCCGGATTTCACCAAATCCGTGTTAGAGAAGAAGATATTCCCAAAACTGCTTTTCGTACTCATGAAGGTCATTACGAATTTTTGGTCATGCCTTTTGGTCTCACTAATGCACCATCCACATTCCAAAGTCTCATGAACCAAGTGTTTCGTCCACTCCTCCGTAAGTTTGTGTTAGTTTTTTTTGATGATATTCTCATATACAGCAAAACATGGACGGACCATTTACATCATGTGGATAAAGTCCTTCACATTTTACACAGAGAAAAGCTATTTGTCAAACGTTCCAAATGTTCCTTTGGTGTCCAAGAAGTGGAATATCTGGGTCATATAGTTTCACACGAAGGTGTCAAAGTCGATCCCAATAAGATTAAGGCAATTCAAGAGTGGCCCTTACCTAAAACCATCAAGAAACTTCATGGTTTTTTGGGTCTCACGGGTTACTATCGCAAGTTTGTACGAAATTATGGTAAGATTGCAGCACCTCTCACCGCACTCACAAAGAAGGATGCTTTTCGTTGGTCGGAAGAGGCCACTCAAGCCTTTGAAGCTCTTAAGAAAGCCATGTGTACAACTCCAGTATTAGCAACTCCCAATTTTCACAAACCATTTATTATCGAATGTGATGCATCAGGAACAGGAATTGGGGCTATATTAATGCAAGAAGGTCATCCGTTGGCATTTGAAAGTAAACAACTTTTCGAGAAAAATTTGGGAAGATCAACATACGAAAAAGAAATGTTGGCTATTCTTCACGTGAGTAGAAAAATGGAGACATTACCTAATCAGTAGCCGCTTCATTATAAAAATAGATCATAGTAGCCTCAAACATTTTCTTGAGCAAAGGTTTTCATATCCGAAACAAAATAAGTGGTTAACCAAACTATTGGGCTATGATTTTGTTATCGAATACAAGAAAGGGAAGGAAAATATAGCTGTCGATGCACTGTCCAGGAAATATGAAGATGAAGTAGTCATTAACGCTATTTCAGGTCCTTGCTCCCAATGGGTGAATCAATTACAAGATGAATGGTTGTCCAATAGCGAAACTGCTCAGATACTTCAAGAATTATCTATAGGGTCCTCTAAACACCCTTTGTTCTCTTATGAAGACAACATCCTCCGGAAGAAGAACCGCATTTACATTCCACACAATTCAGACCTCAAATCGAAGATCCTCGACGAATCACACGCCTCTCCATCAGCAGGACATTCAAGATTTTTGAAAACATATTTAAGGGTCAAACAATCATTTTGTTGGAAAGGATTAAAAGCAGAAGTCAAACAATGGGTAGCGAGAATGTGAAGTTTGCCGGCGCAATAAAGGAGAAACAGTCAAATCACCGGGATTGTTACAACCATTACCCATCCCTGAACGACGGTGGGAACATATATCCATGGATTTTATTGAAGGTCTTCCAAAGTCGGAAGGCGGAGACGATAATCTTCGTCGTCGTAGACCGGTTATCCAAATACGCTCACTTTCGGGCTTTACAACATCCATTTTCCGCAAGCAAGGTGGCAAAGGTATTTATGGATTCAATTTTCAAATTACATGGTATGCCAAAAAATATTGTAAGTGATAGAGACCCCATCTTCACTAGTAACTTTTGGCGGGAATTATTTCGACTTAGTGGTACCAAATTGAACATGTCTTGAGCCTACCATCCACAAATAGATGGTCAAACAGAAGTAGTTAACAAATGTTTGGGTACGTACTTAAGATGTTTTGCTCAAGATAAACAATACCAATGGAGCCATTGGTTAGCTTTGGCGAAATGGTGGTACAACACTTCTTACCATTACTCAATTAAGATGTCTCCATTTGAAGCATTGTATGGCACCAAACCTCCAATAGTCGCAGATTACGTACGGGGATCATCCAAAGTAGCCAAAGTGGATGATTGGTTCCAACAAAGGCGGTCTACACTCACCATCCTCAAAGAGAATTTAGTCCAAGCACAAAATCGCATGAAACAACAACAAGACTTGCACCGATCAGAGAGAACTTTTAATATAGGTGATTGGGTTTTCCTAAAGTTGCAACCTTACAAACAATCCTCGTTAAGGATAAAGTCCAGCCAAAAGTTGGCTCCACGATTCTATGGTCCCTACAAAATTGTGCGCCGCATTGGAGAAGTAGCCTATCAATTAGAGCTACCTACATCATCACGAATACACCCGGTATTTCATGTTTCATGTCTCAAAAAAGTAATTGGTCGGAAAGTACAAAGTCAATCAAAATTACCGGTGCTCGATGAGGAAGGACGCATACATCTCCAACTCGAAGATATACTACAACATAGAATCTAAAGACTGAGATCACGCTAGATTCAAGAATTTCTCATTAAATGGCAAGATTTACCAGAGGAGGATGCCACATGGGAACCTGAAAGTATATTCCAGACATTTCCAGCTTTGAGGACAAAGCTTTCCGAGGAGGGGAGTCATGTTACACACCAAACCTAGCCGTCGGCTAGGTATTCCAAGTGTATAATTTTTCATATATATTGTAGTTAGATTTTCCAAATGATATCATCGATTTTATTAATTATTATCTGCATTTCGGCATTGCCTTCACGGCGGGATCTGCCCTCCTAGTGGCAATATAATTTTTATGGTTTTTCGTCTATTCGAAATCTTCGTATTCGCTCTATTTATTGTTCTATTTGCATGCTTAATTATTAAGTATTAATCCAGTTAAGAAATCCCGAAGGCATAGCCTTCCACACCAGTAGAAAACTCAGGGCCTCTCCCCATCAATCCCTGTCAGTGGGAGCCCTACCGGCCATCGGACCGCGATGTGCTCCTAGCACCAAACCTGTAGTAGTGATGTCATGACCAGACATCGGTTGCCCTTGTATATGACCCCATGCAGGATCCTATACAATCGGCATAGTACAAAGCTCCCCCAAGCAAACCTGTACCCATGGTCTCTCATGTCACAGACCACATCTGTCAGTAGCCATGGTAGTCTACATCCACTCTAATGGCATAGCAGCAGACCACCTACCACCCCAACCAAAACCTATGTCAGTCTAGATGCCCCAGGCATCTGGCATAGCGACTCGATGTTCACTCCGCCCTTCTCCAGGGTGAAGCTCGGATCTTCGCACAATCGCATCATCGCGTGGCCCTGATTGGCCATGGGAGTTATTAGCCATCCTTGTATGGGGATCCTCAAAATCCTCCATACATCCTCCAATGTGGGAGTCATCTCCCCTGTCGATAACTAAAAATAAGAAGAACCCGGATACCACCTCTCTGCTAGGGCTATCAATAGCCCCATATCTATAGAAACCTATGGCATATCTGCCACATGCTACAAGCCGACTTGAGCCAACTGATCTCGTTCTGCCTGAGATAGAGCGGCCAAGTCATCCTTTAGCCTATCGTATTTTCATTCCTGGCTCTTTAGTAATCCTCTCTACAACATAAACAACAAAACAATAAAAATCATTAATAAAACAGTGATTAAAACTACAAGTATAACAAGTTCAATTTCATACAAATGATGATATCGTCCACTATTGGACGATATTGTCCAAAATTTGAGCAAATTCGTCTTCAATTTCGCAAGAGGGAATCGTCCCTTATTGTACGAAATCGTCCCCATATCGTCGATTTTGCCCTTTGATGAAATTGGCGATATCGAGACGATTTCAGCAAAATTGAGACGATTTTGTCCCGACGACATCGACGGCCCAAAAATGGTTGTGATGCTCAACAATCATTCAAAATTAAAGCATTCTAAATTAATTTTGGACCCTTACCCATAGCCCGCGTCGGACCTCTGTCGATTTGTGTCTTTGTCTCGACCATCTTGTCTGTAGAGCTCTAGAAACCAAAAAAATGAACAATAACAATGAATTAGGGTTTTACCCTATTTTTTAATTTTATTCAAAAACACTTAACAACATTTTAACATTTTGCTTTTTCATGTTTTTACCTCAAACGTTCAATTTGGGTAAAAACACGGAGGGGGCACCATAGTAAGTTGTCATACGATTCGACCTAGAATCACCGCCTAAAAATGGGAATAATTTTTGCTTTCTCATAGATCCAGAAGAACTCATATTTAACGCATTTTCTTTGGAAAATTTTCTAAAGAGGGGGCAAAATGTAGCACCCTAAAATTGGCATAGTAAACCTTAGCAAATAATTAAAATTACCTTAGTAATAATTCAAATTTAAATTTCAACCCCAAAACCGCTCCAAAATCGCTTGCTACCCATTTCCTTGTTTTTTGTGTCATTTTTAGGATTTGTTGTGACCGTTGGAAAATATCATCACCGATCAGATGATATCGCGTCAGATCGGACGAATTCATCTGGAGAAGAACGTCCAGACGATTTCGTCCCAAAACTAATTTTTCATAATTAGCTTTTGTCTCAATGGCATCTCTAACCTAGGCAAAAGTGTGTCTACGTGGTTAGAGACTTCCCTCATTGGAGATCTCCCAAATTGGGATGATCTCCAACCTCCCAACCTCCTTCATATTCCTATTTAATTGTAGGCCCTCCCCTTGACATTCCCCTGGCTAAATTTTTTGTACTTCGAGTTTTATTTGCCTTAGAATGTCTTAGACTACTGTTTGCCTTTGTCCCTTTTCGAATTTTCTTGCAAGAACATTGTCATTCTTCAGTCGGAGCAAGCTCAGATTGTCGCAGACGATCCTATATGATCTCGAACGATCATGCCCCAATTCGAGACGATTTCGCACTCTACAAGATGATTTCGACTGCAGTCAACATTGGGGGCAATTAGTGCCCAGAGTTTGCATTTTTCTCTTCTTGTCTGTTGTTTCATTCTACATTTAGATCAGTTTATTGTTATTTTCTGCTATTCTTCATCTTGGAGTTCACCCATATAGCTTAAGTGCATGATAAGATCATAATTTGTCATTAGAATACTATAATTTACTTGAATTTCTATTCATAATTATCATTTTAGTATCTATATCGTCATTTTACATCATTTTTCTATGTTAATAGCTGCATTTCTGGTATTTTGTATCTATTTCTCTAATTGCAGGTCTCTGACGAATTCGTCAGATCTCAGACGATCTTGTCTGATCTCAGACGATCCTGTCATATCAGAGGCGATCTTGACTGCTTCAAAAATCAGAACCTCCATCAGACATCCGGATCAGGTATGGTTTTTTTCTAATCTAGTATATTTCCTATATTCTTTGTTTAATTGTGTTCTTGTATTCATTTAAACCTGCATTTCATGTAGAAAAGTTTAGATTCATTTGGCCAAACCTAGGATTTGAATGATTAAAGATAAAATTGAACACATCAAACACATTCCCAACCTAGGCATGGAGACTGCCACTAAACGTTTCCTGGTGAACCCCACCATCCGTCAAAAAATCACCTTAATACCCCTTCCTCGAGAGGCGAGACCTTCAAAGGGCCTCTCATTCCGAGGTACCGTCCCATCCTTCTCACATCCCCCTTTCGGGCACGGATCCTTTAGCCTGAAGGTAAGGGTGCAAAAAATTTGGAGCGATACACAACCAAACCTCTATATAATATTCAAATACCTAATCTTAGTAATATAGAATATGAGACTGAGAGTGACATGGAAATCACCTCAAATCAATCGAATAGTTCTAAAGATGAATTAGATCCTATTCATCCTATCACAAGTTCTATGGTTCCAGAAGAACCATTTCCAAGAAGATTCACTACTAGACCATCATCTCACCAATTACTTTCTAATGAACAAGCCATAAACACTAGACCAAGACCCATTCATCATCCACAAAATAATATTGTAGGTACCATCGGAGCCGTTACTAGACAAAAGGCTCAAAATTCTCAACAAGATAAAACTCAAAATGATGGATCAGCTCCATTTGTTTTGAAAATTCCTAATAAATGGAATCATGCCCCTAATGTTCAACCTAAACCTCCTTATAATATTAATGAACAATTATCAAATACTATAGCTAGAATTTCCCTTTTGGACCTTTTAAGATCTTCTCCTACCCATAGGGATGAATTAATTCTCACATTAATACAAATGATGGTACCACAAAATATTCAACCTAACACCATGGTCGCTACTATCATAACTCGAGAAGTCAATTGTATTGACTTCCAGGATAGAGATATACCACAACATAGTTTACATAAGGATAACCCCTTATATATTACCGCCCTAATTGGAGTAGTAGTTAAACGAGTCTTGATTGATAATGGTTCATCTTTAAACATTTGGACTTTTGACTTCTACCAAATATTTGGGTTTAGAAGTGATGAAATGAAAAGAACTGATATGATCATAAAATCCTTCAATGAAGAAACACAAGAAATGTGTGGAGTTATTACTATCCCATTGCAAGTTGGTCCAAGAACCTTAGACACAACCGTATTTATTGTACATTGCCCTGCATCGTACAATATACTCTTGGGTCACCCTTGGATCAACGTGATGTGAGCTATTCCCTCAACTTTACATCAATGTGTTAAATTCGAATTTAAGAATCAGTTGGTTACCATTCATGGTGATCCTAGACCCTTTGAATGTGTGCTTTGGTAGAACCTATTGGAGTTCAATTTTACCCTGCTCTATCATCCACACATCCTAATTCTAATCATTCACCTAAACGTGTGAAACACACGCTCATAACATCATCTACTTCTTCCCCACCAACTGCACCTCTACATATAGTTCAACCATCTTCCGAAAAAACCACATTAGGACCTCAGAAAGATCCTAAACCCATGACCAATGCCTCTTGTTTTACTCCTATAACTTCCATACCTATAATAGATCCATCTATAGACACCTCTACAATGTTTACACCAACGAGGCATATTTTTCGCATTCGAAAGACGTAGGGAATGATCCTTCTACCTCTTACGCTCTTACTAATGAGCTCTTACCCAATTTATCTAAAATTCTTATATCAAAAAAAACGAATGCTTCTATGCAAGATTCCCATATTTTAAATAAATTGCCACCCTCTCCTCATACCTTGGGCCTCCCACAACCTATGGGAAGTATCTACCAAGTCGGGAGCTATGCTTTTATTTATAAGGGATATGGTACGGGGAAGAATAACTAGAAACATCAAGACTCATTATGATGGGTATGCTCGATGTTATTTTACTAATGAGTATATTAAAGCTAAGCCAATAATGCTTAAATTGGGATATAAAGGGAAAGGTTTGGGACCTTTCCGGAATGGTATGAAAGAACCTTTTGAGGTAGAACCGTGGCCCACCCGATGTGGTGTGGGCCTATTTCCTAGTAAAGGTCAGCCCTTCCCATTTGAGGATGATGACCATATCATATCTTACCAAGATTATTTGGATGAACGTGATGCTTTGCATTTAAGTAATAATCCATTTACATGTAATATGCTATCCATAGCTTACCCTGATATGATTTCTGAATCCAATGATGAGTTGGAGGGGGATATCTTCCATGATGTCTCCGTTGAGGAATTGTTACATAATGGATTTTATTTTGATGGATCTATACCTACTATAGCCCAGCTTGAGGCCACGACTCCTCAAGATGAATTATCCAATCTAATCTTGGAAGAATTACAAGAATTAGGCATTTCACCTGCCCCATCTAATTTTGAGAGAGATCTACATATGGAAGCTAAAAAAGTTATAAAGATTAACATTGGAACCGAAGGTAACCCTCACATAATTAGCATTGGATATGAATTGAGTCAAGAAAAACAAGATAAATACATTGCATTCCTTAAAAAATATGAAGACATTTTTGCTTGGACATATGAAGATATGCCAGGTTTAGACCATTTTGTAGTTATGCATCACCTAGTAGTCCATCCGGATGCTAAACCTATTAAGCGAAACTTAGAAAAATGCATCCTAAAGTGGCCTTACTAGTCAAAGGGGAATTAGAAAAACTCCTGAAGGTTATTTTTATACAAGCCATTGATTATGCTGAATGGATCTCAAATGTAGTTCCGGTAACTAAGAAATAAGCTACTAAGGTTAGGGTTTGTACATACTTTAGATATATTAATGTTGCATGCCCTAAAGATGATTTTCCCCTTCCCAACATGGATCAGATCATTGATTTATTGCTGGGAGCAGAATGATATCCCTAATGGATGGATTCTCTGGTTATAATCATATCAGGATAGCTCCTAAAGATCAAGTTAAAACAACCTTTATTACCCCTTGGGGAAACTTTTTGTTGGAAAGTGATGCCATTCGGTTTGAAGAATTCGAGTGCAACCTATCAACGAGCTATGACTTATATCTTTCATGATATGATGCATGATATTCTACATGATTATGTAGATGATATTATAGCTCGTTCCATAAAAGAAGATGATCATTTAGATGACTTGAGAAAAGTCTTTGATCGGTTAAGGGAATATCTTATCCAATTGAATCCAACCAAATGTATATTCGAAGTCAAGTCAAGTAAATTATTGGGGGTTATAGTTTCTTTATGTGGCATCAAAATTGACCCTCTCAAGATCATGGCTATCACTGATATGCCTACACCCACAAATATATCTGAATTACAGAGTCTACAAGGTAAAATTCAAGCTATTCATCTCTTCATCGATAAGTTGGCGGATAAAACTAGACCCTTTCTTAAGCTTCTTAAGAAAGATGTCTCTTTTCATTGGGATGATGAATGTCAAGAAGCATTTGAACTCCTCAAACAATATATTCTTAAACCACCGGTGCTTTCACCACCTAGATCTGATCGCTCATTTATCTTGTACATTTCTACTTCATATTTTGCCTTAGGAGCTATGTTAGCTCAACTTGACAATGAGAAGAGAGAGCATGCTAATTATTACATTAGCATAACCTTAATCAGTTATGAAACCCACTACAATATTAGAGAAGTTATGTCTAGCAGTCGTATTTTCTACACAAAAACTATGCCATTATATGCTCAGTCAAAAAACATACGTTATTGCTAAATCTGATCCCTTGTGGTATCTCATGAGTCGACCTTATTTATCTGGTCGCACAACAAAGTGGGTTCTTGCGCTAAGCGAGTTTGAACTCACGTTTATAGGACATAATTCTATTAAGGGTCAAATCATAGCATATCAATTAGTTGCTGCACCCTTAGAGTCTACCCATCCCCTCATCATTGAGTTTCCTGATGAATGCCTTAAACTAGAGGTAGACCATCCAGAGCAATGGTCCCTATACTTTGACGGAGCCCGATGCATGAGTGGGGTTGGTGCAAGTATTATTTTAATATCTCCGTAGAAACATCTTATACCTCTATCCTTTAAACTAACATTTGCTTGCACTAATAACATTGCTGAATATGAGGCTCTAATCCTTGGATTACGAGCTACCTTGGCATTGAAAATTAAAAATTTATTGGTTTTCGGTGATTCTCAACTTGTCATAAATTAAATAAATGATGTTTATCAGACTAGAGATGATAAATTATGCCCATATAAAGCATATTTCCTACAATTATTAGCTTTATTTGATCAAGTTACCTTGGAAGCTATTCCTCGAACTAGCAATCGTGCGGCTGACGCTATGGCTGCAGCTGCATCTCTTTTGCCCTTGGAGTTAGATGATGAATATGCTACCATAATTATTCATTGACTCCAAGAACTTGCTTCAAATAAATCATGCTTGGAACATTTGGATGTGTTTCTAATCAATGAAACTACTCCTAAACCATGGTACACCGATATCCTTAATTTTCTTCAAAATGCGACCTTTCCTAAAGGTTGTAATAGCAACCAAGCACCGGTTGTTACGTAGACGAGCAATTCGCTTCATAATTATTGGTAATACCTTGTATAGGAGATCTTTTGAAGGCATCCTATTGAGATGTTTGAATCTAGAAGAATCTAGATCAACTTTGAGTGAAGCCCACAATGGATCTTGTGGGGGGCATTTTAGTGGTAGCGCCATTGCTAAGAAACTCCTTAGGATAGGATATTTTTGGCCTACCATGGAGAATGATGCACATGATTATGTGTGCCATTGTGACAAGTGCTAGAAACATGCTGACCTTGTCCATGCGCCTACACAAGAACTGTAGGCTATTTCATCTCCTTGGCCCTTTTCAAAATGGGGCTTAGACATCATCAAAAAAATCAACCCTGTGTCATCTGATGGACACAAATTTATCATAACCGCCACTGAGTATTTCATGAAGTGGGTTGAAGCTATGCCCTTAGCTTCTTGCACTGGAACCCAAGTTTCCAAGTTTATTTTTAATAAAATTATTTGTAGGTTCGGAATTCCTGCAAATCTCATCTTAGATAATGGAACTTGTTTCAAAAATAAAGATGTCAAGAAATTATGTCAAAAATATAAAATTCAACATCGTTGGTCCACTCCCTATTATCCTCAAGGTAATGGCCAAGCAGAAGCATCTAATAAAACATTAATCAAAATATTAAAGAAACTAGTCAATAAATCTAGCTAAGATTGGCACATCCAACTATATCCTACTTTGTGGGCTTATCAAACTAGCGTTTGCACCCCCATGGGTACTTCACCTTTTGTTTTGGTTTATGGCGCTGAAGCTATTTTTCCCTTTGAATTAGAAGTTCCTTCTTTGGATCTACTACTTCAAGATACTGAAGTAGGAGATGAATATCGTGCTGGTAGACTTAGTCAGTTGGAACTCCTAGATGAAAAGCGCATCAATGCTTTGGAGCATCTTCATGCCTACCAAAACAAGCTTAAACGAGCATACCTCAAGAAATTTCATCATTGATCCTTTGATATTAGCAACCTTGTCTTAAAATAAAATAAAATAAATACTAATGCAACTAAAGACCTTAAAGGTAAATTTGAGCCCAACTGGCTTGGACTGTATATCATCACTTCTAAATTTGGATCGGGAGCATACCAATTAGCTACCTTAGATGGTAAATATCTTAAAGAACCTATGAAAATTATGCATCTTAAGTGTTATTATGCATAAAATTTGGTCATTTCATCATTTGTATATATTGTATTTTGCATATTGTTTCATTTTAGTCATTTATATAAAAAAAAACAATTTTTTTTTAAAAACAATCACATTGTGTATCTTCTCAATTCATAAATTAAAATCAAAATTTAAACATCAAAATCATCAAAATATTTCAAAAACATCTTTTATTTTTGCACCTGTCAATTCTTGAAGTATTGCAGTTATATTTTTAGTTGTTTTGGATAAATTAGTATTTATTTGGAATCCCTCACTTTCACACTCACATGAATAAATATCTTGATTTTATTTGGTATGATTATTAATCTCTCTTATATCAAAGTCCACAGTTGAATTAAATAAATTTTTGAGCATAGAAGAATTGATTTTGTTATTTCCTTAAACCAAGTACATCTCTTCACATTAAAATGATTTCATTGTAAATTTGATATGATGCTACATAGTATAAGTGGTTTATTGAGCGAAAAGTTTCCCCTGCTATCCTATCATGCACATGGCCTAGAATATTTTAGAATTGACAAAAGGACAAGCTCACCCCTGCTCAAAATAAAAATCCCTTGCTCTACGACCAATCCGAGCAAGTATCCCTAGTGTAGGAAGAAAAAGAAAAAGAAAGAAAGTCAGAAAAACATGAGAAAAAGAGAAATTATCATAAGCATTATTTAATATCATTTTGTACCATCTCAGCAATATTTCAGCATTATCTCAAGTTCTAAGCAATAATACAAAAAAAAAGAAAAACAAAAAAAAAAGAAAAGAGAAGAGACAAAGAAAAATAAAAAGCATACAGCAAATAAAATCCCTTTCCCTACCCCTTGAAAAGAAAGAAGGGTGAATGAGATTGAATCCCTGGAATTCTCAATTGTTCAAAAACTGTGAGGTAAGCCCCATAACAGTTGGTTTGTGACCAACCCGCTTGGCCTTGGGTAATTCCTAGTATGGTGATATGTCTGTCACATTAGCGACCTTCTTTTGTACAGACCTATATCTGCTTATGGATCAGCTAGCTCTTGCTGACCCGACTTACATAGTAGTCTGGTACGGTTACATGCATATAAATCATGGTCAATGAACCCTTATTTGGTTAAGTCAAATTACTTGTATCAAACTTTCTTGCTCAAAATTGGTGAATGAACAATACAATTGCACACACATTTGTATTTGAGAGATTTTGTATCATTATGATAAATCAAGATCGGTAATGAACTCATATTCGCACATGAGGGTTCCTTATAAATCTACATTTGTCTTTGAGATAATTTAAAATATTTTTGCAACTCTTTTGGAATAGTTTTTTCTTCTTATTTTAGAACATCTATTTAGTATAAAAACAATTACATACATTGTTTTCACAAATCATAAAATTCTTTCAAACAACATATTACAAAATCTAGTAAATAAAGTTAAGTTATATATTATTATTTTCTGTTTATCTCAAAATCAAAAATCAAATCATGCAATAAAACTAAAATATCAATTTATTCTTTGGATTTCACGATGATGTTATAAGTCTATACCTATAATTCTATGCCTAGTGCAAACCATTGTTCTAATTTTATTTTCCCATTCATTTTAATTTATTAAAAAAAAAAAACATATGGCTTACCTCATTATGTTACACAATTGTTCTTTAAAAATAATGAACATATTTTTTTCATTTCATTATGTCAACATTCAATTTTGCAATGATGGTATAGTTCCTAGGGACTTATTCAAAAAATTCTATCACACTTAGGAAATGTATGCCTAGCAAAAAAATCATATTTCTTTAATATGTCATGCATAATATTTTTTATGAAAATCTGAAAACAAATCATCACCATCATCATTTTTCATCATCACAACCCAAATTCTTAAGACAGTTTCTTAAGCACTCTTTTACTTTTCACAATATTTCTATACTAGAATTATCTTGATGACCTAGCGAGCGGTGACTCCATGAAATGGTCTATAACAGCAATAATGTCCTTTGAAATTATTGTTACAAGTCTCTTTTATTTTTCATCAAATCACACCACAAAACAACCAATTTATTCACATCAGATTATTTCATTTACAAGTTTATGCCATGACATAAAAATTATAATTTATTTCCAAACGACATAATTACATGAATCATCAATCACCAATTCCAAAATTAAAGCATCATACAACATATACACAAGTCATATCATCAAAAACAAAATCATATATATCAAGAAGTATATACATCATATCAAAATTGGATTGGTATGCCACAATCTATACCCTGGCATACTCAATCCTATCAAAAATAGTCTATGTACAATGTGTGTCTAGTCTCGAGAAGCCCTCGAGCTCTCACCCTCATCTCCTCCCCCATCTTGAGGTGGAGGAGGTGGTCCCATCGAAGTTTCGGCTGTGTCTCGGGTCCTCACCATCAATCATGAGGATGTCCTTGATGATCCCATCATGACCGGCTCCGCAATGGGGGCTGGCAATGGTGCCCTTTGTCCCTCTAGGACCACATGATAGTATAATCCCTAGTAGAATGTGGTCTGAGCAATAGACCTGTTGAGTGAATTTTTGTCCCATTACAAAATGAACACACAATTGGAGTCTCAAACCAGAAGACTCTTTCTTGCAAAGAAATATGTTATTATTATTTTTTATTTCTCCAAGCTTCTTGTGAACAGATCTCTATATGCATAAAACCAATTTCAACTTAATGCAAATAAATGAATATCTCCCAGAATAGTTCAGATCCTGCAAGTAACTGTTAACAAGGGGCCTTTGTTGATTCACAACAAACTTTGTAACCCTAATTTGTTAAAGTAACCAATCATGTAACAAAAGAAAGAAAAATCCTTTTATGTTCTGACATTAATGAAATTAACATGCGGTTTATTTTAGTGTTAATTGGTTCATTTTATCTTTTATTTTAATTGTTCTGCTATTTTAACATTAGCTTCTAAATGAGATTAAAATATATCAAAAACTGAATCAGAAATGTTCTTATTCGAATCAGCTGGAAAACCAAAGAAGGATGTTAATCTGGTTAGCAATCTCCTCCCTGCAAAACCCCAAGTTATGAGATGAAGCTCTAAAACAACCTGACCTAACAGACCTGTAATAAACACGATCGAATCAAATCGAATGCTAGACTCTAAGGAAATAAATGATTTGCATTGTTTTGTCATTCACCTATCGCAACCCACATTACGGTGTAAACAAATAGATACAAAACAAAATAATGCAAAGGAAAGATATACAGTAAAACAGTAGTCTTAGCCTTCAATCTCCTTTTGGTTTCACACACAAAAGTTACTCCCGCCAAATAACTCCTTTATTCGATAAAATAATGCTTTTCTGTTTACAATTTCTAGCCCTGTATCTATCTACATTTTTGCTATTTAAACTTTCGCTTGCTGCTCTCGGCTGCTCTGTGACGCTTCGTTTCAGTTCCCAGGACGCTTCATTTCAGTTTCCCGCCTTTTGGTGTTTTTTACCCCTTCGCTTGAATCTGCAACGCTTGATCTTCTCTGCGGCCAGTAACTGTCGATCTGAAGCGTTACTCTGATCCTCATGCATTTTTGCCACGTGTTCAGCGCTCTCTGCATGTTCAGTAACGGTCCCATGAAAATCATGACTAAAAATAGCCCACGGCCTTGCTCCTTCGCTTTCACAGTGAAAACGTGACATGTCACGAAATCGTGACATGTCGCGATATCGTGACGCCTTTGTTCTCCGTACGCTTCGCCGAAACCTGTCATGAAATCGTGACCATTTTCTCCTTCGGGCCATCTCGTCGCAACCTGTCATGAAATCGCTACCATTTTCATCATCCGTACACTTTGCCAAAACACGTCACGAAATCGTGACCATTTTCATCATCCGTACACTTTGCCAAAACACGTCGCGAAATCGTGACCATTTTCTCCTTCGACCATCTCTTCGCAACCTGTCGCGAAATCGCTACCATTTTCATCATCCGTACACTTTGCCAAAACACGTCACGAAATCGCGACCATTTTCTCCTTCGACCATCTCTCCTCTCGTCGCGACAACAACATGTCGCGAAATCGCTACCATTTTCTCATTCTCTCACTCGCGACGGAGCAACATGTCACGATATCGCGACACTTTTCTTTTTTCAGCGGCGACGAAGCGACATGTCGCGATATCGCGACACTTTTCTTTTTTCAGCAGCGATGGAGCGACATGTCGCGATATCGCGACACTTTTCTTTTTTCAGCGACGACGGAGCGACATGTCGCGATATCGCGACACTTTTCTTTTTTCAGCGATGGAGTGACATGTCGCGATTTCGCGACACTTTCTATACTTGTGCATTTTGCCCCTTTTCTTCATTTTTAGCATCTGGGTCACTGAGATTTTTTCTGAAAACCTGCAAAAAAGGTGGGTCCCCAATTTTGGGGTGTGTTGTGGATTAACCACAACAAATGGTGACTCTGCTGTCAAATGCTCCAGAGCATTTTTGTGAGAACCCAACCTGAAATATATGAGCTTAGAAACAGGCGTTAGCACATAAAAGATAAACAAATACCGACAGATCAGAAGTACATGAAACATCAGAATCATTAGTATTAGCTCGGTGTGTGCTATTTGTTTTCATTCCTTATCGCTTGGACTTGATCAACATTCCATTGTCAGTTTTACATGCATGCATGTGTGAGATTGTAAATGATTTGTGAAACCTAATGAATATGCTTAGAGATTTTGCTTTTACAAATGCATAGACCTTCTAATATCATATACAAATATTCAAGATTGTCAAACCCTCTTAGGATCAACCATGTGTATAATGAATTGTTTTATTAGATCCCAAAGTTGGTTATGAGTCACTATTATCTTGAACCCATGTGTAAGTGAAAGTGAAATCAGAGCTTTGGGAAATCAGACTCCCAACTTAATCTAGATGGGAGTTTAACCCTATTCTTACTACTCTGATTTGGAATTCATTACCTCACTTTGAGCAAAATGATTTAACCAATTATGGAAGAAATGGTCATGCTAGTCTAACCCTTTGAACAGTCAATGGTCTTGTTTTTTAGACAAGACATGTTGTCATGCATGGGCATACCTAACCCCATAATCCATGACTTAACTTCATTTCTTTGGACTTTGGGGATGACTACCCATCCTTTGCAGAGGACAAGTAGTACGATCCTTTCAATCCAATATAAATATGAGATGGGAAAAAGTTAATTTTACTTCTTGGATCTTAGGGATGACTACCCATCCTTGCCAGGGACATGTAGTACGATCCTTCCAATCCAAGTCTTAGATGAAAATGAAGAATATTATTTTTATTACTTAGACCTTGGGGATGACTACCCATCCTTTGCAGAGGACAAGTAGTACGATCCTTCCAATCCAAGTTTTATCTTGATATGAGACATAGGAGCTTTGGGGAATCAGATTCTCAACCTAGGCGAGATGAGAATTATGCCCTATCCTTACTACTCCATGTAGGTCAAATCAAAGCTTTGGGGAGTTGGATCCTCAACCTAAGTTCGATGAGGACTTAACCCTATCCTTACTACTCTGATTTTAGGCTTTAAGCTTAATGGAAGTGGTGAAAACCACTGTTTTAAGGATCATGTTGCATAATAGGATAGACATGAAATATTCCTTTCGCTTGACCCATTTCCTCCAAGCAAGGTTCTGATCATTTTGCCCAAGATCTTTTTTAATGTGTACAAACTGTGCTTGGTTCTAGATATCTTGGGGCTCAGTTTCCAACCTTAGGATTTTTCTTTATTTATGTTATAGTATAACCCTAAGAGGATTTAACACACTTTAATGATTTGTATCTGAAATGCATATGTAACTAAGATGGCATGAATATGCAAAGTGAGATGTACTATGAATGCATTGCCCTTTGAATTGCAGATGAAGTATTACCATAATTTGTAAAACTGACTACTTCATGCATCACAAGCCCCAAACGACATTATTTAACTGTTTGTGTTATATGTGGAGCTTTTACAACATAATTCCAATGCTTCATCTTCTCCCGATCTTAGGCATGTGTTACCATTTCAAACTTTTATTCCATTTTTTTTTTTTTTATTTGTATAAGACAATGAAAACATGTCAAACAAACACACCACCTAAACGTCCAACCTGCACACACAAAAGAAACAAAGCACAACATTAATACAAACCTAAACATGTCAAGAACACAACTTAAGTATCAAATCTGCACACAAAAGAAACAAAGCACAACATTATTACATATAATACAAAACCCAGCTGCCTCAAGCCTGGAAGTAGTGTTTCAAGTGTAACCCATTGACAGGTAATGCCAAATCCTTTCCATCCAAGGTTCTTAGTCTAAAACTATTTTCCCCTAGGACTTATGAAACTTGGTACGGACCCAACCATAAGTAGTCAAACTTATCATGATCCCCTTTCTTCTCATGTCTTTTGTCCCATAACAGCACTAGATCCGATATTTTAAAGGCCTTGGCCCTAGACTTTTTGTCAAACCATCTCTTTACTACATCCTGGTGTTTACTAAAATGAAGCATAGCCTCATCCCTTTTTTCATCCAGATGCATTAATTGTGTTAGTCTAGACTCAAGTTTATCATCGGTTTCGCAATAATCTTTCATGAAATGCGGCGTTTGTAACCTCGAGATTTGTAGGAAAAATGGGATCTTGTCCATAAACCAGATGCTAAGGAGATGTTCCTATTGCTTCTTTGACTATGATTATGTCAGCCCAAAGAGCCAACTTAAGCTTGTTATGCCAGTCCCTCGGATTTCTTTCCAACAATTTTTTTATGACATTTAACAAATTCTTGTTAGATGATTCGGCCAATCCATTACCTTGCGGATAATAATTGGAAGAGAATTTTAAACTCACACCGTTGTCAAATGCCCAATTAGCAAATTCCAAAGAAGAAAAAGCTGAACCATTATCACTTACAATTGAGTTAGGCATCCCAAACCGAGTGACAATATTATCCTCTAGGAATTTAATAACAACCTCCGACGTAGCATTCTTTGTGGGGATAGCTTCAGTCCACCTTGTGCAATAATCCGTAGCTGTCAAAATGTATTTGTGGGAATCGGATGAATTGGGACTGATAATCCCAACAAAATCCAGGCCCCATTGCGCAAAAGGTCTAGACTCAATTACGGATTGTAAAGGCATGGAAGCGTTCCTGTCTCTATTGGCTATAGTCTGACATGTATGACATGACCTCACATGAATATGGGCATCTTTGAACAGTCGAGGCCAATAAAAACCGGCTCTAAGGATTTGGTGGGCTGTGGCATTAGCGGACCCGTGTCCTGTCCCATGTTTACCATGAAATTCCTCGAGGATTCGCACTGCTTCTTTCTGATCAACACAACGAAGGTAAATACCTTCATGATTTCTCTTGTATAACGTGCCAGATCTAATTAGGAAATTAGCAGACTTCAAGCGCAAGGCTCTTCGTTGAGTAGAATTCAAATGCGTTGGACATTTACCGTTTAAAAGAAAATACACCACATCTGTATACCACTCATCTTTGGTAATATCCGCGACTTCGTAATGTTGACATGAAATCGCGAGATCCTTTTCTGCTATTGCCTTAACCAACCCTTGTCCCCGCACTATCTTCATCGACTGAATCTCAAGATCAAACTCCTGCAAAGTTGAAACCCACTTACCACGTCTTTCACCTAATTCATTATGTATGAACATGGCTTTGACTGCAGGATCCGGGACGATAGCAAAGACCCTACTGTGGACTATGTAATGCCTGAATTTTTTCATAGTTTTAACCAGAGCATACATTTGCTTGTCCAAGATAGAGTATCTCAGTTTCGCATCTTTGAGAGGACTACTCAGGAAGGCAATAGGATTTTCAATGCTGCCTTCACTCTTCTGAGTTAAAACACTCGCAAAGGAGTGATCTGAAGCAAATGTGTAGATATAGAAAGGCTTCGTATAATCGGGACTCACTAAAATCGGGGCTTTAGAAATCGCGTCCTTGATGTTTTTAAAAGCATCTCTATTTTCATCTGTCCACTTGATCTGGACCTCTTTCTTTAACATGTCGTTCAAAGGTTTTGCTATCTCTGCAAAATCTGCAATAAATTTTCTGACGAAATTGATCTTCCCAAAAAATGATCTCAACCCCTTCTTGCTGTTGGGACAAGGAATCTGCTGTATGGCTTCTATTCTCTCAGGGTCAATGGAGATTCCATCCTTAGATATTATATGCCCCAATAACTTCCCTTCTGTCACCCCGAAAATGCACTTCTTTGGGTTGAGAGAAATGCCATGCTCCCTGCATCTTTGAAAAACTTTCTTAAGATCCCTGACGTGGTTTTCCCTGTTCTTAGAAAAGACGGGAATGTCATCTACATAGACGATGATGCACTTACCTATGAGTCCCTTAAAAGCAAAGTCCATAGCTCGTTGGAAGGTGGCACCTGCGTTCAATAGTCCGAAAGGCATTCTCCTGTATGCAAAGGTGCCCCACTTTGTGGTGAAAGCAGTTTTCATCCTATCACTAGGATGGATAAGGACCTGATTATATCCCGAATAACCATCCAGGAATGACATCATCTCCGACCCGTTTACCTTTTGGAGTATTTCATCAATGGTGGGTAACGGGTAGTTGTCTTTTTGGGAGGCTTTATTAAGATTTCTAAAATCGATACACAACCTTATTTCTCCACTCTTTTTCCTCACGGGGACCAGGTTAGCAACCCATGTGGAATGCCTAACAGGAAAGATGATCTTAGCTTCTAACAGTCGCTTCACCTCTTTCTCTATCAAGGGTTCTAATAATGGATTAACTCGCCTCTGTCTTTGCCTGAAGGGTTTGGAATCGGCTTCAATGGAATCGTGTGCATTATGACATTCTGATCATAGGTTTTCAACTCCTTATAACTCCAAGCTATGCAGTCTATGTATTCTTTTAATGCATTGGCGATGGAATCCTTCTCCTGCCTGGTACATGCTTTTGCTATAAATACTTCTCGAGGGCTTTCTGCACTTCCAATGTTAACCAAATCACAGGCTTCTCTGGGAGGTGGAACCTTTTTACCCTCTCTTGGTTGATATCCGATATCGAAAGTTTTTTCTAATGAAGCCATCTCATCTGGCATCTTATTGCATTTTCCAATAGCTTTTTCTTCCAAATCTTCCTCCTCTAGATCCCTTTCATCTTCATCTATAACCTCGCTTTTCAAATATACCAGAATTAGTGACAAAATTGAATATGTGCCTGTCACTATCAAACACTTGGAAATTCGTGACATTATCCGGTATCGAGGGGCAAGGGACCAGTTCTATGGAGAATTTCTTGCATTTCTTATGGTCCACTGGTTTCAACATACTCGCAGCTACGGCTAGAGAATCTGCCAGACGATTGCCCTTTCTAGAGATCAAAGATATGTTAAAGGCGTCAAACTCATCCATTAAATCTCTAACCCTGGTTCTGTAAAGTCTGAGCCGTTTATCTTTGCATACGTATTGTCCCTTCACTTGTTTTACCACCAGTTCCGAATCACCAAGGACCTTGATACACTTAACTTTCTTTCGAAGGGCCAATTGAAGTCCGAGAATCAAGGCCTCGTATTCTGCCATGTTGTTGGTGGCAGGGAACTGCAGTCTGTATGCAGCGAACATAGGCTCCTTATCCGAACATGACAATTCAACACCGGCTCCTGCTCCTTGTCTGGACCTGGATCCATCAAATCTTAAAGTCCAAATGTCCTGATGTCCTTCAGTACCGTTGCACCCAATATTTTCATTTTGGGAACTTTCAGGTGTTTCTATGTCCAAACAATATGCTCCCAGCTCTGCCTCAATGTATTGGATCTCATTCGATTTGTTGTACTCCGTGATCATCTCCTTGAGCCTAGGCTCACTATCAATCCGAATTTGGTTGGCCACTCCCCTCCACGGCAACCACATATGTGAAGAATCTGTCACAATGTAACCATTCAGGTTTTTACTCCAATCTCTTCCCAAAACCATGCCATACTTGATAGGAATGTCGAGGACCAATATGTCTATGTGATGTTGAACCCTGGGTTCTGAATTGACTTGAATAAGAACATCACCCAATTCTCCCACTGCCTCCATGGTTGATCTATCCAGCTGCACCACCCTGCTTCTAGAAGGTTTTGGTGTAAATCCCAATTTTTTATAGATTTCTAAGGGCATGATGGTAGCCGAGGCCCCTAAATCTATTAAACAATTGTGCAGGTTTTTACCGCAATTCTAATGGTTATCAGAAAAGGAGGTATATCTCATTTTTCCTTTTGTAAAACCAATCGGGACTCAGCACTTTTAGCTTCATGAACTTGGGCAGATGGATCTAATATTTTTGGTGGACTTACTTCTTGGCCTAATAATCGGGACATGTCATACATTGAGACATTGGCCTTAGTTTTCTTCATGTCTTCCACCAAGTCATAAGTGGGTTTTTCTGAATTTGACATATTTTGCACCATCTTAGACTTTTCCACCATAGATGGAGGAGGGGGATTGACATCTCCTTCGAAATCAGGAGGAAGTAATTGGTTGTTTGGAGGAGTAGAGGAAGTTTTGGGCTCCTTAGAACTCCTAGTGTAATACTTGTGATTTCCTTTCCCAAAACGTTTGTTGGCATGAACGTTAAATGTTTCTTCATCTTCGTTTCCAAAAAATTCCACATCCTCCTCTTCTTCACTTTCTTGGGAATGTATAACCTCAGTCAATATAGACTCATGCTTCCCGTGGCCACAGTGCATACAATCGTTGTCACAAGGTCCCGATTCTCCAAAATCTTTCGAGACATCTGCCTGATTGGCTACGGGGTTGGGTACTCGCCCATTATTCGGCTGCGTGTTGTATGTTCCTTTTCCTCTATGGTTATGAGGCCGGCTATGACCCATGGCTTGGTCCACTTTTTTATTGACATTTCCCACCGTGACCAAAACTTTGGCCAAGGTTTCCTTCATGTTTTCTATGGCGGATTCAGACCCTTGTGGTTGAGGCACTGTAATTTCGGGTCCAGTTGTGTTTGTTGCATTAGCCACCTCTGGAATAGGTACAATGGCTTGGGTCTGGGCAGGTGGATTCCATCCTGGATTCACACTTTGAATGGCTTGGGTCTGGGCAGGAGGATTCCACCCTGGATTCACACTTTGAATAGGAGTGATTGTTGGATAGGTCGTTGGGCTTGGCATGCTAATCGGAGCAAACCCCGGCAAGGTCAACAAATTACTGCCCATGCCGAACCCAGGCAAACCCATCGGGCTATTTTGAATTAATCCCTGCGTTTGCACGGAGGCATTCGGATAACTTGGAAATGGCGCCACTTGGGTGGGTGTTTGGAAATTGTTCATCATAGGAACCTGTGGTGCCATTAACTGGTTCATCATGGCAAATTGACTATATGGGCCATATTGTCCCATCCGAGTCAACTGAGACAATCCTGCTCCTGGCAAGTTCATCTGCTGCTCGAGAGTCATTGTCTCTGCATAGGCCAAAGGAAGCGTCGTAACCTGAGGATTCCTTCTAGTCAACAAAGACGTTAAAGGATCTAAGGCTCCGAAATATAATTGCAAAGCGACCGCAGGATCTACCGCAAAGTGACGAGTCAGATTCGTGTATAGTTTTTGGAACCTCTGGTTGAATGTTCGTATGGGTTCATTGGGTAATATTTTGCATGATACGAACAAATTGTAGATTATGGAGGGATCCAATAACATTCTAAATTGGCTTATGAATGCGGTTTCTAATTGGGCCCATGAAGTGATGGACCCTGCTGGAAGATTTCGATACCATTCATTGGCCGTGGGGTCTAGACTAGCAGGGAAAACTCGGCAAGCAACATCCTCGTGAGTAACCCCTTGCCTAAACATGTAATATTTGTAGATTTGGACATGATCTTCTGCTGTTGTGGGACCATCGTGCAAGAATTTGGGTAATCCCCTTTCAATGTTTCTAGGCAAGTCATGGACTGCCCCTGGAATATCTAAAGGGGAACTTTGCGCACCGTACCAGAGGGCAGGTGGCTGTTGTTGTTGTTGTTGTTGTTGGGCCATATTATTCAAAGGTGTTAACCCTGTGGGAACAATTGGAACGCTTGGAACTATGGAGACAGATATCACGGGTGTTACTGTCGCACTTGAACTTAAAGGTTCGAGCCCGCTGGATGTACTTGAGTCTAAAGAAATCCCTAACTCAAGTATACTGGGTGGTATTTCGATTTCTAATGTTTTGTTTTTCGGCCTCCTAGCAGTGGGAGAAAGGCTTTGGAAAATAGTTTCCCCTGTGGTTTTAGACCTAGTAGCAATGTACTCGGGTTGGGCCAGCTTGGAAACTCTAAAACCCAAAAGACTTCTCTCAACTTGCTTGCAAAATACAGTATCCAACTGTTATACCTGCAAGCACAATAAGTGGAAACAAAACTACCCACATTAATTGTTAGAACAAATCAAAAATCACAAAGCAATAAAGAAGGCCCTCCTTCTAGCGCCAAAATGTTGAGTGAATTTTTGTCCCATTACAAAATGAACACACAACTGGAGTCTCAAACCAGAAGACTCTTTCTTGCAAAGAAATATGTTATTATTATTTTTTATTTCTCCAAGCTTCTTGTGAACAGATCTCTATATGCATAAAACCAATTTCAACTTAATGCAAATAAATGAATATCTCCCAGAATAGTTCAGATCCTGCAAGTAACTGTTAACAAGGGGCCTTTGTTGATTCACAGCAAACTTTGTAACCCTAATTTGTTAAAGTAACCAATCATGTAACAAAAGAAAGAAAAATCCTTTTATGTTCTGACATTAATGAAATTAACATGCGGTTTATTTTAGTGTTAATTGGTTCATTTTATCTTTTATTTTAATTGTTCTGCTATTTTAACATTAGCTTCTAAATGAGATTAAAATATATCAAAAACTGAATCAGAAATGTTCTTATTCGAATCAATTGGAAAACCAAAGAAGGATGTTAATCTGGTTAGCAATCTCCTCCCTGCAAAACCCCAAGTTATGAGATGAAGCTCTAAAACAACCTGACCTAACAGACCTGTAATAAACACAGTCGAATCAAATCAGATGCTAGACTCTAAGGAAATAAATGATTTGCATTGTTTTGTCATTCACCTATCGCAACCCACATTACGGTGTAAACAAATAGATACAAAACAAAATAATGCAAAGGAAAGATATACAGTAAAACAGTAGTCTTAGCCTTCAATCTCCTTTTGGTTTCACACACAAAAGTTACTCCCGCCAAATAACTCCTTTATTCGATAAAATAATGCTTTTCTGTTTACAATTTCCAGCCCTGTATCTATCTACATTTTTGCTATTTAAACTTTCGCTTGCTGCTCTCGGCTGCTCTGTGACGCTTCGTTTCAGTTCCCAGGACGCTTCGTTTCAGTTTCCCGCCTTTTGGTGTTTTTTACCCCTTCGCTTGAATCTGCAACGCTTGATCTTCTCTACGGCCAGTAACTGTCGATCTGAAGCGTTACTCTGATCCTCATGCATTTTTGCCACGTGTTCAGCGCTCTCTGCATGTTCAGTAACGGTCCCATGAAAATCATGACTAAAAATAGCCCACGGCCTTGCTCCTTCGCTTTCACAGCGAAAACGTGACATGTCACGAAATCGTGACATGTCGCGATATCGCGACGCCTTTGTTCTCCGTACGCTCCGACCGAAACCTATCACAAAATCGTGACCATTTTCTCCTTCGGGCCATCTCGCCGCAACCTGTCATGAAATCGCTACCATTTTCATCATCCGTACACTTTGCCAAAACACGTCACAAAATCGCTACCATTTTCATCGTCCGTACACTTTGCCAAAACACGTCACGAAATCGTGACCATTTTCTCCTTCGGACCATCTCTCCGCAACCTGTCACGAAATCGCTACCATTTTCATCATCCGTACACTTTGCCAAAACACGTCGCGAAATCGCGACCATTTTCTCCTTCGGACCATCTCTCCTCTCTGGGCCGCGACGGAGCAACATGTCGCGATTTCGCTACAATTTTTCATTCTTCATCAGCGACGGAGCGACATGTCACGATATCGCGACACTTTTTCTTTTTTAGCAGCGACGGAGCGACATGTCGCGATATCGTGACACTTTTCTTTTTTCAGCGACGACGGAGCGACATGTCGCGATATCGCGACACTTTTCTTTTTTCAGCGGCGACGGAGCGACATGTCGTGATATCGTGACACTTTTCTTTTTTCAGCGACGACGGAGCGACGTGTCGCGATTTCGTGACACTTTCTATACTTGTGCATTTTGCCCCTTTTCTTCATTTTTAGCATCTGGGTCACTGAGATTTTTTTTTGAAAACCTGCAAAAAAAGGTGGGTCCCCAATTTTGGGGTGTGTTGTGGATTAACCACAACACCCCTATTGGGTGATGGTGGCTTATCCCTCTACTGAGAAGGGACTCTTTCTCTCCTATCCTATCTCCTCTCCTCCCTCCTCTTTGGTTGTTGTTGTCTCTCTGGAGTCTGTGGTACTCTTCGACGTCTCTTCTGAGGAGGCCATCGTTGCTCTCTCCCTTTGTGACCCCTTGCTGCATCGATAGTAGCCTGGCACTACCTCCCCATCCATCGCACCACGGCATGCATTGGACCCTATTCCCTCATCATTCAAGGAGGGTGGATGCCTGCATACCAAGCATCGTATCCATTTGCAACCCTAGCATCATCCCCATCCACTGGCTGGATGGGGGCATCATTCGCGTCCTGACTCCAAAACCGTTGCATGTCTGGAGCCCCACTCAGTGTGGTACTATCCTACATAGTCTGGGAGTACTCGTAATCCCTAAGAGAAGGGATCCTCTACTATAGACCAAACTGCCTCAAAACTCGGTCGTAGTGGTGGAGCTCTACCTCTCCCCGCTCCATCCTCAACCATATGACTCGCTTGATGCTGATCCAACTCCTGCCCATCCTCTACCCACCCTGGATGCTCTCTCCATGGCCTCCAGGTGATCTGGTCTAGGATGAGGTCATCCAGAAACCTCTGGGACATTGATAGATCTATCCACCATTGTGACCCTCTCTAGAACCACCAGTAGAAAACCCAGGGCCTCTCCTCGGTCAACTCCCATTGGTGGGAGCCCTACCGGCCTTTGCACCATGATGTGCTCCTAGCACCAAACCTATAGAAGTGATGTCACCACTAGACATCGGGCTCCTTTGTATACGACCCCATGCAGGATCCTATACATGTGATATAGCACAAAGCTGCCCCATGAATATCTATATCCATGGTCTCTCATGTCATAGACCACATCTAAGAGGAGCTAGGGTAATCTGCATCCACTCTAGTGGCACAACAAGAAGCCACCCACCACCCCTACCAAAACTCGGGTCAGCCGAGATGCCCTAGGCATCCGCCTCAGAGACTTGATGTTCACTCTACCCTTCTCCAAGATGAAGCTCGGGTCTCCGCACAACCTCATCATAGTGTGGACCTGATTGGCCAAAGGGGACATGAATCGACCATGTATGGGGATCCTCAAGATCCTCCATACATCCTCTAGAGTGGGAGTCATCTCCCCTATCAATATTCGAAAGCAGGATGACTCCAGATACCATCTCTCTACTAGGGCTGTCAATAGCCCCATGTCTGTTGGTACTTGTGGCATCTCTGCCACATGTTGCAGTCTTAACTCTACCAATCTATCTCATTCGTCCTAATCGAGCATGACCAAATCATCTCTTAGACCTCTGTATTTCCACTCCTAACTATTTAGTAATCCCCTCTACAAAATAAGCAATAAAACAATAAAATTCATTAATAAACCAATAATTAAAGCAACAAATGCAATTCAAACAAATTAATTTCATACAAATGTTGATATCGCCCATTATTGGACGATATCATACCAAATTTAGATAATATCATCCTTAATAGGATGAAATCATCTATGTTCTTCAATTTGGGGATCGCCCCTTATTATATTGGATTGACCCTATTTCTTCGATTTTGTCCCTAGAAAAAATTGGCAATATAGAGACGATTTCGTCGACGGCCTAAAAACGGTCACGACACCCAAAAATACTTAAAATTTAAGTCAAAACATTCAGTAAATCAATTAAAAACATAATTAACTAGGTTTAGATCCTTACCCGCAACCCGCGTTAGATCTTTGTCGATCTGTGCACCGTCTCCACCATTTTCTTTTGCAGAGCTCTAAAACAACGAAAGTGAATAGTAAAAATGAATTAGGGTTTTACCCTATTTTTCTTATATTTATTTTAAAAACAACAACTTTTAAAAATAATATTTTGCTTTTTCGCGCTTTTACCTCAAACATTCGATTTGGGTAAAAACTTGGAGGGGGAACCATAGCAAGCAGTCATAGGATTCGACCTAGAATCGTCATCTAAAAAATTGAGTAAATTTTTGCTTTCTCGTAAAGCGTGAAGAACTCGTCTTTAACAAAAAATTTTTGAAAAATTTGCTAAAGAGGGGGAAAAATGTAGCACCCTAAAATTGGTGTAGTTAAACCTCAGTAAAAAGTAGAAATTTGAATTTTAACCTCGAAACCGCCCGTTAACCGCTCACCTCCATTGTTTTTCATGCCATTTTTAGAGGTTTTTTTGACCATTGGATGATATTGTCGTCGATCTAACGATATCATCCCAAATCGAACGAATTCATCTGGAACAGAACGTCCAGACGATTTCATCCCAAAACCAAATTTTTGCAATTAGCTTATGTTCCAATGGCCTCTCCAACTTGGGAAGAAGCGTGTCTGCGTGGTCGGATATTCCCACGTTGGGTATCTCCCATATTGGGATGATCCCCAACCTCCTAACCTCCCCCTAATCCTCTATAAATTGGGATTTTCCTAGTTTATCCCCCTGACTCCCTACCTAGCTGCCTGGCTGATTATTTCCCTACAATTTTAGTTCCTTGTCCTTTGATCTCCTTCATACTTTTGTTTGCACTTGTGTATTTCAAATTTTGTTGTAGGATTTCACTGTGCTTCAGCTGGAGGAAGCTCGGATCGTCGCAGGCGATTCAACTAGATGATTTCAGACGATCCTATCATAGATCGGTGATGATCTTGTATGATTGGAGGTGATCTTGTCCCCAATTCAGCTTGGGGGCAATCATAGCCCTGAGTTTGCATTTTCTATCTCATTTCTCCTTATTTATTTGTGCATTAGATTAATTTACTTTTATATTTGCATCTTGGAGTTCACCTCATTTAGCATAATTGCATGATAAAATTCAAAATAAATTACCAAATTAGTGCATCTCATTTAATTTGATATCTAGATTTATCATTTAAGCATCTATACTCTTATTTCTATCATTTTGCATCATTCTTGCAATTGTATTTTTGGTTTTTGGTGTCTATTTTCTTGATTGCATGTTTCTAACGAATTCGCCTGATGAATTCGTCAGGTCGCTGATGATCTTGGGTGATCTCAGATGATCTCCTATGATTTGAGATGATTTTGTACAATTACAGATGATCCTGTCATATCCGAGATGATCTGGACTCCTACAAACTTCAAAATCTTCATCAGACATCCGAAATCGGTGTACTCTTCTCCATTTTATATATTCTCTTGTGTTATCGCACTTAGGATTCATTTATGTCTTTTGTTTTCATGAAAATCAAAATCTTCATATAGAATATCTTAGATTCATTTTGGCCAACGTAGGAATCTAAATGGTTGAAGCATAAAACGAACAAATCAAACCTATTCTCAACCTAGGCGTGGAAATTGCCACTCAAAAGTTTCCTGGTGAACCCCACCATCCGTCAAAAATTCACCTTTATACCCCTCCCCCGAGAGGCGGGACCTTCAAAGGGCCTCTCCGTCCGAGGTATTGTCCCATCCTTTTCTCACCCCCCTTTCAGGTATGGATCCTTTAGCCTGAAGGTAAGGGTGCAAAAAATTTGGGTGATACAATGCTTTACATTATATCCACTTCTTGTTGTGTATTCTCCTGAGCTATTCAACTCTCAAATCAATTGATACTTGGATCACCTTAGAATAATCATAGTTGTTATATTTCTACTCAATTTCCTCCTAGCATCAATGCCTTGTATACTTGTAAAAGAATCTTCTTTCCATTTGTATCTTCCTTCTTGATCCTTGTACAAAATGTTTGAAACCCTATCACCATATTTATGTTGAAGTAATATCATCCAAGGTTTCAAAATTGAATCTAAATTGAGTGGTTTTTTATCACACCAAGTATCCATCCAAATAGAATTTTTCTCTCAATTTCCACCACCCATATTAAACCTTTAATCATTAGATCAATAGATTTTTTAAACCATTCCAAAGAGTAGAACCATTTGATAGAGAGAATGTAGTAAATATTAAACTTGGGTCATTGGGCTCAACATACTTACTTAGAAGAATTCTTGCCCATTGTATTTGACTCTCTTTGTACAATATCCATATTACTTTTTCCCTAAGAGCTAAGTTTGCTTCTATAAAATTATTAAACCAAGATCTCCCCTAGTTTTATCATCACATACCTTGCTTCATTTCACCAAAGAAAATTTCCTTTTATCATGTAAACCTAACCATAAAAAGGATCGCATAATATTGACTAAAAAAATTTCAACTTATTTTGGCATAGTATACAATGTGTAGACCGGAAATTTTTGCACCCCTTTCCTTCAGGCTAATGGATCCATACCTTAAAGAGGGATGGAAAATAAAGTGTGTACACCTGAGATGAGAAGCACTTGAGTTGTGCTCTCCTTGTTTTTCAATGAATTAGGTGGGGTTCACCAGGAAACACTCTATGTTGATTTTCATACCTAGGTGGGATGATAGTTTAATGTATTCTTTTATTATCACACACCTAGGGTTTTAGCCAAATGCAACTATACCCTAACTATATGCAATTCAAATTTCCATGAAAGCAGTAGTATACAATTTAACTAAGTACTTTAAAATTAACTGCAATGCAATGATTCTTATAAATGCTGAAAGTAAAATATAAGTTCTATATTATCATGTGCATATGTATATATTATTATTTTCTTTTCTTTTCTTCACAAACAACGAAATTAATGCAAATAGGTAAGAATGACTTATGCAATTTTGTCCTTTTTCTTTTCTTTTTGTATTTTCTTTTATGAAGATGCTTATAAATCATGAAGTATAGAATTAAGATACTCTAATATAATAAAATTGAAATAAATCAAAAATTTGATGCTTACCTGATCTAGATGGTTGATCTCAGATGAATTCAAATCTATCAAAGTGAATTCAAAAATAAAGAACGAATTCGGATCCACAAAAGCAAATTTGAAAATACCCTACAACTTTTTTGAATTTGTTCAAAACCTACAATTTTACAAATGGGACACTGAAAATTGTGATTAGTAATGAGGGATCTACTTGAGCCCCTATAAGTTTGATCCTCAGTGACGTGGTAGTCATATCCCCTTGGTTCTTTCAATAAACTGCAAGTAAAATGATTGATTTCTAGATCTAACGTAAGCATATGTTTTTGACAAAAAAACAATGAAACAATATGGAATGTAGCAAATGATGGATGCTATCAGGATCAAGATGTAAAGTATGAGAGACTGTGATAAACCTGAGAACAAGATTTTATCCCCAACATGTGTTTGCATGAATTTGGATAGTTTTAGCAAATTTGAAAATATTTTGTAGTTTGTCAAAAAAAATTAAATTTGCAATGGTCAAATTTAGAAATTTTGTAGACAATGATCAATTTCGGAAAGTTTGCAAAGTAATTTTGTAAAATATTTAGTGAATTTAGACGACTATAACGCTCTTCCAAATTCATTTTAAACCTACAGTTTGACAAATCTATGCTAAATATTTGTACTCAAAAGATATCAAGATTAAGAGTACACATTGTCATGATTATCACAAGGCAAGAAATTTATCTCTTAGGTATGTATGTGCAAATTCGAAACTTATAGAGCAAATTCAAAAATATTCTAAAACTTCTAAATTCGTTAAAAACAAATAAAACTTTGATCTAATGATGCAAAATAATAATATTTGAATACTAAATCAAGACATATGGACCGATTGTACCAATTGTCATCTTATATGATTACTAGAATGGCAATAGAATGGCAAGATCTCCCATCAAAACCTACAATAAGTTGTGTGAAAGGCTTCTCTCCACTTCAATATTCTGCAAAATCACCATTAGTTTTAACTGAAGGTAGCCTGTAACTTTTAATAATAAAAGTTAGATTGAAAAAACTCGAGGAAGAAGATGGGTGGGGTTTTTAGAGGAAATTAGCAAATTTTCCAATTTAGGTGAATTTAGACAATTTCAAATTCACTAAAAATCTAGGTTTACCCAGATTGGAGGTAAAATCCAAATGATGCTGACTGTTTTTAGGTGCATGTTTGATTTTGATGAATTCGGATGTCTGAATTTGATTCGATCATCCAAATTTACGAAAAGGGGGGAAAATGACAAGAATAGGTTTTAACAAATAAGAGAAATGAGGTAAATGGTTGAGGAGAGGAAGGTATGTTGTTGAGGAGGAGAGACATGTTGTTAGGAAGAATAGGAATTTTGAGGTGATTCAAAATTCCATAGCTACATTTTACCCCCTCTTTGGCGTATTTACGAACAATAAATATGTTAAAGAAAGATGTAGCCAAAAAGGAATTGCACTGCAAAAACAAAAATATTTTTAAATATTTTCTATTATTATTTATTGTCTAGAGTACCCCTCCTCGAGTTTTGTGAGAAATTCAAAATTTTTTATAAAACTTGAAATTTGTAAAAAAAAAGGGTAAAAATAGAAAGTTGGGGTAAAACCTAATTCATTTTTACCTAACATTTTACAAAACTTGCTTTGGAGAAAATGGCTTCTCCTATTCATCGGACAGACAAAGTGCAAGCAAGTGGTAACAGAGCAAGTGTACGGATGCAGGTAAGCTTTACTTTAAGCTTTGAAATTTGAATTTTGTTGCAAGTGTGAATAGGGTTTCACCATAAGTGGTTTAGAAAAATCTTTCTTTAAGGTCTAAGTGTGAAAACACTTAAACTTTTGTCGGCAAGTGTTGTCGGCAGTTTTGTTTTAAAACCCTATTCTCCCTAACTCCCTCCTATTTCTTCTCCTATATTCCCTCCTTATCCTTCCTTTTCCTCCATTATTCCTACCTCCTTATCCCTCCATTTCCTCCTTATCCCTCCGTTATTCCTTCTTCCCCCTTATCCCTCCATCCTTTCTTTCCATTCTCTATAAATTATAGTCCCTATTATGTATTTGGTTGGCTGCAATTATTGAAGGTGCAAATTTATAATAATTTTATCGTTGGTTGCATTTCATGTTTTAATTAAATTTTTATTATCCGCTGCATTTGAGAGGTCACCCGATCTACATCTGGTATCAGAGCCAGATTTCAGCATTTGTTCGGGCACAGTTCCTGAGGTGATGCCAGACGGGCACGTATCTCGAGGGAGGAGCCAGTAGGGCTCAGATCCCGAGGTGGATCGTGAGCAGGAACAGACATGGATCCTGAGGCAGATCATGCACAGGCTCGGCACAGATCTCGAGGTGGCAGCAGACAGCAGGCTCGACAGCAGGCATGGATCTCGAGGTGACACGTGGCGATAAGTGTGGTGTTGACTGGACAACATGTAGATCGAGGCAACAGTTGATGTGGTGGTGATCGATTGGCAGTTGACGACACACAGATCGAGGCAGCGAGTGACATGGCAGTGTGCGATTGGTTGATATGGTGGCAATCGAGCTGATGTGGCGGCGTGCAATTTATCAAAAAGTTTGCCACGTGGCAACGAGTGGCATGCTGACGTGTTGATTTGAGTTTGGCTGCGTTGGCGACAAAACATGGCGCGTGTGACTGCCCGAAGGCAGTCAATATTGTTTGTGCGGGTTCGGGTTTAAAAACCCCATCGGAGCTTCCCCACAGCAAATGTGGGATAATTAAACATCAATTTTTTTTTTTTTTAATTTCTCCCACCATGTTTTATTATTGTCCCCGTCGCCTTTGAGATACGTCCGAGGGACGTAGCCTAGCGGACAAGGCGGTCCGCTAGCCCGCAGACGACCCGGGATCGAATCCCGCCGGTCGCACAAATTTTTTTTTTTTAAAACTTCGTCACTGTCGAATTTAAAAGGGATTTTGTCCCTTGTTCTTTTCAGCCAGCCGCTTGGTGTAGCGGCAAAGTCTGCCCGTCGGGTTGGTGGAGGTCGCAGGATCGAATCGCCTGCAGTATAAAAAAAAGGTAAAAGTTTTGTTAAAAAAAATTAATTTTATAAAGTTTTTTTTATTAAATTATTTAATAAGTTTAAATTATATTTTTTAATATTATCTTTTTAATAATTAATTTAAAAGGTAATTTAAAAAATATAAAAACTTTATTAAATTTTTTTTTTTTTAACTTTATAAAAATTTTAAAAAACCTTGTTAGAAGAGTTTTTTGTGAAAAGGAGAAATAATGTGCCCGTGAAATGTTAGATGATCCTATCTGGGGGGTGCTATAATGCACTTCTCTCGATTTTGAGACGAGAGACACCGAAATCCTTTGATGAAAGGGTTCGACGAACTAGTCTGCATACAGTGTTTTGTCAGCTGGAAAATCAGGTGATTGATCATTTGAGGAAGCCAAATTCAGGGTACGAGGCAGATTCAGAACACAACATTTTTGGACAAATAATTGAAGAGTCTGAGACTGTGGAAGTTGTACCAGAGGAAGTTGTTCCAGAGGATCAAGCAAGTGCCAGTTATACACCTGGTGTACGGGCACGAGAATCAAGTGAGAGCTATTCACCATGCTCTCCTGAACCTGAAGTAGCAGCAGAAGAAGAAGACGAAGAAGAAGCAGCAGAAGAAGAAGAAGCAGAAGAAGAAGAAGAAGATCCAGAGGAAGTGGATCTTGAAGAACCAGAGGTCATTGTCATCAGTAGCAGTTCCGAAGCAGAACCTGAATGTACTAAAAAGGCGAGATTTGATTTGAATAATTAATCTCTTTGTACTACTTTATAGTGCTTGTTTGCTTCAAATAAAGTTTGTTTTTCTTCTGCAATGGCATCCAATACTAGTCTTTCGATTTCTGAGTTCAATGGAGGAGATTATGAATATTGGTCTATTAAAATGAAAACCCTTTTGATAGGAAAAGGTTTATGGGATGTAGTCGAAGAGGGCTATACTAAACCAACTGCTGCTGAATGGGCAACTTTCTCTAATGCTGATAAAAAGGCTAGAAAAGAAGCACAAAATAACAATGCTTTTGCCCTTTATCACATACATGCTGCCCTAGATAAAAGTATCTTCCCTAGAGTTGCCTCTTATGTAATTGCACAAGATGCCTGGAATGCCCTTAAAGAAAGTTATAGAGGTGCTGACCAAGTAAAACAGGTAAAATTGCAAACATTGAAACGAGATTTTGAAAATCTCACGATGCAAGAAAATGAAAAAGTGGGAGATTACTGCATGCGAGTGAAAGCCATAGTTGATAAAATGGTCACACTAGGGGAAGATATTAAGCCAGAGGTTATGGTGAAGAAAGTGTTGAGAACACTTCTTCCTAAATGGAATTATGTTGCAATAATTATTGAAGAATCCAAAGACTTAACCTCGTTTTCTTTTGATGCACTAACTGGTTCACTTCTCTCACATGAAGAGAGGTTACAGGAAACTCCTACCACTAGTTATGGAGGATATGATAAAGCTTTTGCCACACATGAAGGAAGAGGTAGAGGTCGTGGCAGAGGACAACAAAGAGGCGAGAGCGGGGAATAATCAAAGAGGAGGAACTCCTAATAGAGGAGGATCATCCAACAAAGGTGGAAATCAGAATAGAGGAGGACAGCAGCAATATAGAGGGAAACAATCTGGCAAAGGAAAAGGAGGAGATAAATCAAAACAATTTTGCTACAATTGTGGCAAACCTAGCCATTATGCTTGAGATTGTTGGTCAAAGACTTCGCAAGGAAGCAGCAGCAACCAGAGCAGTCAATTTGGAAATTTTGGAGAAGAAGAAGAGTCCACAAATCTCTTTCTTTCTTATGGCCGGACAGAGCAAAATATGAATGATACATGGATTTTGGACACCGGGTGTTCAAATCACATGAATGGCAAAGAAGAACTCTTTGCTACTTTAGACTCCTCATACAAATCCAGGATCTGATTGGGAGATGACAAGTCATTGGCAGTTGAAGGCATTGGAGCCATGGAGGTTCCAACGAAAGAAGGCATCAAGCAAGTGATATCTATTACACACCTCATCTTCAACACAATCTTCTAAGTGTTGGTCAAATGCTTGAAAAGAATTATAAGTTGATTTTTGATGAGGGTAAATGCACCATTTTTGACAAGAACAATAGTAATAGAATCATTACACAAGTGCCAATGTCAAATAATAGATTATTCCCTTTGAAGTTTGGCCAGCCAGGAGGAAATAAGTTAGCAAATGTTGCTATTTCCAATCCAAGTGTCCTATGGCACTTGAGATATGGTCATTTGAATTCAGCAAGTTTGAAATTGCTAACTTCACAAGCAATGGTAACTGGACTTCCCAAAATTCAAGAAAGTAAGGAAGTCTGTGAAGGGTGTGCCTTGGGCAAGCATGCCAGATCAAAATTTCCTCATGGACAAGCATGGAGGGCCAGCTATCCACTTCAATTAGTGCATTCAGACATCTGTGGTCCGATGCAGACCAAGATTCTAGGTAACCACTCTTACTTCCTACTTTTCATTGATGATTGCACAAGAATGTGTTGGATATATTTTTTTAAGCATAAGGATGAAGCATTTGCATGCTTTGTTGATTTTAAAGCAAAAGTTGAAAGTGAGAGTGGATATTATGTAAAATGTCTTAGATCGGATAGAGGAGGAGTATACTCCTCTACTCGCTTTTGAATTTTTGTAAACATCATGGCATCAAGAGGCAGTTCACAACTACCTACACTCCACAACAAAATGGTGTAGCAGAAAGGAAGAATTGCACCATTGTGGAGATGGCAAGATCAATGCTTCAGACAAAGCATTTGAGTAATTCATATTGGGGAGATGCAACAAGGACTAGTGTTCACATCTTGAACAGAAGTCCTACTTCAAGTTTGAAGGGGAAGACACCTTACCAAGCCTGGTATGGTAAGAAACCAAATGTGAAGTATTTCATAGTATTTGGTTCATTGGCATATGCTCACATTCTTGATGAGCTGAGAAAGAAACTGGATCCAAAGAGTCAGGCATGCATTTTTGTAGGATATTGTGAAAACACAAAGGGTTATAGACTCTACAATCCTACGACTCGAAAGATAGTGGTTTCAAGGGATGTGATTTTTGATGAAGGGGGAGAGTGGGGTAAACCCCAAATATTCAGTGATGTTGAAACCACTGATATTGTTGCTCAGCAGGTGCAACCACAAATACCACAGAAAGGAAAGTAGTCTCCTCCCACACATCCTCCAAGTCCATCTTCTGATTCAACTTCTTCACCAAGTCCTTCTCCACAGTGATCAGTAAGTTCCTCACCAATGGACATTGATGTTCCATCCAAAGGTAAGAGAACTCTACAGTATCATCCATCATCTCAGATGTTGGATAAAAAAATTTCAAGAAGATACACTAGGAGTCAAGCTAGTGAAATGGAATCTGTTTTACACAGATTAGAAAGTATGCACTTATATGGTGATGATGAATCCCAGCAGGAACCTAGGGGAGATCAAGTTAACTATGCTTTGTTAACTAGTGCACAGCTTGAACCTTCTAGTTATGAGAAGGCATGTACTCAGAAGATTTGACAAGATGCCATGAAAGAGGAGATAACCTCTATAAAAAACAATGACACTTGGGAGCTCGTGAAGCTTTCGAAAGGAAAGAAATGTGTTGGGAGTAAATGGATCTTCAAGACCAAGTTTAATGCTGATGGAAGCATTGAGAAGCATAAGGCAAGATTAGTGGCAAAGGGTTTTACTCAAAAATATGGAATACATAATGAAGAGACTTTTGCTCCTATAGCCAGACATGAGACTATCAGAATAGTTCTTGCCTTAGCTGCACACAAAGGATGGAAAGTCCAACACATGGATGTCAATAGTTCATTTCTCAATGGTTACTTGACAAAAGAAGTTTATGTTGAGCAACCATAGGGATTTGAAGTGCAAGGTAAGGAACACCTTGTTTACAGATTGAAGAAGGCACTCTATGGTCTTAAACAGGCACCAAGAGCTTGGTACTCACGCATTGATGGGTACTTCAAAGATTATGGGTTCACCAGGAGCAAAAATGAACCCACACTCTACTACCTAAAGCAAGGTAAAGACATCCTCATAGTTTGCTTGTATGTGGATGATCTCATTTTTATGGGTAGTAATGAGAAAATGAATATGGAGTTCAAACACTCCATGATGACGCGGTTTGAGATGAAGGATCTTGGATTAATGCACTACTACCTTGGAATGGAGGTTCATCGATCGGATACATGGATCTTCATCTCATCAACATAAGTATGCTCGAGGACATGATCAAGAAGTTTGCTATGGAGCATTGCAAACCAGTTGCAACTCCGAGTTGGACATGGGATCCAACTAAGTAAAGATGATGGAGCACCAAAAGTTGATGTGACCACTTTCAGAAGCATGGTTGGGAGTTTGATGTTTCTCGCCAACACCAGACCAGATATTCAATATGCTGTATCTCTTGTTTCTAGATTTATGGCTAACCCATCTGAGCTGCATTTGCAGGCATCTAAAATAATTTTGAGATATGTGAAAGGTACATTGGATTTTGGAATCCAGTACCATAAATGTAACACTATCAAGCTTGTAGGCTTCAAGTGATAGTGATTGGGATAGCAATATTGATGATAGGAAGTCAACATCAGGAAACTGTTTTAGTCTTGGATCAGGACTAATAACTTGGAGTTCAAAAAACTAGACAGTAGTAGTGCTATCCTCAATAGAAGCTGAGTATATAGCAGTTACTTATGCAAGTACTCAAGCCTTGTGGCTAAGAAAAGTACTAGAAGAGATTGGAGAACAGCAAAGTGGTTCGACCGGAATCTCATTGTGACAACATCGGTGCCATTCGGTTGGCATATAATCCTGTCCACCATAGCAGAACGAAGCATTTTGATATGAAGTATCACTTCATCAGAGATATGGTGGAACATGAAATTGTTGAGCTTCAATATTGTCACACTTTGGAGAACGTCGCGGACATCTTCACCAAGGTGATGAATAAAGATCAATTTGTAAAGCTGAGAGACTGTGTAGTCAGTTCTCTCAACTTTAAGGGGGAGAATGTTGCAAGTGTGAATAGGGTTTCACCATAAGTGGTTTAGAAAAATCTTTCTTTAAGGTCTAAGTGTGAAAACACTTAAACTTTTGTCGGCAAGTGTTGTCGGCAGTTTTGTTTTAAAACCCTATTCTCCCTAACTCCCTCCTATTTCTTCTCCTATATTCCCTCCTTATCCCTCCTTTTCCTCCGTTATTCCTACCTCCTTATCCCTCCATTTCCTCCTTATCCCTCCGTTATTCCTTCTTCCCCCTTATCCCTCCATCCTTTCTTTCTATTCTCTATAAATTATTAGTCCCTATTATGTATTAAGTTGGCTGCGATTATTGAAGGTGCAAATTTATAATAATTTTATCGTTGGCTGCATTTCATGTTTTAATTAAATTTTTATTATCCGTTGCGTTTGAGAGGTCACCCGATCTACAAATTTTATATTATTTGTGTTGTTTTTTGGAATTTTTGATATGACATGGTAGAAAAGGCAAATTCGGACAATTCAGGTAAATTTGGGCATCTAAATTCGTCTAAAAAAGTTTTTAATTTCATAAATTCAAACGATTCATGCGAATTTGGGTGTTCGAATTTGAATAAATATGTGTCCAAATTTGCAAATACTGATGGTTCAGGTGAATTCAAGTTTTGGAATTCAATTGAACAAGAATTCGAGCTTACAAATTTGATCTTGCTAGGCAAATTTGGGTCTCTGAATCTGTGTTCGTGCGTTCGAATTAGTGAATTAAAAAACAAATTATGTTTAAATTCACAAAGGAAGAAGAAATGTACATCTTGCTAGCATTATTTTTGTGAATTTTGATTTTTATTAATGTTTTGATCATGATAATTTACTAAATAATATTTTTATTTTTGTTTGCAGCAAGGCGCTCGTAATAATTGAGAGTGACGCTATAAGGGGTTTGAGGATCATGTTAGAGAGTTGAGTGGTCCTGATAGGTTGATTCTATAGCTGGTAGGGCTCCTTCACGTGGCTGAGATGCCATGAATGAAGGCAGATTATCCTCTCCTGATCATGTTGTATGAGAGAAGGTATCTAGGATCTTCCATATTTTGATTACCGATAGGTGAGATGTCATTGACTCTGGAGGATGTGTGGATAATCCTTTATATTCTCATTAGGGTTTATTTTGTTTATCAGTTGATGATCCAAATAGAGGTGGTGTAACAACTAACATGGGATCCCTATTTTTCCATATATCAGAGCAGGATCAACATTGAGGGGTTATAACCATGGAGGGATTGTCTATATTGGCAGTGGTATTATCTGGGATATTTATTGGATTGTTGTCATGTCATCAGAGTGGGCAACATCTCCCATGGTCTTTGGCTAGCATAGTGACAAACATGAGGGATTCCAACAGGCAGTTTGCATAGGGAGATTTCGTGTTATACCATTTATACAGGACATTTTTTAATGTTGTGTATAAGCATGATCATAGCTTGGTCCTTACCACTTTGTTACAAGTATGGTGCTGGGAGCACATTGCAATGAGGAGGCCTAAGGGACTTCCACATCAGTAGATAGAGGAGGACCAACTTGTTGTATTTTGATGGGGCCATACAGGAGGATGTGGGATGAGTATGAGTGGTTTGGAGGAGACTAAGCGGGTTATTGATGAGTTGTCTACTCCTTGTATCTGTTGGATATCCTAGTGAGGATAGCCTAGTTGGTATGAGGATGGTGAGAAGCTGGCCTGATGTAACAACCCAAAAACACACAAACAAAAAAATACAAAAATAGAAAGAGTTTTTTTTTTTACTAAGGAGAGGGATACATGAACCCTTCATGAACCCCTAACCCAACTATCATTTACCTAAAGTTTCAATCCCCTAAGTTTTCCTGGAAGTTACATCTCATGGAGTACCCTATCACATGTTTGTATGTGTAGGCGTATCATGTGTCACTGTAGATAATCCCATCTATCCCATCATTATTGATGAGTTAGACCTATCACCCTTAGTCCATTGAAGGTATACACACATCTCCATACCGCACACAAATAATTATGTGTAGGTATACTATGAGTATTACGATTTAATATATCTATCTCATCTACATGATGAGCTATCTTAACTCAAATGCAATATCTTCACCACTTAGTCCTTTATCTCCCTAAGGGGATCTCAATTCCCTTAGGTTTATATTGTTCACCCTAAGGGATCCTCAATTCCCTTAGGTTACCTATGTTCACCCTAAGGGGTTCTTAATTCCCTTATATCACATCTGAGTTTACCCTATAACTCTATGCTTAGGTTTCTATCATTCAGCAACCAAACAACAATAATCTAGATACTACAATATCGAAAAGAAATCACCAAGTAACCAGAAATAAAACAAGCTTAACGCTAAAAGAGAATCAACTACATAATATAATCAAATACAAAAAATAGAGTAAAAGTATCTTCTCTAGACCAATAAACAATTAATGCATTAGAATTAGCATGGTAAATCCTTCTTACATTAAATAATATTACAGTAACTGCATTGGGGATATCTCCCCACAATTCTAATCTATTTGAGCATAAGTGAAGCAACATAAAGTACAATTACCTATTCTTTGCTTCCTTTGAATTCCTTGCTTCTCCTCGCTTCCCATTGATTCTTTGAGGGTATTAGAGGATCAGGATACTGATGGTTCAGGATAGGCATGCCTCTAAATGCATCTTTTCATTTACTTTACCAAATTGCAACTATAAAAAATTCAACTAAGTTTCCAACCATCTATTGCATTATGGATATTATAAAATATCCTTTCACTTTTATTTTCACCTCTCAAGTTCCCTTAGAGAGTCATCCAACATGTACTACTTAGATTAGGGTCTAACTTTAATCAAATCCATTCATGTCTTAAAGCATTAAAGTCCCATACCTTTAACCTCTAAAACATTCCTTTCCTTTCATTCCCTAAATCAAAGCCCCATAACTTTAATTCAAAGAATAAATCTACATCCTTTTTAATTAAAAATCCCCTAAGATAATCAACATTAATCAAAGGTTCTCCTTTTAATTAAAAACCCTAATATAATTAATCATAAATCAAGGGTTCTCCTTTTAATTAAATCCTTTAATGTATTCCACATAAGTCAAAGGTCTATATTTAATTAATTCCTTCAATGTATTCCACATAAATCAAAGGTCTATATTTAATTTAAATCCTTCAATATATTCCACATAAATCAAAGGTTCTCTATTTAATTAAATCCTTCAATGTATTCCACATAAATCAAAGGTCTATATTTAATTAAATCCTTCAATGTATTCCACATAAATCAAAGGTTCTCTATTTAATTTAAATCCTTCAATGTATTCCACATAAATCAAAGGTCTATATTTAATTTAAATCCTTAAATATATTCCACATAAATCAAAGGTTCTCTATTTAATTTAAATCCTTCAATGTATTCCACATAAATCAAAGGTCTATATTTAATTAAATCCTTCAATATAAATCAAAGGTCTTTATTTAATTTAAAACTCACAATATAAATCAAAGGTCTATATTTAATTTAAATCTCATAGGACCTTTCCAATATAGATCTTATCACCAAAGGTTAACGCCCTTCATGGTAGATACTAACGACCTCTGCAGAACGAGTAAGGGATTGCTAAGCTGGGAGATCTACAAGGTAAATACAGAGTAGAACTAGTGCTAGGCTTTCACCATTGTCACCACTAACTATCCCCAGTGGGACTGAACTCACGTACATCAAAGTTCCCCATACATGCAGGTGGAGTTACGTTAAACAATGGTGTCTACACACAACCATCCCTTAAACCCTATGGGTGGTTTACCCTACTAGTGGCACTCTCAATCGTGACGCTTCCTCTTGAAACTTTAGCAATTTTCCTGATATAACAGACATTTTCAAACAGGGTGCTCTCTTTCCCTTTTAACACGAAAGTTTTTGCACACAGTGCGTTCAAATTTCCATAGCGTTCTTTAGACACACCCACGCTCTCAAACTTACATTGATTTCAAGTGCTTACGGGGTTTCTTTAAACGCAACGCCCTCTACACTTTCAGGCTCTTGGAAACTTTATCCCGTTCAACAAAGCAATGGTATCCTCAAGATTGGTATGAAACTAAATAGTGCGGAAGGAGGAATCATTTTTATATTGAATCACTTTTTGATTGTAAGGTAGAAAAACCCACAATAGACTTAATTAATATATTTGTTCGATGATGCCTTATTATCATATTTGGTTTGCATTTAAATACCTAGTCTAATAGTTGTAAGAGTGAAGGGTTGTGACCCTAAAATATAATTAATAAATAATATAAGTATTAGGGTATGTTAGGAGGATCCTAACATGCCACCCCCCTTAAAGGAGCTTTGTCCTCAAAGCTGGAAATTTGGAAATTGCTGCTGGATATCTTGAAAATTTTCCCACGTTGCATCTTCTAAAGGTAGACCTTTCCAATGGATTAAAACTTTCGTGATATCGCGAGTACGAAGGTGATGAGAGCGGCGATCCAAGATAGCTTTTGGCTCGACTAGAAGTACTCCATCATCGGAGAGTTCAAGGAGAGTGGTTTGTGTCGTGATATGGGCTCCCACTGCGAGTTTAAGGCAAGATACATGAAATACGGGGTGAAGTTTAGAAGAGGGAGGAAGCTCTAGTTTGTAAGCAACGGTCCCAATACGTTGGAGAACTTTATACGGCCCGTAAAATTTGGGTGCTAACTTCTGAGAACCTTTTTGTTTAAGAGAGGATTGACGGTAAGGTTGGAGACGTAAGAAAACCATATCACCCTCATGGAAACTACGTTCGCTTCTATGTTGATCGGCTTGCTACTTCATGCAATGTTGGGCGGTGTGTAGGTTCTCTTTTAGGATCCGTAGTATGTCATATCTATTAGCAAGTTTCATTTCCACCGCATGGACTTTTGTAGTCCCTGGAATATAGGAAGTGAGGGATGGTGGTGTTTGACCATATAGTGCTTCATAAGGAGTCATTTTGATGGACGTATGGTATGAAGTGTTATACCACCATTCCACTAGTGAAAGTCACTTTACCCAATGGAGTGGTTGAGTGGAAACAAAACATCGAAGGTATGTTTCCAAGCATTTATTTACAACTTCTGTTTGGCCATCGGTTTGAGGATGGTAAGCGGAGCTCATATGAAGTTGAGTACCTTGTAATTTGAACAATTCCTTCCAAAAGGTGCTAGTGAAAGTTGGGTCGTGGTCACTAACAATTGTGGAGGGCATACCATGTAATTTAAAGATGTTATCTAGGAAGAGGTGGGCTATAGTGCTAGCGGTATAAGGATGAGCCACGGAACAAAAATGGGCATATTTAGATAAACGATCAACGACTACGAAAATGGTTGTTTTTCCTCTTGATTTTGGTAATCCTTCAATAAAGTCCATAGAAATATCTGCCCATGTTTTTGTGGGTATAGTAAGAGGTTGAAGTAATCCTGGAATAGCGAGGGTCTTCGCCTTTTGTCTTTGGTAAACTTCACATTCTTTTACAAAGTTTTTGATTAATTTTTCATTCCTACCCAATAGAAGGAGGTAGTGGCTCTTTTATAGGTTTTTAAGAACCCTGAGTGGCGTGCAGTGGGTGAGGTATGTAACTCATGAAGAAGTTTTTCATGATAAGTTGAATTGGGGGTGAGGACCATCCTCCCTTTGTATCTTAATATATTGTCCTTCCAAGTGTATGGAGGTTTGCTACTAGGATTATGTTGAAGTTTTTGAATTAAGGCATGGATAGTAGGATCATTTATCCATTCTTCATGCACCTTATCTACCCATTTAGGAATAAGGGAGGAAAGAGCATGGAATTGAGGCATATCTTCAAATTTTCTAGAAAGTGCATCAGCTGCCATGTTGTCCTTTCCCTTTTTATATGTAATTTCATAATCATAGCCAAGAAGTTTAGTAACCCATTTTTTTTGTTCTGGGGTATTAGTCCTTTGTTCCAAAAAATACTTCAAGCTATGATGGTCAGTGCGTATAATGAAATGTTGGCCAATAAGGTAAGGCCTCCAATGTTGAATAGCATGGAAAATCACCAACATCTCTTTTTCATACGTAGAGCGAGCTAAATTCTTAGGAGAAAATGCTTTGCTTATAAAAGCTAGAGGCCTTTCATCCTGCATGAGTATGGCTCCCATTCCTATTCCTGAAGTGTCACTTTCAATGACGAATGGTTTAGAAAATTTGGGCATGGCTAGAACAGGGGTGGTACACATTGCAATTTTCAAGGTGATAAATGCCTCATCCACTTTAGACGACCATTTGAAAGTGTTTTTCTTAAGTAATGTTGTTAGAGGAGCAACGATTTTACCATAATTTTGGACAAATTTTCTATAATATCCCATTAGTCCAAGAAACCCACGTAGAGCTTTTAAGGTTTTTGGAATAGGCCAATTTTTCACCTCCTCGATTTTGGAAGGATCTACCATAACTCCTTCCTTTGAGACAATATGCCCTAAGTATTCAATTTCTTGTTTTCCAAAGGAACACTTTGATATTTTTGCATAAAGTTGATTTTCCTTCAAGATTTGGAACGCTTGTCTAACATGGTCCAAATGTTCTTCCCATGTTTTGCTATAAATCAAAATGTCATCAAAGAAAACTAATATAAATTTACAAAGAAAAGGGTGAAATACCTTATTCATTAGACTTTGAAAGGTAGAAGGAGCGTTGGTCAGGCCAAATGGCATCACCAAGAATTCGTAGTGCCCTTTGTGAGTGTGAAAGGTCGTCTTAGGAATATCCTTTTCATTGACTTGTATTTGGTGGTAGCCTGACCATAAGTCTAACTTGGAAAAATAAGTTGCCCCGTGGAGTTCATCTAATAGCTCGTCTATGACTGGAATAGGAAATTTATCTTTGATGGTCATTTTATTAAGCGCTTGAAAATCGACACATAAATGCCACGAGCCATCCTTTTTTCTAACTAAAATAATTGGAGAGGAGTAAGGGCTTTTGCTAGGTCTAATGACTCCTGCCTTAAGAAGCTCTTGTACTAATTTCTCTATTTCGGTCTTTTGGAGGTATGGATAATGATAAGGTCTAATATTAGGAGGTTGATGCCTTGGAAATAGTGGAATAGTGTGATCGTGACTTCGTTGTGGAGGTAGTCCTTTTGGTTCATTGAATACCACCTTATGGTGGTCTAAAATATTTTGTAACTCTAGTGTCTCATCTTCTTTATGACTAGGTTGAATTGAAAATAATTGGGCAACCATTCCTTTGTTTCCTTTTCGGATAATTTTCTCCATTCTATGCGAGCTGACGATTTGGGAAGGTCCTAATTTTAGGCCTTGGATAATATAGGTTTGGTTATTTGTTGTGAATTTCATCCATAGTTCATCAAATTCCCATTGGACTATGCCCAAGGTTCGTAACCATTGTACGCCTAGTACAATGTCGCACCCACCTAGGGGTAGGACGTACATGTTGCCTTTCATGTTATAAACCCCCATAGTTAGTTTTATATTTTTGCATTTTCCTTTGCATGCAATTTTTCCACCGTTTCCAATCATCACTTCGAAGTTATTGCAAGGGTATATAAAACAATTTGCTTGTTTAGCCACCTTTGGATCGATAAAATTGTGCGTGCTACCAGAATCTAGGAGCACGGTAAGGGTTTGTTTCTTAAAATACCCTTTAACTCGCATTGTTTGAGGGGCAAAAAATTTGGCAAGGGCATTAAAGGAAACCTTTGGTGTATTTTCTTCGTCACTTTCAAGTGTGTTGGATAATACCTCTACTTCGAGTTCAGGTTCCTCTTCGGTAGAATTCCCTTCCTCTGTGGCATCTAGAATATATAATTTTCGTGAGGCACATTTATGATTTCTGTCAAATTTCTCATCACAATGGTAGCAAAGACCCTTAGCTTGTCTTTCCTTCATTTCCTCGAAACTCAGACGCTTAATTGGTAGAGTGGGGTTAATTTTGGGGGCTGTGTAGGAGTTTTGGGTTCGTCCATTTTGCATTGTTTTGGGGTTGGTATAAGTGTTTGATGGTTTCCCCCAAGTTGGTTTTGTGAACTGATTCTGTGCCTTGATTTTTTCCACTAATTTCGCCAAGCTGATGGTCTCTAAAATGTTTGTAGGGTTATACATTTGCACCTCTATTCAAATTTCTTATTTTAATCCATTTACAAAACATTCTTGAAAGAAGGCAGCATCTAATCCAGATGTTCGATTAGCTAGCCTTTCAAATTCCGCTTGGTATTCGCTTATCGAAGTGGTTTGGCATAATTTAGTGAGGGCCCTTGTAAAGCTTTGAAACTTGCTAGGGTCGAATCGCACTAATAGATTCTTTGTAAAGGCTGACCACGTCAGAGTATCGTTAGTTTTCTCGAACAATTGGTACCATTGGATGGCATCGTTTTCCAAGTGGAAGGAGGCAATATGCACTTTTTTCATTTCTTGAATTTGATTTAGTGAGAAATATTGCTCTGCTCAGTAGATCCAGTTTGTAGGGTCTCCTCCTTCAAATTTTGGGAAGTCTAATTTGGTCGTCCGTGGCAGAATGGAAGTTTGTGGAACTCCTAACATTGCTCGGTTTGATGACCCGTTGTTGGTTGAATTTGCATGTGGTATTGCCTGATTTTTATTGATGGCATCAAGTTTAACATCCATTGCAAATATTTTCTTGAAGAGTTATCTTGTGTTACGGGTGTTCTCCTCTCTTTCTTGTTGAACTTCTTCAGCGAGCCTTTCGTGTTTCTCATGAATGGAATCCAGTGATCATCATCCTTTAGCCATTGCGGTTGGTGTAGGTAACGATCAATATGACTTGGTACAGGTGAGCAAAAATAAAATAAAAATTTTGGTGGGCAATTCCCTATCAACTTTTTGAATTTGGTGCTCTCTATTATTTAACAGGTAGCTTGTAGAGGCGTCAGGGTCGATATCGCATGGCGGTCGGCAAGGTGGCAGGCGGAAGGTCAACTGACAGGGTGACAGGTGGGAAAGCAGATTGGCAGGGCAACAGCAAGCGACCAAGGCGGAGGCGTGACTGAAGTCACGTTCTTCCTTATGCCTTTTGGTGCGTATAAAGCGCTACAAAGACGTAGCATCGCGAATGTGGGACTTTAGTCCTTAAAAAAAAAATTAATTTTTTCCTTTACATTTCGGACATCGAAAACCTTGATGCTGCATTGAATATTTTAGCTTTTTTAAAATAGCCACCGGTCACCACGTGAAAGGTCAAGCAATTTGGGTGTAAGACAACTTAATTCGTACCTTAGGAGAAGGTTTAATTTTTTGCGAGGATTATGACATGGATCCATGAAGCATGAATGTTGTTTGCGTCCTTGCGAATGTGGACTGGCTGAAATGTGCGATGGGAAAAATTTTTAATGGTGAATTTGCTCCTTGATCTAGCTCTGATCCATATGGTATGAAACTAAATAGTGCGGAAGGAGGAATCATTTTTATATTGAATTGCTTTTTGATTGTAAGGTAGAAAAACCCACAATAGACTTAATTAATATATTTGTTCGATGATGCCTTATTATCATATTTGGATTGCATTTAAATACCTAGTCTAATAGTTGTAAGAGTGCAGGGTTGTGACTCTAAAATATAATTAATAAATAATATAAGTATTAGGGTATGTTAGGAGGATCCTTGAAACACCAACAGGTTCTAAAACATAGCGTTCTTAAAAACATAGGTAGCTTTCATTGAAACACCAATAGGTTCTAATACATGGTGCTCTTAAAAACATAGGCAGCTTTCATTGAAACACCAATAGGTTCTAAGACATGGCGCTCTTAAAAACACGGGCAGCTTTTATTGAAACACCAATAGGTTCTAATACATGACACTCTTAAAACACACACCTTGCAGTGCTCTAAAAACCTCAAATATAGGGGGTTTCAACCCTTACCGAAGACCTCTCACGCTACAGGTAGTATAATCATTCAATTTCCACCAAAATAACACATGCAATTAAATAGGTTAAAGCATAAACATTCCAACCTTAATCCTCCTGCGGACAAAAACTTGGTGATGTCTCGGTTCTATCTCTCCCTTGCTTGTGGCATGTTTCTTTCTTCCTTGCTGGTCTCTTGTCTACATCCTCCTTTCTCCTTTCCCCAATTATCCTCCTGAAGTAGGGAAAAGTGGTGCACCTATGGAAGAGAAACAATATGTGTATCTATCCTATCTTTCACATGAGCATCAAACAGAAGCATGCATATGAAAATGAAGCAATACCAAGTAATAAATAATGAAAATAAACAAGTGTCTTCTTTATTAATTGGGTGGATCAGATCCAAGGTTACACAGCAGTCCCCTTGAGGGCTAAAAAGGTGATATAATTGTTACAATGTCTGGGGTGCCGAAGTATCAATTTCTTCAAGGAATCGGGGTGCACATCTAGTGCTTTTCCTCATACACACAATCGATGTGGACGGTCCAATGTCGTCGCTACTTGTATCTTCAATATATGATGTCTAATATTCCTTCCCAATGCCTTCTAAGAACCTACACATATACACAAGGAAGCCAAAGGGGTCAAATAGCAAGGGTGTATGGTGGAAAACATGCAATCCCCATAGGGGCAAAATAATGCATATATTAAAACTAAATCAAATCAACTCAGAATGACTTGAAAATTTGTGGAGATGTCAAAGAGGATGTTTTGAGAGGATATCACCAAAAATAGATCTAAAATTACATCCGTAGACCCCTCTATTTTGTGTCGCTCGCCTACAACCTATGAAAACCAAGACAAGCAAATCCTGAACCTAAACATATCCAAAACTCATGAAATTTGGACAAAATGCATAAATGGACATTTCAAGACAACCCATAAGATTAGATTTTCAAATTGAGTCCTAGATCCACCTACAAAAACTTTAAAATGCTATAAATCGGTCAATTTAACTCCAAATTGCATGAAAATTAAACCACAGCATCATATGAGGGCCTAGAATAATATAATTAAAAAACAGTAATAAAATTGTGCACGTATTTGTCCTTGTCTCGAGGGGGCGGTGGTGACTGCAACTAATTGGGGGGCAACCTGGGAGCGGATACCCTCCAATTTTGCCCATATTTTGCTACCAATATCATTGGGAAATTATCCTAAACACTATAGGGGGTGTTTTAGTCGAATTTGGTGAAGAAATTCACCCGAATGGAAAATTTATGCTCAAAAGACCCTCTTGAAGTCACCCGGTAACCTCCTTCGCAAAAGGGATATCTTGAGGGCAAGAAGGCACAATAAATTGAAGGGAAATATTGGAAGAACTTCGTTGCATATCCTAGAACTCATCTCTATGTGTTTGTATGGATATTAGATCCATTTTATAGCCCAAAGGGGCTCATGTGCAAAAATGCATGCGAGGGCATGCATGGCAGGAGGTGCCACTTTTCAAACGAGAGGCATGCAATGGATGTGGAAGAGAATCTCCAATTTGGGCCTCCATTAAGAAGTGTGTCATAAGGATTCAGTGCCCTCTGAACCGCATGCTCCATATGGCATGCTAAATGGCAGTTTATGGGCACCAAATATCCTAGATTTGACTTTTTCTAGGTCAAACCTGCTCACCGTCCCACCCTAGGATGATGGCTCACCATCATCCCAGGGTGGGATGGTGGGAATCTACCTTCATCCCAAGGTGATACGATGGTGAATTTTGGGCCAAAACCTCCCAAAATTGGGCTAGTAGCCTCCAAAAACCTTTCTAGAGTGGCTAGAACCACTGTGAGCCTCCTGAGGGCTGCCCAAGGGGCCATATGATGTCAATTTGATCATTTTTTGTGGATGCTTAATCGGGTTTACCACATTTTAGTGTCTACACCTCCTTTCTCTTCCTTTCTCCCCCTATCTAGCACCTTACGTGCCTCTTGGCTCCAGGTGGCCCATTCATCGAACTCCCTGCCCTACCTCGAGCTCTCTCTCCCTTTAATGCTTCGTCCCTCTCTCTGGTGGTGAGTAATGATTCTTCCTATGATTTCCATATTCAAAAACCTAGTAGCCACCCTAGATTATTTTTGTAGCTTACGTTCCATAGGGGAATGGGATATTTGTATATTTTATATTATCCCATTTATTTTAACAAAAAGGTATGGTACCCTTTTAAACAAATATCACTCACGGGATATTTACCATTATTAAAATACATTTCCTTTATTTAATCAATTTCATAATTGATCTTTCTTTGAAATAAAAGACATCTTTTTTTTCTTTAAAAATGGTTTTTCTTTTGTTTCTATTAATTAAAGTCTTTTAAATGATTTTTTTCCATTATCATTAGAATGAACACCTTTAATTAATTTAAATGAACTCTCATTTATTAAATAAAATGAAGTTTACCAATAAGCTCAATTAAATCAATCATTATTTAATCGAAACTTCATTAACTATTTAAAATGAATCTTCATTTTGCATAAATATATAATTTGATTTTCTTCATAAAAATGATGCTCTATCTTTACTTCAACAAGACAATTTACTTTATGCATTTGCATACATTTTTGCAGTTGTTTTCCTATAGAAGTTCCAACATTATGCTATTCAAACCATGATGCAGTAGAGAGCAAATAAATTTATAAAACAACAAAGAGGGAATCTTTCCATCAACCCAATCACCTATCTTAGCGTGAGATTTTACGATAGCTACTAGGCTATCAACTAAGGCTCAAGGCAATCAGTCATCAATGATTATACCTTTCAATAATGCATTCCTATATGAAGGTATCTATACATGTTACCTTTGAGTACCTTAATCATCATTTCCTCTGATCTTAGGTACCCTCGTTTCTGGTGGGTGTCTTTGCCTTCTCCACCTACGAGTGTACCTGATCCTGCACACTTTGCAATATATTAGCAATAACATGCCCTTCTAAATCAACTAAACATCATATAGTTAGTTCAATTGTTCAAACTAAGTATCACCACACCATAGGTTAATACATTGTTTTCTTTGTGTCCCAAAGTCAGCTAGGGAGGGTCATGCCACTCGAGTGTGATGAATACGGTGTTTGTGCTTAGAGAAAGGAGAGATAGAACTACATCATGCCGACTAAGTGTAGTTCCAGTATGAATGGGTATAGGTGATACCCTTAGGATGATATTTTTGGTACCAACGAGTGACACAAGATCCAATGACTGCTAGTAGGAAGCTCGATCTCAACAGGTTTACAAATCTAGAAGAGGATGACCCTATGGTGGTACGCCTAGAGGTATATAACATGGGATTGGATGATGGATATCTCAAGTGGTATGCCACCATCCTACCTGCTAGTATTACACATGAGAGAGGCACAATAGTAGAGTAAATATAGTGAGTATACTAGGTGGCTACTAGGTGAAGATCTACCAGGATACAACAGGGGGAGAGACCTATGACATAGAGAATTAGGGGTCCTCAAATTAGAGGAGGTGGATAGAGATAGAGGTCCTATCTACGGGAGAGAGTGCCTCAGGTAGAGGGGGGTGCTGGTCAGTAGTAGTAGGCTTTATCTCCACAGTGAAAAGTGTCACTATCATAGTAGGATGTGTTATCTCCATAGTAGGAGGTGTCATCATCACCTCAACATGACTCATCAGTAGCATTAGAGAGGTTATTACTCTACGAATAGATAATGTTGGTTTGAGGGGTCGGGTTCAGTCACTAGAGGCTTAACTCTCTCAATCATAGGCTCTATTGGGATAGACTCAGACTCAGCTATCACAGGCATTGGTACAGCTAGCACAGGCATAAGCATAGTCATGTCAGGTATAGTCATAGTCACAACAAGTGAGGAGCAGAGCTTCAAGCCAGTATTTAGGTAGCAGCTTATTACATAGTGCACTAATGGTGATGTAGGTAGATGTGACCTTAGCATCACAATGGGTGACCTTCTACTAGATGCTATATTTTTAGTTAGTTCCTAAGGGTCATAGGGTCCCATTGCCCCCAGAATTAGCTACTCTGAGTCGCTCTAGATCAACTTCCAGGTCGGCGTCTGGGGTCCAACAGTTTTAGGTGCCCAGGCCACCTCATAATGATAACCAGAGTTGTAGAGGCTCTATGGGATGATATACCGAGGTTGTTTTTTGTGGTATACCCCCTAGTGATTGAGTATACCAGTTTTGGTTGTGGCATACCAGTCGACGTTATGTACTTTATGTGACTTTGAGAGTAATACTATACTGCTATTTTGGTTTTTGTGTTTATGTGTTTTTATGTGTTATACAAAATGTAAAATATATTTGTTGTTTTTGATGATCTTCATAATCATGCTTATGGTCATGTTTTATTGCTAATGTTCTTTTATCATGCTTAATCAAGATATTGTTGTAGGAGAGTGAAGTGTGATTTGATGTAATTGATATTTGTAATGTTGTGTGATGTAATTGTTTTGTAGAACAAATTTTGTTTGCAAAATATACCCTTACAAGTTTTATCAATCAACAATAGACCTCGATGATATGTGCTTGTATATGACCATTTATGGAGGCTAACCCTCGTGTTGGTCATGAAGAGGATCTTATGTGAGGTTTTTTTGTAATGCTAACATCGAAGGCTTATGATCCAAAAGTAGTTTGAGATTCGTTGATCGATGATGATATAATTGATGATAAGTAATGTGTTATATTAAGGTTAATTTTTATTAAAATTTAAGAGAAGTATGATGCAATGTGGGTGATTCAACATGAAAAATGAGATAGAAGGCTTGCGCTAGGTATAAGATTCCTAGTGTGAAGTAATATGGAGAGATTTTATTAGGGTTATCTCATGCCATCATCGCAAAGTCTTTATGAAACTACGTGACTAAGCAATTATGTATGATCGATGCAAATTTTTGTATATGGCAAGCAATCATGCACTATGATGAAATAAATGCATTGTATCTAGGTGGTAGGAAGCACAAAAACTTAAGACACCTGAAAAGCTGGATCAGACGCAACTCTCTCTCAAGACTAAAGCACTACTTTGAAGACCAAAGAATAAAAGAATATTTAAAATTTTTCAGCTTACCCCCTCAATTTGCGAGCGAGAATGGTTCTCACAAGCCAATTGGAAGAAATTCGGAAGATAATGAACCGTTTTTGCCCCAACGGTGAAAAAAAGGGTTGGTGCATGCACCATCTGTTTATGTCCCAACACAAAAGGGGTTGGTGTACAAACCAGAAAATAATATGATTGAAGACGATATGAGTGATGTGAAAGATGGACCGTTTTCTACCCCAACGGTTATAAAGGGATTTTTGCCAAACTATAAATTCCATGATCATGTAAGATGAATTCCACTATAGGAAAATTAGAAATTGATAACGGATGCCCCAACTCCTATGTGTGAATCCATACTGTTGATGAAATTGCCTTGTTGGCACCATTGATATGCAGAGATGAAAGATGCATGAAAGATTCCAGAACTCAGAGATGCTCCTAGTGACTGTATGGATAATTTCTCGGGTCGGAACCAATCAACCTAGGTAGCCACAATCTCTAGCAAGACTTAAAATAATGATGATATGAAAGATTGTCCATGTTTAAGGCCCCATGAACTAGGCCATCAATGACAACTGTTGAGCAAATTAATCTTGGTATGAGATCACTTGAAAAGTAGAATACCCAAAATTGATTTCCAATTTTCAAACAGTGAAATAATTAATGATGATAAATGGTAAGTGTCCTTATGGTGGTTTAATCCTCTTACCGAATTGCATGGATTCAAATCGCTGCAATCGCCAAGGTGATAGAATATACCACTAGATACGAGGTTTACTTTAATTTGATTTGGCAAAAATATGCATGATGAACGAAGAATGAAATTGACGATAGATCAAAAGAATTGATGAATGTGGTTAATTTTGTGAAGGTTTTGAATATTTTTAACCCAATTTGTAAAACAATGATGAATGATGCGCTTTTTGAGCGAAATGACAAAATTTGTGTCCAAAACTGTTGTAACCTTCACAAAATGTTTTATTATGATAAGTGTTGAGAAGCAACACACCCCCACTGAAAAATGAGATTCCATCCTCTTGAAAACCCTGAAATTTCATTTTTGCAGCAAGGACCCTCTTGATCATTTTCGGTTTTAAATCCAAATTTGCTTGCCTCCTTTTTAAAGTTGTGCTTTTTCTTGCATTCTAGTCGTGTTATCCAAGAATTCACTTTTTACATGCTAGAAATCATTCATGCACAAAGAAAATCTTGCACCGGTCCCGAGAAAATCCGGAAAACAGTTGCATAAATTCATGAAAATCAAACTTTCCAAGTAAGAAAAGAGTCGCGATTTCGTGACATGTCGCGAAATCGCGACAAATCTGGAGAGAGAAGTACGACAACAGAAAATGTAGCGAAATCGCGACACTTTCCATTTTTGGAAGTGTCGCGATATCGCGACATTTCCATTTTTGGAAAGTGTCGCAAAATCGCTGTCTACCGGAGGAGAGAGAAGAAGGTTGTACGGAGGAGCGCGATTTGGCGACATGTCGCGAAATCGCGACATGTCCCATTTTCGCTGAGGATAAATGAAAAAGTGGCTAAGTCCAAAAGTTGCAGTGATGCTGCATGTCTCAAAATCGCGGGCTAGAGCTTGCAGCGATGCGCTGCATGTTTCGAAGGCGAAGGGAGAAAGTTGCAGCGATGCGTCGCATGTTTCAAAATCGCGGGCTAAAGGTTGCAGCGATGCGCTGCATGTTTCAAAATCGGGGTGAAAGCTGGCAGCGATGCGCTGCATGTTTCGAAGATCAAGGGTGAAAATGGTAGCGATGCGCTGCACGTTTTGAGGAAGTCTTGCAAGACAAGCATGTCGCGAAATCGCGACATGCTGGAGAAAAGTTGTACGGCGGCTAGCGAGAGGCGCGATTTCGTGACATGTCACGAAATCGCGACATGTCGCATTTTCGCGGCCGACGAGGGAAGAAGCGCCGTAGCGCAGTGCTGGGGACGTCGCGATTTCGCGACATGTCGCGAAATCGTGACATGTCGCGATTTCACGGTAGGAGAGAGAAAGTCCTCAAAGTGACCGAAAGTGCATTTCGAGCTGAAACAGAAGGCATCCTGGGGTAGCGACACGTGTCAAAGCGTGTATGAGACAGAGCAAGGCCGACATGCAAGCTTTTTAGCTGGTTTTTAATCTGATTTAAATGTTAAAGCTTCTGATTTAATGTTTATTAAAGTGCTAATATAATCTTTTTGTCTTTCATGCAGGATTCCATCGGCACTTGCGGGACAACCGAGAAAGGCCATAAAGGCAAAGTTAAAGTGCAGATTTGATCAAGGACCGCCATGCTAGAGGAGAAGAAGACCGGTAAATGCATTCAATGGCAGATTTATTGCAGAATTAATAGCATGGAGATAATTTCAACTCGGGGATGGCTTTGCGGAGATCAAATTGATGGAGAAGTGGTGACTCATCCGGCTCACCAGCAGAATTAATGGAGGCATTTATTTGCAGTTGCGGATGAATGCAAGTGGCATTTAGATTTTATCTTCTCCATTTATGGCAATTGACTGCACAGATTTGCAGAAGGGTTAAGTTCTATCCGGACTTTGATTTTAAAATGGATTTTTATTGTAAAACCCGGGTCCTAGGGTTTAGATGTGATAATATTTGCAGTTATGAGAAGAAGATATTTCTGAAAAGATCAGGGTCTGTCCTGAGTCTATAAATACTTCTTCTCAATGTAATTGCGGGAGGCGGAGACTTAGAAATAAAAGGCTTATAAGCAATTTCTTGCAAATTTTGTGAAATCCTTTGTTTTTGGACTTGGAGTTGATGTGCTTTAGCTTTTACGTGATAGCATGGCCAGGAGCCTAATATTTTGCAGAGTGTGATAAGTGTATCTTCTTTTGTTATCCGTTCCATTTAAAGTTTGTTAGATATATGTTGTAAATCTGCCATTATCAAGTTTAAATATGTTGTTAGGCTTCAGTTGTTCTCTTGTCTGCTAGGGGAAATTACAGATTTGAGGTTAAGTTTGTTCTAATTGCTCTGTCTTCACTGTGTGAGCTAGGCTATCGGTGAAAGATACCAGTTTTAACCAGTTGCCCTTGGATTTATAATTTTTTGCTAGATCTGTTTCACTCTGCCTTGTGCTCTTAGTTGAAAGTGATCTTAGACTGACTGGACACTTTCTTCTTTGATTTGTTCTGTTGTGAAGCTGATAGCATAGATAAGATTGATAGTTTAGGGTTTTACAGTTGATGTTTGATAAGCTTCTCTTTTCTGCCCTACCCTACCCTCTCTTTGCTTTCGGTGAATGATCCATTTTTACTTTCTTTATTTGTCTTTTATTTAAATCTGTTGACCCATGAGAGCTAGATCAAGAATTCAAGTTAAATATGATTAAACAACTTTTGCAACTACTGAACAAGTTCAGGAACCCCCTGTAAGGTAACGAGAGCGATCCATATTGAAATCTATTCCAGAAGTGGAAAAGAGTGAATAGCCATTCGACCCAACTCTGTAACTCGCACCTTGGATAACCAGCTAGATCCTAAAGTGAGTGGGATCCGTCCCGTGGGTGTCTCCGGAGCTTCCTTGCCTCATCCTTTCTCGGGGTGTGCATGAAAGCCGGACCAACATCTAATTGGCGCTAGAAGGAGGGCTATGAACTCAGTTCAAGTATTGTAAGGGCATAATAGCAACATTTGAAGGACCCACAGTGAACTCCGGACAGTTTTGTAAATTGTCAGTGCAGTGTTGTAAATTGTCAGTGCAGTGTTTTAAATTTCCAAATTCAGAACCTGTTGAGAACTGCAGAGTTTGTCAGTACCTGTGAAAGCTGGATTCTACATACAGGGTAACAAGATCCCACCCCAGAGCTGGAGAGCTCCTTGTCCCTGAATTAGAAACTCCGAGAAGAAGTAGCCACAGAAGGGCCACATCTCTATCACAGATAGTTTTATCACCATTGATTGTTACTCCAACCAGAGCTCGAGAATATCCCTGTTAATCCATTAGCTATGGCAAATTGGTTGGGCTCCACGACTTTGAACATTTCGGGTATAGCCCATGACTTGCCCAGAAATCCAGAAAGATACCTCCCTAGGTATAAACATGATGGGACAAGAACTGCAGAGGAACACTTAATTGCATTCAAGAATGCACTGAAGTTATTAAATGTACAGCATGAGGATGTTGCCTGCAGACTCTTCCCGTTCACTCTCCAGGAGGGAGCCTATGATTGGTTTCTAAATCTTACCAATGATTCCATCACCAGTTGGAATGACTTAGAAAAAGTCTTTGTGTCACAGTTCGGAGAAGTGATAGATCCCAGCATTTTATATCAGCAGTTTTCTAGCATCAAAAGAGAACTGAATGAGTCTATTAGATCCTATAATGTCAGATTCCAGAAAGCTTATGGTAGACTCATTGGCTATTATGTACCGAATGCTGACCTGGCATTAGAGATTTTTAGGAACTCTCTAGACCCAATGACCTCTGTCTTCTTGAAGAGGGATGCCACTTTTACCAACTTGACAGAAGCTTATAAAGAAGCTTTAATCCTGGAAAGACAGTTGGGACCCTGACCTTTAAATATTCAACAAACTCCTCTGATCACTCAAGCTGCTCCTGTGTTCAATCCCATTCCACATCAGATGATGCTGCCAGTTTGTCAGACTTTACCATCAGCAGCACCAGTGGCTGCTGCACCTGTTGAGAATGTACAGAACCCGGTAAAAGAGGCTGACAATGCTAGGATTGAAGAAGTTTCAAAGATTGTTCAGAAGCTGGCCAATGATTTTTTGAGCTTTAAAAGGCAAACTTCTACTGGAGACAATCCCAACAGATATTCATACCAACCAAACAGATTTAACAGGCCCCCATATGAACCTAATAAAGATTACAAGGGTAAAGCTCATGATGTGAACATTTGTGATTTGGCTCTGCCCAACTGGTGCAGAATTCATGCCACTTCTCAGCATGGGGAGTTAGATTGTGTGGAATTTTGCAATGCATTTGAAGCCTTGTCAGGAGATTTGATCTCCCCTGAAAATCAAAGAACTGCTGAGGGCCCAAGTTCATCTGGACACAGTGCAGCTATGGTCTTGGATTCTTTTTCTTTCCCGGATGAATCTGAGAATGTAGTTGAAATGCCCATGGATGAAGTACGGGCTTTCCAGCGATACAGAAGAGATAACTACAACCTGAGGAACAGGAATCCAGAGCCTAATACCACATCAACTCCTCCGGATAATTCTCACAATATTCCTCCTGACCCCTCTCCAAGCAATAATCCACCTCCACCAAAGGGAGGAGCTCAAAGAGTACCAGATGTTGCTATTCCTCCACTTAACAAAGGATATAACATAGTGGAGGATATGAAAAAGATTAAGGCTAACATTACTTTGCATGAGTTGGCACAGATTTCAGAGCAGAGAGACAATCTGATAAAGACATACTATGGCCCTGCTGCTAAACCTGTGGATAAAGGGAAGAAAATAGCCAATGCCAATCTGGCCATGTACAAGGAAAAGACTGAAGTTCCCCCATTTTTGGGAAGAATTTACATAATTGTTTGGTAGATTCAGGTGCATCTGCTAATGTCATGCCACTGGCAATTTGTCAGCAGTTGGGGCTGACCCCAATGAAGTATGAGAGGAGAGTTGTCCAATTGGACAAGTCAGAAGTTAAGGTTGTGGGAGAGCTGCAAAACATTCACATTCAATTGGCATCTGAGCCAAGGGCTCAACATAAGATCGAAATCCAAGTTGTGGATATCCCAGTGGGGTATGGAATGTTGTTGAGTAGGGATTGGTCTAAGTCTCTAAATGGATATCCGGCAACAGACTTTTCACACATGTGGTTGCCATGGAAGGGTGTGGCCAATCAATTGCGGGTTGACAGAGAACCCAGGTACAAGCACACCATTACAGAGTACAATGCTGCAAATGAAACTGTCAATGTTGCAGAAGTAGACATTGGAGTCTACAATTTAACAATTGGGCACAATAATAAATTTAACAAAGCTCATCCTGTACATACTAATGAAGTTTGGACACTTCATGTGGATGGAGCAAGATGTAAGCAGGGTTCTGGAACAGGGCCAGTCCTCAAAGGGCCTCAAAGTCAGACATTTTTTATGTCTTACCGCTGCAGATTCCCATGTACTAATAATTTAGCGAGTATGAAGCTACGATTTTAGGTTTAAAATTTGCATTGGATAGAAATGTGAAAAACATTCAAGTTTTCATCGATTCAGAATTAGTGGCAAGCCGAAGTCGGGGGTAAGTTTCGGTGTAAAGCCTCTTATACGAAGGGATACAAGCACGAGCTTGGGATCTTGTGGAAGGCTTTGATGCATTTAACTTAACACATATACCCAGGGAACAAAATTCACATGCAGATGTCTTGGCATCTTCAGCTGCAAGTTTAAAGCCATTGGAAGATTTTAAGTGGGATAAGTTTTCAATTGAGTTAGTCCCCTGTCCTTCAGTTCCAAACAATATAGATAGCTTTCAAGTTTTCTCAGATGATCAGCAGATTGTGCACTTCTTACAGAGTACTAATACCTTTGAGAATGCTATAATTGATGAAGGCCAAAGGGACACCCTGATGGAACAGTTAGATGATGACAGGGGAATCATGAGATTGAAGGACAACAGAATCCCAAAGGGAATGGTAGAGCTGGAGAGGCTATTTGATGTTGACAAGATCAGGCAGAGGGTGAATTCTGAAGATTATGTGGGCACCACAGACAATGAGACTGAAAACTTGAATGTAGGCACTGAGGAGGATCCAAGGAACATCAAGTTGGCAAAGGATTGTGATCCAGAAATAAAGAGAAATATGATTGATTTTCTGCACAGATCCAAGGATGTAATGGCCTGGTCATACAAAGATTTAAAGGTATTTGATCCAAAGGTTTACACTCACATCATACCTTTGAAAGAATCTTGCAAGCCTTTCAGACAAAAACAGAGGCATGTTAATGCTCTGTTAGAACCCCTTATTCAGAAAGAAGTGGAGAAGCTCTTGAGTGCAGCAATTATTTTTCCTATCAGGCATTCTACTTGGGTGGCCAATCTGGTGCCAGTCAGGAAGAAGAATGGAGAGATCCGCCTTTGTGTGGATTTTAGGAATCTAAATAAGGCATCAGAAAAGGACAACTATCCCCTGCCTTCTATGGATGAAGTCCTGCAAATTGTTAATGGCTCAGAGATGATGTCTTTCTTGGATGGCTTCTCAGGCTATAACCAGATTTTGGTGGAGAAGGAAGATAGAATGAAGACTGCTTTTACAACTAAGTGGGGGACTTTTGCTTACAAGAGGATGCCATTTGGTTTGATAAATGCAGGAGCAACATTTCAGAGAGCAATGGACCATGCCTTCAAGGGGCTTATGGGCAAATGTATTGTAGTTTACATGGATGATCTAACAGTCTTTTCCAAATCTAGATTTGACCATGTCAAGCACTTAGAGTCTGTGTTTAACAAGTGCAGAGAGTTTGGCATCTCTTTGAATCCAAAGAAATGCATATTTGGTGTAACAGAAGGCAAACTGCTTGGGCATTTGGTCACAAAGGATGGCATTTCTATGGATCCAGGCAGAGTTGAGGCCATATCTGGCATACCATTTCCCAACTCCAAGAAAGAGTTGAGATCATTCTTTGGAAAGATTAACTTTGTCAGAAAGTTTATCTCAGGCTTTGCGAGAGATAGTTAAACCAATGAATGATATGTTAAAGCAAACTGCCAAGATTGCCTGGACCACTGAAGCTAATTCTGCTTTTCAAGAAATCAAGACAGCCATTAAACAAGCACCGGTCTTAGTAAGCCCGGATTTCGGTGCAGATTTCTATCCGTACACATTCTCTTACGAACATACACTTGCTGCGAGTCTTGACTCAACGGAGAGATACGGGAGAACATCCAATTGCTTTTAAGAGCACTAATTTGAAGGGAGCTGAACTGAAATATTCCAGTTTAGATAAACAGGCTTATGCTTTGGTAAGGGCAGTGAAACAGTTCAGACATTATATACTCAGAAGCAAAACTCATGCCATAGTGCCAGACCCAGCTGTGAAGTACCTTCTAAGTCAGAATGAGTTGGGGGAACTGAGGGGCAATTGGGTCACCAGGTTGCAAGAGTATGACTTGGAGATTAGGCCTGCTAAACTGATCAGAGGACTTGGCTTGTCCAGGCACATTGTTGAAATACCTCTACAGCAGGAAGTTAATCAATTAAACTCTGAATCTGATGATTGGTATGGGGATATCATTCATCTGCTACAGTTTGGAGTTTGCCCATCCCATTTGAACAGAACTCAAAGGAGAGCATTAAAGTTAAAAGCTGCTCACTATCTCCTCAAGGCAGGTACTTTGTACGGGGAGAATTATGTTGGCATCTTCCTAAGGTGCATTTCTCCCAGTGAAGTCAGTGAAGTCATGGCTAGCTTTCATGAAAAACTAGGGGCAGGGCATTCATCAGGATCTGCTACAGCACATAAAATATTAAGAGCAGGCTATTACTGGCCTACACTTTTTAAGGATGCACATCAACATGTCGGGAACACTGCCATCAGTGCCAGACATTTGCAGCCAAAGAGGCAAACCGAGCTCTGCCATTGCAACCAGTTGTGATAAACAAACCTTTCATGCAGTGGGGACTTGATTTTGTGGGAGTCATCAACCCAAATTCCTCAGCAGGACATAAATATGTTCTGACAGCTACTGACTATTGCACAAGGTGGGTTGAAGCAGCAGCCACCACAAGAAGTACAGCCCAGGAAGTGATTGATTTTCTTGAATCAAATGTCATAACTAGATTTGGGGTTCCCCTGAATTTGGTCTGTGATAATGGGCCAGCCTTCCAATCATTGGAGTTTGCAGATTGGGCATACCAGATGGGGATAGTTATCAGATTCTCATCCAACTACTATCCCCAAGGCAATGGATTGGCTGAGTCAACAAACAAGAACTTAATGAATGCCATCAAAAAGTCTGCAACAGATAAACCCAGGCAGTGGCATACATTGTTGAAATATGCACTGTGGGCTGACCGGATAACACACAAAGTGGCTCTTAAGACCTCTCCTTTTGTTTTGTTGTATGGTACTCGGCCAATTGTTCCCATCTCCTTGAAGTTGCCTACCTACCAATTTGCCTTAGATTATTTTGAAGATCATGATGATGTAGAAGCCCGTGTTTTAGACCTCACTAACTTGCAGGATGAAAGACTCCAAGCCCTGGAGCACTTCAGCAGGCACCAAGAAACTGTCAAGCGGTGGTTTGACAAGAGAGCCAAGGTGAAGGCTTTCAAGCTGGCAGACTTAGTGCTTATGTGGGACAAGGCCCATGAGAAGAAGGGTAAGCACACAAAGTTGCGACCACTGTGGATAGGCCCCTACCAAATTGCTGAAATATTGGGTAACAATGCTTTCCGCTTGCAAGACCTGGATGGTAATTTTTTGGACCTCCCTGTTAATGGCCAGTACTTGAAACATTATTTCTCTGCTGTTCCATCCAATGTATCATTTGAGTGAGCTATGAAGAAGTTGTAACATGTGTACATATTGTGAATAGCTCTCTAAGTTTTATTTTGTTCTAGTTTAGTTCTTTTAATAGCTCTGTACAGTTGCTTTAGTTGCTTCTTTTTAGTTTTAATTGTGTGTTGTCTGTACAGGTTTGTTTGTTAGATTAATCCTTGCTCTCAGTGCAGTTTTTTATTTTTAAATGTCTATGTAGTTGCAGTTTAGTTTATTTCAGTTGCTTTAGTTTATTTTAGTGTTTGCTTTAGCTTTTTTGTTTTATTTGCTTCTTCTTTTAGTTTGTTTCTTTTATTGCGTAAGTTTTTATTTTCTTCTGCATTTCTTTTTCTTTGTTGTCTGTACAGTCTTTTGTTTTAGTTTTAGTTTGTTGCTTGTGCATTTTATTTGCATCTGTGCAGTTTTGATTCTGTTTTGCTTTAGAAGCCTGTGCCTGTCCTTGGATGCCTGTACAAAGTCCTTTGGCTTTTAAAATTCTATCTTTTAACCTTTGCCTGAGCAATCAATGAAAAGTCAGCCTGCTAAAAATTGTTTATTCTAAGCTGATCAATCCAGCCTCAATCCAGTGTTCATGGTCATCATTATTCCAATTGAGATAGTCTGCTTGCACTGAACTGTAGAACTATTTTGTTATTCAGGACAAAGGTAGAGAGATGATTGGATCTTGTGTCTTACTTGCCACGGTTGTTTTAATGATAGAAAAACTGCTATCTTTGTTTAGTTGGAGGAACTCCCGGGGAATCCAAGAAAAGCTGGTTATAAGAGGGGACTATGGTTCATGCAATTATTTGGGTGTCACCAGAGGCTATCAATGCCTAGACTGAAACAGTTCCAGATTGATCAAATGATAAAAGAAAATTGTAATTTCTCTAAGGTCTTCCAGATAGTGATATATTTCAGAGGGAGAGATATAAAAAAAAAAAGAGAGATAAGAAGAAAAAAGAGAAAAAGAGTTATATTAAAAGAGGCAGCCAATACTTCCAAAAATATTTTCTTCTAAGTTATAGATTATGCCCTACAGTTGTAAATTTGGGTCGTGTAAATCTAAAGGGTAACTCTGTCTAGGCTGTAAAAGGCTAAACTAGTAAACAGAGCTCTACTCGGTTTCCCCTTTTACAATCTAGAAAAGTTGATTAATCCAAGTTTATCATTCAATTTAGTCATCCTTGAAGAAAGTTTTATACCCTTTGTAATTGCACATCAGAAATCTTCCTTGAAGTAATCCAGCCTAGTATGTCCTTGGGAAATTTTAACAGTGGCAGTTAGCAGTCAATTTATTGTGAAGAATGTCCGTGGCAAGGCATGATGCATGGTCTTTTTGTTTTGAAACCAGAGTCTTGGGTTCTAAAATAGTGCTACTATTTTACCCGCAGATATCGCCATTTGTTGAGAAGCAACACACCCCCATTGAAAAATGAGATTCCAATCCTCTTGAAAGCCCTGAAATTCCATTTTTGCAGCAGGGACCCTCTTGATCATTTTCAGTTTTAAATCCAGATTTGCTTGCCTCCTTTTTAAAGTTGTGCTCTTTCCTGTCAGTTCTAGCATTGTTATTCCAAGACTTAACTTTCTACATGCTAGAATCATTCATGCACAAAGAAAATCTTGCACCGGTCACGAGAAAATCTAGAAAATAGTTGCATAAATTCATGAAAAATCAAACTTTCCATTTTTAGTAAGAAAACGAATCGCGACTTTCATTCGAAAATGTCGCGAAATCGCGACAAAGAGAGAAGTACGACAGCAAAAAATGTAGCGAAATCGCGACACTTTCCATTTTTGGAAGTGTCGCGATATCGCGACATTTCCATTTTTGGAAAGTGTCGCAAAATCGCTATCTGCAGGAGGAGAGAGAAGAAGGTTGTACGGAGGAGCGCGATTTCGCGACATGTCGCGAAATCGTGACATGTCGCATTTTCGCGTAGGATAAATGAAAAAGTGGCTAAGTCCAAAAGTTGCGACGATTCGCTACGTGTCTCAAAATCGCGGGTGGAGTTGGCGATGGCGCACGTTTCAAGTCGAAGGAGAATTGCGACGATGCGCGCATGTTTCAAATCAGAGGGAAAAGTTGCAGCGATGCGCTGCATGTTTCAAAATCAAGGGTGAAGCTTGCGACGATGCGTTGCATGTTTGAAGATCAAGGTAAAAATGGTAGCGACGCGCTGCACTTTTGAGGAAGTCTTGCAAGATTCAACATGTCGCGAAATCGTGACATGCTGGAGAAAATTGTACGGCGGCCGGCAGGGAGGCGCGATTTCGCGACATGTCGCGAAATCGCGACATGTCGCATTTTACGGCCGACAGAGAGAGAAGTTGCCATAGCGCTAGGGACGTCGCGATTTCGCGACATGTCGCGAAATCGCGACATGTCGCATTTTCGCGGTAGGAGAGAGAAAGTCCTCAAAGTTGACCAGAAGTGCATTTCAGCGGGAAACAGAAGGCATCCTGGGGTAGCGACACGTGTCAAAGCGCGTAGCAGGCAGAGCAAGGCCGACATGCAAGCTTTTTAGTTGGTTTTTAATCTGATTTTAATCTTTAAAGCTTTGATTTAATGTTTATTAAAGTGCTAATATAATCTTTTTGTCTTTCATGCAGGATTCCATTTGGCACTTACGGGACAACCGGAAAGGCCATAAAGTCAAAGTTAAAGTGCAGATTTGATCAAGGACCGCCATGCTAGAGGAGAAGAGACCGGTAAAAGCATTCAATGGAGATTTATTGCAGAATTAATAGCATGGAGATAATTTCAACACGAAGGGATGGCTTTGCGGAGATCAAATTGATGGAGAAGTGGTGACTCATCCGGCTCACCAGCAGAATTAATGGAGGCATTTATTTGCAGCTGCGGATGAATGCAAGTGGCTTTAGATTTTATCTTCTCCATTTATGGCAATTGACTGCACTGATTTGCCGAAGGGTTAAGTTCTATCCGGACTTTGATTTTAAATGGATTTTTATTGTAAAACCCGGTCCTAGGGTTTAGATGTGATAAGATTTGCAGTTATGAGAAGAAGATATTTTTGAAAAGATCAGGGTCTGTCCTGAGTCTATAAATACTTCTTCTCAATGTAATTGCGGGAGGCGGAGACTTAGAAATAAAAGGCTTATAAGCAATTTCTTGCAAATTTTGTGAAATCCTTTGTTTCTGGACTTGGAGTTGATGTGCTTTAGCTTTTATGTGATAGCATGGCCAGGAGCCTAATCTTTTGCGAAGTGTGATAAGTGTATCTTCTTTTGTTATCCGTTCCATTTAAAGTTTGTTAGATATATCGTTGTGAATCTGCCATTATCAAGTTTAAATATCGTTGTTAGGCTTCAAGTTGTTCTATTGTCTGCTAGGGGAAATTACAGATTTGAGGTTAAGTTTGTTCTAATTGCTCTGTCTTCACTGTGTGAGCTAGGCTGTCGGTGAAAGATACCAGTTTTAACCAACTGCCCTTGGATTTATAATTTTTTGCTAGATCTGTTTCACTCTGCCTTGTGCTCTTAGTTGAAAGTGATCTTAGACTGACTGGACACTTTCTTCTTTGATTTGTTCTGTTGTGAAGCTGATAGCATAGATAAGATTGATAGTTTAGGGTTTTACAGTTGATGTTTGATAAGCTTCTCTTTTCTGCCCTACCCTACCCTCTCTTTGCTTTCGGTGAATGATCCATTTTTATTTTCTTTGTTTGTCTTTTATTTAAATCTGCTGACCCATGAGAGCTAGATCAAGAATTCAAGTTAAATCTGATTCAACAACTTTTGCAACTACCGAACAAGTTCAAGAACCCCCTGTAAGGTAACAGAGCAATCCATATTGAAATCTATTCCAGAAGTGGAAAAGAGTGAATAGCCATTCGACCCAACTCTGTAACTCGCACCTTGGATAACTAGCTAGATCCTAAAGTGAGTGGGATCCGTCCCGTGGGTGTCTCCAGGGCTTCCTTGCCTCATCCTTTCCCGGGGTGTGCATGAAAGCCGGACCAACAATAAGAAGAATGGATGAATGCAATTTGATAAAATTTGGAGGAGGTAAGCTTCAATTTTGTAAGTTTTGTTCCTTTATTCAATACTGACACCAAACGTCGGTCTGCATTTATGGTTGGTAGAGACGCCCACCGGTTTTTAGGTGCTCTGTAGACGTAATACTGTGTCTGAATCTGCCATGAAATGCCCTACTGCATTTTAGGGCACCAAAATCAGCTATTTAAATAGTTTCAGCAAGAATTTCGCTCATTTGTGCGTTCGAGCTTAAGAGAAGTGCGTCTGAGGGAGTGGAGTGAAGTGGAGTGAAAGGTTGTGTGGAAAATTGAAGCACGCGGGAGCTATGGCAGAGATGGGAGTGGATGCGCCAGTGCAGCCAGCTGAGGTATTTGTTCATTTAAGCAAGTACTTATTATGTGTTTTTTTTTTTTTTTTTTTCGAAAAAATTTGTAACAAATTTTTGTTTTGTTGTTTTGCAGCTTAGGGTGTTAGAGGCACGACACCGATTCTCCCCTATCATTCCAAGGATGAGGAGGTCATTTTCCCAAGCAAACTGGGAGATATTGGATGCATTGGGGCTAGCGGAGGTAGCCCGATTGGAGGTAGTTCGGGTGGATGAGGGGTACCTCTCGGCTTTGGCCGAGAGGTGGGATCCAAATCGGGGGACGTTCCAGCTCCCGACTGGAGAGATGACGGTGACGCTTGAGGATGTATATCGCATCCTCAAGGTGCCCATGGAGGGGGCACGAGTGGAGGTTGGACGAGATAGGGCCACAGAGATGGCCAAGGTGTTTGGGGATGACTGGAGGGAGATCCGGATGGAGAGCGGGGGGATCCCATACTTGGCCATGTATACGGCCAAGGAGTTGGGAGTGGTGGAGGCTCTGACGATGTTTGTGTTGGCCAACATTATGGCCCCAAACAGCACCAGGTGCAGGTTCCCATGGAACCTGATGGGTGTAGTGAGTGAGATGCTCACTAATAGGGTAGTGTATGCTTGGGTGCCCGCTTTATTGGCACAGGTGTACCGGGAGTTGTATGAGGTTCAGAGACGGAGCCGAAAGGGCCCGGGTTGTAGTGTGGTGCTCCCAGCCCCAGCACTGGAGCACCACACTGCAACCCAAGCCCTTCTAGCCCCATCTTCGAACCTCATACAACTCTCGGTACACTTGCACCAATAAAGTGGGCGCTCAGGCATACACTACCCTATTAGTGAGCATCTCGCTCACTACACCCATTAGGTTCCATGGGAACCTGCACCCGATGCTGTTCGGGGCCATAATGTTGGCCAACACGAACATCGTCAGAGCCTCCACCGCTCCCAACTCCTTGGCCGTATACATGGCCAAGTATGGGATCCCCCCGCTCTTCATTCGGATCTCCCTCCAGTCATCCCCAAACACCTTGGCCATCTCTGTGGCCCTATCTCGTCCAACCTCCACCCGTGCCCCCTCCACGAGCACCTTGAGGATGCGGTATACATCCTCAAGCATCACCATCATCTCTCCAGTCGGGAGCTAGAACGTCCCCCGATCTAGATCCCACCTCTCGGCCAAAGCCGAGAGGTACCCCTCATCCGCCCGAACTACCTCCAACCGGGCTGCCTCCGCTAGCCCCACTACATCCAATATCTCCCAGTCTACCTGGGACAACAACCTCCTCATCCCCGGAATGATAGGGGAGAATTGGTGTCGTGCCTCTAACACCCTAAGCTGCAAAACAACAAAACAAAAATTTGTTACAAATTTTTTCAAAAAAAAAAAAAAACACATAATAAGTACTTGCTTAAATGAAAAAATACCTCAGCTGGCTGCACTGGCGCGTCTGCTCCCATCTCCGCCATAGCTCCCGCGTGCTTCACTTTCCCACACAACCTTTCACTCCACTTCACTCCACTCCCTCAGACGCACTTCTCTTAAGCTCGAACGCACAAATGAGCAAAATTCTCGTTGAAACTATTTAAATAGCTGATTTTGGCACCCTGAAACGTAGTAGGGCATTTCATGGTGGATTCAGATGCAGTACTGCATCTGCAAAGCACCTAAACACCGACGGGCGTCTCTGCCAACCACAAACGCAAACTGGCGTTTGGTGTCAGTATTGAATAAAGGAACAAAACTTACAAAATTGAAGCTTACCTCCTCCAAATTTCATCAAATTGCATTCATCCATTCTTCTTATCATAATAAAACATTTTGTGAAGGTTACAATAGTTTTGGACACAAATTTTGTCATTTTTCTCAAAAAGCGCATCATTCATCATTGTTTTACAAATTGGGTTAAAAATATTCAAAACCTTCACAAAATTAACCACATTCATCAATTCTTCGGATCTATCGTCAATTTCATTCTTCGTTCATCATGCATATTTTTGCCAAATCAAATTAAAGTAAACCTCGTATCTAGTGGTATATTCTATCACCTTGGCGATTGCAGCGATTTGAATCAATGCAATTTGGTAAGAGGATTAAACCACCATAAGGACACTTACCATTTATCATCATCAATTATTTCACTGTTTGAAAATTGGAAATCAATTTTGGGTATTCTAATTTTCAAGTGACCTCATACCAAGATTAATTTGCTCAACAGTTGTCATTGATGGCCTAGTTCATGGGGCCTTAAACATGGACAATCTTTCATATCGTCATTATTTTAAGTCTTGCTAGAGATTGTGGCTACCTAGGTTGATTGGTTTCGACCCGAGGAATTATCCATATAGTCACTAGGAGCATCTCTGAGTTCTAGACTCTTTCATGCATCTTTCATCTCTGCATATCAATGGCGCCAACAAGGCAATTTCATCAACAGTATAGATTCACACATAGGAGTTGGTGCATCCGTTATCAATTTCTAATTTTCCTATAGTGGAATTCATCTTACATGATCATGGAATTTACAGTTTGGAAAAAATCCCTTTATAACCGTTGGGGCAGAAAACGGTCCATCTTTCACATCACTCATATCGTCTTCAATCATATTCTTTTCTGGTTTGTACACCAACCCCTTTTCTGTTGGGACATAAACAGATGGTGCATGCACCAACCCTTTTTTTCACCGTTGGGGCAAAAACGGTTCATTATCTTCCGAATTTCTTCCAATTGGCTTGTGAGAACCATTCTCACTCGCCAATTGAGGGGGTAAGCTGAAAAATTTTAAATATTCTTTTATTCTTTGGTCTTCAAAGTTGTGCTTTAGTCTTGAGAGAGAGTTGTGTTTGATCCAGCTTTTCAGGTGTCTTAAGTTTTTGTGCTACATTGTGTCTCACACAAAGCAGCTCAAAAAGGGGCATCTGTAGACACCAAAATCTAGCCACTTATACCTTCCTGCCAGCCACGTGTCAGTCATCCATCCTTCCCGCCATTATTTGGCCCAAATCCACACTTTCCCACCATTATTTGGCCCAATTTCACTTTTCCCGCCATTTTTCATCCCCAAATTTATTTAAATTAATATTTATATATATATTTTAATATTTTAATATATTTTAATATATATATAAATAAAGTTTAAGTGATTTAATCCGAGCCGTCCATCCTTCATTTAATCTCATCCGTCCATCCATCTTAATCCGTTTCACAACCTAGATTTATTCTCTACCCTTGGATCCACTTTAATCTTAGCCACACGTTCAAAGTGTCGTTAAAACCCTAAAGTGTGCCCTAAGAGTAGATTATAAATTGAGTCACCTTGATGGCTCAAACCCGATCTATCTCTTCGGCTAAACTTACTTATCTTCCCTATCTAAGTCTGGAGTTGGCTATTGCTGTTAATCCTGAGTCTTCTGAGTCTTCTACGGCCCTAAGTCTGAACTAAACCCTTTCGCCGCATCCATCGCCGCCGCCTGGTCTCGCCGCGTTAACAAGAAAAGGTATAGATTCGTCTAAAGCAAGTAATATTTCTTTATGTATTAATCTGTTGTTGAATTTTGCATTTTGTTTATTTTTATTTCATAAATCTAGGGTTTTAGACTATTTCTGAGGGCTCACACAGTGGAGCCCTCTTATTAGTTTCTAACTCTTTGATAATTTTAATGTGTGCGGGATTCTAGTGGTAGATCCGATTTGTTGATAGCAGCTGCTTAAGCTGGAGTGGTCCGAGCCAAAGGATACAACGAAGCCCACTCATTCTGTTGAGGTTAAGGATACAATCTTCGGAGACACCACCACATTGTGCCAGCTAGGGTTTCGGAGAACCCTAGCATAAATTGTAACTTTGTATCACGAAAAGGGTTACAGGCCCTATTGTACTTAAAAGGAGTTTCTAAACTCCATTGATTAATAAAAATCATTCATTTCGTATAACTGTTCTGCATTCCTTTATTGTGATTTCTTTATTTCTATTTGGCGTTGTATATTTAATCTACATAAGTTTAATTGGTTTTAGGGCCAATTTCTTATGTTAACAGTCATAAAAATCCATGAGGATATAGTGACTTCAACTAATCAAGACTCAAAGAGAATCTTGGTCATTTCATAATGAAATCAAGTTTTATCAAGAACTAGTGTGTGATTTGTGTATTCATTTTTCATCTTGACCTTAATTATAATACAAAATCTCTCAAGGATCAAATGTGTGTGCTTATGAAGTTTATTTACCAATTTTGAGTAAGGTAATTATGCAAACCAATTTAAGAACCATTGTGTGTGCAAATGATGAATTCATTTACCATGATTTTTATATGCGATTAGACTTAACTGCTATGTAATACAAGCCACCAAAGATAGCTTATCCATAAGCGAACATTGGTCTATACAAAATAAGGTCTCTAATGTGATATACATGTTGCCATGTGTAAGACTACCCCATTTCTAGGTGGGTTTTATTCAACCCATTGTTGTAATGGGGATCACCCCACAGTTTTCGAATGATTGAGGAATTCCAAGGGTTCAAGCTCATTACCCCCTTCTTTTATTTTTATTATTTAAATGGGGATTCTTGTTCATTTTTGGATAAGGGGATTTTTATTTTCTTTGTAGTAAAAATCATTTTCTTTTTTTGCTTTTTTTTCAAAGGATACTTGCTCATATTAGTGTAAGAGCAAGGGATTTTATTTGGGTAGGATGGAGCTTGTTCTTTTATTAATTCTCAGCATTCTAGATCATGTGCATAATAGGATAGCAAGGGAAAATGTTTACTTAAGGGATAGAGACTACTATGCAGTATCATCTTTCTTTGTGCAAAATCATTTTTAAGATGTGTAAGTGTATTTTGGTTCAAAAGTGGTAAAATTAATTCCCAAAACTCAAAATTTTCTTAATGATAAATAGTGATTTTGGTTCAAGAGAGATTTATAATCAATATCAAGAATCAAGATTTTATTAAAATGTGAAATCTATGAGTGGTTCAAGATAAACTCTGAATTTCTTCAAAGAAAACCAAGATTGACTATAAATCTTGATAGCATCGGTCTAATATTTAGATGATATGATAACTGGATGTGACTATATGCCATATGCAATTGGACCAAAACTCATCAAGGGTGTAGGATAAATGTGGCTATATGAAAGATGATTTATATGAGATGGTTGTGATTATGAATATGCAAAAAATATAGTATGTGCAAAATATATGACAACAATGTACAATGGTGAATATGATTTTATGCATAATATATTTTAAGGTGCATTATATTCATTGGTTCCTTAATGTCTTTTTCATCTAAGGTAGCTAAACGATATGCATCTGATCCAAATTTAGTAGTTATGATAAATGGACCTAACCAATTTGGTTGAAATTTTCCTTTAAGATCAGTTTGAGCATTGGTATTTTTTTTATTTTATTTAAGAACTAGATCTCCAACCTCAAAATATCGAGTATGAACTTTCTTGGAATATGCTCTTTTAAGCTTGTCTTGATAAGCACGAAGATAATCTAAAGTGTTTATGTGTTTTTCATCTAATAGTTCTAGTTGGCTTAGTCATCTGGTATGATATTCATCTCCTACTTCAACATCTTGAAGTATAAGTCCTAAAGAGGGTATTTCAAGCTCAAAATGAAATACAACTTTGATACCATATACCAAGACAAAGGGAGAAGCGCATGTAGGGGTTCAAACACTGGTCCAATAAGCCCATAAGGTTGGATATAATTGAGTGTGCCAATCTCGACCTGACTTATTAACCAATATTTTTAAGATCTTAATTAAAGTCTTATTGGATGCTTCAATTTGGTTATTACCTTGTAATTATTAAATAGTAGACCATCTATGCTGGATTTTGTGTTTTACACAAAGCTTTTGTATGTCTTTATTTTTTAAGCAAGTTTCATTATTAGAGACAAGTGTAGAGGGAATCCCAAATCTACAGATGATTTGATTAAAGATAAATTTAGAGACATAGGTTCCTGTGTAAGAAGTGAATGGTATGGCTTCTACCCACTTTGTGAAGTATTCATTTGTTGTTATGATGAACTTATGATCATCGGATGAGATTGGATTAATCTTCCCAATGATGTCTAGGTCCCATTTTGAAAAATGCCAAGGGGAATAAATGGATTGGAGCTCTTGAGTAGGAGAATGAACAAGATTTACATATTGCTAATATTTGTCACATCAATGCACATAATCATTAGCATCCTTTTTCATGGAAGGTCAAAAATATCCCATTTGTAGGAATTTTTTGGCTATGGCACTACTACTAAAATGGCCTCCACAAGATCCATCATGCACTTCACTTAGTTTCTTTTTGGATTCATCTAGGATGATACATCTTATAAGGATACCTTTAAAAGATATTTTATACAATCTACTTCCAATGATTACAAAATGAACAACTTGTTTACGCAACAGTCTACATTGATTCCTATCTAGATCATCTGGGAATGAGCCATTCTGGAGGAAGTTAAAGATATCCTTATACCATGGTTTTGAGGAAGTTTCTTCAATTGTGATGATCCTAGGCAAGATATCCAAGGATTCTAGGTAATATTCTAGTGAAGTGGGTTTCCAGAGTTGGTGAATGATGATAGTAGCATGATCATCATCCAACTCTAATGGAATGAGAGAAGCAACTACTGCCATAACATCGGCATAATGGTTATTAGTATGAGGGATAGCTTTGATAGTAACTTTCTCAAATAAAGATATAATTTTTAAAACATATTCTTTATAAGTGTGGAGTTTCTCATCTTGGGTTTGGTAAACATTATTAATTTGGTTTACCACAAGTTGCGAGTCTCCAAAAACTGATAGGATTTTAATATTCAAAGCTAAAGCTACTCATAAATCAAGAATCAAGACCTCATATTCTATTGTGTTATTTGTACAAGAAAATTGGAGTTTGAAAGATAAGGGAATAAGTTGTTTGTGTGGAGACACCAATATAATTCCTGCACTTGCACCACTCATACAACGAGTTCCATCAAAAAATAGAGACCAAGATTTTGATTGATCGTCTTCTAGATTAAGGCACTCGTCTAGAAATTCTATTATTAAGGGATGAGTAGATTGATTAGTAGACCAAGTTATAGTTGGTCAACTATAACTTATCCTTTAATGAACTTTTGACCAATAAATGTTAGGTTAAACTCACTCAGAGCAAGAACCCATTTTGTTGCTCGTCCTAATAAGTAAGGTCTACTCATCAAATATCATAGTGGGTCAAATTTTGCTATAACAAATGTTTTTTTATAAATCATATAGTGGCACAGTTTTTGTGTAGAAGACACAACAGCTAAACAAAGATTTTCTAGGGGTGTATAACGAGTTCCATAACTTACCAAAGTTTTGCTTATGTAATAGATGGCTCGTTCTTTCTTTTCCTCATCATGGTGTGCTAACATTGCTCCTAGCACAAGTTTTGAGACAGAGATATAAAAAATAAAAGGATATTCTAGTCAAGGAGGAACAAGCACTGGCAATGTAAGCAAGTAATTTTTGAGAGCTTCAAAGGCTTCTTGACATTCATCATCCCATTTAAATAGGGTATCTTTCTTAAGTAACTTAATAAAGGGTTGATATTTATCTAATAATTTATCAATGAAACAACGAATTGATTGGAGTTTGCCTTATAGACTTCTAAGCTCTATTAAAGTTTTCGATGGTGGCATATTGATAATAGCATTGATTTTAATAGGATCTATCTCTATGCCTCGCATAGATACAATAAATCCTAACAATTTACCAGATTTTACTCCAAAAATACATTTTTTTGGATTTAGACGGACTTTGTACTCACAGAGTCTATTAAATATTCATTGTGAGTCATGAATGTGATCTTCCTCCTTAATCAGGGTTATACACAAGGCTGAATTTTGCAATTTAGCACAAATATTCGGATTTCCAAAATTTTAATTTTGCAAATTTTGGGACCCTAGAGGTCGGCCCATTCACCCAAAAATTTTGGGATCAATTTTTTTTAGGGTAAATTCACCCCGATACCATAAGGTTTCCCACCAAATTTTTGCCTTAAAATTATTAAAAAAATTATCCCGTCCAATTCACCTCTTGTACCCCATTATATATAGGTAACCCTGCCACTGACACTTATACAATTAAAACATTAATTTTCTCTGATAGCGAACGATACAAAGCAGGTGACTGACACAACATGATTGACATAAGGTGACTGACACAGATGACTGGAAGAACGGGACTGACAAAATATGACTAACACAGATGACTGGTAGGACAGGACTGGCACAAGGCAACTGGCATAAGGCAACTAACACGAGATGATTCGCACAAGGTGACTGACACAAGACGACTGGTAGAGGGTGACTAACAATAATTTCACAGTTTTAGGCATCAATATATATCCAAACATAGGCATATTTGTACTCATTGGAAATCTCTTTTCAAGCCTAATATAATGGTGGTGTTTTTATGAAGTTTTAAGATGATTTAATAGGTCAAAAATGGTCCCAGAGATGGTGGTGAGAAATTAATATTATTTTAGGGTATATTTTGATCTATTAAATCATTTCAAAACTTCCTAAAAATACCACCATTAGATCAGGTGCAAAAAGAGTTTTCCAACGAGTATCAATATGCATAGGTTTGGATATATATTGATGCCTAAAACTATGAAATTATTGTCAATCGCTCTCTTCCAATCACCTTGTGCCAGTTGGCTTGTGATAGTCACCTTGTGTCGGTCACCACATGGCAACTGACACAAGGTGACTATCACAAGGTGACTGACACAAGGTGACTATCACAAGGTGACTGACACAAGGTGACTATCACAAGGTGACTGACACAAGGTGACTGACAGAGAGTGACTGACAATAATTTCATAGTTTTAGGCATCAATATATATCCAAACATAGGCATATTTGTACTTGTTGTAAATATATTTTTGATCCTGATCTAATGGTGGTGTTTTTATGAATTTTTAGGATGATATAATAGTTCAAACATTCAGCAAAAAAATTTATAATTTATGTGCAAAATTTTCAAAAATTCACCATATTTTGATAAATATTTTGAAAAATTTTAAACAATTCACCCTGAAGTTTATACACGATTCACCTTGATTCACCTCGAATTTATAATTACTTTTTTGGTACTATCCCTTATGCATAACCATGTCCTTAATATATCGAGCTATGATGTCATCAATGTAATCATGCAAAATATCATACATCATGTCATGAAACACATATGTCATAGCTCGTTGATAAGTTGCCCCTACATTCTTTAAACCAAAGGGCATTACTTTCCAACAGAAAGTTCCCCATGGCATAATGAAGGTAGTTTTGGGTTAATCCTTTGGTGCTATAAAAATTTAATTGTATCTTGAAAATCCATCCATGAGGGATAAAATCCCACTTCCTACCGTGAAGTTGATAATTTGACCTATGTTAGGAAGGGGAAAGTCATCTTTGGGACATGCAAAATTGATATCCCTAAAATCAGCATAGACTCTAATTTTGGTAGCCTCCTTTTTGGATACTGGAACAATATTAGATATCCAATTAGAATAGTTGATAACTTTAATGAAATCAACATTTAAAAGCTTTTGCAATTCCCCTTCAACCAACAAGGCTATTTTAGGATGCATTTTTCTAAGTTTTTATTTTGCTATTTTAGCGTCAAGACAAACCACCAAATGGTGCATGACTACAGAATGATCCAAGTTGAGCATATTTGCATATGTCCATGCAAATATTTTAGGGTATCTACAAGAAGTTTTGCATATCTAAGTTGTTCTTCTTTACTCAAAGCGGTTCCTATTTTAACCATGTGGAGCTTGGTTTCTGTTTTGATGTTAATTTTCAAAATGTCTTCTACCACAATGCTCAAGTCCTTCTCGAAGTTAGGAGGGGTGGGTGAAACACCCATTTCCTAAAGTTCTTCTAGATATAGTTTAGCTAGTTCATCTTGTGTAGTTGTTTTTTGAACATGTGCTATGCATGGGATGGACCCATCAAAGAAAAAACTATTCCGCATGATTTCTTCATGAGGGATATCATAAAAATATCTCCTTCTACACACTCATTTGGAGTGGCAATTATTTTTGGATGGAACACCAAAAATCATATTGCAAGATAAAATATGAGATTTCCTTCTCTTTTTAATATCCGTCAAATGCTTTTGATTTTCTAAATATTCACCATATGTGATTATGTGATCATCCTCATCAAAGGGGAAAGGCTAATATTTTGTAGGGATATAGCCTATACCACATTGGGCATGCCATTCTTCAACCTCAAAAGGTTCACGTATGCCATTTTAAAAATGACCTAAACCTTTACCCTAATATCCCATGCTGCACATAATTTATTTAGATTTTATATATATGTTTGACAAATAACATTGAGCAAAACTATTTTCATCAAAATTAAAGCTCATTTGCTTAATGTTAATTTTGTCTGGGAAACATCCTATGGAAATAAAGGTACAATTTCTAACATGATATATTCCCTTGTTTGTGAGGTAAACCCGTTGTATGCAAGGATGGCAGTAATTGAGACAAGACAATGGAGTCTTGTACAACAAAATTTGCATGTTTAGTCATTGCTAATATGGTGGATAAATCTAGTAGAACTTCATCTGTAAGAGGGTATGTTGTAGAAATATTATTTGTGTTAGAAGGTAAAGGTGTGTCAGAAGAAGGTGGTGGCTCAAGTTTTGGTACGGAGGACTTAGGAGGAACAGGTGTTATTGGTGATAGAGTTGGACAAAATGGAACATCAACGGGTTCCATTATTGCACACATTTCAAAAGGTCCATGATCTCCATGAATAGTGACCAATTGATTTTTAAATTCAAATTTTACACATTAATGTAAAGTATATGGGACTACCTTCATTGCATTGATCCAAGGATGTCCTAGAAGAATGGTGTATGATGCTGAATAAGATAAAATAAAAATGGACGTATCCAAAATTCTAGGACCAACTTGTAATGGAATGGACATCGCACCACAAGCTTCTTGGATCTCATCATTAAAGGCTTTAATAATCATTTTAGCTCTTCTTAAATCTTCAATTCTGATTACAAACCTATTGAAAAATTCATAAGTGCAAATGTTCAAATATGAGATATTGTCAATCAACATCCTATTAACACACACATCTCCAATTAATATCGTTATGTATAGAGGATTATCCTTATGCATACTCTGAGGAGGAATTATGTATCATGAAAATCAATGTAGTTGATTTTATGAGAGACCACAACATTAACTATGACAGTTGGCTCTATGTCCTGAGGTACCAACATTTGACTTAGGGTATTCATTAATTCTTCCCTATGAATAGGTGAAGTCCTAAGGAGATCAAGAAGAGAAATTCTAGTTATTGTATTAGCTAGTTTTTCATTGATATCGAAAGGATTCTTCTATTAAGGTTGAACTAAATTATTCCCCTTATATGGTGTCTTCATAATAAAAGATGGTTGAGCCATATCATTTGATTGAGTTGTGGATATTTGAGGTTGAGAAATTTGAGCTTGGTCTTGTTGCCTAGTGATGGCTCCAACTCTACCTACAATATTGTTTGATTGATGTGGTGATTGTGGGATAGTAAATGAATTAGATGATTCAAATTGAATGGAGTGAGATCTGGTAATTGATTCTTATTCCAAGGAAAGTAGTTGTTGTAAAGAAGTATGAGTTGTTAACATTCTCGAAAATGGTTCTTCCAGAATTAATAATTCTATAATGGGTAGGATTGATCCTTATTCATATTTTGAGCTATTGGAATGAATAAAACTAATGTCTACCTTCGATTCTGAGTCACTCTCTATGTGTTCCAAAGATAAAGAGTATGACACTTTTTCTTGAAACTTCTCAATTGTAACTATGGATTGGGTAGGCACAACTACAATTTATGGGAGTTCTGATGGTAGATAATTACTAACCATTACCACATAACGTGTTGGATGGGGCACATTCTTATAATCTAATTGATTCATAGCTTCCTTGATATGATTGGATAGTGGGTTTTGGAATATGTCTAGATTTTGATTAGCATTTTGTACTGGTTGCTTTTGTGCATTTGCTATAGAATTGGGGTTTTATGGAGAACTTTCCACTTCCAGCTTTCCATTGTCAATTAGATCTTACACCAAGTGTTTCAATCTTCTACAAGTGTTGGTTGGATTTTTTTCAACTTGATATAAATCATAATGTTGGCTCGGTCTATACCATGGCTGGGAGGTGTCTGGTTGTTGTATCTCTAGCAATTTTATCAAACCTCTTTCCACAGATTGTGGCAACACCATTGTCAAAGGTTGATTCAACTTTGTGAAATTCCATTGTGGAGGTTTTTGAGGTGCTTTTAATATAAATTTCTTTGTGTTTTTTACAGTATTAACATTTGGAGGAGGTCTATTATCTGTGACTCCATATCCTACCACATGTTTGTTCTTATATTGATTTTTACATGATTTATCCTCATCCTTCCTTTTAAGTTATCCTCTTCTAATAAGGGCTTATTCTATCCTTCTTGCTAAATCAATAACCTGATCAAAATAGGTTATAGTGGTAGTGGCCAACTCATAGGACAATTGTTCTTGTAGGTTTCCAATGAAGATTTCTAGCATTTCTCTTGGAGGTAGAGCAAAATGTAATTTACCCAAAAAATTTCTCCATCGAGCTAGAAATTCTACAAAACCTTCTTCTTTCCCTTGTTTTAAGTTGTACAAATCCTTAATTGTGACATGCCTTTCTATGTAGGCACCAAATTTATGCACAAATAACTCCGTAGTTTCTTTGAATTTTCTTAAGGAATGTGTTGGCAGTTGATAATACCATTCCAAAGCCATACCTCCTAAGATTTTCAAAAATATTTTTAACAACATATCATCATATGAAATATCATGACAAGTTGTCCTAAACATATGAAGATGTTCAATCGGATCTTCAATCCCCTTATAAATTGGTAGAACTGGCATGGGGAAGCATTTAGGATATGGTCTAGTGGAAACAATAGGATACAATGGTTGGTTACACATTTCCTTACAACTGTATGTAGGATGATAAGAATCTATTTGGTCTAATGTTGAAACTAATTATTTGACTATAGCTTCAATATGGTGTGGTTGTCTATTGCACCTATTTTGTGTTGATATGTTTGCATAGGGAGGGTAATATGTAGCTTGTGCTACCGCATAAGGAGTTGGAATGGTAATATTGTTGTGCATAAGATTTGAAGTAGGAAGATTAGTGAGCTTATAAGGAAATGTATTTTGTTGAGAGGTTGGTTGAGAAGTAGGGATTTGCACATTTTGATTTTTTTGAGATGTAGAAGCTTGAGCAAATCGGTTGTTGAAATATTGAGAAAGAAAATTATTGTTGGTGGAGGAAGAAGGTTATTTTTGAGTGGAAGTAGTTGTAGTGGCAACAAAAATAGGTTTGTGTTGTGGTGCCACGGATGTTTGTGGTGCCACGAATGTTTTAATTTGAGAGTGAATATCTTTAGAAGGTGTAATTTGGGTGGTACCTAAGGAATGATCATTATGGGTGACATGTTGTAATGGAGGAGTATTATATGAAATATCACTCGCATATTTCTCTGTTTGTGGGCAAAGTTGAAAAGCTTCTTCCAAAGCTGCTTAAATTGAAAAATTGCCCCTCTTAAGTTGATCTTCTATTTCAAAGACATTAGTGAGAGTAGGCTGATTATGAGTTAGAAATTCACAGAAATGTTGCACAGATTCAAAATGGATATCCCTTTTAGGTACTATTTTAGGCTCAAAAGGATCGACTGTTTCATCTTCTTTGTTTTCTTCTACTTGTGCCACTTGTTCCTCTTGAATTTCATCTATCTCTATTTCAGCATTAGGATTTTTAGTATCTAACCCCCCTTTGGAGCCGGTTGCCACCTGCTTACCATTCCTTAAGGTTTTAGGCATATTTTATCGATGCTAATCCTAAGTTTTCTTTTGAATTAAATTGAAAGCTTTCTTACTGAATATTTACAAAGTATTTAAATAATAAAGCTATGTGACTCAATCCTCTCATAAGAGCTTATGGATGTTGTTTATAAGCTCTAAGTTTTCTAGGTTCATAAAATGCTCTTCTCCAAAAGCAAAATCCTTTTTCAAAAGGATAATGAAATGAAAAAGAGTAATATTTTTAGTGCCATAAGTAGGAGGTTGGATTTGAATTTCATGGTAAAAATCTCAAAATAGGAATGCTCTAGGTGCTTTATGAATTTGTGCCTAAAAGGAGGGAAAATAAAGTGCCTACACCTCATATGAAAAGCACTTGAGTTGTGCTCTCCTTGGTGTTTGTCGATGAATTAGGTGGGGTTCACCAGGAAAAACTCTATGGTGGTTTCCACGCCTAAGTATGGTGATATTTTAATGGATTATTTGATTAACACACACCTAGGTTTTTATCCAAATGAAACTATACCCTAACTATACGCACTTCAAGTTTCCATGAAAGTAACAGTATACAATTTAACTAAGAAGTACTTTAAAATTAACTACGATGCAATGATTCTTATAAATGCTAAAATTAAAATATAAACTCTATATTATCATGTGCATATGTATTTTTTATTATTATTATTTTCTTTTCTTTGATTTTAAAACGATGAAATTAATGTAAATATGTAAGAATGACTTCTGCAATTTTGTCCTTTTTCTTTTCTTTTTGTCTTTTCTTTTATGAAGATGCTTATAAATTAGGAAGTAAATAATTAAGATATGCTAGTCTAATAAAACTGAAATTAAATAGAAATCAGACCCTTACCCGATTTGAATGGTTGATATCAAGTGAATTCAAATCTGTCAAAGAGAATTCAGAAACACAACGAATTCAAATCCACAAAAGTAAATTCAAAAATGCCCTACAACATTTTTGAATTTTTTCAAAACCTGTAATTTCACAAATGGGACACTAAAAATTGTGATTAGTAATGAGGGATCTACTTGAGCCACTATAATTTTGATCCTTAGTGATATGGAAGTCAAATGACCTCGATTATTTCAATAAACCGCAAGTAAAATGATTGATTTCTAGATCTAATGCAAACATATATGTTTGACAAGAAACAAAAAAATAGTATGGAATGCAAAAAATGATGGATGCTATAAGGATAAAGATGTAAAGTATGAGATATTGTGATAAAAATGAGAACAATATTTTATCCCCAACATGTTTTTGCATGCATATTGCCTAACTTGCATGTAAAGTGTATCTTGTGTGTAGATTTGATTAATTCATCATCTTTATGCATGCTCTCGTCGAGGTCCTACTTGAACTTGGCATATTCAATACCTAAGGAGGCTAAGGCATATCAACATAGAAGGCACCTTGATCCTGTTTATGGGAGGTGAATTGATCCCATTTATGGGAGGCACCTTGATCCCGTTAAGGGAATGCACCTTGATCCCGTTGACATAAGGCACCTTGATCTCATTAATGGGAAGTGACTTGATCTCATTTATGGGAGGTGCCTTGATCCCATTGATGGAAGGTGCATTGATCCCGTTAAGATAAGTTGCCTTGATCCCATTGAAATGAGACACCTTGATCCCATAGAAAGGCACTTGATCCTTTTCAACGGAAGGTACCTTGACCCCATTAACAGAAGGCACCTTGATCCCGTTGAAGGGAGGTGCCTTGATCCCATAGAAAGGCATCTTGATCCCAATCAATGAAAGGCACCTTGATAAAATTTACACCCAATGAAGATCATGTCCCACTAATTTGACCAGAGCTGACTATTGAATCCACGTAAGATGTTGATTCTGGGTAAGTGACAAAATATATCAGCTATCTTGTTTCTATAGGGAGAAATGGAACAACCATTTGTTGAAATAGAATACGGGTAATGACGAGCATCGAATAGAAAAATTACCATTCCCATGAAAATACAAAAGGGTTTTTGATTGTTTTAATATGTATCTACTATTGTAAATTGAATTTTATAAACTTAGAACGTAGCGTATTTTTGCAAGTTTATCCATTTCCTATTTTCTTTATTTTTACATAGTGTGGTGTGATTTTATTTCTACAATATGATTTATGCAAGTTCAATTGGTGTGGATGAATTAATGCTATCTCAAAAATACCCCCCAATGATAGAACTAGTGGACTCATCTCCATAGGTATTGTGATTGATCTCAATTTGGTGCTTCACAAGCTTACGAGTTTTCGGTTGACAAATTAAATGAAATGGTTGTGACAATAATAGCATAAAATTAACCAATGTTTTTGCCCCAACATTTTTGCACCATTGTCGGGGAAGTGCCAATAGTATATTTTATTACAATACCTTACTATTTCCACCTGATTTTATATGATTCCATCGATAAATAGAGGACTAGATGGTCAGTTCATAAGAAAAATCCCATAAGAGAATCCTAAACCAGCTATAAATTTTGAATTTGAGCTAGAGTCCCCACAGTCACCCCCAAATATGCATTGGACTGAACACCCCACTTTTGTACAAGGCTCTTCCACATCTTATCAACCAAGAAAGGAGTGGATCATACAAAATCCTCTATTTAAGAGAACTTCATTTAAAGAGGATCTGTTGTGGAAAGTTGTTGAGGATGAAACCATTTCACCAGCTAATTTATAGGCTCTTGTATAGAAAGTTTAAAATGATGGAAAGGCCATAAAAATTTCTTTAGAAATAGAGACCACATTTCCTAAAAATATGGTTGAGGAAGAAGAGGTATCAACCAGCTTTAGCTTCCCAATAGAGGAGGCTAGGGAAGAAACAAATATGATAAATATATCGCCTTCCCACCTTACTACCTTCAAAGGATCCCCAACAAAAGATCCTGAGTTGTTTTTGTTTAAGTTTGATGTCTTGTTCAAGTCTATGGATTACAATTCAAACGCCCAAAAGTTGAAATTATTTCCTTCACCATTGGACAATTCAGCCTTGCGTTGGTTCATCAACTTGGGAAATAAATAGATCACCACCTAGGGGATATGAAGAAAATATTTCTAGAGCAATACCAAGATTTTGGTAGAGCATGGTATTCCAAGGAGGTCCTAAACATGATTCAGAGAGAAAATGAATTCTTTGAGGAGTATTGGGACCAATTCAGTTTCATTTTGCAAAGGTCCCCCATGTGAATCTGAGCGATAAGTCTCTCAAGAGAATTTTCTTGAGGAGACTCACCAATGAATCTCTTGAAGCCTTGAATATGATCTCCAGAGGGGATGTTTACCAGCACTAGATGTCATACATCTAGCAACTGTGTCAGAATTACTCTAGAAGGAAGGGTATATCTACTTCCAAAACCATGAAGGTAACCACCTCAATCACAAAGATAGAAATAGGTAACATGTTAGAGGATTTGAAAAGCGAAATGCTTTCCTTCCTAGCATTGCATATGGACGCTCTCCTATTTGAGAATAAGAAATAATAGAATGAGGCTGCATTAGCGTAATTCTATCGAAAATGTAAATAAAAACATGCAAGAAATGTGTTTCCAAAAAACAAAGTCATGATGTGTGTTGTTTGCCAAAAAAATCATAAGACCAAATTGTGCCCACAACTACCAACAGTTAAACAAGATGCAAAAGTTTCGAAAGCTTACTTCATGGGTAATCTAAGGAACTAGCAACAACCCCCATATGGGGAATATGTTAGTGGGAATGTCACCCTATGAAGGAATAAATTATATGCCACAAGGGTAGGCCCAACCACCCAATATGGGATGGTGGGGACCACCACCTTGGATGAATGCCCCTCAGGGAGCCTTATTTCCCAACCAACATTCATGCATGCCATACCAGCAACCTGGGTAGCAATGGAAAAACTACAGTACATGGAATTTGGCTCCACAAAATTTAGTGCAAGCTCCACTACAGCTAATATTACCATCTCCCCCTACAGTGAGGCCTGCATAGCTGATGGTCAACCCCAATAATAAGATAAATCAGCCCATATATCAATTGGAGGGAGAGATGTTTCCCATGTATAATATTAGAAGTTGCAATATTGTACAGCTACGATCAGGTAGACATATAGAAATAGAGGCTCCTCCCTTAATAGAAGAAGAGGATAACGCAGAAGAATCACCTCTAGTAGAAGAGGTTGAAGAAGTACTAGTTGAGAAAATTGAAGCTCCTCTGTTTCCCAAAAGGTTGCAGGAGTAGAGGAAGCTAATACAGCCAGATTTCGACATACTTTCAATATTGAAGAATTTAATGGTGACTATTCCATTGTTTCAATATATAAGAGATGTCTCGATTTACACCAATACGATCAAAGAGCTAAGTTTGAGAAGGCCAAGATGTAGGACAACCCTGACCATAAATGTGATAGAAAAGTTGGTAGATTTAATGTTAGGGAATACATGCCACCCCAAGTATGCAGACCCAAGCAGTCTAGTCCTAAACATGAAAATAGGAGGTTGCTCATTGGACAATATTTTGGTTGATTTAGGAGTAGCCATTAACATCATGCCAAAATAAATCATGCAAAATCTTAGGCTCACAGGCCTGAAAACTACCAAGACTATTCTGAAACTAGCAAACAGATCGACAGTATCACCAGAAGGGATGTTGGAAGACATCATTGTGACAATAGATGCATGGGAATACCTGGTTGACTTCTTGGTACTGCAATCCAAGTCTGGATTGGGAGGCTAACCACTCATCTTAGAAAAAAATGGGGTTGTTCTAACATTTTCTCAAGCAGAGGAATCTGAAGATAGAATCTCAAAAAAGAGATCTAATAAAGGTCTTAAGGTTTAAAATAAAATTTGGAGCTACTAAATTGCCTTTCTATGTGACCAAGTGATGCATCTCCACACCTATTCTAATATAATGTTGAAATTTACAATATTTTTCATAAACAAATATAAGTAAAACATTCACTCAAATCATATGCAAAAAGCAAAAAAATAAGAGAGAATTTTGTGGGCACTCGTAGGAACAACTATATCCCTAGATCATATTAAGTGAGTATTTATAGCAATACTAATACCCCAATTAAATTATAAGGTTTAACTATAGACATAGAAATTTGACCCACTTTAGTGGGCAATCTTCCCTAAGCCCTCTAGGGGACCCCTTAGACTTGCCTAGGGCAAGGGCAAGGCTTTCCCCCTATTTTTCTTGTTTTCCCTCTCTATGCGAAATCGCGCTCGATCCTTGATGGGGCGCGACTTCGCATTGCGATATCGCGATCGGCCCGGATGGGGCACGATTTCACCTTTTTAGGGTTTGACACATTAAAACCCTAATTTTTTGGGGTTGGCATGTTTTACGTCGGCCCTCCTTGGTTTTCCCGCTCTTTTCACCTTCAAATCCGCTATATAAGGAGGGTTTGAATTCACTTTTCACACACAAGTTAACACACGCTCACATAATCGACACTTGATGATTTTATTGCTCGCATTTGATTTCTCGCAAAGTGTTTTGTTTGGTCTGCATCCTTCTTCTTCTTTCGCAAGCAACTTTGAAGTGTGGAGTTTGATTGATTGTCTACTGCATTGGATTGTTGTTGTTCACTCTTGGTGGATTGTTGTTGGAGCCCTAAGGAGAGATTGACCATCCGGGAGATCTAAAACCCTTCTATTTTGCTTCTGCACTCTCTACTAGGTGAATTCACTCTTCTGCATGCATATTTAGATTTTTGAATGACATAATCGAGCTTCTGCACTTATCTTTTATTTTTTGCATAGTTTATGTGAAATCATGCTCGATCTGCTATGGGGCATGACTTCACCTTGCGTTATCACGACTACCCATTATGAGGTATGATTTCACCTGAGCCAAAACTAGGGGTAATATATTATTCCTATTTTCTTCATTGCATTATAAATTACATCTAGAGCATAGTGGCATATTCTATTCTATGATTTATACATTCTATTCTATTGTATTGTATTATGTTTGCTTTTCTCCAAAGGTCAATTTTCACTTTTAATTATCAAAGGTCAGCTAAAAGGACCTAGGGGGCTTGACTATTGCACCTCCAAGTATTGTTATACAATGGCCTAAGTAGGCCCCCTAACGCTAATCCCATTTTCAAGTGTTTGTTGAGTTATCTTGCAGGAACAGGTATTATTGATAGCATTGGACAAAGAGATAAAAGCAAGGATAAATCACCAGATAAGCTAAGTATTCTAATTAGTATTCTAGGCTATTTTTTGAGTGCTTTTATTTCTATTATAAAACCCTAGATCTGATTTTATAGAAATATATTTAATTAATTCTAGGCATTTGAAAGATAAACAACATATAGTGTGCACTTAGGGTTAATTATATTTGTGCATTTCTTCTTGAGCCCTTGCTTAAAGGTTGTTTATTTAGAACCCTAGGTTAGAAAAGCATTCAAAGAAAGAATCATTCTAGGGTTAGCTCTTGTATTCCTACATTTCTATATTTCTACATTATCCTTTATCTTTTATAGCATAGATCTAGAAAGGCCAAATCTAGGTGTTTGTCTTGAATCTAATACATCAAACATTCCTAAAATTCCTATGGACTTGGAGCGAGTCCTTAAAGCCATTCCTGGTGAACCCTTCCCCCTAGCACCGAGTGTAGAGAACAACACAACCCTCATGGTTCACCCCATAAGGCTTCTCTATCTCTTGTGGATCCAACTTTTTGGGAATTGTACATGGTAGGGTGGTTTTCCCCTCTACATCTTTGGTGAACCCGATGTGAACACCTCATTTTATTTTAAAACTTTAAACAAGATCATTAAATTTATTTGTGTGATTGGAGAATCTTAATAATATCTTTAAAAATATTTTTGTTTCTATTGTTAGCATTCTCTTCTATCCTTTCACTTTTCTAATGGCTCATATCCTTAGAAGTCAGTGAAAGCATCTTGAATCTGATTGTATTCCTCTGAAAGATGATCAGATTGATAGAGAGGATCCTAACATAGATCCAGAAGAACAAGACAACATGGATACTGAGATGAGTTTTGATCCTTATGAGGGACCTAATGGTAGCTTTGTCTTTTCATCATTTGAGCATATTTGGGGCTTTATGAAAGCTAATAGGGATAGGATATTGGGAGGCATGGAGCGAGAAGCTCACCTCAAAAGAGATGAGACTCCTCCACCTCCTCCAATAAGCTCCCCTATGCTTAACCAGGAAAACCCCTTGCCTAAATCAGTACATCTTGATAAGTTGAACTCAATTATTGATACTACTACTACCACCAACATTGGAAGGAATATGCAAGCTCCTCCAATTAGTAGTGTCACTCAAAAGTATTTTCAATTTCTTCCTCAATATTCTAATATCAACACTTTTGCTTCTATTCTTCCCAATGTTAGTTGTCCACTTTCACAAGGTGCCACATATAACAATAATATCCATACTTCCAACTTGAATCAAGCATTGGTTCCTCAACACACATATGGGAATCTAGGAACAATACATAACAATAATCCAAAAGTACAAAATTTGGCAAATATGGTGAAGCAATTGGTTTCAAAAGTTGAGATGATTCAACCTTCAAGTTTTACTTACAGTTATAAGGAAATGTGTAATCAACCATTGGATCCTATTGTTGCTGCTAGACCTTATCCTAAGCATTTTCCTATGCCAGTTTTACCTATCTATAAGGGTACAGAAGATCCAATAGAGCATTTAAGAAGATTTAGAACAACTTGCCATGATCTCATTTATGATGATATGTTGTTGCTTAAAACATTTCCTAAGAGTCTTGGTGGCATGGCATTAGAATGGTATTATCGATTGCCTAATTATTCCTTAAAGAGTTTTGAAGAGACAACAGAATTATTTGTTCAACAATTTGGTGCTTACATTGAGAAAGAAGTGACAATGAAAGATGTGTATAATTTAAAACAAAGTAAAGAAGAAATCTTTTCAGAATTTTTGGCTCATTGGAGAAGTTTAGTTGGACGTTTGAGATATACTTTACCTCCTAAAGATATGCTTGAGATATTTATTGGTAATTTACAAGAACAATTATCTTATGCATTAGAGACTACTACTATTACATCTTTTGATCAAGCAATTGATTTAGCAAGAAAAGTAGAACAGGCTCTCATCAGGAGAGGTCAACTCAAAGTTAAGGAAGAGAAACCTACTAAGTCTCAACATAAGAATAAGCATATAGGAGGTGATAATGGAATGGATAGTAGGCCTATTAATAATGTTACTAACAACCTACAAAAGATAGTACTTCAGAAACCTCCACAAAGGAATTTTACAAGGCTTAATATGTCTATGGAAGTAGTTTTGAAACAACTCTTAGAAGCTAAGGCAATTGAGTTACCTCCTATTAGACAACCAGATACTACAACTCATTGGTATAAGGTAGGTCAACATTGTGCATATCATAGAGTGGAAGGACATTGGATGAATTCTTGTAAGAAGTTGAAACATGTGGTTCAGGATCTGATTGATGCAGGATGCATTGACTTAGGCAATTCTCAAATAATGAATAATCAAGTACCTATCCAACAAAATGTGACTACCAATCAAGATATGGGAATATTTAAAGATCCATTACCAAAACATAATCAACAAGCAGCAAATCAGGTGGCTCATCAGAATGAGCCTCCTCCCTATGGTAATATGGTTGGCATGGTTGGGATAACTACAAGAAGACAAGCTCAAACTCAACATCCTCAACAAGGATAGAATTCTATGTTACAACCCAATTCAATTTTGAAGAATAATCAAGGAAAAGTTTTAGATACAAGGATTCCACCTATTGTATTGAGACCACAACCTAAGGTTTCATTTGATCTCCAAAAATAGTTGGCTAGTACTCCAACAAAGATTTCAGTTTTAGAACTCCTTCAAACTTCTCCCAACCATAGAGATGCTTTGATGGAATTTTTAAAGCAACAATCAGTTCCTTCAGATATTTCACCCAATGCTATAGTTGATGTCGTAGGTTCTCTTGGGATACATCATATCTCATTTTTGGATGATGATAAACCTTCCTCAAACTTGCAAGAAGATTCTTCACTTTACATCACTACACTTATTGGGGATACTTTTATCAAGCGAATTTTGATTGATAATGGTTCTTCCCTCAATTTGTGTACATATCAATTCTTTCAAAAATTTGGATTAAAAGAGGAAGACTTAACAAAATCTGATATCATTATAAAAGCTTTCAACAATGAGTCCCAAGAAGCCTGTGGTGTCATATCTCTTCCTCTCAAAGTTGGGCCTAAAATATTGGATACTTTGTTTTATGTGGTACATTGTCCTACATATTTTAATCTTCTTCTTGGATGACCTTGGATTCATGCAATGAAGGTCATCCCTTCTACTCTTCATCAATGTCTCAAGTTTGAGTTTAAGAATCAAGTTATCACCATTTCAGGTGACCCTCGACCATTTGAATTTTGTTCAAATGTAGAGTGAGCTCGATCTGAGTTCAACCTATGTCCCTCAATCTCTTCAATGGTCTCTCCATGTTCCTCATCTCAAATATCAGAACAATTTCAAAATTTAAAAATGAGTGAGGAACATATCTTAAATTCTTCATCTCAGGATCATGATAATCAGTTTCTTCAAGAACCTCTTCTGGATCTAGCTAAGCTACCACCATCACCAAGAACCATGGGTTTACCCCATAAGAAAGGTGATGTTGTACACTTTGGCACGTGTACCTTTGTCTTCGTAGGAACTACCTTCGAGGATAAGATACGTGGTAGCAACCCCTCTCCCATTGAGCATTCTTTTGCTCATTGTTACCTTTCCAATGATTACCCACTTCCTAAACAGATCCTATCTAGTATGGGATATGTAGGTAAAGGTTTGGGGCCACAACAGAAGGGCATTCAAGAGCCTTTGGATGTCGAGATCTAGCTTGGGAGATGTGGCATAGGTTTTATACCTAGTAAAGACCAACCTTTACCATTTGACAATGATGATCATCTTATGACTTATGCTGAATATATGGATTATCAAAAGTTAGGAGTGGGTGATGAGGATGATGGTCCCCCTTATTCTTCTGATGTCTTGTTTTGCAATATGATTGATTTTGTGTGTTCTAAAAGTAAACCTTCTATTTTAGAAGAGGATCCTACTTCGTTGTCCTATAGTGATCTTGCGAAGTTAGGAATTGCTCCTCCTTATGTTAAAAAGAATGGTTATGTTCATGAGTGCATTGATTATCATGCTATGGCTACCAAAGAAAGAGCTATGAAGGAGCCTCTCCATAATTCTAATTATCGAGAAGGCTTACCTTTTAGAGATTTCTTTGACAAAATAATCCATGGCACACCTATTCTTTTTGTTAAGAAAGGTGGCACACTTAGATGTTGTGTCGAATTTTATTCTTGCTTAAATTAATTAATTAAATTAATTAATAATAAAACATAAAAACAAATAAAAATTGCATCAAATCAATTAATCATCATTTAGCTATGCATTTGCATTTCCATTGCATCCATCTGCTTGCTCATATTGCATTGTTGCTTGTCATCCTTTTGCATTGTCTTCCTGACATTTAATTCAACTTGCATGCTTGAATGTCATATTTTGCATGATTGCTTGTTCATGACTGCTTGATCATATAGATTTTTAGGGATCTTGCGACAATGGCATGTGATGATACCTAGTTAGGTCATAGCTCACATGCATTGCACTCTCTCTAGGATTCTGATGCCTAGTAAGATCCCCACCTAGGGCTTTCTTCTTCAGTCTTCTTTCTTGCTTTTTGCTTCTTCAAGTTTTATCTTCCTTAATCTTGGAAATAGTGAGAGTATCTCTTAGATCAAGGGTGATAGTTCATTAATATTTCCTTGTCACTTTTTCATTGCTCTTCTTTTTCTTTGTCTTCCTTTGCTTTTGACAAGGAAATACGTGCATTTTGTTTCCTTCCTTCTTAAGTTGTCTTCTCAACACAATTGCACACACTCACTATCTTGTTTTCTACTCTAAACCCCTATCGAGGGTAGCACTCACCTAATATATATTTTATCCTTATATTACACCCCACATGGGATAGCTATACATCCTAGTGGGTATCTTATCGGATATGATCTTCTATCGGGTTATACTCCCTTTTGACTCAATGGGCTCAACACCCCATTACAAGATAAGCTCCTTGGCCATTTTTAGTAGGCCTCGACATACATCCTAGTGGGTAATCACCCCATAATAGTCAATAAGTGAGCAACCACCCATAGCGGGTCAGACTCCAACACCTCATCCCTCTTGGTGAGCACTACACCCATAGCGGGTTTAGCTCCCCTCTTTTCTAGTACGATTCATAGTATTTAGTCACATTGGTCCCTTGCGACCTACGCTGATTTCAATACTATGTTTCACCCATCCTTATCTATTTTAGATGGTTGACCTTTGGATTGTCTTCTTCTTTTTCTTCTTCTTCTTCTCTCTTCTTCTTATTGTTGGTCTTCTTTCCTTGTCTTTTTCTCATGTTTTCTTTCTTTCTTCCATCCATTTTCATCCATGCATTTCATATAGCCTTGCATTTAAGATAGATTGCATACATAAAATATCAAATTAAAGAACATCTAAGATAACAATCAAATCACATGCACACATTCACAAAATATAAAAAAAAGCAGCTATGTATTACTCGATGAAAAGAGAGAGATACAATCATGTCTGGTTGGTGTACCATAGTCCAGTCTCAGTACACTCAACCAATCCCTAGGGGTGCATGCCATAATAAAAATTGGCATGTCATCCTGATCCCTAGCCTAGCTCTGAGAGCCTATCTCCTCTACTCTACCTAAAGGAGGAGGTGGTCCAGGCAGCCACATACCCATAGATGGTGATGCCAAGAATATTCATGATCGAGATCGTGACCTACTAGCTGACTAGAGGGATGGAGGGAGTGTCACTCTCTACCCCATTAGTACCACCTAGTAGTACATGGTCTCATAAAAGGTAGCCCATTGAATGGCCACCTCCAGCCTCTCCCCTACCCTCTATAGCTCTACCTATAGAAGGTGGACTCCATCGCTAGCCTGGCTACTCCCAATGATAGCCATCCCCTCTACCCGAGCCCTCTAGTGCTCTGTATCCAGATGGCTCACCTCTCCTCAAAGATGATTAACCTCTACTCGAGTCGCATCCCTCTCCCTCTCTATGATGCTCAATGAGCCTCATAGTCCCTCGATCCTCTTGGACCTATCCTCCTAGAGCAGGTCCACCTACCTCTATAGAGTCACCACCTATACCATAGTGCATGTACCTCCTCCCTCAGATCCCCTCATCCTAGAGCCTAGATAGCTACTACTAATGTGGAGGCCTCTCTCGATCCTCCACCTAGTAGTACCCTAGCCTCTATGGGGGTAACTCTGGATGCCCCTACCTCCCTAGTCTCGGTAGCACTAGTGTCCTCCATCACCAGCTCAATCTTGACTCGAGCCTACCTCTATCTCAAGTTGCTAGTCCCTACTAAGCCCTCTCTATGGCCCTACAAGCTACCTCTCAAAATGCTCACTACATGCCCAAGCCCATCACCTAGCACCTCTATATCAAAACTGGGGGGAGACCCTACAGGGCATGACTCCTCTATACCACCGCTAGTAGTCGAAGGCCACTCCCACATCATCCACCCTAGGATCCACATAAGGAGGATCATCTAAGTCCTCCTCAACCCACCTAGTTAGGTCAGGTCTACCTCCTACCCCTATTGGATCCTAGTAGACTCTCTAGTACCAATGATCCCCCAGGTCTAGGATGCCCTACAAGATCCTAAACTACCTCAAGACTCGATCAAATCGAAAGACCTCTAGCTCCCCCTTCTATCATCAACCACCTGATCCTCCTGACCCTCACCAACTCCATCCTATCCTCAACCCATCCTAGGTGTAGATGCTAAGGTTACCATACTATCTTGGCCTCCCTCAACTCATCTACTATCCACCTCGCTAGTGGTAGATGTCCGATGTAGGTCCTCATAACCTACTCTAGGGATCTGGGCCATCTATATGTTGTTGGTCACTTGAAATAGGCAATGGACCTGGTAGTGCATCCGATATCTGCACCGCTATGTGCTCCTAGCTCCATACCTAGAGCAAATTCATACACACTATCCATGTATGTCGCTTGTACATGATGTTGTACAATATCCTATACAAGTAGGCCAACACATATGGACCCCATGCGAACCTAACTCTCTAGTCTCGCATGTCTACCACTACACCCACCATCACCCATGGTAGATATCACCTACTAGTGTGGCACATCAACATACCCACAACCACCCCATAGAGCATGGTCATCAATGGGTCTACCCCATACCACCCCACCAGGTCATCTACAACTATGGTGCTCTCCCGCACCTGGTGGGTCTAGTCCCTTAAAAATTATTGGAAGGTCACTAGTCTCCCTCATGTTCTATAAATATATCTTCCCCTGATGGGGATGCGCAAGATGCACCACACATCCTCTAGTGTGACATTCATATCTCCCATGGCAACTGTTGGTCATCAAATCTGCCTAGGTAAGGATTTTGAGTTAGTGTATGTGCCCTAGACCTGGACCAACATTGAAAGGCTAAAGGGAAGAGATGCCCCTCGTGCCAATATTCGAAGAAATGTCGTCTTCTATGCTAAACTAGTTGGGTGTTTGAAGACAAGAGTGCAAGAAAGAGATAAAAGGGATAAGGGTTAGAGAAATAAATAAAAAAGGGGTAAGGGAAGACAGATTGTTGATTTAATATGGGAGAGAACAGGAAGCACGATCGCTAACAGATAACTTGAATAGCAGTAAGGAATACCAAGAGTAAAATGAAAGAAACGTAGTATTAACCTTCCTATGTATCCTTTCGAACGAGTTTCAGGACACTGTCCCCGATCGCACATCAAACGCAGAGTTCAGCATCTCAGTCTACAAATGAGGTGAGATAAAAGAATCAAGCAAGGTAGGCAACATAAAAGAAAGCCAATACAACACTTTTCTACTCCTATGTATCCTTCAGAACGAGTTTCAAGACACTGTCCCCGATCGCATATCGGATGCAAAGTTTAGCATCCAGCATACAAACGAGGAGAGATAGAAGAATCAAGTGCAGAAGGCAGCATAAAAGAGAAGAATTGAGCTCAAAGTCTCTTAGTATTAATCATAGGACATCAAGTTACAGCAGCTTTCTAGCAGATAGTTCCCCCCATTTTTCCCTTATAATGCCTAGGTTTTTATAGAGGACCCGGGCCTCTGAATCATAATTACATAGCAAGGAAGAGTATGCCCTCGAGCTCTAAGAATTCGGCCTTCCTCAGCTCTCACAACTGAGCTTTCAAATCTATTACCAAAAATTGGCAACTGTGACTGGGTCAACCATGGAAAGGTGCATTGATGAGCCGTCTGGACGTCCTTGGTCTCCGAGTGCAGTGCTCGAGTGTCCGCCATGTTTGTCGGGTTCTCCATCATGGCTTGATACTTCGCTTCTGATTGCCAAAAATGAGCAGCGGGCTTGTTGGGCACAAAAAATTGCATTTATGAGGCACTTGATCGCCTCGGGAAGATACCCGGCTTGGAACGTGTGCCCGTGAAGCACTTTGCTAAGTTTTCATTCACCACTTTGCTTCGCAATGATTTTGGGCCGAAGCAAAACTCCTCCTTGGATTATACTTCGCAAAACTGAGCTTCGCAAAACTACTTTGGGTGGGGAGTGCCGAAGCATATTTACTTCGCAAAATCGGCCTCTTTATCCTTGTCAAAATTGCTTCGCTGATGCTTTGAAGAAATACTTCACTACGATCCTCCTCAAAATTGTGGTTCGGAGAGATTTCGATCGAAACACATTCCTGCCTTCAAAATGCTTTGTTTCTCTTGGCTTCCAGAACTTCGGTTGAAAATGCTTCAAGCGAAAACTAGCCGAAGTGAATGCTTCGCCAGGTTTTCCACCGAAGTAGAAATGGTTCGGGAGTGAGGAGGCCCGAAGTAGATGCTTCGGCAACTTTCTGGCGAAGTAATCTTCGATGTTCCTTTGGATTCTGCTTCGCTGGTGCCTTAGCCGAAGTGTTTACTGAAAATGCTTCAGGCCCGAAGTAGTTTTACCCTGGTCTAGACTTTTCTCCTTCGGCGAAGTTGCTCTTTTGAATGCCGCTTCGGATGATTTCCATCCGAAGCAGTGTTTTGAAATGTTTCGGGCCCGAAGCCCTTTTCATCGGTCCTCTTGCATTTTTCTTCAATGACACTACTTCGCGACAAGTCCTACCTGAAGCAATGATGGAAGTGCTTCGGGTGCGAAGCTCCTTCTTCGGAAAAACTACTTCGCATAGTTTTCACCCGAAGTAGCACTGGAAATACTTCGGGTGTGAAGCGGTTTCATTTTTTTTGGCGAAGCTCTTTTCTCTAGCTTGTTCGGTAGCGAAGCTTTTTCTCTTTCTACTTTTTATACAAATGGGGGGCTTTGAAAGCCAAAATTGCTACAACTTTTCAAAATAAAAATAACAAAGTAGAAAAACTTTACACAACACTATACAAAACTTGTTTCTTTTCTACCCCTTGAGAAATGTGACAAAATTATCAACATTCTTGGCGGCTCGCAGGGTAACGAGCTCGTCTCGATGGGAGGACCCTTTAACTTTGATCCATTGGGCCAGAGTCTTTTCCTGATACTTCTCCTCCTTCTTCCTCTGGGAATGCCTCTGCAGCTGGTTCTTGTTCTCCCTCTTCTTCTGCTTCTTCTTCCTCTGCTTCTTCATCTGTTGGTGTGGCCTAGACTTTTCTTCTTCAACGAAGTTGCCTCTTCGGATGATTTTCGCCCGAGGCAGGAATTTGAAATGTTTCGGTTCCGAAGCTCTCTTTATCGGCCCTTTGCATTTTTATTCTACAAAACGACTTCACACAATTTTCACCCGAAGTAGTGCTGGAAATGCTTCAGGTGCGAAGTTCTCCTTTTGAAAACTGGTTCGCAGAATTTTGCCTTTGGTTACCTTCTTTGCAGTGAACCTTTTGTACTTGCTACTTCACATCAGAAGTCTTCGCAGAAGATTTGGAAGTGGTACTTGGCTTTGTGATCTTGGAAGAGAATGTACATACAAATGCAAATTATATACAAAAGTATATATACACTTTTTTTTTGAGAGAGAGATTGTATTTAGCGATGAAAAGTCTTTAGGTGAAGACCATTGACAGAGATCGGCAGAACTTGTCCATCTGCATCTTTGAGGATGAATGAATTGGCCGAGTTTACCTTCATAATTTCAAATGTCCCATCCCAAAAGGCATCCATCTTGTCGTGATTCCTAGGCTTGGCCTTCCAAGAATCCCACTTCAATACCAGGTCTCCCACATTGAATGTGCGATTGGATGACTTTTTCTTGAACCAGTCTCGGATAACCTGAGTATGCTTAGCGAAGTTCTGGTATGCTTCTTTTTGATCCTCCTCCAGTCGTAGCAGTTGAGCTAACCTGTTCTCCATCGGATTAACTCCATCTTCTGCTTATAACAGCCGTAGTGCAGGGATCTCAACATGGATGGGCAAGATGGCCTCCTTGCCATAGACCAGAGCATAAGGTGAGGTTTTGGTTGATCTTTTGACAGGAATCTGATCGACCCATAAGGCCCGATCTAGAAGGAGATTCCAAGTCATTTTGTTCGTCTCTATGAGCTTCGTTAGCATTCTCAACAGAGTCTTGTTGGTGGATTCTGCCAAGCCGTTACCTTGTGGATAATAATTGGAGGATACTTTATGATATATCCCATACCTATAGAGGAAATCATTGATTTTAGCACCTGTGAAGCTAGGGCCATTGTCCGTGATGATTGCTTCGGGGATGTCGAACCTGGTGATCAATCCTTCCAAGAAGGTGACTATATCCTCTTGATCTGCATGTTTGGTAGGAATCACTTCGGCCCACCTAGTGAAGTAGTCTGTTGCTGTCAGGATGAACCTATGTCCTACGGAGGAATTTGGTGATACGACTCCTATAAAATCCAACCCCCATTGTTGAAAGGGTGTCTCTACTTGTATCGGACGAAGGGGCATTATAGCATTTTTGTTTCGGTCGTTGAACCTCTGACACTGCTCGCATTTATGACAAACTATGAAGGCATCAACAAAGAGTGTGGGCTAATAATAACCCGCCCTAATGATCTTTAACGCCGTTGTTCTTCCTGCAAAGTGAACTCCCAATAGTCCTGAATGGAACTCTCCCAGGACTCTCCTTTTATCATCGTCCTTGATGCACTTAAGAAGGACACCATCAATGTTCCTGAAAAGCAGGCCTTTGGGGCGCAGAGTGTATCTGGAAGACCACATCCTGAAATGTCTTCGTTGTGATGCATTTAGATGCGAAGGACACTTGTCGGTGTTGAAATAGTAGATTATCTCACCGACCCAATCCTTCTCATCTTCTTCATAGTTAGCGAAGCATTCTTCGGCTAGTAAGTCATCCCTCCGAGATTCTGTCACTTCAGTCGTCGCGCTCTTTGCCAATTCTTGACACAATGCACGGCCACGAACCAATTTTGTGGGCTTGATCTCAATGTCAAACTCCTGTATTTTGTTCACCCAACCAGCTCTTTTACTTCCAAATTCTCCTTGGATAATGAAGTTACGCACATCGGGGTGAATGACATAAACTGTGACTCGGCTATGAGAGATGAACTGCTTGAACTTCCTTAGTGATTTCATTACTACATGCACCTGACGCTCTATGAAATTATATCTTTCTTCATGGGAATTGATCACCTGACTCAAAAACACGATGGGACGCTCCTCGCCATCTTCTCCCTTTTATGTTAGGATAGCAGTGTAGCTCTCGGGCTCTCCTATGACATACATGATGAAATCCTGACTGTAGTCTAGATTGATCAAGACCGGTGCCTGAGCAATTCGATTTTTAATCTCTTCAAAAGCTTCTTTTCTTTCTTCGGTCCAGCTAAATTTGGTGCCCTTCTTCAGGAGTTGAGACATTGGCTTGATGACTTGGGCGAAGTCGGGGACAAACTTCCTTACGAAGTTAATTTGACCAAAGAAGGATTGAAGTCCTTTCTTGTTCGCTAGGAGCAGGAACTTCATTAGAGCTTTGGCTCTGTCAAGATCTACAGCAAGCCCCTTTTCTGATATCGCGTGACCCAGCAACTTTCCTTCGCTGACTACGAATATGGACTTCTTTGGATTAATTGAGATGCCAAACTCTCGACACTTTTTGAAAACTTGTTGTATATGCAGTGGGTGATCCTCCCTTCTTCGAGAGAAAATAGTCATGTCATCCAGATAGATGACGATAACCTTATTTAGTAGTTTGCCAAAAGTAAGATCCATTGCTCTCTAGAAAGTGGTCCCAGCATTTGAAAGGCCAAACGGCATTCATTGGTAAGCGAATGTCCCCCACTTGGTGGTGAATGTTGTCTTGTGTTGGTCTTCATCCCTGACCCAAATCTGATTGTATCCTGAAAAACCATCGAGCAGAGAGAAGCATTGAGCTCCAGCCATCGAGTGCAAAATTTGATCAATTTATGGTAGAGGATAGTGATCCTTGAGCGACGCCTGGTTTAGATTGTGAAAGTCTACGCATAACCTAATATCTCCATTTTCTTTCTGAATGGGACCAGGTTTGCTACCCATGAAGAGTGCTTGATGGGATATATGATCTTTGCCTCGAGCATCTTCAGGAGTTCAACTTTCATTAAGACCTCGATCTTGGGATTCACCGGCCTTTGCTTTTGTCGAAAGGGTTTGAGCCCTTCCTGTAATTCGATTGTGTGTTGAACCAGCTGCCGATTGTATCCCCTGAGATCTTTATAGGACCAAGCAATGATGTCAAAAAAAATTTTGCACAGATTCTGTATCTGTTCTATCTCCCTCGCAGTGCAGTCAGTTCCCACATTTATTGCTTTCCCAGGTTTGAGCTCCAAATCCTGATACTGTTTCTCATGGACTTTGATCATGTGAGAGAGAGCTCGGTCATTTTGATCAAAGAGGCCTTCAAGGGTGATTAGTCCCTTAGGAACATGATTGTTCTTCAATTGGATCAACCCTTCATACTCTCCTTCATCAGAGCTTCAGTCTTCGACTGTGGCGGCTTCTTGGATCATGAAATTTATAATCTGCTCATCGTTATCAAACACTTGCCAATGCAACTCCTTGTCTAGGACAGAGGGCCTGTAGATCATTCTCATAGCTCTAGGCTTCTGCACCATGTCTTTTCTTTGGAGAGTACTTGGCTGCGATGGATGCCAGAACATTGGCATGTCGGTTCATTTCTCGTGGGATTGACTGCAGATTGAGAGATTCGAACTGATCGAACAGGTCCCATACCCTGTTGCGGTATGACCTTAGATAATGTTTCTTCGAGGTACACCTGTTTGTGACCTGGTTGCAAACCAGTTTGGAGTCTTCAAATATTTGGAGATGCTTTATGCCTAACTTATCAGCTTTCTTAAGTCCTAGACATAATGCTTCATATTTCGTTGCATTGTTAGTGCAGCTCCATGTCAACCGGTAGCAATACTCTTTTTGCTCTCTGAATGGTGAAACTAGAAGAATCCCTGCCCCAGCACAGTTTTTACATCATGTGCCATTGAAGAACAACTTCCATAGTTCTTCCTGGGCATTTGTTCTATTCCCTGGTTGGGAGTGATTATTGGGCTTGGCGATCGCATAACACCCTATCTCGGTCTCCACCATGGCATTGAAGTCTTCCAATGAGAACTCATCTTCATAGCTCAATTGCGCAAGAGACTCTTCGATCAGGTCCACCTGCTCTATCTCCTCCACTAGTGCATTCATTGGTGTAGCACCCTAAAATTAGTGCAGTAAAATTGTAATAATTACATTCACCTTAGTAAATAATTTAAAATTCAAATTTAACCTCCCAAACCACCCGTTAACCGTTGGGAAATCTGTTTCCCCCTTTTTCGCGTCATTTTTAGAGGTTGTTTTGACCGTTTGACATGAAAACACGAGATTCCGGAAACAAAAAGGAAATACTAAACAAAATTGTATTAAAAGGAAAGAACACAAATGAATGAACACAAGATATAAAAGCAATATAAACTATGGCCCTTTTTTATTGATATTCTTTTCAATTCGTGTTACAATGCGTCTCCTTCCTTTTTAGGGGATAGGAGCGTTAGATATTGATCTCTACAACTCGTTTCAGAATTCCTTCTTCCGCGTGCCCACATATAAAATGGGCGAACCAAAACGTTGTCGCCGCTTGCGTTGGTACAGGTCGATTCCTCGCTGCTCCTCCAATGCTGCAAATCTGCGTTCAAAGAAACAAACAAAGAATCAGTAGCACCTGTGTATGAAAAATAAAAGATAAATCTAACTATGGCTAAAATGAATCTAAATGAACTGAAAACTTGATAAAAGCATAAACATGAAACTAGCTAAAAACTACAAAAGCAATAAAGCGGGAGGGGTGCCCGAAGGCAAACCACCCGCGGGTGAAACTTTGCTTCGACACCAATCCGCTTAGGATGGGTCCGAAACCTGATGTGATGTGTTGTCGGCAAATTGGTAGGATATTGTGGTCAGAAGAATGGGGTGTTGGTTCTTGATTCGTGCCTTCAAAAGTCACCCAATAACCTCTCTTTCGATTAAGAGATTATGGATGTTGAAAACACAAATCGCAAGTAAATGAATTAGCAGCACTTCGTCGCTCAAAATGCTCCTGCTCGGTATCTCTTTTGGGTGAGGAAACTCACCATTTTATAGACCCAAGGGGTCTCTTTGAATTAACATGCAAAAGTGTTTCTTTGCATGAATGCTTTTTGCCTGAAAAGAAGACTTCTTCTTGATCAAGGGATTCTTAACTGTCTCTGTGCATGTCTTTGTGTGTTTTAGAAAAGCTCACTTGCACTCCCATGCAATGAAGGGATAGCTAAGTGGCAAATCTGAGTTGTCTTAAAAAGCTCACTCTCATTCCCATGCAGTGAAGGGAAAGTCAATTGGCAGATATGAGTTGTCAAAAGAACTCACTCGCACTCCTATGTCATGCAGGAAAAGCTAAGTGGCAGTTTTGAGTTGTTACATGCCGAGATTTGACTTTTTGCCGGTCAAACTTGGCGTTCGTCCCACCCCGAAGCGAGCGCTGGTAATCGTCCCTGGGTGAGACGAGTATAAGTCAGCACTCGTCCCTGGGTAGGACGAGTAAAACTAGCACTCGTCCCTGGGTGGGACGAATAAGCAATAAAGTGTCTAAAAGGTGCCAAATTGGTTTTTGACTTGCAAAATTGTTGTGTGAGTGGTTAGAACCACTGTTTAACCTCTGAGGGCTGCCCTAGGGGCTGTGTGTGTTAGTGCGATCAGTGCTTGTTGTCACATAATCGGATTGGTGCTGTTTTGGTGTCTACAGATGCCCCTTTTTGGGAAGCGTTGCACATGGTGCAATGCTGAGCAAAAATATATAACCAAAGCACTAATGATTAGGGTTTCTCAATAACCTAACCAACTCTTGATGCCCCAAGTATGGAAAGGGCACGCATTCTTGAATCCTTGCTTCTGACGAGCTAAGGAACTAAAATCAAGCATTAACCTGGTTCGGTGAGGTATTACTTGAACTTAGACATTGATCAGTCATGAATAGGCAAAGGGCGCAACCTTTTGTTGTGGGAACCTTGAGTTCATGATTCACGAATGCCAAGTATATGATCAGTTTGTGATGATTGCTTGTTTGCTGCCCCAAGCAGGGGCGCGATTGTCATTTGCAATGATCCTTTGAATGCGTGTCATTTCCCAGACTGGGTATAATGGTGTTGATTGGCAACTAAGTGTGACTACCCCCTCAAGCGACGAATCGATGAGGGAATGACCGACATGAGAAAAGCGACGAGTCGCTTGACCCAAGATGACTTGTGCAAGGGTGCCTTTAGATGGTTTACCGCTAAGCATGCTCGAGCAGTTCCTCGACTGTTTTGACCTTTTTTTTTTTGTTTTGTTGGCATTTGTCATTTTTATGTTGTGGTTGTTGATTTTTCTCTCTTTTTTTTTTTTTTTTTTTTAATCGTCCCGGGGGGGGACGAGTGCCAGGATGGTACTCGTCCCGGGGTGAGACGAGGGCGCCACCATTGTACTCGTCCTGGGGTGGGACGAGCGCGCCGAAAAGCGCTCGTCCCGGTCAGGGACGATTGGCAACGACAAAAAGTATAAATAGGCGAAAATGACAGGTTGGGCTCATTTGCACTGTTCAGCGATTGCGATTTGGAGCTCTGGGAGGAGGAGGTAGATTTCTGACGCGAAGCGTTGTCGGATCATCCAGCCACCATGAGTGCACTGGACCGGGTCGTCGAGCGGCGGAGCCGAGGCGAGACCAGTAAGTGCACTATCTCCTCGATTGTGAATTTGAAAAATGCAAATTTGTTTTTATGGTGTTTTTCTTGTGTTTAAACATGAAACCCTAATTAATTAAATTAAAAGGTAAATGAATGACACCGAATGAAACATGGATGCAAACCGATGGAAACTTAGATGGAAAACCATAGGATAAACCCAAAATGAAACTTAGAGTAACACTTTTTAGGGTAACCATGGTTAAAAATGTTTTTCTATGTGAATGGTAAAACTTAGGTCGAAACCGTAGGTAAACCATGCCCATATTTTTGTGTTATGTTTATGGAATTTTAAAAATGGAAAATGAATGAATTTTTTTTTTTTTTTTGAAACGGTAAACTTAGGTCGAAACCGTAGGTAAACCATGTCGATTTTTTTATTGGTTTTGATGAAATTAAAGATGAATTTTTTTGGTTGAAATGGTAAACTTAGGTAAAACCGTAGGTAAACCATGTCAAATTTTTGTCATTTTTTATGAAATTAAAGATGCAAAATTGATAATTTTTTTGTTTTGAAATGGTAAACTTAGGTAAAACCGTAGGTAAACCATGTCAAATTTTTTTGTTTTTTTGATGAAATTAAAGATGCAAAATTGATGAATTTTTTTTTTTTTTTTTTGAAATGGTAAACTTAGGTAAAACCGTAGGTAAACCATGTCAAATTTTTATCATTTTTTATGAAATTAAAGATGAAATTTTTTTTTTTTGAAATGGTAAACTTAGGTAAAACCGTAGGTAAACCATGTCAAATTTTTATTGTTTTTGATGAAATTAAATTGATGAATTTTTTTGTTTTGAAATGGTAAACTTAGGTAAAACCGTAGGTAAACCATGTCAAATTTTTATCATTTTTTTTTTTTTTTTTGATGAAATTAAAGATGCAAAATTGATGAATTTTTTTGTTTTGAAATGGTAAACTTAGGTAAAACCGTAGGTAAACCATGTCAAATTTTTGTCTTTTTTGATGAAATTAAAGATGCAAAATTGATGAATTTTTTTTTTTTTTTGGATGTACATGTGAATGAAAGATGTTACTATACAGTTATGCATTTTTGTACATGTGATGGTAATTTGATGCATGTTTTTGATGTTTGTTGTTTTTTGTGATGTGCAGGTGGTGAAGAGTCGACATCGAGTACCGACCATTTTTTCTAATGCCCGCGAGGCATTGAGTGATGATGACTGGGAGTGGCTTGATGCCTTAGGGCTCAAGCATGTGGCTCGGTTGGATGCAGTTGTGGCGGACCGGGCGTACCTTACAGCACTGATTGGCCTATGGGATGTTCGGACGAACACCTTCCATCTTTCGACAGGGGAGATGACTGTCACCTTGGAGGACGTGTATCGGATTCTTCGGATTTCGATAGACGGGGTTCCCATTCGGACGACACCACGGGGCCAGAGGACGGCAGTACTGACGCGGTACTTTGGATATGGAGAGGATGATGATGGGATGACTTCATTGGAGAGGGCAGAGCTGGATTGCCACATTGGGGGGATCTTGGTGCGATATTGGTATGCGAGGGGAATGTTGGGAGTGAGGCATGCGGTACTCATGAGCCTCATTTCCAACATGCTCCTGCCAGACTCGTCAGGAGCGAGGTTCCCATGGAACCTATTGGAGGTGGTGTGGCAGTTGGTGGATTGTCCAGTGACAGAGCCGGTTATTATGAGATGGGGTCAGACGCTTTTGGCGCAGTTGTATGATGAGTTGTATGAGGTCCGCTGTCGGAGGCGAAAGGGGATGGGGTGCAGTTTCTTGTTGCAGTGCTGGGCATGGCAGCACATAGCCATAGAGCGACCACGAGGGTTGCCCTGGACTACCCGAGCTGAGATGGTGGATAGGGATATTGGGTATGGTGCTTTATGGTATCGGTCAGAGGAGCGGGGGCAGAGTCGACGGTTTGCGGGAGACGTAGACCATTACAGAGATGCACTGGCACGACTGACTCCCAGAGATGTGATATGGCGGCCATATCGGGATTGTCCCGCATGGCCAGAGGCTGATGAGTGGCTTCGACGGGTTCGAAGGGGGAGATGGGTGATTGGTCGACATGGGACAGAGCAGGAGTACTTCCATTACCTTCGAGTGACGCGACAGTTTGGGGTACGCCAGGGGTTGCCTGGGGAGCCCGTAGCCTACCGACGTCGGAGTGATGAGAGGACCCTAGCTGCACCGATCCTCGAGCCATTGGGGGAGGAGTCGGATGCAGTACTAGACATTCCAGACGTAGATGACGTCGGAGTGACTGCTGAGTACCAGGAGTGGTGGACGCTGTGGCAGTGGCGAGGTGAGGGGCCATTGGGAGGAGAGGAGGCAGTGGGAGGCGGAGAGGGTGCGGAGGCACCAGGAGAGGGTTGGGGAGCTCTTGCAGATGTGGAGATGGTGGAGGTGGCAGAGGCAGGAGATGACGTTGAGGAGGAGCAGCCGGAGATGTAGGATGCTCCAGAGCAGGCTGGCTCGGGGGAGACAGAGGCGGGGTTGCGCGCTGAGGTAGCACGTCTGACGGGGTTGCTGCAGAGGCGGGATGGAGAGCTTGCCGAGATGACGTAGGAGAGAGATCTCCTACGGACACAGTTGGCAGGGCGGGGGAGCGCAGGGGCTGCGTCTCACCAGCAGGCGGGGGATACGGATGCTGCACGGGAGAGGGATCTCCTACGGGTGCAGCTAGCACAGCGTGATGATGCCATCGCGTACTACCGTAGGCGGGAGGCAGAGTGGAGGCTACGGGAGGAAGATTGGAGGCGACGGGAGGCAGATTGGGGGTGACGAGAGGCCGCTTGGGGGTGGCATCGATCAGAGATGGAGGGTGAGATTATCCACCTAGGTGGGCGAATACCAGAGCCTCCGACCAGTGGCTCGTCGTACAGGATGAGAGACAGCGGGACAGAGCAGTCAGCATCATCCCGTCGTCGGCGGCGAGAGGAGGGAGGAGCGAGTGGTCGGGATGCAGGGGCGAGCAGTCACCCTGAGAGGTCTCAGAGGACGGATACCGCAGGGGGTAGCTCTCGTCGCACCGATCCTGCGTGATCATGGTGGCCGACGCCCTAGGCTGGGGGTTTTGAGATTTTGGATGATGGGAGGGAGGTCTGAGGACCAGTGCACTGTAGCCTACGGGCAATTTTTGTTATGATATATATACAGATGATTCTTTTTGGTGTTTATCATTTTTCATGATTTATTTTTATGTGCATGTTTTTACATTGATGTATGCATATGCGATTATGAATGTGATGATTCTATTTGGTATGATGTATGCTTATGGAATGAATGAAATGAATTGTTGATGGTTTGTCGATGCACCATAGACTGTACAAGATTTGGATTGGACTTGCTAGAGTAATGGGATTAATTTGTGGAATGCTTGTGCATGTGAAAACTTTGTTTTTGGATTTTGTCTATTTGTTTATGGTGATGTATGGAATGAAATGGATCGGTTGTTTGAAAATGTAGTTAAGCTTTTCTGAGATGCAGATATTTTTAACTAACTAGCCAAGACTGTTCATTTATCTCGCAAGACTTCTGAACAAGGTCTAAATCCGACTTGAATTTAACCAAGTTATTTCACATCCCTGTGTGTGCAATTGAGTTCATTTATGTGTTATTCATCAGGATACCGCCAGTGCCAGATGGGCTTTCAACCGAACCTGTACTGAGGATCACCTAATTAGCTCCACTAACTCCTTTATTGTATTTAGTCAGATTAATCTGCGATGTTATCTAGGATACCATAAGCTAGCTCATCCACATGCAAACATTGATCTGCACACAAGTTAATGTGACAGATATATCGTCATGCGGGAGGTTTACCACCAGTGACCAATAGGCTATCAACCAAACCGGTATCGAAGCTTGCCTCATGACTTGTCGAAATACTGAGAGTTCCAGGGATTCAAGTTCGACTCCCTTCTTTTCTTCAAGGGTATTGGGATACTTGCTCTTTATAGTGATGAAATCACTGTTTATTTTTATGATAGTACTCGTCTTTGTTTTTTTTTTTTTTTTTTTTTGAGCAAGGGATTTGAATATGGAGTGACGAGAATCACTATTGTTTGTGCCTTTTGATGTGTGCACTGTAGGATGTCAAATTTTAGTGTTTTGACGTTTTGCAAATTTTTGATGTTTTTGCAACTTTTGAGAACTTGGGATTCATGGGGAATTGGGTAGGGAGGATGCTTGTCCTTTTGCCAACTCTCAGCATTCCTAGGGTCAATTGCATAGGGGGATAAGCAAGATAGTCGTTTCGCTTATGGTAACCGGGATTACGGTGCAGGTTTCATCTTTCGTCCACACAACTTAGGAATTATTTTATGTGTGTTAATTTGTGTTGGGATGCTACGTACCAAGGTGGGATCCAAGTAAAACTTTCCCATGTAAAATCTGCTTAACTGTGTATAGTTTTTGGCTAGAAATTTAAAGACATCTGAATGACGAAAACCCTATATACATTAGGCGACACTGACGATGCTAAAATAAAAGGGTGATATGCTGGATGTAGGTGTTTATGAAAATGGATCTGAGGTGGAAATGATGGAATTGCCAAGTAATGACAGCCTATGGTGCTTTTGACTTGTATGACCTAGCGAAGTATGCAATGTATGGATGCAATGCTTAATGCAACCTATATTTTTGTATTTTGATTTTTATGAGAATGCATGGAAATGCAAATGTTTTTGTGATTTTGTTTATTTGTTTTTTTTTTTTTTATGAGAATGCATGGAATTGAAATGCAAATGTTTTTGTAATTTTGATTTTTATGAGAATGCATGGAATTGAAATGCAATTGTTTTTGTGATTTTGATTTTTATGTTGTTTTTGTTGATTTTTGAATATTTATGTTGACCAAGCAATTATGGTAATGCTTGGAGCTTTTGGGTTGACCAAGCTTTAATAATCCTGGAGCTTTTGGTTTGACCAAAGGGTTTATAGATACCTTTGGGGCTTTTAGGGATGACCAAGCGATTGTGATAATCCTTGGAGCTTTTGGGTTGACCAAGCGATTGTGATAATCCTTGGAGCTTTTGGGTTGACCAAGCGATTGTGATAATCCTTGGAGCTTTTGGGTTGACCAAGCGTTATAATCCTTCTTTGGGTTGACCAAGCGATTGTGATAATCCTTGGAGCTTTTGGTTGACCACGATTAAATCCTTAGCTTTTGGGTTGACCAAGCGATTGTGATAATCCTTGGAGCATTTTGGGTTGACCAAGCGATTGTGGTAATCCTTGGAGCATTTTGGGTTGACCAAGCGATTGTGGTAATCCTTGGAGCTTTTTGTTGGACTATGGCTCTCTAGCTGTGGAATGACCTCAAATGAATGATGTTCAAGGGTTCTGTTTCCTTGATTCCTTCAAGAGAGGCAAGCCGGTATGTTCCGGGTCCTATTTTACTATCAATGATGTAAGGACCTAACCAGTTTGCTGCAAACTTATCCCGTAGATGGGACGGCAAATTAGAATTCTGTTGGTTCTCTTTTAAGACCAAGTCACCAACCTGAAATTCCCTAAGATGGACTTTCATGTTGTATGCTTTCTTAAGTCGCTCTTGATAGATACGCAAATGCTCGAGAGCATTAACGCGTCGTTCGTCGAGCAACGTCAGTTGATCTAACCGGGCCTACCGCGCAGTGTCATCATCGATGAACTCTTGCATTGAAATGCGCAGGGAAGGAATTTCCAACTCAAAAGGCATGACTGCCTCGGAGCCATACACCAACGAAAATGGAGTTGCCCCAGTGGGCGTCCGAATGCTGGTGCGATAAGCCCATAGGGCAAGCGGGATCTGAATGTGCCAGTCTTTATGATTGTCTGCAACTGTCTTTTTAAGAATGGCGACTAGCATTTTGTTGGACGCCTCTGCTTGCCCATTTGCCTACGGATAATAGGGTGTCGAAAAGCTATGCTGAATCTTGTACTTTGTGGTCAAAGCACGCACATCTTTATTCTTGAATGGTGTCCCATTATCCGAGACTATTTTGGATGGAATACCAAAATGACATATGATGTTATGCAAAATGAACTCCGCAATGCGGGCTCCAGTCGTAGTGGTCAGCGGAATTGCTTCCACCCATTTGGTAAAGTACTCTGTGGCCGTTAAAATGAACGTGTGACGACCAGACGATGCAGGGGAGATCTTTCCAATTAGATCAAAGCCCCACTACGAAAAAGGCCAAACCGATTGAATCGGTTGTAAGGCCTGAGAAGGTACGTGTGTCAAATTAGCATGGTGTTGACACTTCACGCACTTCTTCACATATGCGCAACAATCTCGCTCTAAAGATGGCCAATAATAACCCATGCGAAGAATGCGCTTTGCGATGGCCATACCGCTGAAGTGGCCACCACATGTACCATCGTGAGCTTGGGTGATCGCCCAAGCGGACTCTTGCTGGTCCAAACAACGAAGGAGGATTCCTTCATAATTTTGATGATACAAAATGTCTCCTAACAAGACATGCTTTGCCGCTTTCTGTTTGAATGATCTTTTCGCGGCTTGTGTCAATCCAAGTGGGAGATTACCTAGCTTGAGGTAATCCCGAATGGGTGTATACCAGTCTTGTTGATCAGAAACCTCGATAGTATGAACGGCCAATCCCTCTTGAAGTCTATCCCGAACAAAAGCTGAGCAGGAAAGAACTTGTAAAAACAACGTGGTGTTGCTAGTAAGAGGGGTCGGGGAGAACAAGGACCCCAAGTTGGCTTTAGTCAAACAATCTCGAATTCGAGAGAACTTATCCGGAGATGGTTCAATCTGAATCATGTGGATTCCTGGCGTCAGATCGGAGCTTGCACGCTCCATCGCAGATTGCGATAATGTTTTAACCTGAATGGTTGTCATTTCACCAGAAGAGTCTTGCGGGATGAGTGACCCCAAGGAGGCCATAGTATCCGCAAAATGATTTGATGATCGAGGGAGTGCCTCGATGTCATACCATTCAAGTTGTGCCAAGAATTTATCCACAAGGGCTTTATAAGACTTCAAAAGTGGACATTTACATTGGTATATCCCTTTTACTTGATTGACAATTAACAGCTGAATCACCAAAGATGTTCAATCGTTTAATGTTCATGGTGATGGCTGTCTGAAGACCTATGAGCAAGGCTTCGTATTCTGCATTGTTGTTGGTGCACGGGAAGTCTAATTTAAATGACAAGGGCATTGGAGCACCTTGTGGAGTGAAGAATACAATTCCCGCACCACCCCCTTGCTCACATTTAGAACCATCGAAGAATAGGGTTATGTCAGCCTGTGACTCAGGCTCATCAGAATCTGGTGACTATGAAACATGGAAGACCCCATCATCAGGTAGTTCAAAAGTCAGAGGCTGATCGTCTTCAAGAGGAGCCTCGGCTAGTTGATCGGCGATGACTTGACCTTTTATAGATTTCTGTCCAATGAACTCTATGTCAAACTCCGTCAACAACATGATCCATTTCGCCGTGCGGCTACTATGATAAGTACGACTCATCATGTATCGCAATGGATTCTCCTTAGACACAACATACGTCTTATTACTAAGCATGTAGTGGCGTAGCTTTTTGGTAGCAAACACCACTGCCAAGCAGAGTTTTTCAACATATGCATAGTTAAGTTCATAACTGACCAGGGTGCGGCTAAGATAGTATGTAGCCTGTTCTCTGTGAAGTTCATTTTTCTGGGACAACATGGCGCCCAGTGCCACCTCAGTGGCTGAGATGTATAAATAGAACGGCACTCCTGGTCTGGGTGGTGCCAATACTGGCGACGAAGCCAAGTACTATTTAATGTCGTCAAAGGCTGATTGGCACTCGTCATCCCAATGAAATGTGACCCCCTTATGCAATAATTTATTCATGGGTCGGCATTTGTCAGATAACTACGCTATGAAGCGCTTGATCGACGCAACCTTTCCCTGCAGACTCCTGAGCTGCTTGATGGTGGTTGGGGGACGCATTTCAAGGATTGCCTTGACTTTGTTTGGATCAACCTCAATTCCTCGTTTGGAGACTATGAAACCCAAGAGCTTTCCAGAGGTGACGCCAAAGACGCACTTCTTGGGGTTTAGTCTGACTTTATGCTCAATGAGGCGATCAAGGACCTTACTCAAGTCACCGATGTGATCTGGGCGCAAAAGAGATTTGGCCAACAAATCATCCATGTAATCTTCCAAAGTTTTGTGCATGTAATCGTGAAAGATGTACGTCATGGCACGTTGGTAGGTGGCTCCGGCATTTTTAAGGCCAAAAGGCATGACCTTATAGCAAAATGTCCCCCAAGGCGTTGTGAATGCCATTTTTAGTTGGTCCTCAGGATTAATACGAATCTGATTGTATCTTGAGAAACCATCCATAAGGGAAAGCATTTCATGGCCCGTTGTAGCGTCTACCAACGCGTCGATGCTCGACAAGGGAAAATCATCCTTAGGACTCGCTTTGTTAAGATCTCAAAAATCGGTGCATATGCGAATCCTCCCATCGGGTTTCTTGAGAGGAACCATGTTAGACAACCATGGCGGATAATCCACACAGATGACAAACTGGGCATCCAACAACTTTTGTAACTCATCTTTTACCATTAAGGCCATTGTTGGATGCATCTTGCGTAGTTTTTGCTTGACTGGCTTGATTGTCGGATCAAGCGTTAAATTGTGCGTGACTAGTTGTGGGTCTAGTCCCGGCATATCCTTGTATGACCATGCAAAAACCTCCTTCTTTTCCTTAAGAAGGGCAACATAATCGGCTCGCTCTTCGGGGGAAAGACTTACCCCCAACTTGAGAATCCGTGGATTCATTGGATCCGTGCCGATGTCTACATCGGTCGTTGCTTCAATCGACATATGGGATCCGTCTTCCAACCGGTGTGGAATTGGGATCAGATGGATATCGTTTGCTGAATTAAGATCATCATTAGGAACGTCAAGTTCCTCTTCAGCATGGAAGACATCCTGAGTCTGTCCTGGAGTGAAATGAAACATCCCACCGCAAGGCCAATACTCTGATGGAGATGGTGGTGTGTCAGCGTGATCCCAATCAATAGCTTCTATGTCTAGATGCAATAATCATGTTGGATTGGCTGGATCATGGATGGGGGCGGTCAAGTCAATGGAGACCATGTTGATGAAATGATTGTAATCTCCATTACCGCAAATGTGACAACTCTGACATTCGGGATGTTCTTGGTGCTTTGGATCTGGCTCTGTAGGCACTGGCACAAAGGGATCAGCCCTATGCGTGGACATGCAAACAGGGTCGGCCCTTGGCACTGATGGTTTGATAAGGTCTCCAGGCAAAAAATGTTCTATGTATTCCTGGAGGGGCGGGTGCAGTAATTGCTATAACTACACCAAATTGAAATGCCTCCTAGGTCTTGGATCTATGTGTAAGTGTTCAAACATGTCATCTATGTCCAAAGGATTTTGTTGTTGTTGAGGTAACCTATGCTCACTAGGATCATTCAATGGGAACATCCTCAAGAAGCTTCCCTGATCGTCATTCAGTTGATATTCATGCGAATGATCGTACTCCGACTCATCTTCAGAAGACCCTTCGTGGTCTTGTCCATCTTCCCCTTGTGGGTGAGTCCATGAGGTTTCTCCTTGTTCGGCCGTAGGGAAAGGGTTGTTGAGGTCAACAAGGTTATTTGTTTGCAATGGGAAATAATCCCCCAATGTATAAGTTGTATTTGGATTGGCATATGGATCTGATGCCAACCCATCCTTGTTGCCTATCCCTAGGCCTTGCATGTTTTCGACCAAGATGTCGAGGGGCAAAGGGTGATTAAACCCTACTCCTGACTTGTCATAAGGCATTTGGTATCTTGGTTGACACAAAACACGCATTCCTTGTTCATACCGGCCTAACCCGTATCCATGCCAATTGCATTGGCTAAGATATCGTAATGCGAAGTCTGGGTTAGCCAGATAGTTGACATCTTCCACAAAGGGATCTTCATCTTCTTCTTCTTTTCGAGAAGGTTCAACGCCATGATCCAGGCCCCCAAAAATAAAGTTTGTCTGATTAGGTGGGTAGCCTAAAGGAACCACGGAGCCTATGGGGAGGCGAGGTCTTCCCATGTCTTGCATAGACTGAAGTGTGGGCGTTGCAACAACATTGCGCACTATATACTCCCCCATGCCTGTGTTAGACATCTCAACAGTAATTGTTGGCGATTGAGGGGAAGCGAATGGGAGTTCTCCTTGAGTCCACTCCATGTGGGGTGAACTAGGCGTCTCAACTTCCATTCTATTAGGCGTCTCTTCTGTAGAGATGTTGGAGACTAAAGGTGGTTCCGCTTCCAGGGGCTTCTTTCCTTTGTCCGTTGGAGTGGCCACCGTAGGTGGCATCATTGTGGGAGGATCTGGATGAAGAAGATGATCCCGCCTGAGAATTTGATTGATTTGGTGATGAAGATTCTTGCTTAGTCGGACCCCGTTTAGATGGATTTAACTGGAAATCCACGTGCGTTGAAGGAAGGGTCGACTGCGGCATGATTTGCATTGAGTTGCAATATTTAAAAGGTTCCAAATCTACGGGAACCACGTGCACTTGTCCTTCAAATGTATATTTCAAACATTGATGAGCAATTGAAGGGACACACTTCATATCTCGGATCCAAGGCCGCCCAAGCAAGATATTGTAAGCCATCTCACCTTCTAAAATGTGGCACAACGTATGAATGGTCTTTTGTCCCACTTGGATGGGCAGGACAATTGTGCCAACTATCGAGCATATCGTATCATTAAATGCTCGAAGGGTATAAGTGGAAGGTGCAATGTGAGAGGCTGGTAGTTTCAAATGTTTCAGTGCAGCGGTTGTAATAAGGTTACTGGACGAACCAGTGTCTATCAACACCCGTTTGTATGGAGTCCCGTTGACCCATGCAATAACGTGTAGGGGTGGATCCGTTACATCTCTAGTCATAGTTTTTAGCTCATCTTCCCTGAAGGTAATGACTGGTTCAGTACACTGTTTGACATGCCCCACAAAATTGTTGAACGAATCCGCTTCGTGGGGTTGCAATTCAATTGCCTTTAATATCTCCATAAGAGCTTCCCGATGGGGCGCTGATTGTTGAATAAGCTCATAAATGGAGAGCCTAGCCGATGTGGTCCGTAGACTTTGAGTAAGTCTAGTTCGAATCGTGGCCACTGGTCTAGGTGGGGGCAACTGTGTAGGATTTGGTTGATGTTGTGACGTGGATGAAGCTTCCCTAGGGGCTGTTGCGGGGACAACTCCTGGGTGTCTCTTGTTTCTTGTCACAATGCTAATCATTCCAACATACCCTTCCATGGGGTAACTCTGTTGCACTTCATTGACATGCAGAGGTTTTGTTTGTGCATCATGTGTGGGTAAAGGATCTTTGAAAACACCCATTTGTTGGTTGTTGGGTGCGATGGGGTTATCCACTACCAATGTGTGATTATCAATGAGATCTTGCACTAAACCTTTAAACGTCCAACAGACATTAAGGTCATGCCCTTTCCTTCTGTGGAATCTACAGAAAATATCCTCTCTATACCCTTTAGGCTTTGGCGCATTAGGATCAATTGTTGGAATATCTGGCAGATTAATCAAGTTTGCCGCTGACAAACGGTCAAACAAGGAATCCCTAGACTCAGTGTATGGTGTAAATTGTCGCTTGGGGCGATGCTGCTGATTTTGATCCTGCTTCTTGTTATCTTTCTCATAATTATTGTGAGGCACCGCCTGATAGTTAGCCTTTGAAGGCTGTGTTGCTTGGGCAGGCGTAGGGGCATTAATAGCAACTTGATTGACCGCGGCGGGTTTCTGTTGCGTATTCCCTATTTTGGTGCTCTTGTTCCACTCTTTTTTCTTAGGCTTGGCAATTTTGCCATCCTGTATCTTGATCTCTTCGATACGTCTAGCTTGCGCTAGAGCTTCTTCCAAAGTGGCGTATTGTTGCAGCTGCAATAGCACAGAGATCGATCGCAAACAACTCTTTGCGAACATTTGAGTTAAGTCGGACATAGGAGGGAGGTAGGACAACTTTGAAAGCACTGTCCTCCACCGATTCCCATATGCTACCATAGACTCTTCCTCATACTGTTTGAGGCTAGCTAGATCACTGAGTGACGCCTTTTTCTTTGTATTGAAAGCAAAACGTTCTAGGAACGCGTCCACTAGTTGATCCAAGTTATAGATGCTATGCTTTGGTAGATGGGTAAACCAATCCGAGGCAGACCCTGCGAATGTGGTTATGAATGTTCTCAATAATAATGCATCATTGTCTTGTATACCAAAGCACTGGCTCAAAAATCTCGTCACATGCTCTTGAGCATCCTCATCCCCTTTAAAGAGTGCCAACTAGGGCAGCTTGAAATGTTCGGGGTATGGAGGTGCTGGCACTGATGGATGTATCGGATGACTACGGAGTTGGCGTAAGGTAGGCTTTTGAGGCCCACCAGTCTTAAGTTCCATATTCTCCAAGCGTTCTAACAACACTTTGTAGGCATCGGAGGATATAATTTCCTCCTCCTTAGTTTGTTCCCGTTGTGGGTTGTGGGGAACTTGAGGCCTTTGAATGACTAAATGGGTAGCATCCCTTCTGCCTTGATAGGGCATTTCAGCCCGCTCTTCTTCTTGGTAATAATCCTCATAATCTTCTTGAGGAGTGTTTGGCCTAGGCCTGTAAACATGGATGGGTGCCCGCGGAGGATGCCCATCATGGTCATGGTGCTTGCTATGGTCGCGGAGACCTGTCTCGCACTAAGGGGTTGTGCCTCACATACATCTCAGATTGTTGTGCACGAGGAACTGGGGCCCTCTCAGGCGCATGGTTGTGAAGCAATTCAGCTGTCTGATGCTGAATGCGCTCTTGATCAAGGCGACACAAATGTTCTAATTCCTGTTGTTCTTGCTTAAGCCGCGTGATGTGTGCTTGGCGGGCGGCTAGTTGTGCAAATGCCAAGTTACTTTGTTCTATTGTCTCTTGTTTAATAGGCCTAGATGTCTCTCCTACATATCTATTTTGATCATAATGCTCTGAGACTCCTATATGTTGCTTCCCTCTGTCGAGGTTGGCCGCATTGACTTGAAACTCTGGTCTCAATAAGCGATCTGGATATAATGCAGGTGCAGACGTGCATCGTTTTGGCACTGGATACTGACCTGGAGGAATATAGTGATCCTCCTCTCTCTCTCTGTGATATGCATAAAAAGTGCGGGCAGAATTGTCTTGCCCTGTCGGGAGAACTTGTTGTTCTGGATATGGTCTACTATGTCCGACATTAATTGGGGGTAAATTAGGAACCACAAAATCATATGGTTCTTCCTTTTGGACCCTTTGTTGTTCCATAGCAGTACACATTGCTTCATCACTAGGCCATCCAAAATGAACTTCTAAAGGAGGCCTCGTGCTTAGACCAGGTGGTATATATACGTTATTTTCTTGAAAAGATTCTTGTTGCTCATGAGTTCCCCTTAGAGAGGGGGTTCTAAAGTCTCGTCTATTGAAGGCCTGACTTGGAGAGCCACTCCTTGAGGCACCTCTAGAACCATGTTCTATGACTGTATGGGTTGGAGTGCCCCTCACGGAGGGGCCTCTAGAGCCATGTTCTGCATGGTGTGAACTAACTGGTGTACCTCATCGGTGAGGCGGGATGACTAAGTCTTCAAGGCTATATCGGAGACGATTTGTCTCTCTTGGTGCATGTTCTGCAGCTTCTGCCCGTGATTGGGCTTGGCTACGAGTATTCACCATGGTAATGCTAACCTAAAAATGCAAAAGTTCTTTTTGTGATTTTCTTTTTATGATTTTTTTTGTCTAAACAGAAAATAGCATACACACTCACAAGCAATGATTATCTCTTTTAAAGATTAATAGTGTGCCCTAAATCTGGTTTAGTGTGTTTTTGTTGTTTGTTTTGTTTTTGAAAATTTTTGTGAAACGTTTAAATGCAAGTATGAAGGCTCTTATGACTCCCAATATGGTCGCCCCTTCAATATACCATTGTCGGACCGATATACCAACCTCTCTATATACCCGCCCTTACGTGAGGGAGACTATAGGTACGTGAGAGCAGATGATACGTGGAACATAGGCGGTACGGAAGGGGAATCACTCTGTTTATGACACCTACCATAGAAGACTTATCCTCGCGTGCTGGGAATCACCCCAAGCTACACTCGGTCAGCTTTCGTCGGGATTTACGTCTAGCAACAGTCGCGATCGAGGTAATGGATGCAATATCTCAAGCCAAAGTGATAATGGAATCCACCTTTGGTCTTGCTCAAGGGTTGGGGTTTTACGACCAACGCCTTGGTTTAAAATGTCACGTGATGTGTGGGGTTCGTTTTAATTTTGCAAAATTGAAACAGGCAAACGAAAAGAAATCTTTCCCTAAGCCATACAAACTGAAAACCAGAAAATAGAAAAACAGAAATTTGACAGAAGCTGTAAAAACCCCTACCTCTTCTCTGCCTAATCGGAAGTTTCTGATTTGCTCTAAAAATTTGCACAGATCTATAATCGTCCCTGGGTGAGGCGAATAACAGAACCGTAATCGTCACAAGGTGGAACGAATAGTTTATTCGTCCCGGGGTGAGACGAATACCAATTCTGTAATCGTCACTTGCAGAGACGAATAACAGTCTGATGTTGAAAAATAGGTACCTATAAAAAAACAAGCAATTTAGATCAGTAAGTTAACCTAAAAAAAAATAGAGGACAGAGGTCCCACCGTGATCGCCATTGAAAACACGAGATTCCGGAAACAAAAAGGAAATACTAAACAAAATTGTATTAAAAGGAAAGAACACAAATGAATGAACACAAGATATAAAAGCAATATAAACTATGGCCCTTTTTATTGATATTCTTTTCAATTCGTGTTACAATGCGTCTCCTTCCTTTTTAGGGGATAGGAGCGTTAGATATTGATCTCTACAACTTGTTTCTGAATTCCTTCTTCCGCGTGCCCACATATAAAATGGGCGAACCAAAACGTTGTCGCCGCTTGCGTTGGTACAGGTCGATTCCTCGCTGCTCCTCCAATGCTGCAAATCTGCGTTCAAAGAAACAAACAAAGAATCAGTAGCACCTGTGTATGAAAAATAAAAGATAAATCTAACTATGGCTAAAATGAATCTAAATGAACTGAAAACTTGATAAAAGCATAAACATGAAACTAGCTAAAAAAACTACAAAAGCAATAAAGCGGGAGGGGTGCCCGAAGGCAAACCACCCGCGGGTGAAACTTTGCTTCGACACCAATCCGCTTAGGATGGGTCCGAAACCTGATGTGATGTGTTGTCGACAAATTGGTAGGATATTGTGGTCAAAAGAATGGGGTGTTGGTTCTTGATTCGTGCCTTCAAAAGTCACCCAATAACCTCTCTTTCGATTAAGAGATTATGGATGTTGAAAACACAAATCGCAAGTAAATGAATTAGCAGCACTTCGTCGCTCAAAATGCTCCTGCTCGGTATCTCTTTTGGGTGAGGAAACTCACCATTTTATAGACCCAAGGGGTCTCTTTGAATTAACATGCAAAAGTGTTTCTTTGCATGAATGCTTTTTTTGCCTAAAAAGAAGACTTCTTCTTGATCAAGGGATTCTTAACTGTCTCTGTGCATGTCTTTGTGTGTTTTAGAAAAGCTCACTTGCACTCCCATGCAATGAAGGGATAGCTAAGTGGCAAATCTGAGTTGTCCTAAAAAGCTCACTCTCATTCCCATGCAGTGAAGGGAAAGTCAATTGGCAGATATGAGTTGTCAAAAGAACTCACTCGCACTCCTATGTCATGCAGGAAAAGCTAAGTGGCAGTTCTGAGTTGTTACATGCCGAGATTTGACTTTTTTCTGGTCAAACTTGGCATTCGTCCCACCCCGAAGCGAGCGCTGGTAATCGTCCCTGGGTGAGACGAGTATAAGTCAGCACTCGTCCCTGGGTAGGACGAGTAAAACTAGCACTCGTCCCTGGGTGGGACGAATAAGCAATAAAGTGTCTAAAAGGTGCCAAATTGGTTTTTGACTTGCAAAACTGCTGTGTGAGTGGTTAGAACCACTGTTTAACCTCTGAGGGCTGCCCTGGGGGCTGTGTGTGTTAGTGCGATCAGTGCTTGTTGTCACATAATCGGATTGGTGCTGTTTTGGTGTCTACATGACGATATCGTCGCCGATCAGATGATATCGCCCCAGATTTGATGATTTCGTCTGGACTAGGACGTCCAGACGATCTTGTCGCAAAACTAATTTTGCAAAGTTGGATTCTATTCCAACGGGTCTCCAATCTGGGCAGAAGCGTGTCTGCGCCGTTGGGACCCTCCCCCCATTGGAGATCTCCCAAATTGGGATGATCTCCAACCTCCTAACTACTCCCCTAAGCCTATTTAGTCTCTAGGATTTTCCCTTCCCAACCCCTGGCTGAAAATTATCTGCAAGTTAACTCCATTCACGTTAAAACATCCCTATTTTCCATTTGCACTGGTCCCATACCAATTTTATTGCAGGTACATCACTATTTTTCAGCTGGAGCCAGCACCTATCGTCGTCGACGAACCTGTTCAGATCGGAGGCGAACCTGTCGAATTCGAGGCGATTTCATACTGATGCGAGACGATCTCGACTGCAGTCCGTATTAAGGCAATCAGTGCCTAAAGTTTGCGTTTCTCAACCTTTTCTCTGTCATTTTATTCTGCAAATTAAATAGTCTATTCAGTGTTTTATGTCATTTTGCATTTGGAGTTCACCCATTTCGATTAAGTGCATAATTAAATCCTAATTATTATCTAATTAGCACGATTCATTTTTGTCTCTGTGTTTAAGTTTCAGTTTGATAACATTGCTGCCATTTTATATCATTTCCCTTTGTTAGCACTGTAGTACCTTTTGTATTTTGCATCTATTTTTGGTTTTGCAGGTCTCTGAAGAATTCGTCAGATCTCAGATGATCTTGTCTGATTGCAGACGATTCTGTCGAATCTCAGATGATCCAGACTGCTTCAACATCAGAATCTTCTTCAGACATCCGGATCAGGTATTCCTCATTTGTATTCTGTAATCTCTCTATTTTTTTGTCTTTAAATTTATTTTTTGTATTCATTGAACTTGCATTTTCATATAGAGTAATCTAGATACATTCGGCCAAACCTAGGATATGAATGCTTAAGGTTAAAAACGAACACATTTAAACACATTCCAAAACCTAGGCGTGGAAGCTGTCATTAAATGTTTCCTGGTGAACCCACCATCCGTCGAAAAATCATCAAAATACACCTCCCTTGAGAGGCGGGACCTTCGCAAAGTCCTCTCAATCCGAGGTACCACGACATCCTTTTCCCATCCTCCTTCCGGGCGCGGATCCAATAGCCTGAAGGTAGGGATGCGAAAAATTTGGAGCGATACATTTTGGTGAACCCGACGTGAAATGCATCATAACCTTTTGAAAAACAAAAACAAAAACAAAAACATATATAGAACAACTAAAACATAGATGCATTTTAAAACATTCAAGTTTGAAAACATGTTTAGATGGTAGCTCCTAAGAAAAGGTTAGCGGTTACTATAAACGTAGAAAATCAATTGGCAGCTATAGAAGTTAATTCTGTCCTTAGTGTGCCTGAAACAAGTAGAAATCAATTCCTGTGGAACGAACTTGATAGAAGACTTAGTCTCATCTCATCTAGGTCCACACAACTTAAGCAAATCAAGAGGCTAGTCCTAGATAGAATCCTGGATCCTCACCAACTAGTTTTTTATCATGAACTTCAGAGAGCCTGCCATAGATGGTTAGCTTATAGGAAAGCTCTTGTATCTTCAAAATTTTTAACTCTCGAGGAATATCTTAATGACACAACTGTGGTACACCCATTTCTAGTTCATGTAGATTCCCTAGAAATTGATCTTATGATTAGAAGAAGATGGAACAAAATTCCTAGAGCTATGTTGTATCGCGAATATTGTCGTGAGAATTATTATTATAAACCAGAATCTGAAATACATGGTATCTCTATAGCTCTTTTCATCAAATTTTTAAAAGAAAACTTTCAATTTGAAGAAGAACACTTCATGACTCCTGAACAACTCGAACCTATTAATGATATTCATAAATTGTTTATAGAAAACTAGATTATTATTTCAGTATTATTTCTTGCAGTTATTGTGTTATTTGCTGTCTTTATTATACTGTTTCAAAAACAACAAAGAAAAACTAAAAAAAAAAATCAAAAAACTTAGCAAAAACTTAAACATTTCATTTTCAAATATTGTAGTAGGTATATAGTAAATATATACCTCTTAATTTGTTGCATATATATATATATATATATATATATATATATAAAAAAAATATATTTGCTGAAATCAAAACTTAGCACCATGCCTAAACTTAGGAATGGTAAAGAAACTTTAGGAGAAGGAGAAGATTGGTTACAAGACACAACTAGAAACCAAAATGTCCTTCTTGGAGATACAAATCCGGAAGGAGAAACTCTAGGTCAATCAGACGAAGACTTAGGTGAAGATAAGGAACAAGAAGGAAGTGTTAAAGAGGATGGATCCTCATCCCCTAGAGTAGCTCCAAATGGAACTATTGCCTTTGACAATGCAGAGCATTTCAAGAAATTTCTCATGGATAACATTGATGACCTTAATGTGGCAATTCGCCTTGATAAAGGGCAAATTAGTAACACTCAAGCAGCCATGGAATATATGTGCAATATGCGCACTAATCCCTTGTCTTTCATTGATCAAGAAAGTGACAAGGTTGGGCCATCCAATACGGATATGGTCACTATGGCTCAAAACATGTCAAAACAACAGGTTACCCAACCTCCTAAGGAGCCTGTTATTCAACCTAAAATCACTCCCATACAAAAGAAACCTTCCTTCACTACTTTATTCCGCCAAACTATTGAGCAATATGCTTCAAGTAAACAAAAACCTAAAACAAAGCCAAATATAAACTTTCAACAATCCGGAATACAACATAATCCAACTTCAAAATTCCTCCATAATACTTTTCCTACCAATACTTTACACAACAATGAACATGGCATCTAATCTTCATGTTCCTCCATCATATGCCCATAACACTCATGTCAATGCCCTACCAAACCAATATGGGGGGCAAACTAGTAATCTGGAAGCCATGGTGAAACAATTGGCTTCACGTATGGACCAAATAGATCCCTACCGTCCCTCGTATAATTATCGAGAGATCTCGTAGTCAACCTTTGGACCCCATAGTTGTAGTTCAACCATACCCTAAGAATTTTCCCATGCCCGTCCCACCTATATATAAAGGAACCGAAGATCCCATAGAGCATCTTCGCATGTTTAGGATAGCATGTCACGACATATCGCATGACGACTTGCTATTACTAAAAATGTTCCCCAAAAGTTTAGGTGGAATGGCATTAGAGTGGTACTATCAATTGCCCACTCATTCTTTGAGAAACTTTGAAGAAACAGTGGAATCATTTGTCCATCAATTTAGTGCTTACATCGAGAGGCATGTAACTATTAAAGACCTATACAATTTAAAACAAGACAAGGATGAATGCTTTGCCGATTTCTTAGCTAGATGGAGGCAATTGACAGGAAAACTGCACTTTGTGCTGCCTTATAGGGAAATGTTGGACATTTTCATCAACAATTTACAAGAACAGATATCTTATGAGCTATCGACCGCTACTTTAACTACCTTCGATCAAGCTATAGATTTAGCTCGAAGAGTAGAAGATGCCCTCATTAGGAGAGGCCAACTTAGGAAGAAGGATGATGAGAAAACATCCAAAAATCAATATAAAAACAAACAAGTTGTCGGTGACGGAGTCACTGATAGCAAAAACGTTGCTAATATCAATGCAACGAAGACAACAGAAAAATTCATATTGAAACCTCCTGACAAGCCTCCTCGAGAATTCACTAGATTAAACCAACCCTTATCAACTATTTTACCTCAATTACTCGAAAGAGGTTTGATCCAATTACCAACTATCCGGGAACCTGACCCAACTATACCCGGATACAGAGCTGACTTGCATTGTGATTTCCATAGAGGACCTGGACATTCTACCAACGCTTGTAAAAGGTTGAAACATAGAATACAAGATTTGATTGACAATAATGAAATGGAAGTGCAAGCCTTCCAACCTAAACAAAACCCTCCCAATAATACTCAAAAGACCATTCCCCAAACCCAAAATCAAAATGCCAATCAAACTCTAGACATATTTCAACACCCTTTACCAAGACATGGTAAAGAGGTAGCCAATCAAATCGAACATCATAATGTTCCCCCTCCTACCCGATATGTAGGAACCATTAGCGGACAATTACCTATTCAGGATCCTCAAATATTTGACACGACCTTATCCCCGGTTACGACCAGGCCCTTACATAATTTTTCAAACTTCGATTCTAGTGATATAGAATCAGATAGTGAAAGTGAACTAGACATTACTTCAAACCAATCGAATAGTTCTGAAAACGAATCAGATCCTATTCAACCCATCACAGATGCTATGGTTCCAGAAGAACCATTTCCTAGAAGAGTCACTACTCGACCTTCTTCCAATATATTCCTTTCTAATGAAGAAGCCATTAATGCTCAACCGAGACCAGTTCAACGTCTTCACTATAACATTGTAGGTACCATTGGAGTCGTTACTCGACAACAAGCTCAAAACTCTCAACAAGAACCAAATCAGAACGATGGATCAGCTCCATTCATTTTGAAAAATCCCAATAAAGGGAATCATGTTCCTACTGTTCCATCTAAACCCCCTTACAATATTAATGAGCAATTGTCCAATACTACGGCCAGAATTTCCCTCTTAGATTTATTAAGATCCTCTCCCACCCATAGGGATGAGTTGATGCTTACATTAAGCCAAATGATGGTACCTCAAAACATTCAACCTGAAGCTATGGCCAATACTATCATCACACGAGAGATTGATTGTATTGACTTCCGGGATAAAGATATCCCACAACACAGTTTACATAAGGACAATCCCTTATACATTATTGCTTTAATTGGAGATGTAGCCGTCAAAAGAGTTTTGATTGATAATGGCTCATCTCTAAACATTTGCACCTTTGACTTCTACCAACGATTTGGCTTTAGAAGTGATGAAATGAAGAAAACTGATATGATTATCAAAGCTTTTAATGACGAAACACAAGAAACGTGTGGAGTTATTACCCTCCCATTGCAAGTTGGCCCTAGAACCCTAGAAACAACCGTGTTTATTGTACATTGTCCAAAATCGTACAATATACTTTTGGGTCGCCCTTGGATCAACGCCATGCGAGCGGTCCCCTCAACTTTACACCAATGTGTTAAATTTGAGTTTAAAAATCAGTTGGTCACTATCCATGGTGACCCTAGACCCTTTGATATGTGTGCTTTGGCATAACCCGTTGGAGTGCAATTTTGCCCTCGCTCTGTCATCCACACATCCTAGTTCTTCTTTTTCATCCAAAACTCGTGAAACATAAACCCATAACTTCACCTATTTCCCTTCCTTTAATTTCATCCTCCTATGTAGACCAACAACCCTTTAAACAAATCATTTTAGAACCTCAAAAAGATTTTAAATCTACAACCAATCCTTCAAGTTCTATCCCTATAAATTCAAAACCTATAGACACATCTATCATACCTTCCACAACTAAAGACATAGGTAATAAGCCTTCTACATCTTATGCCCTTTCTGATGAACTCTTACCAGATTTATCTACAACCTTAATATCAGAAAAAATGAATGCTTTCATGCGAGATTCAAACCTTTTAAATGACTTACCGCCATCTCCTCGTACTTTGGGCCTCCCACAACCTATGGGAAGTACTTACCAAGTCGGGAGTTGTGCCTTCATTTATAAAGGATATGACTGGGGAAGAATCCCTCGGAATATCAAAACTCATCATGAAGGATATGCTCGGTGTTATTTTACCAATGATTATATTAAAGCTAAACCCATGATGCTTAAAATGGGATATGAAGGGAAAGGCTTGGGACCTTCCCAAAATGGCATGAAAGAACCTTTCGAGGTAGAACCGTGGCCTGCCCACTGTGGTGTGGGCCTATTTCCTAGTAAGGGTCAACCCTTTCCTTTTGAGGATGATGATCATCTCATATGCTATCAAGATTATATGGATAGGCATGTTGACTTGCCTACTAAAAATTAGTCGTTTTCATGCAACATGTTGTCCATAGCATACCCTGAAATGATTGCTGACCCCGATGAAGAATTGGAAGGAGATATCTTCCATGATGTCTCTGTTGAAGAGATGTTACACAATGGATTTTATTTTGATGGTTCTATACCAACTATAGCCCAACTTGAGGCCACTGATCCTCAGAATGAATTATCTAAATTAACCTTACAAGAATTACAAGAATTGGGTGTTTCACCCGCCCCACCTAACTTTGAAAGAGATCTACACATGGAGGTAGAAAACGTCATTAAAATTAATATTGGAACTGAGGATAATCCTCACATAATCAATATTGGATCAGAATTAAGCCAAGAAAAACAAGAACAATACATTGCATTCCTTAAAGAGTATGAAGATGTCTTCGCTTGGACATACGAAGATATGCCGGGTCTAGACCCTTCTTCAGTCATGCATCATCTAGTGGTCCATCCGGATGCTAAACCTCGTTAAACAAAAACTTAGAAAAATGCATCCCAAAGTGGCTCTGCTAGTCAAAGGGGAGTTAGAAAAACTCCTGAATGTTATCTTTATACAAGCTATTGATTATGTTGAATGGATCTCAAACGTAGTTCCAGTCACCAAGAAAGAAGCTACCAAAGTTAGGGTTTGCACAGACTTTAGAGATATTAACGCTGCATGCCCTAAAGATGACTTTCCTCTTCCAAACATGGACCAAATCATTGACTTCACTATCGAAAGTGGGATGATGTCCTTAATGGATGGATTCTCCGGTTATAATCAGATCAGGATAGCTCCTTGAAGACCAGAGCTAAAATAGCCTTTATTACCCCCTGGGGTACCTTTTGTTGGAAAGTGATGCCATTTGGCTTAAAGAACGCCTGTGCAACTTATCAACGAGCTATGACCTACATTTTTCATGATATGATGCATGATATCCTACATGATTATGTGGATGATATTATAGCTCGCTCTATTATTGAAAATAATCATTTAGATGATTTAAGGAAAGTCTTTAATCGATTACGAGAATATCTCATTCGATTAAATCCAACAAAATGCATATTCGGAGTTAAATCCGACAAACTATTAGGGGTTTTAGTTTCTTTACGTGGTATTGAAATCGACCCTCTCAAGATTGCGGCCATCACTGATATGCCCGCACCTACTAATATATCTGAGTTACGAAGTTTACAAGGTAAGCTTCAAGCTATCCGTCGCTTCATCGATAAGCTGGCAGATAAAACCGGTCCCTTTCTTAAACTCCTTAAGAAGGATGTCCCCTTTAATTGGGATACAGAATGTAGAGAAGCTTTTGAACTTCTCAAACAATACCTCCTTAATCCACCTGTGCTTTCACCACCTAAATCTGATCGCCCATTTCTCCTCTATATTTTCGCTTCAGATTCTGCCTTAGGGGCTATGTTAGCTCAACTTGATGATGAAAAGCGAGAACGTGCTAATTATTATATTAGTCGAACCTTCATCAGTTATGAAACCCGCTACACAACGTTGGAAAAACTATGTCTAGCAGTCGTGTTTGCTATGCAAAAATTATGACATTATATGCTTAGTCAAAAAACTTATGTCATTGCTAAATATGATCCCTTAAGGTATCTCATGAGTCGACCTTATTTATCGGGTCGCACTGCCAAGTGGGTTCTTGCTCTAAGCGAGTTTGATCTCACATTCATAGGACAGAAGTCTGTTAAGGGTCAAATCATAGCAGATCAATTAGCTGTTGCACCCTTAGAGTCTACCCATCCCCTCATCATCGAGTTTCCAGATGAATGCCTTCAATTAGAGGCAGACCATAATGAACAATGGTCCTTATACTTTGATGGAGCCCGATGCATGAGTGGGGCTGGTGTGGGTATTATTTTAATATCTCCGCAAAAACATCTTATTCCTCTGTCCTTCAAATTGACATTTGCTTGCACCAACAATATTGCTGAGTATGAAGCTCTAATTCTTGGATTACGAGCTGCCCTAGCGCTAAAAATTAAACACCTTTTAGTTTTTGGTGATTCCCAACTGGTTATAAACCAAATTAATGAAGTTTATCAAACCCGAGATGATAAATTGTGCCCATATAAGGCCTATGTTTTACAATTAATGTCTTTATTTGATCAAGTCACCTTGGAAGCTATTCCTCGAACTAGCAACCGTGCAACAGATGCTATGGCCGCAGCTGCATCTCTCTTGCCCTTGGAGTTAGATGACGAATATGCCACTATCATTATTCGTCGACTCCAGAACCCGCCTCAAATAAGTCATGCTTAGAGCCTTTGGATGTGTTTCTAATCAATGAAACTACTCCCGAGCCTTGGTATACAGACATATTTGATTTTCTTCAAAATGGGACTTTCCTTGCCAATTCTAATAGAAACCAGCATCGGTTATTACGTCGACGAGCAAGTCGATTCGTAATAATTGGCAATACTTTATATAGGAGATCTTTTGAAGGTATCCTATTAAGATGTTTAAACTTAGAAGAGTCTAAATCAGCCTTGAGTGAAGCCCACGATGGATCTTGTGGAGGACACTTTAGTGGTAGTGTTATTGCTAAAAAGCTCCTTCGGATAGGATACTTTTGGCCTACCATGGAAACAGATGCACATGAGTATGTGCGCCATTGCGACAAGTGCCAAAAACATGCTGACCTTGTCCATGCGCCTGCACAAGAGCTGCAGGCTATTTCATCTCCATGGCCCTTTTCTAAATGGGGCTTGGATATTATTGGCAAAATCAATCCCGTGTCATCTGATGGACACAAGTTCATCATAACCGCCACCGAGTATTTCACGAAGTGGGTCGAAGCTATGCCTTTAGCTTCCCGCACTGGCACACAAGTTTCTAAATTTATTTTTAATCAAATCATTTGCAGGTTCGGAATCCCTGCCAATCTCATCTCTGACAATGGAACTTGTTTCAAAAATAAAGATGTTAAAAAATTATGTCAAAAATATAAGATTCAACATCGCTGGTCCACTCCCTATTATCCTCAGGGTAATGGTCAAGCATAAGCATCTAACAAAACCTTAATCAAAATTCTCAAAATATTGGTCAATAAAACCGGCCGTGGATCGGCACATTCAATTATATCCAGCCTTGTGGGCCTATCGAACTAGTGTTCGAACCCCCACTGGAACTTCACCATTTGTTTTGGTGTATGGTGTCGAAGCAGCTTTTTCCATTTGAATTGGAAGTTCCTTCTTTGGCTCTGCTACTTCAAGATACCGAAGTAGGAGATGAATATCGTGTCGTGCAGACTTAGTCAGCTGGAACTCCTAGATGAAAAATGCATCAATGCTTTGGAGCATCTCCGTGCTTACCAAAACAAGCTTAAAAGATCATATGCTAAAAAAGTTCGTCACAGATCCTTTGAGATCGGCGACCTTGTTTTAAAAGAAAATCAAAAAAATACAAATGCAACTAAGGACCTTAAAGGTAAATTCGAGCCCAATTGGCTTGGACCATACATTATTACTGCTAAATTTGAATCAGGAGCATATAAATTATCTACCTTAGATGGTAAAGAACTTAAAGAACCCATGAATATTTTGCATCTTAAACGTTACTATGCATAAATTTGGTCATCTTTCATCCTTGTATATAACTTGTTTTCAAAAAATTTTATATATTTCTTTCAAATTTATAAAAATCCAAAAACATCAAAAATATTCATAATCATCCAAAATCTTCAAAACTATCTATTGCATTTATTTAAGGCACTTGTTAAATTTTTTCTGCTCAAAATCAAAAATAAAACCAAAAATCAAAATAATGATAAAAATATAATAACAGCTATATGCTTGAAACCAAATAAAATAAAGAAGAAAGAGAGAGTCCACATCCTCAAAAATTTTCTCAAAAGTGTTCATATATATTTTCTTACAATTATCGCAGTTATATGTTTTAAATTATTTTTGGATAAATTAGCATTTATGTGGCATCCCTCACTTGCACACTCACAACAATAAATATCTTGATTTTATCTGGCATGATTACTAATCTCTCTTATATCAAAGTTCACAAAATTCACTTAAATAAAGTTTGAGCATGGAGAATTGATCTTGTTATTTACTTAAACCAAGCACATCTTTTCACAATAAAATGATTATATTTGTAATTTCCATGTTTTGCTACATAGTAGAACCGATTTCTTGAGCGAAAAGTTTCCCCTGCTATCCTATCATGCACATGGTCTAGAATCTTTGAGAATTGGCAAAAGGACAAGCTCACCCCTACCCAGAATAAAAATCCCTTGCTCTACAGCTAATCCGAGCAAGTATCCCTAGCAAAGAAAAAGAGAAGAAAAGTTCAAGAAAGAAAAAAGAGAAAAGAAAATGTTATTTCAGCAATGTTCCAAGCATTATCAAGCAAAAGAAATACAAACAACAAAATAAGCAAAGATCAAAAGAAAGCAAGAAAGCAATAAAATCCCTTTCCCTACCCTTTGAAAAGAAAAGAAGGGTTGATGAGCTTGAATCCCTGGAATTCTCAATTATTCGAAAACTGTGAGGTAAGCCCCATAACAGGTGGTTTGTGCCCAACCCGTTTGGCCTTGGGTAACTCCTAGCGTGGTGATATGTCTGTCACATTAGCGACCTTATTTTGTACAGACCTATGTCTGCTTATGGATTAGCTAGCTCTTGATAATCCGACCTACATAGTAGCCTAGTATGGTTATATGCATCTACATCATGGTTAATGAACACTTATTTGGTTTCTTCAAATCACTTGTATCATATTATCTTGCTCAAAACTAGGTAAATGAACAATGCAATTGCACACACATTTGTATTTGAGAGATTTTGTGTATCATTATGATAAATCAAGATCGGAAATGAATTCACATATGCACATGGGATTCCTTATAAATCTAACTTTTGTCTTCAAAATAATTTGAAATATTATTTTTGCAACTTGTTTGGAATAAATCAAGTACAGTCGTTTACTACAAAGACAACTATATAATACAAAAATCAAAAATTTCTTTCAAAATCTACAATCAAAACATATATATCTGGTTGACTTTCGCGACGATGGTATAGTTTCAAAACCAAAATTGAAATTTTATGCCTAGCGCAAGTCCTCCTTTTCATATTTTTTGTTCATCAAAAATCAATCAGGCAATAAAACTATTTTTTGGATTTTCGCGATGATGGTATAAGTCTATACCTACATATTCTATGCCTAGCGCAAACCATTGTAACAATTTTATTCCCCATTTATTAAAAATCATGAAAACCATATGACTTAATTCATTATTTTACACAAATTATGCTTTTCAAAAGCAAACACATTTTCATTATTTCATGTCATTATGTCAACCTTTTGCAATGATGGTATAATTCCTAAAGAATTATCCAAAAAATTTATCACACTTAGGAAATTATGCCTAGCAAAAAATCATTTGAACATTATTTCATGCACAAACATTTTTATGAAAATCTGAAAACAAACCATCATCATCATCATCATTTGCACCATTGCACCAAAGTCTTAAGACAGCTTTCTTAAGCACTCTTTTACTTTTTAACAATATTTCTATAAATGGGACTAGCTTGACGACCGAGTGAGCAGCGACTCCATGAAATGGTCTATAATAGCGACAATGTCCTTTGAAATTATTGTTAGAAGTCTCTTTTTATTTTTACATTTCATTACAACAAATCAATTTGTTACATCAGATTATTTCATTTAAAATATCACCGCATGACATTCAAATTATATCTCCAACGACATAATTACATCCAATCATCACATCAATCAAACATTAAAAGCCTCATAAACATACACAAGACACAAGTCATATGATCAAAAATATCTCATCTATATATATCACAAATATATGTACATCATCAAAACTGGCTTGGTATGCCACAATCTGAACCTCGGCATACTCAATCCTCTATCAACAAAAAACAAATATAATACAAATACAGTGTCTAGCCCTCTAGCCTCGAGAGCCCCTCGAGCTCTCTGCCTCATCTCCTCCCCCGCCCTGAGGTGGACGAGGTGGCCCCATCGCAGTCTATGTAGTCCTCGTCCTCGACCGGGACGTGGTCCTCGATGACCCGATCCCGATCGGATCCGCGATGTTAGCCGGCAGGGGTAGTCTATCCGCCTCTGGCACCAGCTGGAAGTATAAAGTCTGATAGAATGTCAACTGGGCGATAGCCCGTGTCAACTCCCCAGAGCTCGCCCCTCCGCCCCGTGCCCTGAGGCGTGCAATCTCATCCCGCAGCTGTGACACCTCAGCCCGATGTTGTGCAGCCGCATCCTGTAGCGTCTGCACCTGGGCCTGTAGATGATCTCTCTCCGCCCGGAGAGTAGCCATCTCACTACTCTCTCCTCGTGTCCACACCCTTGCCCTTATCGGGCGATGGTGGCCTCTGTGGAGATGGGGGTCTCGCCTCCCTCCTCTCCCTCTCTCTCTGCCACGGCCGCTCCTGTGCCTGTGGCCTCCTCGCCTCTCTCCCATCGTGACCCTGGGCTGCCTCCATCGCCGCCTGGCACCGCCTCCCTATCCGACGCACAACCGCGTGGATCGGACCCTGTGCCCTCGTCATCCGAGGAGGGCGGATGCCTACGCTACTAGGCATCGTAGCCATCGGCTACTCCTACGTCGTCCCCATCCACCGGCTGGATGGGGGCATCATCTGTGTCCTGGCTCCAGAACCGCTGCATGTCCGGAGCCCCGCTAACCGTAGTGTTATCCCGAACAGTCCGAGAAAACTCGTAATCTCCGAGGGATGGGATCCCCTGCCGTAGACCGAACTACCGCAAAACTCGGTCATACCTGTGGAGCTCCACCTCTCCCCTCTCCATCCTCGCCAAACAAACTCGCCTAACGCGAGCTAACTCCTGTCCATCCTCTGGCCACCCTGGATGCTCCCTCCATGGCCTCCAGGTGATCTGGTCCGGGACTAAGTCATCTAGTAGCCTCCGGGACATCGATAGGTCGATCCGTCGCTGTGCCCCTCTCCGGAGCCACCAGTAGAAGACTCGGGGCCTCTCCCCGTCAACCCCTATCAGCGGAAGCCCTACCGGCCTCTGCACCGCAATGTGCTCCCAGCACCAAACCTGTAGTAGCGATGTCATAACCAGACATCGGCCGCCCTTGTACACGACCCCATATAGGATCCTGTACAACCGACATAGAACAAAACTACCCCATGAGAACCTGTACCCGTGGTCTCGCATATTGCAGATCACATCTGCGAGCATCCACGACACCTTGCACCCGCTCTGGTGGCACAGCAGAAGTCCACCAACTACTCCAGCCAGAACCCATGTGAGTGTAGATGCCCTAGGCATCCGGCGTAGTGCCTCGATGTTAACTCCGCCCTTCTCTAGGGCGAAGCTCGGGTCACCACACAATCGTCCCATAGCACGGCCCTGATTGGCCACAGGAGTAATCAGCCGTCCTTGTATGGGGATTCTCAGAATCCTCCATACATCCTCCAAAGTGGGAGTCATCTCCCCTGTAGGTAGCCAAAAACAGGAAGAGCCCGGATACCACCTCTCTGCTAGGGCCGTTAGGAGCCCCATATCTGTAGATACTTGTGGCATCTCCGCCACATGCTGCAAGCCGGCCTGTGCTAGCTGATCTCGCTCTGCCTGTGTGAGAGCGGCCAAGTCATCTCTCAACCCTCCGTATTTCCATTCTCTGCTCTTTAGTAATCCTCTCTGCAAACATAAACAACAAAACAATAAACAATCATTAATCAATAATTCAAGTAGACAATAATGCAAGTTAAAAATTTAATCTTGTGCAATTGATGATATCGCCCACTATTGGATGATATCGTCCCAAATTTGAGCATAATCGTCTCCGATTTCGCAGTTCGAAATCGTCCCTAATTTGACGAAATCGTCCCCCTTTTGACGATTTCGCCCTCGGGCGAAATTGCCGAAATTGAGACGATTTCGTCCCGACGACGTCGACGGCCCAAAAACGGCCGCGATGCTCAAAAATCATCTAAAATCTACCTAAAAAGCATGTAAAATTAAATTAGAGCATTCTAGAACAGTCTGGACTCTTACCCGTAGACCGCACCGGACCTCTGTCGATCTGTGCGTCGTCTCCACCATTTTTTGCTTCAGAGCTCTAAAACTCAGAAAATGAACAATAAAAATGAATTAGGGTTTTACCCTATTTTTCTTAATTTTATTCAAAAATATTTTTTTGCTTTTTCGCATTTTTACCTCAAACGTTCGATTTGGGTAAAAACACGGAGGGGGCACCATAGTAAGTCGTCGTACGATTCGACCAAGAATCGTCGCCTAAAAATGGGAATAATTTTTGCTTTCTCGTAGATCGAGAAGAACTCATCTTTAACGCATTTTCTTCGAAAAATTCGCTAAAGAGGGGGCAAAATGTAGCACCCTAAAATTGGCACAGTAAAATTGTAATAATTACATTCACCTTAGTAAATAATTTAAAATTCAAATTTAACCTCCCAAACCGCCCGTTAACCGTCGGGAAATCCGTTTCCCCCTTTTTCGTGCCATTTTTAGAGGTTGTTTTGACCGTTTGACGATATCGTCGCCGATCAGACGATATCGCCCCGTATTTGACGATTTCGTCTGGACTAGGACGTCCATGACGATCTTGTCGCAAAACTGATTTTGCAAAGTTGGATTCTGTTCCAACGGGTCTCCAATCTGGGTAGAAGCGTGTCTGTGCCGTTGGGACCCTCCTCCCATTGGAGATCTCCCAAATTGGGATGATCTCCAACCTCCTAACTACTCCCCTAAGCCTATTTAGTCTCTAGGATTTTCCCTTCCCAACCCCTGGCTGAAAATTATCTGCAAGTTAACTCCATTCACGTTAAAACATCCCTATTTTCCATTTGCACTGGTCCCATACCAATTTTATTGCAGGTACATCACTGTTTTTCAGCCGGAGCCAGCACCTATCGTCGCCGACGAACCTGTTCAGATCGGAGGCGAACCTGTCGAATTCGAGGCGATTTCGTACTGATGCGAGACGATCTCGACTGTAGTCCGTATTAAGGCAATCAATGCCTGAAGTTTGCATTTCTCAACCTTTTCTCTGTCATTTTATTCTGCAAATTAAATAGTCTATTCAGTGTTTTATGTCATTTTGCATTTGGAGTTCACCCATTTCGATTAAGTGCATAATTAAATCCTAATTATTATCTAATTAGCACGATTCATTTCTGTCTCTGTGTTTAAGTTTCAGTTTGATAACATTGCTGCCATTTTATATCATTTCCCTCTGTTAGCACTGTAGTACCTTTTGTATTTTGCATCTGTTTTCGGTTTTGCAGGTCTCTGACGAATTCGTCAGATCTCAGACGATCTTGTCTGATTGCAGACGATTTTGTCGAATCTCAGACGATCCAGACTGCTTCAACATCAGAATCTTCTTCAGACATCCGGATCAGGTATTCCTCATTTGTATTCTGTAATCTCTCTATTTTTCTGTCTTTAAATTTATTTTTTGTATTCATTGAACTTGCATTTTCATATAGAGTAATCTAGATACATTCGGCCAAACCTAGGATATGAATGCTTAAGGTTAAAAATGAACACATTTAAACACATTCCAAAACCTAGGCGTGGAAGCTGCCGTTAAATGTTTCCTGGTGAACCCACCATCCGTCAAAAAATCATCAAAATACACCTCCCTTGAGAGGCGGGACCTTCGCAAAGTCCTCTCAGTCCGAGGTACCGCGACATCCTTTTCCCATCCTCCTTCCGGGCGTGGATCGATGCAAAAAATTTGGAGTGATACAATTGGTTCGCTACTTTCTTCTTCGGACATCTTCTACACAAGAAAGGAAGAAGGCTTTTTATTGTAGATCTTTATCTTCTTTCCTTTGAATGAAACCTCTAGGTTGGAGTAATCCATAGATAGATACCTACCTAGTTTAGCAGTGAATTCCCTTGACAAGCACATACTGAAATATGGATCCAAGTCGACTACAAATACCTCTTGTATGACTGTAATCTAATGCATCTTATGTAGCCAGATAGGAATGTCCTTGATCACTCCCATGGTCTTCACTGGAGTACCATCTAATTGGAGTACACCCTGGTTGCTTCGCATATACTCCATTCCTATTTCTTCGTAGACTGCCCTTGGCATGACTATTGTAGCAGCCCCAAAGTCGATCATACAGTTATGTACAATATACCCTTCCATCTGTAGGGTTAGGTAGAACGGAGGTGGTCTGTTCTTCCCCGTGATAGATGTGGATAGGGTCTGCACAAGAGCAAGCGGTGTTGGCTTTTTTGATTTAATTGTCTTCAATGATTCCTGCAGCAAGTCCACCTATCCAGGTAATTGCAGTGCATTGTACAAGCTGATCTTAGCCAGAATCTTCTTCAATTTCTCTACGATGTTTTATGATAGAGATTTGAGCACTTCGGGTTCCTTTTTGGGTTCGTACCGGGTACGATATTGCTCTGTAGCTTCAACTCTTTGTCGCTTGGTGAGGGAAGGAAACTTGAGCTTTTCCTTAGCCTGCTCCTTAGTTTCTGCCTGAGGTGGTTCGACAGAGGCCTTTTGAGTCTTTTCTTTGATTGGTGCAGGCGAGAAGCTTCGCTCGGGGTCGAAGTAGACGATTGTCCTTTCTCAGGCTGAACTTGCTCTTTTGCAAGAGCCGTCTGAGTGGCATCCACTTCTATTGTCTTCCTTCCTCCTCTGGTAAGTACTGCAACGGGCTCTTCCTCACCAATTGCTAGATTTTGATTCATTTGCCTAATGATGTTCACTTGACCGTTGTGACTACTATTCGCTAGCGTTTGTACATAGTGTTGGTGCAGGGTGTAGGTATTCTCTTCATGCGGGTTTTTGCATGTAGAGCACCAATATACATAATCAGAAGTGCTCAGAGCTTCATCAATTACAGCATTTCTCGTCGAAGCCTTCCCTTGCTGGACTGCTTGGTCCTTGGTAAGTGCGGGCGCAGGATAAGGTCTTCTCGGTAGGAATTCCTGCTGCACTTTCTTCTTCTTTACAATGGTCATGTCATTTGACAACATCTGAACCGTAGAGTTCAGAGACTGCATCTCCTGCAGAATTTTAGTCTGTATATCATCGGCTTTCAAAATGAGCGGCGATGGAACCATCGTCGGTATTGGAGGAAGAGCGGGGTGTTGAGGTGGTGCTGGCAGCACAGGAAAAGCCAAAGTGACCTTGGGTTGTGGAGTTGAAAATGTAGGGAAATGAATTTGCGAGGCGATGATTTGAGACACGACAGGATTTGGATTCCAAGATGAAATCGAGAGTGCAGGGGTTGTGGAGATTTGCGAAGCAGCTGTGCTTGCATACTGGAATTGTAATAATTCAAGAAGTATGGGCATCGACATTCTTTGGGGAAGCTTACCCACAGTTATCAAATCTATTTATGCTCTCTTGGCTAACTCATACAACTCAGGAAAGGTATTAATGTTAGAATATCTTACCATGATACTGATATCAGGATTGAAAGCCCGAAGGAAATAGCGTGTTGCAGCTTCGTCAGTTGGCCGAAGGCCAACTGGCACTCTCTACCAGGTTTGAGCGAACCTAACATTGAAATCTGCAATCTCTTCTTGTGGATGTCTCTTGATCAAATTGAACTGATGCAGAAGAGAAGTAGGATCGGAAGACTCGTTGAAGTTTCCCATTATTTGTCTAGCTAACTGGTCCCATCCCGTAATGCTATCGGGTGGTAGAGATCTATACCAATAGAGGAGTTTTCCTCTAAGGGAAATAACTAGAAGATTCACCATAATTTGTTCTTCTGTAATTTCATGGATCGCCTCCAGAGATATTATGTCCTGGATATGCTCTAGAGCAGTTTTCCCAGTTCCATCGAACGTTGGGATCTTCTTTATGGCGACGAGCGACACTTGTCCTTGCCCTGCTAGATTCAGTGGTGATAAGGAATCCCATGCTGGGCATAACCTGGGTGGCTATGGCTGCTGCATTTGTTGTTTTTTTTGTTGTTGTTGCTGTTGTGCCATACTTGCTCCTGGATTTTGAGAAATAGGAATTCTCGAAGCTCCTCCTTGATTGCTAATAGGACAACTAATAGGAACATAGGGGCTAGGATGCTTCAGAGATTTGGGAGGATTGGGAGGAAAGCTATATGTTGTAATATTAGAAGTTGAGCTTCGTCTGCCAACAGAGGATGTTCCTTGTAGCATGGATTCGGTGGTGATCAACCTTGACTGTTCCCTTAAGGTGTCAATATCTAGCTCAAAGAACTCAGTTTCCTCTCCTCTATTCTTAACTCTCCATCTCGTTTGCATGAAGGCACAGAATTTTGGTACTGGTCTTTACGACTTAAAGATTCTTGGGTAAACAGAGTTGCCAGATGCTAAGAGTCTTTTAATAATGAGGGCATCGGTCCTCACTACCACTAATCAGGTGAGACTGACCGAGTCACATCGGGAACTAGTTTGAACTATTGGCCCCGATGAAGTTGGGTTTTTTGTGTTAAAATATGGGACCTTTACTGGTTATGGATCTTATTGAGACAGACACAGTCGGTCCCACCAGGCGTGCCAAAAATTTTTGGTCATCAAATCTGCCTAGGTAAGGATTTTTAGTTAGTGTATGTGCCCTAGACCTGGACCAACATTGAAAGGTTGAAGGGAAGAGATGCCCCTCATGCCAATCTCCGAAGAAAGGTCGGATCCTATGCTAAACTACTTGGGTGTTTGAAGACAAGAGTGCAGGAAAGAGATAAAAGGGATAAGGGTTAGAGAAATAAATAAATAAGGGGTAAGGGAAGAGAGATTGTTGATTTAAGGTGGGAGAGAACAGGAAGCACGATCGCTAACAGATAACTTGAATAGCAACAAGAAACACTAAGAGTAAAATGAAAGAAACATAGTATTAACCTTCCTATGTATCCTTTCGAATGAGTTTCAGGACACTGTCCCCGATCACACATCGGATGCAGAGTTCAGCATCTCAGTCTACAAACGAGGTGAGATAAAAGAATCAAGCAAGGCAGGCAGCATAAAAGAAAGCCAATACAACACTTCTCTACTCCTATGTATCCTTTAGAATGAGTTTCAGGACACTGTCTCCGATCGCACACCGGACGCAGAGTTCAGCATCCAGCATACAAACAAGGAGAGATAGAAGAATCAAGCGCAGAAGGCAGCATAAAAGAGAAGAATTGAGCTCAAAGTCTCTTAGTATTAATCATAGGACATCAAGTTACAGCAACTTTCTAGCAGATAGTTCCCCCCCCTTTTTCCCTTACAATGCGTGGGTTTTTATAGAGGACCCTTGCCTTTGAATCATAATTACATAGCAAGGAAGAGTACGCCCTCGAGCTCTGAGAATTCAGCCTTCCTCGGCTCTCGTGACTGAACTTTCAAATCTGTTACCAAAACTGGCAACTGTGATCGGGTCAACCATGGAAAGGTGCATTGATGAGCTATCTGGACGTCCTTGGTCTCCGAATGTAGTGCTCGAGTGGTCTCCATGTTCGTTGAGTTCTCCATCATGGCTTGATACTTTGCTTTTGATTGCCCAAAATGAGCAGTGGGCTTGCTGGGCACAAAAAATTGCATTTATGAGGCACTTGGTCGCCTCGAGAAGATACCCGGCTTTGAACGTGTGCCCGTGAAGTGCTTCGCTAAGTTTTCATTCACCACTTTGCTTTGCAATGATTCTAGGCCGAAGCAAAACTCCTCCTTGGATTATACTTCGCAAAACTGAGCTTCACAAAACTACTTTGGGGGTGGGGAGTGCCGAAGCATATTTACTTCGCAAAACGGGCCTCTTTATCCTTGTCAAAATTGCTTCGTTGACGCTTTGGAGAAATACTTCGCTGCGATCCTCCTCAAAATTGTGGTTCGGAGAGATTTCGGCCGAAACACATTCCTGCCTTCAAAATGCTTTGTTTCTCTTGGCTGCCAAAACTTCGGTTGAAAATGCTTCGGGCGAAAACTAGTCGAAGTGAATGCTTCGCTAGGTTTTCTGCCGAAGTAGAAATGGTTTGGGAGTGAGGAGGCTCGAAGTAGATGCTTCGAAAACTTTCTGGCGAAGTAATCTTCGATGTTCCTTTGGATTCTGCTTCGCTGGTGCCTTAGCCGAAGTGTTTACTAAAAATGCTTCGGGCCCGAAGTAGTTTTACCCTGGTCTAGACTTTTCTCCTTCGGTAAAGTTGCTCTTTTGGATGCCACTTCGGATGATTTTCGCCCGAAGCAGTGTTTTGAAATGTTTTGGTCCCGAAGCCCTTTTCATCGGTCCTCTTGCATTTTTCTTCGATGACACTACTTCACGACAAGTCCTACCCAAAGCAATGCTGGAAGTGCTTCAGGTGCGAAGATCCTTCTTCGGCAAAACTACTTCGCATAGTTTTCACCCGAAGTAGCGCTGGAAATACTTCGGGTGCGAAGCGGTTTCATTTTTTTTGGCAAAGCTCTTTTCTCTAGCTTGTTCGATAGCGAAGCTTTTTCTCTTTCTACTTTTTATACAAAGGGGGGGCTTTGAAAACCAAAATTGCTGCAACTTTTCAAAATAAAAATAACAAAGCAAAAAAACTTTACACAACACTATACAAAACTTGTTTCTTTTCTACCCCTTGAGAAATGTGACAAAATTGTCAACGATAACCGAAAGGTAGACAACTCTAGGTACCACCTCTCTGCTAATGTTGTCAACAGAGCCTTGTCTGCCTCCACCCAAGGTAGTCTAACCAGGTGATCTAGCCCCACCACTGCTAATGTATCCCTCTTCACCTATCTGAGTGTCTCTAGCTCCACCTCCAGGGAGCCTGCTCTTCACTCATGGCTCTCGAGTGCCCTAAGCTGCAATAACAACAAAATAAAAATTTTTCCATTCATAATTTTAATTAAAAACTTAACACATTAAAATAAATTTGATTTATTTAAAATATATCAAAATTCATGGCACAATCAAATTCCACATCCTTAAAGTTGTTTTCTTGCATCCTTTTTCCTTCTTCCTTTCGTTTTATTTTCCCTCCTTTTCTTTTTCCTTTTTTCCTCTTTTTTTCCTTTTTCGGTGAAATCATGCCTGGTTGATTTTCACTAGGTATGATTTTTCCGCTACTACCCAGGACAAAATCACGATGGGCCATGATATCGTGCTTGGGTTGTACATAGAAAATCCATCAGTTTTTGTAGAAAACTATTAAAAAAATTGAAATGCAAGAAGTGGTTTTTGACTCTACTTGTGCCCACTCTGCTTTCGTGTTGGCTTTGCCCCTCATGATCGCTAAAGGTGTATCGATAGTGACATCTCCTCCATTTCTCCATAGCTCCTTTCTTCTCCCTCACACGATTAAAATGAATTAGGGTTTTATCCCCTTTTTCACTTTTAACTTTGTTTTCACGTGCTTTTTCTCCTTTTGGTTTTTTTCCTCGCTTCTTCTTTTGAGTCTACCTTTTTGAGTTTTTAAGGAATATTTCCCTCATAAAACTTGAGGGGGTACCTTAGCCTTAAAGGCATTAATATCCCTAATGCCTTGATTTATGTGTAAAGTATGAAAGTGTTCAAAATAACACTATTTTTGCACCATCCCTTTCTTCTAAACCAGCCACCCCATTTTTGCTTGTCTTTTGTTTGTGAGTGTTACATATTTTCTTTGACACGTTTATCAGGCCATTAATATGTCAAAGAGGGGACAAAATGTAGACACAAAAAATTGACCTCCTTCAGTGGGAAATCTTCTCTAAGATCTCTGGGGGACCCCTTAGACTTGCCTAGGACAAGGGCAAGGCTTTGCCCTCCTGTTTTGCTTATTTTCCCTCTCTATGCAAAATCGCACCCAATCCCTGATGGGACGCAACTTTGCTTTGCAATATTGCGATCGACTTGGATGGGGTGTGATTTCATATTTTTAGGTTTTGACACATTAAAACCCTAATTTTTCAAGGTTAGCATGTTTTATGTAAGCCCTCCTCGATTTTCTCACTCTTTTCACCTTCAAATACGCTATATAAGGAGGGTTTGAATTCACTTTTCACACACAAGTTAACACACACTCACATAATCGACACTTGATTATTTATTTCTCACATTTGATTTCTTGCAAAGTGTTTTATTCAGTCTACATCCTTCTTCTTCTTTCACAAGCAACTTTGAAGTGTGGAGTTTGATTGATTATCTACTGCATTGGATTGTTGTTGTTCGCTCTTGGTGGATTTTTGTTGGAGCCCTAAGGAGATATTGACCATCTAGGAGATCTAAAACCCTTCTATTTTGCTTTTGCACTCTCTTCCAGGTGAATTTTCTCTTCTACATACATATTTGGATTTTTGAATGACGTGATCGAGCTTTTGCACTTATCTTTTACTTTTCACATAGTTTATGCGAAATCAAGTCCAACCTGCTGTAGGGCGTGACTTTGCCTTACGTTATAGCGACTGCACATTATGGGGCACGATTTCACATAGGCAAAAATTAGGTTAATCCGTTGTTCCTGGTTTATTCATTGCATCATAGACTACATCTAGAGCATAGTAATATATTATATTCTGTAATTTTTGTATTTTGTTTTGTTTTATTGTATTATGTTTATTTTTCTCCAAAGGTCAATTTTTGCTTTTAATTATCAAAGGTCAATTAAAAGGACCTAGGGGACTTGCATTTTGTGCCTCCAAGTATTTTTATACAATGTCCTAAGCAATCCCCCTAACGCTAATCCCATTTTCAAGTGTTTGTTGAGTTATCTTGCAGGAACAGATATTATTGATAGCATTGGACAAAGGAATAAAATAAAGGATAAATCATCAAATAAGCTAAGTATTCTGATTACTCTTTTAATCTATTTTTTGAGTGCTTTTACTTTTGTTATAAACCCTAGATTTGATTTTATATAAATATATAATTAATTCTAGGTATTGAAAGGAAAATAGCATATAGTGTACACTTAGGTTAATCCTATTTGTGCATTTCTTCTTGAGCCCTTGCTTAAATGTTATTTTCTTAGAACCCTAGGATAGAAAAGCATTCAAAGTAAGAATCATTATAGGGTTAGTTCTTGTATTCCTATAGTTTTGTATTTCTGCATTGTCCTTTATCTTTCATAGCATAGATCTAGAAAGGCCAAATCTAGGTGTTTGTCTTAAATCTCATACATCAAACATTCCTGAAATTTCTATGGACTTGGAGTGAGTCCTTAAACCATTCTTGGTGAACCCTTTCCCCCTAGAACCGATTATAGAGAACAACATAGCCCCCGTGGTTCACCCCATATGGCTTATCTTCTCTCTTGTGGATCCAGCCTTTTGGAAATTGTAGGGCGATTTTCCCCCTCTACATTAACCTAAGCCAACATAACAAGTGGAATTTAATTTAATTACAAGTAATAAGTATGATCTAATCATAACAAGTTTAACCATGGCTCATAGGGTTACATAATTAAATATTATAAATAATAAATACATTGGACTATGAAATGCCCTAGGGCCTATCTAATATCTCACACAAAGTTGGTTTTAACCATGAATTAGATTACAATTTCAATATCTAACACTTATCAAACCTTAAAAGTGATGAGTGTTAAAACAACATGTATTTTATGCAGGTTTAATTCATTTTCTATTTGGAAATTTATGAAAATGAATGTAGTTTATGATCATTTTATCTTATTTATGCAATTTATGAATGAATTTGATCCATAATGATAAAAATGATTTATGCTTGTGTTTTACGCAAAAGTGTGCAAGTTTCTGTGTGTTTTGGTAGGAGAACGTTGCAGGAGCTTCACAGAGTAGGATGAGGCAAGGCACGGACCAGATAACAGGTGTGGATAGACCAACCGTGAGGATGACATGTTAAGGAGCCACGTGGATGGACAAAAAGATGCTACGAAATACAACTACAGAAAGCTGTTACAGAAAGCGTCTACTGAAAGACATTACAGAAAGAAGGTTGGCTAAGTCAAACTATCCAATGTGTTGTTGAAGCCACGTCTAGTGACAACGTAGCAGTATTACAAGGCATACACAGTCAGCACAGTTGACTGACATGTTGGCATTATGCACGAGATTGTATATTTATTAAAGTTGTTATTATAAAGTTGTAAAATTATTATACTGTTAAGATGTTTAGATTCTGACGCAAGCTTATTTTGTCTCTTCCTAGAATGAAGGATGAATAGTTGTATTTGTTGCATCATTAGATTATTTAATTTAGAACCTTTGTTATGTTAGTTCGTTAGTTTGCCACTTGGACCATAGGGATTGTGACAAAGTCCAAGTTGGTTACAAAGTATTATTAGTTTAGCCTTTTATTGTTGAAAATATAGTGTCTGAATCATCAAGCCAACAGAGCCACATGGAAAATACGTGGAAGAATTTCATTAAGAATGTCCAAGTGACATTATAAAGTACAAGGGAGACCTTTGAAAAGGTCTAATGCTGAAATGTTGAAATATCAAAATAGTGGAATTCTAATGTCTAATGTTCTAATGTTTACACTCTGATATTTTGTATACAATTTCTACTCTGAAGACCTGATGCTCGAAGATACTGTACATTTGAATTTCTAGCAATAAAGCAACAACACTTTTCATCATGTCTTTGGTAACTGTGTCATTTGCTTTATTATGATTTACTTGCTTATGTAGTCTTTACTATATTTTCTTGCATTCATAAAGTAGAATAATGTTAGTAGTATTAATGCACATTAGTTACTGAAGTAAAATAGTTTAGGGGAGAAATATTTACACTATCCTCTAGGAGGTAGGGCCCACTCCTACAGCCAGTCCCTATTCTCTCACCCCTAAAATAGGATAGGAATAGTTAGTACATAGAATTAACTTTAATTTATCAATTAAAATAAATTGCATCATCATAGACTATAAGGTAAAAATAGATAGTTAAATCAATAGGTTGCACATGGATCCACATCAACAAATATAAAAAGCATTTAATTAAATATAAATCATACATTGCATTTTATTTCAATTCAACACAATTTATTTTCCTGTAACTATTATTATTTTCTGCAAACCTGAAACTAAGAGAAACAAAATTAAGTTTGAAGATTAATCATTTGGTATAATCTATATTGGATTACTGCCCTTTAAATCATTCACCTTGGGTTGATAAATAAATGTAGAGTTTACAACTAGACATTTTGGCACCGTTGTCGGGGAGAGCAGTGTCGTAATTTTTAATCAAAGATTATTGGTTGCACAAGAAGAGAGGCTTACTTGTATGTGGGAAGAGGTACGAGTCCTTGGTATGCATACGAGTTAGAGTGGCACAAGAAGTCCCAAAAAGCCCCTTTGTTCGACATTGCCAGGTTCTTTTTTCTTAGAATCATTTTACTGCTTTCATAGTTAATATTTGATTTCAGCAATTTTCATTTCAACAAATTTCAAAGCATTGGGTGGTTGTTATTGCTTGCTTTGGTCTGGGTTCTCTGACCTATGGAAATAGGAAGTAGGTGTGATTGAGTGACACAATCATAGTGAAATGCTCCTTAAAATCAAAGAAGTAACAACAATTTAACCTTTTATTTCAACAATTTCATTTCCAACAAAATTTACTTTTCAAGCAATATTTCATTTTACTTTATTGTGCTAAGATTAGTTGTATAAATTCATTGACTATGAATTGCACCTAGTTTTAGTAGTAGTAAAGTTGTTTTAGAAATAGAAATTTTATTTTCCTCCTATTGTGCTAAAATTGGTTGTATAGATTCATTGGTTATGAATCACACCTAGTTTTAGTAATAGTAGGATTGTTTTAGAAATAGAAATTTTACTTTCCTCCTATTGTGCTAAAATTGGTTGTATAGATTCATTGGTTATGAATCACACCTAGTTTTAGTAATAGTAGGATTATTTTAGAAATAGAAACTTTATTTTTCTCTTACTATACTAAAATTGGATGTATAAATTCATTGGTTGTGAATTGCACCTAGTTTTAGTAATAATAGGATTGTTTTAGAAATTAAAAATTTTATTTTTCTCTTACTATGTTAAGGGTTGGCTGTATAAATTCATTGGTTATGAATTGCAGATTGAGTCTTAAAAATAGTAGGATTGCTTTAAATTATCAAAAAAAACAAAACAAAAATAGAACAAAAAAAAAGGAAGAACAAAAGAGAAGTAAAAATGTTGCTAGATGATAGAAAATTGCATCAAATAGTCTACATCCATTGACCTCAAAAATTACTATTAGAACAAGAAGTTAACCTTCTTTTTAAGAAAAGACACCAAACATATGGGAAAGAGTGGGAACACCTATGCAAACATCTTGATATCATAAAAGATAGATCAGATGAATTGGGTAGAATCAAGAGAGTAAACATAGCTAAAATTCTAGGGCTAGATTATCACTCACCCTACCTTGACCTTATAAGGAGTTGTGAATGGTGGCTTGGGGATAGGAGAGCAATAATAAATTCAGTCACCTACCCATGGGACTAGTATTTTGAGGATTCCCTTACCATTCATAGTTTCCTAGAAAAAATAGAAGATAGGGAAGTGAGCCTAGAATATAGCAAGAGATATCATAGGGCACCTAGAGTAGTTCACTTTAGAGAATTGTGTCAAGACTTGCATTATAAATTATAGTTCAAGAGCCCTAACCCAATTCCAAAATAGGCTTTTATTGTCCAATTAATTACTCTAGTAACAAAAGACTTTGGATTTAATGAGGAGCATTATATGACTCCTAAGAAACTCGATCCAATTAACGATATCCATAGGTTGTTCAAGGAAGATTAAAAAGGTAAAAATTTGTTGCAAGAACCAAAGAACTTGGAAATTTCATGAACAGACCTAGAGATTCAAAGGGAAGATTTATTAAAATCAGTAAACCAGAAGCAGATTGCCAAAGAGACCTTAGTAAGAAATCTAAAACTTCTAAGTTAAAAGAAACTAAAACTACAATCCAAACATCTATAGATTCTGCATCATCAAAGTAGATTGAATTTCTAGAACAAGATCCCAAAACATATCTACTACCCAAACCAAAATTTGATGATCATATAGATCCTTCATCTCTCTTTTCTGAACCTATACCTAGTCCAATTCTTGAAATATTATATTCAATCATGGCTGATCAAGGTAGCGAACAAGGGGAAGTAAATAGAAACCAAAGGCAAAGGACTAATGATCAAGGAGAAGTAGAAAATCAAAGGGGGGTGGATAGAGAAAGACTTTTGCCTTCCCAATTCCTTCTTCTAAAGATAGGCTAACAAGAGAACCAAAACTAGTCTCTATTGTTATTTTGCCTACCTTTCATGGGAAACCACATGAGGATCCTGATGCCTTTCTCTTTGAATTTGAAGTGGTGTGCCAAGCTTACTTTTACACCACTGATGAGAAAAAATTAAGACTATTCCCTTCTACGCTTAAGGATATAACCTTAATATGGTTCATGGGTCTAGGAGAAAGTATTTGCAATCGATGGGATGGAGAACATGGATTAAAAGACATATTCCTAGAGAGGTACCAAGATTATTGTAGAGTTTGAGATAAGAAAGTTGAGTTGTTTCGCATGAATAAAAAAGATGATGAATCCCTTGAAGATTATCTCGAGAGATTTCGATTTGTGGGATCAAGAGTAAACATTGAGTTGGATGAGGAAGTTCAAAAAGAACTTTTTCTTAAAGGGCTAAAGGAATATGTCCTTGACATACTAAACCTTATGGCAAAGGGGGATATTCATCAGATGGGATTGGGAGAAATCATAAATCTTTGCAAAAATTACTCAAGAAATAAGCCATTAAGAAGTAATAAGCACCCATCATCAGGAGGGGGAGTAACACGAGCTGAAATTGGTAATATGCTAGAGAGTCTCAAAACCGATTTATTGAGTACATTAACATCATCTCTCGACCTCATGGATAAGAAACCAAAGGAGCAAAATATTGAAGAAATATATTATCATAGATGTAGGAAGAAACACAACTTGAGGGAATGTCCTCTCAACATTACAAACATTTCCAACATCTCTACTTGTTGTAAAATCTGTGACAAGAACCATAATACCAAAAATTGTAAATATATTTTGGCTATTAAAACTGCTATAAAAGAACCTGAGGTCGAAGAAGCAGAAGATGTTTACTTTATAGCTCAAATAAGGAATGGTCCATTTAATGGTCCACCCAATTGGTCAAACTCTAACTATTCCAACCAACAAAGACCTAATTATTGGTCAAATGCTCCAAGTTGGATGAATTGGAATCAATCTAATCAAGATTGGAACATGCCTCCTTGGGCACAATTCATGTCCAATCCATATGGAAATTCACCTCCATGGATGGTAGGCCAAAATCAAAATGCATCTAATTGGAATATGAGTGGCCAATACAATCAAATAGGACCTAGCTGGTCTCAAGGGTAGCCCCAACAAAAAAACTTTCAAAATCAATTTAGGGGGCAAGTACCTCAAAATTAGCCTCAAAATAGACTCCTTCCACCTCCAAACAATGTAAACAATCCTCCTAAGTAGCCACCTTTACCAGATCAACCAATGCCTAACCCTAATAATAACAAAAATGTTCAATAGGTCTATGAAACAAATGAGACATGCTCAATATATGTGGTACCTTGCCAATAGATTCAATTAAGATCTAGAAAAATATTGGACAATACTAGAGCTACTCTCATAGAAATTGAAGAACCCCTAAAGAATCTATCTAAAAAAGTAAATGAAGATGAAAGGCCTAAAGAAGAGGTGGTAGCTTTACCAGAAAACATTCTAGAAAAACAAAAAGAGATCCAAATTCCTCAAAGGAAAGAAGTGGAGATACCATTTCCTGAAATGCTAACAATACCAAAGGAACCATCTAAACCAACCTTCAATTTCCTTCAAGAGTTAGAAAATATCACCATTAAAATTCCTTTGTTACAAGCTATCAAGGATATTCCTATCTATTCCAAATTAATCAAGAACATATGTACAAATTTAGGAAGGAAAAAGAAGAATGAAGCTCAAACCATTCAAGTCATTGGATAATTGTCTGAGATAATGATTGAAGGTAGGTTATTACCAAAATATATAGATCCTAGAATACCTATCCTTATAGTTCACATTGGTAAAATAGCCTTGCATAATATTTTGGTCGATTTAGGAGCTGCTATTAATGTCATGACCAAGGAAATAATAGAATCCTTAGGAGTACACAAATTACAACCAACTTCTATAGTACTCCAACTTGCAGATAGGTCTACTATCAGACCAGAAGGAAAATTGGAAGATGTTATAGTCTCTGTAAGTTCATGGGAATACCCTGTAGACTTTATAGTCTTACAACCCAAGAAAAAATTAGGGGGACATCCCTTAATTCTAGGATACCCATGGCTTGCAACAGTTGATGCCTACATCAGTTGTAGATCTAGAAACATGACTATTTTTTATGGCAAAAACACTAAAGATCTTAGCCTATTTCCTGAATCAACATTAGATAAATATTTTCCGAAGCAACTATGGTATGATTTCCCTCATGATTTGGATGATATCCAAACCTTATCGATCAATGTTCTGAGTGAACACCTACAACAAGAAATTGAGGGACCCTTATCATTATTACTAGGAGATCAACAGGAAGATCAAGGTCAAGATAATAGTTGTTTATCTGAATCTACTATGTTCATTAATGAGGCTAGCACAAGTCAAACTCAACAATTGATACCTTACGACTATCACTTAAATGTGCTTAAACATGAAATTATGGGAATAGATGCAAATACAAAAAGTTGCAAACAAATAGATATCACACCGGGAAGAACTTTGAACATTAGTAATGAGCTTACAAGCATACATGAATCACAACTGATTGATGTGCTTAAGAAGCATCAACTTGCATTTGCATGGAACTATGAGGATATGAAAGGAATACACCCAAACATTTGTACCCATCACATATTTATTCAAGAAGGTTGCCACCCAATAAGACAACCCCAAAGAAGGTTGAATCCAACTATGAAAGATGTAGTTCAAGAAGAAATCATTAAACTCTTGAACGTAGGATTTATATATCCGATTTCTAATAGCCAATGGGTATCACCATTAGTGATAGTCCCTAAAAAGAATGGTAAATGGAGGATTTGTGTGGATTACAGGGAACTAAATAAAGTGACAAAGAAGGACTATTTCCCCTTACCATTCATTGATCAAGTTCTTGATACCTTGGATGGGAAGAAATACTTTTATTTTTTGATGGCTTTAGTGGGTATAATCAGGTTTCCATAGCTGAAGAAGATCAAGAAAAGACAACTTTCACATGTCCTGTAGGCACCTATGCTTATAAAGTCTTACCTTTTGGATTATGCAATGCACCTACCACTTTTCAAAGGGTTGTCTTAGCCATTTTTTCTGATTTGATTAATGAATGTGTAGAAGTCTATATGGATGACTTCATAGTCTATGGTAACACCTTTGAAGAAACTTTATCAAGCTTACAAAAGGTTTTGATTAGATGCCAAGAACAAAACCTCTCTCTGAGTCATGAGAAGTGTTTCATGATGATGAGAGGAGGTATTGTTTTAGGACATTACATATCAGAGGAAGGTGTTAAAGTAGATCCTGCAAAAATTCAAGTTATCCAATCCCTCCAACCTCCAAAAATACAAATAGAGGTAAGAAGTTTCTTAGGACATGCAAGATACTACCATAGATTCATTAAATATTTTAGAAAAGTTGTTGCTCCTATGCTTAAGCTCTTAACCAAAGAAAGTGAATTTAATTGGACTGAAGCATGTCAGGAAGCCTTCAAAATTATAAAGAATAAATTGATTACTGCTCCAATCCTGAGGGGACAAAATTGGGAATTACCCTTTCATATACATTGTGATGCTTCAGGATATGCAATAGGGGTAGTACTACAACAAATAGAGAACAAAATACCTTATGCTATCTATTATGTAAGTAAAAATTTGCATGGGGCTGAACTGAATTACATAGTTACTAAAAAAGAGTTCTTAGTTGTAGTCCATGCTATTAATAAATTCAAACATTACATAACGGGGTATGAAGTATTTGTTCACACTGATCACTCTACCATAAGATACTTAATGAACAAAGCTACAGTGGGAGGTAGAGTGGTTAGATGGCTTCTCTTATTGCAAGAATTTAATGTCACAATTATAGACAAAGTAGGCAAGGATAATGTTATTGTAGATCATTTATCTCGTATGCAAATATTTGATGATGATGAGTTAATTCCTGATAATTTTTTGGATGAACATTTGTTTGCTCTCTCTATTTTCACTCCTTGGTATGTTGATATTGTAAATTATTTAGTAATAGGGAAGATGCCTCAAAATTTTACACCGCATGAGCGTAGAAAACTAATACATCAAAGCACCCCTTACATGTGGATTAATGGAGTCTTGTTTAAATCTTGCCCTGACCAAGTAATTAGGAGATGTGTGCAAGAAGAAGATGTATATGACATCATTCAGGTAGCACATGAAGAACCTTGTGGAGGCCATTATGCCACCCAAAGAATAGTCAATAAAATGCTTCAAACTAGTTACTTTTGGCCTACTATGAATAAATATACCTATAAGTTTGTTGATAGATGTGATGCTTGTCAAAGGGCTAGTAAACCTACACCTTCAATGGAAATGCCTTTGGTACCACAAATAATGTTTGAACCATTCAAGAAATGGGGAATTGATTTTGTTGGACCAATAGACCCTCCAAGTGCAGGTAATAAGCATATACTTGTGTGTACAGATTATGTCACCAAGTGGGCTGAAGTAAAAGCCTTACCACGAGCACAAGTTGAACCTGTAGCTGATTTTCTTTATGAAAACATCATGCAACGCTTTGGAGCACCTAGAGAACTAGTTTCGGATCATGGATCTCAATTTATCTCCAAAGTAATCAAACATTTTGTCAAAATATATCAAATAAAACACAAAAATACCTCGCCATATCACCCTCAAGCTAATGGACAAGTAGAAGTTACAAATAGAGAACTTGAAAAGATCATTACAAAAACTATAGTTGTGAATAGGGTTGATTGGGTAGAAAGGTTAAAAGAAGTTGTATGGGCATATAACACAACTTGGAAAACCACCATAGGATTGTCACCTTATGAAATGGTCTATGGCAAGCAAGCCATTATGCCTATCGAATTTGAGATAGAAACTCTTCGCACAATGGTACAACTTGACATGAACTTGGATCAAGCACAAAAAGCTAGATTGGAAAAGTTAAACATTATGGATGAAAGAAGACTAGAGGTATTACACAGGACTGAATTAACTCAACAACAAAGAAAGAAATGGCATGATAAACACATTGTACCATGAACATTTCAATCAGGAGATTGGGCCTTGTTATTTGATTCTCGCTACCAATATTTTCAAGGTAAGCTAAGGACAAGATGGCTAGGACCTTATGAGATTGAAGAAATATTTGGGAATGGTACAATTAAACTTAAGCCTATAGATGACTCAACAAGAAGATTACTAGTAAATGGGCATAGGATTAAACTCTACAAGAAGCCATTATCTAAAGAAGAGTTCATACATTATCTTAAGCAACAAGTTGACTTGCAGTGCATTTATGAACTGCAATCAACTATTACTTAATGACAACTTCTCTTTCTTCTTCATATAATATATATATATATATATATATAATATACCTATATATACATAGGAATAATATTTAAGAATAAATAAATATATTATTGTTATATACCACTTGGTAGATAAAAGAAGATTATCATATACTTCCTTTGTTTCATGATGGAGTTCCAATATCTATAATATTTTCATCTTATTTTTCATCAATCTTCAGTCTCAATATTATTTCAAAAAGCTCCAAAGGAGACACCTCTTCTAGTTAAATCAGTTTGAAAACTTGTAGGGAAATTACTGCCACATCTTGCATAACACTTTGTTTGCTAAACAAAATCTAGGTGTTTTCAATCACTCAGCCACCCCTAGTGTTTTAAGCAAATATCCATTGAAAATCGAACAATCCTTAAAGTGCCATAGGTTTTTCCTAGTCAATCAAGTTTCCTCTTGGACTACGCACGTTATAACAAATAAAAACATTGTGAAGTTGGGAAAGAATAACCCATGAAGTTACTATTGCTATAAAGTGAATGGTTTCCCCTACTTATCCAATTATGCGCATGGCCTAGAAAGCTAAAAATTTGGCAAAAGGACAAGCTCTCCCTTCACCCTTAAAAAAAATCCCTTGCTCTCTCTCAAAATGAGCAAGTATCCCAAAAATCAATAAGAATTTCCTTGCTCTTCCTCAAAATGAGCAAGTACCCCAAAAAGCAATAAAAAATCCCTTGCTCTTCTTCAAAATGAGCAAGTATCCCAAATAAAATCCAATAAAATAAGGGAAAGGAGCTTGAATCCCTGGAATTCTTAGTGTTTCGAAAACCATGGGGTGATCCTCATTACAACAATGGGTTGAATGAAACCCACTTGGCAATAAGGTATCCTTACACGGTAGAGATAAGTCTATACAAGACCTATGGATGCTCACAGATAAGCTAGCTTGTTGGCATAAGTGACCAATGGATTAGTCAATCCTTACTCATAATGAGAAATGAATATTCACTGCACACACAATTGGTCCTTCAGATGCTTGAAACCACTAGGACAACCTTAGCATCATATCGATTTGTGAGATGAATAGATGAATTTTTTAAAGATCACTAGGATGTTTGAGTCTTTGTAAAACAACTCTAGATCATTTATACCTAAGGCAAACAGAGTCATAAGCAAATACCATCATCACATTGCCATACACATATCATAATCCATTTCATCCTACAAAAATGTGGCTCAAATTTCCAAAGCTTTAATATTTACTTGTAGGGGTAAAGCAATAAGGATAGGGTTACAATTCCCATCAGAACTTTGATAGAGTGGTTGGGAATCCAATTCCCCAAAGCTTTGCACCCCTATAAGAATACCAAATAGATGCACATTTCTATAGGAAAGGCCATCAAGATAATATCAGAATGACTATCCTATTGTTTTCATCCAAGACAAGTTTTGAGAGCTCCTAAGCCTATGTTGAAGATCTATGTTGCAAATATTGATGATTGATATCAGAATAAATCCATTATTCTTCTCTCATATGGAACTCCTTAATGAAATTAAAGGAAGAAATATAAGAAATAATATCCCTAAGGCATTAGAAGGAATTGTTAATAAAACCATGGGATCACTTATTTAGAAGCCAAGAAGGTAAGTCCATTTTGCAAAGAGATTATTATTCTACAAGCCTATTTAATGACTTGGCATAAATAATATATAAGTAAATCCCCCATATTATTAATTAATTAAATAAAACAAATTACTATATATATAATATTTGTCATAATATAAATTTTTACAAAATAAAATCCTCTCTATCATGTTTTGGCTATATAGCCAAAAATACATTTTTGGGGGAGGTAAGTAGAAGATTCATTCATAATTCATGATACAGTTTGGGGGAAGAAAAAGAAAATAAAGAAGAATGAAGAAATAGGTAAAGTATTCTTTCAACTCTACAATTACAGTTTCTGTAGACAGTTTTTGTAGATATTTTTTGTAGACATTTTCTGTAGATAGTTTCCGTAGATAGTTCCTGTAGACGTTTTCTATAGATAGTTTTTGTAGATATTTTTTGAAGCTGTAGATAGTTTTTGTAGACATTTTCTGTACACTTTCCGTAGACATTTTCTGTAGCATATCTCCGAAAATGCGCATTTTATAAAAAAATTCTAAGTGTCAACAATTCCATATTTGCGACACGTGTCAAAAGCGAAATTATACAAGGCAAATATTAAAAATTATTTATGCAAAGGGTTTTTGAAGAAAAAAGGGTAAATTTGCATAATATTTTAAAAAAATTATAAGATTTTTTTCGCTGGACTGTCCAAACTATCGAACTTGTTTTGGTCATATCTCACTCATCCAAACTCTGATTTTGAGGGTAGATGCATGAAAAACCCTAGAAAATCTCCACCAATTGTTAGATCATTTGGAGAAACACAGATACTAGCACATCCCTATGTGTGAATGATATTTTTAGTAAGTGGTTTTGCGAGGGTTTCATCTGGTTTGAGTGCAAGCAGCTCCAAAGATTGGTTTTTAGGGCCTTCGGGCCCTAGTGGCCAATATTTTTGTGGTTTATACTCAATATTTTAGCAGGATATGTTGCAAGGGATCCAATATGGGTTAGAAATCTATCTTTTAATAAATCATGTTTTGAACTTGAGTGACAACGGATTCTAATTTGCTGCACAAAAGAAAAGTGAAAATCATACCTTTCCACGGTGTCTAGGGCAAGGATTAAAAAGATAACGAAACAAGTTTCAAGAAATTGATCAAAAAATGGCTCAGATCTCAAGTGAATATGGTGCTAAGGTGCACCCACAAAATAATTCTACTATGAAAACCCCTATCAACGATAAGAATTTCGAAGACAGCCCCAAAAATAAATTTTAGGGATGCCTTCCGTGGTGGACAGCCTCAGCCCAATACTAATATTAATCTTAGGGCTCCCCATAAACCTCTAATAATGCCTAAGATTGATCCCAGGAAAACGGAGTCAGGATATTTGAAAGTAGTTGATGGAACAACTATTGTTAAGCTTGATATGGGTAACATTCAGACTGGCATTAAATATTTGGTAAAAAAAAGTACTAATTTATCGGTTTGTGGGTTTTCATCCAAGCCTATCTACTTTCAAAGTTTGGGCTGCAAAAAGCTAGAAAACTAAAGGTGAGTTACAAATCTCCATTTATCCAAATGGTTATTTTCTTGTTTTATTTGGTAATAATGAAGATAGAGGGAAAAAATTTCAAGGGGGTCCCTGGTTTTTTGGAAGGGCAGGGCTTTTCATGAATCCCTGACATACTAAATTTAAAGTCGAAGAAGAGATGTCTTCTATAGCTCACGTGTGGGTTAGACTCTTTGGCCTCCCTATTGAATTTTGGAATCCTATTGTTTTTTCTTCAATTGGAAACTCTTTAGGAACTTTTATGATGACTGCTGATTGTACTCAAACTTTTGAACATATTATTTATGCTCGAATTTGTGCTTTAAAGTATTTTGACAAACCCCTGCCTAAAAAGATAAAATTACAATTTGAGGAAGAAACTTGAGAGCCAGTAGTGGACTATGAGAACATTCCTTTTCATTGTAGAATTTGCCATGAATATGGCCATTTGGCTAGTGCTTTCCCAAATAAAATTCCTGATCAAAAGCAATAATATATAAACTCAATAGGTTTCCAAATGCCTAAGAAGAAGAACACTCAAAAAAAACCAGTTATGAAGGATAAATCAAAGTCATCTTCTAATATGTTTGAAATCCTTTCCACAAATGATGTCCCAAGTGAGGAAGAGGAAATAATGGAAACAGAAATCTTAGAAACACAATTTAAATACGAAGGGAAGAACTCAAAGACAAACCAATAAATCAAAGGTTTTCAACAGAAAAAAAAAAGGGAGAAAATTTACACAAGAAAAATAATCTTTTAAATGTCAAAACTTCAAATAATATAGGTCCCAATATAGACTTTGTTGAACCCTCTAGTAAAATTTTGGTTGTGTACAAGCATTCTTTAAGTTTAGAAGTCATCTCAGATTCAATTGCAGTAAGTCAAGAAATAGGGAAAAAAAATTGAAGATGGATTCTAATCAAAAAGCGGTCGCAAGACCAATCAATATCATATGGTAAAATAAGGTGAAAAGCTTATATAGGAAGGTAATATTAATGCCCTTCCTAACTTTTTTAGCCCTGATATTAATTAATATCATCACTTGGAATATTAGAGGACTCAATGGGAGTCTTTCAAAACAAAATGAAATTAGAAGAATGATTCAGATAAATCATCCACATCTTGTTTTCCTTCAAGAAATGAAGATTTCAATGGAAGATTTGGACTTAATTGCCAGTAAAATTTGGCCAGCTAGAAAAGTGGTTTCCCTCAGTTCCCAGGGAAATTCTAGTGGCATTGCTTGTCTTTAGGACCCAAAAGAGAGTTATTCACCATATGGTTGGCATTTGGGATCTATTGGCTATAGATATTCAAAGTAGACATTCCAACCAAATTATGCTCTACATTACTGTTTATGCTCCGACTGCTTTGGAGGAAAAAAAAGACAGTGGAAGAATATAATTCATATTATCTCTCATTTTTCTAAAGCTTGGATCATGATCGGAGGAGATTTCAATAACATCCTCTCTTTGGATGAGAAAATGGGGGGAAATAGAAATTTGGACAAAAGCACTGACCTCATGAGAGAATATATTGTAAACCTCCATCTTGTGGACATCCAACTAGATAATGGCCTTATGACTTGGTCTAATAGAAGGCAAGGCTTAGCTTGTATAATGGAGAGATTGGATAGGTTTTTGCTCTCTAGAAATTTCTTAATCCATGGTCACATTCCTAAAGTGAAGACTCTTAACAATGTTGGTTCGGATCACTAGCCATTCATGGTGGAAATATGGAAAACCAATGTGAGTTTCTCTCCTTTTCATTTTCAATTAATGTGGCTCAAAGACAGTTCCTTTAGACCTCGTGTGCAACAATGGTGGAATGAAGGTAAGCCTAGGCATGGGACTAAGATGTTATGTTTTGCCAAAAGACTGCAATACATTAAATCCAAAATCAAGACTTGGAACTGGAAGAAGTTTGGGGATGTTCATAAAAAAACATGAAGTTATTGCTCAGCTTGAAAATTTGAACAACAAAATCCGTTTAGATGACCTCATAGAGAATAGAAGTGCAGATGAAATTAAACTCACAACTCAGTTAGAGGAATGGGAAAAAAGAGAACTCTTATGGAAGCAAAAATCTAGAATTCAATGGCTCAAAGAAGGAGATCAAAACACAAATTTCTTCCACAAATCTCTTCTAGCTCGAAGATCTCACAACTTTATTTCTTCCCTGAAATCAGATTCTAGAGATGTTGTCTATACTTGGAATGGCATGAACTCTATTGTTGTTGATTACTTTTCCAATATTTTTTTTGCTACTCCTCTTGACTCTGCTTCTCAAAAAAATGTTCTTCAAGCAATCCCTTCTCTTATCACTTATGATGAGAACTCTATTTTGACTGCTCCTGTTACTATCAATGAGCTTCAAGACGTAGTTTTTAAAATGCAAAAAGGGAAAATCCCAGGTCCTGATGGTTTTATATTAAGTTCTACCAAGAGTTCTAGGATATCCTTCATGCTGATTTATTAGAGGTGGCGGAAGAAGCCAGGAAAGCCAAAAAAAATTAAAGGTTATCAATAAAACTTATATTACTCTTGTTCCAAAAGCTCAAGAGGTTGATCATATCTCAACTTTTAGACCTATTACTTTATGTAGTGTTCTTCTCAAAATCATTACTAAGATCATGGCAGAAAGGTTGAAGTCTATTTTACATAATATTATTTCCCCTGAGTAAGGGGGTTATGTGGAAGGGCATCAAATAGTAGATGAGATAGTTCTTGCTCAGGAAGCCATCCATTCCATGGATATGCAAAAATCTCCTTCCATGTTCATTCGGTTAGACTTATCCAAAGCTTATGACAGAGTGGATTGGCACTTCCTTATCAAATTTTTGAGGCAATTTGGTTTCTCTAAGGATTATATGGATTGGATTATGGGATGTATCTCTTCAGTTTCCTACTTAGTTCTTATCAATGGTAGGCCTTCTCAGTCATTCCCAGCTTCTAGAGGTATTATCCAAGGTGACCCGCTATCCCCTTATTTATTCATCATTCTTGTTGAATTCTTGGGTAGGACTATAACCAAAAAGAGGGAAAACAAAACCCTTAAGGGAGTTACCATTGCTCATGGAGCTAGACCTATCTCTCCTATTCAATTTGTGGATGACTCTACTCTTTTAGGTAAAGCTACAGTTAAGGAAGCTTCTAATATTAAGCAAATCATTAGTTGCTTTTCTAAGGTTACTAGGAAGTTGATCAATGAAGACAAATCTAAAGTTATTTTCTTTCACTGCTCTGCCAGACGGGAATCCATGGTCTTGGATAAATTAATATATAATAAGACCTCCCTTCTGATCACTTATTTAGGTATTCCCATCAATATTCAAAGGTAGAAAAATAAATATTGGAATTGGTTGTTGGACAAAGTCAAGTTGAAAATTGGAAAGTGGACCAACAGGTGGCTTTCTTTTGAGGGTAGAATCACCTTGGTAAAATCAGTCCTTCAAGTTATTCCTATTTATGTATCTTCCGTGTTGAATATCCCAAAGGTTGTTCTTCAAGAACTGGATCAAATCAGTCATCAATTCCTTTGGAGTGGTACTAAGGAGAAAATAAAATGGGCCTTGGTGAAATGGGACACTTTATGTCTTCCTAAGAATTAAGGGAGGTTAGGATTCTGGTCTTCTATTAATAACAACAAATCTTTAGTTGCTAAATTATATTGGAGTATGTTGCATAACCCCAATGCTCTTTGGGCCAATAATATTCGTGCCAAATATGCTGAGAACAAAATTCTGAAAGACCTTGTTCGCTATCAACTTCCTACCAAAGGTTCTCCCATTTTAGCAGTTCTTAATACTGGTGAGGATTTGATAAAGAAAATTTTATTTTGGATCATTCATAATGGTCAACAGGCAAATTTTTGGACAGATTCTTGGGATGGTCACAAGCCTTTGATAACTCAGTTTCTTGATTGGAGACCTTGGATGGAGGAGCTTCACCGAGCTAATTGGATAAAGGTGGCTAATTACTATTGGTACCATACTGGTAATTCAAGGTTGGTGGATATTGGATACCTATTAAGGACTGGCCTATTCAAATCCCAGAAAGGTAAAGACAAGATATCCAAGGCATCCTTCATATGAGATATCTCTCTTGGTCCCATGAAAAATATTGTTTTGGTTGGAACAACACTACTAAGGGTGATTATTCAGTTGCTCAAGGTTATTTGACCTTATGCCATAATAATCCCAACCAATATTTTGATATCTTTTCTCAGTTGTGGGCTCAAAAGCTCTGGCCTAAGGTGAGGTTCTTTACTTGGCTTTTATTGCATCATAGGATGCTTACTGGTGAGCAACTTATGAAGCGTGGTTTTCATGGCCCTTTTAGATGTGAAATGTGTGAAGAGAATGTAGAAACTCTCAGCCATATTTTTATTGAGTGTACTTTAGCCTCTGAGCTATGGAGGAGGATGGCCACTTTACTTGGCTTACAATGGTCCAATGCTTTTACTTGAACAGCTTTGGAGGGATTGGCCTAAGCAAGAGGGTGTTGATCATTTTATTAGGCAGTTATTTTGGATGGGTTCTACCATTCTTCTTTGTAATATTTGGAATGAAAGGAACAACCAAATTTTTAATCAAGATAGGAAGGATATTCACTATATTTGGAAAAATACCATAGCCAAATTAGTTGAATCAGTCCATCAACTCCTTAATCACCCCTAAAACTCCCACCAAAGATGGGATCAAGTGATGCAAATATTGAAGATTAAATATTCTAAGGGCAACCAACTTAAAGGGAATGTGATTATTTGTAATATGGATATAACTAGAATTTGGCAACCTCCTCCTACGGATTTTGGAAAATTCAATACAAATGGTGCCTCTAGAGGGAACCCTGGAAAAGCCAATGCGGGAGGAATTGGTAGACTTTCATATGGCTCCTTGGTTTTTACTTTTTTTGAGAATTTGGGTATTCTTTCCAATAACCTTGTTGAGGGGTATGGTATCCTCAGAGGCCTTCAAGAAGCTACTAAGGTTGGATGGGAAAAGATGTTTGTTGATTCTGACTCTCAACTCATGATTAATCTTTTGAAGACTCCTAAGAATTATTGATAAGATCCAATTAATCCAGATGGGTTTTTTGAAAGTTGATTACAATCTTGTGGTCAAAGATCAAAACAAGAGTGTTGATGCTTTAGCTAATTGGGATTTGTACAAAGGTGATCTTACTTGTTATGGCCACCCTCCTATATGGTGGGCTTCACAAATTAGGGAAGATATTCTTTCTATCATTTCTTTGGATGGCTCCAGTTCTGAAGGTACCTAGTTTCTTCTTGATTTATTTTTGCTTCTCATTGGTTCACTCAGGTTATTTTAGTTCCCTAGCTCAAACTATTCTTTCTTTTGTTTCCTCTGTTGATTCTTGAATTAAAAGTCTTCTGGTCTAGAAAGGTCATTGTTATGTTATTTTTTTTTCTTTCTTTTTTGTTTTTTTGTTTAGTTTTTTAAGGTGTGTGTGTTCTTTTGTTTTGTTTTGCTTTTGTGTTATTTGTGTTATTTTTTGTTGTTTTGTGTTTTTTAATGTTTATTGTTATTGTTCTTGTGTTTTTGTCGTTCTTGTTCTTGTGTTTTTGTTTGTTTGTGTTAATTAGTATTTTTATGTGTGAGTGTTTTCTATGTTTTTTGTTTTTGTTTATTGTTTGTTGTTGGTTGTTTTTTTATTTTTTTGGTTTTGGTTGTGTTTATTTTTTATGTTTTTCTTTTTGGTTATGTCTTTGTAGTGTTTTGTTGTTTTTTTCCTGTTTCTGTTTTGTTATGTTGTTCTTGTGTTTTTTTGTGGTTCGTGTTGTGGTTTTTTTTTTATATTATTGTGTGGGTGTTTGCTTGTGCTTTTCTTTTTGACACACTCAAGGAGCATGTTTTTTATTTTATTTTATTATTTTTGTTGTTATTTATTTATTTATTTATTTTAAATTGTTTTTGTGTGTTTGTTTGCTCCTTGAGTATGTCAAAGGTGGTATGCCAGGTTCGAGTCCTGGGAGTTTTTGGTGGAATGGATACCCTTGCCTCCTTGGGTCCTACCCGAAAGTGGCATCCCTTCTGGGATGTTTTTCACAAATAAAAAAAGATCTCACAAACACTATGACACGGATATTTTTCAATCCTGTGAATTACATTATGAAAATTGAAACACGACTCAACATTGAAATGGTGCACAGTAGAATGGACGATTAAAACTTGACTTTGGGAATTATGCACAAAATATTCACGAGCTGACCTCTCTAACATTTTTACGAAGACAAGCTAAAAATTACAGTTGAAGCACTAAGGATGACATGTATAGTTATGATTGATCGAAGGAAGGCTATCGTGAGCACATTTTAATAAATCATTTGTGTGAAGAAGTTAAAAACATGGATCAAATACCACCAATGGAAGTGATTATGCAGACATAAGGCATCATGTGGAGTTTATAAAAGGTAAAAAAAATTGAAATATGATGACTAGGCTGACCATACACGTGGGAAGCATGGCAACAAATGAGAGGACAAAAAAAATATGCACATGATTAGCCATGGCAATGAGACATCAATAAAAAGGTTATGCGTGCACAAATTCGAAGGGAAGTTGGGATTAAAATTTTTAAAGTTTTACTATTAAAAAAAACAATCCCCCTTCGGCAAGCGAACCCATAACATTAAGGTATTAAAAATACTTTTAATTTTACCCCATGCAAGGTTACGGGAAAAGCGTCACACAAAAATAAGAAACGTGTAAGGGAGATTGACCACCGCACGACCCTAGCATTTGATTATCGAAACTTGGTTACATGGACCAATGGGAGCAGATGCAGGAGATCTTGATTCTCATCTGTTGATTAAAAGGAAATGAAGGGCTACAATTTAGGTTTGGATTAAATCACATGCCACCGATGAAATCTTCCCCTACAAGATAGCATCGATCACGACACACAAAGAGGGGTGATCATCGACACTTGGCCACGGGAATTAAATGAGAGAAAGCATCGCGGATCAATGCTATAGATCTTCGATTGAAGAAGAACGGAGGGTTGAGATTCATCCACGATTTACATTGAATTTTAAACCTAAAAAAAGAAAAAAAAAATTAACCCTAATATTTTCGTAGCAATCTCTATAACCATGATGGGAATTTGTTGTGTAGCCAAATATGAAACTATCACAACTGAGGAATAAAACCAGCGAGCAGTAGACAAAAATTACAATGTAGCAATGAAGGTCAAAGAAGAATTGCAGGCGAAAGAAGTTGAGGGAATGATTGAAGTAGACGACGGTAAAAATTCACATGAATACAAATAGGTAAGGTGGCGAACATAATCTCAAAACTATTTTTTTAATAGAGAAGATATCATAAAAATAAGAAGCTGCAGAATATATCTTGAAAGAAGAAAATAATTTTTCTTTTTAAAATCATGCTTATAATAAAATATAGGAAAATATGTAGAAATAAAGTAAATGTACATGATAATCTCGACATTACGTTTGCATGGGTTGAAATAGGTAAAAAAAAATTATTTTATAACCTGAAAGGGTCGAGATATGGAGAAATTTTTTTGTTTATAATCTATGCATGAATTGTTTATCAAAATTTTCTACAGGTTTTCCTTCTAGCCAAGCAACCCCATGATAATATTTTAAGCAAAATATAAAGCTTATTCTAAATTATCCTACCTCTCTTTCGCTCAAACCCTACCCTATATGTTAAAACTAGTAATCATGCCTAGGGCTACCTTCCATAAGTGGAGCAAACCTTCATTTATCCATACCCAAAACCCTAGTGATGTTGTGACAAAGTTGTTCCAAGAGGCACGTTGGTGGGATACCCTATAAAAGTTCCAAGGGCACAACCAGGGTGTGGCAAAGTAGTTTGTTATGAATTGTGATCCCATGACCATGGTGATCCACATAGGTGAAATCCAAATTAAAATTACTACCAGCTTGATATCTGAAGTGTTAAGACTTTTTGAAGTCGGTCAACACTACTAAAAATATACCTACAAGGGGTAAATCATATGGTTGAGAGCTTCAAGGAAAGATGTACTGTGACTAGAGAAAGATATGGGTGGATCAAATGGATAGCAACCTCCTCACTTCCCATAAAATGGTAAGAGGCTGCCACAATTCTTATAAAATTCTTTACACTAAAGGGAAGATTATCCAATTGTGGGGGCTACCACCTCAAAATTATGTTGAACCTTAAATACCTGAGGCATGAGGACTGTATAATAAACCTTCCATATTTTCTTTATCGCTCGATTAAAGCTATAATTACCCAAGTCCAACCTAAAAGTTCCAAGTATAGTCCCAAGTTTCACCTAATCACCCATCATGGGTTGACAAAATGTATAGTTCTACTTAAATCAAGTGAAACTATGATACCATAGAACACAATAGTGGAAGAAGCTAACCTCTCCATCCATTCTGAGATGGGTATGTCAGAATATGTGGGAGATAGTGCATTTTAGAGAAATTTTGATTTTGAGAGTTTGGAGGAGGAAGAATCCCCTGTACGTAAACGCCCTAGCCATTCCAAAACCTCCAAGTCTTATCAACCTATCAAAAAAACTAGACATGAGAGATTCATTCCAAAAACTCAGGGAATAGGAGAAGCATCTAGTCCAAAGACAAACCCACCTCCATCAGATCCATCTATAGAAATGCTTGAGAAAATTTGAATGCAGTAGACTGTGTTGTATATCAAGCTAGATAGACTCAAGAATGAGTTTACCGAGCACACCACCCTAGTAAGACATGCCCTTATGCTCTAGCTTGATCTCCTCAAGCAACTCTCTACATATAAGGTGGTGATATCGGTTGACCCAATCGTCTAATTGGTAACTATCGGTACATCTCCCAAAAAAAAATTTGTGTTCGATAAAAAACCAAAGAAATCAGTAAACTTCATCAAATTCATTGACTTCACCCAAGTACTTGAGGAAGATAGCTCAATTTCCTTCACCAAAATTTTTCAATAGAACCGTCCTCAAATATCGAAACCATCTGTCAAAGAAGGGATGCCTTCAACAAGATTACTTCTTAAAGTCAGGATGCCTAGAGATATAGATGTAATTATCAACTACATAATTGAAACAGTTGAACCTCCTCCTCCTATAGAAAAATAGGATGCACAACTTGAGTCACAGGATGGAGGATCTTTAGAAGTCAGGCACACCAAAACCATATTTGTTGAATTACCACTTGATCCCAAGGTGGCCAAAGAATAGGTGCAGAAGATGAAGCGAGAGAAGAATTTACCAGCAAGGAGACTGAAACCTACACGGGTTTCATCTAGACTTAAATATAAAGCTGAATAATTCGTAATATACATTTGATAAAACTTGCATAATTCTAAAAACTATATTTGATGTTAATAATGTTGTTGATCTTAATTATTTGCAGCAGTTTTTGTTTTTATTGTTTTATTTTTTATTTGCAAGTATTTTCTCTATTGCATATCTGAAAATGGTTATTTGTAGTATGTTGTTTCATATTTTAGAAAACATGTTTTCGTAAAATAAATGCAAATGATTCATGAAAATCACAGTTCCTTGCAACTAGCAAAAAAAGTAAAGGATATAAAGGACATCCCTATCTCAATATTCTCGAGGGTCTAAAGAATTTTTAAGTTGATTCATTGATAAGAACAACAAAAGATATAGAAGAAATACATCCCATAATCCACTTTACTACCAGATAGCTAAAACCCACATGTAAGAGAATCAATCTGAGATACAACCAGCTAGTTCTATCATAGGCTTTAGATAGATCTAGTTTAAGGACCCTTGCAGGAAGATTTTTTGTTTTAATAGAGTGAAGGCCCTCTTGTGTAGCTCCTATGGCTTTAAAATTTTATCTACCTGCTAAAAACTCTTCAAATAAAATATTCTTCAATCTAACAACCAGTATTTTTACAATGATTTTATAGATACAATTACACAATGAAATAGATCTAAATTTATCAAACATTTTAGGCTTCTCCTTTTTTGGAATCAAAGCTAAAAAAGTGGATTTAAAAGCCCCAAAAACCTTACCACTCAACCTAACTTCCTCCATTACTCTGAGAAGATCCTCCTCAACTAGATCAAAGAAAACTAGGAAAAACTCCACAGGCCATCCATCAGGCCTTGGACTTTTATCCTTTTTGAAATAAGTCAGGACATCTTTCAATTCTTCCTTTGTGACCTCCTTCATAAGTAATTGATTATCCTCCTCTATCACAAAACTGGGGAAGAAAGTAGTTAACTTTAAAATTTCCTTAATATTGGCTCTATCAGGTTCTTTACAGATAGATTGAAAATATTTTACTCCCAAATCTGCTAACTCAGAAAAACTCCTAATGAGGACCCCTTCTTCATTATACATCTACTATATAGTGTTAACCTTCTTCCTATGATCAGCAAAATTATGAAAAAACTTAGTAGTTTCATCCCTTTTTTTAACCATACAACTCTATTTCTCATTCTCTATTCAGCTTCCATCCACTCCAAGAATTTGTTCTTCTTAATTTCTAGTTCAACCAGTTTTATTTTCTCCTCTTTAAACAAACCAGCCTCATTGTTTTTATAAATTTCTAAAAATTTCCTTTTCCACCAAATTAATATCTCTATCCATACTCTCCTTTTTAACTACAATCCAAGATGACACAAGTCCTTTTAATTTTTTAGAGCAGAAACAAATTGAAAACTTGTTGATGACCTGGAACTTTGGTCATAACTATTACATTCTTTTTTAATCGGTTGTTGATCTTCTTCCTCCAACCAAATTGGATTGATATTAAAAGGACTGTCAGGTTTTGCCTCTTTAATTTATAATTTAAGAAAAATAGGAGAATAATATAAACCACCTCCAGTCTCAATCCAACACCATTTTTTGTCTATTTCATTGAATAATGTCTTTGAGATCAAAAATCTGTCCAACCTCTTTGAGATCCCAGCTTTCCCAACTCTATTATTTCTCCACGTAGGCATTAATTTTATTGGTTCCAAATCAATTAAACCAGCTTCTTCAATATTATGCTTGAAGTAATCTACAAGTCTATCAAGTCTTGTAGATTCTCCCCAAACCTCACTTCTATTCATAGTAAAATTTAATTCCCCACCAATGATAACTCTTTCATCCCTAACACACCTTTGGGAGAAAAAATCATCTCAAAATACCTACCTATATTCATAGGTACTATAACAATCAATAACTGATAACCTCAAACCCAATTCTTTAAAAAAGGATTATGTCCACAAGCTTGAAACCATAAAGGAAGAAAACCCGGGTGTTGTAGGTGAGTTGGAGAGGAGAGGGCAATCCTCCAAGGGAGGTCCTAGGTTCAAATCTCCACCCTACCAAAAAGCTGAACTGGGTATCTAAAATCCAATTGATAATGTTGGTGCGGGCAGGATCGGGTGCGACCCTTGGGTGACTTTGATGGTGTAGAACCCCCTGTTCATGGTCTCTCAGAACAAGTCGGCTCCGCAAGGGGTTTTTCGCTTTAAAAAAAACATAAAGGAAGAATTAATTAAGGATAGTGAGTTCTTCCATCTAGTAAAAACAACCCCTAAATTTATGGTAGCATCTAGAGCCAATAACTCCCAATCCCTAAGCATTTTACTTAATCCTTCAATGACTTTTGTACTTGCCCCCATGGTTTCTTGTAGAAGGATAACATGCAGATTTTGAATATACACCAGCTTGGCTAAAGCAAGTCTTTTAGAGGGACTGCCAAGACCTCGAATATTAAGGGATAACAAGATCATTTAAACATCTTAGAGGGGTTTTATCCCACTCTAAGGACCCCTTTGATAGATTTTTGTTTACCCTGTTGAATTTCCCTCAAAGCCTTCTCTTGTGCATGAAACAAAAATGATTTCCTACCTGCTGAAGTAGTGGAAGATTCCTTTATATGGTCTAGACCTAACCCTAACCTTCCAACAACTGCACAATTTCTCAGCTCGAATTCCCTTTTACTAAAGCATAACAAATATCTGCAAGAGGAACCTATCTCCAAACCATCCCCTGAAATAAATAACTCCCTAGAAGATTCACTTGATAGGTCACAAAGACTTCCCCCAATAGTAGAAATATTTGGATCACAATCCCTATTCAATGTGTTTGAGGTTGCCGACCCATTGTCCAAAATTTTAGAAAATTCCTTGTCCCTGGGATTTCTCTTTAAACATTCATAAGGAAGTGTACAAATTTCTTTATTACCTAAGTCCATATTCTTTTCATATATTGGATAGTCATAAGGCTTAGATGTCTAACCAACAAACTTAATAGTATCGGGTTCCAATCCTTTCATAGTTTTATTTATGACTCTGTCTCCTTCTCTAACAACTTGTTAACAGTGAAATGGAGACAAAGCTAGGCCCATAATTTCTTCCTCCTTATCCAAATATTTGGTTCTAGGTTCAACAACATTCGTTTTTCTTGTTTGTGCCAAATCAAGGAGCATTATTGGGCTCTGAAAAATAGGTATCTCTTGATTGTTGTTAGTTGACTTGAAATCCCCACTAATTATTTGTTTTCTCCTCCATACTTTCTATGTGAAATCTTGAGAACATTCCTTAGCAATATGTCCATAAACATGACAATGAACACATCTAAAAGGAATCTTAAAATAGTCCAAGATTTGAGTATGAACTATATTCCCCACAACTATCTCCATACAGTCCGGTAAGCCTTCACCGATATCCATCTCAACCAAAACCCGAGCTAAAAACCAAAAAACACTAGATTTGAAAGAAATATCTATATCCAAGGTTTTACCTAATGAATCTCCAATCACTTTTAAAGCTCTTTCTGACCATAACTCCATTAGTAGACCTAGAAGTTTTACCCATATCGAGATTCTCCTAGCAACTTCAGTCCTAGGATCAAAGCAAGTCATCCAAGCCTTCAAATCCAAAAAAAAAGACCCCTAATACCAACGACCTCCCAAAAAAAATTGTGCATCTTCCTTAGATTGAAAAAGGAAACCTATCCATACTCTAGCAAGTAAGTGAAAAATTGGCCCATATCCTAAGATTGGGACCCATACCTTCTGCAACAACTCATTTAGTGTATTATCATCTATTTGACGTCCATGAAACTTTCTAATAAGGGACTTCCCCGAAAACTCAAAAACTTGTTCCATCCTCAAGTCTTCCCCAAGTACCATTCTAATCTTCGACCTTCTCTTTTTAACCACTTTATGTGCCTTACGTACTTTAGTAATCATACTTGTATACTGTTTTGATTGTAAGTTTGGACCCACTCCACTTAGGGCCTCTAAATGAAGACTTTTACCAATAAAACCAAAACCAAACAAAGGAAACTCTGTCAAAAAAAGTGAGTTTGGATTGTTTGGAGCCTACTCAATTTTTCTTCCACAATAAAATGTTTGCTCATTCATTAGACCCATCACTTGAGTAGAGTTTTCTAAAACACCTTGGAGTGAGTAGTCAATAAGACAACTGACTTGATTTGAACCTTTTAACATAGACTCTCCTCTGTCCACTAAAGTCTAATAACCTATAGTTTTATTCTAGTCACTTAAAAATCCAAGGGCTCCCAGTTGCCAACTTCTAAATATTATCCAAAAATGGGATCCTTGGCCCTTTGAGTTGAAAATATGTGTTGCCCCTCAAAGGGGTCGTCTGAGAAGTCCAAACATTCCTCTTCATTCTCCATCAAAAATAAGAAACCATTTTTCCAAATTATACTATCATTTTAAAAATGCCAAATAAAAAATATTTTTACTTCGTTGCCCTAGCACTATTGTACTAGCCTTCGTTGCCCTAGCACTGTTGTGACACTGGTAAAATATTTTTACTTTTCTACCCTAGCACTGTTGCACTCACCTTCATTGCCCTAGCACTAATGTGGCATTGTTAAAACATTTTTACTTCGCTACCCTAGCACTGCTACACTTGCCCTTGTTGCCCTAGCATTGTTGTGGCACTATTAAAAAAAAATTACTTCACTACCCTAACACTGCTACACTCACCTTCACTGCCTTAACACTCCTGCGAAACTGTTAAATATTTTTACTTCGTTGCCCTAGCACTATTGCAACACTGTTAAAATATTTTTACTTCGTTGCCCTAGCATTACTGCACTCACCTTCGATGCCCTAGTACTATTGTGGCACTGTAAAAATGTTTTTACTTCATTGTCCTAGCACTACTGCACTTGTCTTCGCTGCCCTAACACCGTTATGGCATTGTTAAAATATTTTTACTTCGCTGCCCTAGCATTGTTGCACTTGTCTTCACTGCCCTCGATGGGGAATCTTTACATATCAAAGAATACCATTTCATGTATTTTTCTCTTTAAGTGAAGTGATATTTTGTTTCCACTAAAACATATACACATAACATGCACTAGAAGCTACTCAACATCACCCAAATAACTAAAAGGTATTCAAAACGATTCTACCTATAAATTTTTTCAGCTCAGAATAATTATTTTCTAGTTAATTTAACGAACACTCGCTCTCCAAACTCCTTCCCATTCTCTTCTCTCTTTCCCCCCCGGCTCTCCTCCTCCATGCACCATCAAACCCCCTTATAGTCTATGAACTATTTTGTTTATACTTTTCTTCTATACCTAGTGATGCGTAGTCGTTATACCATCATTAATTCTCAATGAATCTGTCAATCCAAGGCAGTGTACAAGGCTATCTGCGGGAGAAGAAGTGAAACAACTATAACTTAGGTCAATCTAGGGCAACAAGTCTTATTGGTGGAACTGATTGTGTGGGGGGTTTTGGAACATTCCTATCTCTAAATTGCATAAATTAAATCTGAATCTAAGTTGCAGAATTGGAAACTAATCATTAAGCTGCAGAAATGAAGTCCTAATTACAATTGCGAGAATGAGACCTAATTATATTGCGGAATTAACGGTTGCGAGAATTGAAAGTCAGATCCTAATTGCGGAAAGGAAATCTAATTACTTTTGCAGGTAATGAAAGTTTAGATCTAATGTGGAAATAAAAACTATCAAAGTTCCGTAACGAGAAGGTTGTCAATCTTTTGTTCAGATTTTGACGACAAAACATAAAATGCGGGAAATTGCTTGAAAAACGGTAAATTCTAGAAATAACAATCTGAAAATAAAGTGGAAACTTTCTTGAAAGTAAGATTGCAACTAAAACTTTAAGCACAAGATTAATCTAAGCATAAATAAACTAATACTGCAAATATTGTCAACTATTTACAAGCAATTGACATAACAAGTTCTACAACTCATTCTGCTGCATGACAAAATCGAGAATAAAAACCTGCTTTGTTAGTCCTCCTCCTAGGTCTGGAAGTGGCCAACCTCTTTGTCCGAGAAGAAGGTGTAAGTCTCTCTCTTTTTCTAAATCTTAATCACATTCATTTACAAGTAATTTGAAATAGAAGCTGGTGCACTTTATTGATCAAAAGACATGATTACAAGAATTACTTTGAAAAGGCTATTACAGGACTATGTAGATCAATTTCTAGTTATACTCTGTATTTTCTGCTAGCTTCCTTACTCTATTTTCTACCTCTTTTTCTATCTACCTCGCTCAACCTGAACGGGAGCAATATTTATAGCTATCCTATGATCTGATTACAAACAAAGAATATCAAAAAGATCTAATCCTACAATGCTGCAACAAATTCTGGTTTTATCCTAGAAGAGGACTAAAACTTGATCTTTTCCTTAATGATGGCTTTGGTCGGCAATGACGGCAAAGACAGATGGAAGATATTTCTCTTTACTTTTTCCAACCTTTATTTCCCTTTTTCTGGCTTCAAAAATCGGTCAAAAGGTCAAAAACACATTATGTTCTTCATTTAGAAGATAAGTGGCTTCATTCCGAAGACAATGCAGTTTTCATTTCGAAGATACTGCATTCGCATTCCGAAGATACTGCATTCTCATTCTGAAGATACTGCATGCTTAATTCCGAAGATATCTATTCATTTCGAAGATATCTTGGTATGAACAAATATATGCTTTTCCATTGATTTCTTCTGCATCTCTCAGGTGGGTTATCTCCTAAGATCAAATTCTAATGGTCTTCATCCCTTTCCTCATGTGAATTCCATGCCTTGCTATTTATGGACAGTTGGTTGGAATTTACATGGGAAAGACCGATTTTCTTTGCATGACAACAGTTTGCTTGCACTGTTGCCAGATTTAGGTGAAGTAAATGCTTGAGACAAATCAAAATATGATTAGTGAAATGCTTCTATTATTCTAAGCATATCCCATTGTAGCAAATCATAGCAAAAAGAACACAAAACTATGCAAAAAGTTGTAAAATCAACATATAATATTTCAAATACATTGATCATGCAAAATGGTTAATATACAGCATATTAAATCAACTTAACTAACATATCAGATAAAACATAAGAGTTTATAGGCATTTTTAGTGTACAAAACATGTTATGATTGAGGCATTTCCAGGCCTCATCATTTTCCCCCAACTTATATTAATGCATGCCCTCATGCATTACATTGAGCTATGGAATCGCATATGTCCATGTTTAGATTCCATGACATGTAGAATAACTTCTTGCCTATGTAATACCCCCTATTTTCCTGAATGTTTTTGAGCCAATCTTCAAATTGTTCATCGAGCTGGGCATCTTCCTCAAAGTAGAATGGAACTGGAGTAATGATGGTTGGAGGCCTGAACCTGAGACCTATCCAGTTATGTTGCATGATCTGGATCAGTTGGACTACACCTTATGCTCTTCTTCTGGACCATTCTAGATTGATGGGGGAGATAGGTTCTCTTTTCCTCAAAGACATGGAAAGTTCATTCCATATGTCTCTGCATATCGACAATCTTTGGGAAGAAATTGTGATCACAGAAATTGTTAAATATGGCCACACAGTCCCTCAAATTGTTCAAGTACATTCTCTTAATATCATCCCTGTTCATCATTGAGAAGTGTTGTTGAGTGATATTTAGGTGATTTGGCTGGATTGCTCTGACTAACAACTCAGCCCTTGTTTCAATCACTTTATTCTGCCTTTTCTCGTGATCCCAATAAAGCTGATTTTGCAAAGTAGACATAAATGCTCTCAACTGAACATCTCCAATGTAGATTTGAGGATGAGAGTCAACTTCCTCTGGAATGAAGAAACTATGTAAAAACAGTTCACATAGGAGATTTTTCTGCTCAAAAGGACTGTTAAAATATGCTTCCAGAAAATCTTCAATAGTGTCCAATTTATAGGGAAGATTTGAAGTAATCCTCATGACCTGCCATCTGAGGTACTTTTCCTTCAAAATAAGGTTGTAAAACCTAGCTGGTCGTCTAAATTGGACTAAAAATTCAGCAATTTGACATAAGTCAGACACCTTTTCTTTCAATGCCTGAATTTCTGTGTCCTTGGCTTCTAGCTATTTTGCTTCCAATTTGAATTTTTTAGTTTTATTGGCAAGCTGTTCATATCTAAGCATCCAGCTAGCTATGTATGCATTGTACTGCTCTAGAGACACAGTATTAGGTGGTCTTACTATAGGGGGGATCCTAGGCAACAGATTTGTCTGAACTCCTTTTTCTGCCACTTCCACTAGTTGTTCATCTTTCAATAACTCTACTTGCACCCCCTTATTTGCTATTTCTATGGGGTTGTCATCAGATAGTATTTCTACTTGTACCCCCTTATCTGCTGTTTCTCATTGGAAGTGTAGCAAGTTGAAATGCGGGGACCTCGGTAGGAGTACTTACTTGAACATTTTCTTCGTTGTTGGGACTATTTTTGTGTTGGTGGCTCATTTTCAACATCCTCTGCAATATTCCTCACCATTTCTGAAGTATCTTCTGAACAAGAAGGCAATGCTTCAGAATAAGATGGTGTTGCTTCAGAATGAACAGGCACTTCTTGAGAATGAAGGAGTGTTATTTCAGGATGGACTCCCATGTCTGCTTCATCAGAATCATCTGCTCTTGATAAACCCAGAAGCAATTGAGCCAAATTATCTTCATCATGGGATATAGCTGGCTGTTTTTCAGATTGTGACAACAACAATTTTTTTAGTTCTGCCACTTCTGCTGAAGTTCTGCAATTTTTCTTTCTTGCATCTCAATGATGCTTTCTTTCTCTATGATCCATTTGGTCTATGTTTTGACAACACTTCTTGCTGCCCTCAGCTGCTCAGTGATGTCTTCCACTTCTATTTCTGCTTTAGAAGCTGATACAGACAAATCAGTTGTAGTTGGCTGCTCAACCAATATCTCTTCTTCTACAACAGGTTGTTCTTGTTTAGGAGGCTCTGTGAGACTATCTATAAGGATATCTACCATATCTATAGCTTTGTTGAACTGTAGCCGCTTCCAAACCAACTTGCTCAGTTTCTACCTCAGCTATCTATTCGGGGAATTCTGGAAAGTTGTCAGATATTGGTTGTATCTCTGTGACATCTGGGCTACTTGGTCTATCTTCTTCCTTCATGACCCGTTCTGCAGTTTCTTTCAAATGGATTCTTGTAGACCTCCTAGTTCCAGATGCAAACTTCTTCTTTTTGCTCTATTTTTTGGTGACAGCAGGGGTCATGGGGTCGATTTTAGATGCCTCTATTTCCCTTGTTTCACTTCTCTATTCTGACAAATCAGTTGCAGTTTCAGCAAACCGAACTTTCTTTTGTTTTTCTGCTCTGCTGCTAGTTCCAAATCCTCTTCTCTTTTGTCTCTTAACTTGTGAAGTTGAGGTTCAGGAGCAAGGTTTTCTGCTACTGCTGTGGGGTGTAGTTCTGTAACAGCTTCAGGGGCACCTTCTACAGCTTCTTCTACAGCATCCTCTGCAACATTTTTTATAGCAACTTCTACAATACTTTCTACAGCAGTTGTTTCCTCTTCTGCAGCAACATCAGCAGTATTTGGTTCTTCTTCTTCCTCACTTTCATCCCCAAAAATGACATCATTTAGGTTAGAGTAAAATCTGTCAAAACTCCTAGGGTTTCCTCTAAAATGGTGTTGGCAAACTAATTTGATGAGGCCATGATGGCGAAGGCTTCCTTTACCCTCTGATATCTTTTTGCCATGTTCTTTAACTCTTGATACGAGATACGGGGGAAGATTTACCCTAACTTCAGGTTGTTGTCTACCATGTCCGAGATGGTTTAAAATTCGTAGATGATGCCACGACAACAACACATACTTGCCCTTCACGAGGTCAAAAACTTAATCACCCAGGTGGCTACTTCATCCCGGGGTTCCTACAGGGTGGCCCTTTTTAACCCTTTGCATGTGTTGTTATGGGTTAAGTATTCGGGTTCTCTATCATTTTCTTCTACAAACTGATTAACTACATTTGCCAATGTGTTCTTGCCGAGATCTAGTAATTGAAATCCCTTCTAATGGCGGCTCTGTAATCGACTTAAAATTTTAGGGCTTACCTCAATAGACATGTCGTTGACATGTGCTCGGTTGTTTCTGAACGTATGGGCGAACATGCCAGCTAAATCTTTAGAAGACCCATTGAATTTATCCAGAAATGTCATAAACCCTCCGTCTTCAAAAATCTGCACAACTATCGGATTTTCTCGGAGGTAATTGGTATCTGCAGGCTCTGTTCTGATCTTTCGCCCCATTTTTCTCTGTTTAAAAATTGTACACTGCGGCTGCTGTTCTACTGCAGGATTTCTGGCTATTTTTTGTTGCAAATTTGCAGAGTTTTAAGTTAAAACCCTCGTTGCCCTATTTCTCGTCTTCTTCTTCGAAATGAACCGTATCCTGTGCACTGTACCTCGCAACACGTCTTCGAAAAGAAAGATGGCACACATTTCTACTTTTGCACTGTACACCTGTTTGTTGATAATTGCATGGATGTCCTTGCCGTCAGATCCACCTCATTAGTTTTGTAGATTCTCACGTGCATGTTAATTGACATTAAAAGCTGGTGGCATATGGTTGGTCATGTTCTTCGTATTTCCAATGAGTGCAAAAACAAACCATGTGTTGATTGACACGTGTCCCTTCCTCGCATGCAACTAAGAAAAAATCTTGATTTTGTCGTATCTTACCTTCTTGGATGCCACGTGGAAATGCTCTTTCCGAAGATTATAACTTATTGCGCAAACAAAATTTCATTCCGAAGATTATGACCTCATTTCGAAGACAGGTCTTCATTTCGAAGACAAATCCTCATTCCGAAGATTATGACCTCATTTCGAAGACAGGTCTTCATTTCGAAGACAAATCTTCTTTGCAAAATTTTCATTCGGAAGATAGATCTTCATTTCGAAGATCAATCCTCATTCGAAGATTAATCCTCATTTTGAAGATCAGGTTGTATTGTGAAAGTAAATCGTCATTCCGAAGACAGACCCCCATTCCAAAGACAGATCTTCATTTCGAAGACATATCTTCATTCCGAAGACCAAGTTTCATTCTGAAGACAAATTGTCATTCTGAAGACAAAGTTTCTTTATGAAGACAAAGTGCAACATTCATTTTTTTGTCATTCTGAAGACAATTTCATTTCGAAGATAATACAGCAGGTATTGTTTTTGGCATTCTTGTTCGGAAGATTAGGCAGAAATCAATATTTTCATTCTCAAAACATGTTTTTAAGTATGCCAACTCTTATGAATACCTTTTATGCTAATGGTTAATTGTCACATACTATATACCAATCATTTTACAATGAAGAAATGTAAGAAATATATACCGATAAAAACGAGTTAATGCCGAGTTTTTGAAGAATGGCTTGCTTTTGTTGATATTCTGCTGAGATTTTCTGCAACATTTCAAAACAAGTGCACTAGGTGAATTTGTACAATGATGGTTCAGAAATTTCTCAAGGTTATGCATGCCAGAAAACTGGTTTTCATGCACACCAACTCAGTAGTGCCTTAAGAAAAGGTTTTCACTATTGGGTTATTCATTTTTCTCTTTTTTTTTTTTTTTTTCTTCATTTTTTTATTTTTACCTCTCCTTTTCTCTTTTTTTTTTCTTTTTTTTTTTCTTGATCCTGACTATGCCCATGAAGGAATTTCATGATTTCCCCTGAAACCATGCCCATGAAGGAATTCATACTCAGAATTTATTCATCTTTTTGTTTTCTATTTTTCGATTTTTTTTTATTTTCTGTTTTTTCTTGAAATCCACTTGATCATGTTGATTGTTTTGAAGTGGAAGAAGGAATCTCTTCCACTGCTGTGTATCCAAACTATCAAGTTGCTTGCAAGAATTCTTCTTTAGTCGAGAGGTGTATGGTATACCCTGAGGCGATGTCCATTCACTACCAACTTTCTTCGTGACCCATCAATGGGGGATAAACGAGCTGCTCCATTGTTGAATACCTCTTCAATCCAGTAAGGTCCCAACCATCTAGTTTTCAGTTTTCCAGGGAAGTCTTCATATTGAGAATCGAACAGTAAAGCCCAATCTCCTTGTTGAAGTTTCCTCTGTTGAATGTGACTGTCATGCCACAACTTCCTCTGCTCCTGAATTACCTCAGTTTGGTGCAGAGCATCCAATCTAAGTTCATCCAATGCATTCAGCTACGAGAATCATGTACTGTCATGTACTGCGACAATTCAATTCCAATTTCCAGTCTTTGTGCGCAATGTTAGTAGCTCAAATTCAATAGGTAAGAGAGGCTTTTTACCAAAGACTAGTTCATAAGGTGTGAATCCAGTAGTGGACTTCCAAGTAGTATTGTAGGCCCAAAGCTGCTTGGGTAATTTGTCTAGCCAATTTTTCCTATGAAAAGCTACTTTTTTTGTCAAGATGCGTTCTAGTTCCCTGTTTGTTACTTCAACCTGGCCATTTGCTTGTGGGTGGTAAGGTGATGATTTCCTATGTTTGATTTCATACAATTATGTAAATGCTTTTATGACTTTGGATGCAAATTGGGGTCCTTGGTACTGTGGTGATAGACCGTGGAGCTCCAAATCTCTAAAAAATACGAGTATACGGGAAATCAGCGACCTTCTCTTCACGAGCATGTTTGAAAGCACGCACCTCTACCCACTTTGTCGGGTAATCGGTGCATACTAGAATATGCACCTTTCCTTGAGAAGGTGGATCAATAGGTCCTACAAAATCAAGCCCCCACCTCTCAAATGGTTCTAAAACCATTTGAGGCTGCGATGGCATCTCATTTGTATGAGTGGGTTTCCCCATTCTTTGGCATGCATCACAATGCACGATGTACTTTTTCACATCCTTGTGAAGAGATGGCCAATAATATCCTATCCCCAAGATTTTTCTAAGCGTGCTTTTTACGGAATAGTGTCCACCGAGGGTTCATCATGACAAGCTCTAAGGATATCATACACTTCATCCTTTCGGATGCACCTACGTAACACATGGTCAGGACTGCACTTAAAAAGCATACCCTTAATCCATTCAAAAGAAGAACTCTGTTTGATCAATTGTTTTTTCTGTTTTGAAGTAAAATGTGGAGGAACTTTCCACTGTGACCAAATAATTGGCTATATCTGCAAACCAAGGTGATTGAACTGATATAGCAAATAGTTTTTCATCGGGAAAAGTGTCATCAACTAATTCCCCTTCATCCGTAGTTCCGCAACCTAGACAAGAAATCTGCCACAACATTAGCTTTTCCTGGTTTGTTGATTATGGTGATATCAAATTCTTGCGGCAACAACAACCAACGAATAATTCTTGCACTTACCATAGGTTTATTCATCAAATACTTAATGGTTGTATGATCTGTGTGAATAAATATTTGATAACTTTGTGATATAATGCCTGAATTTGTTGATGGCATAAATTCTTGCTAGGAATTCTTTCTCAGTTGTTGTATAATTTTTCTCTGCTCCTGTCAAGTTCTTGCTAATGTTGTAGATGGTATAATGTTCACCATTATCAATTTGTCCTAATGCTTTGCTCCAATTGTTGTATTGGAGGCATCGATCTGAATGTGAAATGGTAATGTCCAATTAGGTCCTCCGAGCACAGGTGGAGTTATCAATTTCTCTTTCAAAGCTTCAAATGCTTCCTGACATTTTGCGAGTCCGGGAGAATTCAGAATCTTTAGTCAATAAGGCAAACATAGGAGTGGCTATTGTACTAAAGTTGGGAATAAACCTGCGGTAAAAACCAATGTGTCCTAGGAAGCTTCGACATTAGTACGAGTTTTAGGAGGAAGGAGATTCTTGATAATTTCAACTTTCTTTGGATCAACTTGGATCCCTTCGGGAGAGATGTGATGACCAAGAACTATCCCTTCCTTCATCATCATGAAGCATTTATCTGGATTTAAGGATAAGTGGTATGTTTCACGGCGAGTTAAGACTTTGTCAAGATTTTCCAATGTAAAATCAAAAGTTTGTCCACATCCTTGTGAAATCATCCATGTAAATTTCAACACTTTTGGTGGTCGGATCAGCAAAAATTGCTAGGACTCGCTCGCTGAAAAGTTGCTGGGGCATTACACAAACCAAAAGGTAAAACCCTATAGGAAAATGTTCCCCATGGACATGTAAAAGTTGTCTTTTCTTGATCTTCAGGTGCAATATGAATTTGATTATATCCACTAAATCCATCAAGAAAACAAAAGTATCTTTTCCGGCAAGAGTATCTAACACTTGATCTATGAAAGGTAATGGAAAATGGTCTTTGTATGTCACCTTATTCAATTCTCTATAGTCTACACATACTCTCATTTTTCCATTTTTCTTAGGAACTATTACCAATGGAGAAACCCATTGGCTATCGAAAATTGGGTAAATGAATCCTACTTCCAGGAGTTTTTCAATTTCTTCTTTCACAATATCTCTTAAGGCGGGATTCAATCTTCTTTGAGGTTGTCTGATGGCTTGACTTCTTCGAGTATAGATTCTATGGGTACATATATCGGGATGAACTCCGGACATATCTTTGTAGTTCCAAGCAAAAGCATGAACATGCTTACGCAAAACAACTATCAATTTTTCTTCCTCTTCCCTAGTAAAGTTGGTTGTAGATGTTCAAAAATTTGCCTGGCTGGACTTCTATTTGTTTTGTATTTAGAAGGACTGAATTCACTCCTTCATATTTGGTGTTTAAGGGATTAAGAGGACATTACTGAGATGGGAGAAACGAAGCAGTTTCTGTTTCATTGCTGCTTGAGGGAAGCATATCTTGTATGGAGCAGTGAGAAGGAAAAATCAGATGATGGTGCCATCCATGTGGTAGTGAAACAGAGTTTCCCTGTGATAGCATAGATGATTCATCTTCAGATTTTTGATTCTCCTCATTACTTATCAATTGTTGGATATTTGTTGCTTCCCCTTCTAAACCTTGTTCATGCAGAACATTCATCAGGATTGTTTCATTTTCTAAGTTTTACGTGTCATTGAGGTCTTATGTGTGTTCTCTTACTACTAAGGTAGCTAGTGTAGAAATGACCTCTTACGGTTCTTCATCGAGTCGAGAAAACCATAACCGACCTAAAAATTTGCTAGATGGTTTTGCGGGGAGGATATAAAGAAATTTGTTTCAGCTCAATACCATTTGAAATAGTCATATTTCCAGATCTGCAGTCTATGAAGGCTGTTGCAGTTGCAAGCCAAGGTCTTCCCAAAATAATGGGATATCCATGTGCTGAATTTCTTGGTTGTAAAACCAGAAAATCTGCAGGGAATTCCCAAGAAGAAACTCCTATAGGGACATCTTCAATGATTCCTTCGGGTTTTGCAAGCTGACCTATCGGCCATTTCTAAAGCTGTAAATGTGGGGCTGAGATGTTTGAGCTGTAATTGTTCCATTGTATCTTTAGTCATGACATTTATTGCGGCTCCTAGATCCACTAAAACATTTGATATTGATACTTGAACCTATGGTGATTGTGATAAGCTGGGCTTCTGGATCACTATACTTTGGAGGTAGTAGTTTTCCAGATAAGAGATCAGCTATCTTCCCTTCAACCTGCATAGTCTTGGGGAATGCTTTCTTCTTTCTTCCTGCTCTTTTAATGCACAAATTTTGGATAGTACTGTTAATTTCTGGTATTTCCTTAATGGCTTGCAATAAGGGTAATGAGATAGTCAACTTTTTGAGTTCTTTGACCAATTCTGACTCAGAAATTTTTGGTATTGCATTAAGTCTTTCAGGATATGGAACTATCCTTGGTAATTGTTACGCTTGTGTCTCTTTTTCTATTGTTGGATCCAATTTTTCTGTTTCTATTGTTGGTTGGATTCTCTCTGGTTACGATGATTCTTGCTTTTCATTATCTTTGATTTCCATTAAAAGCTGGTTCGGGTACAACTTTCCACTGAACGGAGTTGGATATCGCTACAATCAAGAACATTAATTTCAATATTTTCTTCGACTTGACCACATAGACAGGAGGTGTCTGTCTTACACTATTTGGATTAGTGATTGGTTGAGGTGGCAATTGAGGTTGTTTCACTTGCTTGTGTTTGCTGTTGTTTTTCTTGAAAATTTTGATTAGGTGCGAGGCAACAAATCCTTGAGTTTGACCTTGATTCCTTTCTTTGCCTTGGATAGGAGTTGGTATTCTTGATTCCACTTGTGGTTGGTTTTGCACCCAATGTGGATTAGTCGATTCTGATTCCAAGCTAGATTGTTTTGATTCCATGAGGGGTTGTTTTGATTCGATTCCAGGCTGGGTTACTCCAATTTGATTGTGGCCATTCTTGGGAATTTGTCCATTGAGGATAATTCCAAGGACGTTGGGGTGGTTATGATTGTCCCCAAGGCATAGTACCAGGATTATGCCCCCAATTTGTAGGAAAACGAGGGGGATTTTGATATTGAGAGAAATTCCCCCCTTGTTTTGGTCCAATATAGTTGAGTTCCTCGATCTGGTTTTCTAACACAGTTTTGAGTTGTGGTAGCGGGTGGCATTGATCAGTTGAATGCCTTTTTGAACAGATACTACAAATGGATGAGATAGATGTTTTATTCAAAGGACATTCCTACAAAGCATGTTTACTTCTACATCTTGGGCAATAAATTGCCAAAGGTTCTGTGTTTTTAGCTTTTGCAGAGATTTCCCCTAAAGTAGTGTTTAGATGCACTAGGATATCGGTTTTGAAATTTGCAAGTTCCTCTATCAGGTCCTTTACATCAGTGCCATTTGTGCAACTTTTTCTTCTTCTCTGCTTAGTGCGAGAGTAATTCCTCGTAGAGATCCATAATTTCCTCATTATTGAGAGTGGTTACATCCCCTTTTCCCATTAAATCCAGAACTTCTCTGGATTCATCTTGCAATCCTCTCAAAAAGATAGTTTTACACAATTATGGTTCTACTAGTCCACATCTCCTTTGAACAAAGGAGAACCTATCAAGATAATCTTCCAAGGTCTCATCATCTTCCTGCTTGATTCTAAATAACTCATCTTTTCTATTCCTTACACGGCAGTATTCTCGATATTTGTCTAAAAAGACGGTCTCCATTTGATCCCGGGTTCTTATGGAATTTGGCTCTAAGCTCATGAACCGGCGTAATCTTTGAATCCTTGAGAGTTGAGGGAAAAACCTTAAGTTTTTTATTGTCATTTATATAATCATAGGTCGACACACTACCTTGAATTCAAACAAAAGCGATCGGGATCTTCGGATACAACACCTCGGAAGGTTGGAAGTGCGAAGGTGAAATGGTCTTCATGGGAGAGTTTTGTGTTGGATTCGGATGAATAGGATATTCAAATGTTCTGGATGGTTGGAGTATATCCTGATCATCCCCTTCATTATGAACATAGCCATGCTGGCCATCTGCATTGCCTCCTTACTGCCATAGTTTCTTGTTTCCTAGGAGAAGTTAAAGCTTTCCAAATTGTTCTCTCAAGAGGTCCAAGCTTCTCTGTTGATGAGTCTGATGAATTATCTTCCTTAAGATATTCTGTTGATAAAATTGGTGATTTTCCTTTCTCAAAATGTTCTACTGATGGTGAGACTGGTGATTTTTCTATCAATCTTTCAGGTAGTTCAAACACAGGTGATTCACCCCTTAGGCGTGAAGATCTCCTTAATGGGACAAGCCAGGGGATCCTTTGGAGTATCCCTAGACTTACTCATTCATGTTTACTCCTAAATGACATAAATTAAGTCAATAGTTGTTATCTTACTCTGCTGTTATATTCAGATTTTAACTTGAATGTTCATAGTTTAGTCTGATTACAGCTATTGGACTATTTGTTTTCTTCTGACAACACTATTCCCCGACAACGATGCCAAAATGATGCGTAGTCGTTATACCATCATTAATTCTCAATGAATCTGTCAATCCAGGGCAGTGTACAAGGCTATCTGCGGGAGAAGAAGTGAAACAGATATAACTTAGGTCAATCTAGGGCAACAAGTCTTATTGGTGGAACTGATTGTGTGGGGGGTTTTGGAACATTCCTATCTCTAAATTGCATAAATTAAATCTGAATCTAAGTTGCGGAATTGGAAACTAATCATTAACTACAAAAATGAAGTCCTAATTACAATTGCGAGAATGAGACCTAATTATATTACGAGAATTAACGGTTGCGAGAATTGAAAGTCAGATCCTAATTGCAGAAAGGAAATCTAATTACTTTTGCAGTAATGAAAGTTTAGATCTAATGTGGAAATAAAAACTATCAAAGTTTTGTAACAGAAGGTTGTCAATCTTATGTTCAGATTTTGATGACAAAACATAAAATGCAGGAAATTGCTGAAAAACAGTAAATTCTAGAAATAACAATCTGAAAATAAAGTGGAAACTTTTCTGAAAGTAAGATTGCAACTAAAACTTTAAGCACAAGATTAATCTAAGCATAAATAAACTAATACTGCAAATATTGTCAACTATTTACAAGCAATTGACATAACAAGTTCTACAACTCATTCTGCTGCAGCAAAATCAGAATAAAAACCTGCTTTGTTAGTCCTCCTCCTAGGTCTGGAAGTGGCCAGCCTCTTTGTCGAGAAGAAGGTGTAAGTCTCTCTATTTTTCTAAATCTTAATCACATTCATTTACAAGTAATTTGAAATAGAACTGGTGCACTTTATTGATCAAAAGACATGATTACAAGAATTACGTTGAAAAACTGTTACAGGAAGCAGTCAATTTCTAGTTATACTCTGTATTTTATGCTAGCTTCCTTACTCTATTTTCTACCTCTTTTTCTATCTACCTCGCTCAACCTGAACGGGAGCAATATTTATAGCTATCCTATGATCTGATTACAAACAAAGAATATCAAAAAGATCTAATCCTACAATGTTGCAACAAATTCTGGTTTTATCCTAGAAGAGGACTAAAACTTGATCTTTTCCTTAATGATGGCTTTGGTCGGCAATGACGGCAAAGACAGATGGAATATATTTCTCTTTACTTTTTCCAACCTTTATTTCCCTTTTTCGGCTTCAAAAATCGGTCAAAAGGTCAAAAACACATTATGTTCTTCATTACGAAGATAAGTGGCTTCATTCGAAGACAATGCAGTTTTCATTTCGAAGATCGCTCATTTAGAAGATCTTTGCATTCTTCATTTCCGAAGATCGCTCATTCAGAAGATCTTTGCATGTCCTTCATTCAGAAGATATCTGTTCATTCAGAAGATATCTTGGTATGAACAAATATATGCTTTTCCATTGATTTCTTATGCATCTCTCAGGTGGGTTATCTCCTAAGATCAAATTCTAATGGTCTTCATCCCTTTCCTCATGTGAATTCCATGCCTTGCTATTTATGGACAGCTGGCTGGAATTTACATGGGAAAGACTCGATTTTCTTTGCATGACAACGGTTTGCTTACTGCTGTTGCCAGATTTAGGTGAAGTAAATGCTTGAGACAAATCAAAATATGATTAGTGAAATGCTGCTATTATTCTAAGCATATCCCATTGTAGCAAATCATAGCAAAAAGAACACAAAACTATGCAAAAAGTCTGTAAAATCAACATATAATATTTCAAATACATTGATCATGCAAAATGGTTAATATACAGCATATTAAATCAACTTAACTAACATACCAGATAAAACATAAGAGTTTATAGGCATTTTTAGTGTACAAAACATGTTATGATTGAGGCATTTCCAGGCCTCATCACCTAGGTCCTCCATTCTACTCTATGGCTTACTTCTAGGTCATTTCATATTTTTCAATGATATGTCTCAAAGTGATGGCATGGTCTATTGTTGAGTGTTTTGGTCTAAAATCTACTTGTCGTTTTCTCCTCTTTCCTTGTCAAAACCCCATTCTAAGATTATTAATCATTGTCTAGTCATATGATACTTCAAATACTTAGGCTTATGGGACCTATGAGATAATTGTTATGTATTATAAAAAGACGTTATTTAAATATGTAATGGTTATTATTTAGGAGTTACTAGCTCAACTCCCCACTTGCATATGGATGGAAACCCTTGAGCATTAGGGTTAGGGTAGTCAAAATATTTAAAATAACTAAGGGGACAAGAGAAGAGGCATCTCATATTTTGATTGTATCGAAGCTCTAATGCTAAGGAGGTTGCCCCCTTAAAGAGGCTTGCAATTCTATAATGTGTTCTTGTTTTCTATAATATAATCTACTATATTTGGCAATATTGTTAATTTTATGCTTAATTTTTGTTAGTATTACAATATTGTGTGGTTGTGCTTTTATTTTGCTGCAAGGTTCCTAATAAGTGGTATTAGAGCACTTTCTAGGTAGTTCTTGTCCCACCATAGTGCAAATAGTTCTTGTCCTACCATTCCGACTTATTAGGTATAATTTTTCTTTGTTTTTATTTTTCTACTTATTACCCTAAGAAAAATTGAGCCATTTTTTTTTCTATTTTAATTAAATAGGTTAGAAACTTGTGTTAGGGCTTTTAAAATATCATGGAGTTATCATTATTGTTAAGCTAGATTTCCCATAAACCACCTAGTGAAGTGAGGAGTGATTAGACTCCAATACCCAGGCCTTAGACAACACCTTTATATGAACTCGAGCTTCCACCTACCTTCGGGTATATAGGGAGACCCCTAGGTTTAGGATACACCTTTAGCCATAGGAAGCTTTTCAACCATGTATCTATCTGTAGTGCACCAAGCACAACACTTAGAAATATTACCCTCTTGTACTGTTAGAGAGGTGGATAATTCCCTCAAGGGTATGTGTGGAACCCTCGAGTGGTGGCTAAAAATATTGGTCCAAGCATTATCGTTTGTCATTGTGATTTAATAGAGGGCTATGGAAAATACACACACCTTGGCATAGAGTTATGTTATTTTAGCCATATGTCAAATCCTAATATAGGCCATTAAATTTCAAAAACCCTAACCACATATTTGAGCATACTAAGGAGACCACCTATCACATAATTTCCTAAATTGTAACCATTCTTAACTGATAAAATAACTATTGGGGGTTAGTAACAATTGAGAATAATGTCAGATAGGGTAATTGTTAGTAACAGTCAAAATAGGGTCTATCAGGGCAGCTGTCAATAATAATTGAGAACGGTGTCAAACAAGGTAGTTCTCAATAATAGTCAAAACAAAGTCTACTAGGATAGTTGTTAGTAATAGTCAAAAATAGTGTTAGATAGGGCAGTTATCAATGATAGACAAGATACAGTCTAACAAGGTAGTTGTTCATAATAGACCAAACAGTAACAAATAAGGTAGTTGTCGAGAAACAAGGAAAAAAGCCATCTTTCTAGGTGAAGAAAAGCTTTCGAAAACAAATGACACTTGACTAAAAAGACTAGGATGCTAAAAATTATCATTTTGAAACCTAGTCTATTGTGATCATATTTTTGAACTAATTGTTTTGATATATAGCACCCAAACACTTTTTCTAAACCATTATGAAGTATAGTAACTAGTAATTCAACACTTCTATTTTTAGTAAGGTAGTTTAAGTAGTCCAAATCACAAGTCCATAGCTCAAGGAACTAGGGGATCCATGAGGGAGATGAAGCAAAACCAATTGAATGACTAGATAAGGCTATTAAGTCAATAACTTACTAACCTACAAAACCAATTTGGAGATGAAATTAAACCATTGAAAGATTATATGCATTTTTTGAAATCTAAACAGATCAAACTAAAAATGAGAATTGAGGAGAAATTCCATGAGGTTAAAGGGCGTTTAAAAGAAGCCACTCATGTACACCAACATATTAATAGTGCTAGAATTGAAGGAAAGGTTGGAAGTTTGGGACATATGGAAGAGGATGTACACAATGCTCTTTTTAATAATAATACCCCATATAAAATGCCCATGTTAGACTTCCCCAAGTTTAATGGAAAGGACCCTGATGGTTGGTTGTGTCGAGTAAATCAATGTTTCAAGCTCCATAACATACCCCGATACTTATGGATCACCATGGTATCCTTTAGTTTTGAGTTTGAAGCCCTTCAATGGTATTAGTGGATGCAGCATATGATGCTTGACCTTTCTTGGGAAGAATTTGAAACATAACTACTCACTTGTTTTGGTTCCAATTTGTATGAGGACTTTATAGGATCATTAAAAAAAATAAAGCAAACCTCTAATGCTTATGACCATTAGACTTAGTTTGAGAAGTTGGCTAATCAGACAAGGGGTTTGAGTGAAGGATTTTCAAAGTTTTTTTATCAATAGGTTGAAGGATGATATCAATGCAAAGGTAAAAATATTGCAATCCATGATGCAAGCAATAAGGTTGGTTAGGCTAGCAAAGGAAAAAATTACTACTTAGAGGTATTCATCTAAATTTCCACAAGCCAAACCCCTATTTCCATCCAAGATCACATCAAATCCAAAAAAAAAAATCAACAATTAAGCAATTGACTAGGGAGGAAATGGATGCCCATAGAGCACAAGGGTTATGTTATAATTGTGATGAGAAATATTCTTCAAGGCAAAAATATGTACAACAAAAATTTTATTTGCTAAATGTCCATGATTCTATGGTAAAATAAGTACATGAAGAAGTCAAACAATAGGAAGAAGAGCATGAGGATGAGGCTGAAGCACAAGAAGAACCACAACCAAAGATTTTAGTTCATGCACTTCCAAGAATATCGACCCCTAAAACTATGAAGGTAGTGGGACATTTCAAGAGGTAAAGAATTATAGTTCTTATTCATTTGGGTAGGTATGCATAATTTCATTGATCCCTAGTAGCTAAGCAAACAAACTACTACATACATTCTTGCAATTCTTTTGAAGTCATGTTATTAAATGGAGGAACGTTACCTTGTAAAGGGAAATGATGGAATGTTAAGCTAAAGATAGGGGGTTTTAAACTTAAAACTGGTATGTTTGCCCTTCTATTAGGATGCAATGTTGTTTTGGGGGCACAATGGCTTTGCACCTTGGAAAAAAGAGCCTAGAATTTTGTCGAACTTTGGATGCAATTCACCCAGAATGGGAGGCCATACACTCTTTATGGCTCACTCGCAGGATCCACTCTAGTCATCAATTCAAGTCAACTGGAGAAACTATTAAAAAATGCACACATGGGGTAGTAGCCTAGTTTGCAATCTAGCCACAAAATACTAAAGTAGACAAACAACCAGGGCATTCACAGCTCCTTTTGAATAAACATAATTCTATCTTTGTGGAGCCCAAGGTATTACCTCCACATCATTCCCATGATCATGCATTACAATTGGTACCAAGGAGCTTTCCACCTAACATCTGACCTTATAGATACCCTTATATGCAAAAATCCAAAATTAAAAATATGGTTCAGTCCTTATTCTTCAAAGGTACTATTGGTGAGGAAAAAATATGGGTCATGGTTGTTGTGTGTAGACTTTCATGAACTCAATAAACTCACCATTAAGGATACATTTTCTATTCCTATAATTGGTGACTTGTTGGATGAATTACACACCACCAATGTTTTGTTCTAAGTGGGTTCTCCACTCTAGATACCATCACATAAGGATCAAGGACAAAGACATTCCAAAAACTACATTCAAGACTCATGAGGGTCATTGAAATTTTTGTCATTATTTTTGTCCTAACTAATGCATCTTCCACCTTATAGAGCCTCATGAACAATTTCTTCCGCTCATTCCTTTACAAGTTTATTTTTATCTCCTTCGATAACATTCTCATCTATAGTCGCACTTGGGAAAAGTACCTACAACATCTAGACCAAACTTGGCAACTATTGTAGGACCATCAATTATTTGCCAAATAATCCAAATGTTCTTTTTGAATGAAGGAGATCAAATATTTGGGGCATATTGTTTTGTAGGAGGGAATTAAGGTTTAACTCGAAGAAAATTAAAACCATACAAAATTGGCCTAAGCAACAAACTCTGAAGGTGCTTCGGGGATTTTTGGGCCTCACTGGATACTATCGATGATTTGTCTAGGGTTATGGAAAAATAGCAGTCCCACTAATTTCCATGTTAACCTGCCATTATTTCAACACAAGTGTTAGCCACTCCTGATTTTTCCAAACCATTTACAATTGACAATGATGCATCGGGCCATGGCATTGGTGTAGTATTAATGCAAGAAGGGTGACCCCTAGCTTTCACTAGTAAGGCCTTGTCAAGAAAACAAATTGAGGAATTATTCTTATAAAAAAAAAATGATGGTCATCCTCCATGCTATCAATCATTGGCGACCTTATCTCATGGGGAGACTTTTTTCTATTAAAGTGGATCATCAAAGTTTGAAATATTCTTTGGAATAATAGGTATCTACTCCAACAAAACAAAATTGGGTTTCAAAATTGTTGGGGTATGATTATGATATTATTTACAAGAAAATGAATGAGAACATAGCGATAAATGCCCTCTCACATCAATTTGAGGATCATAACACATTGTGTGCCATCTCTTCCCCACTTCTCCAGTGGGTCTCCCAACTTCAAGAAGTAACCAAAGACTCATCCTTGTAAACTTTAAGGGAGCAGCTCTAAAGGGAACCCAATTTACATGCTAGATATTCATGTGATGGACAGTTGTTAAGATACTAAGCTTGCATTGTGGTTCCTAAAAAGTCATTTATACATGATGATATCATGAAGGAGATGCATGCTTCACCCACAGTATAGGCTATTCAAGCTATTGAAGACATGTAAGTGAGCTAAACAATCATTCTATTAGGGAGGAATTAAAAAATACATCCAAACTTTATGGCAGAGTGTGAGTTATACTAACGGATGAAAGGAAAAGTGGTTCATACTCTAGGCACTCTCCAACCTTCACCAATCCTCGAAAATGTATGGATTGGTATTTCCATTGATTTTATTAAAGGACTTTCTAAATCGAGGAAAAAATAATCATTCTTGTGGTAGTGGACCGTCTCTCGAAGTATGCTCATTTTTGTTCCCTTGTCCATCCTTACCATGCCTCCACCATTACCCAAATATTAATGGGCTCTATATTTAAACTCCATGGTATGTCAAAATCCATTGTGTCTAACAAAACCCCACTTTCATAGGTCTTTTTTGGCAAGGACTGTTTAAACTATAGGGAACGCAACTAAGAATGAGCTCAGCCTACCATTTGCAGACTTATGGACAAACCAAAATTGTCAATAAATGCTTAGAAACCTACCTTCGTTGTTTTACTTCCAAGCACCCAACATAGTGGGCTAAGTGGCTTCCATTGGCTGAATGGTGGTACAACACTTCATTCCACACAGCCTCCAAGATTACTCCTTTCAATGTAGTTTATGGGTACCTACCTCCATCGTCCTATTTTTATGTTCCAAGAAAATCCAAAGTTCAACCAATAGATGCAACACTTCAAAAATGTGTCCAACTCTTATAGTAGTTGAAGGACAATTTGTGAAAGGGAAATATTTTGGATGGGATCATAATAGCTCATGAAGTAATGCATTCAACAACTTCTAGAAAAGAGAGCAATGATCTTAAAATTTGATATGAATAAAGCCTATGATAGGGTTAAATGGGATTTTCTTTTTGCAATATTAAAAAAGTTTGAATTTAAGAGAAAAGGATCAACTAGATTAAAGCTTGTGTTTCTACAACATCATATTCAATGCTAGTCAATGGGCTAGTATCATAATCATTTAATGCCAAAAGGAGTCTTAGACATGGAGATCCTCTTTCACCGTATTTTTTTATTATTATGGTAGAGGTATTAAGAAGGAATTTGAAGAAAGCATACAAATATGGACTAATAAGCAGACTTAAGGCTAGTAATAACCTTGAAAACATCATCCGTAAAATATTTGTATATGATACAACCCTTTTTAGGAGGGCAAGGAAAAACGAGGCCAAAGCTTTGAATAACTTATTAAAGAGATATGAAGGAGCGTCAAGGCAAAAAGTTATTAGGATAAAATCCAACAAATTACTTTCTAAACACTCCAACTAGAATCAAAGCAAGGATATGCACGTTACTACAAATGGAGGTAAACTTACCAGCAACATATCTAGGGATGCCCTTATTTTAGGGGAGAATGAGGATAGAATTGTGGGATCTAGTTATAAGTTAAGAAAGATCATAATAAACTATTAACATGGAAATGTAGATGGTTTTGTTATTGTTAGTAGGAAGAGTACAACTAATTAAGTTAGTTTTCCAAGCAATTTGAACATATTATGTCCTTATAGATTATGCTAAAATCAGTAGAAAAAAGATTAATCTATATTATAAGGTCATTTTTATGGTCATGTTTACTTGATAAAATAAAATTTCTTTTGGTGAAATGGAACAAGGTGCATGATGATAAAACTAGGGTAGGTCTCTCTTTAAGAGTTCTTATAGATGCAAACTTAGTTGTAAGGGGAAAAGTAATTTGGAGATTGCACAAAGAGAGTCAAATGCAATAAGTACATTGAGCACAATGACCCAAGCTTAATCTTTATTGCCTTCTCACTATTAGATGGTTTTGCACTATAGAACGGTCTAAAAAAATGAAATGATCTAGTGATTAAAGGCCTATGATTAAAGGTCTAAGATGCGTGGTAAGAATTGGAAAAATAGTTTCTATTTGGATGGATTCTTGGTGTGATAAAAAACCACACAACCTAGATCTAATTTGGAAACCATGGATGAGATTACATCAAGACAAATATGATGATAGAGTTTCAAACATTACGTACAAATATCGGGAAGGAAGATACAAATGGAAAGAAAGTTTTTTTTAAAGTATATCAGACATTAATGTTAGGAGGTCGTTGTTGGGAAGCAATTGAGTAGAAAGATAACAATGATTATTTCGAGAGGAGTTCAGATAAGCTAATTTGAGAGTTGAATAGCTCGAGAGAATGCACAACAAGAAGCAGATATAATGTAAAGCACCAATAAAATAGGAATATCGCAAGAATATAGGGAGATGTTTGAGATAGCCCAAGCATTTCAAAAGTCAAAATATTTATATGGCTAGTAGGTCATAAGTAAATCTTATCATGGGAGATAACCTAATGAAAAGTGGTTTTCACGACCCCTCATAATGAGTTCTATGTAAAAAGAAGTGTATAGACCATCTCTTGAGACAATATTAAATAGTCACTGTACAATTGTCTGAAAACTATGGCAATGTATTTTTAATATGTTTGGTATATGTATGGTGATGGATAACAAAATTGAAGAATGGTTAAAGCAATGACAAAGCACTTTTAAAAGTGAGGTGTTAAAAACAATTTAGAATATACAATATTTTGGACTATATGGTTAAAAAGGAACAAAATAATATTTAAAAGAAATCAATTTAAAGGCAAAGAAAAGAAATACCTTAATCTTGACGCTGAGAGACTTTATGGATGGAGTCAAGTCATCAAATGAAATAATGACGTTAGATTTAAGAGAAACAAAAAGAAGACAAAGAATACAAAGTGGAAACCACCAAAATTGGAATTGGTCAAATTAGATTTTAATAAAGCATCTAAAGAAAATTTAGGACCGAAATAAAAAATAATTACAAATAACAAAGAAAAAAAATTGACAACTAAATTGTAAATATAATATGAATAGAAGGCGAAATACATGCAATCTTGGGAAAAGCAAAGGCCCTATAGAACATAGAAAAGATCATTCTGAAAATACAAAACTTTGCTACAAAGTTCAAAGAAATCAAGTTAACCAATAGAAAAGCTTTAATTAGAGGATGTTAGAATTAATATAATGTGCAGTAATGTGCACTATGCCTTCCTTGACACTTGTCAGTTTCACTTGACAAGTGTCATGTGTTTCATATAGGCTTATGTCTATATATTGTAACCATTTGTATCAATAAAACAATCCCATCAGTTTTACTCCCTACATTTGGTATCAGAGCAGGCTTTCCCTGCCCTGTGAAACCCTTGAGGGGGGATTTCCCTCATGAAAATCCTCCCTCCCCCCTCATTTTTTTTCCTTTTGGCCATTTTTTTAAAATTGAGGGAGTATGCTCTCCATATTTGATGGATCAGAAACCAAAATTTTTCATGGCTGCCATTTTTTTTAGTTATAGTTTTTTAGGGTTTGCAAAATGGTGCCATCATTAACGACATCCAACATTACAGTAGATTCAAGATCTTGAGATGGAGCAGCTTGAAACCAAGATCGTGTTCAGGTGGCCAAGCTTTTTTAAGCACCACCATTGAATCAATTAGGGGGCTGAATTTTTTTCTCCCCGTTGAGGTGGCTATTTCTGGGGCAGATATGGTCTTTGTGACGGCAGGGATGGATGGTGGCACTGGCACTAGCACTGGAAGTGCACCTGTGATTTGCCAGATGATATTCTTCGAACTGGATTCTGAAGCGCGGGACCTCCGACTCCCGCTTTCATGCCACCATGCTGCTGAAGACCGCTTCGAGGAAGGTGCTCGAGCGGTTCGTCGAAAACATCAACAACGACTTGATGGAGGGACTGTTGGAGCTGTTGACGGAGGAGGTGAGCACAGTCCCCTTTAACAACTAGTGGTTTCAGAGGCGGCGAACGGAGAGCAAATGGAGATGCTCATGGGTGCGATTAACCTGTGACTGCGATAGGTATGGTGTGATCTGCATCGCTGGCGAATGGGTTTGCATCAAAATGCCCTCAGTTTAAAAATATGCCAAGCACGTTGTTCCGCATTCATCGCCTATGATTACCATTTTTTTCGTGATGATGCCAATGGGATTGTAGAAGGATCTATTGCCCGCCTCGAACATCGAGCGTTTAACAAACGAAACCTGAGAGGGCACTGATTGTGCGGGTTGAGGACGAAGTAACCCTGTGTTGATTTCAAAGAGCAAGAGGACTTACTCATATACAATATGTTGCGGTAACAGCTATACTAGACGAGTTCATCGACACGGAGGTGCAGATCTAGTCTATTGTCATGATCGAAGAGGACGTTTGTTTGTTTGTTTGGCGGGATGTGACTCGAAGGACAGTGTAGAAGGGAAGTTTTTTGTTCAGATTGTTGTTCGTCGTTAGATTCAGCACCAGTAGAGCGAGATCGGGGAACTGGACTTCATCTTGTTCATGGTGCGATATTGACCTGCGCGAGGCGCTGAGAGGCGGCCTTTTGCGGCGTAATTCTGCGAGCGCTTGCAGACGGTTTTGCGCCATGGAGAAATGCCTTTGTATAGACAAGGCGATGCATGGGTGTCCATTTTTTTTGCTACTATATTTTTTATTTTGCACGAATTCATCTCTGGAAGCGGTAGCCTGGTGCACTTGATCGTATCTTCTGTCGCAGCCCGACGACAACCGACAGAACTTTTTTAAACTGTGGAATGAATATATATTTTTTGCTGGTGTCTGCTAAATTTCTCCAAGCGGTGCAGATTGAAAGTTTTCTGACGTGCGAATCCTGACTCCCGCGCCATTGATTGCTCGCTGAGTGCATAGTATTGAAAGTCTTAAGTTGGAAGTAGCCATTGTAAGTGGATGTTTTGCATGAAGACGTGGAGAGAGCCACTACTGCTATGGAGACATGGATGTTTTGCTGTTATGGAGAAACGAAAGGAGCTATGTGGTGCTCGTCCACGTGGCGGCCATGGCAGTGTGTCGGAAGCTTAGGGAAAAGGAAATGTAGGTTATGAATATGAAGCGGAAGATACAGCGGCGTCCACCCCGTCGACGACAACGAAGGCAATTTTAATGAAAGTCGAGTTGGTGTGCACCGAATTTTTTGTCAGATCTAAAAATACAGCGTGGCATCCGAGAGTGTTTTTGTGTTGAACACGTGCCATCCGCCATCGCGAGGAGAAATGGTTCCGGCTGGAGTACATCTATGGGAAACTCCGTCATCGAGGTGAGTTAGCCCATCACAGCCGCCGTTGCGGAGGTCCCCGCGTCGATGCCCAGCGACGTCAACATCATGAGGTAGCCCTCAAAGACTTTGACTTACCCTCATCTTAAACTTTATCACAAGCGTTCAATATGAGCGTGTCTGTGTCCGTGTCGATATGAGGCTATAAAATAAAAGAACGAGGTTATAAGTCTTTTAAAAATTTCAAAGATAGATAGCCATTGTAATTCACTTGAATGTGAAAATTGAGAAGTCTGTTTTTATTCCGCCTGAGAGCGATGCCGCCATTGAGCGATGTTGTTTATTTTTGCTGCCTAGAGAAGCATGATATTGTGTTTCAGCAAGTTGAAGGCCCCATTCAAACCCAAGTATAGGGGTATTTATAGTCGTCGGAAAGCTTTTTCCGTGACGGACACATTGGTGGTGTCCATTTGTAATTCTGAGGCTATTTTAATTAAGTTTTTTAGCCTCAAAGTTTTTATACCTTAGAGTGCACTCTCGGTTGTACCCGACACTCCCAAGGTACTTGTAAGTGATCCTAGTATCTAGTATTCTCCTCTTTCTACTTGGCGGATGCAGCGACTGGTTACCCATGCATTTCGGTAAGATGAGGTGACTACCATAAGGACACTTATTCTAGGGACTACAGACATAGACACCCTAGACTCTATTCGAGGTTTTTTCGGATCTACTTCTGAAGACTACAGACGAAGACACTTCAGAAGATTCTCTTCTATTCTTCTTCCTTCTTCTCCTCCGTATTTGGCTTCTATGGCTCATTTTATTGTATTTCATGGCTCGTTTTATCTTATGTATTAAGGTGCATTTTCGGTAGAGACCGACACCTTCTAGATTGAGTTCACCATGAGGAGGGATTTGATATTCATGGTGGATCTAGTCAGTGACCTACGAGAGGCAACATCCTCTGAGGATGACCTGCAGAGGCAACAGACCCAAATATGGCTGACCCTAAGGCACCCATGATGACCCTGAGGCACTTAGACGGCTAACCCAATGGCAACAGACCCGTGGAAGTGGCTGACCCTAAGGCAACAGACCGAGATGTATACATAGTGAATCTAGAATTATTCACAGTTGGAGAGCCAAGCGCAAAGAGCACGAGCCTAGACCAAATTAGCAATAAAAAAGGATGATAGGTTTTTTTTAGAGAAGTCAACATTAAGGGGGAATGTTACCTAATGTTGACCTATTTTTTTCTTTAGTTATGATAGTGCACATTAAGGGGGAATGTTAGAATTAATGTAATGTGCACTATGTCTTCCTTAACACTTGTCAGTTTCACTTGACAAGTGTCATGCATTTCATATAGGCTTATGTCTATATATTGTAACCCTGTTTCATTTGTAATACATCTCATCAGTTTTAAGTCCTAACATGAAGCAATGTTACCTAATGTTGACTTGTTTTTTTCTTTAGTTAGGATAGTGCACATTAAGGGGGAATGTTAGAATTAATGTAATGTGCAGTAATGTGCACTATGTCTTCCTTAACACTTGTCAGTTTCACTTGACAAGTGTCATGCATTTCATATAGGCTTATGTCTATATATTGTAACCCTGTTTCATTTGTAATACATCTCATCAGTTTTAAGTCCTAACATTTGGTATCAGAGCAGGCTTTCCCTGCCCTGTGAAACCCTTGAGGGGGGATTTCCCTTATGGAAATCCTCCCTCCCCCTGAGTTTTTTTTTTTCCCTATTTTTTTAAATTTTTTACCGAGGGAGTATGCTCTCCATCATTTGATGGATCAGAAACCAGATGGTAAGAATTTAAAGTTTAGGAAATTTTTTCAGAATTTTTTTTAGTTTCAGGTCCCTGGTGTAGTGATTGCAGGCTGTGTACAGCTAAGGATAGGCCAGGCCTCGATGAGAAGCTTCAAACTGGATGGCGAACGATTTGTTTTTAAAATCCCAGCACCTGTTTTGGTTGTATCTCGCATCTATTTCGATTCAAAATAGACAACGTTGCTGAGAGAACATGCAGTTTTTTTAGATTGTTGCTCGACACACCGGCCGCCTGGAGATGACGGTTTCCGGCGCTTCCTACAAGGCCCAGCACATGATCGTTCCTTGATATGCCTTCTAATGCAAGCTAGGCTTTTTTACCTGCACCAGCCGACGAAAATGAAAGAAGAAAGAGGTGGTATGCCTCTACTGGTGTTCGCGTTGAAAATTGCGCGCGATGTTTAATGGAGTCCTCCAATACCGAGAAAACTACCTATATTTTTTATTACCCGCGTTGAATCCTGCAGATGTGGCTAACTGAGGAGATCATGGCGAAGTAGAGCAGGAAGAGGTAATGAATGAAAATCCTGTTGGTCGAGATCTGTGACTCGCAGGACGAGTGGGAGCTCTGTGCGCCGCTACCGGTGGTATTCAGGACGGGGAATACCTCTTGGCCTTCGATCTCCGGGACGAGCGCTGGGATAGCTTCCAATATATCCGGCCATCGCAAATCTTTTTTTTACTGGTTGCCTGTCGGGACCGGCTTGTTCTCGTCGGACTGCGGAACATGGACGACGTCAGCACGGGGGCGCAGCGGAAGCGTGGAGATAGTTCACACATATCTGCCCATTGCGGGAGGACCAGTGTGCATTCGGATCGGGCGTTCTGATAGGAAATCGTCAGATTCAAAAATTGGTGGAGACGATGTGCTAACTACACCTGCACATGATCCGAATTATTGTTGAATATTTCCTGTCTGTAGAAGGAATTTGGCGTTGAAGGAGGCCACGGTTTTTGTTGTTTTAGCCAAAGAAACAATATTTGCAATCACTGTGTTTTCATTTACCGTGACGTTGATGCGGCTTTCAAGCATGCGATGGAAAGGGTAGAAGCATAGGTGGTGGCAGCCCCCGAAGAGAAAAATGTCATGACAGGATGGTCGTTTGCCTGGGAAGCTTGGTTGTTGAACCACCCCCATCACCAGAATATTGTACACAAGTCCAAAATAACATTCACAGTGTCCGCCATTGACACAATCACCCTCAGCGCAGAAGTCCGTCAAGAAGCCATCCCCCAAGGTTAGATTCCGAGTAAGGAAGTTGGGCGATATTTTCAATCAAGAGGCTGAATCCAACAGGGGGCATTATAAAACGGTGGAGCGTCCAGAAGTTGAATCCATAGCTCGATCTGCGTTGAGAAAACAGGCGAAAAAGGTTATGCAGGTTTATGACTTTATTGAGACGCCAGATAGAGGTGTTCAAGTTACTGCCACCAGAAGGTCCCCTAGGAAATTTAACAAAGAGAAGGATCCCGTAGCTAGTACTAGTTTCTCTTCCAAGGGTTCGGTGAACGCACCACGTGGAGACAGTTCCTCGACACGCTTAAGGAGAAGCGGAGCTTCCGCCTGCAGATGAAGAAGCACGACCGCGCCCGCGCGCTCGCCACCTACCTCGACCACGTGGCGTGGCATGGGCCACGTGTGTTTGCAGTATTGTCCTTGAAATGGGGTCTGGCGCAATACAAAACATGGCAGTGCCCAATCTGTTTTCATGAGATTATGGATGGTGCCCACAAGGAAGGTGAATTGTTTCATGCCCACTTGGTCTAGTTATGTGGGTGAAAGTGTTTTTTTTATATATATTTTAAAATGCCCAACCATAATGGGCCCTATTTAAAAAGAGGCAATTTTATTTTAAATTGAAGGTATTTTATTATAATATGATTAAAAGGGGCATGCTTATAAAGTGGAGGGCACCACTTTTATGTAATGGATTGTATTTTTTGCTTCTCAAGAGTATATTTGGACTATTTTTTGCACCCTAGAGAGGTATATTGGTTTTCCAGCAGATGAAGGACCCTTTGAGAAAGAGTATAGGGGTATTTATAGTCGTTGGAAACAGTTTTCCGCGACGGACACAATGGTGGTGTCATATTGTAATTTTGAGGCTGTTTTAATTTAGTTTTTTAGCCTCAAAGTTTTCTACCTTGGAGTGCACTATCGGTTGAACCCGACACTCCCAAGGCACTTGTAAGTGATCCTAATATCTAGTATTCTCCTCTTTCTACTTGGCGGATGCAGTGGCTGGTTACCCATGCATTCCGGTAAGATGAGGTGACTACCATAAGGACACTTATTCTAGGGACTACAGACATAGACACCCTAGACTCTATCCGAAGTCTTTTTCGGATCTACTTCTGAAGACTACAGACGAAGACACTTCAGAAGATTCTTTTCTATTCTTCTTTCTTCTCCTCCACACTTGGATTCTAAGGCTCAATTTTATTGTATTTCATGGCTCGTATTTCTTTTGTATTAAGGTGCATTTTCGGCAAAGATCGACACCTTCTAGATTGAGTTCACCATGAGGAGGGATTTGATATTCATGGTGGATCTAGTCAGTGACCTACAAGTAAAAACATCCTCTGAAGATGACCTGCAAAGGCAACAGACCCAAAAGTGGATGACCCTGAGGCACCCATAATGACCCTGAAGCACTTAGACAGCTGACCCAATGGCAACAGACCCGTGAAAGTGACTGACCCTGAGGCAAAAGATCGAGATGTATACACAGTGAATCTAGCACTACTCACATTTGGAGAGCCAAACGCAAAGAGCACAAGCCTAGACCAAATCAACAATAAGAGAGGATGATAGGTTGCTTTTAGAGAAGTCAACATTAAGGGGAAATGTTACCTAATGTTGACTTGTTTTTTTTTTTTTTTAGGATAGTTCACATTAAAGAGGAATGTTAGAATTAATGTAATGTGCAATAATGTGCACTATGCCTTCCTTGACACTTGTCAATGTCATGTGTTTCATATAGACTTATGTCTATATATTGTAACCATTTGTATCAATAAAACAATCTGGGTTACCTAATGTTGACTTGTTTTTTCTTTAGTTAGGATAGTGCACATTAAGGGGGAATGTTAGAATTAATGTAATGTGCAGTTATGTGCACTATGCCTTCATTGACACTCGTAAGTTTCACTTGACAAATGTCATGTGTTTCATATAGGCTTATGCCTATATATTGTAACCATTTGTATCAATAAAACAACCCCATCAATTTTACTCCCTACAGAGGATCATGAAGTTAAACTCTCTTCCACGTTTAAAAACAATCAGTTTAACCAATAAAAAAGTTTTAATTAGAGGATCATAAATTTAAACTCTCTCTTCAACATGAGAAACAAAAGAAGACAAAGAATACAAAGTGGAAACCACCAAAATTGGAATTGGTCAAATTAGATTTTAATAAAGCATCTAAAGAAAATTTAGGACCGAAATAAAAAATAATTACAAATAACAAAGAAAAAAATTTGATAACTAAATTGCAAATATATTATGAATGGAAGGCGAAATACATGCAAATCTTGGAAAAAACAAAGGCCCTATAGAACATAGAAAAGATCATTCTGAAAATACAAAACTTTGCTACAAAGTTTAAAAAAATTAAGTTAACCGATAAAAAAGCTTTAATTAGAGGATCATGAAGTTAAACTCTCTCTTCCACATTTAAAAACAATCAGTTTAACTGATAGAAAAGTTTTAATTAGAGGATCATGAAGTTAAACTCTCTCTTCAACATTTAAACCGTTGTTTGAATCAAATAACAAGTAAGATTTTCCTTTAATGTTTTTTATTGATAATATTTCTTGTTTTTTATAAGAAGACTGACTTTACTTTAATATATTTTTTTTTTTTATATTGAACATCGTTTGCAAATATTTACAAATATCAAAGCTCGTTCCAACAAACACGAGAAATCGACCTCACAACCACATGGATGATAATAACTAGGCAACTGCCATTACACCAAATGCCATTCAGCTACTTATTTTTCATTAAGGAAACTATTAATCCAGATATAGTAAATTAAGGAAACTACTAATCCAGATATAGTAAAGGGATGACTATTATAACGTCAAGTTTTGCACTTATTTTTCATTAAGGAAACTACTAATCCAGATATAGTAAAGGGATGACTATTAAGGAAACTACTAATCCAGATATAGTAAAGGGATGACTATTAAGGAAACTACTATATCAGTTTCCTAATCCAGATATAGTAAAGGGATGACTATTATAACGTCAAGTTTTAGAACTATTACTAAACTAAGATGCAGGAAACTCCCAGTCCAAATTTAGTAAAGCAAAAATTATGATAACACGAAGCTTTAGAACTATTACTTAACTAAGATGCAGTGTGTAAAATGCAGTGTGTAAAAAGTTTTGATGTTGTATAAAAAGTTAGTTCAAAGTTTTAATAGCATTTAGTTTTGATGTTGTATAAAAAGTTAGTTCAAAGTTTTAATATTCTGTGAAATGCTAGTTCAAAATTTTAATGTTGTGAAGAACCTATGTGGATGCATTTATTTATGCTTTAAAGCAGAATGTGATAACAAAAAGCTTTAAAGTTTTAGAACTATTACTTTACTAAAGTTTTAGAACTATTACTTTAGTAAAATGCAACACCTATAAAATGCAACACCTAGAAGCATAAAGAAAGATGGTGCAGAACGTGAAATTCTAAAATATTATACTTATATTTAAAAAATTTGGTAACAGGAAAGATGTTAAATTTTGAATATTTGTATTTTAAAATGTCATGTTGAATTCAGACTTTTTAGAATTGAATCTGCTAAAAAAAAGTCCGACTCTGCAACCTGTAACCTCTATAAGTAGTGATTTCCCAATACAACCCTTTTCTTCAAGAAAAAAATATAAATAAATATAGAAATAATAATTTAATTATTTAATTTTATAATTAATGATTCAAAATTTTACCTGGATTACGACCTTTTATCCTCTTATTGGTCTGCCACGACAGTTCATGGTATATATGTTGGATTACGACCTTTTATCCTCTTATTGGTCTGCCACGACAGTTCATGGTATATATGTTGGAAGATAGCTCATGGTATATACGTTGGAAGATAGCTCGGTTGAATAAAACTCTAAATTAATCTCCATAATAACTATATACACCAGGTATTGTTCAGAGTCTCAGAGATAATCTATCTGGTACAGGCGTATATCAGCACCACAGAATCTCTGTACCATCAAATGCCACATCTCTTTCAAAACCTGAATTTAATACCGAGGGCATATGTTTCCAATTCTCTACAACCCTAAAAATTATTCACAAAAACAATTATCTGGTTGCATAATTCAACCCTAAAATTATTCACAGAAACATTTATCTGTTTGCATATTTCTAGCCGCTGCGCACAGGCTTGGAAGAAACAGGAATCACCTGTCACATAGTCCCCAAAAGAATAAAACATTAAAAAACATATATTGAATCCCATGCCGTTAACAGAAGAAGAAGAAGAAATGTTTATAAACAAGTCGCGGGTTCGAACCTCACCGGCTCCTGCTACGAAGGGATCCAGTCGTTCATGGCGGGGTTCCCCTTTATCGGAATCTTCTCCAACGATCCATCCTCCTGATAGGCCAGACGGAAATACGGTCCTCCGTCGTAGTCCAGCTTTATGTACCCGTTTCCCGTCTAATAACAGATATTCCCAAATCAATGGCCTTCTCATATAGGCTACAAAATTAATAACAGTAATAAATAAAATAAAATTTATGTATCCATGTCCCATCCACTTACTGTGTAATGAACCTTTCCCTCGGCAATCAAATTCTTGTAATAATCCGTTTCCACGAATTCCTCCGGTAAAATCTCCCCGTTTTCCAAAACAAAGACAGGCTGAAAAAATGGAAAGCAGATTATCAATGTAACCGTAAATCCACTGTCATTGCATCAAAGCTTGCAATATTTTCACAATGCAAGAATCAATTTAACCTTAAAATCGTTAAAAACCAATAAAGCTTCATCTCGTACCCATTTTATGGAAATTTGACAATTTAACCCGTTAAAATCAATTTTCTTTCAAGTCATACCAAAATCGTACAATTCTTTAACATTCTTGCAGGAATTTTGGCATCAATTTAACTTAAAACTGGTTAAAATCAATTTTCTTGCATCTCATACCAAAATAATAGAATTCTTTAACATTTTTGCAGGAACTTTGACATCAATATAACCTAGAATTTTAAACCAATATTTTTTCATTTCGTACCAAAATCTAGAATTTTTAATTATTTTTGCAGGTTTTATACTTACTTTCGAGCTCGATTGGAGCTCTTCAAACTTCTTCAACTCGGGGATTTCCGCAGGATCACATGGATCCTCTACATGACCGCCGTCTTCGTCAGAAATCTCGCTACGATCGGGCTTTCTGTGGCGCTTGGGGGCCAAGGCTTCAAATCGAGATTTCACTTGCTCCGCGATCTGCCACTGCTGCTGCGCGTCCAACACCTCGTCGCTCCTGCTCGGCTTCTGTGACTTCAATCCTCCCTTCCCCATAAATAAGACAAATAATAATATACTCAAAAAAAAATATTAATATTCTTCTCCTTCACTGTACCCCTGAATCGCTCGTTTTACCTCTGGATAAGACTTGTAATCCAAGTTTCTTGGGTATTCTTCTTGTTCTGAGATGAATTATACAGAGTCTAGGGTTCGGTGGATTTAAGGAGGAGTTGATCGCCCACAGACGTGAGAAACAGTAGGTTAGATTCATCCTTATCTCTTTGCTGACAAATGTCTAGAAAACTAATTTGAAGATGTATGCGTGCGCTGTTTCAGAAAACCGTGGGCGGAAAGATCGGGGGAGGTCGGATTTCAGAATAACTCGGGCAATACTTGGACCCCACGCCGCATCTAATCTAGGTTACAAAATTGAGGTTATTTTTGTCTTGATTTGGGGCAGCCTTTCATCCTTTAAAATATAATTCATCCTTATCCAAAAAGGTAAGTGGATTGATAAAGATTCTTCCACAACCATCAAATAAGTATATATAGTTTTTTTTTTTTTTTTGGGACTGTGTGACTATAATAATTATTAACAATTAGGTTACAAAAAAATCTTATCTTGATTACAATTTTCATTAATACTATTCTAGAGGACCCAAAATTGCTTCTCTCTCTTACCATGACTTTGGGGGCTATCCCAAATTGGGACTAAGAACACTACAAGCAGCAATGTGATGCCAGACCAAAGGCTAATCATCATAAACATCTACCCTGGTCCCACACACTTCATTGCCTAAATCACTATTGGCTAGTAATAAAACTTGTTTGTTCACCTCCATCCAATCTATAGTATCCCTGTTCTGATCAGATTTCAACCGGTATCCAACAAGATGCTCACTTCCCTTTTTAGCCAAAAAGTCAGCCGTTGCATTCTTCCATCTGCCTATATAAACCGGAATGACATCCTCAAACTGCTGCCAAATGGCTTTAATCTGACTCACCATGTTCTTGATCTGCCATGCACTCGATCTAAAATTCCTAATCTCATCTAGCAACCCCACCAAAATTTGAGAGTCGAACTCCACTATGATCTTTCAAACTCCATTCTCCCAAGCATTGAGAGAGCCTTGTTTGATTGCCAAAGCCTCTGCTTCATTATTTGTTGCTACTCCTAGGCCTTCCAATTCCCAATGAAGAACCTTCCCCTTGTAGTCTCTTCTAAGGAAACCAATGCTCATTGCCCTTGGGTTATTCTTGGTTGCTCCATATATGTTGATTTTTTCCCAACCTAGGGGTGGGGGTTGCCAAGCCCCATGAGTCTACCTCATGGAAACATTCTCTCCTTGTTGATTTTCTTGCTCCCCCACATGAGCTTTTACTATTTTTGTCACCTTGTTTAATATTTTTTTCCAAACTAGCTCTATCAGAGTGTATTCCTCTCTAAAAATTTTGGCATTTCTTTCTAGCCATATGTGCCACCAGATAAAGCTCGAACCCAAAGACCAACCAAAACTGATTTATTTTTTAACCTTCTTCATTTCTAGACCTCCCATATATTAGTATGTGTTAACTATTGATTGAGATGGGCCTTGAAGAGATCAACCCATCGATTCCATAACTTCAGGGCAAAGTCACACTAGAAGAGCAAATGATCTATTATCTCTTCCTAGGTATTTCACATGATACATTTAGAGGGGCCATGAAAACCCCTCTTTTGTAAGTTATCATAAGTAAGGAAGCTCCGATGCATAACCTACCAAGCAAAGAAATTGATTTTTGGTCAACCCTTTGCCAACCATACTCTATCCCATGGAACATCCACCACTAGAGAGGGGGAGGGAGCAATTCATTATAACCATCCTAGACTATATAGATGCCTAAATTCCCATGACCCCAAGCTATCTTATCCTCTTCCTCCTTTCCTATAAGGTGGTATTGCTTTAATATCCTCTCTAAAAGTGGCAACACATTCTGAGAGATCAAGATTAACCACTCTTCCCACTGCTTTAGTTGCATAAGAGAGAAGGTCCCAATCTACCTTGTATGTAGATAGCATGTTGTCTTAATCCAACCTCTAGCCTCCAAGCTCTATTGAAGGGGTTGCAACTCTAGAAATTTTAAAATTAAGGGGGGTATTGGTCCCAAGAATCGGTCCAAAAATTTACTTTATCCCCTCTACCCACTTTCCAAAATAGTCTTGGTTTTACCACTTTCTCTCCTAATTTCAACACTTTCCAAACAATAGAACCTTGGCCACTCATAGGAATGCGACTTGCTTCCTCATGGGGAATGTTACCCAAATACTTACTAGTAATAACTTTGCTAAACAATGCTTCTTGATTAGAGATCCATCTCCAATAAAGCTTGCCTACTAGAGCTTGGTTATTCAATGTTGCTTTTCGAATTCCTAATCCTTTACTTGCTTTAGGCTAGCAAATTTTGTCCCAACTTACTAGAGCCCATCGCTTACCCATCCTTGGGCCATCCCAAAGGAATTTTTGCATGAGTAAGTCTAGCTCCCTCAAGATTCCAATCGAAGCCGCAAGGATAGAGAACTTATAAATTGGTATTGCTTGAATCACTGATTGAAGAAGAGTCACTCTTCCTCCAAAAGAAAGCTAATGATGCATCCAATGATTTACCTTCCCACCAATTCTATCCACTAGTGTTTTCCATTCTACCACCTTCAGCTTCTTATAATGGAGTGGAATCCCTAGGTAGTCCAATGGGAGGGAGCCTTGAGAGAAACCTAAGATGTTTAGAATTTGATCTTGGATCCCCCTTTTAGTATTAAAGAACACTACCTTGGACTTGATTGCATTCACTTCTTGGCCTATGGCTTCTAGATAAGTATTTAAGGTAGCTTTGAGTGCTCTTGCCTCCTTGACATTGGCCACCCCAAGCAACCTTGTGTCATCCACAAATTGTAAATGGGTCAGATTCACCGCTCCCACTTGCACTCCTGAGATAACTCCTTGTTGCCTATTCCTTCAAAGAAATCTACCCAATCCTTCAACAAGAATAATAAATAGGTATAGGGATATAGGATCTCCTTGCCAAATTCCCCTAGAGGCCTAAAAGGGAACCAAGGGAATACCATTGATGAGGACTGAGAAGGAGGTCGAAGAGACACAACTCATGATCCACTCTCTCCAGCCTTGAGAGAAACCAAAGTTCTCTAACATTCAATCCAAAAACTACCAAGGGACTCTATCATAGGCCTTAGACATGTCTAATTTGATAAACATACCTCTTCGACCTTTTTGATGCAATGTGTGAACTGCTTCTTGTGCCAAGATTACTCCATCCAAAATTTATCGGCCCTCCACAAATCCTCCTTACTCTAGAGAGATAATACTATCTAGTACCTTCTTGAGCCTTTTAACCATTAGTTTGGTAATGATCTTGTAGACTACATTGCAAAGTGCAATCGAGTGAAAGTCTCCAAGGTTGGAAGCCTCTCCCACTTTAGGAATCAAAGTAAGGAAAGTATGGTTCATAGCCCATAACATGCTTTTATTTGCACGAGATTCTTCCACTGCCCTAGTTACATCCTCCCCTATGTCATCCCAAAAACCTAGAAAAATTCAATCGAGAACCCATCAGGGCCTAGGGACTTACCAGTTCTCATGTTGAAAACTATGTGTCTCACCTCCTCTAGATCCATAGTTCTAAAGAGGGCTAGTTTTGTTCAGTTATTATAATTTGTGGGATACAATTAAGTATCTCTTGTTGTACTGCAAGATTAGGATGGGTAGAAGTAGAGAAAATATTTTCAAAGTAGAAATTTGTAGCTTGTTGCATACCTAGGATAGTGTCCATCACATTACCATGAAGGTCTTTTAGGTTAGGCAGTGTGTTGGAGTGTCTTCTTGTTGAGGCCGAGTGATGGAAGAACTTAGTATTTTGGTCCCCCTCCAACAACCAAGAAGTTTTGGCTCTTTGTTTCCAATAGATCTCCTCTTGTTTGTCTATACTCTCTAACTCTTTTTTGACTAGTTCATCTTCCTGTTTCAAATCTTCTATGTTTGTTTCAATTCGAAAGAGTGTGGCCAGCTCCTCCATCCTTGCAACCAGTGGAACTCTCTGAATCTGAAAGTCTAATTTATTATTTCTTTTCCAGATTTTTAGTTGAGCTTTGACATGTTGGAGTTGTTTAAAGACTCCAAACAATGTTGTCCCATGGGCAGGGTGCCCCTCCTCCCACCAATCTGGTATTTTATTCCTAATATCCTCCTTTTCTAGCCAAAAATTCTCAAACCAAAATGGTCTAGAGAAATATTTATGGTCCATATCCCATTCCAAGAGAATTGGAAAGTGGTCTGATTTTGTACGATTGAGAATTTCTAACCTTGAGTGACCATCTTAGAAAAGCCTCTTTAAACACCAAGAATCTATCTAGCTTTACCTTCCTATTTTCCAACCTCACTTGTTTGTTTGTCCAAGTATGAGAAGGCCCTACACACTAGACATCAATCAAATTGAGTTGATTTACTCTAGAGATCATAAATTTATCCCCCTGATCCAAATATGGGATGCCCCCTTCCTGATCCCTAGCTGAAAGCTTAGCATTGAAGTCACCAACCACTATCCAATTCACCTCTTCCTTTCCTATCCTACTTGCTTGTAAAACTACCCATTGGAGGTATTGCTCCCCAAAAAATTTTGAACCATAGAAATTTGAAATCAACAAAAGTTCTCCTAAACTCTTACTCTTGAAGAGAGATGTGAGAACCCCCTTCCTACAACATGATCAATTGTTGTCTAGTTTAGAGGATTCCACAAAGTCACTATACCCCTTGAAGCACCCTAGGATGCTACAACCATATGCTCTGCTTATCTCCATATTTTCTTGGCTATTCTATCCATCACCTATATTGAAGATTTTATCTCTTGAAGGAGAATAAAATTTGAATGATGACTTTCAATTAACCTATGAACAACAATTTGATGAGACCTATTGTTTAAGCCTCTAATATTCCATGATTGTACAATCATTGGGAATCTAGAACCCAGTAAGTATCAATATGCTTTACTCTTCCTTGGTTTACTAGTTGGTCACCCTCCATTGCCAATTGCTCTCGGTTTGATTTTCATCCCACACTCTTGGCTTGGGAGTTTTTTAATCATTTCTCTACTTGTTGAATTCCAAGAGTAGGCTTCCCTCTATCTTTATCTCTATCTTTCATTGAGACATCCCTATCAACCAAGACCATAGCAAGGTTGAGGTTCTCTGAAGTTGTTATGGCAATATGGTTTGGGATGGGTTGGATATTGGTTTCCAACATTGGTTGAGTTATCATCTGTTGGACTACTTCTACATTTTTAGAGGGTAGATTTTCCCCTTGTGGTTCCCCCATTATAGTTATCTCATTCTCCATGTCCATTAGGGTATTAAGAATTTCATACCTATTTAGGTTTCTCTCTTCTATCTAGTTTGATCATGCCACCTTCTTCTTTTACTTTTTCTTTCTCTTAGGTGCTTCAAAACCCTCTTCTGGTGTATTTAGGCTTGAGGTTGTGGGTTAGCTTTTTTTTTTAGCATCTTCTCATCATTACCATTAGCCTTCGATGGGATGGGCTCCTTTTGGATATTCTCAGGGCACAACTGGGCAAGATGTCCATGCTTATGATAAATCCTACATCGAAAGGGGATCACTTCATAGTCTATTTGTTGGACCCAGGTTAAATCCCCCATATCTATTTCTATTTTAGTTGGTAATGAGTGATTAAGATCCATCTCAACATAGATCTGAGCATAAATGGTTGAAGCTCCCATCATCGTATCTCTGGCTACTCCCAGATAACATCCCAAGAAATTACCCAATCTTTCAAAAATTGGTTTGCACCAATATTCCATTGGTAGAGCATATAATCGAACCCAAACAACCACTATAGTGGGTTCCATTCTTGGATCAAATCCTAGCTTCTAGGGCTGCACAAAAAGACTTGCTTTTCCATAGCTTCTCTTCCCTGATTCAAAAGCTTTGTCCTTATCTACTCGAGAAGAGAAACTCACTATATAATATCCATTACTAATGAGGAATATTGAAATATCCCCTAAAGGCTCCCAATTCTTTTGAATCCATGAGGTCATAAACCCTAGAGATGGTCTCATGCCAATAAACTTACATATTAGATCATGGTTACTCCTATACAAAATATTTTTAGCCACCAAACTTTGTTCAATAACAAGTTTGGGATGGTGGGAAGCTTGGGGAAGACAACCATTAACTCTAGACTGGAAGCCTTTATCCATTGGCTTCTTGGAAGCAGTAGAGAAGATGGATTTTAAGGCATCACTACTCAAAGATTCATCCTCAACTTCTTGTCTCTCCCTCACTATGTCTGCAAAGGACCACTTGGGAGAAGGGGGCAGAGGGAGGGCCCCTAAAGGGCCCTCACCAACAACCATGGACAAGAAGAAAGCAATTTTAAACTGTGATGATTATGTGACAAGATACAAAAAATAGAAATTACCTGTAGTTTTTCGAATAGTGTTGGATATGAAGAAAGCCAAACCTAAGCCCCACAATCCACATCCATTCCACCTTACTGAGGCTTCTGCATGCAATGGTGGTGGCACTGTGTGCAAACCCTAGCAAAGCTCTATTTTCTCGAAGTTCATTTTAGGGCACTTTTAGAGTTGAAATGTTCATTTTAATTGAGTTCAAAAAGTAAGGGCTAAAACACTTAAGTGTTTATTTTCACGATATAATTTAAATAAGTTTAATGGTAAAATTTTAAATTAAAAAAATAATATTTAAATTCAATATCATACTCAAATAATTAATTAAAATTTAATAAAATAGATATTTAATAAATAATTATTATTATTATTTTATAAACATACATTATTAGTCAAATTGTAGATATATGAAAACCAACCTCTCCATAAATCAAACTTAAGTCTTCACTATTATGATGCCCCATAGGACCAAACTTATACATGACAATATTAGCTATAATGTATGCTCTTCAAAGTCATAATATGGGGGAGTATATAAGTGGTGATGATTGAAGTAGTTAAGCGTTTTAGCCCCAAGGGCTAAGTGGATTGGTAAGTGCTAGTTTGGATGGGCACTTGCTGAGAAGAGACTTGGGTTCAAACCTTGGTGGTGCCAGTTTGCAAAGGTAGTAGTCTGCTTCGAATCCTTTGAGTGCACGCCAGACCGACGATGATGGTATGAACCTTGAGCGACCGACGGTTACCATCTCACATCGGGTCAACAATTAACGAGACGGATAGGTTTGGTGGTTGCAGTCCTATGGTTTGAACCCTGCGCTAACCAGTTACTAAAAATAGTGGTTGTTACCAACTCTCCTATGTAACCAAAAAAAAAATAGTTCAGCGTATTAGGTGTTTTTCATGGCGTTAACTTTACTCGATATTATCATTTTTAAGGTGGTGTTTATATTTAGTGTTTAATGTTAATACGAGTAATAATATTTTTTTATTAAAAAAAAAAATTATATTTAGATAGTGACCCAGGTTCAATCCCCACGGCAGATATGTATATGTATAAGAAGTATTTACTCAATAAAAATGATTAATTTAGATATTAATAGTATATATTTGTTATATATGTGTTAATTATGAATTGGTAGAGTTAGGGTATTTTTTTCAAAAAATGATATATCTTTTAAGAGTCATATATTTGTAAGAGTTGTCTGATTCAAATTATTCTTACGCTATTTTGTATCAAATTTGAAGAGCTTTGAAATGAGCATTCATATGAAAGAATCCAAACAATATTGAGGGAGATATGACCATGTGAAGAGAGTTATATGGAACAAGGGCAGTGTTAAGGCAAAAATTTCTAGACAAACATCTCATTGTTTAAGAGTCGAATCTTTGCGAAAGGTTGTCTGATTTAGATGATTCTTGGATCATTTTGTGCAGAATTTGAAGAGCTTTAAAATAACTGCTCATATAAAAGAATTTGATCAATATTGAGGGAGATACGATCTTGTGAATTCAATCATCTTGAATAAGGGTAATGAAGTTGCAAAAAAGAAATTGCAAATATTTGTTAGCTAGGGTTTGGATGATGGAAGGACCAAAGGAGGGCTAGGGTATCAACAAGGTGGGACATTTTTTCTAAGTGTATAATTTTTTTAGATAAGTTTCATTTATTCCTTCATTATCTAGATGTTCTACAAGAAAATTATTATAGGTTTATTTTTAAATAATATAATCACTATATGATGTACTAGTAAATTTCAGTAGATATCATGTTATAGTTTCCTTCCCATGGACCGATTTACAACTAAATCCTTAGAATAATCCTTTGTAGTAGAGGTATGGAGGACCTCACGAAGTAGAGATCCTCATTGCTCAAATATAAGATAATTATTGGTAAATTTAATGGGTCTTGGCCAAGGGCTTCGACTTTGAGAAAATGGATTGATAGGAGATGAAAGTCTCTAGGAGTGAGTCTATCCTTTCTTCCCAAAGGTTTCTTCCTAGTCATTTTTTGTTCTAAAAAGGAAAGAGATAAAATCTCGAAAATGGGGTCCTTGGTTTATGGGAAGAACAAGACTCTTCCTTACCTACTGGTATGAAGGCTTTACACCTAAAGACATAAATGTAACTCTAGTACTAGTCTAGGTTAGGATGTATGGGTTGCTCATTGAATTTTGAAAAATGGATACCTTCAAGGCAATAGGCAACACTTTAGGAGAATTCCTTAAGATTTCATAAACTACAAAAGACAGAGTCTTGGCTATTTATGCGTGGAAATTAGTCATGATTGATATCAATAAACCTTTACTGGAATCTATCATTTTTAAGTATGGGGGTAAGTTGTGGATCCAAAACCATTGATTATGAAAACATGTCTTTTAGATGCAAAAGATATCATGAGATGGAGCATATTGAGAGATCATGCTCTAAGAAAAGTCCAACAAAAACACATGTAGAAAACCATAAGAAAAGCTTACAAATGGATATGGATAAGGATGGTTTTCTACTTTCAAAAAATAACTCCAAACATATGAAATTAAATAAATAACGAATAGCAGTAAATAAGGATATTGGATGAAATACCAATTCTTTTGAGGCTTTAGCCTATGAAAAAAAATTAGATCGAAGCTTAGAGAAGATGGTATAGTAGAATTAGAATATTAACAAGGAACCATCTACTCAGTATGGTCCTGATTTAGCTCTTGAACCTAAGGAATGTGCCTCATTAGATTTTGAAGACTCTCTTGAAGTACCATACCACATTTAGGAGAAGGAAAATGGTAGAGAAAATGTAGTGTTAGATGTTAGTACATCTACCATTAACAAGGAATATACAAAAAAATGAGTTGGGTAAGTCAAAATATTCCTTAGTAGAGCTAAGAGAGGATAAATTTAATGAAAAGAAAAGTTATGAAAGAATATTTAGGACTAGAATAATAATACCTACTCTTGATACTAGAAAGGAAAAAAGAGAAAAACCTTCAAATAATCAAGCGAGATCTATAAGAAAGGAACACACTCTAAGTTGATTGAACTTCTCTTTACCAAATAACAAAATGATATTGGTAATTCGCAAGAGGGCCAAAAATCCTAATGAGGCATGATTACCATCCTATGGGATATAAGGGATGTTAATGCCCCCTCAAAGCAAATATGTATTAGGGACATTTGTTTAAGTAATAATCCTGATATTCTTTGTATCCAGGAAACTCAAACAACAAAGGAAGAAGTTTTTAAAACTATGAAAATAATATGGGCAAGATGTGAATGGGATGCTATGAATTCAAAAGGAGTGACAAGGAGAATTCTAACACATTGGAATTTAGTTAGAACCTCCTGTGAAACCATTCATAATACTAGGCATTGGATAGCCTCATTAGTCAATGCTACTTTATAGATATTTGATTCATCCTTATCAATGTCTATGGACCTACAACATAGTCAGGAAAATCAGAAGTATGAAGTAGGATTCAAGCCTTTATGAGAAGTAAATACCAAAAAAATTGATTCATGATCACAAGAGATTTGAATGCCATAACCAAGCTTTAGGAAAGTAACCCAAAATATGAGATATTTCTCAAGTTTTATTCAAAACAATAATCTATCGGAGGTTGAGTTTGAAGAAGACAATTATACATAGACCAATAGTAGGACAAGCTAGAACCTAATAGCAAAAAAAATAGATAAATGCATACTCTCAAATCATTGTCTAGATGAAAGCATTTGTGCTAATATTAATACCTTAACAAGGATTGGTTCATATCACTAGCATATAAGAATTAAAATAGTGGGAAGTGAATTCAAAAAAATGTCATATTTTAAATATGAGCAAATGTGGGAAGACCATCCTCAATTTGTTGTTATGATAACATAGAAGTGGAATTCTTCAACAAATGATGGGGTGTATACACTTCCAAAACAAATTAAATCAATGCCACCTAAATTAAATGAATGGAACAAGAACACTTTTGAAAATATTTTTGAGAAGAAAGAACTATAATAGAAACTTTTAAAATTCTTAAAAGGTGAGTACAATAATCCGAAAGGGAGTTTGCTTAGTGAATATCATAATATTTTAAGGAAGAGAAATTTTGGAGATTAAAATCAAGATAGACTTGGTTAAAAGGAGATAAAAACATAGTTTTTCATAGGATGGCAATAGTACAAAGATCAACATCCAAAATTAGTAGAATTCAATTAATAGAAGGGATTTATTTTGAAGACTAGAGCAAAATAAAAAATGGAGACAAGGCTTATTTACAAAAATATTATAGGATTAGAGGAGGTTGAAATTCTTAATGATAAAATACTACAATTAGTACCTTCAGTTATAATAGGTGAAGACAATAGTAAACTAATGGGGTCTATTACTTTAGAAGAAGTTCATTCAACTCTTTGTTGTTTTGATAATGATAAATCCCTAGGTTTGGATGGACTCTCTACAACATTCTATCAACATAACCAAGAAATATGAAGGATTTTTTTATTGGTGGCATCAGAACAATCTAGGATACAATAGTACATACCTTATAAAATAATAGCAACATATATTATCTTGATTCCAAAAAAGAAAAATGCAAAATTGTTTGATTCATTTAGGCCCATGAGCCTATGTAATATGGTACATAAGATAATATTCAAAGTGATGGAAAATCAGATAAAGACCACTACTAGACAAAATTATTTCAAAAGAGAAGGGAGAATTTGTAAAAAGGGAGATAAATTTTGGATAGGATCATAGTAGCTCATGAAGTAATGCATTCAACATCTTCTAGAAAAGAGAGAAATTATCTAATAACTTAATATGTGTAGACACCTAAAACGCGTCATGTCGAGGGTGACGACTCATATGGACATGCTACAAGACCATATGGAAGATCTTGGACAGACTCCAAGATAGAGCAGTGGTTCTAACCACTCAATTTGGGCTTCTTGGCCTAATCAGTCTGAACCGCAGCCCAGACCTACGGTTTACAACTGAACCATGGTTGAGACCTTACGGTTTGCAGTCTAGACCGTAGCTGTGACCTGCGATCTTAACTGAAGTTTAGTTGGCCTTCAATCTGAGCCAAATCGGTTGAAACGGCCATTGGATCTAGAAGAAGGTGGTTAGAGGGCAGAAGCTTCCATTCCAACTATCCTAACCACCCCTTCTTGATCTTGGCTTCTCCAGGAAGCCACCCCTAGCCCTTGGGTAGTCCTATAAGTACCCCTACAAATAAGGGCAGAGATATAGATGATTTGTATAGCGAAGCGCTGACGAATTATCGAGTGAGTGTGAAGTGATCAAGCGAGCAGTGAAGCCCTATCGGATTGCATACTAAATTTGTGCATTCAAAGGCTACTTTGCTATTCATCCAATGATCAGTTTGCCATGGAAGCCCTAGGAGCCTAGGAGGATCAAGAAATGCAAATTCGATAAAATGAAGGCTCATCACAGTGATTTGACCACCAAATCTGTCAGAAGGACATCAAAGGCGACCCTTGAACATCAATTGGACAAGGAGGTTAAGCCCACTGCCCTTGGAATTGAGGGCAAGCCTATCAGAGTGCTAACCATGGTTGTCAACCATGGTTTACAGTGTAGACCGTGCACTAGAGCTACGGTTTGTAGTAGAGGTATAACCGCCTTCCTAATTTCATTTATGTCCGATTAATTAGGTTAGATTAGTTATTTTCATGGTTAAAATACATTTTAGCAGACTTCTGACCGTAGATTTAGGTTAGTGTAGCTTATTTATGTTTATGCTTCAATTAGGACATTAATAAGTTCTTTATGCACTTTCATGCCTTATTTCATATATCTGATCCATGCATAGAGTAGTTGTTGTCTTTCTTTACGCTATTGTATAAATCTTGATTCGATTTGCATAGTTTAGAAGCATATTTTATACTTTCTTGATTGTGCATGTTTAAGGATGTCATTATGCAATTTACCTAAAAGGGCCTCATCATGAGAGGTTGCCTATATTTTTGACATTCTTGTGTTGTTTCTTGACCGCAGGGAACAGTTTCAAAGGAGAACCAACTATCAAGTTCCTTCCCCATCGTGAAGAAGAGGGCATCTCCACCCTAGAGCAGTTTGTGTCACCCTATAAAGGCACATTGAGCATCACACCTATCTTGAAGAGGATTACAATCACAAGAAACCTTATTGTAATATTGTATCAACGTGATTATCCCTAAGAGGGACGTAATTGTAACACAAATTAGACTTCATGAATAAATAAAGTGTTTATCATACATCTTGTTGTCAATTTTATCTTTTATGCATGTTGCTTATTCATTTACTATTGCAATAACGGGATTCTTGCCTCGGGTGTGAGCCTTTATGGTGGTTATAGATGGCGATCATGGTGGAACTCCGCATTTTATGCCCCTAATTTTTAACCCATGTGTTTTTTTTATATCAGGTGCAAACCGTAGATGACAGTTGCGGTCTAATTGTTGGCCCGTAGCTGCAACCCATGGTTCATACTACAGCTCGCAGACGCAGCAGAAAATAGATGCATAAATCTCCATCAGATGAGGGTCTGAGGTAGGTCCAATTTTTAGTCTCTATCTCTGTTCTTATTGTCTGTATTTTTCCAAAATGCATAAAACGAAATTTAATTAGGACATTTTAAGAAAAAGGAAAATGAATTAAGTCCTAGATTAGCATTCTATTTTCGCATCATTAGAAAGGCGTTGCTAGGAACAATGGATCTCTGATTGCAGTCCACCCTAGAATACAACGTGCTTGATAAATATTGTGTGTCGGTTTGCATGTTTGAGGCTCGATTAGAGGCCATTCGTCATTGTAATGTGCATTGTCTGAAATAGCATCTACATTAATTTGCATTCTCTGAATTTGAAATGTTCTTTCATTTTGCATATCATATAGAGAATGAGCATGAGTGCTACATGATGCATTTCTTTTTGTACAATTAAAAAGAACCACACACACCACGAAACACTTAAACGCTAGTGAGTTGGGCTTGGCATCCAACCACTAGTAGGGTTCAACGACGGTGGGCGTAACTTCCATCCGTTGGCCCAAATCCTATGAACCCTTGATATATAGACCAATACCAAATCCAAGAACCATTCGTAGCCCAAAAAATTTGCATGTACTCCTCTTCGAAGGGTATAACGCTGACTAGGTGAGATTGGGTGAGGATCTAGCAGGACCTATGCTCCTTGTCCGGGTGTGGGCTTCATTACCACACACGGGGGATTTACGTGACTTGGAGTTCATAGCCAAGTTGTCGAGTTGTGAGCATACAGGTGAAATCCATTAAACCAAGAATAAAATCCAACAAGTTTTGCAAAATACGATGAGAGTTTCTACAACTGATACAACACATATTGAAAACACATCAAATAATTTAGGGCTCAACTTTTAAAATATAAAGGAGATAATCACATTGTTTACTTTGTATGCTTCTTTATTGCTTAATTCATCAATATAAGGCCCTCCTTGAGGCCACAATTTTTAGTAAGAGAGGAAACCTCTCGAGTCTTGTTTAGTCGGTTCATCATGATGACTAGGCATGATAGAGCTCAATCACAAGCTAATGAGTTGGAGAGTTCATGGAGGGGCTCTGAACGCTCTCGATGTTCTCCTGAGGATCTTTCAAACCTTGTATGCCTCCTTTCTAGGCATCACACTCATTGTGCACCTGAGGATCTAATCCTCCTAGCGCAACCTTTTTTAGAGTCGTCGCGAGCTCCCTTCATCACGTAGGGGGTTCACCCATACAGAGCATGGGGTTTCTTCACATATGGTGAGAACCCAAGTCACTAGGTCTCCATCTAAGGAGATAGAGAGTCGTGGATCATACTCCACGAGTCAGTCCTATAGGGAATCTGAGTCTCATGCAGCCCATGAGAGGCGGCTACTCCAAGACCAATTGGAGGAAGCGTGTCGTCAACGTAAGCGCCTAGAGCGTGAGTCCGTAGAGAGAAAGAGAGTGCATCAACAAAGGTTGGATGAGCTCCAATGACGTGAGGAGAGGATTTACCAACAAAAATCATGTGAAGAGTAATCATGTGAGGTAATTTCCAAAAAGAAGCTCATACCTAGAGTGTTCAAGCAACAAGTCAATGCGATGCACCCAGTGCATCGTCAAGAGTTGCCACTTAAGCAAGTAGATAGCCATGCTTATAGATAGATAGACATGCCTAGGGTTATCGAAGAGCAACCGAAAGAGACATCTAGGGATCCCATGCATAAGCGTGAGGTCAATAGTAGTCAAGTCCGATAGGTGAGCAGTGTCAACGCTCGAAAGTCATCACAATCCTTGGGGTATATACAGTCTATTCCACCATATAAGGAACCTGTGATTACTTTCCATAAATAGGAAGTCAAACCTGTCCCTATCAAGGAATTTGATCCTCCATTGCATATCATAGTGAGGATACAACATATTGCGTATAAGCGAGTGTTGGTGGATACAGGATCATCGATTAATATCATTACCACCTCAGCATTTAAACATCTCAAAATTCCACTTTCCCACATCAAGGAAACAAATTTCATATTGCAAGCCTTTAATGATGTGGAATCCCCTACAGTAGGCACAATAGTCCTCCCCATCGAGGTGGGACAAAATATTATTCCTACATTGTGCTATGTTTTAGAGGGATCAAGACAGTATAATCTATTGCTTGGTAGACCATGGATAAGAGCCATGGAGTGCATACCATCAATAGTGCATCAGTGCATTAAGTACACCCATGGAGGTGAAGTTCATGTAGTTGAAGTGGACCCAGATCCCTTCAAGTATTATAAGCCTGAGGATAATCCTCAGGAACCAAGTGAGGCGCCTATGCATCTGCAAGATAAATTGGATGAGCCTATCCAAAGTGTGGATGCAGCTTCGTAGACGGTGTTGGAATTTCCATCCCCATCGCTATCACCTGTGGAGTCACCTACAACCCCTGCACTCTCGACACCGCTTAGTAGGGAAGGATTAATGAATGCCCTTACGAAGTTGCTCATAGCCACTTCGGAGGTATCATTAGAGGATCTTCACACTCCTATCAAGGAGGAAGAACCTAGCATGGTCATGGATGCACCCGAGTGTATCACACCCTCTTCATCCATCATGACACCAGATAGTTCTTACGAGGACTATGGTGAATATGAAGAGCTTATGGAGGCTAGCATTACGATGCTGCCCACCATAGAGTCCACTGAAGATTTAGGTCAGCTTTTCATCGAATCTCCATCTGCGGATCCTATCCCGGAGACATCGTATGAGCATGAGGAAGGTTCAGTTATCACAACTAAAATAGAACAACCTCAGTATGTGGATGAATTACCTACGATGCATGCAGTTGTGGAGTTTTCTCATGAGTTTGTGGGGATGGTCGACATTAGGCCAGATGATCAAATGATTCTTAATCACATAAAGCAGGAGATGGGGGAATCCAGTGGTGTTTCCACATTACCGAGGCCAGAATTTTTGAAATTGGTCACTCCTGACTCATTTCTCATGGCACCATCTCGAGAGCACAAACAAGTAGGTTCCTCACATCAGATTGGGGGTACTGAAAGTGACACAGTTCAACACAACAAAGTGAAGCAAGAGTTTGAGTTGAGTCATATGCATGAGCATGTGGATAATATTGACGAAGTGTATCATCAAGAAGCATCCACATCAACTCAAGTGAAGGAAATAGGTGATTTGCAATTACCTAATGGATCTATAGCATCCACTTTTCTATTTCCTTCAAATGACAAAGGTATTTCGAATCAGTCATTGGAAATACATATGAATTCTTTTTCAGTATTGCGATCCATTTTAAGTCGTCTAGAATGGATGGAGCATCGAATGGATGAGCAAGATAAGTCGTTGCATTTTATCAAGAACCAGATTGAAAATCTGGAATTACAAAAGCAACCCTTGCCTGAGGATGAATCGCTTCCTGTGCAAGTACAGGAAAAGCCTCAGCGGAAGCAAAAGCCCATGTGGCCAACCCAACCATTGGATTCTCAAAGCAAACCAATGTGGGGCAAGAGCCCAAAATAGTCACAGCATAGTGGGACTCCATTACAAGAGTCTATGTCTGATATATTTCAGAATTTGTAAGAGGCTAAGGTCATCACCTTGCCTAATGTCATCCCTTTGAACCCAAATAGAGTTAAACCTATGGGTTACAGGGAGCATCACTACTGTCTCTACCACCAAATAGAGGGTCATGGCATTCGAGATTATCATGAATTTAAGAGTGTGGTGCAAAATTTGATAGATAAGGGGGTTTACCATGTAGATGGTTCTCTTAGAGTGCCCCAATATGATGAAGTGGAGGTCACGCCTCCTCAAGAGCGACCTCGAAGTCGTCAGTCGCCTCGTAGGCCCAATAGGCCAGTGCAATGAGTAGTTTCATTTCAGATGACTACTTTAACTTTGTTTCAAAAGTTACACGAGGCACAGGCATTCATATTTCCTAAAGTTAAGCGTAGGGCATCCGAAACTGGGTCACCTGATAGAGGTCCCTTTTGTGTGTATCATCGAGCACATGGACATGACATTCAGAGTTGCCACTCATTTAAGAGGGTCATTGAAGACCTAGTTGAACGAGATGAGATCCACGAGGATGGCTCTCTTGTTCACCCGTGTCGAAGCATAAGCACACCGGTGAGGTCCAATATTCACCTAGGGGAGTCGAACTCTATCACTCTTCCTAAACAAGCTGATTATTTTTTAGTAAATAGCATGCACGCTGGGGGTCTTCAAGGTAGCATACCTTTCCCACTAGCCATGCCACATTCGATAAGGAAAAATGGGGAATCTAGAGGTATTGCACCTCCCTCACCATCGTCGGATGACAAACTCACTAGGGGTATATAGGGCAGCATGCCCTTCCCAAAAGGCACCAAGAGTTTCTGAAAAACTGCTTGGTCAACCCAAAGGCTCCAAGGGTCCCTGAAACCGCTTGGTCATGTCAGTAAAAGGCTCCGAGAGTTGTTGGTAATTGCTCGGTCATCCTAAAAGGCTCCAAACACTTTCATTAGTGGTTTGGTCAAGTCAAAAAGCTCCAAAGGCATCTGTAAGCCCTTTGGTCAACCTCAAAAGCTCCGAGGGTTTGGTCAAAACCGCTCGGTCATCCCAAAAGGCTCCAAGGGTCCCTGAAACCGCTTGGTCGTGTCAGTCAAAAGCCCCGAGGATTTGCTTGTAATCGCTCGATCATCCTAAAAAGCTCCAAAGGCATCTGTAAGCCCTTTGGTCAAACTCAAAAAGGCACCAAGAGTTTTCTAAAAAAAACTGCTTGGTCAACCCAAAAGCTCCAAAGGCATCTGTAAGCCCTTTGGTCAAATGCAAAAGGCACCAAGAGTTTTTGAAAAACTGCTTGGTCAACCCCAAAGGCTCCAAGGATTCTCAAAATCGCTTGGTCATCCCAAAACGCCCCAAAGGTACCCATAATCCCTTTGGTCAATCCTAAAAGCTCCAAGGATTCCTAAAAATTGCTTGGTCAATCTAAAGGCTCCAGAGGCATGTACTCGTCGTTTGGTCAATTATGAGGCTCAAAACCCATAAAAATTATAAAATCAATAAAATCCAAAAAAATGGTAAAGCATAAAATCCAAAAACATTTGCATTTGCATTTTCATTTTGCATTCACTCATGCATCCACCACATTACTGCATTGCATATAGGCATTCGTCATCCGTTGCATTCCGTAATAGAAGGCATTTGTGTTTGTCAATCTTACAAACGATGCCACGTTTGTGTTTAAATCATGCATCTCTCCATTTATCATGATCCATCATTCATGTGAGTAATTGTGTTTTTCAACACAACCTATAATGTTGCTATGGAGATATACTAGGTTTTTTGATCACTCAATCATACCTAGTAGTCTTATCAAGAGTTGGTAGAAAGCTCACTTTGCTTTTGTAGCTAAGGTTCAGTTAGTATAGCCCTTAGCATATTAGAAGCCTATCACTAATCAACAAATTTAAACAATCCTAACAAGGACTAGGGGAAGATGAAATCCATGAAGCAGGACCGGGTATCCTAAAGCGAAAAGAGTTATTCTTGCTTATCCCTCTGTGCGAACGATATGGGAAATGTTGGCAGTTGGCAAAAGGACAGGTTAGTTCCCTATTCAGAATCCCTTGCTTACGATAAAATGAGCATATCCCAAAGAGATATCCCATATCAATCCTCATGATTGAGCCCCTAGATCGATATCATAGCTCGACTCCCTAGAGTGATATCCCATATTGATATCATAAGATCGATATTCTCAATCGATATACCAAAAACAATTTTTCCAAGTAAATCTCCCCAAAGGAAATTTTTTGAAGAAGATTATCAAATGTAAATGCCAAAAAGTGAAGATCAAAAAATAGGCTTAAATCAAAGTTCAAAGTGAAGATCAAATGAAGATCATAAATCAAAAGTTTGAGCGGAGATCAAATGAAGATCCAAAATTTAGTTCGAAGAGAGATCAAATGAAGATCCAAAGATAGTTCAAAAAGAAGATGGAATCGACTCCCTTGCTTCACTACATATGAGCAAGTATCCCAAAAATTGAAGGATAGAAAGGAATGAGCCTGAATCCCTGGAATTGTCAACACTACTGTACCTTACGCATGACGATATGTCTGATGCATTAGCACCTCGCTTATGAACAAGACCAATGTTTGAATGTGGAAGAGCTAGCTTCAGGTGTCCTACATTGCTTAGTGGCTTAGTCCAACTAAAATCTAAACTTGAGATTGGATAAGACATTTGTGGAACCCCTATCTTAGCAATGGGCTGAAAGAATCTCGCCTGACATCGGGGAACACTCGTGTCTTATCTTAAAATATTCATTTGCACACACAAGGATAATGAACAGTTAGGGTCTATCCTAGCAAAAGCCTTTTATCTCAGAAGTCTAGTGTGGTTAGTATGCAACTTTTGATAAGTTTATTAGGGTGTTTGAGTATCATGGAAAACCTCAAAATTTCTCCCATAGCAACAAAGTGTCAACAATAGCAAAAACCATATAAATCATTAATTTGCAAAGTATTAAACCCGTGATACATCATTATAAAAAGCACAATCAACATATAGGATAGATATCGGATGAATATTAGCAATGATATTTAGACGACCACTGACTATATCATGCACATTTTTCAAAATTGCAAAGGAAAATAGAATGACATATTATCTCATTCGCATCATACAGCTTCGTACCATTACATTTCATATATGGGTGATTAATTGATTAAATTCTTATCTTAAGGATTTTCAATTATAGTCATGATTTTTTACACATCCTGTGGCATCATCCATTAAATTTTCAAATACACACTGCATTCATTCCTTATGTTTTAAGTGATTAAAGCATACAGGTTCATTTACATTAGAATAACATCGTGTAAATAAAGCATTTCCATAAAATAATGCATACAATGAAGCAATATCAAATATGCGTTAAGAGAAAAACATCGCATCCATATGCATCCATCAAAAAGCACATCTAAGCATCTAAGATCACTGCATATCATCATCATAAATCAAATAGCTATCTAGTGCATGTCATCCATACATCACATCATATAGTATCAACATAACATAAGCATTGCATCCATGTGCATCACATAAACATAAAATTAAAAATAAATGAGTACACAATAAATGAGCTATAATAATAATCATATCATATAAATATGTGTGTCTCTGAGTACATGGGGAGTACAAAAATACCCGCAGGCTACAAATGTGTAGGTCCTCGACCTTACACCAAAAGTGAGATACATCAAAAATGTGTCCTACAATCTAGAGCTCTAGCTCTGATCTGCTCCCCCTATACCAGAGCTCTCGTCGCCTCCCTTAGTGCTGTGCTCAGGAGACTGCGTTGCCTGCTACCCTGCTGACTACTGTGGATCCTATTGAGCACCCTAAGTATCGCCTAACCCGAAGAGGCCTAGCACTCGTCCAACTACCCCTTGAGCAATGGGCACCTCTATCTGTCGGGACCTAAGACTGGACGCTGCAGTAGACTGTCCTGCCTCCCTGGTCCTGGTATGACTGTTGCTGCCATGCATACTGGAGGACCTATATGTCCTCTCACTCCAATGGGTGCGATGGCTCGAGCTTGCAGTGGACTGTCCTGTAGTTCAAGACCTAGTCCGCTAGGACTCTACAACATATGGATCCTTAGGAACCTCTACACCCAACATCTGAATGTAGCCCACCAGCTGGTCTACCCGAGCAACCTTGGATGCATGCCTCTCATTGGCACTCATAAGTAAACCCTATAGGCATTGTATCTTTGTTATAGGATCTCGACCACCTAACAGTACTGTTATTGGTGCCATCGAAGGCCCCATAATCAATTGAGAGGGTGGAGGAACCCCTCTCTATGCCCTAAGTAGATCTCTCTTTGCTATGACCGCATCCCTCTATGCCTCTACCAAGTCACGAGCATGGGTGAGCTCGCCAACCTGGGCGGTCATGCTAGCAATCTGCTAGTTTACCTGTGTCAGTCGGTGGTCTCTCTCTATCAGCTATGTCTGTAGAGTAGCGAGAGTAGTATCACGCTACCTCTACTATGTCTAGAATCGACCCAACTGACTCTGCAATTCAGCCACATGTGCAAGTAGTAGCCCCTCTACACTATTATGAGGGACCTCATCCTCCTCTGGAGCCTCCTCCTCGAGATAAATCTTGGGAGCCTCCTCAGTGGCATCTTCTATTCCCTAGTTTCCCTTTGTTCACTGGCGCACCCTGTGCCCGTCAGGATCCACCTCTGCTCCTGCCTGATCTGCAGCATGGCCCAGAGTCCCTGTCCCATACCAGTATAACATAGACCACCATCTGTCATACTCTAGAGTGGTCGTCGCTATGTCAACCCCAGTCTCTTGGAAATCGTCTGGAGCATCACCTATTGTTGGAGGCTAGATCCACGACAAATCCCTCTCCAAAGCCAGGCGTCTATAGGTGAACAAGATCTTCGGGATGTCTTGCACCATGTTGACCTGACACAGGACACGAGAGAAGAACTGAAACTCCTGGATCTTGGCATTTCAATCGATAAGCCATCTGTCTCGATGAGCCCGTCGAAGCCTCTCGCCAGCCTCAGGCCAGTCAAGACAATCCATGTAGGGCCACCACTAGATATCATTTGACCCAAGTGCCACAAATTGGGTGATGTAATGTTGGGTCTCACCAGCATGTGTCCTGCTTCGGAAGCCCTCCTCCTCCCGAGGCCAGTAGGTAACATAGAACTGATGCTCATCATCAATGTTTGTAATGGATAGGGGGAGATCCCCAGGATGCTCTACTCTGATATGCTACTAGCCCTAGATCTACAAAAGTAGACTACAGTTGATGCCCTTACGACTACGCTCAGTAATATAATAGAGATCTCGATAGAGCTGAGCTAGTAGTGTGCTCCCCCAGGCTAGGAGTAGTGGCTGGCGGATAGAGCGTTGTACTACTCTGTGTATAGTAGCTAGAAGGTTCCAGGGAATCCTCATGCCCGATGAGATTGGAAGCACATATTGCACCACCAGGTGCATGAAGACGGCTTCGCGCATGAAGAAGATGTTTTTCCCCTACCAGTAGCCAATGTGGACTCCTCTGTGGTCGATGGTGCCCTGAGCCTCCTCACTACAAGCATAAAGATAGCATTGAATACGGACTCCTTAGCCCCAGAGGTAGAGCAGATGATGGCCTCGCCATCAATAGGGATCCTTAAGATCCTGTAGACATCCTCTAGTGTGACTATCATTTCACCTGTAGGTAGGTGAAATGTGTAGGCCCGTATATTACAGCGACGGGTCAACACAATCAGATAGGATTGATTTACCCTAATGGTGGGTAGATCTAGAACATAGCCGAAGCCGACAACTCCGAACCACTCTCGCTCACCATCAATGAGCTCTCCATAGAGATTCTTCAGAATGTTAGGCTCTCATGCTCCAGAGGTCAATCTCTGGAATAAATAACATAAAATAAGGAAAAAGTTAACTAAAACATGCAAAAACATTTAAAAATTAATCTAAAAATCATCAAAATAAAATTGCAAGAACATGTCATCATGCAGGCCTACAAATTCAATTTGTCAGCCAGATAGGTTAGAAATGCATTAAATGATATTAATTGCCTCTAAAAATTTAGAAAAATTAAAAATTTTGCAAAATTTTCCTAAATTCGACGAACCCCGGGTCAACCCTGCAGTTCGCATGCGGTCAAAATTTGACCGTTGGAAGTTTGAATGCTGACAGCATCTGGCAGTTGCGGTCCCAAATTGTCCAATTGGGAACCGCAGTTGGTACCTACGGTCTCCGTTCAAAATCCGGTCGGGTGCGATACCGCGGCCAAAAATGCAAAAAAAAATAATAATTAATAACCTAAGCTATCCTAGCCTAAAATGAGGTTCATTGCCAACATTTTAGTGAGATTGATTTATCGATTACTTAATTGGGTTCATTTTATTGGTAATGGATGCGAGGTCTTGGTTTTGAGTTACCTTACCCTCCCCTCGTCCTCCGCGACTAGAAGACGCTTGCCCGTGCCCTACCATCGTAAGTCGGTGTCCAGGTAAGGTATGCTAGGTTGCAGGTCAGTTTAGTAATTTGCCACTATTAGAGCTCCAGTTGTAGGTCACTGTCAAGGAATAATGAGAGATATTTGAAATTTGAAAATTTTATAGGCCTCTCATGTTTCGCGCGGACTGCAGGCCCTAGTCGCGATTCCCAATTTTGCAAATGGGAACTACAGACCCTAGTCGTGGTTTGCAACTAGTAGACGGTTTTAGAAAATCCTACCATGGGAATGGCCAAAAAGATCAATTAATGACCCCTAGTAGGTCGAATTTTCAATAAAAGCAATCAATGTTGTAAATTTGGTGATGTTCAAGCACCATGATTAAATTAAAAAAAAATAATAATTCAAATAATTTGAAATCCAAATGCACCTCGTACTCAGCTATTTACCCTATACACTTGGTGGTTGCACCAACTTGCAATCCATGCAATCCGACAAGATGAGTAAATAACCATAAGGACATTTGGGGCAAAAATGTTCATCATTGATTTGATATGCTTCTTCTCAATTCCTAAGAAAGCCTTCGTGACTGGACTGCTCCACGGGAATGAGGTGTTTCATGTCATGTCTCTTATGACATCTTTTCAGAAAATCATCGATAATTTGATTCAACACAAATCTTATTGGATTTGTACCATTTCAATTCCCTAAGATGGTTATTGTAGCCTGACTGCTCCATGGGATAGGAATGTGCAAATCATTATTAATAGTTGGAATCAAAAGTTGAACTAGGCGTAGCCAAGCATTTAATGTGCTCAAATCTAAATTTGTTCAGATCATCCATGGTGGTCAAGTGACATCGTCACTTCAATCATTGTCATTACCCTCATCGACTCGTCGCTTGAGGGGGTAGTCATAATATCAAATCATAATCAAAATCAGTAGAAGATCCCGAAGATCGCAGATCCCTTGATCTTGTCAAAATTGCATTCATCTTTGTGAATCATTGTAAACAGTTATCATAAGCTTACCCCTTTGCTTGGGGAAAATAACAAATATGATAATTTCTTTGTATCTCGTCTCCTTTCAGTTATATAGGCCACTGTTAGGGTAAAATAAGGTAGTGTATTGCATTACACTACATAGGATTATTACATTTACTTTTCTACTAGTTACCATGAGATATTTTGTCTACTGGTTAATCTAGGTTAGTAACTAAAATATCCTAGGTTAGATATTTTAGGTTAGTGGTTGAGTTAGAACTCACTACCTAGGTTAGTAGTTAGTCTCACGCAACTCCCTATTCTATTATTAGAGGGCAGTTAGTGTCAATTACGACTATGTTTTTATTATTCTATTTTATGCCCTATTTAATCCTAGACTCTCGAAAGTCTAAGGTAATGATCAATTATTATTTTATTCACATTTCATTTGTCTTGTGATTTATTTGACATTATTGGCATTAGAGCCATTTTTTTTGGCTCGCTCGGAGGACGAGCTGGTGCCATTTGGCGACACTCAGCCCACCTCAATAAGCAAGCTCGTAGGCTGGAGCAGGCCCTGCATTACCCAGGGCCCACGAGACCCCAGCCCACGAAGGTGCGCGGATCAACCACATCGGTCATGCGATCTATCGACCACACAGTCGACGAGGCCGCACGATCCCACATGAATGACCTTAAGGGCCGCGTGATCGACCATCGCGATCGACTGTCCCCTCGACGACCGAGGAGCGCACAAGCTGACGTCTCAGCTCCCGCTCACTCGGCCTAGGGCCAGGGAGACATGTGGCCCCCCAAGGCTGGGAGAGCAGAGAGGGCAGGTGCGCCCTCCCCTCCTAGATGGACCCCACATTGGGATCTACGAGGGCAGGAGGCCCTCCGATTCGTGGTCTGATAACAACCGCTCGCTTGGCAACATGGGGTATGATCTGGTGCCATGGAACTCTAGACTACACACACCCCGAGGTGTCACCTTGACCAACCGCATGGCAACACCACCTCAACACTGACTAGGCAACACATGGTACTCAGGCCACACGCCACCTAGACCCTAACTGAATGTAGACTAGACCGGACAAACGCGAACACATGGCAGACATGCCACGCGCCACCTAGACCTGACTGGACTGGACATTTGACGGATAATCACTTGATGTTGACGCGAATGTAAAGGATATGTAGACCCCCCTTGCCATGCCACATGGACAACAGCAAAAGGAGGGCCCGAACACGATTACCTGAAGGCAATCACGAGCAAGTTTTCTCGTTAAGGTCTTTAAAAGCCTTTTGCATCCACTTTCGGATGCATGTGGGATAATTCCCACTACATCCTCAAAGAATCCAGACAACTTCTTCAATAGGCGGATCCTGCAAGTTCAAACCCAAAGCCGCCACTTGGTTTGTTGGCTAGGGCGGGCGCCTTAGCACAGCGGAGATCCACGATCGAGTCCCCACGGTGCATGAAGGAAAGGTTTTTTTTCTTTGTTTTTTTCGAGCAGATCCCCACGAAGGAGATAAGATTGAGCGGAGGCAGAGCTGTTTCAAATAGCCTGGTAGCGTGGTTGGATCAGGCGGCCAGCTAGCACAACTGAGACCACGGATCGAACCCCCCGCGTGCCTCAAACAGGTTTTTGCGAATAAAAACTTTATTTTTTCAATTTTTCTATGGTTTAAAGCATATTTAAAATATTTTTTTATTATTATTTTTATAATTTTTCTTTAAATTGGCCTAAAACGTTCAATTTTTAACCAAATTGGACGATTTTTTTTCCCAATTTTTTCTAAAATTATAGAATTTTCATCCAAAACTAGTATTTTTTTGCTTTCTCAAACCTAGAAACCTAAAAATTCGCATATAATTTAGCCCTAAAAGTTCCTAAAACCATTGATGTCTTTTTCTCAAAATTGAAAACACAAGGTAAATAGGAACCTCTTTTTGGTAAATTTTAACACAAAACCTGCTTCAACAATTTTTTTGTTGTAATAAATTCATCAGAAGTTCTTCAGTTTTTTTAATTTTTTATTTTTTTGAGATATAAGACATAGAACTCAAACTTTCTATTGCAAAATACATATCATGCCATGATTTAGGGAGCATCAAAATTCATCTCATTTTTTCTCAAAACAACAAATTATTGCTTTTGTTCTCTCCTTCAAGAAAGGGGACATAAAAACATAAAATAGCAACCTTATTTTTGTTGTCAAAAATTGAGATCAAAACCGTTTTTTTTTGCTTCTTCATGATAAATTGTTGAAGACAAAACCAAAGTCGTGTGTCGACTGGTCTGGAAACCTTTCAAACGCGGGTCGTGTGTCGACTTGTCTTGAAAGAAGTGCTCAAATTTTTTTTTTCAATTTTGTAAAACATTAAGGGGGGATAGAAATCATTTTTTTGATTCTATTATTTGCAAAATTGTAAAGAACAAAGGAGGATTTTTCAAAATTACAAAAGGTGCAATCTCGATTGTACTCGACACCTTTCTCAAAAATTGACTTATACTAGGTGCATTTTTGGTTGAACCCGACACCTAGAGTGACAATAATGTGGGTTGCTCTCATGTTTTGATTATTTGCACTAACACTCATGTTTCATATGTGCACTTAAAAATTCAGATACAACATTGGCAGAAGCATTTCATAAAACCCATATTTCACTCCAAAATGTGCTACACTTTGCACAGGTTGAACAACAGTCAATTTTTTTTTTTACCCCCTCCAAAGGTCAAAATTCAAACACACCTTGATTACCTCTCTTTGTTTGGCTTAATTTCATCCAACTTCTCATCCTTCTTGAAGGGTGTTAAGGTAGGTGCCATTAAATATCCTAGAGAGCACAATCAGAAGTCTGTCAACCAATTCCTTTTTTTTTTAATTTGCTCTATCTTGTTTGGCTTAATTTCCTCCAACTTTTTCATCCCTTGTTAAGGGTGTTAAGGTAGGTGCCATTAAATATCTTATAGAGGTAAATTGAAAACATATTCCATATACTCTTTTGAGGGTATAGTGCAATATACAACCATCTTAGTCCTAGCAATTTGAAACCTTAACCGTGGCCATGATACACATGTATCTCACTGAGAGCCAACTGCTCAAAGGTTCAAATTATTCAGCTTGGAAGACTAAGATGAAAGCTATCTTAACTGTAGAGGATTTATGGTCAATAGTGGATGGAAGTGTAACTAGACCTCAATTAGCTGGAGCAAATCAAACAGAATTTGATAAGAAGAATAAGAAACTATCCTTAATGATCTTGCTAGCTATCACTGATGATATCCAACCTCATATCAGTTAAGCTAAGAATGGTAAGGAGGCATGGGATGCCTTAAAAACCATATTTGAGGGAAAGAATCAATCAACGATTCTTAATCTCCAAACATAGCTTCATACTCTTCATATAAAATCGGGAGAAATAGTAGAGCTATTCCTCTGCAGAGTCGTAAAATTGAAAACAAAACTGCAATCCTTAGGAGAAAAAGTGGAAGACCAAGTCTTGACCTCTATCATTTTAAGGGCTCTTCCAGATTCCTACAGAATGTTGATCACTTCACTACAAGTCTCTAGAAGGATAGTGACTTTTTTCGAGTTGGTAAAAATTTGCTTCAAACAGAAGAAGCTAATCAACTCCAACGAGATGAGGCATCCAACAATGCACTTTTCTCACATAGACAAGGTGGTAAGAAAAAGTGGAATCAACAAAAAGGTTCTTCTTTGAATAAAGACAAGGGTAAAGCCAAAGAGGTTCCAAAGAAGAAGTAGTATTGTAAGATTTGCGACAAAGACACTCATGAAACCAAAAGATGTTGGTTTAAGAACAAACCGCCCAATGAACAAGGAAACAAGAAGGGCCAAGGCAAACCAAAGAACAAGAAAAACAACAACAGGGACACATTGCAACTGAAGATTCTAGTTTGGATTCTGAGAGAGCACACAAAGTGCTCATGACACATACATATTCCCCTCACAAGGACATTGTGTGGTACATAGACTCAAGCGCTAGTAAGCGTATGACTAGCGATAAATCCTGGTTTGCAACATTTGAGGCTCGAGAAGGTAGACCGGTCACCATTGTTGATGATCAAACCTATCAAGTTCAGGGAGAAGGAAGTGTTTTAGTCTCCCTTCCAGATGGAGAATGTAATATTCAAAAAGTTCATTATGTACCAGGATTGAAAAATAATCTCTTGTTAGTTCCACAAATCTTGGACAATAACATGAATGTCAATTTCAAAGTGGACAAAGAAAATAAATTTTGTTTTATTACTAAGAAGAGAAAACAGATAGCAACAGGTTCATACAAATATGGTTTGTTTGTCTTAGATGCAATTACCTCAACACATACTGCATTGACAATCACCACAAAGGAGGCCACTTCTCTTTGGCATAAGATATTTGGGCATTTAAGTTCAAGATATTTACTAGAGTTGAGTAAATATCAAATGGTGAAAGGGTTGCCTACTCTTTCATCTACTTTGCCAGTGTGCTCTGATTGCTTGTCAGGAAAGCAACATAGAGTACCCTTTGAACCTAGCTCCTTTCGAGTTAAGGTACCTTTGGAGTTTCCCATGTCTAAAAGTTGTGGAGGAAAAAGGTATTTTCAATTTTTTGTCGACGATCACTCACGAAAGATGTGGGCCTTCTTCTTACAGTTGAAGTCTGAAGCATTTTCCTATTTTTAACAGTTCAAAAAGCTTGTTGAGAAAGAATCAAGATGCTTTATTAAGACCCTCCGTTTAGATCGAGGGGGGGAATACACATCAAAGGAATTTTCCTCATTTTTATAGACACATGGGATAAAGAGACAGTTAACAACATCCTATTCTCCTTAGTCAAATGGGGTTGCTAAGAGAATAAATCGATCCATTATAGAAATAGTTCGATGTATGCTTAAGAGGGCCAACCTTGAGCAAACTTACTGGGCTGAAGTTATTCAAACCGCAGTATATCTTCTGAATAGGGAACCCACAAGGGCTCTTGAAGGTATGACTCCTCATGAAGTATGGAGTGGTAGGAAACCCTCCATTTCTCATCTACGGGTATTTGGGTGTAAGGCATTTATGCATATACCCAAGGAGAAAAGAAAGAAATTAGATGAGAAGTCCCTACATTGTGTATTTCTTGGATATGATGAATTCTCAAAAGGCTATTGATTGATAGACCCACTTACCAATAAAATACATGTCAGTAGAGATGTAGTGTTTGATGAAGCTTTCACACCCAACACTACATCAGTATACCTAGATGATGAGGAGCAACAACCACTTCCTCCTCCACAACACAAAAAGCCTCCCAAATGGTATACAAGCACAATGAAAGATTCCAAACTCACTTCCCCACCTGATCTTACTCTCAATCATCCAAAGACACAAAGCATGACTCAAAAAGAAAAGAATGAAGCATCCACTTTAGTTGATGATCTTTGTGCATATTTTCAAGATCTTTATGTTGATAGAGAGTTACCAAGGGAAGATGATATGGAAATAGATGAGGAGAGGGTTTACTTGTCAGCATATGATGAGAATGAACCTTTTACAGTTGATGAAGCACTTAGACTACCTCAGTGGAAGGGAGTTATGGATGTAGAACATAACTCCCTCATAAAGAAAAACATGGAAGCTGGTGGATTTGACTAAAGGAAAGAAACCCATAGGCTGCAAATGGGTTTACAAAGTAAAATATAAGGCAGATGGCACCATAGATAACCATAAGACCCGTCTTGTGGCGAAGGGCTATGCTCAAAAGGAAGGGCTTTACTATGAGGAAACCTTTGCTCCTACAACAAGGATGACCACCATTCGAGTGCTTTGTGTTATGGCAGCATAGTTCGGATGGAAATTACATCAGATGGATGTAAAGAGCACCTTTCTAAATGGTGACTTAAAAGAAGAGGTGTACATGACTCAACCTCCTAGATTTGTAGAGGTAGGCCATGAGCAACAAGTTTGCAAGTTGGTCAAATCATTATACGAGCTAAAACAAGCCCCAAGAGCATGGTACATAAAAATGGATAGTCACCTACTACAACATGGATTTAAGAGAAGTCCATCTGACGCAAATCTCTATATCAAGAACACAAGTTTTGAGATAGTGATTCTTGTGTTATATGTAGATGATCTAATCATCACTGGCAATTCAGAGAACTTAGTTAACATCGTGAAATTTGACTTGAAAGAGTCATTTGATATGACAAATCTATGACTTCTCCACTACTGTTTTGGCCTTGAGATAGAACAGAAGAAAAATCATCTTAGGGTGACTCAGAAAAAATATGCCATGACTTTAGTAGAAAAATATCATATGACTGATTGTAAGCCCAAAGCAACACCGATAGAATCAGGGATACAGTTATCACGATATGATGACTCACCACAGGTAGATGGCACACTTTATAGACAGATGATTGGAAGCCTCATCTATCTGACTAATACTAGATCAGATATTACTTATGTTGTAAACTATCTATCGCAGCTTCATGCAAGAACCAAAGGTCTATCATTGGAAAGCGACTAAGAGGGTTCTTCACTACATTCAGGGTAGTGCAGATTATGGTCTAGAGTATAAGAAGAATAACTCATTCTTCTTACAGAGTTACACTGACTATGATTATGCTGGATCCATAGATGACAGAAAATCAACATCGGACTATATTTTTCATCTTGGATCTGGTCTTGTCTCATGGCATAGTAAAAAGCAACAGGTGGTTGCTTTATCTTCAACTGAGGCAGAATATCGCGCAACATATGGATCTGTGTGTGAAGCGATATGGCTAAGTCGCATCTTGGCTACCATGGGCCTACCAAAGAAACTTCATATTCACATGTTTTGCGATAATTCAGGTGTTTTGAACTTGGTCAAGAATCCAATGCATCATGAACAAACAAAGCATATTGACACAAATTGTCATTTTATTCGTGATGAAGTTCATAAGCACATAATCAAGCTCCAACACATTCCCACCGACGAACAGGTTGCAGACATTTTTACAAAGGCACTTGGACATGTCAAATTTCAATTGTTCTAGAGCAAACATTGTATATGAAAGTAATGTAATAAAGCGGGGATGTTAGGGTAAAATAAGGTAGTGTATTGCATTACACTACATAGGATTATTACATTTACTTTTCTACGAGTTACCATGAGATATTTTGTCTACTGGTTAATCTAGGTTAGTACCTAAATATCCTAGGTTAGATATTTTAGGTTAGTGGTTGAGTTAGAACTCACTACCTAGGTTAGTAGTTAGTCTCACGCAACTCCCTATTCTATTTTTAGAGGGCAATTAGCATCAATTATGACTATGTTGTTATTATTCTATTTTATGCCCTATTTAATCCTAGACTCTCGAAAGTCTAAGGTAATGATCAATTATTATTTTATTCATATTTCATTTGTCTTGTGATTTATTTGACATTAGCAACTCCTATTGTAGCATCAAAACGCTACCCGAATGACTGATGGCGAGTGCAAGCTTTTCAAGTTTAAGCCTCCAAAGAGTTGGAAGCAATGATTCCAAGATGTGCGTCCTTTTGCTGGACCTGGGGCATCTAATGTTGATCTGACTAATGATCATAATAGAACCTTCGACATCATTTTAGGAGGTCTATTTTTGCTCAGTGTTGTTCAATCTCATAACGCATCTCAAAAGGGGCATCTGTAGACACCTAAAATGCGTCATGTCGAGGGCGACTACTCATATGCACATGCTACAAGACCATATGGAAGATCTTGGATAGACTCCAAGATAGAGCAATGGTTCTAACCACTCAATTTGGGCTCCTTGGCCTAATCAATCTGAACCGCAACCTAGACTTGCGGTTTACAGCTGAACCGTGGCTGAGACCTATGGTTTGCAGTCTAGACCGCATTTGTGACCCGCGATCTTAACTGAAGTTCAGTTGGCCTTCAATCCAAGCCAAATCAGTTGAAATGGCCATTGGATCTAGAAGAAGGTGGTTAGAGGGTGGAAGCTTCCATTCCAACTGTCCTAACCACCCCTTCTTGATCTTGGCTTCTCCAGGAAGCCACCCTAGCCCTTGGGTAGTCCTATAAGTACCCCTGCAAATAAGGGTAGAGATATAGATGATTTGTATAGCGAAGCGCTGACGAATTATCGAGTGAGTGTGAAGTGATCAAGCGAGCAGCGAAGCCTTATCGGATTGCATACTGAATTTGTGCATTGGAAGGCTAATTTGTTATTCATCCCACGATCAGTTTGCCATGGAAGCCTTAGGAGCCTAAGAGGATCAACAAACACAAATGAAGGCTCATCACAGTGATTTGACTGTCAAATCTGTCAGAAGGACATCAAAGGCGACCATTGAACATCAATTGGACAAGGAGGTTAAGCCCACTACCCTTGGAATTGAGGGCAAGCCTATCAAAGTGCTAACCGCGGCTGTCAACTACAGTTTACAGTGCAGACCGTGCACCAAAGCTGCGATTTGCAGTAGAGGTATAACTGCCTTCCTAATTTCATTTGTGTCCAATTAATTAGGTTAGATTAGTTATTTTCATGGTTAAAATACATTTTAGCAGACTTCTGACCGTAGATTTAGGTTAGTGTAGCTTATTTATGTTTATGCTTCAATTAGGACATTAATAAGTTCTTTAGCACGTTCATGCCTTATTTCATATATTTGATCCATGCATAGAGCAGTTGTTGTCTTTCTTTACGCTATGGTATAAATCTTGATTCGATTTGCATAGTTTAGAAGCATATTTTATATTTTTTTGATTGTGCGTTTTTAAGGATGTCATTATGCAATTTACCTATAAGGGCCTCATCATGAGAGGTTGCCTATCTTTTTGACATTCTTGTGTTGTTTCTTGACCGCAGGGAACAGTTTCAAAGGAGAACCAACTATCAAGTTCCTTTCCCATCGCGAAGAAGAGGGCATCTCCACCCTAGAGCAGTTCGTGTCACCCTATAAAGGCACATTGAGCATCACACGTATCTTGAAGAGGATTACAATCACAAGAAACCTTATTGTAATATTGTATCAACGTGATTATCCCTAAGAGGGACGTAATTGTAACACAAATTGGACTTTCATGAATAAATAAAGTGTGTATCATACATCGTGTTATCAATTTTGTCTTTTATGCATGTTGCTTATTCATTTACTATTGCAATAACGAGATTCTTGCCTCGGGTGTGAGCCTTTCTGGTGGTTACAATATGAATAAAGCCTATGATGGGGCACTTCTTGTCAGGATTAAAATTGCAATAGGAGAAGGATGGAAATATATTTCAATTAAGGGGATTCACAAATTATTATCAATGCTATTAACAAAAATGGATGTAGAAACTGAATAAAAAATAATATTATTATTGATATTTATTGAGAAGGAAATTGGATAGCAGTTGAGGTGTTGACTTTAATCTGGATGAAATTCAAATTTTAAAATTGACAAGTGAAATTTAATCTCTTAATCAAAATGATGTTAAGTAAAGTTGCAAGTTTATTGTAGTGGTAAGGGGCTTTGGCCTCTCTTTATAAAAACGTATATCAACTCATTGAAAAAAAAAATGATGTCAAGGAGCTAATTGTGAAAACATAGCACTTCGAAGAAGTTAGAAGGATTTATTTAATAATAAATAAATAAGAAAAATTGTGATAAAAATACATGTTGGATATGGTTTAATTTTCATAAGAACAAATATAATATTTTGGTATTTTTATGAGAATGACCCTCAATAAAAGCTACATATAACTTATTTAAATATATATATATATATCTATCTTGGTTAGAGGCTTTGGCTATAAGAAAATAGATTGAGATGAGATGAAGTCTCATAGAGTGAGTCTATTCTTTTCTTTTCAAAAGTTTATTCATGCTCATTTTTTGATCCACCAAAAAAAGAGATAAAATCTTAAAAAGGAGGTCTTGAGTTCATAGAAAGAGCAAGACAAATATAAATATGTTCCTAATACTAAACTCCCTCAAGATGTATTAAATTTTGAAAAATAAATACTTTCAGAATAATACTAATTCTTTGAGAAACTACAAAAACCAAAATCTTTGTTGGTTATTTATGCTGAATATTAATAATAATTAATACCAACTTTTACTAGAATGGATCGTTCGAAGTATATGGTAAGTTGTAGACCGATTATTTATTGAGTAAAAACATTTCCATCAGACAAGACATTATGACAATATTGAGAAATCGTATCCTAGGAATACTTGAGAAAAACTTCCGAATCAGATGAAAACCGTGTCATTTTGACCTCTTCTTTTTCACAGCACCCCCAACCAATTAAAGCTTAAAGAGAGAACCTCACCTCGTCGACCGGGCTTATTAAAGAGCTCCTAAAAAAGCCAGAAGCTAAAAACCGAAATCGACAGGCAAGGGCCGTTTTAAAAAGTGCGAGAATAATTTTCAACTTTCAAAAAATAACTTGGAATATTTCTATCTCGCTCAGGCATATATCGCACCACAAATCCCCGTACCGTCAAATGCCAAATCTTTTTCAAAAACTTGAATTTAATATTCTCCACAGCAGTAACATTATTTACAAAAACAATTATAGGATTGCATAATTTCCACAACCCTAAAATTATTCACAAAATCAATTATATAATTGCATATTTCTAGCCGCTGCGCACAGGCTTGGAAGAAACAGGAATCACCTGTCACATAGTCCCCAAAAAAACATAAACATAAAAAAAAAAAAAATGTATATCAAATCAAATGCAATGCCATTAACAAAAGAAGAAGAAATGTTTATAAACAGAGCACAAGTCGCGGGTTCGAACCTCACCGGCTCCTCCTTCGAAGGGATCCAATCGTTCATGGCCGGGTTCCCCTTTATCGGAATCTTCTCCAACGATCCATCCTCCTGGTAGGCCAGACGGAAATACGATCCTCCGTCGTAGTCCAGCTTTATGTACCCGTTTCCCGTCTAATAACAGACATAACAGATATTCCAAAGTCAGTGGCCTTCTCATAGGCTACAAAATTAATAACGAATAATAAAGAAAATAAAATTTATGTATCCATGTCACGTCTACTTACTGTGAAATGAACCTTTCCCTCGGCAATCAAATTCTTGTAATAATCCGTTTCCACGAATTCCTCCGGTAAAATCTCCCCGTTTTCCAAAACAAAGAGAGGCTGAAAACCGAAATCGTACAAATTTTTAACATCCTTGCAGGAATTTTGACATAAATTTAACCTAAAACTGGTTAAAATCGATTTTCTTTCATCTTATACCAAAATAATAAAATTCTTTGACATTTTTGCAAGAACTTTGACATCAATTTAACCTAAAACTCGTTAAAACCAGTATTATTTCATTCCGTACCAAAATCATAGAATTGTTGGAACATTTTTGCAGGCTTTATACTTACTTTCGAGCTCGATCGGAGCTCTTGAAACTTCTTCAGCTCGGGGATTTCCGCAGGATCACATGGATCCTCCACATGACCGCCGTCTTCGTCGGAAATCTCGCTGCGGTCGGGCTTTCTGTGGCGCTTGGGGGCCAAGGCTTCAAACTGAGATTTCACCTGCTCCGCGATCTGCCACTGCTGCTGTGCGTCCAATACCTCGTCGCTCCTACTCGGCTTCTGTCCCTTCAATCCTCCCTTCCCCATAAATAAAACAAATAATTATATACTCACAAAAAATAATATTCTTCCCCTTCTCTGAACCCCTGAATCGCTTGTTTCACCTCTGGATAAGATTTGTAATCCAAGTTTCTTGTGTATTCTTCTTGTTCTGAGATGAATTATATAGAGTCTAGGGTTCGGTGGATTTAAAAATGAGTTGATCGCCCACAGACGTGAGAAACAGTAGGTTAGATTCATCCTTATCTCTTTGCTGACAACGTCTAGAAAACTAATTTGATGATGTCTGCCTGCGCTGTTTCAGAAAACCGTGGGGCGAAAGCTCGGGGGAGGTCCGGTGTAAGAATAACTCCGGCAATACTTGGACCCTACGCCGCATCCATCTAATCTAGAAATAATTGACTTACTGTATTATTTGAAAGAATAGGTTGGTTGGTGTTAAAAATATTTTATATTTTATTTATTTAATTTGAAAATAATTTAGTGATTAAATTAGAAATAATTTGGATTATTAGAAAAAGAATAGATTTGTTGGTAATAGTTGAAAAGGACTTTATGCCTTCTTTATTTAATCTAGAAATAATTTAGTGACTTTATTGGAAAGGAATAGGTTCGTTGGTAAGAGTTGGAAAGGACCTACTCCTAAGAGTTAGGTGGATTGGTAACGGTATTGTGCTTGCGCACTTACAAGAAGAGACATAGGTTCAAACCTTAGAGGGAAGCCAACCCTTTGCAAAGGTAGTAGTCTGCTCTGAATCCTTTGAGTGCAGGCTAAACCATACGCACCAAATTGAACAACTGACGATATCTTATCTAAAAATAATGGTTGTAACCAACTTTACGCGCCAGACACTTACGACGACGGTACAAACCCCAAGCAACCGGTGATCTTCGTCTCAAGTCAACAAGAATGAGATGGATAGGTTTGTTGGATGCAATTACGAACCCTATGATGACAGTACAAACCCCAAGCGACGGGTGATCCCCATCTCGAATCAACAAGAATGAGACAAATAGGTTTCTTGGGTGCAGGTACTAGATTGTAACCAACTTTTCTATATAATAAAATAAAAACTGTCGAAAAAAACCAAATGCCTCATCCATTTAATCTAGAAATAATCTAGTAACTACCAAATGCCTCATCCATTTAATCTAGAAATAATCTAGTAACTGAATTGAAAAATAATAGATTGGTTGGTAACAGTCTAAAGGTTGATTGGTAACAAATAAAAAAGAATAGAAATAAGTTGTCTTGTTGAATGCTTTGAATAGTTGGACTTGTTAACTTCTATTTTTATATAAAAACTTTTGTAAATTCTTATCCACTAGCTAAAGACAAAGCCACTAAAGGTTTAAAAAAATCGAACTGAACTTTATTACCCAGTATAAAAGGACTGGGACCTTCACAAATCCATGTAAACTCCTTAAAAAATTTACTAAATTGCAATCAGCTATATATTTTATTATTATTTTAATATACCGTGCAAGAATCTAGATTGTTTTGGACTTCGAAGAAAAGGGAAAGCCAACTTCAAATTATTTTTGTCTTGACTTGAGGCAGCATTGGGCAGCCAAAATCAAATTATTTTTGTCTTGACTTGAAGCAGCATTGGGCTTTTCCTTCTTTAAAATGTAATTTGCTTTTCAGTGTGTTTCAATGGTTTGACTGTGATAATCATTAACAATTGTTTGGTGGGTTCAAAAATTAAAGGGTAGGACATTTATGTATTTATTTTTATGGTATAATAGAATTAAGTTTAATAGTAAAATTTTAAATAAAAGTTTAATATTTAAATAATTAATAATTTATTTTTAATTTAGTTATTGTGAGAATTTTTTATGACCGACGTATAAGTAGTCTTTTTTCAACCATAACCTTCGTAAAGCCAAAACTTAAAGTTATACTTATTAATAGATAATTTAACACAAAACCACCACACACCTACCCCTCGCCCATGCAATAATTAATAAAATTTTAGTAAAGTAAATATTTACTAGCTTAGATATATAAAATATATATATCTATAAACGTCGAGAGTTATCAATCTCGAGGCGCCTATAAATATTTAAAATAGCTTATATCGGAGATGAAAATGCTCAAGTGATAACAAATCTGAATTGATGTTGATAAACACCTTATTATTTCAAAGATTGGATGTTGATAAACACCTTATTATTTCATAGATTGGCTAAAGCCAATCATTTAAGCTCAAAGACTTTAGAGATTGATAACACTCAACGTCGTTTAAATAGCCTAGCTATTTAAATATTTTAAATTCATCGTAACCCTTAATGTCGGAGGATAATTTCTTTAACATCGGATTTTTTAATAAAATATTAATATTGTTTACGGCGTGGTTGACCTTCCTGGCTGCCATTGAAGGATGCCTATCAGGGTAATTAAATAAATAATTGAAAATATAAACTTTTGAATTAGGTATAGGTATAGTATTTGGAGAGAGACTTCAATTATATGTGGGTGTTTCATCTTGGCCAACTCATGAGAAAAAGGTTCTATGTTACTATGTCCCATCTTGGTGATATGAGTTTTAATCATGGAAAAAGGCCCTATGTTACTATGTCCCTGAGGAGGTATAGTTTTTGCAGAGATACCCAACTATATGTGGTTGGCATTTCATCTTCATGACTTGAGCTTTGTCCCTGAGGAGGTATAGTTTTTGCAGAGATACCCAACTATATGTGGTTGGCATTTCATCTTCATGACTTGAGCTTTGTCCGTGAGGAGGTATAGTTTTTGCAGAGATACCCAACTATATGTGGTTGGCATTTCATCTTCATGACTTGAGCTTTGTCCCTGAGGAGGTATAGTTTTTGCAGAGATACCCAACTATATGTGGTTGGCATTTCATCTTCATGACTTGAGCTTTGTCCCTGAGAAGGTGTAGTTTTTGCAGAGATACCCAACTATATGTGGTTGGCATTTCATCTTCATGACTTGAGCTTGAATCATGGAAAAAAGACCCATGTTACTATGCCTATAAAAAAATATAATTTTTACGAAGCTATATGTAATTGATGTTTTATCTTTGTAACCTAAATTTAAATAATATAATTTAATTATATTAATTAATGTACTTAATCAACGTAATTGATGTTTTATCTTTGTAGCCTAAATTTAAAAAATATAATCTAATTATATTAATTAATGTACTTAATCCCCGTGATTGTGGTAGGACGCTACTTACATTATTGGTGATTGACCCGGGTTCAATTCCATAGTGGATGTGTATAAGAAGTATCACTAAAAAATTAAAATAAATAAATAAATAAAAATAAAAATTAATGTATTAATATATACTTTTTAATTTCATTAGATGAGGTAAGTCGTGATGATTGAAGTAGTTGAGCGTGGCCTTAACTTTACTCCAATGGCATCATTTTTAGGTGGTTATAATAGATATGTTTCAATATTTTTTTTTATGTTTATATTAATAATAATATATATTATTATCAATATAATTAATAATGTATATTAATAGAAAATGGATTGATAAAATTAGCATAAATTTTTTGGAAAATGAATAATTTTTTAGAAGTTATATTTTTGTGTTGTTTTGTATGGATTTTGAAAAGCTTTGTCATGAGTCATCATTTGAAAGAATACAAACAGTATTGAGGGAGATATGACCATATGAAGATAACCATTCGAAACTAGAGTAACATTAGGGTATTTTTTTTTAAAACGTCTCATCTTTTAGGAGCCATATCTTCGCGAAGGGTTGTCCGATTCAACTGATTCTTGGACCAATTTTTGAGGAATTTGAAGAGCTTTAAAATGAGTGGTCATGTAAAGGAATCCAAATAATATTAAGGGAGATACAACCTTGTGAAGCTAGTCATTCGAAACAAGGGCAATGATGATTTTTCAAGTCACAAAAAGCAAAATTGCATACATCTATCAATCAACATTCAGATGATGGGAGGAGCAATGGAGGGCTAGGGTTTCAATGAGGTAAGACATTATGTTTGGGCATATAATTTTTCAGCTAAGTTTCTTTTTCCCCTTCTTTTTCTTAGAAATTTTGCATGCAAATTATTTTAGGTTTTTTTTCATATTTTATAATTGCTATATGATATTCTAGTAATTTTCAATAGATTTTGAGTTGTAGTTTCCATTCCATGGACTGATTTACAACTAAATCCTTATATTCATCTCCAGTCGTAGAGGTTAGTGAGAAACTCACATAAAATCGGTCCTTGTATCTCAAAGATAAGGTAGTTTTTGGTAAATTTAATGGGTCTTGACCAAAGACTTCAACCTTGAGAATACGGATTGATAAGAGTTGGAAGTCTCCAAAAGCGATTCTATCATTTCTTCCCAAAGGATTTTTCCTAGCCATTTGTTGTTCCAAGGAGGAAAAAGATATAATCCTAAAAGGGGGTCCTTGGTTTATAGGAAGAGCATGATTGTTCCTTACCCGTTGGTATGAAGGCTTTGCGCCTAAAAATGTAAATCTATCCCTAGTACCAGTCTAGGTTAGGATGTATGGATTACCCATTAAATTTTGAGAAATTAAAACCTTCAAGGCAATAGGCAACACTTTGGGAGAATTCCTTGAGATTTCAAAAACTACAAAAGATGGATTCTTGGCTATTTATGCTTGGATATTGGTCATGATTGATATAAGTAAACCTTTACCAAAATCAATTATTCTTAAGTATGGGGGTAAGTTGTGGACCCAAATCATAGATTATGAAAACATGTCTTTTAGATGTAGAATATTTCATGATGTAGGCCATATTGAAAGGTCATACCCTAAGAAGAGTTCAATAGAAACATATGTAATTGCAAGAGAAACTTACAAATGGATACAGATGAGGATGGTTTTCAACTTCCAAAAATAGGTCTAGATAGATAAAAGTAAATAAAAAGTGGAGACCAATAAAGAAGGATATTGGAAGCAATACAAATTCTTTTGAGGCTTTAGCCTATGAAGAAAAATACTTATCAAATCTTAAAGGACACATCACAAAAGGTTCAAGATATTAACAAGGAATCATCTATTGAGTATGATTATGATTTAAGGACGAGCATTCTCGATGAACCTAAGGAATGTGTCTCATCAGAATTTGAAGACTCTTTTGAGGTACCATGCACCATTTAGAAGAAGAAAATTGGTAGAGAAAATGCAGTGTTAGATGTTAATACCTCTACCGCTAATAAGAAAATACCAGAAAATGAATAAGACATGTCAAAATCTTTCATAGTAGAACCAGAAGAGGATAAGTCTAATGAAAAATAAAGTTGTGAAAGAATATTGAGGAATATAATAATAAAACCTACTCTTGATGCAGGCAAGGTAAAAAGATGGAAACCTTCAATTATCAAGCAAGAACCAAAGGAAGCAAGAGCAAATATAGAGAAAAGAACACAATCTAAGTTGTTAACTTCTCTTTACCAAACAACAAAATGGTATTAGTAATTCAAAGGTGGGACCAATAGCCCCTAATGAGACATTTTTTCGATTACATAGGAGAGTTGGTCACAACCACACTATTTTTAGTAATTGACAAGCACAAAGTTCAAACCACAGGGGTTGCTTCCACCAAACCTATTTTGCTTCGTTATTGTTGACCCAGTGTGAAAGGGACCACCTATCGCTTGGGATTCGTACTGTCATTGTCGATCTAGCACACATTCAGAGGATTCAGATCAAATTACTACCTTTACAAATAGGCTGCCCTCGAGGTTTGAACCTAGGTGTCTTCTTGGTAAGTGTTTGGCCAGACAAGCACTTACCAATCCACCTAGCCCTCGGGGACAACCCCTAATGAGACATGATTACCATCTCATGGCATATAAGGGGTGCTAATTCCCCCTCAAAGCAAAAGTTTTTAAAACTATGAAAGCAATATGGGCATGATATGAATGTGATGCTATGGATTCTGAAGGAGCAATTTGGAAATTCTAACTTGTTGGAATCCTATTAGAACTTGTTGAAATTCATAAAACTAGGCATTGGATAGCCTATTTAGTCACATGTTACTTTGTGAACATTTGTTTCATCCTTATCAATGTCTATGGACCTACAACTCAATTAAATAAATTATAAGTATGGAATGAGATTGATAAATTAAAAATATAGAGTAAAATTGAAATTTTTATAAAAAATAAAGACTAAAAAACCTGATTCATGATCCTAAAAAATTTAAGAAAATTAAAAAAAAAATCAATTTTTATTCCTAAACTAACAACATAAGAAACCATAACCTAATAACAAATAAACAAATAATTATATACCACAAAAAATTTAATGTTCTTCTCCTTCTCTGGATAAGACTTGTAATCCAACTTTCTTGTGTATTCTTGTTGTTCTGAGATGAATTATATAGAATCTAGGGTTCGGTGGATTAAAAAACTGACTTGGATCGCCCACACATGTGAGAAACAGTATGTCAGATTCATCCTTATCTCTTTGCCGACAACGTCTAGAAAACTAATTTGATGATGTATGCCTGTGCTGTTTCAGAAAACCGTGGGCCGAAAGCTGCGGGGAGGTCGGGTTTAAGAATAACTCGGAAAATACTTGTACTTCACACCGCAGCCACCTAATCCAGAAATAATCCAAGTAATATTGTTGGTTGGTAACAATTAAAAGGAAAAGGTTGGTTGGTGAGATTAAAATGTTTAATTGTTTTTTTATTTATAAATATTGCTTATGGAAAATAAAAAATAAGTCTTTTAAAATCTAAGAATAGGAATAGTTTTATTTTGAAAACTTTAAATACAAAGTTTGATAACAGTCCACATTTTTAAGATGTTGAGGGCAGCCAAAGACATCTTTCAAAAGAACCAATTTTCAACTTCACCTATCACCTAGGAGGATAATACAATACAATTCCAAAACAACTACTTCAGAGGTCTGAGATCCACCTTGCCAACCCTGCCTTGCAATGGATACCTTGAAAAATAAGCAATCAAAGAGCCGAGCAGATAATCAGAATTTTCAAACCTGCTTTAGCCTCTTCTTCCATTCTTCTCTAGACAGACAATCTTAGTGATGCTCCCCTGAAAGTCCCCACCATTTAACTTATACTGCAAAATGTCAAAGGTTGCTTGGAGCAGTTTTGCAAAGCCTCTGGAGCCATCTTCTAGATAATTTCTCTCCTGGTTGGCGACAGGTGAAAGATGACAAAATTGTTAGATACCTGGGAATCCTGTTTGGCAAAGTTCTGGAATATAAGCTCATATCCTTTGTGTTGGCTTCCCAATGCTTCTCTGTTTGGAAGATTGTAAAGGCTTATTAAAGGCTTTCGATGGCTCCAAGAGAATGCTTTTGGATATTCAAATGTAACGTAAGGTGTTGGCAACCAAATAAATTTAAGTTGAAAGCTTCTGACGGTTGGACATACTATTGACTTCTCCCTTTATATAAGAACTTCTCATCTATTAGGTAAAGACAAACAACCTTTATATAAGAACTTTTGTAAATTCTCATCTACTAAATAAAAAATGAAGCCAATGAAATCTAAAGTTATAAAAAATCTAATTGACAGGTATTAAGCTGCAAGCTTGTTGAGCTTTAACCTCTCTTCAAAAAATTCAGGTTCAAACCTAGTGAATAGATTGAAACCTTCATATAAACTCCTTAAAAAACAAATACTAAAACACTACCAATTATATATATTTTATTATTATTTTTTTAATATACCATGGAGGAATCTAGATTGTTTTGGACTTTAAGGATAGGTAAAGCCAAATTCAAATTATTTGTGTATTGAATTGAGGCAGCATTGGGCTTTCCCTTCTTTAAAATATAATTGGTTTTTCAGTGTGTTTCAATGGTTTGACTGTGCTAATCATTAACAATTGCGAGGTGGGTTAAAAAATTAAGGGTTAAAGATATCTATGTGTTTATTTCCATGATATAATTTAAAGTTAGGAAAATTTTAATAAATGAATAATTGAAAACTTGTTTATGAATATAAGTGTAACACGAAATATATTTTTAGTTTATGTTTTGATTTTTTATTTTTGTGATTTGAGTTTGAATTATGGGAAGGAAGTCTCATGTTACTATGCTTTTGAAGAGGCATAGTTTTTTTGCAGAGTTGTCCAACTGTATATTGTTGGTGTTTCATCTTTATAACATGAATTTGAATCATACAGAAAAAGGCTCCATGTTGCTATACACATGAGGAGATATAATTTTTGGAGAGACAACCAACTATATTCCATATTCCATGATTGGAATTCCATTCACGTGTCTATCTATATGTTGTTAGCATTTTATCTATCTTATCTTAATTTTTGGAGAGACAACCAACTATATTCCATATTCCATGATTGGAATTCCATTCACGTGTCTATCTATATGTTGTTAGCATTTTATCTATCTTATCTTCTTAACATGAATTTGAAAAGTATAATCTCTAATTATATCAATCGTTATATTTCATATTACTTAAAAAAATATTGATATAATGTATGCTTTTCAACCTCATCGATGATTGAAGTAGTTGAGCGTTTTAGGTGTTTTTCATGGCGTTAACTTTACTCCAATAGTATCATTTGTAGGTGGTTACTATAAATATGTTTATATTTATTTTTTAATGTTTATATTAATAATAATATATTTTTAGTATCAATATAATAAATAATGTATATCCGCGTCACGCGGTTTATCGGGAAGGACGTCACTTGCATTATCGGTGATGTGATACGGGTTCAATCCTCATGGCATATATATGTATAAGAAGTATTTACTCAATAAAAAAATAATACTGTATATTTTTTATTGTGAGAAACTTTTTATAATCGATGTATAGGGCTGAGCAGTCTTCTCTCAACCTTGACCCCTCTTAAAGGTGAGAGCAATACTTATCAATAGGGAATTTAACACAAAGCCACTACACACTCACCCACATCGCGGTTTGAACCTTAGACCTTCCGAATAAATAATGTATATTAATGGAATATGGATAGATAAAATTAGAATAATTTTTTTTTAAATAATTTGTTTTTACAAGTTATATTTTTGCATAGAGTTGTTTGATTCAGATTATTTTTGTGTTATTTTGTGTTGATTTTGAAGAACTTTGTTATGAGTGGTTGTTTGAAAAAATCCAAGCAGTATTGAAGGAGATATGACCAGCGAAGACAACCATTTGAAACCAGGGTAGCATTAGGGCAATATTTTTTTGAAAAATATCTCATATTTTATAGGAGTCATATCTTTGTGAAGGGTTGTTTGATTCAACTAATTCTTGGACCAATTTATAAGGAATTTGAAAAGCTTTAAAATGAGTGGTCATGTAAAGGAACCAAACAATATTAAGAGAGATATGACCTTGTGAAGACAGTCATCCAAAACAAAGGCAACAACGATTTTTCAAGTCGTCAAAAATGAAATTGCATATATCTATCAATCAAAATTCGAATGATGGGAGGAGCAATGGAGGGCTAGGGTTTCAATGAGGAAAGACATTATGTCTAGGCATAGAATTTTTCAACTAAGTTTATTTTTCCCCTTCTTTTTCTTAAAATTTTTCATGCAAATTATTTTAGGTTTTTTTCATATTTTATAATTGCTAGAGGACATTCTAGTAATTTTCAATATATTTTGAGTTATAGTTTCCTTCCCATGGATCGATTTACAATTAAATCCTTATATTCATCTCTAGTAGTAGAGGTTAGTGAGAAACTCACAGATAATTGATCCTTGTATCTCAAAGATATGGCAGTTTTTGGTAAATTGAATAGGTCTTGGCCAAGGACTTCAACCTTGAGAAAATGGATTGATAAGAGTTTGAAGTCTCCAAAAGCGATTCTATCATTTCTTTCCAAAGGTTTTTTCCTAGCCATTTGTTGTTCCAAGGAGGAAATAGATAGAATCCTAAAAGGGGGTCCTTGGTTTATGGGAAGAGCATGATTGTTCCTTACCCGCTGGTATGAAGGCTTTGCACCTAGTAGTAGTCTAGGTTAGGATGTATGAATTGCCCATTAAGTTTTGAGAAATAGAAACCTTTAAGGCAATAGACAACACTTTGAGAGAATTCCTTGAGATTTCAAAAACTACAAAAGATGGATTCTTGGCTATTTATGTTTGGATATTGGTCATGATTGATATAAGTAAACCTTTACCAGAATCAATCATTCTTAACTATGGGGGTAAGTTGTGGACCCAAACCATGGATTATGAAAACATGTCTTTTAGATGTAGAATATGTCATGATGTAGGCCATATTGAAAGATCATACCCTAAGAAGAGTTCAACATAAAAGAGAAACTTACATTTGGATACAGATGAGGATGGTTTTCAACTTCCAAAAAATAGGTCTAGATAGATAAAAGTAAATAAATAGTGGAGACCAATAAGGAAGGATATTGGAAGAAATACAAATTCTTTTGAGGCTTTAGCATATGAAGAAAAAACAAATCAAAGCTTAAAGGACACAACACAACAGGTTCAAGATATTAACAAGGAATCGTATATTTAGTATGATTCTGATTTAAGGACGAGCATTCTTGATGAACCTAAGGAATGTGTCTCATTATATTTTGAAGACTCTTGAAGTACCATGCACCATTTAGGAGAAGAAAATTGGTAGAGAAAATGCAGTGTTAGATGTTAATACCTCTACCATTAATAAGAAAATACCAAAAAATGAGTAAGACAAGTCAAAAGATTTTATAGTAGAGCCAAGATAGGATAAGTCTAATGAAAAATAAAGTTGTGAAAGAATATTGAAGAATATAATAATAAGACCTACTCTTGTACGAGAAAGGCAAAAAGAGGAAAACCTTCAATTATCAAGGGAGATCCAAAGGAAGCAAGAGCAAATATAGAGAAAAGAACACAAACTAAGTTGGTTAACTTCTCTTTACCAAACAACAAAATGATATTGGTAATTCGAAGGTGGGACCAATAGCCTCTAATGAGACAAGATTACCATCTCATGGAATATAAGGGGTCATAATTGCCCCTCAAAGCAAAAGTCTCCAAAACTATGAAAGCAGTATGGGCTAGATGTGAATGGGATGAAACAACAAAATGATATTGGTAATTCGAAGGTGGAACCAATAGCCTCTAATGAGACAAGATTACCATCTCATGAAATATAAGGGGTCCTAATTGCCCCTCAAAGCAAAAGTTTCCAAAACTATGAAAGCAGTATGGGCTAGATGTGAATGGGATGCTATAGATTTTGAAGGAGGAATTCTAACTTGTTAGAATCCTATTAGAGCCTAATCCTATGGATTTAGTTACATGTTACTTTACAGACATTTGTTTCATCCTTATCAATGTCTATGGACCTACAATTCAATTCGGTAGATTAGAAGTATGGAGTGAGATTGAAGGCTTTATAAGAAGTAAAGACCATAAAGACCAAGAAACCTGATTCATGATCATAAAAATTTCAATGTCATAACCTAAAACCAAATTAAATGAAATTTAGAAAAATTAAAAAATTAACACAAAATATAAAAGATTTAACAGTTTTTATTTATAATAATAATCTATAAAAAGTTTATAGATGAACTACCAACAGGAGAATCCATAACCTAATAGCAAAAAAAAAACAAATAATTATATACCCACAAATCCGCACCCCTTAATCGCTTGTTTCACCTCTGGATAAGACTTGTAATCCGACTTTCTTGTGTACTCTTGTTGTTCTGAGATGAATTATATAGAATCTAGGGTTCGGTGGATTAAAAAACCGAGTTGGATCGCCCACAGATGTGTGAAACAGTATGTCAGATTCATCCTTATCTCTTTGCTGACAACGTCTAGAAAACTAATTTGATGATGTATGCCTGCGCTGTTTCAGAAAACCGTGGGCCAAAAGCTCCGGGGAGGTCGGGTGTAAGAATAACTCGGAAAATACTTGGACTCTAAGCCGCATCCATCTAATCTAGAATAATTGTATTGGAAAGGAATAGGTTAGTTAGTATTAATTAAAAGAATAGGTTGATTGCTAATATTAGAGTGTTTAGAAATGTGTTATTTTTTTTAACAGTTAAACATTTTGTTGACTTCTATTTTTATATAAGAACTTTTGTAAACCTTAGTTTACTAGGTAAAAATGGAGTCAATAAAATTTAAAGGTTTAAAAAATTGAATTGAACACTATTAAGCTGCAAGCTTATTAGGCTTTAACCTCTCTTTCAAAAGTCCAAAGTTCAAACCTAAATGAATAGATTGAAATCCCTCCTATAAATTTATTAAAAAACAAATGCTAAACGACCACCAATTATATATATTTTATTATTATTTATTTTTTAATATAACACGGGGAATCTAGATTGTTTTGGACTTTAAATAAAGGTTAAACCAAATTCAGATTATTTTTTGGTCTTGACTCGAGGCAGCACTGGGCTTTTCCTTCTTTAAAATATAATTTGTTTTTCAGTGTGTTTCAATGGTTTGACTGTGATAATCATTAACAATTGCAAGGTGGCTTAAAAAATTAAGGGTTAAGATTATGTTTTAATTTTTATAATATAATTTAAATAAGTTTAATAGTAATATTGTTCGTGAAGGTTAGGTGGATTGGTAAGATGTTGAGCATTTTTCAGAGGAGACTTAGATTCAAACCTCGCGGGCATGCCCACTCTAGGGCAAAGGTAGTAGTCTAACTAGAATCCACTGTGTGTGGGCCAACTTGATGACGGTGGTACCAATCCCGAGTCACTGGGGGTCTCCTCACTCCGTGCCATGTTTATCGAGACGAGGTAGGGGTTATAGTGGTAGTTCCATGATTTGATGCTACAACCAGAAGTAATGTGATTTGATCTTGCGACCAGTTGTTCAAAAAGGAAAGGCAGTTGTCAATTCCCCTGTGCAAAAAAAAAAAGTTTAATAATAATATTTTAAATAAAAAATTAATATTTAAACAATTTATTATATTTTAATAAAAAAGTTTCAAGGAAAGTGCAACTATCAGGCTTTGGTTTTTTTTCAAAAGGTTTAAGGGGTTGGGAGGAGACTGCTCAACCCTATGTGTTGATCGTAGGAGTTTCTCACACTAATCAAATAAAAAAAATTAATAAAACAAAAATTTATTAAATAAATAATTGAAAACTTATACTCTTGAAGTATGTGTGGCATGAAAGTATTAAGTATAGTTTTTGGAGAGACATCTCAATTGTATATTTTAGTTTTTTATTTTATTTTGGTGACTGGGTTTGAATTATGGGGAAGGAGGTCCCATGTTGTTATACCCATGAGATATAGTTTTTGCAAAGACAACCAACTATATGTTGTTGGTGTTTCATTTCCGTGACCTAAATTTGAATCATGAAAAAGAAGGCCCCATGTTGCTATACCCATAAAGAAATATTGATTTTACAAAAACAACCAAGTATATGTTATTAGTGTTTTTTCTTTATAACTTATATGTTATTAATGTTTTATCTTTATAACATAAGTTTGAGAAGTATAATCTCTAATTATATCAATAATTATACTTCCTATTACTTCAAAAAAAATATTGGTATAATGTGTGCTTTTATGACGTAAGCCGTGATGATTGAAGTAGTTTAGCGTTTTAGGTGCTTTTCATGCCGTTAACATTACTCCAATTGTATCATTTTTACGTCGTTACTATAAATATTTTCATATTTAATTTTTAATGTTAATATTAGTAATAATATTGTTTTAATATGTATTTGGGAGTGCAGCGCCACGGTATTGGTTTTGGTTTTTTTTTTTGTGGGAGGTTTAAGGTTTAAGTTGCGTGTGGGCGAGTGTGTGAGGGGTGGGTGTGTGGTGACTTTGTGTTAAATTTTCTATTGATAAGTATAGCTCTCGGCTTTACTAAGGGTCATGGGGTTTCTCACAATAACCTATATATATATATATATATATATATATATATATATATATATATATATATTAATGGAATATGGATTGATAAAATTAGAATAATTTTTTTAAATAAATAATGTTTTAAGAGTTATATTTTTGTATAGAGTTGTTTGATTTAAATTATTTTTGTGTTATTTTGTGTCGATTTTGAAAAGTTTTGTTATGAGTGGTAGTTTGAAAAAATTCAAGCAATATTGAGGGACATATGACCATGTGAAGATAACCATTTGAAACTTGGGTAGCATTAGGACAATAATTTTTTGAAAGAGTCGTATCTTTGTGAAGGGTTGTCAGATTCAACTGATTCTTGGACCAATTTGTGAGGAACTTGAAGAGCTTTAAAATGAGTGGTCATATAAAGGAATCCAAACAATATTTAGGGATATATGACCTTGTGAAGCCACAAGACATTATGTCTCGGCATAGAATTTTTCAACTAAGTTTCTTTTTCCCCTTCTTTTTCTTAGAAATTTTGCATGCAAATTATTTTAGGTTTTTTTCATATATTATAATTGCTATAGGATATTCTAGTAATTTTCAATAGATTTTGAATTTTAGTTTCCTTCCCATGGACCGATTTACAACTAAATCTTTATAATCGTCTCTAGTAGTAGAGGTTAGTGAGAAACTCACAAACGATCGATCCTTGTATCACAAAGATAGGACAATTTTTGGTAAATTTAATGGGTCTTGACCAAGGACTTCAACCTTGAGAAAATGGATTGATAAGAGTTGGAAGTCTCCAAAAGCAATTCTATCATTTCTTCCCAAAGAAATTTTCCTAGCCATTTTTTGTTCCAAAGAGGAAAGAAATAGAATCTTAAAAGGGGGTCCTTGGTTTATGGGAAGAGCATGACTGTTCCTTACCTGCTGGTATCAAGGCTTTGTGCCTAAAGATGTAAATCTATCCCTAGTACCAGTCTAGGTTAGGATGTATGGCTTGCCCTTTAAATTTTGATAAATACAAACCTTTAAGACAATAGACAACACTATGGGAGAATTCTTTGAGATTTCAAAAACTACAAGAGATGGATTATTGGTTATTTATGTTTGGATATTGGTCATGATTGATATAAGTAAACCTTTACCAGAATCGATCATTCTTAACTATGGGGATAAGTTGTGGACCCAAACCATAGATTATGAAAACATGTATTTTAGATGTAGGATATGTCATGATGTGGGCCATATTGAAAGATCAAACCTTAAGAAGAGTCCAATAGAAACATATGTAGAAAATTGCAAGAGAAACTTACAAATGGATACAGATGAGGATGGTTTTCAACTTCCAAAAAATAGGTCTAGACAGATAAAAGTAAATAAACAATGGAGACCAATAAGAAATGTGTCTCATCAGATTTTGAAGACTCTCTTGAAGCACCATGCACCATTTAGGAGAAGAAATTTGGTAGAGAAAATGCAGTGTTAGATGTTAATCCATTAATAAGAAAATGCTAGAAAACGGGTAAGACACGTCAAAAGCTTTCATAGTAGAGCTAAGAGAAGATAAGTCTAATGAAAAAGAATGTTGTGAAATAATATTGAGGAATATAATAATAAGACCTACTCATGATGCAAGCAAGGTAAAAAGAGGAAAACCTTCAATTATCAAGCGAGATCCAAAGGACGCAAGAGCAAATATAGAGAAAAGAACACAAACTAAGTTGGTTAACTTCTCCTTACCAAACAAAAAAATGATATTGGTAATTCGGAGGTGGGACCAATAGCCCCTAACGAGACATTATTACCATCTCATGGAATATAAGAGATGCTAATTCTCCCTCAAAGCAAAAGTTTCCAAAATTATAAAAGCAATATGGGCAAGATGTGAATGGGATGCTATGGATTCTGAAAGAGCAGCACGAAAATTCTAACTTGTTGGAATCCTTTTAGAACCTCCTGTGTAATCATTCATAAAACTAGGCATTGGATAGCCTCTTTAGTCACATGTTACTTTGCGGACATTTGTTTCATCCTTATCAATGTCTATGGACCTGCAACTCAATTAGGTAGATTAGAAGTATGGAGTGAGATTGAAGCCTCTATGAGAAGTAAAGACCAAGAAACATAGGAGATTTGAATACCATAACCAAATTGGATGATAAATTTAAGAAAATTAAGAAATTAACACAAAATACGAGAGATTTTTCAGCTTTTATTCATAATAATAACCTATAAAAGGTTTATACATGGAATAACAACATGAAAAGCCATAACCTAATAGTAAAAAAACAAGTAATTATATACCCACAAGTCCCTGAGGGCTAGGTGGATTGGTAAGTGCTCGTCTCCAAGAAGACACCCAAGTTTAAACTTTGGGGGCAGCCTGTTTGCAAAGGTAATAGTCTGATCTGAATTCTGTGAGTGTGCGCCAGACCGATGATAATGATATGAATCTTAAGCAACCGATAATCCCTTCACGCTGGGTCAAATAACGAAACGGAATAAGTTTGGTGGAAGCAACCCATGAAGTTTGAACCCTGTACTTGTGAATTACTAAAAATAGTGTAGTTGTGACCAACTCTTCTATATAACCGAAAAAAAAATTATATACAAAAAAATCATATATTCTTCTTCTTCTCCGCAAGTCTGAATCGCTTGTTCACCTCTAGATAAGACTTGTAATCCAAGATTCTTGTGTATTCTTCTTGTTCTCAGATGAATCAGATAGAGTCTAGGGTTCGGTGGATTAAAAAAGTGAGTTAGGATCGCCCACAGATGTGAGAAAGAGTATGTCAGATTCATCCTTATCTCTTTGCTGACAGCGTCTAGAAAACTAATTTGATGATGTATGCCTGCGTTGTTTCAGAAAACCGTGGGCTGAAAGCTCGGGAGGTCGGGTGTAAGAATAACTCCGGCAATACTTGGACCCTACGTCGCATCTAAATTAAAAATAATTAACTGCCTTATTAAAAAGGAATAGGTAGGTTGGTAACAGTCAAAAGTTGAATTGTTTTGTTCTATGTTTTGAACGGTTGGCTATACTGTTAACTTTTGTCTTTTTTCAACTGGGATTATAAAGATTTGCTGAAAAAAAAGACCACTTAGGCATATAGATTTTTAATTTTTTTGGGGATATTACATAGGAATTTTTGTAAACCCTCCTCCACTAGATAAAGATAAAGTCAACTTTTCTAAACCTTAGTTTATTAGATAAAGACGAAGTGAACAGCCCACTAACAAGTACTAAGTTACTAAACTCCAAGCTTATTGCAATTATAAGGACTATGACCTTGTTTAAAAGGTTCAAGATTCAAACCTTATTCAATATAAAAAACCTAGATCTTTCCAAACAAAAAAATCTATATAAACTCCTTAAAAAATAAATCTAAACCACTATCAACTATATATTATATTTTATTACTATTATTTATTTATTTTTAGTATACCATGGAGGAATCTAAATTGTTTTGGACTTTGAAGAAAGGTAAAGCCAAATTCAGAACATTTTTGTCTTGGCTTGAGGCAGCATTGGGCTTTTCCTTCTTTAAAATATAATTTGTTTTTCAGTGTGTTTCAATGGTTTGAATGTGATAATCATTAACAATTGCGAGGTGTGTTAAAAAATTAATGGTTATGTGTTTATTTTTATGATATAATTTTAAAAAATTTAATTTTTAATATCTAAATTATATAATTAAATAAATTTTAACAAAATAAAAATATATTAAATAAATAATTGAAAACTTATACGGGTAACATAAATATATTATAATAGTTTTTGGAGAGACATTTTAATTGTATGTTTTGGCGTTTCGAACAATGGGAAAGTGATCTGAATTTAAATAATGGGAAGAATGTCCCATGTTTGCTATGTTTTTGAAGAGGTATAGTATTTGTGGAGACATCTAATTGTATGTTGGTGTTTCATCCTGGTGGCCCCCGAGTTTAAATCATTGAAAAGAAGGCTTGAGGTTACTATGCACCTGAAGAAGTATAATTTTTGCAGAGACAACTAATTGTATGTCGTTGATTTCATCCTTGTAACCTAAATTTGAAAAATATAATTATGATTGTATCAATTATTATCCTCCGTATTACTCTAAATATATTTATTTTTTTAATAATGTATGCTTTTCAATGTCCAAAATGTATGCTTTTCAATGTCCTAAGATGAGGTAAGCCGTGCTGATTGAAGTAGTTGAGCGTTTTAGGTGTTTTTCATGGCCTAACTTTACTCCAATTGTATCATTTTTAGGTGGTCACCACATATATGTTTATATTTATTTTTTAAAGTTTATATTATTAATAATATTTTTTTATTATCAATATAATTAATAATATATATTAATGAATATGGATTGATAAAATTAGAATTTAAAAAAAAAAAAAAAAAGTTTTTAAGAGTTATATTTTTGTATAGAGTTGTTTAACTCATATGATTCTTGTATTATTTTGTGTGAATTTTGGAAAGCTTTGCTATGAGTAGTCATTTGAAAAAATCCAAGTAGTTTTGAAGGAGATATGATCATATGAAAACAATCATTCGAAATTAGAGCAATATTAGGGCAATTTTTTTTAAAAAACGTCTCATTTTTTAGGAGTCATATCTTCGCGAAGGGTTGTTCGATTCAACTGATTCTTGGACCAATTTGTGAGGAATATGAAAAGTTTTAAAATGAGTCATGTAAAGGAATTCGAACAATATTAAGGGAGATACAACCATGTGAAGCCAACCATCCGAAACAAGCGCAATGACAATTTTTCAAGCCACAAAAAATGAAATTGCAAATAAATATCAACCAACATTTGAATGATGGAGGAGCAATGGAGGGCTAGGGTTTTAGTGAGGCAAGACATTATGTCTAGGCATAAAATTTTCCAGCTAAGTTTATTTTCCCTCCTTTTTCTTATAAATTGTGCATGCAATTTTTTTGTGTGGAAAAGACCCCTTTCAGGATACCATATTCGGGTAAGACCCAAGGAGATAGGGGTATCTATTTCACTAAAATTGCCCAGGGCTCGCACCAAGAGTGTCCTCTTTGGCACACTCAAGAGCATACCTAAAACAATAAAAACACAAACAACACAAACAAACACACAAATACCAATAAACACAAACACACAAAAGCAACAATAATAAAAAAACACACAAAAACAACAAACACAAAAAAAATAAGAGAAAAAGCACAAAACAAAACAATAAAGACAACAAAAAACACAAAACACACACCAAAAAATCAAAGAGCATGCCTAGCCAAAAGTAAATCAGTCAACAAGCCAAGCATGCACCAACTAGAAAGGATGACAAAAAATTAAATACTCAAGGTTCATGCAGATTGCAACAGTCATAAGGCTTTCTCCATCTTGCTTTACCATGACTAGTGCTAGCATCACCCTCCTTATATTTTTTGATCAGAGAAATAATTCTATACTTGATACCCTCAGGAGCATCCATGTCAGTAAATTGGTTGATCCAAGTGATCTCTCTCAAACCTCTATCCACTCCCCAATTAGCAATAGCATCAGCCACCTTGTTTGTAGATCTTCGCACATGAAAGTACTCCAAGGACTAAAACGAGTGACGAAGTTCTCTTATAGCCTAAATAATATCCATCGACCTTTAGTTAGAGAGTGAGGAAGACCATTTTTGGTCTTTTAATTGGTTGATGATCACTTGGGAATCCCCTTCAACATAAATATTCTACCAATTTTGATTAAGGGCCCACAACAATCCTTCAAGGAGGGCTTGTGCCTCAACATGATTATTAGTGGTATCTTCAAGGCTAAAGAAAAAATAGCCTCTCATATTCCCTTGGTCATCATGAAAGATGCCACCCCCGCCAGCTATACTCGGGTTTCCCCAAGTCACACCATCAAAGTTGAACTTAACAAACCCTTTATGGGGAGGTTGCCAACTGATTTTAGTGTGACTCTTAGAGGTTTTATTTTTCTTGATTGGGCACCAAATGCTTTTGTCATCTAAATGTTGGCCCAACCATTGAATATTGATATCTCTAAGATTGTTATCTAGGGGTTTATCCCAATCCTCCCACTGCTTGACCAAAATGGATTCAGCCACCACCCTCTAAATAGAAAGTCAAGTTTGGAATTTAGGGATTCTTTCCTCCCTAAAAATAATTTTATTTCTTTATAACCAAATTGCCCAAATAATATAAGCGGGGGTTTGTTCCCATATGTCTCTAATAAAGTCAGGATCAGAGTTTTGACCAACCCACTCTAAAATCATATCCCTTATAGTCTAAAAATTGTGGAGGGGCTCTCTCCAAGAGTTTGCAAAGTCTTGCCAGAGGGATTGGACAAAGGGACAAGAGATGAAGATATGGTTAATGGTTTCAGTATTATATTAAAAAATTGGGCATCTAAAGGGACCATAGTAGTGTCTCTTCATTAAGTTATTACCAGTTAATTTTTTGTCTTACACCACCATCCAGAAAAAAATTAAGATCTTGGGCTAAACACCTTTCCTCCATATTCTCTACCAAATTTGATTCCTATCCCCATTGAAGTTTACCTCCATAAGAAAATTGTAAGATTTCTTGGTAGTAAAATTCTCTTCTCCACTTCTCCCCCAACATAACAAGTTTAGGCCTTGGTAGTATGAAAGCTTCCTATTAGAGATGATTTCCCAAAGTTTTTTTCTATCAGCTTCCTTGATTTGGCCAGGCCAGGATTGAGGTTCTTTCTAGAAACAAAGCACCACCCTACCGGTATCATGGGGAAGGTGATGGACTTGAATGTATTCCTTGATTCGACTCCAATCATATTCTTTGAACACCTCCTTCAACTCAATCAAGGAATTACATTCTCTTAAATATTCATATTGTTTGTTCCATGCACCTCCCTAAAGAGAGCATGGATGCCATCCCTGATCTTCCAAAAGGTTGCAGATCGCACCCATGCACTATGGGATGTCATGCTAGTCCAAAGATAAGAACCTGAGGGAAAGTGTTTAATCCTAATCAACTCCTTCCAGCCCACCTCACGGATATTTTTTTGCTTAAGAACTCTAGTCCAAAATAGATTATCTCCATTGCAAAATATCCAAAAAAATTTACCATTAAAGGTTTTGTTGAAGATTTTAAGATCCTTGATTCCAATGCCCCTCTCTTGGAGAGGTTTGCAAATATCTTTCCAAGCAACAAGAGGTCATTTCATTTCTAGAGAGGGACCACCCCAAAATAAGTCCTTTTGAAATTTTTGGAGTTGTTTTAAAACTTTTATAGGTTCTGATAAAGCAAAGAAGTAGATCAGACGATCTTGGAGAACATACTTGAGAAGGATTAATATACCAGCCAAGGAAAGCCATTTGAAGTCCATCCCTAAAACCTCTCTCTAAATTTAGAAATAATTTCACTCCAATCTAATATTCTTGGATTAGAGTAAGTCAAAGAAAATCCCAAGTACTTGAGAAGAATAGAGGACCTCTCAAAGCTGAGAAACCTAGAAATATTCGCTTGGACATGAATATGATTATTGAAAAAAACATTAGACTTCATAACATGAATTGCCCCTCCAAAGGCAACCGGATAATCCTCCAAATTCTCCTTAAATATTTGTGCCTCCTTGAGAGTGGCTTCACCCATAAGCAAAGTGTCATCCATGAACTGGAGGTGAGAAATCTTCTGCTCATCCCTAGCTACATAAACACCCTTTAAGTGACCATAGCTCTTATATTTTTGAAGCAACCTCCCTAGACCTTTTGCCAAAATAATAAAGAGGTAAGGAGAAAGAGGGTCCACCTATCTCAGGCCTCTATATGGAGCAAAGGACCTAGTAGGAGAAAATACTACCATTATGATTGAGGAGATGTAAGCTTTCACCCACTCAATCCACTCATGACAAAAGCTAAAGCTTTCCAAGATTTTTAAAAGGAATGTTTGATTAACCCGATCATAAGCTTTAGCCATTTCTAGCTTAATAAGCATCTCCCTGGATCCGTTATTCTTCATGGAGTGAACAATTTCTTGAGCGATGAGGATATTATCTTGAATTTGTTTGCCATGCATAAAACCTCCCTGCTCGTGAGAAAATATTGAATCCATATTCTTCTTAAGTCTATTAGCCATCACTTTAATGATAATTTTGTAAGAAATATTACACAAATTGATGGGTCTAAAGTTCTCTATATGAGTAGCTTGATGGGTCTTAGGGATTAGAGTCAAAAAAGTAGATTTTAGGGTTCCCAAAATTTGCTTAGAGTTACGAGCCTCCTCCACCATTTTATGGATATCATTCTTAACAATATTCCAGTAGCATTGGTAGAAATTGATGGGAAATCCATTAGGCCCAGGATATTTCCCTTTCTTTAGGGTAAAATAACATCTTCCACCTCTTCTAGACTAACAATATTAGTAAGAATTTTGCTCTTGCATGATCATTGAGTGATTGGCAAATAGGACTCTTTATCTAGCTTGAACTCTTTCCACCAATGGTTTAGTTAGGAGGAATTTGAATTAGTTCTCAACCAAAAGGCCAATTTCTTGAGAGTCCTCAGTGATCTCTCCCTCAAGGTTAGTGAATATAGAAATTTTGTTTAAATTCTTGTGTTGTATTGTAGTTTGATGGAAGAAGGCAAAATTTCTATCTCCTCCTTCAACCATTTAATTCTTGACTTTTATTTGTAAAAAAGTTATTCCTTCAACTCTTTTTCATCCACTCATCTAATGAGGTCATTTTCATAGCTAAGAAGGACCTCAGTAAGCCTTTGGGTCTCCAACTAAATTTTGCATACAAATTATTTTAGATTTTTTCATATTTTATAATTGTTATAGGATATTCTAGTAATTTTGAGTAGATGTTGAGTTGTAGTTTCTTTCCCATGGATCGATTTAAAACTAAATTATTAAATTCATCTCTAGTAGTAGAGGTTAGTGATAAATTCATAGAGGATCAATCCTTGTATCTCAAAGATAGGCCAGTTTTTGGTAAATTTAATGGGTCTTGGCCAGGGACTTCAACCTTTGAGAAAATCGATTGATAGGAGTTGGAAGTCTCCAAAATTAATTATATCCTTTCTTCCCAAAGGTTTCTTCCTAGAAATTTTTTGTTTGAAGGAGGAAATATATAGAATCCTAAAAGGGGGTCATTGGTTTATGGGAAAAGCATGCTTATTCCTTACCTGTTGGTATGAAGGCTTTGTGCCTAAAAATGTAAATCTATCCCTAGTACTAGTCTAGGTTAGGATGTATGGATTGCCCATTAAATTTTGGGAAATAGAAACCTTTAAGGTAATAGGCAACACTTTGGGAGAATTTTTTGAGATTTTAAAAACTACAAAAGATGGATTTTTGGCTATTTATGCTTGGATATTGGTCATGATTGATATAAGTAAACCTTTACCAGAATGAATCATTCTTAACTATGGATGTAAGTTGTGGATCCAAACCATAGAAAAAGGAAACATATATTTTAGATGTAGAATATTTCATGATGTAGGCCATATTGAAATATCATACCCTGAGAAGAGTTCAACAAAAACATATGTACAAAATTGCAAGATAAACTTACAAATGGATACAGATGATGATGGTTTTCAACTTCTAAAAAATAGGTGTAGACAGATGAAAGTAAATAAACAGTGGAATCCAATAAGGAAGGATATTGATGAAATAAAATTTCTTTTGAGGCTTTAGCCTATGAAGAAAAAATAGATCAGTGCTTAAAGGACACAATATAACAGGTTCAAGATATTAACAAGGAATCATCTGTTTAGTATGATTCTGATTTAAGGATAAGCATTCTTAATGAACTTAAGGAATGTGTCTCATAAAATTTTGAAGACTTTCTTTAAGTACCATGTACCATTTAGGAGAAGAAAATTAGTAGAGAACATGCAATGTTATATGTTAATACCTCTACCATTAATAAGAAAATACCAAAAAATGAGCAAGATATTAGCTTTCATAGTAGAGCCAGAAGAGGATAAGTCTAACGAAAAAGAAAGTTGTAAAAGAATATTGAGGAATATAATCATAAGACCTACTCCAAATATAGGCAAGACAAAAAGAAGAAAATATTTAAATTATCAAGAGATATCCAAGGAAGCAAAAGCAAATATAGAGAAAAGAACACAAACTAAGTTGGTTGAACTTCTCTTTACCAAATAGCAAAATAATATTGGTAATTTATAGGTGGGGCCAATAGCCCCTAATGAGACATGATTACCATATCATGGAATATAAGGGGTGCTAATTCCCCCTCAAATCAAAGGTGTATCGGGGACCTTTGTTTAAGTAATAAACTCGATATTATTTATATCCATAAAACTAAAAGGAAAAATGAGAAAGTTTCCAAAACTATGAAAGGAGTATGGGAAAGATGTGAATGAGATGCTATGGATTCTGAAGGAGTGGTAAGGGGAATTCTAACTTGTTAGAATCCTATTAGAAACTTCTGTGTAACCATTCATAAAACTAGACATTAGATAGCCTCTTTAGTCACATGTTACTTTGCAGACATTTGTTTCATCTTTATCAATGTTTATGGACCTACAATCAATTAGGTATATTATAAGTATGGAGTGGGATTGAAGCATTTATGAGAAGTAAAGACCAAGAAACCCAACTTATGATCATAGGAGATTTCAATGCCATAACCAAGCTGAATGAAAAATTTAGGGGAATTAAAAAATTAACACAAAGTATGGGAGATTTATTAGCTTTTATTCATAATACTAATCTATGGGAGGTTTATACTTGGACTAACAACAAGAGAGGCCATAACCTAATAGCAAAAAAATTAGACATATGCATACTCTTGGATCATTGGCTAAATGAAGGAATTGTGCTAAAATTAATACCTTGACAAGGATTGGTTCAAATCACTGGTCAATAAGAGTTTAAATGGTGATAAGTGAATTCAAAAATATCATATCTTAAATATGAGCAGATGTGAGAAGACCATCCTCAGTTTGTTGATATGATAGCACAAACATGAAATTCTTCAAGAAATGGTGGGTTGTATACACTTCCTAATCTAATTAAATCAATGACATCTAGATAAAAATAATGAAACAAGAACACTTTTGAAATTTTTTTTGAGAAGAAAAAATTAAAATATAAGCTTTCAAAATTTGAAAGAGGTAATCATAATAATCTACGCTTGGAGGAAAGGGAGTTGCTTAGTGAATATCATAATATTTTGAGTAAGGAAGAGAAATTTTGGAGATTAAAATCAAGATAAACTTGGTTAAAAGAAGATAAAAATATAAATTTTTTCATAGGATAACAATAGTACAGAGATCAGGTCCAAGGTGTAGACCAATTGGTTTGACCAAAACCCATAAGGGGGGCAGAGGTCTAAGGTTCAAATCTCGGGCCTCGTCGGACTGAACATTTGTCCCTTTCTTGGTGCTTTCAACGACGTAAAAGGTTTAAAATGATTGTGGCATGGTGGTTATAGGGGCAGACTGCACGAAGATCTATGTGGTGGCTTCCGGGGTAGACAATGCAGAATACTATGGTGGCCATAAAAATCCGGACAACTTGCTCGAATTCATGACGACTACCGATTCCACCATGTTAAAAAAAAAACAATAGTACAAAGATCTCTTCTTCGGGAGGTCCAAGGTTCAAACCATGGCATGGGTGAGTGTGTGAGGAGGTGGGTGTGTGTATTCCTGGTGGAGTTTTTGTAATAGGTTGGGGGATTCCTGGTCAAAACCCCCATATCTTAATATTACCAACAAAAAAATAACAATAGTACAGAGATCAACAACGAGAATTAGTAGAATTAAATCAACATAAGGGGTTTGGATTGAATACAAGTAAAATTAGAAAGGAAGCGAGGTTTTTTTACCAAAAAATTCTAGGATCAAAGGAGTTTGAAGTTCTTAATGACAATTTATTGTAAGAAGTACCTTTAGTTATAACATATGAAGACTATAGGAAATTAATGGAGCCTATTACTGTGAAGAAGTTCATTTGGCTCTTTTCTCTTTTGATAAGGATAAAACCCCAAGTATGGATGGGCTCTTTGAAATATTTTATCAACATAATTCAGATATAGTGAAGGATTATTTATTTGTGGCAGTGGAATAGTCTAGGGTAAAATAATACATTTCTTATAAATTAAATGCAACATATCTTACCCTAATTTCAAAAAAGAAGGATGTAAAATTATTTGATTCATTTAGGCCCATAAGCCTTTGTAATATGACATATAAGATTATCTCCAAAGTGATGGTGAATTGATTAAGACCTATCTTAGACAAAATTATTTTAGAAGAGCAAGGAGGATTTGTGAAAAGGAGACAAATTCTGGATGGGATCATAGTAGCTTATGAAGTTATGCATTCAACAGCTTCAAGAAAAGAGACAATGATCTTAAAAATTGATATGAATAAATATTATGATAGGGTTAAATGAGATTTTATTTTTGTAATATTAGAAAAGTTTGAATTTGGTAAAAATGGGTCGAATGGATTAAAGTTTGTGTCTCTACAGTTTCATATTCAGTTGGTCAATGGGTTAGTGATAGAATATTTTAAAGCCAAAAGAGGTCTTAGACAAGGAGATCCTCTATCACCAAATTTGTTCATTATTATGGTAGAGGTTTTGGGTAGGAACTTGAAGAAGGTTAATAAAGATGGGTTGATAAGTGGTCTTAAGGCTAGTAATAACATCGAAAACATCACCCATCAATAGTTTGTAGATGATACAACCCTTTTTGGGAGGGCAAGGATAAATGAGGCTAGAACTTTGAATAACTTATTAAAGGAATACAAAAGAGAATTAGGGCAAAAATTTAATAGGACAAAATCAAAAATTTACTTCCTAAACACCCCAACTGGAATCAAAGTAGGGATATGTAGGTTACTTCAAATGTAGCCAAATTTACCAACAACCTATCTAGGGATGTCCTTATTTCATGGGAGAGTGAGGATAGAAATATGGAATCCAGTTATAAGTAAATTTCATAATACACTTTCAACATGAAAAAATAGATGGTTATCATTAGCAGGAAGAGTGCAACTAGTTAAATCAATCTTACAGGCCATTTCAACTTATTATATGTCCTTGTACGCTATGCCAAAATTGATAGAAATAAATTTAATCTATATTATGCAGTCCTTTTGTGGTCAAGTTTACATGATAAATGGAATTTTCCTTTGGTGAAATGGAGCAAGGTGTGTGATAATTAAAACTAGGGGAGGTATCGATTTAAGAGTTCTTATGGATGCAAACTTAGCTCTTAAGGGGAAAATAATTTGGAGATTGTACAAAGAGAATCAAAGATAATGGGCATGAATTATTCTAAGTATTTTGAGCCCAATAATCCAAACTTAATATTTATTGCATGCTCACTTCCAAATGGTTTTGTTTTATGAAATGATTTTAAAAACAATTATTGATCTAATGATTAAAGGTTTAATATGGGTGGTGGGAATTGGAGAAAAGACTTCTATTTGGATGGATACTTGGTGTGATAAAAAACCACTCAATCTAGATCCAATTTTGAAACTGTTGGCATCCCTGTCACATTATTTTATTTTGTGAGAAATTCTTCTATGTAGTAATCTCTTCTTCCCTAAAAATATTTTTTTAAAAATGTATTCCTTCTTTTCCACGTTTTGTCAAGATTTATTAGTTGCGCTCAAGGAAGCGTGCAGTCCTATATTTTCACTCATCATGCAAGGTCCTTCTCCAAGTTCTCACGGCAGGGTCCAAGTAAATTCATGGCTTTTGATAGGCAAGAGTTGTTTTGTGCCAGTGCTTTTGCTAAAAACTCATTTTGACCTCAAAGACGACAATAGAGACTGGTTAAATTGGCAAGTGCAATTTAATTTTAGAGAAAAGGTGGAGCGCACGCCCATTTCAGGCTAGAGGACAATGAAACACAAGTGGGGCCTATAGACACTAAAATCAGGTCAGTATGATTATTCTACCATAAGCAATGGCTAATTTTACATCACCTGGCCCCCTAGGGTAGCCCTCAGAGGTCACATAGTGGTTCTAGCCACCTTTTGCAAGGTTTTGGAGGCTTATGGTCCATTTTTGGGAATTTTTGGCTCCATATTCCTATCTATCCCACCCTGGGATGAATGCAGATCCTATCTGTCCCACCCTGGGATGAATGTAGATCCTATATGGCCCACCCTGGGATGAATGCAGATCCTATCTATCCCACCTTGGGATGGTGGTAAGCAACCATCCCAAGGTGGTACGATTAGCAAGTTTGACCCAAAAAAGTCAAAATATGGATAAATGGCACCCAAAAACTACCATTTGTCCCACCAATTGAAGCATGCGGGTCAAAGGACATTGCATACTTATGATATGCTACATGTAAGAGGCCAAATAGGGATATTCTCTTCCCCCTCCAATGCATGCCACCTTTTGGCCAAATGGCGCCTCCTGCCATGCATGCCCTTGCATGCCTTTTTGCACATGAGCCTCTTTTGGCTATAAAGTGGATCAATTTTCTATAAAAAATATAGAGAGGAGTTTTGAGATAGAAAAAGAGTGCTGTTAAGATTTCCTTTCACCCTTTTGTGCTCCTTTCCCTCGAAATCTCTACCTAGCGAAGGAGGTTTGCGAGTGATCCAAGAGGCACAATTTGTTCACATAACCAGACCATATGAGTGAATTTATTCACCAAATTTGATGAAAATACCCCTTAGAGTGTTTTGGACCATTCCATAGTGGAATTGGTGGTAAAAAGTGTGCATAATTGGTGGGCGTCCCACCCTCGGCGCCCCCTAATCTATGATAGTCAATTTTGTTCCTCTTGGTATGAATAAAAACATGTGTATATTTTTTCTATTGTTTTTAATAGGCTTATTATAGGATATAATATGATGCTACTTTCCAAATTTCATGCATTTTGGAGTTGTATTGGATGAGATATCACATTTTGAAGTTTTTGCAGGCTTGTAGGGTCCATCGGAGCATGCACAGTAATATGTGCCTTATTTTGGAAATATGACCACATGGGTCCTCTCAAAATATTATTTTATTCATTCTATCCAAGTTTCATGTGTTTTGGATATGTTTAGGGGCAAAAATTTCTTGCTTTGGGTTTTGTAGGTTGGGAAGCTGTCACTGTGAATAAGACACATCATCGAACATAATTTCAACTCTATTTTTGGTGATATCTTCCAAAAACATTATATTTTATATAAATATATAATTTCAAGTCATTTAGAGTTTATTTTGTATAATATCCATGCACATTCTCATTACTAGTCTTTTGGTGCCTGTGGGGATTGCATGTTTTCATCATATGCACTTGCTATTTGATATTTATGATTTCCTTGTGTGTAGGTGCAGGTTTCTACAGTGAATTAGGAAGGATCACAAGACCTCAAGATCAAAGATACAAGCGGTGACATCATAGGTTCGCCCACCTCAATTGTGGGTACAAGGAAAGACACTAGAAGTGCACCCGAGTTACTTGGAGGATTTTGATCCTTGGGCACCCAATTTGTAACAATTGTATCATATTTGAGCCCTCAATGGGAATTATATGTAACCTTGGATTTGATCCACCAAATTAATAAGAAAGAGACTTGCTTTACTTCATTTCTTGCTATTTGGTATTTCTTCCATTTATACTTGCATGCTTCCGATTTGATGCTCATGAGACATAGGAGATAGATGCATATTGTTCTTCGTCATTAGGTGCACCATTTTTTCCCTAATTCAGTGGCAATCATGGTGGGACCCTATCCATTTTGCTTTGGGTGAAGATCTAATTCTATTTTTACCATTTTTTTGTTGCAGGTACTACAACAAAAGATGCAGTCTATGAAGCACTTTGCTTACAGTACATATTGTCATATATAGGAATAAGAAGATCTACAATAATAAATTGTGATAACCAAGGAGTACTTAATTTATTAAAAAAATCAAATTATTCATGAAAGAACAAAACACATTGAAGTTTAATGTCATTTTATTAGGGATCATGTTGTAGCGACCCTCCATGGTAAGACTTTTTTGTTATGCTTGTTTTATGTATTGATGTATGGATATAAAATACATATTCTCATTTTATGTTACCAAGATATGCTAATAGCTAAATTTTATACTTTCTAAAGTTGAATGATGCTACTTTAGAATGTGGTACTACTAATGAATTTTATGGTCGCAGGAGTACTCTCACTAGTGGATTGATATGAGACAACCACCAAAGTTGTGAGAAAAAAGAAATGATGGATTTCATTCTCATTGACAACTCAAGGATAGAATAAAACCCTTCATATAGGTGCATTGCATATGTGTATGTTTGATTGAATGCATTACTGGGCAAGAAGGTTGCTATTAGCAAAAAATCCATCCTTAGTAGGTGGGTGATAATGTTGCAAATATTGTAAAACCACCTACTTAAGGAAAAATATTGTTGTGCATATTATTGGTTGTATTAGGGTGCATTTATGCTTGTGTTTTAAGCATAGGAATTATTGGATAATAATTTTATTAAGTTGGTATTAATAAATGTGTTAGTATTATTAATACCTAAGAATACTTAACTATAAATGTTAATGATTAATATTAACAATTGATGTTAATTAAATTAATTAGGCGAGTAATTTATTTAATTACAATAGTGTTAGTAAATAACATTAGCATTGGAAAATTATATTGTTATCATTTAATGTTTTAATTAGTTATTTTTACTGTTATTATTTGGCTTTGAGAATGTTAGTGGGCTAATATTAAATTAAAGGGTATACCTTTACAAATGGAGAGCATGCTTTTAAAATAATAGAAAAAAAGAGATGGAAGTTTTAATATTAGAAAAGTGTTGGCTTTTGAATCTTGGAAACGCAAGTCAATAAATTCTACTTTTGTAACGGATTGGAACACCATGGTAATGGGTAGCCAGCTTACTTGAGAAGTGATCTAACCAAAAAGCGTGCACCCATCTACTGTATTATATCATATTCATTCATTCAAAGCATAAAAAATGACAAGATTGCATAGATTCAACAAAATAAGTGTTTCTTGTATTAATAATTGCAAAGAATCCCCAATTACAATCATGCCCCTCTTAGGGTCACTCAAATGATGATACAATTAATACAATGCCAAAGCCCTCAATAGGGTAGGCGCACTAATGTTGCTTTTCAACTAGTCACAAACTGCTCTAGGGTGGAGTTGCCCTCTTCTTCGCGTTGAGGAAGGAACTTGATGGTTGAATCTCCTTCGAATCTATTCCCTGTGATCAAGAAACAACATAAAAGTGTCAAAAATATAGGCAACCTCTCATGATGAGGCCCTTTTGGGAAAAATGCATAAAGATACCATTAAGCATGTATAATCAAGAAAGCATGAAAAGCACTTCTAAACTATGTTAATTGGATCAAGATTTATGGAATTGCATAAAGAAAGATAACAGCTACACTATGCATGGACCAATTATGTGAAATAAAGCATGAAAGTGCATAAAGAATCCATTAATGTCCTATTTGATGCTTAACACAAAGAAACTATTCTAACCTAATTCTACCGGTCAAAAATCTGCTAAACTACAATTGAACCATGGAAATAGCTAAACTAAGCTAACTAGCTGGACAGAAATAAAAAAGGTAAGGTGGTGATACCTCTGCTACAAACCGTAGCTCTGATGAGCGGTCTGCACTATAAACCATGGCTGAAAGCCATGGTTAGCAATCTGATAGGTTTACCCTCAATTTCAAGGGTAGTGGGCTTGACCTCCTTGTCCAAATTGATGTTCAATGGTCGCCTTCGGTGTCCTCGGACTGATTTGGTGGTTGATTCATTATGAAGGGCCTTCGTTTGCCCGAATATGTGCTTCTTGGCTCTCCTAGGCTCCTAGGGCATCCATAATGCAATTCATCATGAATCTTGGCAAGTAGGTAGGGGATAAGTGCAATAGCTCTCTCTTAGTATACTCGGTTGAGTGTACAATTTGATAGGGCTTCACTGCTCAAATATCCAATGCTCTCTCTGATAGTTTACCCTAATTCTGAGGGGTACTTATAGGACTACCCAAGGGCTAGGGGTGGCTTCATGGAGAAGCCAAGATCAAGAAGGGGTGGTTAGGATAGTTGGAATGGAAGCTTAAATATTTCATCCTCTAACCACCTTCTTCTAGATCAAATGGTCATTCAAACCGATTTGGATCGGATGAAGGCCAACTGAACTTCAGTTAAGACCGCAGGTTACAATTGTGGTCTAGACTATAAACCGTAGGTCTCAACCATGGTTCAGCCTGTAAACCATAGGTCTGGGCTGTGGTTCAGACTGATTAGGCCAAGGAGCCCAAATTGAGTGGTTAGAACCACTTCTCTATCTTGGAGTCTATCCAAGATCCTCCATATGGTCTTGTAGCATGTCCATATGAGTAGTCGCCCTCGACATGACGCATTTTAGGTGTCTACAGATGCCCCTTTTGAGATGCATTGTGAGATTGAACAACGCTGAGCAAAAATATACCTCCTAAAATGATGCCAAAGGTTCTATGATGATCATTAGTCAGATCAACATTAGATGCCTCTTGTCCAACAAAAGGATGCGCATCCTAGAATCATTGCTTCCAACTGGGTGAAAGGCTTACATTTGAAAAGCTTGTGCCCTTCTCATCTCATTTAGTGCAGTTGTGCATTCCATAGGTATCTTCTGACCCATAGATCTGAAAGGCGGAGAACAACAAGCAAAGTCATATTTGCTATTTACCCCAAGCAAAGGGGTAAGCTTATGATAGTTGTTGACAATGATTCGCAAGGATGAACGCAATTTTGACAAGATCAAGGGATCTACGATCTTCGGGATCTTCTATTGATTTTGATTATGATTTGATATTATGACTACCCCCTCAAGCGACGAGTCGATGAGGGTAATGACAATGATTAAAGCGATGATGTCGCTTGACCACCATGGATGATCTGAACAAATTTAGATTTGAGCATATTAATGCCTTGGCTAGGCCTAGTTCAACTTCTGATTCCAACTATTAATAGTAATTGCACATTTCTATCCCATGGAGCAGTCAGGCTACAATAGTCATCTTAGGGAATCGAATTGATACAAATCCAATTAGATTTATGTTGAATCAAATTATCGATGATTTGCTGAAAGATGTCATAGGAGAAATGACATGAAATGCCTCATTCCCATGGAGAAGTCCAGCCGCGAAGGCCTTCTTAGGGATTGAAAAGAAGCATATCAGATCAACGATGACAATTTTACCCCAAATGTCCTTATGGTAATTTACTCATCTTGTCGGATTGCATGGAGTGCAAGTCGTTGCAACCGCCAAGTGTATAGGGTAAATTACTGAATACGAGGCGCATTTGGTGTTTTTAATTATTTGATTTTTTTGTTAATTAATTTTTATTTTTTAATTGATCCTGGTGCTTTGAACATCACCAAATTTGCAATATTGATTGCTCTTTTTGAAAATTTGATCCAATGGGAGTCATTAATTTACCTTTTTAGACCTTCCCATGGTGGGATTTGACTAAATTTGCTACCAGTTGCAAACCGTGGCTAGGGTCTGCGGTTCCCAATTGCAATTTTGGGAACCACGGCTAGGGCCTGTGGTCCATGCGAAATAAGAAAATCTTATAAAAGGCTCAATTTTCAAATTTCTTTCATTATTCCTTGACAGTGATTGGCAATTTGGAGAGCTCTGACAGTGACAAGCTACCTGACCTGACCCTATCAAACTCTACACCCACACCCTACACACCGCACGATGGCAGACCACGGGCAAGCTTCATCCAGCCGAGGCAGAGGCGAGGGCAAGGTAATTCAAAACCGAGACCTCGCATCCATTACCAATAAAATTAACCTCATTAAGAAATGGGCTAATTGAACCTAATTAAACTGTTGGTAATGAACCTCATGCTAGATTAGGCTAGTTTAGGTATTATTTTTTTATTTTTTTGTTTTTTAGCCGGGAAAATGACCCGGGCGGGATCTCAGTCGGAGACCGCAGGTACCAGCTGTGGTTCCCAATTGATCAATTGGGGACCGTAGCTGCCAGCTACGGTCCACATTTAAAATCCCAACGGTCAATTTTTGACCGCATGCGGACCGTAGGGTTGACCCGCGGTTCGCAAACTTTAGGAAAATTTTATCAAATTTTTAATTTTTCCAAGGTTTAATAGGCAAATAATGTCATTTAATGCATTTTTGACTTGTCTAAGTGACATTTTTAATTTTTATGACTGCCTGATGACATGTTTTTGTACTTTTATCAGTTTTTAGATGTTTTTGATGATTTTTAGGTCATTTTTAAATGTTTTTGCTTGTTTTTAGTTAGCTTTTTCCTTATACTATGCTTTTATTTTAGAGGTTGACCTCTAGAGCTCGTGAGCCCGACATCCTTAAGACTCTTCATGGAGAGCTCACTCCCGGGGAGCGGAGATGGTTTGGAGCCATCGACTTCGGCTACGTCCTAGATCTACCCATGATTAGGGTGGATCAAGCTTACTTGACTGCATTGGCCCGACGCTGGAATGCATGGACCAACACATTTCACCTACCTATAGGTGAAATGACTGTGACCCTGGAGGACGTCTATAGGATCTTCAGGATCCCCATTGATGGTGAGGCCATCGTCTCTTCTACTTCTGGGGCCAAGGGGCCCATTTTTTATGCTATCTTTGGTGATCGGAGCTAGGAGGCTCAGCGCAGTATCGATCATGGAGGAGTCCACATCGGATACTGGTAGGGGAAGAACATCTTCTCTATGTGGGAGGCCATTTTTATGCACCTGGTGGTGCAAGTTGTTCTTCCAGACTCCTCGGGTGTGAGGATTCCCTAGAACCTCCTGGCCACTATCCGGAGAGTGGTTTAGAGCTCAATGGATCAGCCGCTATGACTGGCCTAGGGGAGCACCCTGCTATGCCAGCTATACAGAGAGTTGTATCAGATCACTGATCGAAGCCATCGGGGCATCAACTGTAGCTTGCTACTTCAGATTTGGGGCTGGCAGCACATCAGGATAGAGCATCCTAGAGAGCTACCACTACATATCTCAGAGATCGATGATGACCACCAGTGCTATACCACCTACTAGCCTCACGAGGAGGAGGGGTTCAAGAGTAGGACCCATGCTGGTGACATCCAACATTACATTACATGGTTTGCATCACTCGACCCAGATGATATTGAGTGGTGATCATACATGGATTGCCCAACATGGGCTGAGGTAGGTGAGTGGCTTCGATAGGCTCATAGAGATAGGTGGCTACTCGACTAGAAGGCCGATATTAGAGAGTATCAGTTCTACTCTCACATCCTACATTAGTTTGACATAGTGTAGGACATCTCGGAGATCCCATTTGTGTATCGATGCTTGGCTTTAGAGTGGGATCTACCATGGATTTGGCCTTCGACTCTAGGGGATGAGCCAGATGACTTTCAAGAGTCTAGGGTTGATAGGGCTGCTACCACCCCAGCATATGATGGATGGTGGTCCATGCTCCGATGGCATGGATCAGGGCCTCTAGGTAGAGTGCCAGACAAGGCAGAGGCAGAGGTGGATCCTGATGGGTGTAGGGTGCACCAATGGATAGAGGGTGGATGGGGCATAGAGGCCACCATCAAGGAGGCTCCTGAGGTCGACCCAGATGATGAGGCTCTAGAGGAGGGTGAGGTCCCTCCTAACAGTGTAGAGGGGCTGCTCTTAGCTTAGGTTGTTGACTTGTAGAGTCAGCTCGATAGATACATTACGTAGTAGATGGAGTGAGACACCACTATTGCCACTCTGAGGGCACAACTGACTAATAGAGATCATAGACTGACTCAGGTAGAGTAGCAGATCACTAGCCTGACTACATGGGCTATGATAGTAGAGGGGAAGGTCCAAGAGCTTACTAGTGCATATGATTTGGTAGAGGTACGATTGGGTATAGCTATAGCAGAGAGGGACTTGGCCCAGGCTCAGAGGGGAGATCCTTCATCTTCTCATGCTATCATGGCACCACCCATAGCACCAGTGCTAGTGCTACCTAGCGATCGTGATCCCATGTCAGAGATCCAATGCTTATAGGCCCTCATGGAGGAGGGCAATTCTAGACATACAAGTAGGGTAGCCCGCATAGACCAGTTAGAGGGTTACATCAGGTTGATAGGTGGGTAGGTCCTAGAGGATTCTCATGCTATAGGGAGTCAATGGACCAGATCTAGGACTACAGGGTAGTCCATGGCTAGCTCCAACTAGAGGACTCATAGATCAGAGAGGACACATAGGTCCTCCAGCACACATGGTGGTAGCTCGCACAGGAGCCACAAGGAGATGGGTGAGACTTCTAGCCATAGGACTAGCCGCCTGGACATACCAGTCTCTCATGTGCTAGGCCTCTTCAAGCTAGGTGGTACATAGGGCCCTCAGTAGGGTGCACAACAAGCACCAGAGCCGACTATAGAGCAGGCTCTAGGTCACAGGGCTGAGGGAGGTGGTGAGAGCTCCAGTTTAGGGGGAGTCAGCCAGAGCTAGGGCTCTTGTCAGATCATAGCTACATTTTGCATATGTACCATTTTTGGTGTAAGGTCGAGGACCTACATGATTGTAGCCTATGAGCATTTTGTACTCATATGATGTACTCTTGTGGACACATATATATATATGACTTGATCATTTATGGCTCATGATGTGTACTTGATTTATATGTTTTGATTTTATGTTTATTTGATGCACATGGATGCAATGCTTATGTTAATTTGATGTTATATGATGTGATGTATGGATGACATGCACTAGATAGCTATTTACTTTATGATGATGGTATGCAGTGATCTAGATGTTTAGATGTGCGATGTATGATGGATGCATATGGATGCAATGTTTTCTCTTAACGCATATTTGATATTGCTTTATTGTATGCATTAATGTATGTAATGATTTATTTACATGATGGTAATCTAATGTAAATGAACCTTGTATGCTTTAATCACTTAAAACATAAGGAATGAATGCAAATATGTTTATCAATCTAATGGATGACACCATAGAATGTATAAAAATCATGAATGTAATTGAAAATCCTTAAGATAAGAATTTAATCAATTAATCACCCATATATGAAATGCAATGAATGCAGTTGTTTGATGTGAATGATATAATGTGTCATTCTATTTTCTTTTGCAAAATTTGAAAGATATGCATGATATAGTCAGTGGTCATCTAAATATTATTTCTAATATTCATCCGGTATCTATCCTATATTTTGATTGTGCTCTATATGATGATGTATCATGGACTCGATACTTTGCAATTTGATGATTTTATATGGTTTGCGATATTTGATATTTTGTTGCTATGAGAGAAATTTTTGAGGTTTTCCATGAGACTCAAACACCCTAATAGACTTATCAAAAGTTGCATACTAACCACACTAGACTTCTGAGATAAAAGGCTTTTGCTAGGATAGGCCCTAACTGTTCATTATCCCTGTGTGTGCACATGATTATTTTAAGATAAGACACGAGCGTTCCCCGATGTCAGGCGGGATTCTTTCAGCCCATTGCTAAGATAGGGGTACCACAAATGTCTTATCCAATCCCAAGTTTAGATTTTAGTTGGACTAAGCCACTAGGCAATGCAGGACACCTGAAGCTAGCTCTTCCACATTCAAACATTGGTCTACCCACAAGCGAGATGCAAGTGTATCAGACATATCATCATGCGTAAGGTACAGTAGTGCCGATAATTCCAAGGATTCAGGCTCCTTCCTTTCTATCCTTCAATTTTTGGGATACTTGCTCATATGTAGTGAAGCAAGGGAGTCGATTCCATATTCATTTTGAACTGTCTTTGGATCTTCATTTGATCTCTCTTCGAACTGGATTTTGGATCTTCATTTGATCTCCACTCAAACTTTGATTTATGATCTTCATTTGATCTTCACTTTGAACTTTGATTTAAGCCTATTTTTTGATCTTCATTCGATCTTCACTTTTCGGCATTTACATTTGATAATTTTCTTCAAAAAATTTCCTTTGGGGGATTTACTTGGAAAATTATTTCTGGTATATCGATTGAGAATATCGATCTTATGATATCAATATGGGATATCAATCTTGGGAAGTCGATCTATGATATCGATCTAGGGTATCAATCATGAGGATTGATGTGGGATATCACTCTAGGATATTGCTCATTTTATCATAAGCAAGGGATTATAAATAGGGAACTAACCTATCCTTTTGCCAACTACCAACATTTCCCATACCATCCACATAGAGGGATAAGCAAGAATAACTCTTTTCACTTCAGGATACCCGGTCCTGCTTCATGACTTTCATCTTCCCCTAGTCCTTGTTAGGATTGTTTAATTTGTTGATTAGTGATAGGCTTCTGATATGCTAAGGGCTATACTAACTGAACCTTAGCTACAAAAGCAAAGCAAGCTTTCTACCAACTCTTGATAAGACCACTAGGTATGGTTGAGTGACCAAAAAACCCTAGTATATCTCCATAGCAACATTATAGGTTGTGTTGAAAAACACAATTACTCACATGAATGATGGATCATGATAAATGCAGAGATGCATGATTTAAACACAAACGTGGTGTCATTTGTAAGACTGACAAACATAATCCCTCCTACTACGGAATGCAATGGATGATGAATGCCTATATGCAATGCAATAATGCAGTGAATGCATGTGTGAATGCAAAATTCAAATGCAAAATGCAAATGTTTTTGGATTTTATGCTTTACCAATTTTTTTGGATTTTATTGATTTTATTATTTTTATGAGTTTTGAGCCTCATATCTGACCAAACGGTGAGTACATGCCTCTAGAGCCTTTAGATTGACCAAGCGATTTTTTAGCAAAATCCTTGGAGCTTTTTAGGATGACCGAGCGGTTTTAAGCAAACCCTCAGAGCTTTTGGGGTTTGACCAAAGGGTTTATGAGCACCTTTGGGAATTTTTGGGATGACCAAGTGATCTTTTAAGAATCCTTGGAGATTTTGGGTTGACCAAGCAATTTTTCAGAAACTCTTGGTGCCTTTTGATTGACCAAACTACTCATAGATGAGCTTGGAGCCTTTTAGGATGACCGAGCGATTATAAGCAAATCCTCGAGGCTTTTAACTGACATGACCAAGTAGTTTTAGGAACCCTTGGAGCCTTTTGGGATGATCGAGTAATTTTAAACAAACCCTCAAAGCTTTTTGAGGTTGACCAAAGGGCTTACAGATGCCTTTGGGGCTTTTTGATTGACCAAACTACTTATGATAGTGTTTGGAGCTTTTTAGGATGATCGAGCGGTTACAAGCAAACCCTCAGAGCCTTTTACTATGCTCTTCAAGCATAAAATGCCTTAATATGGATGATGTTGAGAGGTTCAGGCTCTTCAACACCCCCTAGCGATGTTAGGTGATAGGTACCCAGACCAATATTTTTAGATATGATGTAGGGTCCTAGCCAATTAGCCATGAATTTGTCTCGCATATCTGGTGATAAATTAGAGTTATATTGGTTCTCTTTCAAGACAAGATCCCCAACTTCAAAGTCTCTCTAGTGGAATTTGATATTGTAAGCTCATTTTAGTCACTCCTAATAAACATGAGAGATGCTCCAGGGCATTCACGTGATGTTCATCAAGTAGCATCAATTGATCCAGTCGAGCTTGTCACGCGGTGTCATCATCGATGAACTCTTTCAATGTGATGCGCAACATTGGAATTTCTAATTCCAAGGGCATAATGGCCTCAATGCCATATACTAGTGAGAATGGTGTTGCCCTAGTGGGCATCCGAATACTAGTCCTGTAAGCCCATAACGCAAGGGGCAGTTGGATATGCCAGTCTTTGTGGTTTTCTTGTACCATATTTTTCAAGATGGCCACCACTATCTTATTTGAAGCCTCAACCTGCCCGTTTGCTTGTGGATAGTATGGAGTCACAAAATTGTGTTTGATTCTATATTTAGATGTCAAAGCTCTCACAATTTTGTTCTTGAAAGATGTTCCATTATCCGATATTATTTTGGATGGAATCCCAAAATGACTTATGATATGCTCCAGTATAAACTCTGCTATACGAGCTCCAGTTGTCATTGTTAAGGGTATTGCTTCCACCCACTTTGTAAAATACTCAGTAGCCATGATTATGAATGTATGTCAGCCCGATGACGGAGGAGAGATCTTGCCTATAAGATCTAATCCCCACTGAGCAAATGGCCAAGCCGCTTGGATGGGTTGTAAGGCCTATGATGGCAAGTGCGTAAGATTAGCATGATGCTAGAATTTAACGCATTTCTTGACATACACATTGCACTCCTCCATAGTGGGCCAATAGTAGCCCATTCGAAGGATGCACTTGATGATGGCCATGCCACTGAAATGGCCACCACATGTACCATCATGAGCTTGCGAAATCACCCATGATGCCTCTTGGGGCTCTAAGCAATGAAGGAGAACTCCATCATAGCCTCGTCGGTACAAGATATCTCCTATTAAGACATATTTAGCCACTTTATATTTAAATGTGTGCTTCACGACACACGATAATCCCTCTAGGATTATACTAAGCTTCAGGAAGTCTTTAATTTATGACATCCAATTTTGATAAGCCTCAGCTTCGATTGCTAAGACGACTTGCTCCCCCTACATATTTACCTTTGCAAATGCAGACTCAAAAACAACCCTATGGTGAATGGTAGTACCACTCCCCATAGGACTCTGAGAGGTTAATGACCCCTAGGGTGCCTTCTTAAGAAAGTCTTCAACTTTGCAGAACCATTCAGCTTTTGGTTCTACACTGATCATGTTGACCGATTCTCTATTATCATAGGTTGCACGCTCTATTGTTGGATGCGAGAGCATCTTGACATGGATGGTAGTGAAATCAATAGATAGATTCTGAGGGATTAAATATCCCAAAGAAGCCATGGTATCTACAAACCTATTTGATGATCGAGGGATTGCCTCAATGTCATACCATTCAAATTTGGCCAAATATGTGTCAACTAGATCTTTATAGGCTTTCAATATGGGACATCGACACTGAAAAATCCCCTTGACTTGATTTACTATGAGCAAGGAGTCACCAAAGATGTTCAATCTCTTAATATTCATGGCGATTGACTGTGTGGAGGCCCAGCAATAGGGCTTCATACTCAACATTGTTGTTGGTGCATCGAAAATCCAACTTAAATGACAAGGGCATTGGAGCTCCTTGTGGCATGAAGAACACTATTACAGCACCACCTCCTTGCTCGCACTTTGAACCATCGAAGAACAGAGTCATATCAGCATTGTTCTCTAGTTCTTCGAGTTCGAGAGCTTCAGATATGATGAAGACTGCATCATTCGAAAGCTCAATTGTTAGAGGCCTACTGTTTGATAGTGGTGCCTCAGCTAATTGATCTGCTATGACCTATCCCTTAATGGACTTCTAGCTTATGAATTCTAGATCGAATTCCATCAATAGCATGATCCACTTCATAGTACGTGTATTGTGATAAGTCTTACTCATCATGTACTACAAAGGATTTTGTTTGGATATAACATATGTCGTATGACTTAACATATAATGTCATAATTTCTTTGTAGTGAACACTACTTCTAAACACAATTTTTCCACATATGCATACCCGAGCTCATAGCTCACCAAGGTTCGACTAATATAATATATGGCCTGTTCTTTGCCTTGCACATTCTTTTGGGCTAACATGGTTCCCAGTGCAAAGTCAATTGTTGATATATATAGTAGAAAAGGCACCTCTAGCCTTGGTGGAGCTAGCACTAGTGGCGTCGCTAGGTATTGCTTTATTTCAGTGAAGGCTGCCTTGCAGTCCTCATCCCAATTGAATGGGACTCCCTTATGTAGCAGTCGATTCATGGGTCGACATTTATCTGATAGTTGGGTGATAAATCACTTTATCGATGCTACCTTGCCCTGAAGGCTCCTTAATTCCTTAATATTGGTGGGAGGATGCATTTCCAAAATGGCCTTGACCTTCACTGGGTCTACTTCGATGCCTCTCTTAGAGATGATGAATCCTAGTAATTTTCTAGAAGTTACGCCAAATACGCACTTCTTAGGATTCAGCCTGACATTGTGCTCTATCAGGTGATCAAAGACTTTCCTTAAGACCTCTGCATGCTCTTCTCATAGCAATGACTTGGCTAACAAGTCATCGATATAATCTTCTAGAATTTTGTGCATATAGTCATGAAAAATGTATGTCATGGCCCGCTGATATGTGGCACCAACATTTTTGAGGCCAAATGGCATAACTTTATAGCAAAATATTCCCCATGGCGTTATAAATATGGTTTTATGCTGGTCTTCGGGTTTAATCTGAATTTGATTGTAACCAGAAAAACCATCCATTAAGGAGAGCATTTCGTGACCTATAGTTGCATCTACGAGAGCATCAATATTGGGCAATGAAAATGAATCTTTGGGTGTTGCCTTATTTAGGTCTCTAAAATCCATGCAAATACGGATTCTTCCATCGGGTTTTCCCATGGGTACCATATTGGACACCCATTCTGGATAGTCGATGGAGATCACAAATTCCACATCCAACAACTTTTGTAGCTCATCTTTCACCATTAAGGCTACTATTGGGTGCATTTTTCTAAGCTTTTGCTTGATCGACTTCTTCGTTAGATCTAGCGAAAGGTTATGCGTAACCAATTTTGGGTCTAGACCTAGCATATCCTTGTACATCCAAGCAAACAAATTTGGTCTCTCTTTCAGTAGAGGGATGAGGGTGGCCCGCTCATCTGGAGTGAGACTCTCTCCAAATTTAACCTTCTTTGCACTGGCGGGATCATTACTGATATCCACCTCAAAGGTTTCCTCTATTGACATATGTGATCCCTCCTCAAGCTGGTGAGGCGTAGGAATCAGATGGATGTCATCAACCAGGTTGATCGGTTCCACATTGGAAGCATTTTTGGCATGATAAACATCATATGCACAACCTAGTGCAAAATGGAAAGGTTGCAATATTTCTTCATTAGGGAAGAAATCCTCAGGCTCAATGGGTGAATCAACGTGATCCCAGTCGATAGCATCTTTGTTAAGATACAATGGTTTGGATGGATCTGTTGGATTGTGGAGTGGAGTGGTCAAATCAATGGAGACCATGTTTATGGAATGGAATTGATCTCCAGGACCACACATGGACCGACTTCTACAAAATCTATGTAGTCCTCATACCCACGATCTGGCTCTAATGGCACAAGCACAAAGGGGTCTTCCCTGTGAGGACTATGAACAACTGGATCCTCCCTATGCACTGAATGCAAAATAGGATCATTTGGCTCATGGAGCTCCATGTAGGTTGGCGGAAGGGGATTAACCAACCGATGAATTTGATCCAAGTTTAACCGTCTTGCTCTTAGACGAGGACCAACATGTAGCTACCGATAGACCTCATCAATGTCGATGGGTTGATGATGGTAACACAAATAAGGAGGACCAAGGTAGGCCCTCTCTAGCTCATCTTCTTCATCACTATCATAATAGAATCCTTCATTCACCCCTACTCCTAGGGGGTGCTCTGGAAAGTGTGGCCCCATGAATCTGACCGCTTGATCATTGTCATCACTATCTAGATAGACCAGATAATTATATCGTAAGTGTGACATCACCAAGAAATCTAGCTTTACTTCTTCCCTTGAATGATCAACATTGGGAAGGATCTCTTTGATAACCTATATCGATTCAATAGGCAATAGATGACGTGCATGCCAGGGCCTCTCATAGGCACCTTCGACTTCATCCCCAGATTCATCATCATTTGAGGATTCCTCATCTGCATCATAACCTGGTCCACTCATATCGGAGGTGGACTCCGCTCCATATTCATTACAAAGATCTCCTAGCTCGAGATCACATACAGTAATGGGGTTACGCCCCTGCACATCTATGTCATCGACTGCATCATGGGTTTGGTGTCCCAGGTGATCTCTAGGGTTCAGTTCTATCTCAGTCTGCTCAAGGAGCCCTTCATGATGATCTTCGAGTGGCTCAATAGTGATGAAAGATATCATAGGGTGATTCCTCCAGAATTTGGAAGGATCTAGATGATATGGATTAAAATCCACATCATCCACCATACTAAGGTACAGATGATCTAGGGATGCTATGAGCAAATCATCCTACCCTCATATCTATAACCCTAAACCGAACCTATCAGTGACTAACTGATAACTCAGGTTCCAGCGGAGTCCTCCATCCTTGTTCAAAGAGACCAAGGTCGTATCCATGCCAATGATATAGCTCAAAAATATGTATGGCATACTCTAGATTGGATAGATAATGAACATTTATAGTGAAAGGTTCATCATCATCTTCATCCATGGGCTCTCATGTTGGAAGTTGGTCTAGCCCCGCATAGATGAAGTTAGTCTGATTAGGTGGCTCTCCCAATGGAACCATCGATCCAACTAGGTAACGATGAGTGGATGGTCGGCCCATCTCTTGTGTAGTCTTCAAAATTGGTCTGAAGGTTACATTCTGCACAAGGTACTCACCTAATCCGGTATTGGTGAGATGTACTATCACCCACGGTGTGGATGACCCTACTGAAGATGTAGGTGAGGTAGGCTGAGGTGCCTCCTCGACTTTGTCTTGGGGTTCCTCAACTTCCATAGGAGTGGGAACCTCCTCGATGATTGGCTCGGGCTCATGCTCCTTCTCTTTCTCACCCATTTTTACCTTCAACTTCCTATCATCCCGATGCATGACTGATGTCGATGGTTTCAAGGAAGTGGTAGTGGTGTGCTTCGATCTATGTGACACAGATGGCATTGGTTGAGCATGTACTACTGGTTTACCTCCTAGTTTCTTTATCGATGATGATGGTCGAACATCCAGGTGCATTGATGGGAGTATGAAACCCCCAGGCAAATCTGCTAGGTTCATGAACTTAAATGGTTCTTCATCCGATGCCACTACGTGAACCTGTCCCTCATGAATATACTTCACACACTGATGCAATATCGAGGGAACGCAATGCATTTCATGAATCCAAGGCCTACCGAGTAATATGTTGTACTGCATGGCCCCTTCTATCACATGACACATCACAGAGATGGTCTTCAAGCCTACCTGCATGGGTAGGATAATTGTGCCAACAGTCGAACATAGTGCATCATTAAATGCTCTCAATGTAAATGTAGTGGGCACAATGTGTGATTTAGGTAGCTTCAAATGACTCAGCATCTTGGTCATTATTATGTTGATCGATGAGCCGGTATCGATCAAGACCCTTTTAAATGGCATGTGATTAACACATGTGATTATGTGCAATGGTGGGTCAGCCATGGTTGTAGAAACCATCCTTATCTCATGATCATAAAATTGGATCATCGGTTCCTGACACTATTGTACATGTCCCACAAAATTAGTAAATGCTTGTGCATCCTGGGACTATACTTCAATGGACCTCAAAATGTCCATAAGAGTCTCCCTGTGCCTCGGGGACTACTGTATTAGCTCATATATTGACAACTTCATAGGAGTTATCTATAGGTTTTGGACCAACCTGCTCCTTATGGTCACCACCGGTCTTGTTGGTGGGCCTGGAATATTCTGCATCGATCGTTGATTCGGTGTGGCTTGTATTTGAATGGGAGCATGAGGTTGATTCTATTGTTCATATCTCCCATGCCTAGTGACAATGTTCACCATGCCTATGAACCCCTGGGTAGGTGGTTCGACTCACACCTGGTTGACCTGGCCAACGTTGTTGTGAGGTGCCTCATGATTTGGCAAGGGGTTTTTGTAAATCCCCATATTCTGATTATCGGGTGCCTATGGGTTGTGTGGCACTACAAGCTCACCTTTGTCAATCATATTTTGCACCATGTGTTTGAAAGTCTAGCACACCTCAATGTCATGGCCTTTCATTCGATGAAAAATGCAAAATAGATCTTCTTGGTACCCCTTTGATTTGGGTTGATTGGGGTCTACCATCTTAATTTTGGGTAATCTAATTGCCTTGGCCTCACACAGTTGATGGAAAATCGATGTCAATGATTCTATCAATGGTGTGAACTGGCGAGGTGGGCGTTGATCTTTGTTCTTGCCCTTATAATTGTTGTTGCGCTTGTCATATTGCGCAAGAGGAGGTTGGGCCTGATAATTCTATTTTTGTTGCCCCTTGTTCTCCCTCTGGAGATTCAACACCACTTGATTCACATGGGCCTGCTTGCCCTATTGTTTTGTGGCACTCTTCTTTTATCCCTCTCTCCTATTCTTGAGCTTCAAGTTGCCTTCCTACAACTTGATGTCCTCAATCACTTTGGCTTGTGCCAAAGCCTCTTCGAATGTAGGATACTGTTGCAACTATAGCAGTAATGAGATGTGCTTGGCACAACTCTTTGTAAACATTTGGGTTAACTCTATGGTAGGAATAGGGAATGGCAACTTCACCATTAGTCTCCTCCATATCTTTTTGTATTGCTCTATTGGCTCATCATCGCGCTGAGCTAGCACAGCCCGTATCTTTAGCTGATTGAACCACTCTCGGGCCGGATCAGAAAGTGTCGTGATGAACGTACGCAACAACAATGCATCATTGCTTGCTATCTAAAAACAAGCATCCAGAAAGCTCGTGACATGTTCCTGTGCATCTTCATCACCCTTAAACTTGTCCAACCTGGGCATATCAAAATGCTCAGGGTAAGCTGGAGTAGGCATCGAAGGATCCAAAGGCTCATTATGAATTTTCCTTAATGTCGGCTTTTGAATAGTCGTGCCTTGTCTCTCGATGGCTTTGATCTTCTCGGCTAAGGCCTTATAGGCCTCTGAAGATAGAAAGTCCTCCTCCCTAAGTTGACGTGGAGGTGGCTTAGGAGGTATTGTCTTCCTCATACGAGATGGAGGGCATTGCTCTTCCTCCTCCTCAGCTCGGGAGCTCTCAGGATATTCTTGCTCGTATCCATCTCCTTCTTCTTCTTCATGTTGCCTCTGCCTCTGATTATCGAGTGCGGTGGCCGCTCCCTCTGTTCGGCACTAGCATGAGTACGAGCATCTCTTTGCTCTTGATGCATATCGGCTTGAGACAAAGCCTTCCTATATACACGCTCTCTATGCTCATCATGAGGATATAGGCCAGCCCTAGCTAACCTATCCTCCTACTCCACGCGCTCCTTCTGGGTAAGGATACGCTCTTCGCGCATGCGTTGCTCATATAGCCTCTGTCTAATGAGCCTCTATGCTTGAATATTCTCATCTTCAATGCACTGCCTCTCTAGTTGAGCATCCTCCAATTGATCTTGGAGGAGTTGGCATTTTTGCTCCGATACCAGTCGATGTGATCTATCGATCTGATCGATCATGGGAGGCCTCTGGTATCCCTGCTCTGTACGAGTGACCTTATGGGTTCTGTACCCATCGAACTGATGTGTTGTGCCTTTGCCTCTATCTATGAAGATGGCATTGGCATCCTGCTATATCCTATACTATGAACCACCATGCGCATATAGTGGGTGTGTGACATGAGGGTGCTTAGAAGCCTCTCCATGCTCTCTAGTAGTCCTGACGACACTCACGCTACGCTCACTCGGGGCACGAGTGGGTGGAGTGGAAGGCTTGCAGCCTAGCTGCTCTAAAACACTACCTAGACCCTCTAGCTATCTAGACCACCACCGCTCATGCGACGGTGTGCCATTAGCTCCCACCTTTGATATATCAATGGTGATCTTGCATGGTGGACCACGCATGGGAGTATGGTTAGACCTATGCTCGATAGCGAGCCTATCTGCCTACCCTTGAATGGGTGGATCTCTAGTCCTTCTATACTCAGAAGGTGGAGGCATGGATCCTCCTATGGACTTAGTACGTAGGGGCACCAACTTGGTCCCCTGCATAACAAACTCTTTGGCCGATCCCGTGGATGCGCGTGCAGTGCGGTCTCGATAATGGCTCTCGAGTGGAGCACCCTCATGCTGAGAGGCTCCCTATTCTATCCTATGCCTAGAGGAGTGTACTAAAGCTCCTCTATCTAGGGTATGCTCTACAGGCTCCCCTCGTGTCGAGTTATCTCCTCTAATGCTTGTCGAACGATGTTCGGTTCGCTCATGTGGTTGAGGAATTGACACGTGTTGCTGTGAATTGGTTAGGGGTTGGTCATCGACGTTAGGTTTAGACCTTTTCCGACCACCCCATGTATCCACCATTGTGTACCTAGCATCTAGATGTATCTTTTATTATTAAGCAAACAAGGTATACAATAATGATTATCTCGTATTAAATTTTGAAAATGAGTCCTAAACTATTTGATGTGTTTTCAAGATTTGTTGTATTAGTGTAGAAACTCTTATCATGTTTTGCAAAACTTGTTGGATTTTATTCTCAGTTTAATGGCTTTCACCTGTACGCTCGTAGCTCGACAACTTGGCTATGAACTCCAAGTCACGTAATCCAACCTATAATGTGTGGTAATGAAGCCCACACATGGTCAAGGAGCACAAGTCCTCCCAGATCCTCACCCATTTTCCCCCAGTCAACGTTATACCCTTCGAAGAGAATACATGCAAATTTTCTAGGGTACGAAAGGTTCTCGGATCCGGTATTGGTCTAGTATCCAAAAGGTTCATGGGATTTGGGCCAACGGATGGAAGTTACGCCCACCGTCGTTGAACCCTACTAGTGGTTGGATGTCAAGCCCAACTCACTAGCATTTAAGTGCCAAGTGGTGTGTGTGGTTCCTTTTAATTTGCATGAAAGAGAAATGCATAAGACAACATTCAAATGATTCTTCTCTATATGTAATGCAAGAAAAAAAGAACGTTTCACATTAAGAGAGTATGCATGATTAATTTCATATGATATTCAGACAATGCATACTAACTATGAAATGGCCACTGATCGAGCCTCAAGCAAGCAAACAGAATACAAAAGACATCCTAGCACGTTGGAGACTAGGGCGGACTGCACTCAGAGGTCCATTGTTCCTAGCAGCGCCTAGTAAAAACCTAAAAATGAAAGACCTAAGGACTTATGCGCATATTGCCAATTATGTTGTCTTTCCTAATTAGTCAAATTCATTTTGCATTCTAGAATTTAACAGATAGTGAAAATAGATACAGAGAGTGACAGTGGGACCTACCTCAAGTCCTCATCTGAATAAGCTTTATCCCTCTATTGTTTGTTGTCTATTGGAAACCGTAGGTCTGGTCTGCGGTTATGACTGTGGCTCATGGGTTGAACCTGTGGTTCAATTGTTGGCCCATAGCTGATAGCTGTAGTCTATACCTACAAGTTCAAAAACACAAGAAATGATAGTCAGATCGCTTGAATTGCGGAGTTCCACCGTGATCACCTTCTGATCTAACCAAAAAGCGTGCACCCATCTATTGTATTATATCATATTCAATCATTCAAAGCATAAAAATGACAAGATTGCATAGATTCAACAAAATAAGTGTTTCTTGTATTAATAATTGCAAAGAATCCCCAATTACAATCATGCCCCTCTTAGGGTCACTCAAATGATGATACAATTAATACAATGCCAAAGCCCTCAACAGGGTAGGCGCACTAATGTTGCTTTTCAACTAGTCACAAACTGCTCTAGGGTGGAGTTGCCCTCTTCTTCACATTGAGGAAGGAACTTGATGGTTGAATCTCCTTCGAATCTATTCCCTGCGATCAAGAAACAACATAAAAGTGTCAAAAATATAGGCAACCTCTCATGATGAGGCCCTTTTGGGAAAAATGCATAAAGATACCATTAAGCATGTATAATCAAGAAAGCATGAAAAGCACTTCTAAACTATGTTAATTGGATCAAGATTTATGGAATTGCATAAAGAAAGATAGCAGTTAAACTATGCATGGACCAATTACGTGAAATAAAGCATAAAAGCACATAAAGAATCCATTAAAGCCTATTTCATGCTTAATACAATGAAACTATTCTAAACCTAATTCTACTAGTCAGAAATCTTCTAAACTACAACTGAACCATGGAAATGCCTAATCTAAGCTATCTAGCTGGACAAAAACATAAATAGTAAGGTGGCGATACCTCTGCTGCAAACCACAGCTCTAGTGAGCGGTCTACACTATAAACCATGGCTGAAAGCCATGGTTAGCAATCTGATAGGTTTACCCTCAATTTCAAGGGTAGTGGGCTTGACCTCCTTGTCCAAATTGATGTTCAATGGTCGCCTTCGGTGTCCTCAAACTGATTTGGTGGTTGATTCACTGTGAAGGGCCTTCGTTTGCCCGAATATGTGCTTCTTGGCTCTCCTAGGCTCCTAGGGCATCCATAATGCAATTCATCATGAATATTGGCAAGTAGGTAGGGGATAAGTGCAATAGCTCTCTCTCAGTATACTCGGTTGAGTGTACAATTCGATAGGGCTTCGCTTCTCAAATATCCAATGCTCTCTCTGATAGTTTACCCTAATTTTGAGGGGTACTTATAGGACTACCCAAGGGCTAGGGGTGGCTTCATGGAGAAGCCAAGATCAAGAAGGGGTGGTTAGGACAGTTGGAATGGAAGCCTATTCCATCCATTAACCACCATCTTCTAGATCAAATGGTCATTCAAACCGATTTGGCTTGGATGAAGGCCAACTGAACTTCAGTTAAGACCGCAGGTTACAGCTACGGTCTAGACTATAAACCGTAGGTCTCAGCCATGGTTCAACCTGTAAACCGTAGGTCTGGGCTGTGGTTCAGACTGATTAGGCCAAGGAGCCCAAATTGAGTGGTTAGAACCACTGCTCTATCTTGGAGTCTATCCAAGATCCTCCATATGGTCTTGTAGCATGTCCATATGAGTAGTCGCCCTCGACATGACGCGTTTTAGGTGTTTATAAGAAGAAACAAAAGAATCCTCCTATCCTTGGAGATTCTTTAAAGCTATTTGTTACCTCTGGGTTGTTGAGTTTTGGATCAGTAGTGGAGCAAGATGATCACAAGGTGGAAATTTTTGGTAAGAAGGGAATATTTTAGAGCTACTGCATAGACGGTAGATCCATTTTGGTTATGCTTGTATGTGATGCTTGTATTTTTGAATCTTCCTTAAGTTGTTATGATCTTATGGATCTTGTTCTTTGATTTATGTGATTTTTGTTTAGAAGCTTTTATTTTGTTGTTGCTTGTTTCTTTCAAGTGTTGGTTTAGCCGAGACTTCCCTCTTGTTGTGTTCCTTTAGGATGACCAAGGGCTAATGTGGTGAAGTTTTCTTTTTTTGTTCTTCCTTAGAAGATATGTGATCCTTGTTAGTTGCTTGGAATTCTAATGTTTGGGTGCCTTCGATAGGTGCTTAGAAGCTTTTGGTCAGGTAGTTTTATTATCTTTGGAACTAGAGTAGGTTTGTTGTAGCTAGACTCTGGGTGTAGTATTATCCTCATCTTTAGCTTTAGTTATTTTGTTGTTTTGGAGTTCATCACCTGTAGAGGTCCTTGTGCAGCATGGAGTTGTTGGTTGGACATTTGAGTGGTTCCTTCATTTTTTATCAACCGATAGTTGTCTTGTAGCTTTTAGCTTGTGGCCATTGGGTTTTCGAGTTGTTGTGTGAGTCGTCTTCTAGAGGCTTTGGTTGGTTTTGAGGGGTCATTTTGACCATAAATCTCTCTATTTTTGTCGCGGTGGTTGAGTTCTTTTAGCATAATATATTTTTTTAATATTTGGAGTTTTTATATCTTAGATTAATATTGCTTGCTAATATTTATTCTTTCACATTCTTCCTTTATGTATTTGATTTATGTAGAATGCTTAAGTATGGGTGTAGCTTTATGTGCATATTTTATTTTATGATTTCAAAATAATGCATTATTGTTAGGGTTCATATAATATTATATTATTCAATGTTAATAAGGTATATTGAATTGGAATGCTTGTCCATCAATGAAATTTATAAAGTAATGGATGGAAGCTTTATCAAAGAAAAGTAGTTTGATCATTGTTTTTGGGGGGGAATTTTTTTATTTATTCAAAATCTAAAATAATACATTCCACAAGGATTTCCAAGTGATCCAAGCCAGCACATCATAAGAAATACAATAAATCCACCAAGAAAATCCATGGATCATTCTGACAACAACTTCGATGTGACACAACAATCCATGACAATCAGGTTCCTCCACCTTGAAATTATCTTTCCTAGTCCTCATGAATTAACTGATTAAGGATTATGGATTTCTCCTGATCAAGATCATTCCAGCTATCAGCTTTCTAGTGAGGGAATCCTTCAGAAGCCCACTTCGCCAAACAATCAACCACTCTATTCCATTCTCTTGGGATATGAACAAAATAAATTTCAACAAAATTCTCAGCCAAGCTCAAAATATGTTTCACTATTCTAGCCATAAACCAGGAAGCATCCTGAAAATGCTTGTTGTTCAAAAGAGACACCACTATCATGGAATCATATTCACAAATAACCCTTCTCCATCCCAAAGAAAATGTTATTTCCAATGTATGGAGAATTACCAATGCTTCCATATGATTATTAGAATGAATTTCCTTGTACACAGAGAAAAATAGGTGGGCCACACCCTCACTATCATGACCAATTCCTCCTATACCAGCATTACCTAGGTTACCCCTGGAAGAACCATCCGTGTTTATTTTGATAACACCCCTAATGGGGACTCCACTTCCCATATCTATTGACCTTCAACGAACAAATCCCCCTAACTAGGCCTTTGTTTGTAGCTAGTGATGATAAAAAAATCTCCAATCTATTGATAATCTCCCAATCGAAGGAAGTAAGACGAGAACTTTGAATACACTTGGCCTCAATAGTCTCCTTAACCATCCTTTTGACTCTGATCCATACCTGTAAGGCTCCAAGTTGACATCCCTAAAAAATTCTTTGATTGCATTCCAACCAAATCTGCCAAAAGATGAAGGACCAATATCCCAGGTAGTTTGAAGACATGAAGCAGAGGTAGAGGGTCTACCCAAGCTATCCCAAAACTCAAAAATAGAAGTAGCATAGATGATGGGAATTTTCTATATCTGCCACCACAAGTTCCAAACCTCCGGGAAATATGAGCATTAGAAGAAAATATGGGGAATGGTTTCCTTATTCTTTCCACAAAGAAATTATAGTGAAGGACCTTTAAAACATCTTTTCTAAATATTATCCCAAGTTGAACATTTATTTTGACATAGAAGCCAAAGAAAAAATTACATTTGGGCCAACCAAACTTATTCCAAATTTTCTTCCACCAAGGGACACAATATCCTCTCTTCTCTGCATAATAAGGGTTTTATAACCCAAAGAAATAGTGTATTTTCCTTTCAAATTATGGCCCCAAGTAAGAATATCAACGTCTTCAATAGAACAACACGGTCTCTCAACCAAAATAGAAGCCAGAGTGTCACGATCCTTAGGACAACCACCCTCTGTCCAACCCTACGAATCCCACCAACAGTGAGTAAAAGAACTGCCAAGAGGACTTTATCTCTTGAAGTCAGCCACCTTAGACCAACCCGCATAAGAAAAAATATTCCAAAGAAGATGAAGATGGGGAAAAGAAGAAAGGATAGGAGGATGATTATCCCAAGAATCTTCCCAAAATAATGTATTGTTTCCCTTATTAACAATCCAAAAGAGACCCTACTTAATAAGTATGGCACATTTTTTAAGAGTGTCCCAAACAATGGAACCTTTCCCCCTCAGCTCCAATATCGGAATCTCATCAACTAGAGCACCACCAAAATATTTGAGGCTAAGAATTTTAGCCCAAAGTTGATTAGGATTACTGCATCATCTCCACTAAAATTTAGTAGCCAAAGTGAGACTATTCAAATTGGATTACCTCAAACCAAGACCCCCATATCTTTAGGGTAACACACAGTATCCCAACTAACCAGGCTCCATTTATTACAGTCTAGGTTTTTTGCCCATAAAAATTTTCTAGAAAGAGAATAAAATTCTTTGAGAAAGCACTTAGGAGTAGCCAAGATAGAAAACCTGTAAATAGGTAAAGCATGAAATACAGACTTCAAAAGCGTTAATCTACCAACAAAGGATAGCCATTGAAAATTCCAAGGATTAACCCTTGATCAAAATCTATCCAAAATACTTTTCCAGTAAGCCCTTCCAATATTTTTAGAAGAAATAGGAATCCCCAGATACTGCACTCACAAACAATCCACCTAAAAACATAGAATATTAGCAATCCTACATTGAATCTGACCATCCATATTGAAGAAGAAGATTTTTATTTCTCTTCATTAATAATTTGACCAGAGGTAGATAAGTAAATATCTAAAGCCTTCCTAAAATTCACTACTTCAATTTTTTCCTTCCCCATCAAAACAGTATCATCGAAAAATTGAAGATGAGACTAGGATAAATAATTCTCCGTCCAAGACCATCCCTGGATAGCACCATGATTCTAAAAACTCTTGAGAAGTCTACCCAAACCTTCAGCCATAAGGATGAAAATATAGGGGGACAAGGGATCTCCTTGAAAAATCCCCCTAGAGGCCAATAAGAAAGCAGACGGTAAACCATTGATTAAAACTGCAAAGGAGGTTGAAGTCACACACCTCATGACCCATTTAATCCAATTAGATGAGAACCCAAAATCTTGAAAGATGTTCTACAAAAAAGGCCAGCTAACCCTGTCATAAGCCTTGGACATATCAAGCTTAATGAACATAGCCTTTTACTTAGAGATATCCATAGAATGAACAACTTTAGCAGAAACCACCACACCATCTAAAATCTGATGACCCTTAACAAACCCACCTTGCTTAGGAGAAATAAGAAAACCGAGAACTTTCTTCAGCCGATCTGCAATAATCTTGGTAATAATTTTGTACGTAACATTGCATAGGGAAATAGGATGGAAAGACCCCAATGAGCTAGTATTTTTAGATTTGGGAATAAGAGCAAGGAAGGTTGAATTAATAGCTTTAAGCATTTGCTTATTAACTTGGGATTCCTAAACAACTTTTAGCATATCAAAAGATAACACTTCCTAAAATTCTTGGAAAAAATCTATAGGGAAACCATCAGGTCTAGGTGTTTTACCTTTTTCATTTGAAAAACCACCGCTTTAAGTTCCTCCATCGAGATGGTCCATTAGCATCTTATTCATATCATTAGAGACAATCCTAGGAATACAATCTAAAATAAGCCTCATATTAACAACATCATGAGGATCCTACTCAAAGAAAAGAGAGGAGAAGAACCTGACTGCTTCATTAGAGATATCCTCAAAGGATGAGAGAGTTTCCCCTTGATCAGAAGTAAGTGAGACTATAGCATTACTATTCTTGCGGTATTTAACTGAATTGTGAAAAAAAAGGTGTTTCCATCCCCTTCCAACAACTAGTCAATCCGAGATTTCTGCTTTCAAAAACTCTCCTCACAAAGCTCCAATTCAACAAGATGACTAGAAAGGGAAGCTTTCATTTCCAAAATATCCTTTTTCAATCCTTCATATTTAATTTGAAAAGTGATCTCCTCCAGGCTATACTATAGTTCCTTTTTCTTCTGAAAATATTTCCAAAATAAAATATGTTCCATTACCTGAGTTTAAATTTGACAAGTTGGAGGCTTTTGAAAAAGTAAACATAGCAGTGCCAAATTTGGGTTTCCCTTCGACCCACCACCATGTTGGAATATTTTTAACATTACCTCCTTAGTCCTAAGTATTAAGTCCTAGTATTTAGTTTTAGTTTAATGTTTTGATTTACATATTTCTAATTAATTTGATTAGCATACGTTGAGGTTTTGGCTTGGTTGATCAATGTTTGACCATAGTCCAAGATTAGCATGTTTTTAGGATAAGATCTATCTTTAAGTTAGTTTTTTGTAATAAGTTTAAGATGATTTCTCTCAACCACTGTGTCTATTTTTAGTTCTTTCAAGAACTATAAAACTATGTAATGCATTGTTGATCAATAGAACAATTTCACCATTGTTTCTCATTTGGTATCAGAGCGGGTTTGCTCAGATGGATCAAAACCTGTAGAGAGTGGCGTGAAGAGATTTGAAGCATGCACTTTGTTAGAGAAACTCAAGTGGCCAACACTCAACAGATTTGCAAAAAAGAGCTCGAGTAAATCATTAATATCTCATGAATCCTTATGTATTTGCTTATGAAATTTTGAGGGTTGTTAGGTAATTGTATCAAGAGGATGTAGTCAAAATTTTAGGTGATTTGGAGCTAATTTGCTGATTTTATTAGCATTTTAAGTTTTTTAAATAATATCATTTTGAGATGTATGATGAAGAATGTCTCATGAAGGAGACATATGAAGAAGAGTGTCTTATGGAGAAGACACCAAATCAGCTATTTTTTGAAGAATACTTCATGGAGAATGCATCTACAATTCTCATGGAGGAGAATAAAGAATATGATGATGGAAAAGCAATGTTCATGAAAGACTATTGGCTTATTTTTGTTGTAATGGCAAAGAAAACATCACTCATGGATGATGATCACTCACTTGGAGTGACTACATTGCAGAAAGAGAGTTGTCTTGAAAAGGCAACAATGTATGATTACTTGAATGAATGGTGTTTCAACACACCAACATGGATTGAACAAAGGAGGAGAACTCTCAATGAAGAGTTGATGGTTGATCTTGAAGCAACATACCCTGAAGGAGAACTGCTACAAAATAGCTTTATGGGAAGCACCAAATCTACTCATACTAAAGGTATTGTTTTTATGATTAATGACTTATTTTTTGTGAGCAGGAATGAAAAGAAATGTGATTGTCTCATTGAGACAACTTTGATGAAGAGTCTTCTTGGAGAGAATACAGTGATGGAGAACTTGGGTCACATGGATCAAAATGATGTGTTCAAAATTCCTTGGGAAAAGGATTCTTGTAAAGTCATTGTTTTGAGAGAACATTTGTGTGAGGAGCAACTTTATGTTGCATATGTAGGTTGTCATTATATGGCAATTTTTGTTGTGATATTTTGTGTGGAAATATGTGAAATAGTTGTATGGTATAATCATCTATTTGAGATGTGTTGAGTGGTATTTTCACCCAGTTGTGAAAACACACTCTCCGATAGGATTTGGGTTCTAAATCCTCTGCTTGCAAAGAAATTAAACAAGTAACTTCTCCAAGGTTCTTGTTATGTTAGCATTTTGCATCTATGTATTAATGATCTCAAATGAAGATATTCAATTAAAATGCTTGGAACACCTTAGTGGTTGCAAGTAACTGAAAACAAGGGGCACTGTGGTTTATTTTACTATGAAACTTTAATGATTGTTCATTGAACCCTAATAAAGCAAATGTGATTTGGTCCCTATATGACCATGTTGTAACTTCAAAATGGAAATTTATGAAATGTCATAAAATATAACCCCTTCAATGAAATTGGAATTTTATGAAGGGAATATCATCATCTGCTCATGAATGAAAAACAAAACTAAAAATGAAATTCTGGCCTAGAAATGGAAATATTCTATTTTCAGACTTTGAAATTTTTAGTTTTTATTTTTTATTTTTTTATTTCAATGCCTGTAAATGAAAATAAAGTGCAAGAAAAAAAATGAAAATAAAATGCAAAAAAAAATGAAATGCATTCAGGGTGATGCAATCCTATTCTGACAAAACCGAAGCTAATGAGGTTTCCATGCATGCAACCTAACTTATTGAACCTACAAACATGCACAATCCCGATAAGTTAAGTGCTGGTCTCTGGGGGTTTTAATCGTGATTTCAGATTTAGACATTCGCATGAAGCAACCAAGAGAACTTGCATTAAACTTCACCTATAAGCCTAGAAATCTGAAAAGGGGAAAGATAAACATTAAATCCTTGCATGCAAAAAATAACTCCTTCTTTCTTGCCAATGAGGTGCAACTCTCTGAATTTTCTGTATTAAAAATTTATCATTTTACAATAATAGAAGTCTCTAGTTTTCTCAAAACCAGAAAAAGGGGAAGAAAAACACTCCCAAGCAGGCCCAGAATGGCTTCTCGCCTTCGACACTGCAACTCTGCTCGCAGCGGTTTTTGACCCCCGTACCTATCCTATGCTTCTGCTTTTAAAGTTCTGGTAAATTGCTTCTCCTTCCATGACGATTCATTTCGTCTTCCAGATTGCTTTGTTTCACCTTCCCCGCCTTTCCATTGCTTTTGACTTTATGCTCGACATTGAGATGCTTGATCTTCTCTGTGAACTGTAACGCCTCTGCAGCCCTTACACATGTATGCCATGTGTTTCGCTCTTTTCTGCATGTTTTGTAACGGCCCCGTATAAATCGTGACAAAAAATAGCATGTCGCGATATCACGACATTTTTATGCATGCAACTTTGCTCCTCTACTTTCACCGTGAAAATGTGACATGTCACGATATCGCGACATTTTTATGCCCACAACCTTTCCTGCCTTCATGCACAGCAAAAATGAGACATGTCGCGAAATCGTGATATTTTCCTGTCAACAGCCTTGCAAATGCAACCTGTCGCGAAATCGCGACATTTTTTTTTTGAGCTGTGAGGATGCAACCTGTCGCAAAATCACGACGCCTTTTCATTTTGCTGTGTTTCCCTATACCTGGCCGTGAAAACGCAACATGTCACGAAATCGTGACACTTTTTCATTCGGTATCATCTCACTGCTTCTTGTCGCGAAATCGCGACACCCTTTCACTCCGTACCCTTTGGCTGCTTTTCTGTCGCAAAATCGTGACACTTTTCTCTTCGGCATCACTTTGCTGCTTTCTGTCGTGAAATCGTGACACTTTTCTATTCCATACACCTTGGCTGCTTTCTGTCGCGCCTTTTCATTCGAAGCTGTCTTGCGACTTTCTGTCGCAAAAACGTGACATGTCGCGATATCGTGACAACTTTAGTGCCTTGCCCTATTTGACTGGTTTGACCGCGATTTCATGACATGTCATGATATCGTGACAATTTTCCATTCTGTATTTCTCTCTCTTATATGGACCGCGATTTCACAGCACGTCACGAAATCGCGATAATTTTTTATCAACACCTCTTCCTGCTTGCCTGGGCCGCGAAAGCTTGACATGTCGTGATATTGTGACGTTTTTTCATTTATGGCCGTGATGTAGCGACATGTCGCGATATCGCGACGTTTTTTCTTTTTTGGCCGCGACAAAGCAACATGTCGCGATATCGCGACGTTTTTTCTTTTTCGGTCGCGACGGAGCAACATGTCGCGATATCGCAACATTTTTTCTTTTTCAGCCGCGACGGAGCAACATGTCATGATATCGCGACATTTTTTCTTTTTTTGCTGAAACAGAGCAACATGTCGCGATATCGCGATGTTTTTCTTTTTCGGCCACGACGGAGCAACATGTCGCGATATCGCGACAACTTTTCTCTTTGTGATATTTTGCTTCTTCCTTTGATTTTTTAGCATCTGGGCCACCGAGGTCTTCTTTGAAAGCATGCAAAAAAGGTGGGTCCCCAATTTTGGGGTGTGTTGTGGATCAGCCACAACAAATGGTGACTTTGCTGTCAAATGCTCTTGAGCATTTTGGTGAGAACCCAACCTGGAAGTGTACAAACTCGAAAACCAGCATTAGCACATAAGAAATATAAACAAATGCCCATAGATCAGAAATACATGAATCATCAGAATCATTAAGTATCAGCTCGGTGTGTGCAATGTGTTTCATTCCCTATCGTTTGAAATTGATCAACATTCCATCGTCAGTTTTACATGAATGCATATGTGAGATTGTGAATGATTTGTGTAACCTAATAAGTATGCTAAGAGATTTTGCTTTTATAAAAGGCATAGTCTTCTTCTAGTATCATACACAAACATTCAAGATTATCAAACCCTCTTAGGATCAACTATATGTATAATGAATTGCTTTATTAGATCCCAAAGTTGGTTATGAGTCACTACTATCTTGAACCCATGTGTAAGTGAAAGTGAAATCAGAGCTTTGGGAAATCAGACTCCCAACCTAATCGAGATGGGAGTTTAACCCTATTCTTACTACTCTGATTTGGAATTCATTACCTCACTTTGAGAAAAATAATTTAACCAATTATGGAAGAAATGGTCATGCTAGTCTAACCCTTTGAACAGTCAATGGTCTTGTTTTTTAGACAAGACATGCTGCCATGCATGGGCATACTTAACCCCATAATCCATGATTTAGCTTCATTTATTTGGACCTTGGGGATGACTACCCATCCTTTGCAGGGACATGTAGTACGATCCTTCCAATCCAATATAAATATGAGATGAGAAAAATTAATTTTTTTTACTTCTTGAACCTTGGGGATGACTACCCATCCTTTCTAGGGACATGTAGTACGATCCTTCCAATCCAAGCTTTAGATGAAAAATGGAGGATATTAATTTTATTTCTTGGACCTTGGGGATGACTACCCATCCTTTGCAGAGGACATGTAGTACGATCCTTCCAATCCAATATTTATGATGAAATGAGACATAGGAGATTTGGGAAATCAGATTCTCAACCTAAGCGAGATGAGAATTTATGCCCTATCCTTACTACTCCATGTAGGTCAAATCAAAGTTTTGGGGAGTTGGATCCTCAACCTAAGTTCGATGAGGATTTAGCCCTATCCTTACTACTTTGATTTTAGGCTTTAAGCTTTATGGAAGTGGTCAAAACCATTGTTTTAAGGATCATGTTGCATAATAGGATAGACATGAAATACTTCTTTCGCCCAACCTTTTCTTCCAAGCAAGGTTTTGATCATTTTGCTCAAGATCCTTTTTAATGTGTATAAAATGTGCTTGGTTCTAGATATCTCAAGACTCGGTTCCCAACCTTAGGATTTTCTTCTTATTTATGTGATAGCATAACCCTAAGAGGATTTGACACACTTTAATGATTTGTATTTGAAATGCATATGCAACTAAGATGGCATGTATGTGCAAAGTGAGATGTAATATGAATGCATTGTCTTTTGAATTGCAGATGAAATATTGCCATATAAAATTGACTACTTCATGCATCACAAAATTCAAACGATATTATTAAACTATTTGTATTTCTTGCGGAGCTTTCTACCACATAATTCCAATGTTCCATATTTCCCTGATCTAGAACATAAGTTGACATCTTAAATTTTTCTTTTTTTTATTTTATTTTTATATATAAACAAACCAAACATGTCAAATGAAATCAAACACACAACTTAAATCCTAATCCAAATAGCAATCCCTAAAATGAAACTTGAAAACACAAACCAAAACCAAAAACCAAAATCTATATACAAATGTACAATATAATACAAATGATGCAAAGTTGATACCTTTCCCCCCCCCCCAGTACAAGTACTTCTCGGTTCTGTTGATCAAGACAACTTTTTATCTTTTTTTTTAGTAGACAAACAAAACATGTCAAAAACACACAACTTTAAATTAAAACTTATTCAATCCAAAACCAAACTGCAATCCAAAAATGAAAATTTGAAAACACAAACCAAAACCAAACCCAAAGTAACTTCAAAAACGATCTTGAAAACACAAACCAAAACCCAAAAACCAAAATCTATATACAAATGTACAATATAATACAAGATGGTGCAAAGCTTGGATTATCACTTTCCTAGATCCCAAACATGATTAGAACATTTCAACAAAAATATAACGTGATATGCATGCCAAATGTTGTGGGAATCCAACAAAAACAAGACTAGACCAAACAATGCAACCCACTTCAACTTTCCTCTCTCACCCCACCAATTAAATTCAGTTCCATTAATATTCTCATAGGTGAGATTCAAAATTTCAAATTGATTAGACAATGATTGATTTTCAATTTTATCATGTCTATTCTTTAAAATGTAAATTTCATAATTCCCTCCTTGATTTAGAATTAGGCTATCTTTTTCAAATATGCAATTTTGTAAGTAGGAGCCTATTTCTACAAATTTCAAAGCCAAATCATTTTCCAAATTTGTAGGCCAATCAAATTTGTGTAACAGTTTACAAGCATCTAGGATATTTACTAAATTAGGATCATTAACAGTTTTTACCCTAGATTCAATTAGTAATTGTTGATGAATTTTATTTAACAATTCAAGTGCATCAACTTCTTTTCCATTCATTAAAACAATGTTATTAAAGGTGTGATTAAAAATTATACCTTGTTTTTCATTTACCTTTAATGACATTTCATCATTCAAATTCAAAACATGGTCATGCAAATTCTCACCCAAATCTTGGATACTTGAACACAAAAGGTTAGATTCTAACTTTTGAACATTTTTATTTACCAAAATTTGATGGGGATTTGCAATTCCCTCTTTTACCTCATGGTCTTCATACTCTTCATTGATTACTTGTTTATCAAACATACCAAAATTGGGCACCCAATTGAAAACATGCCCATCCTTTTCAACCCTCAAATGTTTTTGGTCAAAGTGTATGTCAAGTAATCTGTTTTGATGATCACTTATTCGAGTTGCTTCCAATTGATCAATCTCTTTGTCATTTGGTTCTAATTCTTTGTTCACTATCCATGGTATCTCTTCATGTGAGGTGGAAGTTTCCATATCTTGCATATCAAGTGAAATATGAGTTTCATCTATAGAGATGTGAGAAAAGAATGCATTATCATATCTCCCCCAACCATTGTAAAAATTATCTTCCAAATTTGAGGGATGAAACTCCATGGTATTTGTGACATGATCTTTTGATTCATTCATAAATTATTTTCTTTCTTTGTCCTTGGCAATAGGATCATCATAATCTTCCAAAATTTGATGAGATTTGAAACCCTCTTTCAAAACATCCTCAAATTGTACAGGAGTTGTAATATCTTCCTTTGAGTAGGCGATTATGTTGTCCTGTATATCAATTGGCACACAAGTTTCATTAGTAGTTTTGGAATGAGTGAAGTCTTCCCACTTCTTCCAAGCATCATAATAATCATCTTTCAAAATCAAGTGGTGACGTTCAACTACTTCTTCAACATCTTCCAATTCATCAATATGCTTCTCATCAAACTCATCTTCACCTTCCTTAGATGGTTCAATTATTTCCAAAAGTGGGTTATTTCTTGAATTCAAATTTATAAGGCTATCATCGTCCAAATTAGTAACCCATGATTCAATTTTTTCATAATTTGGAGGGTGAAGAATTTCTTGATCTTTAATTTTACACATCTCATCAATAGTATCTTCCAAGAACAAGTGGTGAAACTCTATCATGTCTTCAAATTCATTTATTGGTTTTCTCCCAATTTCACTTTCAACCACTTCATTCAATTCTATGGTAGGTTCTGTCCTATCACATATTTCAAACATTGTTGAATTTAGAACCCCTTCATCCGAATAATCGTGTATCTCTATGAATGAGATCATTTCTGCATAATCCTCACTAGTGGATGTTGGCTTATCAATTTGCACCTCCCCTTGGACTACATCTAAGGTGGTTGTAAGATTTGGATATTCAAATTCATCCCCTTGATCATTTACCTTAGATATCATTGGAGTGGAGGGTGCTATATTTGATGGTTGGTGTAGGTTGGCATCAAAAGAACAATCTCTCATATGAACATGTTGTGCCTTTTCTTCTTCAAGACCTTGTCGTTCTATCTCTTCTAAGATCTCATGGATTTTCTCTAGAGACAAGCCACTCAGTTTTTCCTCAATGAGTGAAGCAAGTGTGGGGTGTATGGCTCCTAGGTATACCTCCATGGCTTCCTCTTCTAATGTGTTAAAATTTTCCCACATTTGGGAGTGCAACTCACGAAATATTCCATTGAATTGACTCAAGGATTCATTAGGCTCCTTACATATGGAGGTAAACTGATTTTTCAAGATTTCTAAGTCAACCTGATTACCAAAATGGTAAAGATAGGTTGCTTCTAGTTGTATCCAAGAAGTCCTAACCTCCATGGGTAGTTGGCTGTACCAAAAGAATGGTTTATCATCCAAAATGTATGCAAATAACTTACAAGCCACCTCCTCATAGAAAATCTGGAATTTACATAATGTATCCTTGTAGACATGCAGTTTTTGCAAGTATCCTAGTGGCACCTCTTGATTAAAACACCGTAAAAAATCCAATAACATTGTAGGAATTTGATAAGGTACCACAGGTATAGACAAACCCTTATAATGATCCTCTATCATTGCTACCATTCTCTCTCTAAGAGACACTATTTCAGCTCTCAGGGATACCATTTGCTCCTCAAGTGTTGCCATTAGTGAAACTTAAACATGTAATTTTAGAACCAAATCTGTTGAATATTCAACCTGCAAGGTAAAAAAAAATCAAGTTAGCATCAACCAAGAGATGTAAAAATCAAATGAAAGTAATTGCATGAAACAACACTTTGTTAGTCAAGACCAAAATTTTCAAAATTAAATCAAATCACTTTATTTCTGTATGAACAATCAGAAAAATATACAACATACCTGAATTGCTTAAAAAGAAAAAAAAAAACCAGTGTTGAGAGCTCTTAAGCAATTCTAAGCATTTAAAATCATACTAAAATAAACCGTTTCATGCCCTCCTTCTAGCACCAATCTGTTGAGTGGTGTTAGAGGACTAAAGATAACAATCAGTAGGGCATGAAATATACAAAAATTTTAAATCTCACTAAAATAAACCCATCCGGCCCTCCTTCTAGCGCCAATCTGTTGAGTGGTGTTAGAGGAGGCCGAAGATGCTAATCAAATGGACTTGAAATATTTAGCAATGTAAAGCTCTTAAACAATTATAAACCTACAACATCTAAAATCACGATAAAATAAACCTTTTCATGCCCTCCTTCTAGCGCCAATCTGTTGAGTGGTATTTTCACCCGATTGTGAAAACACACTCTCCGATAGGATTTGGGTTCTAAATCCTTTGCTTGCAAAGAAATTAAACAAGTAACTTCTCCAAGGTTCCTGTTATGTTAGCATTTTGCATCTGTGTATCGATGATCTCAAATGAAGATATTCAATTAAAATGCTTGGAACACCTTAGTGGTTGCAAGTAACTGAAAACAAGGGGCACTGTGGTTTATTTTACTATGAAACTTTAATGATTGTTCATTGAACCCTAATAAAGCAAATGTGATTTGGTCCCTATATGACCAAGTTGTAACTTCAAAATGGAAATTGATGAAATGCCATAAAATATAACCCCTTCAATGAAATTGGAATTTTATGAAGGGAATATCATCATCTGCTCATGAATGAAAAACAAAACTAAAAATGAAATTCTGGCCCTGAAATGGAAATATTCTATTTTTAGACTTTGAAATTTTTAGTTTTTTATTTTTTTATTTTTTTATTTTAATGCCTGTAAATGAAAATAAAGTGCAAGAAAAAAATAAAAATAAAATGCAAAAAAAAAATGAAATGCATTCAGGGTGATGCAATCCTATTTTGACAAAACCGAAGCTAATGAGGTTTCCATGCATGCAACCTAACTTATTGAACCTGCAAAACATGCACAATCCAGATAAGTTAAGTGTTGGTCTCTGGGGTTTTAATCATGATTTCAGATTTAGACATTCGCATGAAGCAACCAAGAGAACTTGCATTAAACTTCACCTATAAGCCTAGAAATCTGAAAAGGGGAAAGATAAACATTAAATCCTTGCATGCAGAAAATAAATCCTTCTTTCTTGCCAATGAGGTGCAACTCTCTGAATTTTTCGTATTAAAAATTTATCATTTTACAATAACAGAAGTCTCTAGTTTTCTCAAAACCAAAAAAAGGGGAAGAAAAACACTCCCAAGCAGGCCCAGAATGGCTTCTCGCCTTCGGCACTGCAACTCTGCTCGTAGTGGTTTTTGACCCCTGTACCTGTCCTGTGCTTCTGCTTTTAAAGTTCTGGTAAATTGCTTCTCCTTCCATGATGGTTCATTTCGTCTTCCAGATTGCTTCGTTTCACCTTCCCCACCTTTCCATTGCTTTTGACTTTATGCTCGACATTGAGATGCTTGATCTTCTCTGTGAACTATAACATCTCTACAGCCCTTACACATGTACGCCACGTGTTTTGCTCTTTTTTGCATGTTCTGTAATGGCCCCGTATAAATCGCGACAAAAAATAGCATGTCGCGATATCGCGACGTTTTTATGCATGCAGCTTTGCTCCTCTACTTTCATCGCGAAAACGTGACATGTCGCAATATCGTGACATTTTTATGCCCGCAACCTTTCCTGCTTTCATGCATGGCAAAAATAAGACATGTCACGAAATCGCGACATTTTCCTGTCAACAGCCTTGCAAATGCAACCTGTCGCGAAATCGCGACATTTTTCTGTTTCGAGCTGTGAGGATGCAACTTGCCGTGAAATCGCGACGCCTTTTCATTTTGCTGTGTTTCCCTATACCTAGCCGCAAAAACGCGACATGTCATGAAATCGTGACACTTTTTCATTCGGTATCATCTCACTGCTTCCTGTTGCGAAATCGCAACACCCTTTCACTTCGTACCCTTTGGCTGCTTTTCTATCACGAAATCACGACACTTTCTCTTCGGCATCACTTTGCTGCTTTCTGTCGTGAAATCGCGACACTTTTCTATTCCATACACCTTGGCTGCTTTCTATCGCGAAATTGCGACGCCTTTTCATTTGGAGCTGTCTTGCGGCTTTCTGTCGCGAAAACGTGACATGTCGCGATATCGCGACAATTTTAGTGCCTTGCCCTATTTGACTGGTTTGACCGCGATTTTATAACATGTCGCGATATCGTGATAATTTTCCATTCTGTCTTTCTCTCTCTTATCTGGACCGCGATTTCATAGCACGTCATGAAATCGCGACAATTTTTGATCAACAACTCTTCCTGCTTGCCTGGGCCGCGAAAGCTTGACATGTCGTGATATCGCGACGTTTTTTCATTTCCGGCCGCGACGGAGCGACATGTCGCGATATCGCGACGTTTTTTCTTTTTCGGCCACGATGGAGCAACATGTCGCGATATCGAGACGTTTTTTCTTTTTCGGTGCGACGGAGCAACATGTCGTGATATCGTGACGTTTTTTCTTTTTCGGCCGCAACGGAGCAACATGTCACGATATCGTGACAACTTTTCTCTTCTGTGAAATTTTGCCTTTTTTCCTTGATTTTTAGCATCTGGGTCACTGAGGTCTTCTTTGAAAGCATGCAAAAAAGGTGGGTCCCCAGTTTTGGGGTGTTTTGTGGATCAGCCACAACAAGATGGTTAATTGTAAATACTCATGTGGAGTATTTTTTAGTGTTGAAGATGTAAAAGAAGATCAAAATGTGAGAGAATGGTTTAAATACCATAATGATAAAGATGTAAGAGAGTGGTTTCTGAAAACCACAAGAGGACATACTTTTGTTGAAGGGGGAGCTAATGAACAAAACAAGGCACTCAATAATTTGCAGGAAATTTCACATGAAGAGTGGAAGGAGTGCCACCATAAGTATTTTGTAAATTATGATTTCTTGATTCAAGATTGGAGGAAACGTAGGAGAAATATTTTCTTCCAACTTTGTGATGTTTAAAGAACTCTTGCATGAGTGTCTTTAGCATCAAGGGGGAGAATGTTGGAATATTTTCAACATTGCCTCCTTAGTCCTAAGTATTAAGTCCTAGTATTTAGTTTTAGTTTAATGTTTTGATTTACATATTTCTAGTTAATTTGATTAGCATACGTTGAGGTTTTGGCTTGGTTGATCAATGTTTGACCATAGTCCAAGATTAGCATGTTGTTAGGATAAGAGCTATCTTTAAGTTAGTTTTTTGTAATAAGTTTAAGAGGATTTCTCTCAAACACTGTGTCTATTTTTAGTTCTTTCAAGAACTATAAAACTATGTAATGCATTGTTGATCAATAGAACAATTTCACATTGTTTCTCATTCACCTCTCCACACATTCATACAAATCCTTATCCTTGAGCCACATAATTTAAAATTTGAAAGGCAAATTTCTTGGCAATGAGAATCTCGAGGACTAAAAGAGAATGGGCTAGTGATTAGAGTCCCTCCAACCTAGAATATTTGAGAACGAAGTCTAGCTATCATCAAACCAACTATAAAGTAAGAAACCGATCCAATATTTTAGAAATAAAATTTATTCCACATCTTTTATTAGTCCAAGTAAATAGCCCATTTCTAGGCTTCACATAAACAAGATTAAGGAAAGAAATATTATCCCACATCAAAGTAGAAGAAGGGACCAACAACTCCACACCACCATTCTTCTCCTCCAGGGACATGATAGAATTAAAATACTCAAACACAATCAAAGGATAATTGGGATCAAGAGATAGAATGAATCTAAGATGATTTCATAAGAGGATTTTACTTGATAAATCACTGGGGGTATACACATTAGATAGAAGAATAGAAGATCCAGATGAAAAGAAGGTAGTAACCACAGAGAGACAGTTCCTGCTACTTACCCACCAAGAGGGAGTTAAGCTTCGTGGATCCCATAAACACACAACACCACCCACCGAACCTTGGGCTCCAATAGCAAGACAATGACCACCTTTCCATATCTTAGAATCAATTCTAACCATATATTTACAAGGTAATTTTATTTCCTGGATGAAAATAATATTAGGTCTATGATCTCTGATTAAATTCTGAGTAGCTTTTTATCTATGGCTGCTACCCAAACTCCTAACATTCCAAGATATCACTTTCATTTTGGGAGAATAGAGAAGTGAGAATCTAATGTCTTAACAACACCAAACTCAACTAAGGATTCCCCTATCAATTTCACTTTTTCTTGATCCTTCTTTCTTCCTGCTTTTACCACCTTTTCCACCTCACCTTTTTTGATAGTTTTTGGGTGATTACCTAACACAGAAGAAACTTTATTTTTCCCTTCCTCTATGACAATTCTTGGGAGGGTTCAAACCTAGTCTCATCCTTATTTCCCTCAATCAAGTTTTTAGCCAAAGGGGAATGATCAAGAAATGTATCAAGACAATCTGACACCTCTTTGGACTTATCTTCATTTTATACAAGAGGGTTATTAGGCACCACACCTTCCTTATCAAAATTTTACATTTTAAAAGAAGGATTTAGGAAAGAACAAGTACCTAGCTGTTGAATACAAGCATCCATATCATCTTCGTTCCAAACTTACTCCTCAATATGCAACTCCTCAAAAGTCTCAAGAACATCAAATATTTTACCAGAACCTCCCTTCCCAAAACCTTTATTCCAATGAACAAAAGGCCTAGATCTTGAATGATACTTAACAGAAATAAATCCATCAAAATAGGGCATCTCATTAACCATAGGAGCTTTTCCTTTTGCCTTTGTAGAAGCATCTTGAAAGTCAAATGAAGAGGATGAAGGCTGAGAATTCACTTTCTTATAGTTTCTCTGAAGATGCCCATATTCATGGCATATACGACATCGAAATGAGAGAGCTTCATAATCTAACTATTGGACCCAAGATATGTTTTCTAGTTTAATCTCTAATGATTCAGGCAACGGATTATTCAGATCTACTTCAACACAGAGTCGTGCAAAAGAAGCAAATTTCCTATCCAAAGTTTGACGAGACGGACCAACCAATTTTCCAATAATATCTATAATAGAATGAAGAATATCTAGCCTCCAATATTCCATAGGGAGTCATGGCAAACAGACCCACACAAGAATCCTAGAATACCTCCCCTCCACCAGATCAAATCCTAAATACCAGGGTTTGATAAATAATCCATACTGATTGTGAAAGTAAGGACCCCCCTCGAACACTTTACTACCATCTACCATATGAGAGAACACCACAATAAAATACCCATTAGATGCAAGAATAATCTCTAGATCACCTTTAGGTCTCCAATTTCTCCTAACCTAGTTTTCTAAAAAAAACATAGAAATTATGAGACCCATGAATTTGTAGATGAGCGCATGCTTAGACAAATATAAAACATCATCTGCAACAAAATCAGGACTAATAACCAAGATAGGATGATCTTTTCTTTTCTCCAAACATCCATTAGTCTTTGGCTTTGAAGTCAAAGAGGAATTAGAAAAAATATCAAGGGTTGCATGCAATAAAAAATTCATGGCATTTGCATGATCAGAAGAAGAGGTATCCTTATTCTATAACACTAACAAAATTAGGAGCACTTAGGAAATTAGGAGAATAAATATTATTAACCAGATATTGCATTAACATTAAGTTTGAAGGATTACAATGCTTAAATACAAAGATTATTAACCAGAACCTAGAAATCTTAGGAGAAAGAATAGGGAAGAAGAAAAATAGGGAGGAAAGGAAAAATGAGATTAGGAGTCAAACTCCCTGCCATCCATGTCGTCCAATCCTGCTGACTCAGTTGCCATCCAAGGAGGTAAAATGGTAAGGTCCAAAGCTTACAGTGGTAAAACAAAACCTTTTGCTTTTTTTACCCTTTTAACTTCCAACATTATCCCCCTTAAAGTTGAGAGGACTGACTATACAGTCTCTCAGCTTTATATATTGAGCTTTAGCCATGCCTTTGGTGAAGATATCTGCAATGTTATCCAAAGTGTTGCAATATTTAAGCTCAACTATCTACTGCTCCACCATGTCTTGGATGAAGTGATACTTCATATCAAAATGCTTTGATCTGCTATGGTGGATTGAATTGTATGCCAATTGAATGGCACTTATGTTATCACAATATAGTCGATTTGGACCACTTTGACTTTCTCTAATTTCTTCAAGGACTTTTGTTAACCATAGGGCTTGAGTACTAGCATGTGTGATGGCTATATACTCAGCCTCAGTAGATGACAATGCTACAACATTCTGCTTCTTGGAACTCCATGTGATTAGTCCTAACCCTAGACTAAAATGGTCTCCTGTTGTAGATTTCCTATCATCTATATTGCTGCCCCAATCAATGTCACTAAAACCAACTAATTTAACATAATTACATTTGTGGTAATGGATTCCAAAATCCAATGTACCCTTTACATATCTTAAGATTCTTTTAGTTTCTTGTAGATGCAACTCAGATAGACTTGCCATAAACCTTAAAACTAGAGAAACAACATATTGAATATCGGGCCTTGTGTTGGTGAGAAACATCAGACTCCCAACCATGCTTTTGTAAGTGGTCATGTCAACCTTTGGTGCTCTGTCATCCTTGCTCAATTGGATCCCATGTCCAGTAGGAGTTACAACTTATTTGATATGGAAATATTGAAGCTGAATATTATTAAAAAAACATAGGACTTAAATAAGCCCAAAAGGAAAACCGTAATCCTGGAAATGATGAACTGCTCCAAGGATTTATGTACACAAATCCGAAAAGGCTAAAATGTAAGCCCTACAATGCCGAAAACAAAAATACCTAGACCTAGACCATTCAACGGAGGAAACAAACAACTCACGTTGATTATTTTGCATACTAAGTCCTAATTACAATATCCTAGGTCTAAAAATAATTAGCCCCTAGGTCTAAGATTCCTCATCATTCATCCCAACAAAAGAAGCATTGGACTCCAATGCTTTTAACAAAGAGGGAAAATCTCGGGACAGAATGTGAGCAGAAGTCCAGCGAGCCTGATGTGGAAATTGGCCTCGGTGGGCCACAAGATATGAAGTAGAAACACCTTGGCGTGTTTGTCGGGTCTTCGTATCAAAGACTGTATCGGTGTTAAGCGGAAGCTGAGCATCAGGAACCACATCAACTGGATGTATGATGGCTAGAACTTTTTCCAGTGTGGAATCATAGTATGGTTTGAGAAGATCAACATTGACGACATCGTGAATGCCAATATGAGCTGGAAGGTCCAAGCAAAACGCATTCTCAAAGATTTTTTGAAGAATAGTATAAGGCCCATAACGAAGAGGCTTGATTTTGCTATGTGCCTTATCTGCAAATCGGCGTTTTTCAAGATGAAACCATACTTTGTCACCAACTTGAAAGGAATGAGGTGTGCGGTGCTTGTCCATCTGTTGCTTCTGCTTTTGCTGAGTCTTTTGAAGAATTTGAACCACTTTGGCTTGAAGACTCTACAAATGTTGTACAAAAGAGTTGGCCTTGTCTTGTTCCTTCTAAATGTGCATTGTGGCTGAAGAAGGCAAAGACAAAGGTAACTCATAAGGAGTAAGTGGTTGAAAACCAAAACACACTTCAAATGGAGAGTGCCCTATAGAACTGTGGACGGCCCTGATGTAGGCGTGCTCAATGTGAGTGAGGCTTAAGTCCCACTTGGCTAGAGTGGAATGATGGTAAATCCTCAAACTCTGCACTAGAGTACGATTAACTACCTCTGTCTGCCCATCGGATTGTGGATGATAAGCAATAGAGAAGTTAAGAGATACTCCCAAAATCTTCCAAAGTGATTGCCAAAAGTGACCCATAAAGCGTGAGTCACGATCAGAGACAATGCTGGTAGGAAGACCAAGAGAACGCCATACCACCTCAAAGAAGAGTTGGGCAAGATCCTGTGTAGTACTTATCTTGCGACAAGGAATGAATTTGGCCATTTTGCTGAATCTGTCCACCACAACAAAGACACAATCATGCTTGCGTATTGTCATTGGAAAACCGCTCAAGAGATCCATGGAAATGCTTTCCCACGAACAAGAAGGAATGGGCAAAGGCATGCTCATTCCCAATGTCCTATTGGCTGATTTGGAGCGATTACATATTGCACATTGTCGCAAGAAGCGAAGAACATCTCTTTGCATGTGTGGCCAAAAGAAAAACCTTTGTAGATGATGAAGAGTTTTCTGCCTACCAAAATGTCCCCCATAGAGTATGGAATGAGCCTCCTTCAGAAGAGACTCCTTGTTCCCATGAGGAACACAAAGTTTGTCCAATTTGTACAACAGTCCATCTTGAATATGAAAGTCCTGAAGAGCTCTCAAATTTGAAGAAGAAGGATTGGAAAGTTGGTGGAAAACTTTGCCAAAATCTGGATCCATAGGATACTATGTAGGCCAAGTTTGGAAGCCAAGATGAGAAGTAGTGACAATTGTCAAAATAAGAGTAGAAGGAGGACGACTCAAACAATCAGCCACTGCATTATTTCGTCCTTTCTTGTACTTGATTACCAAATGGAATTATTGCAAGTACGATGCCTATTTCATGTGCCTAGCTTCCTCAATTTTTGTTTGAGATTGAAGAAACTTAAGGGGCATGTGATCTGTATGAACAATTGTTTATTTTCCCAAGAGATAATGCCTCCAATACTTGATTGCTTGAACCAAAGCATATAACTCCTTATCATATGTAGAATAGTTCTTTTTGGCCTCTAAAAATGTCTCTGAATGATAGGCCACTGGATGGCAATTCTGCATGAGAACAGCTCCAAGTGCAACTTGTGAAGCATAAGTTTCTATCTCAAATGGTTGAGATAAATCGAGAAGAACAAGAAGCGGTGCAAGATACTCAATTTGTGTTTCAATGTGTCAAAGGCTTTTTGTTGATCCTTTGTCCACTGAAACCGAACTTTGATCTTCGTCAAATAGTGTAAAGGTGTAGCAATAGAAGAATATCCTCCAATGAACTTGCGATAAAAATTAGCGAGTCCAAGAAAACTCCTTAACTTCGTGACTGAAGTAGGAGTTGGCCAAGAGAAGATAACTTCAACTTTGGAAGGATCTACTTGCACACCTTTTTCACTAATTACAAATCCAAGATAGGCAATGAATGTTTGCCCAAAGGAACATTTAGGAAAATTTGCATACAATTGGTTCTTTCGAAGAGTTTGAAGAACCGTTTCCAAGTGTTCCAAATGATTCTCCCAAGTAGAAGAATATATAAGAATGTCATCCAAATAGATGATTACAAATTGATCTAGACAATCTCTGAATACTTCTTTCATCAGCCGCATGAATGTAGCTGGAGCATTTGTAAGGCCAAAGGGCATAACAAGCCACTCAAAGAGCCCCATTTTGGTCTTAAATGATATTTTCCAAGTGTCTTCTGCTTGAATTCTCACCTGATGATACCCACTTTTGAGATCAATTTTGGAGAAGAATTTTGCACCTTGTAATTGGTCCAAAAGATCATCAATGCGAGGAAGTGGATAATGATTCTTGATTGTAATCTTATTGAGTGCCCTGAAATCAATGCATAATCTCCATGTACCATCCTTCTTCAACACAAGCAAGATAGGAGAAGCACAAGGAGAAGTACTGGGTTTGATGAACCCTTTAGTCAACAATGCTTGAATTTGCTTTTTAATTTCTTCCATTTGCACTATTGATTGTCTATACATTGAAGAATTAGGAAGAGAAGATGCAGGAACTATCTCAATACTATGATTAACTGTCTTTCTGGAGGAAGACTTGTGGGTTCTTGAAAAACATCAAAAAATTATTGAAGTATTGAATGAACTGAAGAACTCCTATTATTAGTGTGCTTAGGTGCTTGCTTTTCTTCTTGAATTGGTCTGATGAAGATAAGTGCTAATCCTTTTGCTTGATTTACAGCTTTGCGTGCTTGTCTACAACTCAACATCAAATTATGTGGAGTTTGTTGTGTACTTCTGATTATGAATGCTTTATTGTCTTTGTGCAAAGTGTATGTGTTTTTATACCCATCATGTATAGACCTCCTATCATATTGATAGGGTCTTCCAAGCAACAAGCCACAACAATCCATTGGAGTTACATTGCACATAATCAAGTCCACAAAAGAAGGACTGAAAGCAAAATTCACAGTGCAAGTGTGTGTGATGTCGGATGTAATCCCATTGTCCTTCCATCCCAAAGGATAAGGATGAGGATGGGGATTCATCGGTAACTTCAGTTTATCAACAACGGACCTCGTAATTAGATTTTTCTGCGAGCCGCTATCGATTATACAATCAACCATAAAGGTGTCACTGAGATGGACCGTAGTCACAAACAAATTCTCACGATCACCTTGTGAAGTATTCATAAGGGTCAATTTGTTTAACCCTACCAATTCCTTATAAGGCTTACGTTCCCTTGTAGCCTCAATGGGACTTTCTTGTGAGTCCTCATTGGAAGGCTTTACAACTAGGGATTGTTTCTTCATATTTTGCAACTTAAAACACCTCTTTTGAGTATGCCCTGACTTTTTACAATAATTACAAATCAAAGTTGACTTAGAAGAAGAATATTTTTGTGAAGAAGAAGAAGGGGAAGATGAAGAAGAGGGAGAAGGATAAGAAGAAGATTTAGCTCCCTTGGAAGGTTGAGGAGAAGCCTTCTGATTTCCTCCTGACGTAGAAGAGCGAGTCCCACGCGATTGCTCCCTCATTTCCTCCTCGACAAGAAGGGCTTGATTGAAAGCCATGTCAATGTTAACAATCGACTTGTATTTCATCTTCCTGTAAATGGGTTCCTGCAAGCTACTTTTGAATTTGTTAAAAAGTTGTGCTGCATTATCCTGGACATAATTCAAAATTTGCAACTTGCTAAACTAAAAAATATAATCATGAATAGTCATATTGGAGGTTTGTCGAAGGCGAAGCCACTTGATGTCAAGCTCAGTGGCATAGTTTGAAGGATAAAAATTATTCTTCAAAACTCTTTGCAATTCATCCCACGTGTCAATGGGATTTTGGGTCCATAGTCGATCATTGACAAGGACCTTGGCAATGCCAGAAAGCTTCAACTTAGCAAAGTTAACCTGTTGATCCTTTGCTATTTTGGTATATTCAAACCAATTGTCCATGTCCAAAATCTAGCTGTTGAGGACCTCTGGATCTCACGAACCAGTGTAAAGGGGAACCTCACACTCGTTGTCGCACTTCATTAGAAGTAACCTTATCAGCCAAAACGCTGACAAGTTGGGTTACTTGAGCCAACTTATCGGCTAATTCGGAAGCCATTTGACCCCGAGTGATCGCCAGCAAATTTTGTCACAAAAAGACAAGTTACAAATTGTGCAAAATAAAAAAAAGTGCCCAAATTAATTTGCAAAAATTGCAAATGTACAATGGAAGGGCAAAAATAAAAATTTGCACAATGCTTTTAAAAAAACAAAGTCAAAATTTGACTTGGGGGAAAAGACAAAAAAAAAAAATTTAATTGAATTTCCCTTTGTTTTTTTTTTTTTAAATTAAAATGGATGGAAAATAGCCTTTAATTGTTGTTTTAAATGGGCTAACTTGAATTGATACCAAGCAAAGGGTAGCCACTAAGGCCAAAGTGGCAAGGGACGGTCAGAAAATGCACAGCAACGCAATAAGAAACCGGTCCACTCTGTCCACCTGTGATACCATCCGTCGACTCGATTCACACGTAGCAAGCTATCCATGCGTAGCAGATCAAAACCGTCCACATTGGCCATGCGCAGGAAATCCCTCCACTTGAGCCATGAACAGCAAATCCCTCCACTCGGGCCATGAACAGCAAATCTGGTTGCTGCCAGATTACGCCAGCAAAAAATCATGGTAAATTCGGGCTAATGTCCTCCGCAGCAACAAGGGTTTGTCACGATGCAAAACCGTCTGCCAGAATGATGTAAGCTGCCAAAAAACTAGAGGGACACTGACTGCGACGTGGCTGCGGGCTGTTGTGGCTGTAAGAGTTTACGTGGCTGGGCGGCGACCAGATTGAACGACGACGTAGGAGGAACAATCAGCGTCTGAGGGCGACACAGCCGAAATTGGAAGGCACCTAATTGATTTACTTTTCTCAAATCTAGAAATGGGCTGGGAACAGAGTGAGTCGATAAACGTCGTTAAGGTCAGCGGCTATGATGAAAACGATTTCCTCTATTTACTTCTGTCGCAGAGGAAACAACGTCGCGCGAAAACAAGACGGGCCGGTATTGGACTCGCAGGGTTTTAGACCGTTGCACAGCGGTCGGACGATTGAAGGCGAACAAAAATTTCTTTCGTCAAAAGTGGCCGAGAAATGTTACACGTGCGTGTCGCCAAAAGTTCGTACAACTCCTGCCTACAAGAAGAGGCACGGCAGAACGCCACCGTAAATCGCGTGGTCGGACGCCTCTAGAAGTCGAGGGGCAGCGGCGATCTCAATTTTTTTTTTTTGTTTTAATATACTATAGTTGCTTTGCGTACATCTGCGGGTGACGAAGACAAAAATGTCACTGCGACATTATAAGCATATTGTACAAATGACAATAATTATCAACAATGAAAATTGCTTGCAATTTTTCTGCAATATTGGCAGCAAAAATTTGTGCAATTTTTTTGAGCTTCACACTGGAACGAAGGTGGTGGAAAACTATCCAAACCACACTATGGAGATTGGAAATAACCCAAAACCTCCAAAATTCCTATGCTCTGATACCAATGATATGGAAATATTGAAGCTAAATATTATTAAAAAAACATAGGACTTAAATAAGCCCAAAAGGAAAACCGTAATCTTGGAAATGATGAACTGCTCCAAGGATTTACGTACACAAATCCAAAAAGGCTAAAATGTAAGCCCTACTATGCCGAAAACAAAAACACCTAGACCTAGACCATTCAACGGAGGAAACAAACAACTCACGTTGATTATTTTGCATACTAAGTCCTAATTACAATATCCTAGGTCTAAAAATAATTAGCCCCTAGGTCTAAGATTTCTCATCATTATTTGCATTGCTCCATGGAAAATTTCTTGATCATGTCTCGAGCATACTTGTGTTGACATATGAAGATCCCCCAATTTTATTGATGCACTTCCATGCCTAGGAAGTATCGCATTAAACCGAGATCTTTCATCTCAAACTGCTTCATCATGGAGTTTTTGAACTCCATATTCATTTTAGTGTTACTACTCATAAATATTAGATCATCCACATACAAACAAACTATGATAATGTCTACTCCATGCTTTAGGTAGTACAAAGTTGGTTCACTTTTGCTTCTAGTGAATCCATACTCGCTAAAATAGCCATCAATGTGTGAGTACCAAGCTCTTGGTGCTTGCTTGAGGCCATAAAGTGTATTTTTCAATTTATAAACAAGGTTCTCCTTTCCTTGTTCTTGAAAGCCTTGAGGTTGTTTAATATAAACCTCCTTAGTCAAGTATCCATTCAGAAAATAATTTTTCACATCCATGTGTTGAATGTTCCATCCTTTATGGGCAGCTAAGGAAAGAACTGATGTGATTGTCTCTTGTTGTGCAACAGGAGCGAAGGTTCCTCATAGTCAATGCCAAATTTCTGAGTAAAACCTTTTGCCACTAATATCACCTTGTGCCTCTGAATGCTTCCATCAACATTGTATTTGGTGTTGTAGACTCATTTACATCCAACACATTTTTTTCCTTTACGAAGCTTTACAAGCTCCCAAGTATCATTATTTTTTACAGAGGTTATTTCCTCTTTCATGGCTTCTTGCCATACATTCTGAGTACAAGCCTTATCATAGCTAGATGGTTCTAGCTATGCACTAGTTAATAAAGCATAATTAACTATATCTCCCTTAGGATCTTGGGAGTCATCATCCCACACATGCAGATTTTCAAGTTTCTACAAAACTGAATTCATTTCACTAGCTTGGCTTCTAATGTATCTTTTCTAGTAATTTTGATCCAACATTTGAAAATATGGATGATGTTATAGTGTTCTTTTACCTCTTGATGGAGAGTCAATGTCCATCGGTGAAGAACTTACTGATCTCTGTGGAGAAGGACTTGGAGTGGCGGTTGAAGTACTTGATGTAGTACTCCTGCTTGGGCTTGGAGGGGTTGGTGTGTCTTTGCTTTTCTTGGGAGACACCTGTTGTACCTAATGTACCTATGAAGAACTTACATCTTGGGACTCATCATCAAAAAAAATTCTTTGATGACCCCATTCTCCCCCTTCATAAAAAATTACATCCCTAGAAAGTACAATTTTATGAGTCTTGGGATTATAGAGTCTATATGCTTTGGTAGACTCACAATGCCCTACAAATATACAAGCTTGAATTTTGGGATCAAGCTTCTTCCTCTTCTCATTAGGAATGTGTGTGTATGCTAAAGAACCAAAAACTTTGAAGTGCTTTACATTGGGTTTCTTTCCGTACCAACCCTCATAAGGAGTGATGCCATCTAAACTAGAATTTGGACTTCTATTTAGAATGTATACACTGGTTCTTACAGCATCAACCCAGTACATATTAGTTAGATGCTTAGTCTGAAGCATCGTTCTCGCCATCTCAACTATGGTGCGGTTCTTTCTCTCGGACACACCATTCTATTGTGGGGTATAGGCAATAGTGAATTGCCTTTTGATCCCACTTGAATTACAATATTTCAAGAATTATTTTGAGGAGTACTCACCTCCTCGATCTATTCTAAGATATTTTACAAAATACTCACTTTGTTTCTCTACATTGTTTCTAAAATATATGAAGCAATCAAAATATTCATCTTTATGTTTCAGAAAATAAATCCAGCACATTCTAGAGAAATCATCTATGAAAGTCAGAAAATAGGAATTGTTTTTGATACTCTTTGTCTGCATTGGAGCACAGATGTCTGAATGCACTAATTGAAGTGGATAGTTGGCTCTCCATTATTTTCCTTTTGGAAACTTTGACCTTGAGTTCTTTCCCAAAGCACATCCTTCACAGACCTCCTGTTCGTTGATTTTGGGAAGTCCTTTCACCATAGCTTGAGAAGTTAACAATTTCAAGCTAGCGGAATTAAGGTGACCATATCGCAAGTGCCAAAGCACACTTGGATTTTCTATAGCTACATTTGCAAGTTGAGCTCCCCTTGGCTCACCAAATTTGAGAGGGAATAACCAATTCTTGGTCATTGGGACCTGTGTGATGACACGATTACAATTTTTTTATCAAGAATGAGACATTTTCCTTCATCAAAAACAAGTTTGTAATTATTCTCCATCATTTGTCCAATGCTTAGCAGATTTTGTTGGAGCTTTGGAGTGTAGTAGATGTCATTCACTTTCTGTAGTCCTTCTTTCGTTGGAACTTCCATGGTTCCAATACCTTCGACTTGCAAAGCTTTATCATCCCCTAACTTGATGTGGGATTTATAAGTGGAATCTAGAGTAGAAAATAGATTTTCTTTGCCACTCATATGGTTTGAACAACTAGTATCCAGAATCCATGTGTCATTTATATTCTATTATGATTTTCCATATGATAGAAAAATATTAGAGGTATCATCTTCTTCTCCATAATTTCCATATTGACTATTGCTACCTTGAGAAGATTTTGACTAGCAGTCGCGAGCAAAGTGGCCTGGCTTGCCACAATTAAAACAAGCTATTTTGGACTTGTCACTTCCTCGCCCTTGATTTCCACTTCGTCTTGGATTTCCTCCTCTATTTTGGTTTCCACCTCTGTTTTGATTGCCTCCTCTATTGGAGTTGCCTCCTCTGTTATGATTGCATCCTCTATAGTTGCCTCTGGCTCTTCCTCTTCGCTGGCCTCTGCCTTGACCTCTTCCACGTCCTCTTCTAGTATTTTCATTGGATGTGAAGGTTTTATCATCGCCTCCATAGCTGGTTGAAGGAGATTCTTGTAATCTCTCTTCATGAGACATTAAACAATTTGATTAATGCATCGAATGTTAAAAAGGAAATATTTTTTGACTCTTCTATGATTATGGCAATGTGATTCCATCTTTGTGGAAGTTTTCGTAACACTTTTGTTACAATTATCTCAGGCTTGATTCCCTCGCCAAGTGTAACCATTTTATCAAAAAATTGCTTTCACTCTGACACAATAATCACCTACTTTTTCATCTTCTTTCATTTTGAGATTTTCAAAATCTTGTTTTAGTGTTTGAAGCCTCACTTGCTTCACTTGATCACTTCCCTGGAATCCGTCTTTCAAATATTTCCACGCATCTTGTGCAGTTATACAAGAAGCTATTCTAGGGAATATACTTTTCTCCAATGCTGCTTGGAGATGATAAAGAGCAAAAGAGTTGCTCTTTTGTGCTTCTTTCTTTGTTTTCTTATCTATGGTACTCAATGTAGCCCAGTCTATGGGTTCTGTGAAACCCTCTTCTATTATATCCCACAAACCTTTTCCTATGAGTAAGGTCTTCATTTTGATAGACCAATACTCGTAGTCATACCCGTTGAACTCTAGAATTGGTAGATTGTTATGTGAGGCCATAGTTACTAAAACACTCTTTTATTTCTTGGTTACAATAAAGCACTCTGCTTTTTTCAAAGAAAGAATAAGGAAGAAAGAAGATATTACAAATTTAAGTCAGATCTGACTTGATTCACTCTATCACTGATGGCTTGTTCCTCTTGGTGTGGTGCTGCTATTTCTTGAGTCACGAAATTGTCTGCTACTTCTTCTTCGTCGTCACTGATCAATATTATCTCTGGTGATTCTGGTTCTAGGATTTCCACTGAATTACTGTAATGAGTATATTCAGATTCTTGTGGTGCAACTTCTATGGATTCGGATTGCTCAAATTGACTTCCAAAGGAGTTATCTTTAGAGTCTACCTCGTACCCTGAGTTTGGATGCCTCTGGTATGCAATTACTACATTTTTCAACTGACTAAATACAGTATGTAGCCCATAAGCTCTCACTTTTTCATCAAAAATTTTGACGTTTTCTCTCACCAAAAGTGCACATAGGGCATGATAACAACCACTTGGTATTATCATCTGCCTCTTTACAAATTTCAGTTTGATCTTTTGTCTCTCTTACAAGGAAAAATACTAAGCCTCTTAGGCTTTGTCACAATTTTCCACCTTTGAGTCCTCTTACATAAATTACCTCTTAGGCAATGTTCTTTTTCTCCTATTTTATTATATATAAAAAAATATCTATATTTGTATTTAATAAAAGAAATATAATTGCTTTATAAAATAAAATTAAAAAAAAACAATTATTATTTAATTTTATTAAATATAATATAAAGTTATGTTTTTTTAATATATAAAATAATAAACTTTTAAGAAAAAGAAAAAACCTTTTAAAAAAAAATTCTAACTCTGCAGGAGTCGAACCCGCGACTCCTTTCTTTCAAGCAGAGTTTCCTTGCCAACTCGGCTTCCACCACCGATGAAACCTAGGCAGAATACACTATTATTTCAAGACATTCGAGGCATATACCATACACAAAAAAACATTTGCAACTTTCGTAGCCACCGGGTTTCGAACCTGTGACCTCCTGGGGGTGAGCGGCTTAAGGCTGGCTCCTCGAGCCAGTCGAGCTGCGTGGCCCGACGAGGAGGCGAGGGAGGCTTACCTCCTTTATCCCGTTGTGGCTACGCGATAATTTTAAAAAATTACAATCTTTATCCCACATCCGCTGTGCAGATGGAATATTGTGCCTGATTAGCACAAAGAAGCACTAAGCTTCTTGATTGCCTTCGGGCAATCAGTGACCACCCTTTTGCCTTCTAGCTAAGCCAATCACCTCGCACCACGTCGCCAGTTGCCCATTTTTCCACCTTGTTGTCTGCTCTCCATGTGTCCACCTCTGGTTAGCTCCTCGATCTACGTGCTTTCTATGGGCCTTTCTCGACCTCACCTCAGTTTGCATGTTGCGGGCCCTCTCGACCTCGCCTCGATTCACATGATACGGGCCCTCTCGACCTCACCTCGGTTCGCATGCTACGGGCCCTCTCAACCTCCTCGAGATTTGTGCCTCACTTGTCACTCTCCTCGGGCTCCGCGCTTCGCCTGTATAGCCTCTGCTCTAATACCAGATATAACACTAACGAAATTAGGAGCACTTAGGAAATTAGGAGCATAAAGATTATTAACCAGATATTGCATTAACATTAAGTTCGAAGGATTACAATGCTTAAATACAAATATTATTAATTAGAACCTAGAAAGCTTAGGAGAAAGAATAGGGAAGAAGAAAAATAGGGAGGAAAGGAAAAATGAGATTAGGAGTCAAACTCCCTATCGTCCATGTCGTCCAATCCTATTGACTCAGTTGTCGTCCAAGGAGGTAAAAGGGTAAGGTCCAAAGCTTACAGTGGTAAAACAAAACCTTTTATTTTTTTTACCCTTTTAAATTCAACATATTCAAAATAGCATCCTTAAAAGACAAATATCGAGGGTCACTAGGAACCCCGAAGCTGCCATATATAAAGCCAAACTACAACACACCTTTCACCAGCCAACACGTTGGTTTTCATAGAAATTTTCAGCACTGGCCTAAAACCCTCTGAAATATTTTTTATTAACACTACTCTCAAAAAGTAGTTTGATCATTGTTGTTATATGTATTTAATAATTGATTAAGCCATGGTGCTATATTTTAAATAAGTTGGATTTACTATTTTAATATTTGATTAATGCACTTTATTTTCATTGGCTTAAGAGTTAAACTATAAATCAATGTGGAGGTACTACTTTTATATGTTGCTAAAAAATAATAATAATAAAGTGTGGTTAGTAGTCAATAATATCTTTTGAAAATGGAAGGCTATTATTTATGGATGAGGTTGGTGAGAGGAATCCATGTTTTAGGGAAGTATGGAATTCCCTCAATGTTTTACAATAGTTGTTGCTTGGCATGTTATTGCATTTTTATATGCTTGCATAGTGTATGCTAGACTTGCATATGCATTTTCAAGAGTTGTCCTGATCCCTAAATTGCTCCAAGTTCATTGAAGAAGACTCAACAAGTGGAGACCTTGAAGGGAAGATAAAAGTTTATTTATGTTAATGTAATATTTGAAGATGAGAATTATTATGAGTTTCATGACTATGAGAAGAGAATGAATATTTTTGCATATAATATTTGTTATTTTATTATGAGAATAGAATATTAAGTGTTGTTATTATTCTATGTAAATAACTTGCAATATTGGTTAAATGGAAAGAATGTATGATTGAAAGAAACAACAAAATCTAGTACATATATTATAGTTATAATTTCTTTAATCGTTGGTTTATTCTTTTCATAGAAGATAAAGGAAATGCTAAATGTTAATATTGTGATTTGAAAGTATTTAGTCTTTAGCAAAGTGTTATGATGCATTTGATTATGTTTTATTTTAGCACTTTATTTTCTTTGAGAGAGTTATTCATGTTTAGACTCTTGGGTTGTTGGGCATGAATCTAGAGCCATATTAGTTAACCCTTGAATTAAGATGTACCCAATCTTGGGAGGAGTTATGGTGATGAAATAACCAAGTATTTGTGAATTTGGGAAGAGTTGTAATGATGCAGTAACCAGATTTGTGTGAATGATACACCTTAAACAATGAGACTTGGGTGTCCCAAAGCAGTGAGGCTTTTGGATAGTCCACAATAGTGAGGTTTAGACGTATTCCTAGCAGTGAGGTCTAGGAATCTAAATGATGGATTGATCCACTAAATCATTCACAAGATAATATAGTGGTGGCACCTTGAATGGTGAGGCTCGGGTGACCATGCTCATTACCAAGTGAGGTGCAAGTGAGTGGTAATGGCCTTAACCCGTAAAGGTGTAGTAAGTAAGAACTAAGGCATTACATCAAAATATTTCTATATAGATATACTTATATAGGGCTAGGGAATATATTTTCCCCTTTAAGTGTTATGGGTCTTAAAGGATAATCCCTATCATGGTTAAGGTGTCCTATATTGATGAGGATATAAGAAAAGTGGGGGGACCATTGATGACATCTTTTCTAAATGGTGAGGTTTAGGAAGGTGAACCCCAAAAGTATAGTATGTTGACCACTCCCATCTACTTGAGTATTGTTTATAGTGAAAATTAACTCAAAATGTGGTTATACCTTACAATTTTGAAAAAATAATTAGGACTTCTTGTGAGTTTTTCTTATGAAAATGAAAAAATAATCTCCCTTGGGTTGATTTGGAGGTTGTTACAATTGATATTAGAGCCTAAGTAGTAGGACTAGAAGCTTCCATGGAGAGAACCTAAGTTGATCCTTGACTTTATGTGCTACTTTGGGGAGTCTTACTCTTCTAGGGATATTAAGTTTATTTGAGATAATATGGGTATTGCATGTCGTCTTGACCAGTTAAACCAAGGTGTAAAAATCCTAGAGAGTACAATTTCTCATTGGAGAATGGCACCTTATGATGAGGTAAGTGTGACCATGATCTTGATCAGGTGAGTGATAATGGTCTTATCCTATATGGAACCTTACGAGTAGGTAAGTGTGACCATGATCATTACCATGTGAGTGATAATGGTCTAAGTTAGTTCATGGGGATATGAAACTAGCTAATCTTAAATATAATTTCAGTTGTTACAATTGGTATCGGAGCCTAAGTAGTAGGACTAGAAGCTTCCATGGAGAGAACCTAGGTTGATCCTTGACTTTATGTGCTACTTTGGGGAGTCTTACTCTTTTAGGGATATTAAGTTGATTTGAGATAATAAGATGGGTATTGCATGTCATCTTGACCAGTTAGACCAAGGTGTAAAAATCCTAGAGAGTACAATTTCTCATTGGAGAATGGCACCTTATGATGAGGCAAGTGTGACCATGATCTTGATCAGGTGGGTGATAATGGTATTATCCTAGATGGAACCTTACGAGTAGGTAAGTGTGACCATGATCATTATCATGTGAGTGATAATGGTCTAAGTTAGTTCATGGGGATATGAAACTAGCTAATCTTAAATATAATTTTAAAGAAATTATAACTTATCCAACTCCTTATTTTGGATAGGAGATGGCACCTATTTTAATAGGAGTATCATCCAAGAAGGTAGGGTTAACTACATAGGAAGAAGCTATAATTCATCTCCAAAAGAAAATTGGAAGAACAATGGACTCTAGTAAGAAGTTTGGAAGAACAATGGACTCTAGCAAGAAAATTGGAAGAATAGTGGACTCTAGTTAGAGGGTGAAAAATCATTATTATATAGTTAAGTTGTTTCAATATAAAATGGAGCAGCAATAAAAATGTTGGAAACAGTAGTTAATTGAGAAACCAGTAATAGGGATTCAGAGGATAGACAGGAAGAAAATCTTACTAGAGTAATCCATGAGGGTAAAGCTTGAATTGAGGCTAAGATTACCAAGGACCTTAAGAATGTTAAGGTATCTAAATTTAATGGAATAGAAGGGGGTGATGCAATAGATTCTTGGCTGAATGATTTGAAAACTTTCTTTTCTATGAATAATTACTCATCCAAAACCCAAATTGTTTGGGAAACCCTTCATATTTAGGATGTAGCCTTGGAATGGTGTAACACATTCAAGGTAGAAAAAATAATCCAAGCCATGGACCTTAAATGGACAATTTTGTAAGGGTATTTAAGAAGATATTCCTATTGAAACAATTTTATGTAAAGAATATTGAGGAGTTCTCTTTACTTCAACAGGGTATATTGATTACATAGGTATATTATCAAAGATCGTTAAAATCTTAAAATATATTCTTGAGTATGAGATCAATGAACAATTGGAGGTGCACAAGTCCATCTTGGGGGTGGATCCTAAGATTTTAACAATGATTAATTTGCTCAAACCCAAATCCCTTCAAAAAGCATATGATTTGGCTTAACATGAAGATACCAATTTGTAAACCAAGAAGACCTTGTTCAACTATGGAGGGTTGATAGAAGGAGAGAAATAGGAACTTAGGAAGAGGAAGAGTGTTGGGTTTATGAAATGGGATAAGGAGAAAAATAAGAAAAGTAAATGGAACCCAAAGTTCAAAAATAAGAACAATGGGAACCAAGGGAATTATAAGAAGAATTTCCAAAAGAAGGACAATTCAAAACCTCAACCTCAAAAGTAGGATCATTTAGTTTAGGAGGAAATAGGGGATAAAATGAAGGATAAGTATCAAGTACCCAAGATAGGTTATTTTATTTGTGAGGGGTCTCATTATACAAATAAGTGTCCCCAAAGGCTAGAGTCGAGTAACAAAGTTGAGGAGAGACTTTACTGAATCTATGCAACCATAGGAAGTTAGAACCTTGATGGACAAGAAAATCCTATGATGTTAAATGATAAGTTGTTCAATAGGAATGTAAATATTTTAATTGATTATGGAGCTATAGATAGTTTTATTTCCACTAGTATTATTGGGGATATGTAAAAAAAAACTAGATTTTTAGCACAAGGGTGGAAAGTCGAATATGGGTCTACACAAACTTACTCAATGGATCAATGTTTATCTACGATCGAGATCACCTTACCCAATAGATCTACTATTTGGTACTTATATGTAGCATCACTACATGCCTTTAATATTATCTTAGAGATGGATTGGTTAAAGTCTCATGGATCCTTAATCAACTTTCAAGAAAAATGGATATACTATACTGATAAGGATAAGAAGAGAGTAATGGTTCAAAGTAGGAAAAGATATTTTTGATCACATTTATTATCAGCTATGCAGCTTAAGAAGGCAATCAAGAGAGGTGAAATATTATATTTAGTTAAGATAAATAACAAGAAAGGTAATAATGGAGATGCAAAAATATTTAAGAAACATCCAATTCTATTTGAATTTTGGGATGTATTTTTAGAGGATCTCTTGGGACTTTTGCCTCGACGTAAATTTGACTTCACCATTGACTTAATTTCTAGAGCTAAACCTATTACAAGGGCATCTTAGATAATGACTCCTATTGAGTTACAAGAAATAAAGGTGCAACTCCAAGATTTATTGAAGGTTTGATTAAACCCAGTGTATCACCCTAGGGTACTGCAATGTTATTAATGAAAAGAAGAATGATTTCTTAAGATTATGAATTGACTATAGGATATTGAATAAGGTAACCATCAAGAATAGGTATCCATTGCCAAGGATTGATGATCTCTTTGATCATTTCAAGGCTGCAATTATTCTCTCAAATATTGACTTGAGATCAAGATATCATCATCTGAGAATTTATGAGGAGAATACTCATAAAATAACCTTTTAAGACTAGATATGGATATTATGAGTTCATAATGCTATTGTTTAGGTTGCACCAACAAATTTTATAAATCTGATGAACAATGTGTCCAAGAAATATCTGAATCATTTTGTTTTGATATTTTTGGATGATATTTTGATACATTCCTGCACCAGAGAAGAACATGACCAACATTTGAGGTTAGTGTTAGAGGTGTTGAGAAAGAACCAACTTTACGAAAAGTTATCAAAATGTGAGTTTTATGCCTCACAAGTTTAGTATTTCGGGTATATTATATCAGCAAAAGGGATTGTTGTTGATCCTAAGAAAATTAAAGCCATATTGAGTTGGCCTACACCCACTAATGTGTTCGAAGTTAGATGCTTCATGGGAAAATTTGGGTATTATAGGCATTTTGTGAAGGACTATTCAAAAATTGCCTACTCTATGTTGGAAGTATTACATTATTTGGCCCCCTTTGTAATATTAGTTTGGTAGATGATTTATATTTTATATAATGTATGTGTCAATATGAGAGAAAGTGTAAAGTGTCAGGATAGAGAATGAAGAGTCACATGATATGTGGCAAGATGAGAGTTTTGTCTTTATGAGAGGAATATGAAAGGTTGCATCTCTCGGATGTTTGAGGAGAGCAATAGTTAAAGTACTAAAAAGTCATGTAAAATTATATATTGGAGGCAAAGCTCCATGCAATGTAATCAATCTACATTATTCTTATAATCATGTGATATAGAATAAATATTTTGAGTTATATTCAATTTCTGTAATACATTTTTTTTTCTTATGTGATACATTTATATGATGATTTATTCTTAATATGAGATAAGATTTATGTGAGCAAATAGTCCTGAGAAGCTAATAATGGTATTAGAGAGCTATACGAATAGATATTCTGAATGAAGGTATTGGAACAATCTTCACCATTCGATGACAAACCCAACTAAGAAAAGTTTACTTTTTTGGAAAGCACCTCAATTTTTCTGAGCAAACTAGAGATTGCACTTTATTAAAGGTCCTCTAAAGTTTTATTATGTGTTTTTTGAGTTATTGAAGTAGTCACAAGGTTAATGGTTTTAAAAAATTAGGAGTTATAAGTTTATTCTCTAGTTTCTTAATTATTTTAGGTATGGAGTAATAAGGATGTCTACTTAGTTAATTTTTTATTATTCAAAATATTAAAAAAATTGGAGAAATATTTATTTTCTTGAAATTTAGAGTAATAAGAAATTCAACTAATTTATTTAAATTAAAAAAAAAAATAGAATTATTTAGGCAAATCCAAATAATAAAAAAAAACTTTTAATATTGCAAAAAACAATTAGAATAGCTATAAAACATGGATGAGGCAGATGCGCCTCCCCACACTTCTCCCAAAGTCTTACTCTCTGCAGTTATATTTAGTTAAAGCATAGTTCTGATATTTGGTTAGTCGTGGGCTCGTTGTATATGGACTTGATGATGTTTTGGTATTTTTTTGCATATCCTAACTATGGTGGTTAGTTTAAAATCATATTGAGGTGTGATATTTTCCACCCATTTTTTGATGTAAAAAAGCCTAATTATTCATTAATAAAAAAAATTCACTCTTTTCATTAAAAAAAACTTTATATAAAAATAATAATTATTATTATTAGAGTTATATGAAAAAAAAAAATAGCAAACCTTGTTTAACCCCGCTATATATATTATTTAACACTACACCTTCGCTAAATATAATATAAATATTACACAACAAACAATAGGATAGGTATAAAGATTACACAACAAACAATAGGATAGGTATGATGATGGTTCACAAGACTGTGCAAGATCGCAAAGCCTAGGGTTTCACGGGAAATCGATCTAAGCCAGGTTTTCATATTAAAACCCTCGTGCAATTGTTTGGGCATGAGTAGACGTACAATTCCACCTTCTGGAATAAACTTTGACCCATTGAAAACAATCGTTAATTTATTGTTACAATTTTTGAGATTATAGTCTCGAGTCCTCCTTCTACCAAAGAAGCTACTACTGCTTATCTCTGCTCTGCCACAACTACCAAATTTAAGCCCTATTTATGCACCCTTCATATTGTGCACCCTATTTATGCCTAACGCCTGTTGTGTTATCCTTCCAACTTCATCATCTAAAGCCATTCATCCGACAAAGTGCTAAGAAAAATCTTAAAATTGAACTGATTGAGGGAGAGCTCAACATCGAAGATGGTGTTCTATTGAAGTGGAAGGACGGACGAGCAATTATAACAAGTGTATGTTTTTTTTAGAATATATTGGCTCTCCTAGTTGCAATACCACAGAGTAATTGGTTACATTCACAGTCATTTTTACTATCAAGTAAGGTTTGAATCTTAGGCTATGTCTTATAACCCCTACAGACCGTTGAGGGGTTTGTATGGTAAGTCTAGCTAGCATGCACTCAGATGATTCACATCAACCTACTTCCTTTGCTAACACGCACCACCAAGGTTTGAACCTAAGTCTCTTTTTGGTAAGTGCCCAACCAAATTAACACTTACTAATCCTAGTGGGCAATGATAGCATAGGAATAAGAGTAACAATTGTTGAAAGCCTTTTGAAATTAGTGGGCAATGGTAGGAGAGGAATAAGAGTAACAACTGTTTAAAGCCTTCTGAATGGGAATAAAAGCATCATTACACCAAACTGAAGTACCATGCAAATGCCACGTTGAAGGAGGTAGATGAAACGTATTTATCGTAAGAGTGAAATGGTCATTCAGAGGTTAGAATTCAAAGAGGACAGTGAAAAATCTTGAGCACCAAGTGCAATTTTGAATTTCAAAAAACCATTGCACAACGTGAGGTAAAATTAGGGTTTAAAATAATTATTTTTGAAATTAAATTTTTTATCCTAAGGTCGAATGGAGAATGAAGTCATAAGGTTAAGTTTTAATTTTTTAATCTAGAGTGGTAAGGTATTAGTTGCATAATTAGTTTTTTCATTTGGAGTGATAAGTAGTGTTAGGGTTTATTTCTATGTAAAACTTATTATCAAAGAAATAAGAATATTTTTTTTGAGTGATTTAATATTAAAGTTTTAGTAGAAGATATAAGTAGTTAGTAGAATGATGAAATTTGGATCGAGGATGGCGGGAGCAGGAGCAAAAATAGGAGCGAGAGCGGGAACAGGAGCGGGAGTAGGTTCAGACGTAGGCACATGATCCAAGGTGGGCGTAGGATCAGGATCGATATCGGGCACGTTGGGGCCCGGGCTCGGGCTTGCAGGGCCCTCGACGGGACCAGATGAGGGTTCAAAGGCTGAGTAGGCTGGCGGTCAGGGTAGGGACGACATCTTGGGCCCAAGGCCTCCTCCCAGCCTCAATGCAATTATAGGTCTAGGGAAAAAGCCTCCAGATCCTGGGTAGGGTTCTCCCCCGAGAGGGCCCACACCCTCCTACCAGTAGATCCTGGCTAGCGCCAAGACCTAGCCTCGGGACCTGGGCATAGGGCTTTCCCTCGAGGGCACCCACATTTCCATTCAAGAGGAGGTCTACTCATCCTTTGTCTTTGGATCCTCTGCCTCCATGGTTGGGAAGTTCTTGGGAGGGCGACCGGACATGGAAATCATCCGTAGATGGGCGGCTTCCAAGTGGAAATTTTTTGGACATATTTAGTTGGTGGCCCTTACCAAGGGCTTTTTCATTATCAAACTAAACAACAACGATGACGTTGAAAAGATCTTATCTGGCGGGCCCTGGTTCCTAGGACGCAAAAGTCTTTTCCTCAGGTGATATGGAGCTGACTTCCATCCCAGCACCCAAAGTATCAACTTCACCTCGATCTGGGTTTGGCTCCCTGAGCTTCCCTTTCACTTGTGGCACAAAGACGTACTAAGGCTCATTGCTTAATTGGTTGGTGAGCTGGTGGCCTTCAATCTCGCTAACAAGGCAGGCTCTTGAATGGTCCATGCTAGATTTTACGTCAATGTAAATCTAGAATCTGAACTCCCCTCTTCTATGTCCATCTCCTCTGGGTCCTTCTGGTGCCAAACCCTGATATACAAAAACAAACCTGCTTTATGCCCTCTTTGCTGCACTCAGGGGAACATTTCCTACCAATGCCCCATCTCCAAGAAGGCTGATGCCTCTCTCCCTGCTAAACCCCCTTCTCAACTAGGCAGGGCCCCTTTTCGTGGGCCCCCCATGACGGTCGTAGATCCCAGGCTTAGAATAATAAGGAGGCTCCCCCTTCTGTCCCAAAGGAATCCCAGGTGAGCCCTTGCCTGACGAATGGCCCTCCCCAGGTTCGCCCTTCCCCCGAACCTCTCCCTGGTTGCCCTCCTGGGGCATCGATCCTAGGCTCCCCACCTCGCCCGATGTGTATCCCTCCCCCCCTTCCCATAGGCCCTCACTTATGCCCCCTCTTAGCCCTGCAAGCTGCTCGAGCTCTCTCCCTTGTTGGCTCCTGCTTTCCCTTCCTCCTCCCTAGATGCCAGAGTTTCCTTCTCCCCCCCCTCCTTGCTATCCCCATCTCGACCCCCTCTCACCCCTCCTAGCGTTCCCTGTCAGCCTCCCTCCCTTAGAGTGTAGCTTCGAGATATCTGATGATGAGGTTAAGGGCAGTTCTCAGTCCAGGCCTGATGAAATCAGACCCAAGATGACCCGAAGAAGGACGTTTGCCATAGAATTTGGCAACAAACTCAAGAGAGGTTGCCCCACCCTGGGTGATTAGTGATCAAGGATCACTGAAGATGACATAGCCAATGGCTCACAAGCAACCCTCTCTAAAATCATCGTGAGCTTCTCCAAAGCAAATGCCCTACGATCCAAACCCCCGCTTAGCTCAGGAAGGGGGGCAAGTAACTCCCCAAGGGTGTCAAATGAAGCTCATCACTTGGAATGTCAGGGGGCTCAATAGTGCCTCCAAAAAAAATATCCTCAACCAACTCCGTAAGGATCACCGCCCGTCCTTCCTCCTCCTCCAGGAGACCAAAATAGATGAAGCGGCCGCTCAAAGACTGTCTACCCCTACGGCTGGCACAGTCGAAGGTCTACTGTGCATGTGGGATCCTTGATATTTTGAGGGGAGACTCATTTCATATTCCCCCAAAATAATCAATATTCTGGTCCATTGTGTGAAGTCAAGGCATTCGTGGATCTTGTCTAACATCTATGCTCCTAAAAGTCTATTTGAGAAATCTGCATTATGGAAGGAAATTAGCTCGATGAGGGAGGCCTTTGCCCCCCTTCCCTGGATCCTAACAGGGGACTTCAACAACCCCCTTTTCCTTTTTGACAAAAGTAGGGGTTCAACGGCTTCGTCCAAAAGCATGGAAGACTTTGGGGCCTCATCGACCTTAATGAGCTCATGGACATCAACCTAAAAGGAGCCAAGTTCACCTGGTCAAACATAAGAGTGGGAGCAAGCCATATCCAGGTCAGGTTGGATAGAGTTTTTCTTTCTAAGGAAGCCATTCCTTTTTTTGTTAACGCAACCTTTCTGGCTCTCCCTAAAATTGGGTCTGACCACAACCCCCTCCTCCTTGAAACCGACCATCACTCTTCCCTAAAGAGGCCCTTCTGGTTCGAGTCCATGTGGCTGCACCACCCCAACTTCAGGGCCCAGGTTGGTTGTTGGTGGGCTCCCCCAGTCCCTAGGTGCCTTGTCGAGCAAGTCTACCACAAAATGAGACGTCTCAAAGAACAGCTCAAGGTATGGAATAGAGAGGTGTTTGGCAACATCTTTGAAAATAAAGTAGTAATTAAGAAAAATCTCAAAGACCTTGAGCTCAGGTTCTAGGAAGGCTCCCAAGATCCAGGGATCAGGGAAGAGGAACGTTCAGCCCTCAGCAAGTGCCACAACATCCTGGCCAAGGAAGAAAAATTTTAGAGGCAAAAGTCAAGAGCCCTATGGCTCCAAGATGGTGATGCTAATACCAAGTTTTTTCACACGTCGACCCTCAGAAATAGGGGCTCCAACAAAATTTTTGAGTTGGTGGGCAGCGATGGTAGAATAATCAAGGATGAAGAAGAAATTCGGACTGAAGCCATCAACTTCTTCCAGGAGCTCCTTGGCAATAATTCCTAGATGTCCCCAGAAGTGATAGACTCCTTGCTGGAGCATATCCTAACTTTCGTCTCAGCCCTAGTGAATGAGATGCTCCTGTAGCCCCTGTCTGACTCTGAAATCCATACTGCTATGTTTTCCATGAAGTCCGAGGTGGCCCCAGGCTCGGATGGGTTTCCCCCTGGTTCTTCCAATCCTTTTGGGACCTCATTCACCAAGAAGTGTGTGTAGCCATCCGAGACCTCCAGTCCGCCAGCTCCATACCCAGAGGTATAAACTCCACCTTCATTGCTCTGATCCCCAAGTCTCAGGCAACCAAATCCCTCTCTGAATTTTGCCCCATCAGCTTGTGTAATGTCTTATACAAAATATTAACCAAATCCATGGCCTCCCACCTTAAGGATATCCTTCCCTTGATCATTGCCCCCTATCAGGGGAGCTCGATCAAAGGTAGACTTATCACAGACAGAGTTATCATCATGCACGAGGCCATCCACTTGGCCCTCCTATCCAAAAAGGCCTCCTTTCTGCTCAAACTAGATATGAACAAGGCCTTCAACAGAGTTGACTGGGATTTCCTTTCCAAGGTCCTTCTCAAGTTTGGGTTCCACTCCTCCTGGTTTAGCCTCATCAAAATTTGTGTTTCCTCCCCTTGGTTCTCTATCCTCATTAACGGATCCCATGTTGGGTTCTTCCCCAATTCCAGAGGCCTTCGCCAAGGTGACCCCCTGTCCCCGATCCTCTTCATCATCCTGGCTGAGGCCCTAGGATGCACCATTTTGAGTGCTATCTCCCGTGGACTTATCTTGGGCATTAGGCCTGCGTCGGGCCTACCCCCTATGTCCCATCAGCAGTTCATGGACGACACCATCCTTTCTACTTCAACTTCAATCCCTCAAGCCAAGACCATCAAGCACATCTTGACCCTGTATGAGGAGGCAACCGGGCAGAAAATCAACCTCCAAAAAAATAAAATTTTCTTTATGCATACCCCCCGGCTAGGCAAACTCAGAATCGGGTAGATTCTTGGCTATACCCTAATTCCATCCCCTCCTCTTACCTCGGGCTCCCCCTATTTACAGGAGCTTCCTCCAAGACCCTTTGGAGCGGGATGATTGATCGGATCCAGAGAAAGTTGGCCTCCTGGAAAGGCCACCTCCTCTCACAAGTAGGTCGAGCCACCCTCCTGTCGGCAGTCCTTCAAAGCATTTCGATCTACTTCATGTCGATCTTCAGAATCTCGACCTCCATTGCAGCACACATCGAGCAAATCCAAAAATGCTTTTTGTGGTCAGGCAGCGAAGATAAGAAGAGGATTCCCCTGGTTTACTGGCCCCTGGTCTGTCGCCCCAAAGGCGATGGAGGGATCGGGCTCAGGCGAGTGACCCCCATGAACAAGGCTCTCTTGTCCAAGCACGCCTGGAAGGTTTTCACCAACGCCCCTGATGAATGGGTCAATATCGTGCATAGGAAATACATCCACCATCACCCCTTCCTTAGCGACTCCCAGCCCAGAGATGGATCAGCATTCTGGAAAACCTCGATCTCTACTAAATACATTATTCGAAAGGGGACCAGATGGATCCTCGAGGATGAAACCAAGATCAACTTCTGGGAAGACAGGTGGATCCAAGATGAGGTCCTGATTGCTGACAGCGACCTCCTCGTCCTCAAATCGGACCTGGTGGGCAGAGGGCCCAAAGTGTCAGATTATCTCACCCAAAACCAAGGACGGGTAACATGGAAGCCCATCCTAAACCCCAGGCACCCGCTTCAATACTCTAGGCTCCAATGTCTCCTCAAGGAGACAGTTATCCCGTATTTCAAAGGGAACGACATATGCGTTTGGCACGATAACCCCAGTGGCATCTCCTCTATCAAATCTGCCTACAACTTCCAAATAGTCCCTGATGAGGCCCCATTCCCAATCAAACAAGTATGGGTCAAGAAGCTGATCCCCAAAATTAGCCACTTTGTTTGGATGACCATCCAAAATAAGATCTTGACTATTGAGAACCTGATTAGGAGGGGCTTTCAGATCTCGAATAGATGCTTCTTTTGTTGTGCTTCCTAGGAGTCTACTAATCACCTCTTCCTCATATGCCCCTTCTCTTTTGAAGCCCTGGGCCTCATCTTATCCCAATTTTCTATCCAATGGGTGGCCCCTAATTCCATCTTTGATCTCCTATCTCAGTGGCCCAATCCCTTTGCCCACCCCTTCATCCACTTCCTATGGGGATCCTGCCTCCCTCATCTACTCTGGAAACTCTGGTTTGAGCATAATAGTAGAGCCTTCTCCTCCCCGACCCGCTCCCCCCAGTGGGTGGTGGCCAAGGCGGTTGCCTTCGCCCTTGAGAACTCTCTCTCCCTCCCCTTGAGCGAGGTATCCCGAAGGCTAGTCGAGTCCACCCTCCTCTCCTCCCTCAAAGTCCAGCTTCCCCCCCGGTCCCCTCCCACCCCCTCCCATAGTTCAATGACAAGGTGGACTACCCCCCCCTCTCGGATGGGTTAAACTTAACTTCGATGGAGCTTCTAAAGGAAACCTTGACCCCTCTACAGCGAGTGGGGTCATCCGAGACAATCACGGGGCCCTGATCTTGGTGTACGTTGAACCGCTTGGAATTTAAACCAACTTTGTCGAAGCAGCAACTCTCCTCTACGGGCTGATAGTCCTCAAGGAGACCTCCTCAAAAGTCATCATCGAGGGCAATTCTCTAGTCATCATCAAGGCTACGTACAGCTTGGGAAATAGTTCATGGCATATCCACAACACCATTCAGGAAGTTCTCACCATCCTCCAAGGATTCACTCATCACTCCTTTCGTCATGTGTATAGAGAAGGTAATAGGGCAACCGATTTCATGGCCAATCAAGCCACCATAATGAAAGATCTCACTACTTGGACCACGAATTTCCTTGATGCTCTGGTCTAATTAGTGTCTCAAGACAATTCAAGCCCTGATGAGAGTACAGGCACTTAGATCGCCCTGAGTCAGGGCCTTGAAGGTGTGACGTCATGCCCTCCCCACGTGGACAGGGGATACTCCTTCCCACTTTGCCTTGATGATTGGCCCCAGCGACCCTCCTGCCCGAGGGCTGGCCAATTCGATCAAGCACCATCACGTCTTGTCAAGTGCCCCCTGCTTCAGAGGCCATGTCATATTTTTGACTTCTCCTGATCTAGATAACCGTAGCCTCGCTGGCAAACATGGCAAGCCCAAGTTGGAGCATGTGGCTTCTCAGTCTGAGTTTCCCACCTTGGGTGCCACTCCAATGAATCTCATGCGAGTCAGACCGCACGCGCCTTTCTCTTGAGAGATTTTCCTAAACTGCTTCCTCGTCAAGATTGTTCCAATTGGAGCGCTATCGTTGGCTCCCCTTACCTACCCCATGTGGTTGCTGCTAGCCTCGCCCCCTTAGCTCCTTCCAGCTCGTGTCATCCCTTGCCTTAAGCGCCCCTTCCCATCGCCTGCAGCACTTCCTCTCCTTGGTGCCTCCTTGCAATCTTTTAACCCAATCGTGTTCAGAGACCACTCACATTCCTATGTGTTTTCCACTTCCCCTATCCTCGTGAGTCTCCCCTCTTAGTTTAGGCCGACTCTGGTTCCCTTGCCCCTAGCCTTCCTATTTGCCTTCCATGGTTGCCAAGGCAATTTTCCTCGAGCCCTCCACTCTTGACCTGAGCGAGTCTGCCAGGATCTTTTTTGATGCGAAGAACTACACTCCCTTCTTCAGTAAGTTTGTAGGGGCAGACAAAGAAATCATGTAGGGATTTCTAGATTCCTGGAACGACGAGGAGGTCAAAGTGAAAGGACTTCACTTCAAGGTGTCCAAATATTTTTTGACTGAAGTGATGGGCCTGCACAGCGAGGAGAAAGGAAGATTTGTTCGATGAGACAAGCACAACTGGGAGGAGGAGCTCTCCCAGTTCCCAGAACAGCAATGGGACAAGGCCAACCTCTTTTGAGCTTACCTCCCGCCCCCCTTTGATGAGGCCATCGTCCCAATGATGTAATATATAACTTGCGACGACCCAGATCAGCGCCTCTATAGCTTTCACCTTAGTTTCTATAATCGTGGAGCCACGCTGGTAAGCACCCCCCAGTTTCTCTTTTATTCCCTGAGCCTCACCATTGATCGGGCTCACAGGAATCATTCTCAGCCCTCCCATCAAAGCCTCATGGTTGTTCTATATAGACATGCCTTAGCAAACTAGCCCCAGCTACATCACATCCCTCCCTTGTCCTCTGTTCCCCCTTGAAGAGGCTGGCTCCCCTGTTGCTTCCCCTACAACGTCCAAATCTAAGGAGACCCCATCCCCTGATGCCTCCCCTTCCTCGAAACTATGTAGACCCACCCAAAAATGCAAAATCTTGGCTCAGGGCCCAGGCGGGGCCCCGACTCCTGGTGCAAGTTCGATCCACAAGGGCCCGACCCCAAGCAGCAGCAAGGTTGCTGGCAGCTCCAAGAATGCCAATGTGGAGGCCCCGAAAGCCATCGAAGTCAGCTCTGACTTCGAAAGTAAGTTGCAAAACTTTTCAACCAGAGCCCTCATAGACATCACGATCAGCTCCCTGATCGCTTCTGCAAAAGCAGCTTCCACAGCGGCCAATGCCCTGTCTGAACTCTGTCGCAGGTTGGGCGACGGCCCTGACAGGGAGGGGAACTACTTTGCTAGGTCGGGGCCCCCGTTCAGGTCAGGCCCGGCTACAGGGCAATCTAGAGAGGTGGCGGCTAGTAATTTTTTGGGTTAACTGCTGGGCAATTTTGAGGTTTCTCCCTATTTGGTGGCCTCAGGACAAATTTTGTCTTGCTGGAAACATCATTTGATGGACTATTTGTAGGCATCGGGGCCCTTGGGCCCCGGCTTGGTCCCCAAGAGCGCAGCCCCGGTCTACTCTAACATCAGAATATAGCTACGGCTACTTATGTACCTAAGGTTTTGGGACCCTTTAAAAAAAAACCCGTTGTAAATATTATTGTTACTTATCAAAAAAAAAAAAAAAGTAGTTAGTAGAAAGTATTTAAATTATTTTTTATTTTTAGAAGATATAAAGAATAAAATAAAATAAAATAATTATTTTTAATTAATGGTTAGAAGTTAAAAATTTTTTATTAATTGAATTTGGAGAGATAAGGTTTATTAAAGTTTGAGTGGAGTAATTTATTGATAATTTAAAGTTTTTATTTCATTTATAAATTTAATTGAAAAACTTTAAACTTTAATTTTTTTTTAATTTAATTTAAGTATTTAAAAAATCAAATTAGGTTAGATAAAAGATTTTCAACATCAATGGATTTCTTCTCTTAAAAGTTTTTTGAAATTTGATATTTGAAGGTTATATTGGATTCATGTTTTTTTAAGAAAGTTTAAAAATAGAAAACTAGATAATTGGTGAATTATTGCAAATTTAGTTATTTAAGAGAAATAAGGAATTCAACTTCATAGGTTTTGTAATTTAGAAACTTTGAATTATTTAAACCTAGGGAGTTATAAGGTTGTCAAATTCAAAAGGACGTGGCAAAGAAAAACAAATGAAAAGAAAAGTAAATAGATGTAGAGGAGTTGGAAAGCAAGTGGGTAGTTAAAACTCTTCAATTGAAATCGAGGGGTCCCATGTTCAAATATATCCCCTCACATGATGTGGATATGCTATGTACATAAGGGGTTACAAATAAAATCAAATTATTAAAAAATAGAAATATAAAAACATGACTTGTCAAAACAATTGAAATAGGAAACTTGTATTTTCAAGAAGAAAAAATATACATTCAAGATGACTCATTAGAAGAAACTAAGGAAATGTTACAAAATTTAAAATATTGTACTAAATACATGATAGCAAAAATTGAAGGACAAAAGGATACATCATTGAAGGAAAAGAGAATCCTACAATCAATCATGAGAGAAGCCAAAGATGAAAACTTTTCAATGCTTTGAAATTATCTAAGTTCAAAGCTTTATGAAGCTATTGAAGACTCTAAAAGTGTTTTCATATTACCTAATGATATAGGAACGATAATGAATATGGCATTACTTTCTAATGAAATCCTCAAAGGAAAGAATAGAAAGCAAGAGGAAATGACTACAAATTTGGAAAATAGGCTTGTTGATATTACCAATGAAGCTAAAAAAGGAGAATTTTTAATACTTCAACAATGCATGCAAAGTGTTCTTAATGATGCTAATGATTGTTATGAAAACTTTATTACTGTACCTGTTAGTCTATGGAGAACAATCTACAAGGGAATAATTACTCTAAATATTTCTAAGATAAGAAAGCAAGAAAAGGTTGAAGAATTAGGAAATAAGACAATTGTGAAAGATGTTTCTTGTGATACAAATGATTTAAGGCCCATGATGATAGATGCATGTTGTGATACTAGTGATCTTCATCAAAAAGAAAAAGATACATGTTGTGATTCTCATCAAAATGGAAAGGAAAATTGTGATGCAAACAATGATACTTGTGACATAGAATTCATGACAAAAATAGATGAGCATGTTACATGTGATACAAAGGATTTGAATACAATTCGTGATTGTTTAGAAAAGCTTATGCTATCCAAATTGATGAAGATATAGATTCAAATGATGATAGATATAGTGATGTTCAGAGTTGTAATGATATTGATAGGGATCAGTCTAATAACATTTTTGGCTATTTTGAAAGATATACTAAAGGAATTGACTCAAAATTATTAAGTCAATGGGATACAAAGACACAGTTTTGGGAAAACATAAAAAAATAATGAAAGGACCAACTGTTCCAATAATAAGATCAAAATGTGAAGTTCTTGGATATACAAGACATACGAGCAACAAGAAATTAGGAACTAAATTTGTGATAGGAAATAGTAACATTAAATCTATGATAGGGATAGACATAATCAATGACAATAAAGAACATAATGACAAAAGGAATTTTAAAACAGAGAATAAATGCAAGCATTGTGGTAGATATGAACACAGGTTAGAGAAATATTGGAATCTTCATAGTTGTAAAATTGGTGGATATAATCATTCACAAATATTTTATCTATAAAAAGAAAAGAAAGACTACAAATTTAAAATGATTTGTACATGGATAAACATAAATGAATGGGATAAGATAAAAGAAATGTTGTATGGTTCCTACAGAAGGAAACCTAGTATGATCAAAATTTGCTAAAAGTATTATGACCCAAGAATAGCTTGGAAGATGGCCTATAGTGAAAATATTTGTAGTGATGATGCTACAGATATGATGATATTATAAATATTCTAGTGGATGACCTAGATACAATGATAATCTAAAGGTGACCTAGAGGCAGAGTTCTAGAGGCAGTGATCTAGTGGGAGTGATCCAAAGGTAGTGATCCAGAAGCAAAGACCCAAAGGCAATGAACCAGAGGCAAAGACCCAAAGGTAACTCAGATACATTGATCCAGAGGCAAATGTAAATAATTTATAAAGAAATACCTAATTAATATTTGTATAAATCTAGCAATGATAGAGTCAGAGCTAAAGAATGAAGAAAAATCAAAGAATGAAGGCAAAAAGCCTTCCTACCAAATAATGCAATACATGGAGGTGTTTTAAGTATTACATTATTTGGCCCCCCTTGTAATATTAGTTTGGTATATGATTTATATTTTATATAATTTATGTGTCAATATGAGAGAAAGTGCAAAGTGTCAGGATAGAGAATGAAGAGTCACATAATATGTGGCAAGATGAGAGTTTTGTCTTTATGAGAGGAATATGAAATGTTGCATCTCTCGAATGTTTGAGGAGAGTAATAGTTAACGTATTAAAAAGTCATCTAAAATTACATATTGGAGATAAAGTTCCATGCAATGTAATAAATCTACATTACTCTTGTAATCCTGTGATATAGAATATATATTTTGAGTTATATTCCATTTCTGTAATACATTGTTATTTTATGTGAGGTATTTATATGATTTATTCTTGATATGAGATAAGATTTATGTGAGCAAATAGTCTTGAGAAGCTAACATTCTATTACCAACCTTCAGAGCAAAGAAAAAGAGTTTAAATGGATGGATAACCGTGAGGTCCCCTTTGAGATTCTAATGAACAAGTTGACTATAGCACCAATTCTCATGATACTATATCCTTATAGGAATTTTATAATATGTACAAATGTTTCCTTAGAAGTTTTGGGAGAGGTGTTGTCCCAAAATGAAGCTATAGTAGCATATGAATCCAAGAAACTCAAGAAGTATGAGTTGAATTATGCTACACATGACCTAGAGTTAATAGTGGTTGTGCATGCTCTTAAGGTCTAGAGGCACTATTTGTTGGGGAAACTATTCGAGCTAAGGACGAATCACCAAATCTTGAGGTATATATTTACCCAACCAATTTTTAATGCAAGGTAAAGAAGGTGGATAGAGTTCCTAGTTGAATATGACTTTGGTATAGAATATATCAAAGGAAAGAAAAACAAGGTTGTTGACACCTTAAGTAGGAGAAGGCATATAACAACATTAATCTGAATTCATATAGACTTGATGGATAAAGTTAGGGAAATGCAGTTATAGGACCAATATTGCATTAAAATCTGAGCTAAAATTGAGAAAAATCCTGAGGAAAATAAAGATTTTAACATAAAAAATGGACTTTTATGTTTCAAAGATAAGGTTGTTATACCAAATATTGGTGATTTAAGGAGAATGATTATGTAGGATATGCATAGTTCTCCATATTTTGCTCATCTAAGAGGTGCAAAGATAAGAGAAAACATGAAAAATGACATTTTATTGGTCTTTAATGAAACAAGATATTAATAGTTTCATTGCTAGATGTTCGAAATACCAGAATGTAAAGGCAAAACATCAGCATCCAACAGGAAAATTGTATCCACATGATATACCTACTTAGAAGTGGTAGGTTATATCTATGGATTTACCTAATATAAGGTAGTAGCATGATGCAATACTTGGGGTGGTAGACAAATTGACTATTGCTGTAAATAGGTTTGCCAAGGAAATATTCAGGTTATATGGTTTTCCTTAAGTGATCATATCAAACAGAGATTCTAGGTTTATGTTCAAATTCTAGTAGGCTCTTCATTGTGTAGTGGGAACTAAATTGAATATTAGTTCTACTTACCATCCAGAAACAAATGGGCAAACAGAGAGGGTTAACCAAGTTCTTGAAGATATACTTTGTATGTATTATATGGATCAAATGTCTAAATGGGGAGACTTTTTGCATCTAGCTAAATTTGCATATAATAGTGGATATCGTCCATCCTTGGAAATGGCTCTGTTTGAGGCCTTGTATGGTAGAAGGTGCAAAACACCTCTATCATGGGATAATCTGAAATATCGGGTGGTGCTCAAATTGAACATTATCAAAGAAATGGAGGAGCATATCATAGTGATTTGGTAAAGGCTCCAGGAAGTAGTCGATCATTAGAAGAGCTACAATGATCTAAAAATATCATGAAGATAATTATTTGTGAGAGACAGAGTCTTATTGAGGGTAAGACCCATGAAAAGTGTCATCAAGTCAACTAAGTTGGATCCTCGTTTTGTTGGGCCTTTTGAGTTTGTTGGTAAGATTAGTCCAATAGTCTATAGGCTTGCCTTGGTTATTAATAATTTTATGAAGCTAGTAATATTAATAAATGTGTTAGTATTATTAATACCTAAAAATACTTAACTATCAATGTTAATGGTTAATATTAACAATTGATGTTAATTAAATTAATTAGGTGAGTAATTAATATAATTACGCTAGTGTTAGTAAATAACATTAACATTGGAAAATTATGTTACTATCATATAATGTTTTAAGAATATTTTTCATTGTTAATATTTGGCTTTGTGAATGTTAGTGGGCTAATATTAAATTAAAGGGTAAACCTTTACAAATGGAGAGCATGCTTTTTAAAAATAATAAAAAAGAGATGGAAGTTTTAATCTTAGAAAAGTGTTGGCTTTTGAATCTTGGCAACGTAATTCGAGGAACATTACTTTTGTAAAGGACTAAGACGCCATGGTAATGGGTGGCCAGCTTACTTGAGAAGAAATAGAAGAAACCTCTTATCCTTGGATATTCTTCAAAGCTATTTGTTACCTTTGGGTTTCCAAGTTTCGAATCACTAGTGAATAAAGAGGATCACAAGGTGGAAAGCTTTGGTAAGCAAGGAAGATTTTGAAGATACTGCGAAAAAGGTAGATCTATTTTGGTTATGCTTGTATTGTTGAATATTCCTTAAGTTGTGATGATCTTCTAGAGCTTGTTCTTTGAGTTGTACAATATCCATTTAGAAGATTTTATTTTTGTTGTTACTTTTTGCTTTCAAGTGTTGGTTAAGTCGGGAGTTCCCTCATGTTGTGTTTCTTTAGGGTTATCAATGGCTAAGGTGGTAAAGTTTTCTTTTTTTATTCTTTCTTAGAAGATTTGTGATCCTTGTTAGTTGCCTAGAATTATAGCATTTGGGCACCTTCGATAGGTGCTTAGAAGCTTTTGGTTGGGCAATTTTGTTATCTCTAAAACCATAATAGGTTTGTTGTAGATAGACTTTGGGTGTAGTGTTATCCTCGTCTTCAACTTTAGTTCTTTTGCTATTTTGGAGTTCATCACCTTTAGAGAGCCTTGTCAAGCGTGGTGTTGTTGGTTGGATGTTTGAGTGGTTCCTTGGTTTTCATCAACCCGTAGTTGTTGTCCTGTAGCTTCTAGTTTGTGGTCATTGGGTTTTTGGGTTGCTTGTGTGAGTCATCTTTTTGAGGCTTTGGTTGGTTTTGGGGGACCGTTTGGGCCATATCTCTCTCTGGTTTTTGCCACGGTGATTGATTTCTTTCAATGTCATACATTTTTTTATGCTTTGGAATTTTTATATCTTAGATTAATATTGCTTGCTAAGCTTTATTCTTTCACATTCTTCCTTTACATATTTAATTTACATAGAATGCTTAAGTAATGGGTGTAGCTTTATGTGCATATTTTATTTTATGATTTTGAAATCATTCATTGTTGTTAGGGTTCATATAACATTATATTATTCGATGTTAATAAGGTATATCGAATTATTTAGGAAAAAAATCTAAGCAAAGGATTGTCAACATGGAAGTTCATATTAGAGATTTTGCAATTGATAAAGAAACATATTAGATGGTCAATCAATGAGGGGAGTTATGCAAATTTTTGGTTTGATGCTTGGTTGAAGCCTTATCCTCTTATATCTGACTCAAAATGGAAATCATTGAATTAAGATTACCTATCATGTAAAGGTCCAAAGGTCAAAGATTATATTATTAAGAGCAAAAACTCCAGATCATAGATTTTTTTAATAACCTAGTTGAAGAAGAGGAACTTAAGCAAATTGTAGATGAACTTCAAAAGATGCTTCAAGAGTTTTAATTGTTGATTTTTACATGGAAGGATGAGTTGGTTTGAAATTTATCAAAGGATGATGGACGCTCGGTCAAGTTGGGATATGAGGATTTAGAACAATCAAAATTTTCTTCTTCCAAATATTTTCCTTGGAAGAATGTTTTGTCATTAGAGGCTTTCCCTAAGGCCTCAACATTTCTTTGGTTAGCAGTTCAAAGTAAGATTCTTATAGGAGAGAGTATATAAAGAAGAGGATATTATGGACCCTTCAAATGTGCCTTGTGTGAGAAGGATTTAGAAACATCAAACCGTTTACTTCTTCATTGTTCATTTGCTCATACCAATTGGGATTATTTTTTAAAAAATATGAAATTATATTGGGTAGGTCCATCAACATTGAAAGAATTGATAAAATGTTGGATAAATTATTTTAAAATTAAAGCATTATGTATTCTTTGGAGGATTGGCCCTGTCATTATTTATTGGAATTTATGGCTTGAAAGGAATAATAGTTTTTGTAAAATAAATCTCAAAATCATGCCCAAGTTTGGAACAATATTATTGCCTCTCTTATAGAATGTCTACAAATATGGTGCTCATCATGGGTAGAAAAAGAGGTGATAATAACTTGGCTACAATATTTGAACATACATGGAAGAGTCATTTGCGACAACATAATTAAAACAAAGGATCTACTTTGATCTATAGTAAAATAGAAATATCTAGAAATTGGGTTTATCAAAATTAATTTTGATGGTGCTTCTAAAGGAAATCTAGGAAAAGTTGGTGGAGGTGGTGTTTTTAAAAATAGTGAAGGAAAAATTCTTCTCACTTATTCAAAATCATATGGAACTTTAACTAACAACTATGTAGAGGCTAGGGCACTTCTTATAGGGATTAAAATTGTAGTAGAAAAAGGATGGAAATATATTTCAATTGAGGGGGACTCACAAATTATCATCAATGCTATTAACAAAAATGGATATGGAGAGAGGATAAAAAATTATATTATTGTTGATGTTAATCATTTATTACTAAAATCTCCTAGCAGTGTGAGCATATTTATAGAGAAGAAAATCGAGTAGCAGATAAATTGGCAAATTATGGTGTTGATATTTATCTCAATGAAATTCAAATTTTAGAATAAAACTGGCCATGTGAGATATTATATCTTAATCAAAATGATGTCAAGGAGATGATTGTGGAAACATATTTTATACTAGGGAACATCAAGGATGATGCACCAGTTGTGGTAAATAGGTTTGCCAAGGAAATATTCAAGTTATATGGTTTTTATTAAGTGATCATATCAAACAAAGATTCCAGGTTTATGTTGAAATTTTGGTAGGCTCTTTATTGTGTAGTGGGCACTAAATTGAATATTAGTTCTACTTACCATCCAAAAAAATGGTCAAATAGAAAGGTTTAACCAAGTTCTTGAAGATATACTTTGCATATATTGCATGGATCAAGAGTCTAAATGGGAAGACTTTTTGCATCTAGCTGAATTTGTATATAATAGTGGATATCATGCATCCTTGGAAATGGCTATGTTTGAGACCTTGTATGGTAGAAGATGCAGAACATTAAAGAGATTTACAGGAACTTATTCCAAAAATAATGCAAAAATAAACAACTTAGAAGAAATGACACCTCACAATGCACATATAACACATAAGATTTATCCTAGTTCACCCAATATAGGCTATGTCCAGCAAAAACAAGAGCCACACCTCCTTGATATTATTATTCACTTTCTTGCCCGAAAATGGGACATTACAATAAATATAAAGGAAACTCTTCCAACCCTAAACCACTATGTGGTATTAGAATACAATGGGCACAACACCATGGGCTAAACCACCCACACCCACCAACCATGGGAATCCCGAAAGTAGCTCCACTTCGCAAATCGCTCCAAAAAAATGGGCAATGAGTATCCTTTTGAATGCAATTAATGTGAGACATGTGAAAGCAATAAACTTAATGAATGTAAGAATAACATATTGAGTATTTGTAATGCATATCATTCTCTATATGTTCATGAATAAAAAATAATTCTGGGTAGAATATGTCTGAATTACTTTAGTCAAAGAAAGCACTTTTGGGAAAGATATATGTAATGGTTTCTATGCAAAAATTAGGAATGTGTGAGCAGGTTTGAGGTAGATTTGAGCAGGTTCTATTGAGAATATTTGAGTAGTTCTATGAGAATATTTGAGCAAGCCTTATGTGTAGGCTTGGAGCATATTTGAGCAGGTTTTGGTGAGCAGATTTAAGCAAGCCTTATGTATAGTCTTGGAGTATGTTTGAGCAGGTTTTTATGAGTAGATTTGAGCAAGCCTTGTGTGTAGGCTTGGAGTAAATTTTAGAATATTTGAGCAAGCCTTGTGTGTAGGCTTGGAGTAGATTTGAACATATTTTGGTGAGACAGACTTGAGCAAGCCTTGTGAGAAGGCTTGGAGCAAATCTGAGTAGTTTGGTGAGAATATTTGAGCAAGCCTTGTGTGTAGTCTTGGAGCAGATTTGAGCAGGTTTTAGTGAGCAGATTTGAGCAAGCCTTATGTATAGGCTTGGAGTATGTTTGAGCAGGTTTTGATGAGTAGATTTTAGCAAGCCTTGTGTGTAGGCTTGGAGTAAATTTGAGCAGATTTTGGTGAGAATATTTGAGCAAGCCTTGTGTGTAGACTTGGAGTATATTTGAGCAGATTTTGGTGAGGTAGATTTGAGCAATCTTTGTGAGAAGGCTTGGAGCAAATATGAGTAGTTTGGTGAGAAGATTTGAGAAAGCCTTGTGTGTAGGCTTGGATCAGATTTGAGCAAAGGGGAGTTGGTGTCTCCTGTGAATAGAGGTCCATGAACGTGAGCAAAGGGGATTGGTGTCTCCTATGGATAGAGGTCCATGAACTAGAAGCAAATGGGATTAGTGTCTCTTGTGGAGTGGTGTCCACAAAACCATAAGTGGAGGGGATTGGTGTCTCCTGTAGAGTGGTGTCCATAAAACCAAAAGTAGAGGGGATTGGTGTATCTTGTGGAGTGGTGTCCATAAAACCATAATCAAAGGGGATTGGTGTCTCTTGTGGAGTGGTGTGCATAAAAATAGAAGCAGAGGGAATTGATTTCCCTATGGATTAATGTCCACAAAACCAAAAATAGAGGGGATTGGTGTCTTCTGTGGAGTGGTGTCCAAAAAACCAGAAGTAGAGGGGATTGGCGTCTCATGTGGAATGGTGTCCACAAAACCAAAAGCAGAGGGGATTGATATCTCCTATGGAGTGGTGTCCACAAAACCTAAAGCAGATGGGATTGGTGTCTCCTATGGAGTGGTGTCCATGAACTTGAGTGTAGGGTATTGGTATCTCCTTTGGGTTGGTGCCCATAAATATTGTAATAGGGAATTAGTTCCCAAGATATTTTTTGAGAAAATTTATAAGAAATATTTTCTCCATGGACGTAGCCCACATTGGGTGAACCACATTAAATATATGTATCTTATGTGTGTTATTATCTATGCATTATTTCATTATTGCAATTGTTAATATCGGATAATATTGATTTAGAAATAAAAGTAAAAGTTTTATCTTATATTGTTCACCCCCCTCTTAGTATAATCTTGTGTTCTTCAATTCGTATCAAAGTAGGTTTCTTCATGAAAGTGTAACAACTTGAAGGAATATCTTATAAGAACATACATGGCCAGGAAAGAAAAAAGAAGAACCATGAGACCATATCCTCCTAAGAATGAAGGAACACACATGGCCATGAAAGAAAAGGAAGATGCTCCAGTAATTGAAATCCAAGAAAATGGAGAGAAAGAGGAAACTATGGTGGACATGGAAGAAGAATTTGATTTTTCTCTCAAAGAGATTGTTACTCTAAAAAGGGAAGTGGAAACATATAAAGAACCAGAATCAAGTAGTGGAGAAGAGGCTAACTTTGTGAGAAGAAATAAAATGAGTTCAAGAAAACCCAAATGTGTTGAATGTGGTAACCTTGGTCACCTTGCACTTTATTATTCACAAAATGGGCATAGTAGCAGTAAAGAGGAAAAGGAATATAATAAAAATAAAGAAGAAAAATTTCATCATGAAAAGAAAGACAGGCACAATCAAAGAAAGCATGAGAAGAAGGTATTTCAAAGACACAAGAAGAGTTTTGATGTTGAAGAAGCAAGCAATGCTTCAAGTGATAGTGATGAAAGTCTCTCAAATAGTGAAAAAGAAGAGAGATTCTATAAAAAGAAGAGGAAGCCATAGTTGATATAGAAAAGGAACTTGTTGAGTTGAAAAGGGAGAACTTAATATTGAAGGTTAAAAAACAAGAGGATGAGAAAACAAAATCAAAGGTTCTACAAGATCTCATTGACTTAAAAGTTAAGTGAAGAACACAATCTTATACTGAGAGGGGGGTGAAAAGTATAAGACCAACTTTTACTTTTCTTTCCCAAACAATATTATCCAATATTATTGATGGCAATATCAACAGAAGTAATCAAATCAATGCACAAATCATCACACATAATAGAGACACCAATTTAACGTGGTTCACCCAATGTGGGCTACTCCACGAAAAAAATCATTCTACTAATTTTTCTCAATAAATTTTCTTGGGAATCACTTCCCTAGTACAATGTTTATGAACCTTTGTCCAAAGGAGACACCAATCCCCTAATGCTCTGATTTGTGAATCACTCTCCACAGGAGAACTCTTTCCTCTTTTTTTGGTTCGTGGAACTTGATCCAGGAGAACTCTTTCTCCTCAATTGGTTCGTGGATCTCTCTCCACGGAAGAACTATATCTTCCCAGTTGGTTCGTGGATCACACTCCATAGGATAACTCTTTCCCCTTGCTCTAGTTTGTGGATATTTATCCACAGGAGAACTCTTTCACCTCTACTCTAGATGATGATCTTTTAGAAGACTTCTATCCCCACTGATATGGCTTGTGGATCTCTCTCCATAGAATACCTTTGTCCTCATTACCCTACTAATGTATCTCTATCTACTAGAGACTATTATCCTCTGCTCTATCACCTCAAAATATTGCTCTCAACTCTATCTCAAATCTGCACCAAACTCTATCCCAAGTGTAATACAAATATGCTCACAAATATTTGTCTCAAATCTATCCTTAAGCCTTAACACAAAGCTTGATCCAATCACAAATCAACTCTTCTTAGATTTTCCCCAAGCCTTAACACAAATCTTGAACAAATCAACAAATCAACTCTGCTTAGATTTACCCCAAGCCTTAACACAAAGCTTGAAAAAATTAACAAATCAACTTTTCTCAAATCTACCTCCAAGCCTTCTCAAAGACTTGCTCAAATCTACCTTCAAGCCTTCTCAAAGACTTGCTCAAATCTACCTTCAAGCCTTCTCAAATACTTGCTCAAATCTACCTTCAAGTCCTCTCAAGAACTTGCTCAATTCTGATCTCAAGACTTCACAAAGACTTGCTCAAATCTGCCTTCAAGTCCTCTTAAGAACTTGCTCAATTATAATCTCAAGCCTTTCACAAAGACTTTCTCAAATCTACCTTCAAGTCCTCTCAATAACTTGCTCAATTCTACTCTCAAGTCTTCACAAATACTTGCTCAAATCTACCTTCAAGTCCTCTCAAGAACTTGCTCAATTTTGCTCTCAAGCCTTCACAAAGACTTGCTCAAATCTACCTTCAAGTCCTCTCAAAAACTTGCTCAATTCTGCTCTCAAGCCTTCACAAAGACTTGCTCAAATCTGCTCAAACACATGCTCAAAATAGCTCACAAGATATGCTCAATCAATCTCAAATCTTGCACACAATGCTATCAATTGTTTTGTCTAATCTTCAAAGTAATTCCTTTAACTTGAAGCGATTTAGACATATTCTATTCAAAATTCATTTAACCTTTGGAACATATAGAGAATGATGTACTCTATCAAAAACTCAATATGTTCTACTCAATCATTAAGTTTATCGCTTTCACAAATCTAATTTCTAATGTTTGCACATTCACTTTCAATATCACTCAAAACCAATGCTCAAGAAGTTTCACTCAATCATTCAATCAATGAAACACAACTTGCTCACTAATCCTAAACAAGTGTTTTCATACTTCTTCAACCAAAGAGCACAATGTGGGTCTCAAACCCTAACTCAAATAATCTTCAATCTCTATCTCAAATGTTCTTTAAACATTCACCAATAAAGCATATAAAAACTCACTCAAATATTTCCAACAATGCTTATCAAACAATCCTTTTCACTCCACCTTATATTTCACAACATTCAATCCAACAACACTTCAAACAAAGGATGATGTGCCCATACCTTTTTGCTTTGATGGAGATATGTCTTCAAAACCTGTCTTATTCACAATATATTTTGCAACTATAAAAGATTAGCACAACACTTCTTTATGAGTTAGCAAACCTTCAATATGTGTGCCCAATTAAATTCCAAACCACTCTCTTGGTTTCTCAAATTATTGCATCAACTCATATAATCAAACCCTTCAAAATATTTTAGCAAAACATACAAACAATCAAAATACCTCATACACATTTTAACTCCCTCTTAACACATTCAAAACAAAATCAGCAAGGATTCTTATTACTCCAATAATTCACTTTCAAACTAATTTACTATAACTTCCTTCAATCATAATAAAAATTATTCCCTTATATCTCCCACTTATCATAAATGCATTTCCAAAAGAAATATAACCACCATTCAAAATAATATTCCAAAACACTTAACAACTTCACTAAAGCCAAATTATTTCAAACCCTTTTTATGGCAAAAATAAAAATTAATTTTCAAACCTTATACCTCCCAAGTTAGGCGCATACCTTAGGCATCAATTTATTTAACCAAAAATTAATCCTTGCACGTTGCCACCCACGAGAATTGAATCCTCGCTCGTCTGCCACTTGCACCTTAACCGCGACCAAACCACCACGTGAGCTAAGTGCAAACTTGAAACCTTTATCGCGCCCACTACTCCTTATTCCTTTCACTGGTGCCACACTCATGTAAAACAAAAACCTTCCCTCTTTGCTGCCATCGGGAATTGAATGCGACACCTGTCGTCCGATAAGACTTAACGATGTCAAACCTGTCGACTAGGCCAACCAACATGGTTGGTGATAGAGGCATGCACCCTTGCCTCTTTATTTTTCACATTTTCCTTTATGCCTTTAAAAATAAAAACCTTTGACCTTCTTTGCTCACGAAATTCACATCAATCAATTAATTCAAACACTCGCACATGCATTCGAGAGACTTGCTTTTAGCCTTCAAAACTTTATGGTATAAATACCATTTTTCCTCCTTGCTCGGACGTCGACAAAAATTAAACATTTAAAATTTTTCTTAGCACCAAACCCACTTAGGGTTATAAAATTATTATAATATAAAGATTATAATTATTTTATAATTAACCTTAGGCTTTCTCTTAATACTTTAATATTATAATATTATTTCCTTTGGGCCTAGGTATTTTCTTCCTTCACCTTAGGCTTTCTCTTGACAAATTTAATATTATAATAATAAAAATTATAATATTATTTTATTTGGGCCTACGTATTTCCTTCCTTCAGATTATTTAGACAATATTTTGACCAACCATGTGAAGCTTTAAACCAAACCTCTTGGGCTTAAAATATAAATATTTTAACCCTCTTTTTTTCAATTCCCTTACACTGAGATGAACTGACTTTTTACATCAATGACAACATAACTACTCAAAATTTCCAACATTAAGGTTGAAGAGGCAAGGAAAGTTGAAGAAGGTATGGCTGAACAATTAAATGCAAAAGAGTTGGAATGTGAAAGATTACTTTAAAAAAATATGTTGAAAAGCTACATCAAAATATCAAGTTTGAGAAAAGCACAAAAATTCTAAATGATATTATCAAAGCACAAAGATCTCCATTTATAAAAACATGACTTGGTTATGAAGAAGGTCAAAAGGAACAAAAGGAGGAGTCAAGCTCAGAAGAAATAGAAGCATCAAAGAAGGTAATTGAAGAAGAGCCTAAGACCTATGTTGATGTGTTGAGAAGTGGAAGCATCAAAGAGGAAGAAAATAATGCACCATCAAGGAACAAGGACCATCACAGGAAAAGCAAAGAAAGAACCATGAGATCAAGGCAAGATGAATATTTATTCCAAGGTTATTGTTTCACATGTAATCAGTTTGGTCATAAAGTTGTACATTGCAGGGTTCATGGTAAGAATGATTATGGCTTCACCAAGAGGAACTTCAATTCATATCCTCCAAGGCAAGATGAATATTTCTTTCAAGGTTATTGCTACTCATGTAATCGTTTTGGTCACAAAGCTATACATTGTAGGGTTCATGGTAAGAATGATTATGGCTTCACCAAGAGAAATTTCAAGTCATTTGCACCTTCCAAGGACTACAACATCATGTGTTTCAATTGCAATAATTTTGGGCATAAAGCAAAGTGGTGTAGAACAGAATTTTTGAAACTTCCAAGGACAAGCAAGAAAAAGGATGCTCAAAAGGTTCAAAAAGGTATGACTTCAAAAGTATGGAAAAAGAAAATTAAGAAAGAAGAAGAGCACAGTAATTTGGGAGTTTCACTCCCATCCCAAAATTAATCACCTCAAGTAAAGGAGGTGGTGAGGGGGCTATGCTAAGTATCTTAAATTTAGTCCCAAAAGGAACCCTTTGCCATTGATGTCAAAGGGGGAGAGATTTCAGTAAGGAGGAGCAGCTTCTCAGGGGGAGCAGATTTGGAATCTAGTTGCAATCAAAGGAATTTTTTGTAGGGTTGCCATCAATGACAAAGGGGGATATTGTTGGAAATATTGAGCATATTGTTGTCATTGATGTCAAAGGATACATGAGGTAGAAATATTTTGATGTCAAAGGTGCATGGCACTCAAGTCAAAATATTCTTCATAATGCAAAGCAAGGTAAATATGTTAAAGGAAAGGTTCAAGGCAAGCATATCTCAAAAGCAAGGAAAATTATTGCAAGAAAAGGTTTATAATATTTAATTTAAATATTATAAATAAGGTCAAAGAGGTTGATTGGGACAAAGTTTTTTAAAAAATTTGTTTGGGTCCAAGGTTTAAAAGAAAAATGCCAAGACTTAAAAGAGGAGGCAAGGTTTAAATATTAAGGCCAAAGATTTAAAAGAATAATATTATAATATTTTTAATATTATAATATAAATTTTATGTTATAATATTTAAACCCAAATGTGCCAATGTTTTGGAGGTTTCGAAATATAAGCCGACCTTGAAAAATTCGAAGACGTTTTTATAAAGCATATAGATACATTGTCCTTTCACCTTTGAAAGATAATTGCAAGCATTTCGTTAATGATTTATGTGCATGATTTTTTTGCGAACGACAAAGATAAAAAAGACAACAAAATTTCAAGGTGTGCAAGTGCTGGCATTTTCAAATCTGTATGCACGCCGATTAGGTCTCACCCGTATGGGGTAGCCTAGTGGTTGGTTGGCTTACGTGAGCACTGTTGAGAGAAGGATCGTGAGGTCAAAATATTATGATGCCATTTTGTTGCGGGTTGAGTTTCGGATTATTATAGGACATAAGGTTTATATCTGACGCACCCCATTTTTAGTGCTACCTATTGCAGTAGCGTAGTCGGTTAGAGGTGCTTGTGGAAACGCTGAGGCGTGGGAGGTCAAGGTTTTGAATTGCAGTTGCATATGAGGTATTTGAATTTTTAAATTTTTTTTTGGTTTAATTTGAGGTGGTCACGGGAGTGCATAAAGTCTTTGATTTTACAATTTTGACATAATGAGGCATATTTGGTTGACTATAAATGTATTCACCACTCGGGTCAAGTTGGAAAAAGACTTGATTAACTCGAGAAGTATATTGAGAATTGCTAGCTCCAAGATTTTGGTTCTAATAACTTTGATTCCCTTCTTGGTTGCCTTCATTAAAGTTGTATCTTTGATTCTAATATTTTTTGGCCACCCTCGTTAAACCCTTGACCCTCATTAGAAGCTCGTTTATCATGGTTGGGGAATGGGGTGTTATAGATATCTGATTTTTTGTTGCAAGGGTGATACAACTACTTTTGGATATTCTTTTTCCTTTCATGGAATAAAGCAATCCTATCATTGTTAATTTGATCAATGTTGAAATTAGGACCAAATGTTTGCTTAAGGTAAAACATTTATAAATCTATGCAAGTGGAATTATCATGACCATATTTTCCATGCCAAAATAAAAAAATGTTACCCTCATGCCATATTGGATCTTCAAACCTAGCATGGTTATGATAGTTTCTCAACTTAGGAAGTGGTTAGAATTTTCATAATCTTTTCATGTGTCCATTAAGGCATCATATTCTTGGGTTTAGAACCACCCTAAGATTTAGTTAGCATGTGAATAGGAGCTCTAGCTATTTCTATTTCATGGGAGGTATCTTGGACATCTACATTGCAAACCCCATCCCCTATATCATTTTTATTGAGAATTTTAGGTTTTAGGACTTTTTTGCCATCCTTCTTTTCCCAATGTTTAAGGATTTTAACAAAATGAATAACTTTGTCAAGAGAAGACAAACCACAAGGATTATGTTCCTAAATTTTAGCTTGGAAAGAGGGTTTAAGCTTGTTTACAAACATCATAGTAGCAATATATGTAGTTAAATTCATATTTGTGTTATATTTGAGTCTTTCCCACCTTTTGTGGAAATCAATAATAGATTCATTAGGGCCTTGTTTTGTGTTTACAAAAACATCCATTGCTTCCATAATAGTCATATCATCATCAAACTATTGTTTTAAATTTTTAACAAAAGTATCCAAGGAATCAATGGAATGCTTAGGTAAGGAAGCAAACTAGTCAAGATCATTTTCTACCAAATCTCTAGTCATTAATTTCATAGAAGCTTTCTCATTATGAAGTCAATCTCTATAATATGTTGTGAACTTGTCTATAAATATTTAGGATTTATTAGTCCAATCATAAAAGAACTTAAGCACATGCTCAAATAGGTCTATAGCTTCCACATTAAGGGCTAGAGATTGACTTTTATAATTTCATAAAGTTGGACCAGTTAATGCAGGTAAAGCCTTCCTATGGTTAGTTGGGGGAGGAGGAGGAGGAGGAGGAGCATTGGGACTCAATATTGAAGGAGGGATGACAACCTACACTATATGGTTTCTATTTGCACTTAAAATATAAGTAATATTGGTCATCAAGCCTTACATTTGTTTGATTGTTTCTCTCCTAGAAGCCTCCATTTGCTTTTTAGTATCATGCCTATGACTATCTAGCTGGTACGCAAAATATTCCATAAGGGTCATCATATACGTAACTAGCTTTTCATCATGAGGCTCAATTTTTTTTTTAAAATCTAGGGGATTGACATTTGGTCTAAATCATTCATACATATGTTTATCTTTTTATGATCATTACATGTTGGGGTGACTGTAGTCATGCCACGAATGCCTTGTTTTGGGGTGATTGCAGTCATGCCATGAACGTCTCATGAGGGGTGGTTTAGGATTTTTGTGACACTCATATTTGCTCTTGAATGATGAAGTACCTACAACTTTTTGGTACCTTATGAAATATCTATATGGTTCTTCAAAGTCAATATTAGGCTCTTTTTCTTCTTCTAAATCAAAATCCTTATCAGACTAAATTCTTAATCCTAAGTTCATCATAACGACTTAAAAAAGGAGAATGGTTGATATACTTATGAATAATAAGAGTAGAAGGAAGATCCTCTTCTACTTCTATAGTTTCTAATGTTGGAAATATTGAGCATATCGTTGTCATTGATGTCAAAGGATACATGAGGTAGAAATATTTTGATGTCAAAGGTGCATGGCACTCAAGGCAAAATATTCTTCATAATGCAAAGCAAGGCAAATATTTTTAAGGAAAGGTTCAAGGCAAGTATATTTCAAAAGCAAGGAAAATTATTGCAAGAAAAGGTTTATAATATTTAATTTAAATATTATAAAGAAGGTCAAAGAGGTTGATTGGGACAAAGTTTTAAAAAAAAGTGGTTTGGGTCCAAGGTTTAAAAGAAAAAGGCCAAGACTTAAAAGAGGAGGCAAGGTTTAAATATTAAGGCCAAAGATTTAAAAGAATAATATTATAATATTTTTAATATTATAATATATAATATTTAAATCCAAATGTGCCAACATTTTGGAGATTTCGAAATATAAGCCGCCCTTGGGAAATTCAAAGATGTTTTTACAAAGCCTATAAATACATTGCCCTTTCACCTTTGAAAGATAGTGGTAAGCATTTCGTTAATGATTTTCGTGCATGATTTTTTTTGCGAACGACAGAGATAAAAAGAGATAGTAAAATTTCAAGGTGTGCAAGTGCTGGCATTATCAAATCTGTATGCGCACCGATTGGGTCTCACCCATATGGGGTAGGCCTGTGGTTGGTTGGCTTGCGTGAGCGTTGTTGAGAGAAGGGTCACTACGGGTTGAGTTTCAAATTATTGCAGGACATAAGGTTTATATCTGACGCATCCCATTTTTACTGCTACCTATTGCAATAGCGTCGTTGATTAGAGGTACTTGTGGAAGCGCTACGACGTGGGAGGTCAAGGTTTTGAATCGCAATCACATATGAGGTATTTGAATTTTTAAATTTTGTTTTGGTTTAATTTGAGGTGGTCACAAGAGTGCATAAAGTCTTTGATTTTGAATTGAATTAATTGAGCAGGAGTGACAAGGTGTATTAGGTATATGTGAAAAATTTATTTTGTTGAGGGAATTATTTATATATATCAAAGTGGAAATTGTATGGTGTATTGTGTCATTTGGAAATTGTATGTGGTGTAATGTGTGAGGGAGTTATTTGCGATTGTTTAAAAAAAATAATTATAAGGTGTATAAGATTTATTGTATTTGGCATTGTTGATATATTGTACTTGGCACTTTAGAAAGGAGACATAAGGTGTATTGTGGTCTTTTTATTGATTGTATTTTTGCATGATATTTTAAGGGGTTGTAAAGTTCTTGATAAGGATTTACTTTGAGAGTGTTAGAAAAGGAGATTTGCTAACCTGTTTTTGAAGTGGCAAAAGAAAGGAAAATTATTTTGAGATAGGTTTTTGAAGGCTCATCATCATTGTGGCAGATTTAAAGGTATGTTGATTTAATTCCCTTCTCAAGAAAGTTTTGTTTGAAGAAAGTAATCTTTGTTGTCATGAGAGTGGAGGTATAAGGATTGGTTTGATGTGCATTAGTGATTGATTGAAGTTGGAAGTAATCGTGAATTATTGTTTGAAAGAAATTGAAAATATATGTGCTAGGGTTTGAGAACAAAGTTGTGCATTATTGTTGAATGAATTTGAAAATATACTAGCAAGGGTTTGAGAGCAAATTGATGTATTAAATTTGAGTCATATTGAGAGTGAACTTGCAAGGGTTATGGACCAATCTTGTGAAGCAAAACTATGCATTATTTTTTAGTGATATTGGGAATAAATTTGCAAGGGCTATAGACCAGTTTTGTGAAGCAAGTATGTGCATTGGTTTTGATTAATTTTGGAAGTACATAAGAAGGTCAACTATCAAGTGCTAGACTAGAGTATCCTTTTGAATGCAATGAATGTGAGACATGTGAAAGCGATAAACTTAATAAATGTGAGAAGAACATATTGAGTATTTGTAATGCATATCATTCTCTATATGTTCATGAAGAAAAAATAATTATGGGTAGAATATGTCTGAATTACTTTAGTCAAAGAAAGCACTTTTGGAAAAGATATATACAATGGTTTCTATGCAAAAATTAGGAATGTGTGAGCAAGTTTGAGGTAGATTTGAGCAGGTTTTGTTGAGCAAATTTGAGTAGTTCTGTGAGTAGATTTGAGCAAGCCTTGTGTGTAATATTGGACTAGATTTGAGAAAGCCTTGTGTATAGGCTTGGAGCAGATTTGAGCAGGTTTTGGTGAGTAGATTTTAGCAAGCCTTGTGTGTAGGATTGGAGCAAATTTTAGCAGATTTGAGCAAGCCTTGTGTGTAGGCTTGGAGCAGATTTAAGCAGATTTTGGTGAGGCGGATTTGAGCAAGCCTTGTGAGAAGGCTTGGAGTATATTTGAGTAGTTTGGTGAACAGATTTAAGCAAGCCTTGTATGTAGGATTGGAGTAGATTTGAGCAAATGGGAATTGGTGTCTCTTATGGATAGAGGTCCATAAACTAGATAAAAGGGGATTGGTGTCTCCTGTGTATAGACATCCATGAACCAAAAGTAGAGGGAATTTGTGTCTCCTATGGAGTGGTGTCCACAAAACCAAAAGTAGAGGGGATTGGTGTCTCCTGTGGAGTGGTGTCCACAAAACCAGAAATAGAGGGGATTGGTGTCTCCTGTGGAGTGGTGTCCACAAAATTGGAAGCATAGGGGATTGGTGTCTCCTATGGAGTGGTGTCCATAAAAATAAAAGCAGAAGGGATTGGTGTCTCCTATGGAGTAGTGTCCACAAAACCAAAAGCAGAAGGGATTGGTTTCTCTTATGGAGTGGTGTCCAAAAAAACCAGAAGTAGAGGGGATTGGTATCTTTTATGGAGTGGTGTCCACAAAACCAGAAGTAGATGGGATTGGTGTCTCTTGTGGAGTGGTGTCCACAAAACTAGAGCTGAGAGGATTGGTGTCTCCTGTAGAGTGGTGTCCATGAACTTGAGCTTAGGGGATTGGTGTCTCCTTTGGGTTGGTGCCCATAAACATTGTAATAGGGAATTGGTTCCCAAGAGATTTGTTGAGAAAATTTATATGAAATATTTTCTTCGTGGACATAGCCCACATGAGGTGAACCACGTTAAATTTGTGTCTCTTATGTGTGTGATGATATGTGCATTGTTTCATTATTGTAATTGTTAATATCGGATAATACTACTTTGGAAAGAAAAGTAAAAGTTTTATCTTATACTGTTCACCACCCTCTTAGTATAAGCTTGTGTTTTTCATTTAGAACAAACTTCTTCTTAGAACTAGTAGTCATTCCAATGCCCTTAAAAAAATCTAGAGGAGCCATAAGGATAAGTAGAAATCCCAAGAATGATAGTCGAATTTACCAACAGGGAAGGCACTGTAAGTTCGAAGGCTGAGTATTCCCGTCTCTTTTTTGAAATGGACTCACAATAAAAATTATTCGAGTTGTCAGTCTTGGTGAATGCTACTTGGAAATACCACAAAGACTAATGGGGACAATCACATGTCAGATAACATGGCTCCTAGTCGTCTTAGTAATTTAAGGTTGTTGATAATCATAGGGTAGGAAAGAAACAACAATATAAGACTTCGAACCAGAGCCACGTGGACCACCAGATAGCCATCGCCATAAATCTATCCAGCAGGTTCACTTCTCCAAGGTTGATTGGCCAAGATAGGATGTGGTCCCAAAGCATGTCATATATGGAAGAAAGCAATTACCAAAGAATTATTAAGAGTAACTGTCAATATCAATTATCATCTTTTGGAGTGTGTTTCTTCTGTTGTTGATTTTGATGAGAAGTTTTTTTGTTTTTTTATTCTCAATTCTTCAAAAACAATTACTAGTGAGTTTACTCTTAGAGTGTCCTTATTTGTAATCTCGATGTCCTTGTAGGCTTCACATTCCATGACAAAATGTTTGTCGATCTTCACTACTCCTACCGTGTAAAAGACACATTCATTCTAACCATACCTCTTGAAGAATTGTCCATCTCTCAGTTTCACATTTGAGATGGTGCGAACTAGATCTTAGTTGGGCTATAAGTATTTTTTCCTTCCATTTGATATTTGCATCTATGTACTTCTTTTGGCTATGTTCACAGTTTGGGTTGAACTCGTTGATGTATAATTATTTTTTCCTTTTTCAATTTTTATTCCACATGATAAATCTAAAATTTCCCTCACATATTGATTAATTTCTTTGTTGGAGCTAGGAACCTCATGAAATTTAATGTTCCATTTATCCATCCATTTATTTTTTTGTTTCATCCATGTATTTTCTTCTATTATTTTTTTATTAGGTTGAAATGTTGGGGGCATATCGAGGCCATCCTTCTCGTGAATTGAACTTGGGTCTATGTTATGAAATCCCAATACCTTTTGCCATTGTGTTGTCTTTGTCCGGACTATTTAGTTTTTTTTAGTACCTATTTTTATAGCCTTCTATCATTCATATTTTGTATTTTATTTAGGCACCCCAATAGCCTTATCATAGATTCTACTTCTAGTGGAAAATTCCTTGATTTAATAAGTAAAATATCATGTGGGATTGATGCTTTCATTTTGAAATTAATTGTAATTAGTTGCTTTTGAATTATTTATATTTTTCTCCATTTAAAATTTTATGTATTACTATCCCACACCTCACACCCATATAACACCATTGGAATAACTAATAACCCAAAAAGGACCCTAATGGTTTTTCAATCCCATAGCTCTATTTTTTTGTCCCTATTTAACAATGAGTAGAGTGTCCTCCATATTTCTTGTATTCATTTCGTCTTACATATTTTCCAATTGAGTTTGCTTTAAAAATCTAAGCTAAGATATTTGTATTATATTACTACCTCTAAAGGGTTTCCTTCAAATAGAATATATACCTATTTTCGCTCTCTTGAAGTAGAGAAGACTATAATTTTAGTCTTGCTAGTGTTTACCTCCATCCCAACTTTTTTACAAAAATCATCTGAAGCTTTTAGATGTTATTTTAAACTTTCAAGTGTCTTTTCAATCAAGACAATATCATCGACATAGAGAAGAAGTTTCACTACATAATTAGCCAATTGTATTCCCTCTCCTCCCATCCTTTCTACCCATTTATCCAATTTATCAATGTAAAGTCCAAATAAAGTAGGTGACAATGGACAACCCTATTTCACCCCAATATCAATAAAAACTCTCTAATAGTCCTATTTCACCCTAATATCTATCAAAAACTCTCTAATAGTCCTTTTAATGTTCTAATTTTTCCACCACTTGGTCATAAAGTCTATGTAAAATTATTTTGTAGTTGGTTGGTACACCAATTTATTCTATTATTTTTCATAATTTACCTCTAGATGTGTCAAAAGCCTTTTAAAATACCATAAAACAATAGTAAACTTCTTATTTTTCATCCCATATCCTCTCTATTAGGTGCCTTAAAGTAATGCACTGATCTATTATTGGGTACTTTGATCTAAACCCTGCTTACCCTATTGGCCTCTTTCCTTTTTTTTTCAATTGATTGTATGGGATTGAAATGGGTCCGACCTGCATTACATCATCACCACATAGTGGTATTACAACAAAGCTTGGATTATATCCATGTATTGCTTGGCAAGATTCGAACCTCAATCTCCTCCTTAAATTTTGAGGACTAATTGATGGAGCTAATGCCATTTGATTAGTATCCTCTTTCCTTTATTTCCTATCCACTAATCAATTTTGATTTATACTATGATGTAAAAAGAGGATTAATCATGATGGTGAGATGATTTGAAGGATCGTTGGTGTTTTTGTTTTTATGTAATTGTATGGCTAGGTTGGTTATCCATTCAAAAGGAAAGCTTCCTTTAATGGTGTGATTTAAAATATTTTGGATGTGTGGTGTTAAAATGTCAACCCCACACTTGAGATGTTAAGCTTGCAAACCATCTATATCCAGAGTTCTACCTATTGTTATTTTTTTAATGCCCTCCTTCACATCTTTTAGAGAAAAAAGTTCCTCAATTGTGTCAATTATAGGAGTGGAATCTAATACAATTATTCGAATTAATAAAAAATAATCCAAGATGCTAAAATTAAGACAACAAAGCATTCAATTAATAGTAAACGTCATAGGCTATCTTAATTCAAACATAAATAAAATTGAAGCATTCAAAAATAACTACACTAAAATTATCCACAAAATACCAATAAGCTAAGGTTAAACCTAATGCAATAAACATGATTACTTGAAACCTAGGGCATGAAGGACCACACTATTCAACAAATAAAAAAAGAAGGCTTACTCCTACCTTATCCTAGTTGCAACATAACCACATTAAATATGGAGAGATCACACATAGGTTTTTTATAGAGGATTTGACTTGCCTTTGAAACCAGTCATCGAATGATAATCAATGATATTTAGCTAAGAATATTGGTAGAATGTATTGTCCTCCTCCAAGAAAGGCAATGAACCAACAATCGATGGCTTTGGTTGTACGTACAAGGATAAGAGAGAGAAAGAGAACAAAATAGGGTGTGTGATGCAAAAGCAATAAAGTCAAATAACATGAAAGTAGTATTAGCAAGTGTATTTATAGTTTCTTTGAGATATAAATGAATGATTGTGTGATGAGAAAATGAGAGGAAGAAAGGGTTATTTATAGTAAATGGAGTGAAATAACTTTTCCTTTAGAGCCAACAACTGATTTTCATCCTTTTCAAGGTCATAAAATCATAACCATCAGTCTAGATGATGCATAGTTCAAACCCTAGGTATAAGAACATGCTAGAATCATGATTGTGTATAAAAAAACCCTAAAAATAAATACACGACCATGATTTTCACTTGATGTAACAATCGTAGCACCATTAATTTTTAAGAAGAGTGCTTTGGGGGAAAATTTAGAAGGAAAAAACAATAAGATATGTGGCAAAAAGGTGGGACTTGGGTGAAGAAATAGAACCAAAACCAGTGACCAATGTGGCTTGTTGTCATCCTACCCATGAACTAACAAGGCTAGTCCACCCCTATCTCATAATAGGAGGACAAGGCTCTCCACAACCTACAAAGTTAATTGTTAGTGCTCTTTTTACAAATACAATTATAGACTCACATCTCTTAAAGATTGATTGCATTTTATAGTATATTCTGAGCAATCAAATATTTTGTTATTTTGCTTATATTTTTATGTTCTATTTTGTTATACTCTATTGTTTTGTATTGCACTCTTATGTGATCTTCCTTAACTTCAAATTATAAATTTTAAATTTGTGGTACTAGAGCAATCTCCTTTTTGAGTGAATTCCCATAAACATGAGATCAAGATATCAAATTTTTAGGTATTAAATATGAGATCCCTCTAGGTGCCTTCCTTCTTGTTCCAAACCACCTTAGATGGGAACTAGAACAAATGACACCAAGATAGTCAATCCTTTCAAGGAGATGTTAAATGAAGCCCTCGTGAAATAAAGGAATTAGGTGATGGATCACTTTGCTCAAATTATTTGATGGATCCTTACTACAAATTCTACAACCTCCTCCATGTGGACTCTCACTACCCTAGCTCCATGTAATGCTCCCACACCTCTTAAGGTATAGGTGGTTTTTTAATGAAAAAGGACACTAATTGGATTACTTTAAAAAATAAATATAGTACACTAATTCACAAAAAAAGTGGGTGGATAGAAAATCACACCCCAAAGTCTATGCTAGGCAAAGCCATTAAACTAAAATTATCAAATAAAATTAGACATAGTGGATCAACCATGAGCTATTTATGCTATGGAGCAAGAAGGAGGTGGCAGACCATGGTCCAAGTGGCCTCCCTCTTCAAAATATGTATCTTGAGCATTTGGTTGAGGATCCTAACCTAAGTTGGCACCTTCACTAGTTAGTTTAGCTACTTGGTCATCTTTTGCATCCCTCCTCGAGGATATGGTGAGGTCAAGATAGGGAAACTTGATATTTTTGTTCGATCCCTAGGCTCCCCAGTCATAGGGTTGGGAGGGACGAGGTGGTGAGTGATTTTGGTCCCCAAAACTATGTTGAGGACTCTAACGAGGAGCTTCAAAAGCTTGACTATAGTGATGCTTTCACCCTTGGAGGTGGCTCATTTATAGACTCTTATGGACCACTAGGTGTGGGTGAATTTTGAAATTTCTATATATAAAGAAAAAGTTAATGTTGATGGCCTAAAAAATTGGTTGATTAGTTATCTTCATACTTCTTTGTAAATGAATTAACTAATACTAATAATAGCACTTTTGCACTCTTGAAAGCTTAATCACCTATTCAAAATTGGTGGGAAGAACATTGTAAGAGGGTCAACGAAAATAATGTAGATGAAGTAGTGCTCATATGAGATAATTTCATGGAGGTCATCAAGGAATAATATTATCTTATGAGATCCTATGAAGACCAATACATGTGATGGAAACAATTACGTCAAGGTAAAGAACAATTTGTTAAAGATTATACTTATGCTTTCCATTATATGGTAGTAAAACAAGGTATTCAAGATATCGAAAGGTAGTGATTCCTTAAGTATTTTAATGAGCTACAATGACACATCCAAGAGGATATGGACCTCTTCAAATTTAAGGTATTTGGATATGCATGCAAATTTGCTATCAAATTATAGTAGAAAAAAAAAAGAGCAAATAATATTAACCATAACACTAATTACCAACCAAAGAGAGGCAAGAGTGATACTGAAAAGAATCAAACAAAGAGGGTCAACTCCAAAATCTAAATTAGAAGCAAAAAAACTCCAAAGAAAAGAATCCCCCAAAGGTCAAGACTAGCAAATTGTGTGAATATCACAAGATCAGTTGACATTCGAGTAAGGAATTAATATTTGAGTTAGGATTGTTAAACAATTCAATCATTATTTATTAAGTTGCAACCCTCTACATACACTACGTTGTCACCCCCACTGTTGCAGTCCAAACATAGCAGCGTCGGTTATGTTTTTCCAAGAGATTAACATTTAGTATATATATTCACAATAGTTGATTTGAATAGAATCATCTTATATCTTTTTATTCTTCATATGCGTTTGTGCAAGGGTGTGCCCACCTTAAGTGGCCATTGATTTATTATTATCCTTTTGCTATTAATTTCCATCTTCGGTTTATTGAATGCGTTATTCTGTGCCAATTTATCAGTGTGTAAATCTGAATTGTGCCGAAGGATAGTTTGATCCTTCCAAGTGGTATCGATCTAGCCGATCCCGGAGCGCTTGCGTATTTGGAGCAAACAAATCTTACTGCCGCCGTTTGTCTCTCTGTCCTTTCGTTTTGTTTCCTCTTCGTATCTGTTCGCCTTCGTCTTCGTTCGTTCGTTTTCGCACACAGCCGATTAACACAGCAGTGGCCCGAATTATTCCGATATCTTTCGTAGCCAAATCCAAAACCAGGTCGCCTGGCCGTTACCACAACATCCTCCAGGAGCTTAGATCCGCCGGTGCAGTCCAAATCCGAACGCACGCAGAGTTCCAGGTTCTAGTGGCCAACGGGGTGAACGCACAATCAAAACAGCAAAAGCTTTGAATTTATACATTAACTCTTCCAACAAAGACAAATTCCAGGTTCTAGTGGCCAACGGGGTGAATGCACAATGTGTTGGTCGCACATCTCAAGTTTCCATAAAGATGGGAACTTATACCTGGTTAGGATCCCTTTTTTTCATGAATTTAGGGAACTCTGATGTCATTTTGGGAGTTGAATGGTTGGAAACATTAGACACAGTTAGCTTCAACTTCAAAAAATTATTTGTGGAATGGAAGGAAAATGGACAAGTCATTCGCTTACAAGGCATTACTACTCCTCCATCACAAATGGTGAGCTCTCATAGTATGGAGAAGATGTTAAAAAAGGGTGGATATGGGTTTATAGCTCAAATTAATTTTTTGGAAAAACAATCTTCAGCAACTTCGGATATTATTGCACCCGAGTTACAAGATATCATAACACATTACGAAGAGGTTTTCCAAGAACCTCAAGGATTACCACCTAAACGATCTCATGATCATGCCATCCATTTGATGCCAGGGAGTGTCCCACCTAACAGTCATCCTTATCGCTACCCTCAACCACAAAAGACAGAAATCGAACAGATCGTTTAGGATTTGTTGGATCATGGAGTCATTCGTCATAGCACTAGTCCTTATTCCTCACCTGTAGTCTTGGCTAGATGAAAAGATAACTCTTGGCGTATGTGTCCTGACTTTCGTTCTCTCAATAAACTCACTATCAAGGACAAATTTCCTATCCCTGTCATAGATGACCTATTAGATGAGTTGCATGGTGCAAAATTTTTTACAAAATTAGACCTTCGCTCTGGCTTTCACCAAATCGTGTTAGAGAAGAAGATATTCCCAAAACAGCCTTTCGTACTCATGAAGGTCATTACGAATTTTTGGTCATGCCTTTTGGTCTCACTAATGCACCATCCACATTCCAAAGCCTCATGAACCAAGTGTTTCGTCCACTCCTCCGTAATTTTGTGTTAGTTTTTTTTTATGATATTCTCATATACAGAAAAAACATGGACGGACCATTTACATCATGTGGATCAAGCCCTTCACATTTTACACAAAGAAAAATTATTTGTTAAACGTTCCAAATGTTCATTTGGTGTTCAAGAAGTCGAGTATCTTGGTCATATAGTTTCACACGAAGGCGTCAAAGTGGATCCCAATAAGATTAAGGCAATTCAAGAGTGGCCTTTACCTAAAACCATCAAGAAACTAAGTGGTTTTTTGGGTCTCACAGGCTACTATCGCAAGTTTGTACAGAATTATGGTAAGATTGCAGCACCTCTCATGGCACTCACAAAAAGGATGCTTTTCGTTGGTCGGAAGAGGCTACTCTAGCTTTTGAAGCTCTTAAGGAGGCCATGTGTACAACTCCAGTATTAGCAACCCCCAATTTTCACAAACCATTTATTATCGAATGTGATGCATCAGGAACAGGAATTGGGGCTATATTAATGCAAGAAGGTCATCCTTTGGCATTTGAAAGTAAACAGCTCTCCGAATTTTTTTTGGGAAGATCGACATATGAAAAAGAAATGTTGGCTATTCTTCATGCAGTAGAAAAATGGAGACACTACCTAATCAGCAGTCGCTTCATTATCAAAACATATCATAGTAGTCTCAAACATTTTCTTGAGCAGAGGTTTTCCTATCCGAAACAAAATAAGTGGTTAACCAAACTATTGGGGTATGATTTTGTTATCGAATACAAGAAGGGGAAGGAAAATATAGTTGCCGATGTGTTGTCCAGGAAATATGAAGATGAAGTAGTCATTAACGCTATTTCGAGTCCTTGCTCCCAATGGGTGAATCAATTACAAGATGAATGGTTGTCCAATAGCGAAACTGCTCAGATAATTCAAGAATTATCTATAGGGTCCTCTAAATACCCTTTGTTCTCTTATGAAGATGAAATCCTCCGGAAGAAAAACCGCATTTATGTTCCACACAATTCAAAACTCAAATCAAAGATCCTAGAAGAATCACACGCCTCTCCATCAACAGGACATTCAGAATTTTTGAAGACATATTTAAGGGCCAAACAATCATTTTGTTGGAAAGGATTAAAAGCAGAAGTCAAACAATGGGTAGCAGAATGTGAAGTTTGCCAGCGCAATAAAGGAGAAACAGTCAAATCATCCAAAGTAGCCAAAGTGGATGATTGGTTCCAACAAAGGCAGTCTACACTCACCATCCTCAAAGAGAATTTAGTCCAAGCACAGAATCGTATGAAACAACAACAAGACTTACACCGATCAGAGAGAACTTTTAATATTGGTGATTGGGTGTTCCTAAAGTTGCAACCTTACAAACAAGCCTCGTTGAAGATAAATTCCAACCAGAAATTGGCCCCACAATTCTATGGTCCCTACCAAATTATGCATCGCATTGGAGAAGTAGCCTATCAATTAGAGCTACCTACATCTTCACGAATACACCCGGTATTTCATGTTTCATGTCTCAAAAAAAGTAATTGGTCAGAAAGTACAAAGTCAATCAGAATTACCAGTGCTCGATGAGGAAGGACGCATACATCTCCAACCAGAAGATATACTACAACATAGAGTCCAAAAACTGAGATCACGTCAGATTCACGAATTTCTCATTAAATGGCAAGATTTATCAGAGGAAGATGCAACATGGGAACCTGAAAGTATCTTCTAGACATTTCCATCTTTGAGGACAAAGTTTTTCGAGGAGGGGAGTCATGTTGCAGTCCAAACATAGCAGCTTCGGCTATGTTTTTCCAAGAGATTAACATTTAGTATATATATTCACAATAGTTGATTTGAATAGAATCATCTTATATCTTTTTATTCTTCATTTGCGTTTGCGCAAGGGTGTGCCCACCTTAAGTGGCCATTGATTTATTATTATCCTTTTGCTATTAATTTCCATCTTCGGTTTATTGAATGCGTTATTCTGTGCCAATTTATCAGTGTGTAAATCTGAATTGTGCCGAAGGATAGTTTGATCCTTCCACCCACATCCACAAGCCGAGTATAGAGAGAAGTGAATCACGGAAGCTAAACCAAATGTAACTATTGCCACCACACATATTTTACCAAAGGGGTCACAAGAATAATCAAAAGAGGATGAGTTTATATTTCATTTATAAATTTGGATCAAGGACAAGCCATTACATTTCATTATTGATGATGGGAGTTAAAAGAACCTAAGCTCTCCTTAGATTGTAAAGGACCTGAATATGTTTGTTACACCTCACCCACAACCATATAATGTTGAATAGTTACAATAGGTGAGAGGCATTCATCTCACTCAATAATATCTCCTCTCATATACCATCAAACACTTCAAATATGAAATTTTATGTTATATATTTTGTTTGTAATGTGATTTTGGGCCAACCATTCATGTGGAAAAGATATGGTGTGTATGAGTCTAGGCCTTGAAGTATCATCATCGACATTGGAGGTCAATACTTCAGGATAACAAAGGTGTCTCCCCTACCTCTATTTCCTTAATTAGTTCTAAAAAATGTAGGAATATGATAGCCAAAATAAGTACATTCATTCTATTTATGATCAAGTCATAAAGTAGGAGGATTGTTGCTACATCAATCATATGATATGCTTGACAAAAGTAGATGGATCACATTGTAGTATAATATAATGACCTGTTTAAGTCATCAACTAAGGTACCATTTCAATGGAAATAAAACATTCTACTTATTTGGATTCTAGTTCTCCTTTGCCTAATTAAATTACGTATTGTGGATCTATCCTTGAAAATGATGAATTAAGAGGTAGATCCAAGAATTTATTTAGGAAGGGGTACATCAAACCAAGTACTTCACCATGTGGTAGTACAATTATAATGGCTTTGAAGAAATATGGAATATGGAGACTTTGTATTGACTACAAAACTTTAAAGAAAATCATTGTGAAGAACTACTATCGACTCCCTCGGGTAGATGACTTGTTGGACTAGCTTTATATTGCAAGGTTCTTCACCAAAATTGATCTCAAATCCAAACATCATCAAATTTACATAAATCCCACTAACATTTGGAAGACTATATTCAAGTTCAAAAAGGGTTTATTTGAATGTTTGGTTATACCTTTTGGCTCGACCAATGCACCTACCATATTCACGAGGATAATGGATGACATCCTACTTTCCAATACCAACTCATTTGTGGTAGTCTACTTAGATAACATTCTCATGTATAGTAAGACATAGGAGGAGCATTTACAACATATGTGACAAGTACTTTAGGCTCTTCAAAATACACTAGTTATATGCTAATTTAGAGTTGTGCCCATTTGGCATGACAAAGATTCAATACCTTTGATATATTGTTAATATAAAAGAGTCCATGTTGATTTTGAGAAGAACCAGGTAATTAGAGATTGGCTACCCCAAATATTTTGATAGAGTCTCACAAATTTTTTGGCCTAACCAGTTTTAATTGAATATTTGTAATGGGATTCTCATATATTTCTTGACCACTATACCAAATGACCAAAGGAGGTGCTAGAATCCAAGTTCCATTGGGGAGATAGACAACAAAGAGCATTGATAAGTTGAAGGACCAATTATGTTTATCTCCTACACTTTTTCTACCTTATCTGTATCATCATTTTTAGGTGATGACTAATGTATCAAAGTATGCATTAGGAGCTATCCTCACACAACATAGGCATTTAGTTGCATTTTATAGAAAACATTGAATGATTCAATTTGAAAACACCCCATATATGATAGAGCTTTGTGCCATTGTGCATGCATGTAAATAGCGGAAGTACTATATCTAGGGTAAGAAAACCATCATCCATGGAGTTCATTTAGACATGAAATAAATAAAAGAAATCAAAAGTGGGCTACATATCTAAAATATTTTTATTTGATCATAAAGTACAAGAAAGGAAGTGCCAATTTAGCAGCAAATTGTTTGAGTTGACCTCTAATTATAGCACTCTCGACCATTCTTGATTCTTGTAGAATATGATTTTATAGATAAATACCAAGCTCTTCATGTGGGTAAGCATGTTCTTGAATTTTATTTGTAATATAATATCCCTTGTCACATGGGATATATTTGTGCTAGCTAGTGAATGCTTAAATATGATTTGGGAAGCATGCTTGAGCAAAGTAGAAAATCACTTTAGGGTGGAAAAAGAATTGTCAGTTCTTCAATAGTATTTCTATTGGCCCAAAAAAAGGAATAACATTAAGAGGTACATCAAGGCATGCACCCACTATGCTATTTCCAAACAAATCAACAAGAAGCAAGGATTGTATACACCATTGCTAGTGCCATCCAAGCCTTGCGAATATGTCTCTAGGGACTTCCTCTCAAGTTTTCCCATATCTAAGCATGGTAATAATTGTGTTTTTGTAGTAGTCGATCGTTTTTCAAAAATTGCTATTATGATTCCTTATAAGAAATTCATTTCATTTAATGCAACTACTAAGCTTATTTTAGTCATGTGTGGCTAAAATTTGGCTTGCTAAAGTCTCTTATTTTTTACAAAAATAGTAGATTTCAAAGCATTTTTTTTGTCCACCCTATGAAGCATGATGGACATCAAGTTGACCATGCCCACAACCTTTGATCCTCTAATTGTTGGCTAAACAAAATTTTGAATTGATTGATTGTAAATCTTCTTTGAATGTATAATTTCAAGCATCCACCCTACATTCCATATGCATACAATCAAATCCTACATATCTCTACCAAACACAACCCATTTCATGTTTGTTTTAGGTTCAAACCCTTAGCACCTGTTGATGCAACTCTTCTTGTGCAACCCATGGAGTACTCAACTCATGGACAAAAAGAAGTGAAAAAGCAACATGGATTGTGGAACAGATTTAACATATCCAACAATAGATTCATAACCTCTTAGAGAAGACAAATTATAAATACAAACAATGCCATAACCAACATTGAATCTCACATCAATTCAATGTTGGAGATTAGGTATGGTTATGTATTTGAAAAATAAAAACATATAGGACCCCATAGGAAGATCAAACCTCTTTGTTATGGACCGTAGAACATCACCAAGAAGGTCGAAGAGAATGTTTTTGAATTGAATCTTCTCTCTTGTCTATGTTTGCATTTAATCTTCAACATTAAATTTCTCAAGCCCTATCATCAACTTATATTGGATACTTTATTAGTAATAGAATAGTTGGATATTGAAAAACTTGATATAGACAATTTAATACACCACTGGAGGAGGATCAAATTGTTATTAAATGAACTAAGACTGATAGAAGGCAATCCATTCATGCATAGAGCAATTAAGGTAAAACAACTTGGTCACCAAGGGAAATGACTCACAAAAGATAAGATAAAGTTGATGCAATGGGGACCATTGTTTTTCAAGGGGGGCAAATGATCCAAGTATGTGAATTTGTTAGGGCATAACTTTATGTGACAAAAATGCTCAAAAATCTATTTTTTGTTCCTAACCACGTTGTTAGGGGTATAACTTTATGCTCGAGACTGTATTTTGATTTTTTCAAGAAGCGTTAGAAAACTTAAAGGGAGAAAAACATTTTCAATAGATAGTGTTACCAACAACTACATGGAAAAATGCTCTAAAGGTCCTAAAAAAATACAAACAAAATATTTTCTAAAATTAATAATTTTTATTTTTATATTTTCATAAGAAAAATGCATTTATAGCCATGTTGATACATCAATAGAAAACAAAATACAGATGGACAAGTCATATATATGTAATTTTCATTTACCATGCACTTTTAACTCATGGAATGTGAACCGCCACATTCCTATATCAGCTAAATCATGGAAGGTAACCATCATATTTTCATATGGGTGACCTTCCATATTCAATTGGTGGATTTCTAGCACACCAAAAATATTTTATAAAAAAAGATGCACCTCTAACTATAAAAACCATAAGTAAAAGATACACTATTACAGCCTCACATCTCTTCTTATAAATAGTTTGCATTGTATTCTATTTTACAAGCAATAAAATCATTATGTTATTTTGCTTATATTTTTGTGTTTTAATTTGTTATACTCAGTTTTCTAAATTTCACCCTTTCTTGATCTTCCTTAACTCAATATTACGAGTTTTAGATCAAGGAGACAAAGACCCAAGTGCCCAAGGGCATTTTAAATATTCAAAGAAGTTGAAGGTGATTTGTGGATACTATAAGAAGGAAGGACATCTAACAAAGAATTGTCTATCAAATTTGTAAAGGATTGAAGCTAAATTTCTTAAGATGGGTGGTTGTCTTCTTGATAATGAGAGGGATTTAGGCAATATCCCTCAACTATAAATATCCAATTGAGCATTTATTATGGGGGGAAAATGTTATTGTCACTAATATCTTCTCTTCTTGATCCCTTGATTCAGATTATAAGGGGGTGTTAAAAGTTGTAATCCAACTTAATGGTCAAAGCCAACATTGTATGATGCATTTTTGTATAAGCCTATAGGCAATCATTATACAATGTATTTAATTATTATTTATATATGCCTTATGAGCCATAATTAAATTTGTCGCATTCAAACCTTTAATTTATAACTAGTAATTAACCTAGATCCTACTTGTTTTTTTTTCGTGGGATATATGAAATTGAAATGAGCCCCCTTTATATTATATGATGACCACATAGTTTTTGTCAATTGGTTATATGGGATTGAAATAAGCCTCACTCGTATTACATCATCACCACATAGTGGTATTACAACAAAGCTTGGATATTATCCATGTATCACTTTGCAAGATTTGAACCTTGATCTCCTCCTTAAATATTGAGGAATCTAATGATTGAGATAACACCACTTGATATGATGACCACATAGTTGTATTACAACAACTTGGTAATTATGCATGTATTATTTAGCAATATTTGAACCTTGATCTCCTCCTTGAAAGTTGAGGAATCTATCCGCTTAAACTAATGTCATTTTGATCTAAAGCCTACTTGTTATGTGAACTTAGATTAACATAATTATGTATCTAAGGTTTTGGTGTTGGTATAAATACCCCCCATCGATCCCAACCAATGTATCATATTGTTGTTATTATTTTCTATGAATAAAACAATGATTATTTCGTGCTCAAGAGCACTCTTCATTTATGTGTCTAGCATCTTCTTTTTTATCCTTTTTTTTAATATATAAGATTTGAGTGAATGGATTACTTCTGTTTGTTACTAAAAATTGGTGTGAAAATTAATACTAGCAAGAAATCTAATAAAATATTTTTGGGTTATATGCAAATTAGCATAATAAACAAACCCTTTTAATAAATTTGATAAGAATATAAACAAATTTTGTGAGCTCCTATAAAAATCAAGTCCTTAGTCCCCCTAGATGTGCCAAAAACTATTGAACTTGCATAAGGGCATGCGTCCACAAGGTTGAATTTCACCAATTGGAAGGAAAGGACATATTATCTTTAGCTTCCAAATTTAGACTGAGTATTCACTAATTTTCTTAAACTAATTTAATATAAATGCATAAAAGTAAATTGGGAAAGAAAATGGATGCAAGAAATGTAAAGTAAATGCAATAAAAATAAAAAAGGTTGTAACCATAAGAGGATTAGTGTTGATCAATCAACATATCTGGAACCTATAAGAAAATTTGTAATAATAGAAGAAAGGACTAACAAAATGAAGAGGTCAATACCACAACTATCATGTATTCCTAAATTGAAAGGGCAATGCCATAATAAATGAGCAAATGCCATGCATAATCTTTATATTATTAGAAAAATGAGCTTATAAGTGCAAATAGAGTATCACACAATATAGCTCTAACTTTCTCAAGTGGCCAAAAGAGCACCTAGCTCTTATTTATAACAAATTATTCACCTAAGATTTATCTGAGATAATTTTTTTTTACTCCTAATAAATTTCTTGGTTCATTGGTATCTTTAGCAAAATGATGCATCACTAAACCTTATGTGCCTCTAAATTCTCTCTAAACATATTTAGAGACATTCTAACTCCTTAACAATGTCATATGAAGCCAAATGTTGCTTTCAAAGTTGTTTCCATGATACCATGCCAACCTTGTCTATTCTAAACTATAAATTATCTTTCACAATTTAAGAGTGATTAACAAATTTACCTATATTTCATTTCACAAATTTTATAGCTAATTGTACTATTAGTACTATAAAAGGGCAAATTGTGTTTTGAGAACAAATCACTTTTTTGATACTTAGCCAAATTTACAAGCAATTTTTCTAAGGAATAATAACAATTTTAAGAGGTCCAAGGTTCAAACCTTGGTGTGGGCGAGTGCATGAGGGGGTGGGTGTGTGGTGGCTGTGTTAAATTCCCTATTGATAAGCATAGCTCTCGAATTTACGAGGGGTCATGGTTGGGAGGAGCCTGCTCAGCCTTGTGTGTTGGTCGTAGGGGTTTCTCACACTAACCAAATAAAAAAAAAAATTATAAGTTTTTCTTTGGAAGGATGAAATCGAATTTACAAGCATTTTCTTTTCAAAGATGAATCATATTTATAAAAAAAATCACATTAGAGAGATTTATTTTATTTTATTTGCAGATTACATTATTGCTTTTGAAGATATAAAATTATTTCTTTATTCTTTTCTAAGGTAGATTCTTTACTAAATTAAAAAACAATAACCATAAAATAAAATAATAATATAACATCTATGAAAATCAAAATGCAATAAATCTTAAGAATTTTAGGATTTGAATTTCCACCCAATTTAATTTGATTCTATTGCGTTGATTTTTTTTTTTAAAGCGAAAAACCCTTGCGGGGCCGCCTTGGTCTGAGAGACCACGAACAGGGGTTCTACACCGTCAAAGTCACCTGGAAGTCGTACCCAGCCCTGCCCACACCAACATTGTCAATTGGATTTTGGGTACCCAATTCAACTTTTTGATATAGGGTAGAGATTCGAACCTGGAACTCCCTTGGAGGATTGCCCTCTCATCTCCAACTCACCTACAACACCTAGGTTATTGTGTTAAACTTTTATATCGTTTAATTTTTTTTTTTTTTTTTTTTTTTTGGTATATAGAAGCAATGGTTACAATCACGATTTTTAGTAACTACCAGCACAGCTGGTAGGGTTCAAACTATCTACGAAGGCTCCCAGGACTTCCACCGTCTCGGTACATGGTAAACTTTTATATCGTTTAATTTTTATTAAAAAATATTTTTATAAAATTTTAATAAGTTTTCACTTTTTTTGTTTTATTGTTAAAATTTTATTTTATTTATTTAATTTTTTTAAATAGAAAGTAAAATTGAGCATATTTTTAATTTTAATTTTTAAAATTAGTTGAATATAATTTTAAATTAAAAATGTAAATATTTATATTATTTTTTAATTTTATGATATATTTTATTTTTAAAACATGTTGACAAAACTTTGAAACTCTAAATAAAAGGTTTAAGATTCAAATTAAAAAGAAATAGGTCATATACACATCTTCATAAATTCTTATTAAAATCATAGCAATTTTATTGTTTAAGTAATGTGAAGTACAATAGGGGAGTGAGGTTTTCTTGGGCCAAATTGAGTTCCAACTGAAGTGAGGTTTCCTTGGTTTAAATTGAGGAAGTATCTCAAGTAGGTGAGAGAACCATTACACAAGATTAATCATGTTTAAAGTAGAAGATGAAGTAAAAGATGAAGGTTAAGCATACATTGATTGAAGATGGTTGAACCCACACTCCGTGGAAGCATAGTCGCAAGGATGTAGAAGATAAACGATGAAGCCCAAGCATACATTGAGGATTGAAGATGGTTGAGCCCACATTCTTTGGGAGCATAGCAACGGGACTTGTGATTGGAACTAGGAGAGCAAGTGGATAGTTAAAACTGGAACTAGGAGAGCAAGTGAATTTACTATGCTATGGACATAAAATGTTACAAATAAAAAAAAACTCCAACAATACATGATTAAAGTGTCCACATAAACATTTTATAATAATTTTGTAATCAAACCATTCAAAACAAAACCTAGTATTCAATATTTTCCAACTCAAGGAAAAATAATTATAAAATAAATAAAACATTTAAGGCTGTTATACTATTCTCCCTCCCATTTCTCTTAATCTCAACCCTTGCTTGGCTTGCTGGCCCCTTCTAGACCCTTCTGCCGTCATATAAATTATACTTGCATATTATATAACGTTAAAATTAAAATTTTCGAAAATAGCGCTATATAAAACATTTTCGTCAGGTACTTTCCTCCAACGTTTCCTCCTCTATTTACTATCCCCACTTTTTCAAACAAAAATTTAGACTTGTGTGGTTTTGATCCGGAGACCTACAACTAGGGTTTCAGTTCAATACGCAGGGTTTTAGAAAAGTTCTTCAAAGCTATTCCGGACATCGCCATCACCTTGCAGAGTATCTCCAGAGCATTCGAACTAGAGGTTTCGCAAGACTTTCCGCAGTCCGTGCAAGGCTAGGGTTTGTGTTAGGGTTTTAGTTCAATATCTTTTAAAATTTCCCTTGGCTGAGCTGCTGACCGCCGTTTCCTCTCAAAGTTCTCTGATAACTTCCCAACAATGGCAACCGCCGCTGACCCCGCGCAGCCGCGCATGGCGTTCGCGAAGACCGACAAGTACGTGGACAACAAGCGCAAGCACGACGTCCGCTACGCCAACATGATCGCCGCCAAGGCGGTGGCGGACGCGGTTCGAACCTCGCTTGGCCCCAAGGGCATGGACAAGATGCTCTGCACCGCCGCGGGGGACGTCATCATCACCAACGACGGCGCTACCATCCTCAACAAAATGGAGGTAACTCAACCCGCATCTAAAATGTTCGTAGAGCTTTCCAAATCCCAGGATATCGTCGCCGGTGACGGCACCACCACCGTGGTCGTCATCGCCGGCGCGATCCTAAAACAATGCATGAATTTGCTCAGCAAGGGTGTACACCCCACAATTATTTCCGAGGCCCTGCACCGTGCCTCAGAAAAGGCTGTCGAGGTTTTGACAGCCATGGCCATCCCCGTCGAACTTTCCGACAGGGAATCCCTTGTAAAATCCGCCTCCACTTCTTTAAACAGCAAAGTAGTCAGCCAGTATTCAACCCTTTTGGCCCCCCTTGCCGTAGACGCTGTCTTAAATGTTGTCGATCCTGCTAAACCGGATATTGTGGATTTGAGGGACATTAGGGTTATAAGGAAATTGGGTGGTACTGTGGATGATACTGAAATGGTCAAGGGTTTGGTTTTTGATAAAAAGGCGAGCCACACCGCCGGGGGTGTAACTAGGGTTGAGAACGCTAAGATTGCCGTGATCCAGTTCCAGATTTCCCCGCCCAAGACTGACATTGAGCAGAACATTGTGGTGTCTGACTATAGTCAAATGGATAGGATCCTGAAGGAGGAGAGGAACTATATTTTGGGGATGATTAAGAAGATTAGGGCTACCGGGTGCAATGTGCTGTTGATTCAGAAGAGCATTTTGAGAGACGCTGTGACCGACTTGAGTCTCCACTATCTGGCCAAGGCGAAGATCATGGTGGTGAAGGATGTGGAGAGGGATGAGATCGAGTTTGTGACCAAGACCTTGAATTGTTTGCCCATTGCGAATATTGACCATTTTAGGGAGGAGAAGCTGGGGCATGCGGACTTGGTGGAGGAGGTTCCCGTGGGCGATGGAAGGATTGTGAAGATAGTGGGGATTAAGAATATGGGGCGGACAACGACTGTGGTTGTCAGGGGTTCCAATCAGTTGGTGTTGGAGGAGGCCGAGAGGAGTCTTCATGATGCCCTGTGTGTTGTAAGGTGTTTGGTAAGTAAGAGGTTTTTGATTGCTGGGGGTGGTGCACCGGAGATCGAGATGTCGAGGCAGTTGGGTGCGTGGGCAAAAACACTGCAGGGAATGGAGAGTTATTGTATTAGGGCTTTTGCAGAGGCGCTGGAGGTTATTCCCTATACGCTGGCGGAGAATGCAGGGCTTAATCCGATTGCGATCGTCACAGAGCTGAGAAACCGTCATGCAAATGGGGAGATCAATACAGGGATCAATGTGAGGAAGGGTCAGATAACCAACATTTTGGAGGAGAATGTGGTTCAGCCCTTACTGGTGAGCACAAGCGCAGTATCCCTGGCGACAGAATGTGTGCGGATGATATTGAAGATCGATGACATTGTCAATGTGAGGTAGATTGCTGCGCTTACTTGAAGAGACTAATTGGCGGTAGCTTCTGATTTTTTTTATAATCAATCAGAAGGTTTTTTGTTTTTGAATTATGCTAGTTATCACCAGGAATTTGTTGCTGTGACATCTAGGACAGTTTTATTAGTTTTATATGTATGCTCATTGAGATGAGGAACAAGTGTTTATATTTGAAATCTCTGGCTTTGTATTTCGTTTTCATTTTAAATATGAATTCTGGTGGAAACTGGGAATCTGTGGCTTACTCACATTTGATTGAATTTTATTCTCACATTTTTGATTGATTCTGGATCCTTCTTATATAATTATATGCCTAGATTGAGAGAAGTATCTGTCTTATTCATACTGGGTATGTATGAGAAAGTGTTCTTTGTATCAATGGAAAGAGCGAAGCTTAGTTCTATTCTATCTCTTAAAACACATTCACTATTTGTTGATGAGTGTCTGACTAAATCATGCCTTTGGATGTTATGATTATAACACACCGTCTTATGCACTGTATGATGGGTTACCTTCCTTTGCATGATATTTGCTTATTTTTGTTTTGGCTTTTGAATCTGATGTAGGGTATGACAATAAGCTTTTGCAACCTTGGAGTTTTTTTTTTTTCCTTTTAAATTTATTTTAACCCTTTTCCATTTTTAGTGGCTTCTGGAGAAACTTGGAATAGCGTGTGTCTGTTTTTCATAGAATCTGTATTTGCTAAAATGGTATGAAATTTGCTAACCTTAGTAATATTGCAAATCTTTGTTCTAAATGTGTTATCCTTCAATATTATCTCTGTAATAAAGTATTTGCTTTTCGTAACCCAGACTACATTTTTTTTTGAATAGGTTGCCTACATTTCAAAATATGTGGCATTTTTTTTATTTTTATTTTTAATTGGTTATATGAGATTGAAATGGTCCCACCTCTATTACATCATGAACACATAGTGGTATTTCAACAACTCGGCAATTATGCACGTGTATCACTTGCCAAGATTTTAAAGAAATTTGAAGAATTTAACTAGTTGAACTCATGCCATTTGATTATATGGCATTTATTAATGTATCAATGCAATGATGTACTACGTTTTTTTTGGGAATGATGCATTTTGATGTGCTACACTTCTGTTTCTTGAGTTGAGTTGCCCTTTTCTGAGTCTAAGATCAATTCAGTGATTTGGAGCAAGTGTATATGTGATGAGAAGTCATTAAATAGGCAAATCTATCAAAAAAAAGATAAGAATTACTGTCTTTGAAGGAGTGTTGTTCATAGCCATAAACATTTGTTGCAAGCACAATGAAACTGTTTTCCCTCTACTTGTATGAATACTATAATGGTCATTTTTTTAATATGGCCAAAACATAACAGAATATCAAAACAGAATCAAGTTTGGTGTCTGTTTGTCAGATCAGCCCAAAGCCATAGATATCAAGTTATAAATCCCAAATCTAAAATTACATCATCATAATTGCAGTAAGCTATCATCCAAAATTCATAGTAAAACTAAGCGTTAGAGTTCAAACTAGTCATTCATCATGGTTTGAAATGTGAAGAGGGACTTTCTGCAGCTGCTTGCACATGCAGGTTCAGAACTGTCTGCAGCAGCATCTTAATCTTCTTCAGGCCTAAAGAGTATTGTATGGAGCTAATTATTACAAATAGCTTTCTTTTGAACATCAAACTACAGAACCACTTACAAGAATGATGAGGAGTTCCAAGGTTCATAAAGAGTAGTTCCAAGGTTTACAAACTCTTTATGAATGTTAATTTTTACCTTAAAGTTCCGACCCTTGTTAGATTGTATGCACTTGAACTTATGACCAGACAGGTGACCTACTGTATTGACCTCTTCATCCCATTAACTATTGTGCTTGAACAAAAAGACGAGATTCTAGGTGAAATATGGGACTCACAGGCAGCAGTAGATAGCTGGTAGGATGAAGCTCAACATCACTAGGACAGGGGGAACTAAAAATAAGAGGGCTGTTAAAATTTTTGTGGACTTGGACTTGTGGGTTATATGAGGAGTCGCTATTATTATTATCTTGGCTTTTGTCAAATATTTCAAATTTCTTTTCAAATTTTCTTTCCTCATGTTGAATTACATCAACATGTAAACTATATGATGTCAGTTCATATCTGTTCTCTTCAAGTGTATTCAATCCATTTGTGGAACTAATAGTAAGAGGACTAGCATCTGGGCATTCACCGTTTCTAGGAATCAAATTATTCTGTTTATCTTGAGAAATATCCAACCACAGCAACAGTTTGAATTAATCTATCCTTGGCATGAACATTTCCCAGATTTCCATTGAAAATTTAATGCAGCTTGTTTAAAAATAACAGCGATGATAACATGAAGCTACTCAATCCTATCTCTTGGGATACGCAACTGTCATGCATAGGCCCAAGTTCCCAACCTTGTACCTCCCACACAATGTCAGCGTTAAAACAAGCTGACTTGGAAATCTCTTCTTTTGTGCTACTTTTTTGGTTGAATTTTGCATATGTGGCATGGTATGCACTCGACTCGCTTTACAACACCGTATTTACTCTTTTGTATATCTTTTTATTATTGGAAATACATATATGCATCAATGCACATGCTTTTTGAGTTCTTTAGGCATATCTATTTTTCTTACTTTGTCATGGTATCGTTTCTTGTTTTTCATTGCGAATTTTTAGATTCCAGTGGGGAACTGATGTAATTGTGGATGGTGAATTGTTTATATGAGGAGAGATGTTTTTTCTAAAGTGCCAATGTTTCATATTTGTATTTGGTTTGTTCATGGTTGTGGATGTCTAGAAACTGATCAGTCATATAGGTTAATCCATACATCAGTTGAGCTAATGTGCAATCTAGCATGTTTACAAACTTATTACTAATATAGATTGTCACAGGAAAGATTAGTGTCAAAACTTGTTATGGTAACAGTGTAGAGAACAATTAGAAGCCCATCTTCATTGGAAACCTTAGTTGCATCCAAGTTTGAGGTGGGAGGAGAATCTTTGCACATGTATATAAACTTACTGCACGATTGGTTTGTGCTTACCCTTTGAGAATGCCATTTGCTGAAAATCATAATGGTGCTTAATTTATAAGAACATGCTTTACTGCTAAGACTACTCTTGGTTAATTTATTTTCAAAACACATCCTGCAATTTAACCTGGAAATATTGAATAGGTTGTACGTGTTCATTAGAAGTTTGATTCTTTTGAATGGTGTGCAATTTTGCTAAATCTTGTGAATGCTCACTGAGAAACTGTCACAAATTTGTTTTGGCGTCTGGTTTTCGATTTGGATGGTTTAATCTTGTTTTAGTTTTAAGAAAACCTGAAAATATTGAGTAGGTTGTGTATATGTTCTTCACAAGCTTGATTCTTTAAGATGGTATTCAATTCTGCTAAATCTTGTAAGTTTATTTGTGGAAACTGGGGGCATTACACTGTTTGTGTTGATGTCAAAATCATGTAATATACTGGTGGTTTTTGTTCCTCAAACCTTCTTATCAACAAGTATACACCTAGTGTATGAAACTTATTAACTTAAGGGCATGTCTGAAATTGTCTAGTTGGTGTCTAAATTCTGTTTTGTATTAGGCAGGTGGTTACTTTTGAGCTATCTCCATATAGCATAAAGTATACACCTACAGTGTGTGAAACTTTCTTTTGTCATTAACTCATGGGTATGTCTGAAAGCGTCTAGTTGGTGTCTAAATTCTGTTTTATACTAGACAGGTGGTTACTTTTGAGCTCTCTCAATGTAGCATAAACTATTTGTTGATGAAGGTGATTGTATCATAATATGTTGCCTTATGTATTGTAAGATGGGAAATCTTGTGTTTGTTGAAACTTGGGTCTTGTAAATTCTCATTAATGTTTGTTTCGATCAAATTTTGCTTAGCTATTGCCATAATGTCTTTGATTTTTGGTCCCTGAGCCCATCTATATTGGAATATGCTGCTTTCAATCTGATGTCTGTTATGCTTGGGTGCATTGGAGAAAGTATCTCCATTATCAAATCAATGAAATTGCATTTTAAATTGGATATGGAAGATTACTTCTGAACCATCTCAGAGAAGTGCTTGGCATTTGTTGAACATGTGATAGTTATTATTTTAATTAGAATTTTTTTCAATTAGTTTACATAGGATTTTACAAGGGGTCCTGGTCCTCTCATACTGAGTGGGGTTTGAACCTTGGTCCTCTCAAAGAGAGGCCAAAGCCCTTACCACTACAGTAAGCTTGCAGCTTATTATTTTAATTAGATTGCATGATAGGATGTCTATGATGAATAAATTAGATTGTGTGTTGTTTTCTCAAATTATATGATCTCATGCAAATTTGTCTCTTTGAGTATATGTTTCTTGGTTGTTGTTTGTAACTTTGTGTGTTGCTGGTGATATAAAGAGGAGCTGTTTTGAAGGAGAGACTTGAATTATATCAAATGGAATTGTCAAATCTGACAGGCAAATAGCTGATGAGGTGGTATGATCATGACCATGACTGTCTTTTGAAAAAGTCAACATTCTCATATCTGCAGTTTTCATGCATACATCTGCAGGTTACTTTTGATTCATGGTTGTGTTTGTTGTGGCCATTTTGTGCTTACACATCTGAGGATTTTTGACCTTCCAACCTTGGATTACTAAGGAATTTTATATACGTGCTTGTGTATTATGTGCCAAAGTCCTTTTTCCTAAAAAATAGATCAATATATACTTTTATATAATTCACTTGTAAAGACTCGGCTGTGATGAAAAGTTAAACAAAGAAACAAAAGCCAGAAGTCTTTATAAGCAAATCAACCAGGATCTAGCAACTGAAATATTGCAACAAAATAAGAAAAGAGAAACTGAGACTGCATTCTCCTGACCTAACATACTAGATAATGGGCGCCTCTATTAATGGGGTCATGGACACAATCTAGTATTTGCTCTATGGACCTCACCTCAACTTTTTCGTTAGTTGGGAATGGTTACCTCATGGGAACCTCATTTGTCCCACCTTATTAACCTGGGTATTGCTCTTTCCTTGGACAAGAGGCTAAGTGCTTCTATAATACTATTGTTGTAGCCTTCTTGCTCTCCCAAGCAGTGCTTTCACTTTTTTTCTCAATTGAGCATGCTTTGCTCTGATAATATCTTTTTAGTGCCTTGTGCAAACTTGGCAACAGGTGTGGGTTACAAGATGACTATCCTCATCGTCTTTTACACCATTTTCCCCATAATCCAAACACATTCTCATGTGCTGCACTTGGACTACAATTGAAGGGCTTCTAAGAAGATGATTTTCTTCTTTCTGTTCATTTACTAATTCTTTTTTACTAGCTTGAACAAATGAGGCTAGCGATGATTTTGTATCATTAAAACTAAATAAATAGAGATGAGAACAAAAGGTAAACATTTGTTTGGTTCTGCTATCAGAGGTTCTTAATTGTTTAGTTGTAGGAATGAGATATCTTCCTACTTACTCTGTCGAAACAAATATTTCTTGCCTTAGCCTTTGTGATGGCAATTGGACTCTAATGTGGGCTTTTGAGTTGATGTAAATGCAGGCATATTATTGGTTGAAAATTGCCACTGAACCAACTAAATGAATTTGGAATGAAGAGGGAACAAAAGCAAATATAATTAGTTTTGCACATTCTAAGAAAAAATTAGTCTTTCCCATATCTGACATATAAGAACATACATGTTATCAAAATGTCCTCTTATATTACGAGGTTACAGAACATTACTTTATTTTATCATCTTCATTCTGGCCTTTAGGTCTTTTGTATCTGATTAGACTCACTATCCCACTTGGCACCTTATTATCTCAGATAAAGATACATCTATAGAACACCTTTTTACGACTTCCTTTTTATGCACTCGAGTGAGATAAAGATACATCTATAGAACACCTTTTTATGCACTCGAGTGCATTTAACTTCTAATCATTCGTTATATTTTATACTTCTAATGCCTAGTACAAAATGGCCCTTAGCACTTAATACAGGATTGGTGTTGGATGCAAAATAAAACTTAGTCGAAACAGAGAATTGGTCTATTTTTTTTTTGATCAATAGTTCTTAAACACACCCGCTGTCGGGGTTGAACCTTGATCTCATCAACGATAATGCAAGTGGCATCCTTGCTGGTAGACCACATGCACGCGGATGGGAATTGGTCTATTATTTAAAACAAAAAGGGATCCCCTTCAAACTTAAATTGTTGCTTTGCCAGAGGCAACTATAAAAAGAATTCTGCAATCTAGTTGATCAAAAGTGGATGTGCATGTCATCAGTGACATATAGTACAAACAATAATCTCCTATTCCAACCTGCTAACATTTAAGGCCTTCATATCCTTTGCCAAGATAGTAGCCTTTATGTGACACAATTCGGTAAGGTATTTTGAGGTTGCTGCATTAAGGACCCCTCTTGCTTATTAAGCCTAAAACTTGTTAGAAATGCTTTCAAGGTAGGTTGCAAAATTTGCTTGGCAACATTTAATTTCCAAAAGACACCCTTTTCCACTTGTCTTTTGTTGGATTTGACACATCAATGTTTGAATTGTTAAGTTGGGACCTGGGTAATCCACTGCAGACATAGTGGACTGCAGGGTCTTTTGATTTTCTTCAATTGACTTATCATAAAGAGGCTATGTAATCTTGCTGTCAGCATGCTTCCTTGAAACTGAAATAAAATGTGTCATTTAGGACCTTAAGCAAAAATGAATCATGGCATAGCAGTACTAAAAAAAATGCAAACTAGTTTCTGATTCACCAAATCGCTCACGTGCAAGTGAAGATCATACTACTAGGGCTGGAGGCTTTCTGGTTCACCAGATCGCGTTACGCTTCAAGTGAAGAGCATAATACCAACAGCAAAAGCTTGGCAGAAAACAAAATGAAAAATATTAAATTTTATAGAATCATGAGTTAAGAAAGGAACAAAAGATATGAAATTGAATTTTATGATGCATCCAGAAACACAGAATTCAGAGGTGACAGGCAAGAGGCTGTGGAATGCACAATACCAGTATTCTCATGGAGCAGAGTACAGGGCATTGTGGATGGAAAAGGCATCAGTTACTAAAAACCTTTTTGTTTAAAGCATTGAGGACCAGATATTTGGCCCACTGGACCAGACTCTGAATTGTCCTCCTAGAGAACCGAATGTGCTCCCCCTTGTGCTTAGTAGCAAAGATGAAACTCTGTGGTGTCTATTCTTCATGCTCTAATTTTTCATATTTTTCCTTACTGGTATCCTGATCTATCCCACTGAAGCTAGATGGAGCAGATAATGCTCTGGATTTATTGTTGATCAGTCAGTTAGCATGATGCCTTGGGTTTTCTTGTGAAGCTTTGAATTCCAGAATGAGGGTCACCATTATGGGTTTGGGCTTTCTAGTGAATTAGCCCTGCCACCTTGGGTTTTCTTGTGAAGCTTTGAATACCAAAATGAGGGTCCCCATTATGCAGCAGTGGCGAATATTCGCAAATTGGGCGAATATTAGGATTTCTAAAATTGGAAATTGGCGAATATGAGGACCCTCGACGTCGGTCCATTCGCCTAAAATTTTCAGGACCAATTTGTTCTTAGGGTCAATTTGCCACAATATATATCCAAACATAGGCATATTTGTACTCTTTGGAAAGATCTTTTCAAGCCTGATCTAATGGTGGTGTTTTTAGGAAGTTATAAGATGATTTAGTAGACCCAAATATGACCTTACATTTTAGGGCTTCAAATACCCCAAAGTTTGGTGTGAAGATGCTTGATTTGATTTGCTTAGGATTCTCCATGATTTACCTTGATGTTGATTAGGATTCACCATTTTTTTACAAGTACATTTTGAGTCCAACCCCTTATGCATAACCCTGCCATTATGGGTTTGGGCTTTCTTGTGAATTAGCCCCACAGGCTTTGGCAAGAATACTGGAAGTTTGTTTATAATCAATGCATTCAACAGTTATTCTTTTAATTGAACTATATTAAATATAAAAGCAAGCTCATTCCTACCCATCTCATTTAGTCAGCAGGATTGACAGGGCCAACTGTCTTTACTGTTGAACAATTACAATCCAGCAAAAATCTTTACTGTTGAACAATTACAATCCAGCAAAAATCAAACTGTTGAACATTTACAATCCAGCAAAAATTGAAAAGATTAACTGCCATTCCTACCTATCTCATTTTCAACTTGAGGAGAGATTTAACGGAACTTTGATTATTATTAAGAAAGAGCTACCAAGAGAGGGGTAGTTTATAGTGAGTGCAGGACTACTCACCTGGAGTCAAGCATCCATCAACCACATCATTTACTATCATTTTATTTTCAAACATTTGCAATCAGGATCTATCTGGGACACGATCATAATTGCATTGCTAACTTTCAGAATAATGTTTATATGAACAACGATGACATATTTCCCCAGACAAGACAGAAATTGAGATCTCTATCGTTTCTAGAATTAATTTTAATCTGATCCTAAGGGATGAGAAGCAATAACTTGCACACATCATCTGGATATATCAGGCTTATTGAAAGGGGCTTATCTATCTACAAATGAATTGCAATGGACCTTCTACTAAAGATGCCTGAAGCAGATCACTGAGAAAGAATAGACCCATGACACTGAAAGTATTTACAAAATCAGGGTGAAGAGTTCCAGAAACAGAGATCAAGAACTTACACATCAATAGACTTGCTTGATGTTACCAGATTCATCAGAATAAAATGGCCATTCATTCAGCCCAAAAATAGGGGTAAAGAAACGGAGACAATTAAAAGTTAAGAAATGAAGAGATGCACTGTTAATGTTGGTGTTAAATCTCTCTTGGCATACGATGTTCTTTTGCTTTTGCTTTCCTGCAATGCATATCCACATATAAATATTAGATGTGTTTGTCTTGATGACACAGTCATTCATATCAAATGGTATTAGCTTTCCTCGAATTTTGAGGAGACTAAGGTTCCGATCTTGTAAAGTGATATATGTATAATTGTGAAGCTGTTATAATACTACTACGTGGTTATGATGTAATACGTGTGGGGCCATTTTTTTTTTTTTTTTTTTAAAGCGAAAAACCCCTTGTGGGGCCGCCTTGGTCTGAGAGACCACGAACAGGGGGTTCTACACCGTCAAAGTCACCTGGGAGTCGCACCCGACCTTGCCCGCACCAACATTATCAATTGGATTTTGGGTACCCAATTCAACTTTTTGGTAGGGTGGAGATTTGAACCTGGGACCTCCCTTGGAAGATTGCCCTCTCCTCTCCATCTCACCTACAACACCTGGGTAGGGGGCCATTTCAATTGCATATAACTCATTTAAAAAAACACTCAAAATGTGCTGTTTTTAGGTGCTTTTGACAAATATCTGCTTTATTAAATCAATGAAAATTTGTATTTCAAGCTTCATTAAATCAATGAAAAATTGCATTTCAAATTGCAAATGGAAGATTACTTTTGATCCCTCTGAGAGAAGCACCAGGCATGTGTCGATGAACAGGGGACTAAATCATGTTATAGGTATTTTAATCATGAATACATTTATACATGCATTGCAGTATTAAATCAATGAAAAATTGCATTTCAAATTGCAAATGGAAGATTACTTTTGATCCCTCTGAGAGAAGCACCAGGCATGTGTCGATGAACGGGGGACTAAATCATGTTATAGGTATTTTAATCATGAATACATTTATACATGCATTGCAGTATGTGCCATTGCAATATGTGCCAAATGTGCCAAATTCCTTCTTGAATTGCTTATTTGTGTGGTGATCTAATGATATAGGTAATTCGTGTAATGATAGTGCCTTCCAATTTGGTACAATAAACTTTTTTGTTGACTTGAATTGGATTTATATGAATCTGAGTTAATTATGTAAATAGAGGCACTGGGAACAGGTAGATATTTTTCCAGCAATTGACGAGAGGCTGGTCAATGCAGTCTTTTCATTTTGCTTTTTCTGTGCTTGATGCGGAAGTTCTTGAAAACTACAAGAAGAATCAAATGTAGAATTTTTTTTTTTCGCAATTAAGATACTAGCCATGCCAAACACGGGATAAGTACGGTGATTTTCAAAGGGTTGGAGTACACCGTTTTTTCAACTGTTGAAATTGGGTGTTAGTTTAAGGAATTAAAGGAATTTTTCTTCTATACAAGCTTTAAAAATTTAGGTGACCATAATTTTAATGTTAGAACAATTTGCTTCATCATAGATGATTTACTCATTCTCAAACAACACTATAGATTTTCTCTACAAGTTGCTCTACACTTGATTTTGTGAATAATTTTCTTTCTATCATTTGTGTTAATTTGTGAGCCTTCAATTTTTATTGCTTTGTTGACAGTCTTGATAGTAGCAATTTTTGGAAATTTGCTCGCATCAACATTTACTTATATGTAATAGAAAGTTGATGCATCTTTTCTTTGTGCTTCCTCCATAGTCTTGTTTTTTTAGGTGGTTGATAAATACAGCAATATTTTGGTTCTTTGTATCCATTGTCCAAAACACATTTCTTTGGCAATGACCAAAGTTCTCATCTTTATGCATGATGATTAAACAATCTTTTACTTCAAATTTTGGGATGGCCAATTAAGCATTATCATGTGCCATGACAACTACAATGATAATGAATAAAGTTTTCTACAAACTTGAATTTTAAATTCTCTAGTTAAAAAAAATTGAGTCCTCAAGCCCTCTACTTCTCGTCTCCAAACTCTAGTTCCAGTATCTAGAATGTATAAAGTTTTCTACATTCTCTAGTTAAAAAAAATTGAGTCCCCAAGCCCTCTACTTCTCTCGTCTCCAAACTCTAGTTTCAGTATCTAGAATTTGATAGTATTTTAAATTATAGATTACCACAACATAAGAAGAAAATGAAAAAAAAAAAAATTACTCGTTTTTTTAGCGAAAAATCCTTTTGGAGCCGCCTTGGTCTGAGAGACCATGAACAGGGGGTTCTACACTGTCAAAGTCACCCGGGAGTCGCACCCGACCCTGCCCGCACCAACATTATCAATTGGATTTTGGATACCTAATTCAGCTTTTTGGTAGGGTGGAGATTTGAACCTGGGACCTCTTGGAAGATTGCCTTCTCCTCTTCAACTCACCTCCAACACCTGGTTTAAAATTAAAAAAAAAAATGCCAACATATACGTTCAATTAATTTCACTATACTTATATACTACTTATAATAGGGTGTCTCCGTGTTGTCTCAAATGCTTATCTTTTAATGTTTATCTTTTAGGTGAACATTTTTTCTTTTTAAACTTCCAACCAAATGTTATTTTGATATGATTTTTTTTTGTCTTATTTTAATTTTATCTCATTTTAATAATTGTCAAATTCATTATCACAACTGTCAACATAATAATCATCTTAATAAAATACAATCATCATCTATCTTTAAATCACATTTTTAGAAAGACAAAGGTGGACATAATTTAAATGGATGTTGTAACATAATACCACATGAACAGTTGAGGGCGAACTAGCTTTATTTTTTTTTTATATTGAATGATTTCATTTAATTAAATCTGGAAAGCGCAATACAAAAAAAAGTAGCCAAAGGATTTACCATCAATATGTTCACTTATAACTAGCTTTAATTTTTTTTTTTTTTTTATATTGAATGATTTTATTTAATTAAATATGGAAAGCGCAATAAAAAAAATAGCAGTCAAAGGATTTACCATCAATATGTTCACTTATAATATCATTTCTTGGGTTAAGAAAGAAATCATAAACTTAAAAAACAAGAAAACATTAACCTAGGATCAAGCAAACTAAAGTTGCAACTGATAAGCCACCATCGAGATCTCTTGGGGGTTTTCATGTTACATGGGGCATTTTCCTAGAGCTCCAACAAACGATGAAGGTGCTCTAGCTCCATCTACACCTTTTAAGCTTGTACGAAATTCTGTAAATTCAAAGAAGAGGAGATATAAAACATTTTCCCTTCCAAACTCTTGCAATTCATTTATGAACATTCTTTTATTTCTATAATTCCATAGAAAAAGAATTTCAATTCAAATCATATGCCAAGCTTTATGCTTGCGTTTTTTCCAATGTCATCTATTCCTAGAATGACCATAGCCCAAGTTCTAATAAAACTAACACCATTTCCAAGTCGGAGGGGTCAATGAGCAAGACCAGAATATATGCATTGGATTTTCCAACTGCTAACATGCAAGGTAGACTACGGAAGCAAGGCCAAGATGGTTTGTGCCCATACCTTTTTGCTTTGATGGAGATGTCTTCAAAACCTGTCTTATTCACAATATCTTTTGCAACTATAAACGATTAGCACAACACTTCTTTATGAGTTAGCAAACCTTCAATATGTGTGCCAATTAAATTCTAAACCACTCTCTTGGTTTCTCAAATTATTGCATCAACTCATATAATCAAACCTTTCAAAATATTTTATCAAAACATACAAACAATCAAAATACCTCATACACCTTTTAACTCCCTCTTAACACATTCAAAACAAAATCAGCAAGGATTCTTATTACTCCAATAATTCACTTTCAAACTAAATCACTATAACTTCCTTCAATCATAATAAAAATTATTCCCTTATATCTCCCACTTATCATAAATGCATTTCCAAAAGAAATATAACCACCATTCAAAATAATATTCCAAAACACTTAACAACTTCACTAGAGCCAAATTATTTTCAAACCCTTTTTATGGTCAAGGTTTTGAATCGCAGTCGCATAAGAGTCTCTTTGTTGATTTATTTTTATATTTGCTTTTCCATTTTTTTGGGTGTAATTATGCCATATATATGCTTTATTTCCTCCCATTGTTAGCTCTTCTACTACGAGCCATCATTGTTTCCATAAACTAGTGCTCTCTATCGATACCACGTGCACCAATACTGTCTTTCCTTGCATTTCCAAAAGAAATATAACCACCATTCAAAATAATATTCCAAAACACTTAACAACTTCACTAAAGCCAAATTATTTTCAAACCCTTTTTATGGTCAAGGTTTTGAATCGCAGTCGCATAAGAGTCTCTTTGTTGATTTAGTTTTATATTTGCTTTTCCATTTTTTTGGGGTGTAATTATGCCATATATATGCTTTATTTCCTCCCATTGTTAGCTTTTCTACTGCGAGCCATCATTGTTTCCATAAACTAGTGCTCTCTATCGATACCACGTGCACCAATACCGTCTTTCCTTGGTTATGGAGATGATCTATTATGTTTTATGGAAGTTGACAGTCTCCTTTGTTGCCTAGCCAAGGATCTTTGCCTATCCTTACTTCCTTTCCATTCCTTATTTTCCATGCCAATAAATTCCCAACTAATGGGAAAGCTCTCACTAGTGCTTTCCAAATAATTGTGGCTTTTGAAACTGATTTATTCTATGGTATAATCCAATCTATGAAGGACAAGGTGTCTAAATATTTCTCTTGAATTACTTGCCATAATACTTTACCGAATATGTATATTCTTGAGGTCCAATCGTTTGTTTGATTTTGGTTTAGCTCTTTTGTTCCATTTAACTAATGTCATTGCCTCCTTCTGTTTGTTCCATGACCAAAGGAATTGGAAACAGTTATTCCTTTATTTTCTCTACTATTGTGATGGGAATGTAAACCAGGGAGTGCCAATAGACTGGGGTGGCTTCCAAGACTAATTTCACCAACGTAAGGCGATCCTCCTAATTATAGCCACCTAGTGCACTTAGTGGTGATCCGCTTCTCTATTATGGTGTATAACCAAATCTAGCCCTATACCCATAGCCATTAGGTTTTAGATGAAAGCCTAAATATTAGTTGAAACCTATTGAAGGCTATATCTATTTTTTAAATATTTATTTTCATGCTTGTAACTATACAATATAGGTCCAACACTTCTTTATACTTTAAGGCTTCCTTCAATGTCCTATTTCCAAAAAGTAAAACATCATCTACAACGAGCAAATAGGTAATTGTCAAAGAGTTACCAATTTTGATACCCTTGATCATTTTCTATCTTTTTGGTTCTTTGATCTATCTACTCAAACCTTTTGCTACCAAAACAAAAAGGATAGGAGAAAGAGGACACCCTTGTCTCAAACCTATGGAAGTTGAGCCATTGATAAGTATAGCAAAAGAGGTTTAATTTATACATCCCATCGCCCAATTTACAAAAGGAATGCTACATCCAATTTGAATTAGGCTTAGCTTGATGTATAACTAATTTACTTTGTCAAAATATTTTGCTAGATCCAATTTTATTACCATTACTTGTTGCTTCCTTATATTTATTGAATGTAGTCCTTCTTGGACAACCCCTATTGCTTCGTGAAACTACCTTTTACTTAAAAACCCGAATTGTTCTTCTAAAAAATTGTCTAAGAAGATCCCTTTAATTCTCCTAGCTATAATCTTTGAGATGATTTTGTAGAGAGTATTACATAAAGAGATAGGTCCATAATCCCCAAAATATTGTGGTTTGTCCTTTTTTGGTATCAAAGCCAATAAAGTGGAGTTTATGGATCCTAGCAGTTGCCCCTTAATCCTTGATTCTTTTACGACTTTTACAAGATCCTCTAATAATTTATAAAAATCCAAATAAAAAGCAATTGTTTATCCATCTCGACCCTATTTTTCTCTTTCTAGAATGATTTGACTATTGGATGTAACTCCTCGGTGATTTTTAAGAACAAAGCTTCATTTTGTTCCTCATTGATCATCTTGGGTAGATTAAAAACTAGTTTAATTGCCTCTGCTATATTTGCTCCATTTGGATCTTTATACATGTCTTTGACGTAGTTTAGTGCTAATGGAGCCAACTCTTGGAATCTTCTCAAAGTGTTTCCATTCTCCCTTTCATTTCCCAAATTGTGTTTGTATCTTTCCTTTGTTAAGTATAATTTTGAAAAAAAATTGTATTCTACTTTTCATTCTCCATTTTGCCTCCTTTCATTCTAACAATTATCTCTTATTTTTTTCAATTCTTTGACTTGCATGATTTCATTTTCTAAAAAAACTTTGTTACCTCTGGTATTGTAAAAATGATTTAGAAAAGATTTTTCTTTTTTAGATATTGGCCAAAAAATTACTCCTAGAAAACCTTCCTATATCCATATGGACCATACATGTTTACTATTGTTATAGTTTTCCCTAACTTCTTAGAGTGGAATTCTTATACTACTGCTTCCATGAAGGAGTTTTCAATCAATTGGTAAGAATATTTCCATCCCAAGATAATTCCCTTTGATTTGCCATTTGAATATATCCCAATAAACTTCCAACTTGGTAGGAGTGAATTAAGTATAGTTGTTGCCTTTCCTACCTCTAACATGGTTTCTTGAATCAAGATAATATCATGCTTCTAAAGTTTAATAAGTCTTTTTAGGGCTATTTTTTGTGAGAAGCCCCAATCTTCTAATATTCAAAGAGATTATAATAATGGATTACCTAACTCGGAGAATTGTTCTACTCTAAGAACTCCATAAATAGATTTTTGTTTACCAGATATATATTTTTCTCAGCTCCTTTTTGAGCTATTTTTAGATAGGAAATCCTACCTATTGAGGAACCCTAAGTTTGATTGGCTTCAAAGCTCAGCCCCCTTTGAATTTTCCCAAAGCTCTTATCTGCTTTACCTTTTTTCTAAGATCTTAAAGCATATATTCCCACAAGAGGTAAAATTTTACATTGATATGAGGGACTAGAGGGAGAGGAAATCCTACTAATGGGGGATTTCCTAAGTTTACTTCCTTTTCCTCTCTTTGAGGGGGGAAGGTTCTCCATGAGGTTTATTTCTTCTTCCTTTTTATTTTCTAAATTGAACACAAAAGCTATCCAATATTTTGTCATTACATGGTATGTTGGGAGATATCCGTACAACTCCAACCATGTTGACTTTATCCAATCACAAAAAGTTTTTAATTTTATCGAGCATCCCATGAACCTTCCCACTAGAGCTTTATCTTTCAATGGTAAAACTTGTTCGAGCATCAAAGCTTCCTCCACCACCATTTTAACTATCTCCTTTCATTTTTGATGTAGCATTTTGTCTTACCTCTTCCCTTATTTAGATGAGATGGATTTTGATTTAATAACTCCCAGCCTTGGATCAATGTTGATTTTGGAATATATGCTTTTATCTTTGCTTCTATTCTGCTTCCCTCCGCTTCTTTGAGGGTTTGGTTTATAGAATTGTTAGTCCTTTTGTTCCAAAGTTCCATAAGCTCCTCTTTGGAACAAACTGTTGATTTATTTGAATGTTCATTAGGTCCCTTTGTATAATCCATCGCTTCTACTTCTTCATTCCATACAATATACCTTGATCCAATATTCCCTCTACTTTGCCCTTGTTTAAGTGTTCTACTCTAGAAATTTTTGAAAAAATATGACTACTTTGTAAGTTTTTTACCATTGTCCCCCATTCTCCAATTTTTTTCGATCGCTATCTTTACTACATGCCCTTTCTTCATCTCATGGCTCCTTGCAACCATTGTTCGTTATATTGTTAGCTTTTAGGCACTATTCTATTTTCTTCTTCCCAACTATCATTGTGTCCTCTAACTCCTTGTTTATTCAATCTCTCCATTGTTGTTCCCTTCTTAAACCCTCTTTGTCTCTAGTTTATGCTTTATCTCTCTTCCACATGTCGCTCCCTTCTGCAACCCTCACCCCCTCCATCCTATTTTTTTCATTTATGTGACAACTATTGATCAACTACCAATTCTCATACCTTTGTTGTCAAATTTAGGAGCAAATACACCTCCATTAGATTTATTAGCAAATGCGAGAACCCTACAAATAGAGACACATTTTATTTTCTTGAGCTCAACATGGATTTCATTTCTTACAATGCTAATTGTCTCTGTGTTTTTGTACACTATTAGGGTTTCTGGCTTTTCCTTCAACTTTGTATGTAGCCCTTCCTTCTTCCACAACCACTCCTCCAATGCAGCCCTGTGTGCTTTTGTTTGTCATTAGGGTTTTTGGATTTTCCTTCAAATTTTTCTACAACCCTTCCTTATTTCTCAACCACTCCTATGACATCACTCTATGTGCTTCTATCTATTGTTAGGGTTTTTGGATTTTTCTTCATCTCTGTTTGTATCTCTTCCTTCTTTGTCAACCACACCTTTAACACTACTTTGTGTATTTTTGTCATTAGGATTTTTGGATTTTCCTTCAACTTCGTCTATAATCCTTCCTTCTTCCTCAACAACTCTTATGATGCCACTATGTTTTCTAGCTTTTCCTTAAACTATCTGTAGCCCTTCCTTCTCCCTCAGCCACTCCTCCAAAATTACTCTGTGTTTTTTGGCTTTTCCTTCAGCTCTTTTTAAACAATCTATAAACATCATAAAGGCTCTCTTAGGAGCCTACTTAACAAGATGAATAAGAAGCATAAGTACTAGCCAAAACTTTAGAACAAATCTAGAATTTCCTATCCAATAAGAGTGGTTAAGACACCCACTTCTCCAACTTGGCCACAAATTTCTCCATCATACTACTCCATAAGGTTGAGGGATGGCATTCAAAGGTGAGGAATTCCCAAAAACTTAAAAACTTGGCCTAGTTATAGCCAATTCCAATATTTGATTTACATCCACTAACGCATTGGGCCTTTACTAGTTGTGTAGGAACAAACCTTATGCCATTTGAGAAACAATGGTGAAATTGTTCTATTGATCAACAATGCATGACATAGTTTTATAGAACTAAAAATAGACATGGTGGTTGAGAGAAATCCTCTTAAACTTATTACAACAAACTAACTTAAAGATAGCTCTTATCCTAACAACATGCTAATCTTAGACTATGGTCAAACATTAATCAACCAAGCCAAAACCTCAACGTATGCTAATCAAATTAACTAGAAATATGTAAATCAAAACATTAAACTAAAACTAAATACTAGGACTTAATACTTACGACTAAGGATGCAATGTTGAAAATATTACAACATTCTCCCCCTTGATGCTAAAGACACTCATGCAAGAGTTCTTTAAGCATCATAGAGTTGGAAGAAAATTTTTCTCTTACGTTTCCTCCAATCTTGAATCAAGAAATCAGAATTTGCAAAATACTTATGGTGGCACTCCTTCCACTCTTCATGTGGAATTTCCTGCAAATGCTTGAGTTCCTTATTTTGTTGATTAGCTCCCCCTTCAACAAAAGTATATCCTCTTGTGATTTTCGGCAACCACTCTCTTACTATAGAACTTTACGAAGCATTCGATACATTCTCATTGATTGCAATATAAGGATTTACAAAACAGTTGAAGCAGTTGATTAACCGATGAGTTGGTTAATCAACGTAACTTGGAGATTGCCTACGAGCAATATTTTACAATAATGAAATACGCCATGCATAATATATGTCATATGCTCTAACATCCCCCCTTATTACATTATTGGCAAATTCCAATAGTTGCTCGAAATTTTTCATATTTGATACGGCCAAGTGCTTTGGTAAAGATATCTGCAACTTGCTCATCAGTAGGAATGTATTGGAGTTGTATATGGTGCTTTGGAACTTCATCCCGAATAAAATGACATCTGGTATCAACATGTTTGGTACGTTCATGAAAAATTGGATTTTTTACAAGATTCAAAACACCTTGATTGTCGCAAAACAAATGAAGTGGAAGGTTCTTTGGAAGGCCCATGTTTGTAAGAATGCGACTTAACCACATTATCTCGCAGACTGCTTCACTGGCTGCACGATATTCTGCTTCTGTTGAAGATAGAGCAACCACATGCTGTTTCTTACTATGCCATGAGATTGGTCCAGACCCGAGATGAAAAACATATCCGTAAGTGGATTTACGATCATCAAGAGATCCAAAGATAATCCGAGTCCGTGTATCCAAGTAAGAAAAATTTATTATTCTTTCTATATTCCAGGCCATAATTTGTACTACCACGAACATAGTGAAGAACTCTTTTGCTCGCTTTCCAGTGACTCATCTTAGGCTCTTGCATGAATCTTGAAAGATATCCCACAAAGAAAACCGAGATCCGCCTGGTATTTGTCAGATATAGGAGACTCCCAATCAACTGACGATAGAGAGTTCCATCTACCTGAGGTGACTCATCATATCGAGATAACTTAAGTCCTTGCTCCATTGGAGTTGCTTTGGACTTACAATCAGTCATCCGATATTTTTCTACTAAAGTCTTGGCATATTTTTTTTGTGTTACTCGTATATGAAATTGTTCTTGAGTAAATTCTAAACCAAGACAATAGTGCAGAAGTCCTAGATCTGTCATTTCAAATGATTGCTTCAAGTCTTTTTTCACTAAGCTAATCATACTTTCTGAGCTTCCTGTAATGATCAGATCATCTACGTAAAGTACAAGAATCACTATATCAGAACCATTTTTCTTGATATAGAGATTTGCATCCGAAGGACTTCTTTCGAATCCATGCTGCACAAGGTGACTGTCTATCTTGATGTACCAAGCTCGAGGAGCTTGTTTTAGCCCATACAAGGATTTAATCAATTTGCATACTTTTTGTTCTTTCCCCTTGACCACAAATCCTTCTGGTTGAGTCATGTATACTTCTTCTTGTAAGTCACCATTCAAGAAGGCACTTTTAACATCCATCTCGATGTAATTTCCACCCAAACCGAGCCGCCATGGCACAAAGTACACGAATGGTAGTCATTTTTGCAAGTAGGGGCAAAAGTCTCTTCATAATCTATGCCTTCTTTCTGAGCATATCCCTTTGCAACAAGCCGGGCTTTATGCTTATCAATAGACCCATCTGCCTTATATTTCACTTTGAACACCCATTTGCAGCCTATGGGTTTCTTCCCTTTTGGCATATCGACTAACTTCCAAGTATTATTTCTAAGGAGAGATTGATGTTCTACATCCATGGCCTCTTTCCACTGTGGTTCATCAAGTGCGGATTGAACCGTTGTGGGTTCGTTTGTATTCAATGTAGACATATAAATTCTTTCTCCATCCTTTTCTTCCTCTCTATCATTTTCTGTACCCACTGACAAATCATCAAAGTGTTGACAAAGTTCGTCAACCTCTGAAGTAGATTCTTCTGCTCTCATATTTTGAGTCATACTGCGAGTACATGGCCTATCAAGAGATAGATCTGGAAGGGATTTCAACTTAGCATCTCTCAAAGTGCTAGTATACCATTTTGGAATTTTTTGTTTTTGCTGTGGAAGTTGAACCTCCTTCTTAGGCTCTTCTTCATCTAGGTATACAGTTGTGGATGTGTCTTTTGATGTGAGAGCTTCATCAAATATAACATCTCTACTTACATGTGTCTTCTTGGTCTTAGGATCAATCAATCGATAACCTTTTGAGTACTCATCATAACCAAGAAAGATACACTGCAGGGTTTTCTCATCCAGCTTCCTCCTTTTCTCGTTTTGGAATGTGCATGAATGCTTTACATCCAAACACCTTCAGATGAGCAATGGAAGGTTTCTTATCACTCCATGCTCCTTGTGGAGTCTTCCCTTGTAGAGCTCTAGTGGGTGCTCTATTTAGAAGGTATGATGTGCCCAATATTGATCCTCAAGATGTGCTCCTTTTAGCATACATCGAACCATTTCCATAATGGAACGATTTCTTCTTTCTCGCAACTCCATTCTCGCCGAGGTGTATAGGCCGTAGTCAATTGTCTTTTGATCCCATGTTCCTTAAGAAACTCCGAAAACTCTTTAGAGGTATATTCCCCCCCTCGATCCGAGCGGAGGGTCTTGATCAAACATCCCGACTCCTTCTCAACAAGTTTCTTGAACTGTTGAAAGTAGAGAAACGCTTCTGATTTCAACTGAAGAAAGAAAACCCACATCTTCCGTGAGTAATCATCAACGAATAGTTGAAAATACTTTTTCCCACCATAGCTGGTTGGCATAGGACCACACAGATCGGTATGCACAAGCTCTAAAGGTTTTGCAGCTCGAGAGGAGCGAGCTTCAAAAGGCACTCGATGTTGCTTCCCTGCTAAGCAATCCGAGCAAACTGGTAAGGTAGATGAGAGGGGTGGAAGACCTTTCACTAACCCATATTTGTGTAATTCAAGCAAATATCCAGAACTGAGATGACCATAACGTCGATGCCAAAGAGAGGTGGCCTCCTTTGTAGTTGCAGCCAAAGCAATATGGGGAGTGGAAATAGCATCGAGAATAAACAAGCCATGTTTGTAAGAGCCAGTTGCAACATGTTTACCACTGTGTGTGATAAAACATCTCTTCTTGCCATTGACAATGCGAAACACGACTTCCATGTTTCTATCCAACATTTGTGGAACTGATAGTAAATTATTGGCTAAGCCAGGAACATAGAGAACCTTTTCAATCTGACACTTACCATCAGGAAGAGACACAAAAATATCTCCTTCTCCTTTTACTTGATATACCTGATTGTCAAGAATTGTGACTGGCTTGCCCTCTTTCGCCACAAAAGTATCAAACCAGGATTTATCTCCAATCATGTGTTTGCTAGCTCCTGAATCAATATACCATACAACATCTATCTGGGAAGACGAAGTATGAGTCATGAGCACCTTGTGTGCTCTTTCGTAGTCGAGATCCGAATCGGACTCAGGAGAATTGGAGTCTGATTTGGATTCAGAATAAGCAACATGGCCTTTAGATTGCTTATGCTTATTGTATTTTTTCTTGTGCTTGCCCTTCTTCTGTGGACCTTTGTCATTTGGTTGCTTGTTTTTAAACCAACACCTGTTGGTGTCATGGTTATTCATGTCACAAATTTTGCAATATTTTGTATCTTGTTGTTGAGATTGCTTCCCTTTTCCTTTGGAAGAAGCACCTCCTTTTTGAAACTGACCTTGCTTTTTACCACTTTGTTGTGTGGATAGAGCATTATCAGGCATATCATCTTTCTGGACCTGAGTTGCCTCTTCAGTTTGAAGCAAGTTTACCAGTTCCACAAAAGAGACTTGTCTACCAGAGACATTGAGAGAAGTGATCAACATCTTGTAGGAACTTGGTAATGCTCTCAAGATAACAGAATTCAAGACATCATCATCCACAGGTTTTCCCATAGCATTCAATTTTGCTTTCAAGTCTGCTACTCTGCAAAGGAATATGTCAACTGTTTCTCTAGGACTCATACCGAGATTATGTAGTTGAGTTTGAAGATGAAGGATAGAGGATTGATTCTTGCCTTCAAAAACTGTGAGTAGGGCATCCCATGCTATCTTACTAGTTTTTGCATCACAAATATGAGGCTGCACCTCATCTGTAGTAGCAAGTAAGATAAATACAAAACTCTTCTTGTCTTTTTTATCCCAAGCATCTTGATCTGTTCCTGGTGATGTAGGACGTGTTTCAGTGCAGTCACTACATCCCATAAATCTTCCAACTGAAGTATGGCTTTCATCTTTGTCTTCCATGGAACAAAGTTAGGACCTTTCAACAATTGTGAGTCTGAGAGATACTTATGAATGGTGGCCATTATGAAGGTTCCTTATATCACCAATTGGTCTCCCTTTCTTTATACCTGCGCGTATCTTTATACTGTAACCATTCAACATATACCCGCCCTTACGTGAGGGAAACTATAGGTATATATGAACAAGTATACTACTCAATATGTACTCGCCCTTACATGAGGGAGACTATAAGTACATATAAGAAGCACAATATATTGAACATAGGCGATACCGAAAGGGCATCATGTTGTTAATGACACCTACCATAGAAAGTTTTATTCCGCATGCGTGGGGCGTAACTTCCCCTAAACACTTTGGAAAAAAAAACTTTCGTCAGGATTTACGCCTAACAACAATCACGATGTGGGTATGAAGTGGAAAAAACAAAAAACAAGTTTGCCTTATTTCTCCCCGACGATTTATAGAGAACAAGCTCAGACGTCGTTGTTGCAGCTATATTAGGCGGCGAATACAAGTAGTCCAAAGCACGACAACATTACCTGTAAGTGTGGACCGGAGGTATCTCAAATATCGAACGTCACTCGTGCAATAAATTGCACAAATAGGGTATAAATTTGGGGTCTTATACTTTTGTTTAATTTATGATTGTGAATGCAAGAAAATAGTGTATTTAAATGCAAAAAAAAACAATCATAAATGCCCACAAATTTTATCTCCTATTACAGTTGATTCCCCCTTTATCTCGTCAACTTTGCAAGTGAAATCAAGTGAGAAACCGAGATCCCCCCTTCAATTTGCAAAATAGATAAGAATGTGAAAAAAAATACCTGAAAACCCCAAAAGAATAGAAAATGGGAGTCTTCAAGACATCATTGGGTTTGAATGACACCTTGTTGGCGTCAATGGTGCGTCACCGCCGTCAATTTGCCCCTTTCGGGCGTCAAAAACAGAAGTCGATCGTCAAACGACCGTGTTGGGCGTCAACTCGACCATTCGGGCGTCAATGCGACCATTCGGGCGTCACGAACATCCGCCAAAATTTCCCCGACAGGTTTCGAAACCATAACCTGCCGCCAAGCAAGGACCATACCAACCACAGGAGCCGGAGACCCCGATGAAAGAAACCAGGAGTACGCCGGTTTTATAACTGGGAGGGCGGAGAAGTTTTTTTAAAAAAAAACTTAATCCCACATGGCCTATGCGGCCACTGTGGGAGGGTGTAAAAACCGTTGAAGGCAAATAACCTTTCGGTTGCCTTCGGGCAACCACCCCTTCCCTTTTGCCTCCTCAGCCGCCGTCGAAGCACTCCGATCCGCGAACACCCCGATCCGCCGTCCTCGGTCTGCGCGTTCTGTCGTCCGGTTTTCTGTGTCCGTCTGTGGCTTGTCAGTGGCTTGTCAGGTCTTCTGTGTTTGCCTGTGGCTTTCGTCTGTCTAGTCCGTCCACCCGCCAGTCTTTGTCGTCTGTCCAGTCCGTCCGCCAGTCTCTGTTGTCCGTCCGGTTAGGTCCTGTCTGCGTCGTCCAGTCTTGTCTTCGGTCCGCCAGTCCGCCAGTGCATCCGTGGCTCTGATGCCATATAGAACTTTACGAAGCATTCGATACATTCTCATTGATTGCAATATAAGGATTTACAAAACAGTTGAAGCAGTTGATTAACCGATGAGTTGGTTAATCAACGTAACTTGGAGATTGCCTACGAGCAATATTTTACAATAATGAAATACGCCATGCATAATATATGTCATATGCTCTAACACTTACATATTTATCATTATGGTCTTTAAACCATGATCTCACATTTTGATCTTCTTTTACATCTTCAACACTAAACAATACTCCACATGAGTATTTACAATTAATCATCTCACATAGATGATTATACCATACAACTCTTTCACATATTTTCACACAAAATATCACAACAAATATGGCCATATAATGACCAACTACATATGCAACATAAAGTTGCTCCTCACACAAATATTCTCTCAAAACAATGACTTTACAAGAATCCTTCTCCCAAGGAATTTTGAACACATCATTTTGATCCATGTGACCCAAGTTCTCCATCATTGTATTCTCTCCAAGAAGACTCTTCATCAAAGTTGTCTCAATGAGACAATCACCTCTCAATAATGCCTTTGGAAGACATTCTCCTTTCTTTTCATGCCTGCTCACAAAAAACAAATCATTAATCATAAAAATATTACCTTTAGTATGAGTAGATTTGGTGCTTCCCATAAAGCTATTTTGCAGTAGTTCTTCTTCATTGTATGGTGCTTCAAGATCAACCATCAACTCTTCACTAATAGTTCTCCTCCTTTGTTCAATCCATGTTGGTGTGTTGAAACACCATTCATTCAAGCAATCATACATAGTTGCATTTTCAAGACAACTCTCTTTCTGCAATGTAGTCACTCCAAGTGAGTGATATTCATCCATGAGTGATGTTTCCTTTGCCATTACGATAAGAAAATCAGAAATCTCATTTCCATTTTCTGTTTCTATCCTATTTGCACTCTCACTTTCCATATACCAAATGAGAGAGTCTTGTGTGTTATTTTCTTCACACAAAACATCCTTCACCCTTGATGAGTGATCTTCAAACAAGAAGCCTATCGCTTCCATCTCTTCTTCATAAAAATTTTCTTGTGGATCATCATCCCACATTACTTTATTTGTTCTTTCAAGAGAGCACACATCCATTCCAATTGAATGGTCTTCAAGCCAATGATCATCCATGAACATTGCTTCTCCATCATCATCTTTTTTATTCTCCTTCATGAGAATTGTAGATGCATTCTCCATAATACACTCTTCATTTATCTCCTCCATGAGACATTCTTCATCATACATTTCACTTTGATGGTCTTCAAGCAAGGAACACTCCAATGTGAGTGTTTCTCTTCCTTTATCTTCAAATTATTCTTCCTCTTTGCTATCAATGTGAATGCTTTCAAAGCATACCATTCCTGCAAAAAATTCTTTAGTACAATTTTTCTTTTCAACTTTTTCTCCTCCTAAAATAAATAATTGACTATTACAATTTTCCATGCCATTATAAGACATGTCTGCAACTATGGGTGTCTCACAATAACTCTCTCCAATGAGAGCTATACAAGGCTTCTTCGCCTTCTCATCCTCTTCTCCATGAAGGGATTCCTCATCTTCGTTTCTCTTCTCTTCAAGAAGTTCATCATCACTCTTTTCTTCAAACATGTCTTCCTCTTCAAGGAATAATTCACCATCATAAGAATGTATGTCTTCATATGAGTCTTGAAAATACTCTTCAAAAACTCCTTCAAAAGGATCTAATTCAGAAACTTCTTCAAGGAAGCAAGGCTCCTCCTTGATTAAACAATATTCATGATTGTCACACATGGCTTTATGGGTATCCTCATCAAACCCATAAGCATCCTTCAACAATTTCCATGCCATTGTAGCTGATCTACAATTGGCTATGAGAGGAAAAACATTCTTTTCCATTCCTCTCCTCAAATCCATAAGAGCTAAGCAATTTGCATATTGTTGCTCCTTCTTCTCTTTTCTCTCCTCGCATTGTAGCTTGCTCCAAGTGGGTTCCTCATAGCCTTCTTGAACTATATCCCATAAGTCTTGAGCCTTCAAGAATGTCTTCATCATTATGCTCCAAATAGCATAATTATCTCCATCAAATTTTGGTACAACCAAGTCTGCATACATGGCTTCCTCTTATTTACCAAAGTCTCAAGCACCCAATTTATCATAAATCGGCCAATACTGATTGAAACAAACTGAAATTTTTCTTGTAGACTTCTGATATACTTATCTGAAAATCCACTAAATTTCAGATCCAAATTCACACAAATGAGAAATATGTGATCAATTTACTTTTTCCCTTTTTATCACAATTCTGGCTCTAGGATTTTTGAAGAAAAAATCAATATTCACACAAATCAATAAATACAAATCCAAATGACCTGAATGTTTTTTTGAATTATGATTTTATCTAAATAATATTTCTCCCAAAATTTGAGAAGAAAATACCCTGTATTCCACCTTATACAACCATTTTATTGAAAAAATAAAAATGCTAATAAAATCCGTAAATTAGCTCCAAATCACCTAAAATTTTGACAGCATCCTCTTGATACAATTATCTAACAACCCTCAAAATTTCATAATAAAATACCTCAGGATGCATGAGATATTAATGATTTACTCGATCTCTTCCTTGCAAATCTGCTGAGTGCTGGCCACTTGAGTTTCTCTGACAAAGTGTGTGCTTCAGATATCTTCACACCACTCTCCATAGGTTTTTATCCGTTTGAGCAAATTTGCTCTGATACCAAATGAGAAACAATGGTGAAATTGTTTTATTGATCAACAATGCATTACATAGTTTTATAGTTCTTGAAAGAACTAAAAATAGACATGGTGGTTGAGAGAAATCCTCTTAAACTTATTACAACAAACTAACTTAAAGATAGCTCTTATCCTAACAACATGCTAATCTTGGACTATGGTCAAACATTAATCAACCAAGCCAAAACCTCAACGTATGCTAATCAAATTAACTAGAAATATGTAAATCCAAACATTAAACTAAAACTAAATACTAGGACTTAATACTTAGGACTATGGAGGCAATGTTGAAAATATTACAACACCATTGGATCGTGGATATTGAAGCTTTATAATAGATATCCATGCATATTTTACTTGTTTCAATGTAGTCCCGACTTCTCAACAGTTAGGAAAGTGTCATCAACAAAACAATCATAAATGAAGATGTTAGAGGTTAATTGGGTATGGGATCACCCATAATAAAACTGTAGTAAGTATCCAAATACATCAACAACAAGAATTAAATGTGATGGTGCTATAGGGTAGCCTTGACAAATGGATCATGTTAGAGAGAAGATTCTATAAGTATGGCCATTGATATTCAAGGCTGCTTTGACATTAGCAAAAAGAAAAGTTGTCATGGTACAAAATGCATGGTCAAAAGCCAAGGCTTGCATCATTATAACAATGAAGTTCCATTCAATCATGTCATATGCCTTAGCATAGTATAAATTAAGAATAATTATATTTACATTAATGCTTAACGCATAGTGGAGTCCCTCCCATACATCAAGTACATCATTTAAAAAATCTTGTCTATTCAATACAAATAACACATGGTAGCAGATTGCATAACCTTAAGGCTAGAGTTTTAGCAAGAATTTTGTAAGACACATTGAGGAGAGTGATGGACCTCCAATTTTTCAAATCATATTTATTTTTCCCTTTTAGAATGAGCCTAACAAGGCCTTGATTGATCCACTTCCCAAGGGATCCTCTTATCAAGGCTTCTTTATACACTCAATAAATTTGGTCCCACAAAGTCCCAAGTGGCTTTGTAAATTTCAATGGGAAGACCATCCATACCTAGAGCTTTATCATAAGTTGATCAAGATTATGCCGAGCTTCTTGGCTAGGTTTTTTCAACATGGCATCAATACTCTCTTGCATGGCCACCCTACATTCCTCTGTCTGGCCTTATGATGTGAAAAGCTCTTGGTAGAATAAAAAAATTGATTCAATAACCTTTTGATCTCTGACAACCTAGTCATCAATGTTTAGCTGGGAAATTTTCTCATATTTATATTATAGCCAAAGAAAGGAGAAGTCATTGGAGACTCAATATCTAGTCTTGAGCCAGTGTAATCAAGCTCTTATTCTTTCCCCTAGTCTTTGCTTCTTTATCTTCCAAAATTCTGGTTGAAATACTAGCAACCTTATGGAAAATTTCTTCATCATAAGGCTTCTCTTGAAGCTCAATAAGAAGCCCTTTGAGGCTTTCTTCAACACCCACCAACCTATCTCTCCTAGCCTAGGCAATTTGCTTACCAAAATTCTTGAGGAATAAAGTTACTTGACTTATGGCTCTTTGCCACCAAACAATCCACCCTAAAGAAGATTTGGGCCTAGGCAGAGAGAGCCATAGATATTTTATACCATTGATATAAGTTAGGTTATTGAGATGTGAGTAGTTGAGATGAAATCTAGAGTGAAAATTCCTTCTATTCTCTTGCTTCTAGGTAGTAACAAAAAAGATAGTATGGTGGTCTGAACAACCAAGGTTCGAGATAACTTGAACTTTCCTAGCCCTATGTAATCGTATCCATTCTATGATTAGACTAAGTATACTAGATTTCTTTGAATTATTTCCTTTTTAATTTATTGGTTCAGGTAATCTAAAAATATTATGGAAGAGTACTCAAGCTTGATGTTCCCTCTCTATCAGCCTCACTAGGGCAAGACCCACTTTATCTTCTTGGCTACCATGTTAAAATTCCCACAAATCAACCATGGGCTATCTGGGATATTTTTAGAAAGCCATTTCCACAACTCGACTCTCTCAACATCATTGGGAGAATAAAAATTGAGGACTCCCAACAATAAATTATCAACATTAATATGAACCCAAACTATCCTATGGTGAGGGTCATATCCCTTATTGACCATTATCCCTATAATATAGGGATGCAACACCATGACTTCCACGATGATTTTTGTGTACCACTACAAAGTCTTTCCAAAAAGAAGAGAAAAAAATTAGTTCTTTACAATTTTAACTTATTGACTTGAAAACAAATAATTTAAATATAATTTTTCTTTCTATAAAAGCCTCAACAGTTCTTTTATTCAGGTTAGAAAAACCCTTAACAGTCCATGAGAAAATATTGGAAATATGGCCAGCCATACATTAAAACAAAAATTTGAACCGTTAGATGACGTTTTTAGCCTTGGAAAGTGTCTCCTCTCAGAGGGGACAAAACGAAATCATAGAGCTTCGAAATCTGTACAATATGAAAAATAAACGGGCTCAAACGGACACCCGAGTCAAAAGTTATGGCCAAAATACTAAGACATGTAATAAACACCGTCGATGTAGATCCGACGGATGTGATTTTCTAGGGTTAGGGTTTGCTTTATTTTTTCTTACTTAAGGCAGTTTTAGGGTTTTATTTTATGAAGAAGAATTTTGCATTGTAGCAAGTGTGTGAGCTCTTCCAGAGCTTGTGAGGAGATTGTAATAGAGTACTGAAACTCTGCCAAAATTATTCCAGATAATAAGAAGATAATAGTTGCTCCAATTTTATTTTATTGTATTATTGTAAATTCTTCATTTGGTATCAGAGTGAGGCGATTGAGAAATTTGGTTTGAGTAACTATAGAATTTCTGCTGCAAGTTTTACAGAAGCTTCTCAAAGATCCCAGTTCGTATTGAAGGGAGCTATTATGGCCAACAACACCAATTCAATTTCGATCCCAAAATTTGACGGTTCCAACTACGAATATTGGAGCATCCGGATGAGGATGATTCTGAAGGCAAAAGGAGCTTGGGCCATCATTGAAGCTAGGTTCAGCGAACCAAAATAATGGAGTCCATTGACTGCAGATCAAAAGGAGATGTAGGAGAAAGAGAAAGAAAATAATTTGGCTTTGGCTTTCATCCAGTCGGCTCTAGACAAGAGTCTCTTTCCTCAAATTTTTGCCTGTGTTTCGGCTCAAGAATCTTGGAAGGCGTTGAAGGAGAATTACCAGGGGAGTTCCCAAGTTAAGGAGGTGAAGTTGTAGACTTTGCGAAGAGATTTTGAAAATCTCAAACATGAGGAGAATGAAACTGCAGGAGATTATTGTGTTTGGGTAAAAACAATAGTAAATTAAATGGCCACACTTGGAGAGATCATAGAGCAATATGTAGTAATTAAAAGGTTTTAAGAACCTTTACAGAGAAGTTTGACAGTGCAACCCTTATCATAGAAGAAACGAAAGGCCTCTCGATATAGATTCATTAATTGGTTCTCTTACATCTCATGAAGAGATAATTGCCAAGAGGAAGAAGGATAAAGAAGGAGGTTCTACAGAGGAACAAGATTTTTCGACAAAAGAGAATGATGGAGGAAGAGGTCACGGTAGGGGTTCTACAGGAAGAGGAAGAAATGGAAGAGGAGGTAGAAGAGGCTCCTACGGTGGTAGATGTCGAGGAAGATCTCAAGATTTTGACACAGGAGCTTTAAAAGAGGAAGTTTTCAAAATAAGGGGAAGTTTCCGAAAGAATATAGAACTATAGATAAAAGGGGAAGTTTTCGGAAGAATATAGAACTAAAAAAAATAAATAATAGAAGTTTTCGGAAGAATATAGAAATATAGAGAAAAGCAAAAAGAAGCTTCTAGAGGAAGTAAAAAAATAATAAATAAATATATATATGAGATAGAGCAACAACAAGAGGAGACAAAAGACCACCGAAGCTTATAGTGAGAGAGGGAATACATGAAGAATCAAAGATTGTATGTTGCCCTTTTGAATTAATACAAAAATTCTAGTATTTTTTTGTGCCTTGTTGGTTTGTTGTGTACTTTGTGTGATTAGCAGCAGGGTATAAACCCTCTGTTTTGTTTCTCATAGCATGTGCTTGCATCAGTTTGGTATCAGAGCCAGGTTAGGTCTTGCGGAGAGAAACTGTAACCAATAGACTTGGGTGAAAAAGACCAAGGTGAGGGCAGTGAGAGAAATTGATTGGGTAAGTGGCGAAAAAGATACTTACGGGTGAAGTTGAAAGGAGAAGAAAACATTGCAGCAGTATGGCGTAGTGGGGCAGAGTCAGAAGAAGGGCACTAGGAAGAGAAGAATTGAATGAAATGGTGAGAACTTTCACAGCCATATTAGATGCTATTGAGGCGGCACAACGTAGAGGAACACATATTGTAGAGGAAAGTGATGAGGAATCAGAATTTGAGGAAGTCCAAGGAGAGCAATTAGATAATGTCAATGAAATATTAATTTGAGCCATAGAAAAAATTGGAGGTAAACCCCGCGTTGAGGTCCCTAGCTATGAAGGAAGTCTTGACCCTGACAAATTAATCGATTGGATCAGTGAAATGGATAGGTATTTTGACTTGGAATCGGTAGAAGATAACAAAAAAGTAAAATATGCAAGTTCAAGGTTGAAAGGTCATGCATTGTTGTGGTGGAATAGCATTCAGGCTGAGAGGCAGAGGAAAGGAAAGGAGAAAATTAAAAATTGGGATAAGATGGTGTCCAGGATGAAAGTCAAGTTCATGCCTGCTGATTACCAGGTGGGTCTATTCCGAAAACTACAAAATTTGAGGCAAAAAGAGATGAGTGTCCAAGATTACACGGAGGAGTTTTATAAATTATCCATAAGAGTTGGTCATGATGACTCAGAACCAGAAAAAGTGGCTAGGTACATTAATGGATTGTGGTATAACATTCAAGATGAAATCAACTTAATGGACATTAAGTCCGTAGAAATTGCATACCAGTATGCGTTGAAGGCGGAGGAGAAATTAGCGAGGAAAATGCAGAGTAGCTCTAGAGGAAGAGGTCAATTAATGAGAGGAAGAGCTCAAGGAGGAGACAACCAGAGATCCCAACCAAGAGAGGAAGGCAACAGTCAAAAATTTTAGGCAAGGGATGAAGGAACCAACCATGCACATTATCAAGATGTCGGTACAAGAGGTGGATATTCAGCTAGAGGAAGAGAGTCTTATAATAGAGGGTCTCATAACAGAGGACAAGGTGGAAGCTTTAGAGGAAAATGTTTTAGATGCAATCGGTTTGTTGGGCATAGGTCATTTGAGTGTCCTAAAAATGCACCTACAGCTAGTCAAAGAGCACCTGAGGGCAAGGCTCATATTGCATATGAGGAGAAGCATGAAGGTAGGTCGTAGTGTACATCATCGGAGCACGGAGAATCATTAGTCATGAGGCGGATTTTAATGAAACCACCAACAGAAAAGGAAGTTGAGCCTTCACAAAGGAGAAATTTATTCCAAACTATATGCAAGGTAGGGGAAAATATTGCAAAGTGATCGTGGACAGTGGTAGTACGGATAATATTGTGTCCGAGGAGATGGTGACCAAGCTAGGATTGAAGAGGATGCCTCATCCTACACCCTACAAGGTGGCATGGCTGCAAAAGGGGCACCAATTGGTAGTCAAAGAACAATGTCTGGTGAGTTTTAAGATTGGTAATTATTATGATGAAGTTTTATGTGATATTATGCCTATGGATGCTTGCCACTTGTTGCTTGGAAGGCCTTGGCAGTATGATAGGCATGTTGTCCATGATGGGAGAGAAAATACTTGCACCATATGGAAGGATGGAACAAAATTTAAGTTGAAGTCATTGCAGGATAATCAGGAAGAGGTGGAACAGGAACACAAGGTAATGTTGATAACAGGAAAGGAATTTCTATAGATAAAGGAAAATGAAGGGATGTGTTTGGCTGTGGTAGCTAAACCAACAGATGTAAAGGGTGAGAAAAGGAAGGAAGAATATCCAGAAGAGATCAAAAAATTGTTGGAGAAGTATGCGGATGTTATGTCAAAATATTTGCCAAGTGGATTGCCACCTATGAGGAAGATCAACCATCATATGGACCTAATTTTAGGTTCAAGCCTACCTAACAAGGTTGCATACAGGTTGACGCCATAGGAAAATGAAGAAATTCGAAGACAAGTACAGGAGTTGCTAGATAGAGGTTTGATAAGAGAGAGTTTGAGTCCATGTGTAGTACCAACCGTACTTGCATCGAAGAAGGATGGAAAATGGAGAATGTGTATGGATTCAAGGGCAATCAATAAAATAACAATTAAGTACAGGTTCCCATTGCCGAGAATGGATGATCTTATGGATTGTTTGGGTGGAGCTCGGTACTTTACGAAGATTGATCTGAAGAGCGGATATCATCAGATCAGAATTAGAGAAGGGGATGAATGGAAAACCGCATTCAAGACCAATGATGGATTGTACGAGTGGTTGGTCATGCCTTTCGGATTGACAAATGCACCCAACACGTTTATGAGATTGATGAATGAGGTCCTAAAGCCATTCACAGGTAAATTTGTAATTGTCTATTTGGATGATATTTTGATTTTTAGCAAGACTAAAGAGGAGCATTTGGAGCATGTTAGGATGGTGTTAGATAAGCTGAGGCAGGAAAAATTATTGATAAATTTAGAAAAATGTAGCTTCATGAAGGAGGAGCTGGTTTATTTGGGTTTTGTGATATCAAAGGATGGACTGAAAATGGATCCAGAAAAGGTGAAAGCGATTGCAGATTGGCCTTCACCGAGGAGTACATTCGAAGCTAGAAGTTTCCATGGTTTGGCTAGTTTTTACAGGAAGTTTATAAGAAATTTCAGCGGAGTATGTGCACCTATTACGAAAACTTTTAAGGGAGGAAAACAATTTGTTTGGACAACTGAAGCAGAAAGAAGTTTCCAACATTTGAAGAGAAGGATTACGGAGCAACCTATATTGGCTTTACCAGATTTTAATAAAGTATTTCAAGTAGATTGTGATGCAAGCGGTACAACTATTGGAGGTGTTTTAAGTCAAGAAGGCAGACCTATAGCTTATTTCAGTGAGAAGTTAAATGAAGCCAAGCGGAAGTATTCGGTATATGATCAAGAGTTTTATGCTATCATCCAAGCATTGAAGAAATGGAGGCACTATTTGTTGCCCAAAGAATTTGTTTTATACACAGATCATCAAGCGCTACAATATATAAACAACCAAGGTAAGTTGAATCAGAGGCATTTAAAATGGGTTGAGTACATGCAAAATTTCACTTTTGTGTTGAAGCATAGGAGCGGAAAGTCAAATAAGGTAGTTGACGCATTGAGTAGAAGGAGTCTTTTGATGACTGAAATGAGCTTAGAAGTGATTGGATTTGATGCAATCAAATATTTGTATAAGACTGATCCGGATTTCATGAGGGCATGGAAGGCATGTGAGAATCCTCTAGTGGAGGATAGGACACCGTGGTTGGATTATTTTATCCAGGAAGGACTGTTGTTCAAAGGGAAGCAACTATGTATACCGCAGAGTTCGATGAGGGAGAATTTATTGAAAGAAAAGCATGGCGGAGGACTTGTTGGTCATTTTGGCATAGATAAAACATTGGCCAAGCTGAGTGAAGATTATTATTGGCCTAAGATGATAGCCGATGTGAAGAGATATGTACAGGGATGCAGGATATGCCAACATGCAAAAGGAAGGAGTCAAAATACAGGGTTGTACAAGCCATTGCCTATTCCAGAAAAGCCATGGGAAGCTATAAGTATGGATTTTGTGCTTGGATTGCCTAGGACAACGAAAGGTATGGACTCCATATTTGTTGTTGTTGATAGATTTAGCAAAATGGTGCATTTTGTGGCTTGTAGAAAATGTAATGATGCCACACATATAGCTGATTTATTCTTCAAAGAAGTAGTGAGATTGCACGGGTTGCCATTAAGCATTATTTCGGATAGAGATACTAAATTTGTAAGTCACTTTTGGAGAACATTGTGGAAGAAATTGGGAACAAAGCTGAGTTTTAGTTTCGCTTATCACCCTCAGACGGATGGGCAAACAAAGGTTGTCAATAGGAGTTTGGGAAATCTATTGAGGTGTCTTGCAAGTGACAAACCGAAATAGTGGGATTTGGCATTAGCACAGGCTGAGTTTGCATACAATGATTCAGTAAACAGGAGCACCGAGAAAACACCATTTCAGATTGTGTATGGATATAGCCCCAGAGGAGTTTGTGAATTGAGGGATATAGCAGATTTGAATAAGAGGAGTGCTGATGTTGAGGAGTTTGCGGAGGCAATACATGAGATGCAGAATGAGGTAAGAAAGAGGCTGCAAATAAGTACCAAAAAGTACAAACAACATGCAAATTTGAAAAGAAGAGAAGTCAGTTTTCAGGTTGGAGATGTGGTATATGCTTACCTCAGGAAGGAAAGGTTTTCGAAGGGGGAATATAATAAGCTGAAGTCAAAGAAAATTGGGCCATGTAGAGTGCTGAAGAAATTCGGGGATAATGCTTATGAGATAGAATTGCCGGATGGAATTGGGATTTCTCCAATCTTCAATGTTGCGGATTTGTATGCTTATCCAAACTTAGCTACAGAGGATGACCACATAGAGCAAGCTGAAAAGGTCCATTGGGAGCAGCAGATGCCTAAACAACAAGAGGAAACAATCGAAGACATAATAGATAAAAGAGTGTACAGGAAGACCAGGAAAAGAGAATATTTTGAATATTTGGTTAAGTGGAGTAACAGGCCATTAGAGGATGCAACATGGATGAAACCAGCTGAACTGGCAAAGTTTGGGCACACAGTTGAAGAATATCAAGCCTTGGCATGAGCAGGAGCTCATGCTAAAACTTTTCTTACCCCGGGAGAATGACGCAGGAGCTTTAAAAGGGGAAGTTTCCAAAAGAATATAGAACTATAGAGAAAAGGGGAAGTTTTCGGAAGAATATAGAAAAATAATAATAATAATAGAAGTTTTCGGAAGGAAAAAAAGAAGCTTCTAGAGGAAGTAAAAAAATAATAAATAAGTATATATATGAGATAGAGCAGCAGCAAGAGGAGAGACAGAAGACCACCGAAGCTTATAGTGAGAGAGGGAATACATGAAGAATCAAATATTGTATGTTGCCCTTTGAATTAATACAAAAATTCTAGTATTTTTTTGTGCCTTGTTGGTATGTTGTGTACTCTGTGTGATTAGCAGCAGGGTATAAACCCTCTGTTTTGTTTCTCATAGCATGTGCTTGCATCAAATTTGGACAATGACTAGGCTCATGCTGCAAGAGGAGGATCCAGTGCAAGAGGAAGAGGTAGAGGACAAGATATGAGAAATGTGCAGTGTTACAATTGTAAAAAATATGGCCATTATGAGAGAGATTGCAGTCTAAAAAAATCAGCACATTATGGAGAAGAAGATTCCTATGACGATGATACTTTGTTCTGTATGATTGAAGAAAAAATGGATCAAGCAGCTTTCCTATCCACACAGAATAGCACAAAGGAGACATGGATCCTGGATAGTGGGTGCACAAACAATATGAACGACAAGAGGGATGAATTTTCATCTCTTGATTCTTCTTATCAACCAAGTATCAGGCTTGGGGATGATAAGAGTTTGGAGGTGGTTGCGAAAGGGGAAATGGAGGTCCCTACCAGGAGAGGAAAAATAATGAAAGTAAAAGATATTTACTATGCACCCCATTTGAAGCATCATTAATGAGTATTGGTCAAATGTTGGAAAAGGATTATAAGTTAGTGTTTGAGGATAGAATGTGCAAAATTTATGATCAGAGGAGAAAATTGATTACCATTGTAAATATGACCAAGAACAAGCTCTTCCCATTATAGTTTTTAGATCAAGAGGGAGCTCTAGCATTTGTTGGTGTAGAAGGTAAGGAGAGGCTATGGCATTTACAGTTTGGGCATTTAAATTATAAGAGTTTGAAGATGCTTTCACCACTTGTCTATGGGTTGCCAAAAGTTGAAGACTCCAAGGAGGTTTGTGAAGGTTGTGCACTTGGCAAACATGCAAGGGGGAATTTTTCGCATGGTGAAGCATGGAGGGCCCAACATCCATTGCAGTTGGTTCATAGTGACATTTATGGACCAATGCAGACACAGAGTATGGGTAAAGCTTCTTACATTCTAACTTTTATTGATGATTTCTCCAGATATTATTGGGTTTATTTTATTAAGCATAAGGATGAGGCATTCAATTTATTCAAGAATTTTAAGGCTCTAGTTGAAAATAAGAGTGGTCATTATATAAAATGTTTGAGGACAGATAGAGGAGGTGAGTTCTGTTCTCATGAATTTGATGATTTTTGTAGTGATTTTGGGATTAAAATGCAGAAAACAAGTCCTTACACACCTCAACATAATGGGGTGGCTGAAAGAAAGAACATGACTTTGGTGGAGCTGGCATGGTGCATGATGCAATAAAAAGGTGTGAGTAAGTTTTATTGGGCTGAAGCAATTAGGACTGATAATTACATTTTAAATAGAAGTCCTACTAAGAGCCTTGAGAATATGACCCCTTATGAATGTTGGTACAACAAGAAGCCAAATGTAAATCATTTTAGAGTTTTTGGATGTGTGGATTTTGTGCATGTTAATGCTAAGAATAGGAAGAAGTTGGATGCAAAGAGTGAAAAATGTATTTTTATTGGGTACAATGAGCAATCTAAGGCTTACAAGTTCTTTAATCCTATTTCACATAAAATAATTGTATCTAGAGATGTAATTTTTGATGAAGGGAGAAATTGGGGATCACAAAAATTATTTGTTGAGGTTGTTTTTGGTGAAAAGAAGGTGGAACCAAGCCATGTTTCAGTTCAACCCAGCCATGAAAAAGTTTCCAATTCATATTTTGCAAGTGCACCTTCGAGTCCAAGAGAAGGTTCTTCCAGTAGTTCTCCACCTCCATCACCACTAGCCAAAGGAAAAGGTAAAATATTGTTGAAGGATCACCCAAAATATCAAATTCTTGATAAGAATTTCCATAAGAGGGTGACAAGGAGTCAACATACAGATATGAATGTAGTAATAGAGAGGTTAGAGAACCTGCATCTTTATGGAGATGATGATAGTGGAGATCCCAAAGGTGATGTTGTAAACTATGCATTTGTTTCACAAGTTTCTAAAGTTTCAAAAGTTGTTGTTGATGATTTTGAGCCTTCATGTTTTGAGCATGCTAGTACTAACAAAGTGTGAATGAAGGCTATGCAAGAAGAAATGCATTCTATTGAAAAGAATGATACTTGGGAGTTGTATGATTTGCCTAAGGATAGGAAATGTGTAGGATGCAAGTGGGTATACAAAATCAAGAAGAACAATGATGGATCCATTGAGAGGTACAAATTGAGGTATTGATCCACACACGATCAAGTAGCAGATATTTTTACTAAGGGAGTAGTAAAACCTTAGTTTTTGCTGCTAAGGGACTTGATAGTCAATCCCCTTACCAACAAGGGGGAGAATATTGGAAATCTGGCCAGCCATACATTAAAATGAAAATTTGGGCCGTTAGATGATGTTTTCAGCCTTGGAAAGTGTCTCCTCTTAGAGGAGATAAAACAAAATTGTAGAGCTTCAAAATCTGTGCAATCTAGAAAAAACAGGCTCAAACAGACACCCGTGATGAGGCAGAAAATTGCCTCATAAAATACTACTTTGATAAACTTTTAAACCCATTTGGAACTGCTTATGTTGTGATTTTATGTTAATCTTAGAGATACTATGCATTATGTGATGGTATTTACATGTTAAGATGATGAAAGTGCATATACTCTGTTTTGACTAATTTGTCCATGTTTTATATTCTGTTTTGGTTGTTTATTTCAGTATATTCTGCATTAATTTAGGTATTACAATATTTAGGTACTTCATTCATAAGGTTTATGTTTCTTCCATAAGTGTATTTCACCATTTGCCCATTTTTTTAAATTACTTTAAGGCGCCAAGAACTCTGTCAACAGTTGACTGTGCAGGAAACTGGACTTTTTCCATACAAATTCCAGCCAGCTGTACATATACAACATGGCATGGAATTTGTCCACTCCAACTCAAACCAAAAGTGGAATTAGTCATCTAGGTGCTCAGAGAAACCATATCCACCACCACAGTTGGTCGCATGTGCTTCTGTTGCCAGATATAACAACAACCTTGTTCTGTTGCCTGATATTTCGGAGCTGCTCTGGAATAAGCGCAGAGGGTTTAAAACTGACTGAATGCATCTTTAATCACCATAAACAGGAGGTAAACGGTGACTGCAATCATTTTAGGAGTATCCTTATCCATTCTTACACCTGTCCCTCACCGATGGAAGCCAACAGCTTGAGTGGAGAAGGCCTGAAGGGTCAAAACCCTGCATTTGTGGAAGAACATAATTGAAACAGTTGTAACAGTCCTATGTAACAACATTAAACCTTATCTTTAATGTACCTTATTTGTATAAATAAAGTGCTCCCATATAGTTGAAGGAGGAGAGAAGGGAGGAAGTAAGTAATAGGAGTTTTAGATATTGTAATTGTGTATTACAACAACACAGTAGTCTACAGGTCTTTCCCTGCACTACTGTTATGTTGTTGGGAATGAAATAAAGGTGCATCATTTGTCATTTATTTATGTTCAATTCTACATTGAGTGTGAGGACTTAATAGTTTAGAGCAAGTTTATTTGCCCTCTTTTGGTTCAGGAAGCAAGGGCCACTTCCAGGTCTAGAGGAGGGTTTTTACCTGATAGAATTCTGCTATTTTTGGCTACAGCAGGTCAACAGAGATCTGACAGTTTTTGCATGGTTAGTGATTAGGATAATGTGGCATTTGAATGCATGGTAGGTAACTCATCTAGAATAGATTTTATAGCATAACATTTTCTATTTCAGCTTCAACATTTCTAGTCTGTATTTCCAATTTGCATCAGAGAATTTTTGGTTAATTCAGTTTGCTACAAATTTGCAATATTTGCTTACCAACCTTTGAATTTCATCATTGTCTTAGGTTTCATTTTTTGCAGGTGTGAAGTTTCAATTCTAAAAAGTTTCATTATTGTTATAGTTAATTCTATGATTTCAATTTTGTTATTTTAAATTATATCAATTAAATTCTGCTATTTTCAGCTTTGCAATAGTTTAGTTTTATTTTTCTACAACAGTGTGAATTTCAATTCTGCAAGGATAAGTAGGAGTTTAGTTTTAGTTTTTAGGAGTAAGAAAGGAGACCCCAAACACCCCAATATCTAACTGTTCCATGAATAAATCCATGATCTAAATGAACTAAAATTCAGTCTGTTAACCCCTGCTTTCGTATATAGCCTTGGACACCGCCCTGGATTGACATATAATGATTAAATGATGAAGATTTGATGACACTCATCATTTTTGGCACCATTTTTGGGGAAACTTAGGTGTTGTTAGGAGAGGTCTAGCAGTCCAAAAACTATCCTATTTTAGGAAATAGTTTTTGGAAACCTGAGGTTTAGTTTATTTAGTAAATAGGCATGAATGCATAGGCCAAGAGATGAAAGAGGAAGGTTTATCAAAGCTGGCTCTTTTCCACCAAGGCGTTCTTCATGATCAGGTGAAGATCTGCCTGTGTATGAACTTCCTGAAAGACTTAAAAGAGAATCATCTTCTTCATCAACTAAAATTGTAGGATCTTTGCAAGAAGAGCTCTTAGAGGCACTTGCTTCTAGACATACCCATAGGGCTGATCCATCTGAACCAGTTGAACAAATTAAAGCTGAGGAAGCACCTATGGCAGAACAAGGAGAACATGATAGGGATATTGTTGGTCATGATGCTGACAATCCTCCTATTAGAACTTTTGAATACCCTATTCATCTGAATCCTACTCAGAATGCTCCTATGAAAACAATTTCACCCTCAGTATTACCAATATTTAGGGGAGTTGTTTCTGAAGATCCTGATCAATTTTTATTTGAATTCAAGGTCCTGTGTCAGACTTATGACTATGTCAATGATAACCAGAAACTGAAGTTATTTCCCTCTACACTCAAAGATGCAGCCTTACGGTGGTTTATGAGCCTTGAACCAGATTCAATCCGCACTTGGGATCAAATGGAAACTGCATTTTTAGATAAGTATCAGGAGTATTGTAGAGTGAGAAATAGGAAGGATGAGTTATTTCGGATAAGACAAGAAGAGGATGAAAACTTAGAGGATTATCTTGATAGATTTACCTTTATCCAAAAGAGATGTGGTCCTATGGAAACTGACTTATTAAAAACTATATTTCTGAGAGGTTTGCAGGATGATTCTAGAGAAGTATTAGACTTAATGGGAAAAGGAGATATAAACCAGACTTGATATTAATGATATTGTAGAGTTGTGCAGAAATTATTCCCGCACTAGGCAAAGAAGAAGGAAAAGGAATCCTGGTAATATTGATATAAAATATTTGATGGAGGAAATGGCTAATATGAAAACTGATATACTTGTTCAACTAAACACTGCTTTAGGAGAAAGGAATACAAGAGCCAATTCTTCACCACCCCTGTCTATCTATTGTCCTAGGTGCAGAAATAAGCATGCTCTGCAAGATTATCCTTTGGACAAGACCTCAATTTCAGCAATTTGTGGCATTTGCTCAAAGGATCATAAAACTGATAAATGTCACCTTTTGCCCCATCTTCGGAGTGTTTTAGAAACCCAAGTTGAAGAACTTCATGCTATTGGGCAAAGGCCAGGAGGCAACTTCATACAAAACCAAAATACCCCTCGCTTTTCTTCAAATTGGGGACAAAATCCTTGGAATATGCCATGGGCATATACCGAACCTCCTCCCCAAACTTGGAATCAATCTTGGGCAGCCCCTCAAGATTGGTCACATTCTAGTTGGAATCAGCCATGGCATTCAGTTAATCCATCTTGGGTACCAAATCAGTCAGGGCAAATATGGGGGCCACAATACCCATCCTATCAAGGGCAGCAGAGGTATCAATCACCAAATCAACACTTGCTGCCAACCCCTAATCAAAATTTTTAGGGAAGAGTTCAACCACAACAAACACAGCCAGTTAAGCAACCTCCACTTCCAGCTCAACCTATGGCTAACCCCAATAACAATAGACAAGCAACCCCTATTTATGGAGCTGAGTCTGAAGAGACTACTATAGTCCATGTCCTTGATTGTAGTAACATCCAGTTACATTCAGGGAAGGTTTTACCTGACCCTGCACCACCCACTATTGAAGAAATTGATGGAAAGCAAGAATTTTCAAGTTCAAAAAAACCACAAACAGAGCAAAAAGAGGAAAAAATAGAAAGTTTACAAGGAAAAATTGAACCTGCCTCGACAGACCTACCGTATCCTGAAAGGTTTGACCACACTATCACTGCTCCTAAATCAGAATTAATCATAGAATTGAGGAAAATGTCTATCTCACTCCCTTTGTTGTAGGCAATAAAGGATGTACCTCTGATTAGGAAAACCATTCAGGAGCTGTGTATTAGGAAACCTGGCAGGAAGAAGAAAGCCTTTCCTAAGACTGTACAAGTAGAAGGTAAGTTGGCTGACCTGCTTTCTAGAAAACTAGTACCCCCTAAATATGGTGATCCAGGGAGTCCAGTAGTTACAATTACTATTGGGTTAGTTCAAATTCCAAATGTACTTATCGATTTAGGAGCTGCAATCAACGTGATGACTAAGGAAACCATGCAAAAATTGTAGCTCAATAACCTTAGTCCTACTACCATAGTTTTGGAAATGGCAGATAGGTCAGTGGCTAAACCGAAAGGAATTCTAGAGGATGTTGCCATTGAAGTGTCTTCTTGGGAATACCCTATAGATTTCTTAGTGTTGCAGCCTAGAAACTCAGCTAATGGCTATCCTATTATTCTAGGATGACCTTGGCTTGCCACTATAGCTGCATTTATAGACTGCAGGTCAGGTGAGATGACCATTTCAAATGGTGTAGACCTAAAAAATATTTCCTTGTATCCACCAGCCCAACCTTCAACCAAATTTTTTGGACAGATATGGTATCCTGAGTTTGATGAAGAACAGGAAACTATTGTCACCTTGGCCACCATTGTAGTAAAAGAACATATTGAAGAACTTAATTCACCGAAAAGAGAAATCTTTGAACATGAAACAATTTTGGTGAAAACATTGCAAGAAGAAGGCCTTAGGGATGATCAAATTCTTGTCCATCATTTGTTATGGAAATATGAAGAACAAACTGTTGAACATCTGTCATCTATTCCACTACAAGAAAGCTCCTTCACATTGCCACATGGATGGCATCATCATCTTCTGACTTCTTTCATCTGTCCTATGCAAATGATCCCATCAGGTATCACATTTACACCAGAATCAAGAGTATTTCATACTCTGCAGCCACATCATTGTCCCTTAAATGCTTTAATCAGTAAATATGAGGTTGTCAACTCTGTTTATCCAGGGATTAAGCAGATTGAGATACAACCAGGAAAATTTTTGAACATTAATAGTTGGTTGACTAATGAGCAAGAAGCCAAATTATTTGTTGTTTTATAGAGACATGTTCAAGCTTTTGCTTGGAGTTATAAGGACATGACTGGCATTCACCCTGATGTGTGTACACATAGGATATACACTGAAGATGTCAAACCAGTAAGACAACCACAAAGGCGTCTGAATCCCGCTCTGAAGGATATTGTTAAGGAAGAAATCAAAAAACTATTGGATGTAGGATTCATTTATCCAATTTTAGACAGTAGGTGGGTTTCACCATTGGTCATTGTTCCAAAGAAAAATGGGAAGATGAGAGTATGTGTGGACTACAGGGAATTGAATAAGGTCACACATAAAGATCACTTTCCATTACCATTTATAGACCAAGTGTTGGACACCCTTCTTGGTAAGAAATTTTTCTGTTTCCTTGATGGTTTTAGTGGTTATAATCAGATCCAGGTTGCACCAGAAGACCAGGAAAAGACAACTTTCACATGTCCTTGGGGAACATTTGCTTACAGAGTATTACCCTTCGGTTTGTGCAATGCACCAACAACATTTCAGAGAGTTGTTTTGGCTATCTTTTCTGATCTAACAAATGAAAGTGTAGAGATTTATATGGATGACTTCACAGTGTTTGGAGATACATTTGAATATACTTTAGAACAACTTGAAAAAGTTTTAATACGTTGTGAAACATATCATTTGTCTCTGAATCCTGATAAATGTTTCTTGATGATGGAAGAAGGAATTGTTCTTGGACATCATATTTCTGCTTATGGAATTAAAGTTGATCCTAAAAAGGTAGAGGTCATCAAGAACCTTCCTCCTCCAAAAACTCAAACTGATGTCCATAGTTTCTTAGGACATATTGGCTTTTATCATAGATTTATTGCTAATTTCAGTACCATTGCTAATCCAATGTTCGCATTGTTAACAAAGGATTCTAAATTTGTTTGGTCTGCTGGGTGTCAACAGTCCTTTGAAGTTTTAAAGGAAAAGTTAACAACTCCGCCTGTATTGAGAGGTCCTAATTGGGAGTTACCCTTCCATATTCAAACTGATGCTTCCAATACTGCTATTGGAGCTGCATTAGGGCAGATTGAAGATGGACAACACTATGCCATATACTACATTAGTAAAAATTTGACTGGAGCTGAAAAGAATTATACCACAACCGAGAAGGAATTTTTAGTTGTGGTGTATGCTATTAACAAATTTTGACACTATATCATAGGATATCCCGTATTCATCCACACAGACCATGCTGCTATAAAGTATTTGATGAATAAACCCTTGGTTAGTGCATGAATTATTCGTTGGTTAATACTATTGCAAGAATTTGATATTACTATAGTCAATAAACCAGGGAAGTCTAATGTAGTGGCAGATTTCTTGTCAAGATTGTCAAATGCAGATACGGAGGAATTGGTTGAGGATGCATTTCCTGATGAGAAATTGTTTGCTGTTTTTGTACAATCTCCATGGTTTGCAGATATAGCTAATTATTTAGCTACAGGGAAGATTCCTCTTCACTTTACTCCTAAACAAAAGAAACGGTTGATCAAGCAAAGTTCTTCTTTTGAATGGATAGGAGGTTTATTGTTTAAATGCAGTCCTGACCATGTTTTGCGTAGGTGTGTTCGCAAGGATGAGGTATATGACATCCTGCGAGCATGTCATGATGAACCATCAAGAGGGCATTATTCAGTGAAAAGTACCATTCAAAATATTTTGGGTACTAGTTACTACTGGCCATCCTTGCACAAAGATGTCAAAAGGTATGTCAAAAATTGTGATGCATGCCAAAGGATGGGTAAGCCTACTTTTACTAGTGAAATGCCTTTACAACCTCAATTAGGTACAGAACCATTTGAAAGGTGGGGGCTAGATTTTGTAGGACCCATTGATCCACCTTCCCAAGGGAAAGTGCATATCTTGGTATGTACTGATTATGTAACCAAGTGGGTAGAAGCCCGTGCTTTTAAGCATGCCCGAGAAGAGAAAGTTGTTGATTTCCTGTATTCACAAATATTTCTATGATTTGGAGCCCCACATTCTATCACCACTGATCAGGGACCTCAGTTTACCTCAAAATTTGTTGAAGCCTTTACAAAGTTGTATGAAATCAAACACCAAAAATCCTCACCTTACCATCCGCAAGCCAATGGCCAAGTTGAAGTGACAAATAGGGAATTAGAGAGGATCTTAACCAAAACTGTAGCAGCCCATAGGAGGAATTGGGTGGAGAAGTTACCTGAAGCAATTTGGGCTTATAACACCACTTGGAAATCCACTACTGGATTTACTCCCTATGAATTGGTTTATGGTAAAAAGCCTCTTTTGCCTATTGAGTTTGAATTACTAACTCTTCGAACTGCTTTGGAAGTTGGTATTGATTTGTCACAGGCACAAATGGACCGGATTTTGTAGCTCAATGCATTGGATGAGCTAAGGAGGGATGCATTGCACCAGACCGAGGTGATCCAATCACAACGCAAGTTGTGGCATGATAGTCATATCCAACAACGGAAATTTCAACAAGGCGATTGGGCTTTGTTGTTTGACTCACGATATGAAGACTATCCTGGCAAGTTGCAGACTCGATGGCTCGGACCTTATGAGATTGAGGAGGTGTTTGCAAATGGAGTTGTACGTCTTTCACCAATAGATGATTCAAGAAGGAAATTGGTGGTCAACGGTCATCGTCTCCGAGTCTATCACAAACCGTTAACCAAGGAGGAGTTTCTCAAACAAGTGGGAAACTTGGATGTATTAGTATTGGAAGAAAACATTTCTTCCAAGATGAATTCCATCAAGTGACATGAACAATTTGTCATTTAAAAAAAAAATGAAAGAAAATAAAAAAATATAGAAAAATGAAAACAAACTTGACAAAAACAAATAAATCAGAATGTGAAAACCTCTTTGAGGCACATCTGAGTTGAGTTTACCTGAAAACAGGGTTGTCCGGCATGTTTGCCTCACTCTCCACCATTATTCCATTCACTCTTCATCATTCCATTATTCCATTCACTCTCACTATTACTCACCTTTGGTCCATTCATTTTCACTTCACTCCATCATTGTTAACGTTTGTTCCACTCATTTTCCCCTTTGTTTCACTATAGTTCAGATTGCACCATGTAAAGAGTTAGCGCAGAATCAGCCAAAAATAACATTTGTACAAAATATGGATAAACAAGTTTCTTCAGGTATGTGCCTTTTTCTATTTTAATAGTGTGAATACTTCTTGTATGATGTATGATATCCCTAACTGGCATAAAAGCATACATAAGTTAGTTTCGGAAGGTTATCAAAAGAAATCCTCTTGAAATGATAAAACTGCTCTAGAATAAACCTGTTGCATACAAATACTCTCGAATGAAAACTCTGGAAGATGTCTTGCTCAAGAATAAAGCTAATGATAAAAGTTGGTAAAATGAATTAACAAATGGTTAATTCATTTTAAACTCTGGAACCACGAGGCTCAGGCTCAAAAGTCAATTAAAATTTCCGTGGGTTCATAAAAGTTATGCCAATCAGGATTGGAAGTTGTACCAAGGTGCAGGTTTCAAATTGGAGGTTCCAAGGCACGGATTCTATGAAAATATTTTACCGCATGTAATTGGTTGGCACACAACTCAATGGGAGGTTATTTTAAACCAAGCAGTTTCCATTAATAATTGTTTGCCATATCACCGCAAACGTCGTAACAAATTAATTGCATGCGGGAAGAACAGGAGTAATGATGAATTATGTGCCACCACCTACCAAGATTTGCCTCATGTCACATGATTTCTCATCATTCTGGCACTGCTTGCATGTGTTTATCATCCTCAAGTTTCATTCTTTCCCTGACAGAAGTATTCCAGAATGAGAGAAAAAACCTGTGACATATTTTCAAATTAAAGCAAACAGGGTACGGGAAAATTCACCATGGGTGGACAAAAGAACAAAATTGAACCAAGAAATATAGATTTTTTGCAGAGGGACGAGGAGTGTATGTGAATATTCATGGAAGGGGGTTTTCTGCCCTTCTTGCACAAATTTTATGGGCATTCAGAAGGTTTAACAACAGAGTTCACACACACTTTTCACAGCAACAGAGTTCAAATCAGTGGCATGACTATTCAAGTAAGTCCTAAAATTCTTAGCCAAGTCACTGAATTGCCTCTGCAAGGGATTCACATAGGCAAATCTGGAAAGAATACATTAATAGAATTAGTTAATCAATTTAGAGGGGAAAATGACAGACCTACTGAGTTCATAATAAGCAACAATATTTGCAAAGGAGTTAAGAGAACCAGTCTGCAACCACCGTGGGATGAAGTTGCAGTCTAGGTCATCAGGTTTCTAACCTGTGATGGTCAATTCCCTATTCTTTCTGGTCATCATTTATGAATTTTAACTCACCTCCGCTATGGTCATTTAAACACTGAATTAAGAGTCAATTTGCCTCTGTATTTGTACCAAGAACTTGCAAATATGGCTAAAAAGTATCAAGCAGGCAGGGGGTCACCCAAGCATCATGGGTTAGTCAAAATTATTTGCAAACATCACTTTAGGGGGAATCCTAGGAGTTTTGACCACTTTTTCCATACTTGGGATGAGTTTGCTGAAGAAAACATTGTTGAGAGTCCCACTTATGGAGAAGAGACAGAGGAGGCTAACCCTAACCCTGAGCATAAACCTGGAGCTTCTGTCAGCACAACCCCTTCATCTCCAGAAGGACCTCCCTCATCACGAATGAGAACACAGAGGAATGTTGGCTCTGATCGGAAGAGAAAGGTCACATTTTCAGAGGATGTACAAACATTCCACACTTTTGAAGAAGGGGAACCCTCTAATCAGCAAGAAACTAGAATTTTTGAGTCTAGGTCTCCTAGTTCTAAAAGAAATAGGAAGCAATCTATTTTAGGGTTGAGGAGATCCTCAAGGCTTCAGAAAGCTGTTGATACAAAGGATATGCAAACAGAGGAGAGGATGGAACAGAATGATGTTTCTAAAACCAATACTCAGCTTGTGGAGGAAACTATGCAAGAAGTTGAGGCTATCAACGGCCAAGATGTAGATATCTCTAGATAGAATGTGGACACTACAGTAGAAGAGGAAATGCCTTCCATTTCTCTCAATTATTCATCAGATTCTGAGGAACAAACTGAAATAGGGGAAGCACAGGAAGACACAACTATTACTGGTCTACCAAGATCCCTTGTAGATTACCCTGACTCTGAAGAAGAGCTTGAGGTAGCAACAGATGAGAAAGATGATTCAAGTGCAGAGGAAGAGGAGGAAGTTGATATTAAATCTCAGTTACATGCAGCCAGAAGTGTGATCAAGACCCAAACAGGCTGGATTGAGCAAAATGAAGCCTCCTTAAAGGAGAAGGACAATATCATTGCCAAGTTATGGCAAGAGATAGAAGTTGTAAAGGCTAGGCTCACACTTTTGGAACAGCAACCTTCTCAAATAGACTCAGGGGATGAATTGGCTAGTTTGTTAATGAATTTAGCAGGAAATGCAGAAAGAAGTTCACCTGGCAGAGTTGCACCTGATGAAGCACAAGAGGCACAACAGAATTCAGGGGATGAGCAACCAGGGGCACTTGTGCAGGTGTCCAAGGAGCCACAGCAGATGACCATGACAACAACACCCCCAGAAGCAGCCATAATAGTCCAAGAATAGGTAAATCCACAAATTCCCCAAAATATTGTTAATGTGAACATTCCTGAAATTAAGCTAGTTGAAGTTGGGATACAAACAGAATCCCCTGTAGTAGAAAAAGTAAATGTTGGCATTCAGGTTAATATTGTACCTCAGATGCAACCTATGAATAGGTCACCTAAAATAATTTCATTAGTAAAATATAATGAGGATATAGCATATTGGATGACCAAATGCCATCAATTGGAGGGAAAGGTCTCCTCATTGCAGACCTTAACAGAAGAAATAAAGTAGAAAGACTCTGAAATTGAGAAATTAAAGGGGCAAGTACAGGACATATGTCAGATTGTTGAATGCATGGTTCAATGTCGGAGGCCTACCAGATTTTACAGTTTAATTTTGAAGGAGAGGTACCTCCGATGGTAGACAATGAGAATTACCTCTGGTCTCTCCCACACATTTGAGACACCAGGTGAATTCTTGGAAGCTTTCTGGCAGAACTCTAGAGAACACCAAAATTTACTATGTGAGTTATTTCTTCATAATTTCTTTCTGCCAACTGAAGTTATTTTCCTCCCCCACATATTTCTTGGCGATATTCAGTTGAGGGCTTTTCAATCAATGCTTCAGAATCAGATTTACTGGGAGCAGGAGAAAAGGGCTAGTAAATCCATAGAATCCCAAGTTGTTTTGCTCATTAGACCTATCCACTTAAATCATAGAACTTCCACCAATCAACATTATACACTAATGAGAAATGACAGGGTAAGGAAAATGTACCTAGGAAATTTGCAGGCGTGCATAGATGGTTTTCAAACATTTTGTGCAACATCATTTGTTGACGCTTTGTCAGCCTGCAAAAGTAGATGGGGTGAGTTACCTATATCTTTGCAGAAGAGAGAACCTGTCACACCTAACAATTTAATATGGTCAAGAAGAAGGGCTACAAGCATAATCCAAACCATATTTGAGGTCAGGGAGCAGTGGATTGGACTCAGGTACAGAATGCCAACTATAATCACTCCTGTTCCATACTACTTTGATAATGATTCTCAGTTGGAAGAACAGTTTTAGGAATGGCTCGGGGAGATTCAGATGCACAAAGGATACTATCAGGTTGGAAGCAGATTGTGGAAGTATGATGAGCGATACCTGGATGTGGATCTTTGTGCTATTGTGGTAGAACAAAATGCATGAGGACATGCATTAGAACAGGCTGGGGGGAAATGATGAGGCAGAAAATTGCCTCATAAAAGACTACTTTGATAAACTTTTAAACCCATTTGGAACTGCTTATGTTGTGATTTTATGTTAATCTTAGAGATACTATGCATTATGTGATGGTATTTACATGTTAAGATGATGAAAGTGCATATACTCTATTTTGACTAATTTGTCCATGTTTTATATTCTGTTTTGGTTGTTTATTTTAGTATATTCTGCATTAATTTAGGTATTACAATATTTAGGTACTTCATTCATAAGGTTTATGTTTCTTCCATAAGTGTATTTCACCATTTGCCCATTTTTTTTAAATTACTTTAAGGCGCCAAGAACTCTGTCAATAGTTGACTGTGTAGGAAACTGGACTTTTTCCATACAAATTCCAGCCAACTGTACATATACAACATGGCATGGAATTTGTCCACTCCAGCTCAAACCAAAAGTGGAATTAGTCATCTAGGTGCTCAGAGAAACCATATCCACCGCCACAGTTGGTCGCATGTGCTTCTGTTGCTAGATATAACAACAACCTTGTTCTGCTACCTGATATTTCGGAGCTGCTCCGGAATAAGCGTAGAGGGTTTAAAACTGACTGAATGCATCTTTAATCACCATAAACAGGAGGTAAATGGTGATTGCAATCATTTTAGGAGTATCCTTATCCATTCTTACACCTGTCCCTCACCGGTGGAAGCCAACAACTTGAGTGGAGAAGGCCTGAAGGGTCAAAACCCTGCATTTGTGGAAGAACAAAATTGAAATAGTTGTAACAGTCCTATGTAACAACATTAAACCTTATCTTTAATGTACCTTATTTGTATAAATAAAGTGCTCCCATCTGGTTGAAGAGGGAGAGAAGGGAGGAAGTAAGTAATAGGAGTTTTAGATATTGTAATTGTGTATTACAACAGCACAGTAGTCTGCAGGTCTTTCCCTGCACTACTGTTATGTTGTTGGGAATGAAATAAAGGTGCATCATTTGTCATTTATTTATGTTCAATTCTGCATTGAGTGTGAGGACTTAATAGTTTAGAGCAATTTTATTTGCCCTCTTTTGGTTCAGGAAGCAAGGGCCACTTCCAGGTCTAGAGGAGGGTTTTTACCTGACAGAATTCTGCTATTTCTGGCTGCAGCAGGTCAGCAGAGATCTGACAGTTTTTGCATGGTTAGTGATTAGGATAATGTGGCATTTGAATGCATGGTAGGTAACTCATCTAGAATAGATTTTATAGCATAACATTTTCTGTTTCAGCTTCAACATTTCAGATCTGTATTTCAGTTTGCATCAGAGAATTTCTGGTTAATTCAGTTTGCTACAGATTTGCAATATTTGCTTACCAACCTTTGAATTTCATCATTGTCTTAGGTTTCATTTTTTGCAGGTGTGAAGTTTCAATTCTGAAAAGTTTCATTGTTGTTATAGTTAATTCTGTGATTTCAATTTTGTTATTTTAAATTCTGTCAATTAAATTCTGCTATTTTTAGCTTTGCAATAGTTTAGTTTTATTTTTTTGCAACAGTGTGAATTTCAATTCTGCAAGGATAAGTAGGAGTTTAGTTTTAGTTTTTAGGAGTAAGAAAGGAGACCCCAAACACCCCAATCTCTAACTATTCCATGAATAAAGCCATGATCTAAATGAACTAAAAATCAGTCTGTTAACCCCTGCTTTCGTATATAGCCTTGGACACCACCCTGGATTGACACATAATGATTAAATGATGAAGATTTGATGACACTCATCAACCCGAGTCAAAAGTTATGGCCGAAATACTAAGACATGTAATAAACACTATTGATGTAGATCCGACGGATGTGATTTGCTAGGGTTAGGATTTGCTTTATTTTTTCTTACTTAAGACAGTTTTAGGGTTTTATTTTATGAAGAAGAATTTTGCATTGTAGCAAGTGTGTGAGCTCTTCCAGAGCCTGTGAGGAGATTGTAATAGAGTACTAAAACTTTGCCATAATTATTCCAGATAATAAGAAGATAATAGTTGCTCCAATTTTATTTTATTATATTATTGTAAATTCTTCATAAAACTTATCTAATTCATTGATATTCTTTGAGGGTGTTAAGAATTGTATCCATATCTTCTCCTTCATTGTCTATATCTTCAGCTTCACCATCACCTTGGAGTACCTCAAACCTATTGAGACAAGAGCACTACCATTGGATGGTTTCAAATATTTCCTTAGTAAAACTAGGGTTCTTGGTATTTTGTTATGGTTGCCCATAAGTAGGCTAGAGTAAGTTGGTGACACGAGACAAGTACACCTTTTTGAATTCACAAGAACAAAGCTTTGAGATTTTCCATGGGCTTCCAAAGACTATGATCTGGAAGGTTTTGTTGGACCTAAGTAACTAGCTGCTTGAGGTCTAATAATTGTTTTGTTGGCTTGAGAAACTAAAGAATTTTTAGGGCCAAAATGTTTATGACTAGAATTAATGGGAAAAGGAGTTGGCTTAGGGTTTTGCTTTCTTGGGACCACTTGGGTTTGAGTATCAGTTTCTTCCATTTATAAATTATCCAAATCTTCTTCCACCATAGGACTCAATTGTGTCCAGTTTAGCAAAGAGAAGTCTTTGATATGGTGCTTCATAGTTTGGTACCAAAATTAGGTGTTCAAAAGATCAATATATCAAAGAATATGGTACCATCAAACCTAGAATACACATATTTTATGTCTTTGAAAAGTAGAATGTGTACACATGCCCTAGGAAATGACCATGGTTAGAACCAACAAGGAGCTTCCAAATAAACAAATTCTCCAAGTTTCTCACAAAGTTAAGGGATAAGGTCCTTGAAATGCATGGGTAAACCTAGAAATTCAATCCACACTAGGCAACGAAGACCCATTTCACCATCAACTATAAAGTTGGGGTCATAACTAGACATGACTAAAAAATGACCAAAACAAATCCATGTTCCTACCTCACAAATGACTCTGGTATGATTAGCTAACCAAAGGAAAAAGAATAAAAACCCCTATACAAACTAACTTGAAAACCCAATGGTTTTCATACTTGGATCCAAGACTGGATATGAGTGACTAGGGGAGCTCGATCACCCATGAAATATCCAATGGTAACCCTAGTTTGAAAATCTTGTAATACTTGAGAAATATTATTTTAATCCATCTCAACCAAAATATTTAGATCAAAATCATTACTTTGTGCCACATTTTGGAGATGAGTTTAATGGGTTGCTTTATAGGTGGTACCATTCTCAATAGAAATCCTATTCATAAAATTATAAGCGAAGACTTGTCGTATTGGCTTAAAAGGTCAAGGCCTAAGGCTGGGTGGGAATGTTGGTAGGGAACCACCAATGATGACCTTCATAACGACTGAAGCATAACAAATTCTATAAAACAAAATATCTATTACATATTTTTAATTCCAAATCCTAACTAGCTCTAAACTTTATTTAATACACTAAATATAATTTCTATTGTAATACTATCGTTAGTATTTTTATCTAAATATGCTATTGATTTATTTAGTTTTAATAATATATTATAAAAAATATAAATAATGAAAAACTAAAGTCGATGGGCCAATCAATTGAAATGTACAACTCTATGCTAAAAAGCAAGTATATTTGTCATATAATAATAGGTTAAAAGAAGGATTTTCACATGTCATCAAATAAATATTACATGTTAGTTCTTCACATCGTATGTATTGTTTATCATCCTCATGTATGAATATTTTAGCCTTCATAATCCACAAACTACAATGAGAAGACCATTTATGTAAAGTAAAGACTATATATTGTAAAGGTAATGTTTTTGCTACAAAACTCCACTAAACCTGTTGTCCTCTCTGATTGTCTCGATTTTCGGATAGGTTGGACCAAATGGTTGGGACTATCATGCCTCACATAGAGCAACACAAAAGGTCCAATCCCAAGAGCATGGGTTTCATCTCTATCAGGGGCCTCCAAGTTTTTTTACAAGCCCGACTCCTTTTAAGATGCGATCTTGAGCATGCTTTTCCTACTCTAACCTAGTCTAACAACTTCATGGGGAAAAGGGTTGGAGAGAGGCAAAAAACAAAGATAAGGAAAAGGAATAAACCTAAGCTAACAAACACATTGTGCTAAGACCAAGATAAGATCCCCCTATATAGGGACCTTGAGTGTAATGTGTCAACACAATGAACACTTCCTCCTATTGACATACATAAGCACAAATAAACACACATACATAAAGGAAATGGGATAGGGAGGATCAAAACACTTGGAACCAAATAGTCATAGGCTTGTAGTATGCATATATGTATATAAAACCATTACAATATTATACCAAAAGCAAGAGCTCAAATGTGTACTTGCAAGACCACTCAAGAATACGAGCTATACAAAGGAAAATGAAGGAAAAGCTATATGACTTCATAGTATAACTTGTCAATCCTTTACAATGCTAAAATATCTACTATTTATAAATTACAAAAGGGGATATTTTCCCTCCAAAATTGTGCAGAGATTTTAAGGATGATTGCTCTTCTATGTGTCGGGTTAGGTTTTCATTTAAGATGCTAGTTCCTATTTGAGTTCATTAATTTTGAATGGTTTTCAGCCTTTGGATGAGTTGCTACTGCTTCTGTTGCCATCTACTCCTTGTAGGGATTCTTGAATTTTAGGTGCAGGAAATTTTTTGTACTTAATGCTCCATATTCGAGGTTGCTCTTGTTGCAACTTCCCATGTTGTCACATTTAATGTTCCAACCATTTTATTGGCTTCCCTTTGAATGAAACTTTTATCTTCTACTCTTGATAGAAACTTTTATAATATTATGATTTTTGGACATTTTACTTTACTTACACTCTAAAATATTTTGAATTTTAGAGTTTTTGGCCAATCATGGGTTGTCAAAACTTTTGAATTGCTTCTTGGTTGAAACTTTCAAAATGTTTGACCTTCAACACTTAGACTCCTTTGGCGCTCAATCTAACGATGCACTTGTATTTTACCTTATTTTTTAGCCCAATGGTCTACTTTATGACTTGCACAAACATTGCTCTTCTCCTTTTGAGTGTAGTGAGAATTCACTGAAAAACCATAATCAAGTGACATCATAAGGGTGTAGAATTATGTAGTTTGAATAACTGAATTATTGAGGTCAATAGGTTAGTTGATCATTTGTGAAGATAATTTCTAGTCTCAAGTTGAACGAAATGATTGTGATTTTGTTTATTGGCTATTCCCTTCCTAGTAAGCATGAGATCATGACCAAGTCTTGAAATGATCGAGAATAGAAATGATGCCCTAATTAGTGTTAAAATTATTCTAACTACCAAGTCATTTATTTTTCATGGCCTTTATAGTGATTAAATATTCTCTTATCTTGATGATTCCTACTTGTGATCCTTAGTGATTTGAAGGTTTGAATCAAAACTTTACTTTGATGATTGTTTTGGACTAATTCCTATTCCCTTACCAAATGTGGAAAATCTCTCATTAGAGTCCAAAAGGGTCCTTCATTCACTTATGATTCATGGATGCCATTGGAAAAACCATTAAAATTTTATCTTGACAAATCAGAATTTAGGTTTTTTCCATCAAACTAATAAGTAGTTCAGTCAATATCCCTGAAAATTTTAGTGGGAAGTAATATTTGCTATATATATTTTTTCTCCAATCAATCCATATTTTCTTAGTCCAATATTAGGAGGCCTATTTAGTGGCTATGGCTATTGTTAGAAAAGTAGAATACTTCATGTTATTCATTTGAGAGGACCTTGCTTAAATAGCAAGTGCTTACAATCTGATTTATTAGATCATAACTAACTGAGTTAATCTCAGCCACACAAATTATCCTAGTAACAACTTAAGATATAATTTATTATTCTAACACCCCCTTAAATGGTACTAGGATATACTAACACCCCCCTTAAGTGATACTAGGAGGTAGAAAAAAATAACAAAACTAAACAAGTGGCATATCCAAAAGTATGAGTCTCGATAACAAGGCCTGATAAGGTGCTCATGTACAATATATGCATAAGAAAAACTCTACTGGAGAGATGAAGAAAAAATCATAAGGGAGAAAACCATCTGCCAAAAATAGAAGAAGGACGAAGATGTGCAAGGAGGATGGAGAGGAAGGAATATGTCCTCTTCAACCCCCCCTCAGGACAACTTCCATCAAGAAGTATGCAAAGGATCCATCAGATGTCTCAAAAAAGTAGAGACTGGTCGTCGAAATGAATGAAATCGTACTCCAATACTGGTGCTTGTGACATATATCAAGGCTGTAAACCATGAAAAAAGGTCACTAAAAACCCCCTGAAACCAAGTGTCTCACAAAATAATAGTGTGAGGATAGTGTGGAAAGAACCACAAGGATCGCAAGGGATGTTGAAATTGACTCCACAAGCATAAGTAGTGGTTTCCACCTATATGAACATAATGGGCTGATAACAAGGTCCAAAAAATCTGGACAAATAACAAAAAACAAGGGAAACTTAAAATGAAAGGGCACCAAAGTAGCTCTCAAACATGTCCTTATGATGACCTCCTCATCTTACCATATTGTATGGGTAACTAGCTGCTGCAACCGCTAGGTGACATAGAGGAGATGACTAGATACTAGGATCACTTATAAAGCTTGAGAGTGTCGGGTTCAACCGAGAGTGCACTCTATGATACAATATTTTGAACCACAAAAAGGTGTGGAAAACAGTTTTAAAACTAAAAAATGGATACCACCATTGTGTCCGTATCGAAAAAACCTTTTTGACGACTATAAATACCCCTATATAGGGTTTACATTTGACCTTCTATAGAGAAAAAAAATAACCTTCTCCTTAACTTTAAGGAAATATTCCTGGCATCTTTTAGAATAAAATATGGTTTTAAAATTCTCTCATAGGAGAAGGTACATGGAACATGTGAGCTATCCACTCTCTACATGGAAAAAATTTTGAATTTTGTTTTTCCACTAAAAGAGGATATAATAATATAATAGCCATACTCCCTTCATTTTACATTTGAAAAAGTCAAATAGTGACTTTCCTCTCCATGAGTTTATTAAAAATACCATTTGCCTAACAAACATATTAAAAAAATGGTAGGCAGAATCCCATTGAATGTGGGAAAAAGTATTAAAAATACTTTCATTAATTTTTTTTTTTATATGCAGCAACACCACTTAAATAAAGTGGATATTCTCTGTTTGGCGGATAAGACGCTTTGAAAAAAGTTTCCTAAAGTTAAAAACTTTAGGACAAATTTGAATCATTTTAATTTTTGCTGCCATTATAATGAAATGAAAGATTTTAATTATGTCCTTAAGATTCAAATATGGTTTATGGGATCTCAAATATGAAAGTACAACTGCTCAAATTATATCATATGATCTTTAATATCTTTGAGAAGGTTGTTCCTTCTCCTGTTGATTTGGGTTAGTGTTGGTCACGAATCTGCCACAGGAAAGGATTTTATACGAAATGCGCCCTAGACCCGGCCAACATTGAAAGGCCGAGAGAAAGAAATGTCTCCCGGACCAATCTCCAGAGAGGGCTGGTTCCCTTACTAAATTCTATGTTGTTGAAGACTAGAGTTGCAGGAAAGAAATGGGAAATATGCAGAAAGAAACGGGAAATATAGCCATAGGCCAAATTTATCAGATCGGGAAATATTAGCAGCAGATAACCTCAAGCTCAATAACAACATATAACAAAAGACAACGACATAATTAACTTACAACCTTGCGCAGATAACCTCCAAAATCACATTCCAGAACTCACTTCCTCACTAGAAATATTTAAACTCAGATGCAGAATTCAAATTAAGCAACAGATAAGAAATACGAGCGTAAATGAGGAATGCATAAGATAGAAGGAAAAGACACACGAAAAGTTGCTTGCAAAACCAGAGGCCAAATATCTTTCATTCATGCAAAGAACTTGAAATTTTTTTCAGCAAAAGTCTCTCTCTCGATGTCTCCTTCTGAGATATACATTAATATTTATAGAGGTCTTGCCTCTTTGCAACATTTAAAACAGGCAACGAACTTCCTCGAGATCTACAAAATATGCAACAGAAATAAGGAAATGATCCCCTTAAACCAGCCTTGGAGAAACCATAAATTGAATGAAACAAGGAACCGGTCGTCTTCATTAAATGGTCATTCTCGGAGCATGCTTGGACCGTTAGAAAATCATGAACAGAAGCTTTGAATAATGGATGCGTCTTCAATTCTGGTGGCCTAGGCATGTTCTCCTATCTTGTATACATTGGAAAGCAGCAAAACATTTAATTCTGGAGAGCTTTAAATCCTTGGAAATCATAATGCTTCATCGGGCCGTTTGAACTGCTTCGAAGCGCGAAAACGTGACAGGTTGCGAAAACGCGACATGTCGCGAAATCGTGACATTTTCCTACTCCGTACACTTTTGTCACTCTGGGTCGCGAAAACCAACCATGTCACAAAATCGTGACATATTTGGCTCTTTGTTCTCCTTTGTCACCTTAGGTCGCGAAAACACGATGCGTCGCGAAATCGCGACATTTCGTACTATTCTGCTCCTTCCTTGCTCTGTTTCCATGAAACTATGACCTGTCACGAAATCACGACGTTCTTTCCCCATGTTGTCCTTTGGCTGCTTTGAACCGCAAAAACGCGACAAGTCACGATTTCGCTACACCTTTCTCTCTTTTGGCTTTGTCTTCCTAATACGTCACGAAAACAAGACAAGTCGCGTTTTCGTGACATTCTTCCATCGGCACCTTTGTTGTTATCTCCAGGTCGCGAAAACCAAACAAGTCACAAAATCGTGACGATTTCCTTTCAGGTACTCAATCTTCTCTTCCCTGTCGCGAAAACATGACATGTCACGATTTCGCGACAATTTTCATTTGCCTTGTACGGTCCAGCTCTCAACCTATGAAAATGCGACATGTTTGCCTCATGTGGTTCTTTCATCTTCAACACGTCGAAATCGTGACATTTTATGTCCCCTTGGACTCTATTGCTTTTCGACCGCAAAAATTCGTCATGTCGTGAAATCGCGACATTCTGTACAATCTGGCTGCCTCCTTGCTTCCTCCTCGCGAAAACGTGACATGTTGCGAAATCGCGACAATTCTTTGCACTTTGTCCTTCTTGCCAAATATGTCATGAAATCGCGACGTTTTCTTGCTTTCTCTAGTGTTGCCGCTTCCTGTCGCGATATCGCGACGTCTTCTTCTTGCTTGGCCTCATCCTTAAAAATGTCGCGAAATCGTGACGCCTTTCATGCCTTATGCTTTTCTTTCAACCTTGTCGCGACCATGCAACACGTTGCGATTTCGTGACGTCTTTCACATTTTGTGCCTTGTTCATTTTTCTGTCGTGAAATCGTGACGAGGTTCATTGACATTGCCCAATTATGTCACGATTTCGTGACCTTTTCTATTACTCTGCTCCATGGCCATCGCAAGTCGCGAAAACGCGACATGTCGCGATATCACGACAATTTTACTGCGCTGCCTCCGTTGACCACTTTGACCACGATTTTGGAACACGTCGCGAAATCGCAACATTCTCTGACTTTGGCTTCTCTCTCCTCAACAGACCCACGATAACGCGACATGTCTCGATATCGTGACGGTTTTGAACCTGTGCTCTCCATGCTGTTTTTTGGTCGCGATATCACAACAGTTTTCGAACTTAGCTGTTTTGGCACAAAACTCGTAGAGAAACACAGAGGAGTGAGAACTTCAACATTCTATGCATGAATAATCAACAATCAAAACAATGTGGCAAAAATGCCAACATTCTTTGCGGCTCATGGGGTATACAGTTCTGCTGTATGCACGAATCCCAAGCATGAATCCATTGGGCAACAGAGTCAAGAAACATGAGAAGCAGGAAAGTAAGTGCTGACTTGTGGGGAACATCTCTGTAGACTGCTGCAACAACTCTTGCTGACTTACAAAAAACTCAAGTAAATCTGTATTTGGCCTAGCTCGGTCGAGTTGGGTAATCATCGGGTGCTGTAAAAGGATCTCCATGAAAGCACCTGGGTTACAAAAATGGAAATGAATGGAATGAACGGAGTGATGGCCAAAAAATGTGCAGGTCATGGAATGGGAATGGAATGGTGAAATGATGGAAAATGAAGGAACAACAGCGATAGATACAACAACTAAAGAGGGAGCTACTGTGTCACCAGCTACGGGGATGGAGGAAAAGAAATGAATAATGGAATGGAAGCAGGTGGGATGGTGGGAATGGAAGGAGTGAAGTAGTAGATATAGCCGATAAATGCTAAAACGATAATGAAATTAGAAGAAAAGGAAAAGAAGAAACGGGAATATCAGAAAGGGGAAAGAGAAACAACAGTAGTGGCTTAATTACGGATGGTAGAAGAAGGAATGAGCGAGGAAGGGAATGAAAAGAAGGGAGGGGGGGGAAGAAATTGATAAAAGCCACTATCTGTTGGGGAAGGAAAAAGAAAAAAAAAAGAAATACACATACCTGTGGGCTCGCATGCAAAAAGAGCCGAAGTTGACAGAGGAAATCCACAATACTTTTTTTTTTTTTTCTCTTTTTTTTTCTTTTTTTTGCTATATACAAAAGTTTACGACATGATTGGCATGCCGCCACCACAAACCCAGTCTCAGGGGGTTATCCAGTGAATCTGCAGTGTCTCGACCAGATCTGATCATACTTGAGTCGGTCCTTGAAATTGGGATGACCTCCCGAAGTTCTCCATGTTGCAGACATGGGCAAGTTATCCTGCATGCCAGTACCCACACAGTCGACAAATAATGTAGCAAAGAAATTTGCCACATGAAGGGCTCCTGTGGGTACCAGTTGTAGTAATGGCTGAAGCCAATACCACCATCTTGAAGGGTCCCCTGGTTGTGGGCCGAGAACGGGTTCCTCCAACCCCTTGGTGCGATCACAAGAACCTTTTCGACGAGAAATTTGCTTCCAGGATCTCCTCAGACTCAACCTTTTGATGAGGCATGCTCAATGGGTTCTGGCTAAATACTTGCGTGTTTGCCTGGTACAAATGTGCAAAATTGTGCCCTCTTTGTGCTCAGGTTCTACCACTTGATTCTTCTTCTTCGCTTATCTCCTCTTGATCCATCTCCTGATAGAAACTGCAAGCAATCATATTATCTTTTGTTGGGACAGTGCTTGCATATGCCCATCGTTGGCCTTGGATGAAATCTGCCTCTTGAGTTCCACACAACTGCATTTTAGGTCTCTACACAGTATGAGGGATCTGGTATGATAAATACTGCGTAGGGTAAACAGGAGTGGTGACTATCGGATAAGGTAATGGAGTTTCTCTCCACGGTAATTTTCCTGATAGGAGCAGAAGGTGCTCCGCTTGTAATGCTTCCTCAAAGATTTGAGGGAATCTACGTTCGCCTGATTGCAGCAAGAGGAGGCCTATGTCCGGATGGAAAGCTCGAATATAGAAGAGGTGGGCTTGGGTGGGTGTCGGTCGGATCATCTCTGGAATTCTCTTCCAACTTCTGTAGAATCGGACATTGAAGTCTGTGATGCTCTCTAGAGGTGCTCTTGTGATGTACATTAAAAGTTGAAAGGGATCCTGAGAGCCGTTAAAGGGATCCTCGTCAAATCTTCTGATTAGTGCTCCCGCTAAGTCATCCCATGAGCTGATGCTTTTACGCCCGAGTAGTCTGTACCACTGCAACGCCCTTCCTTGCAAAGACAGAACCAGAAGTCTGATCATGACATCCTCATGGTTTATGCCATGGATGGTTGACAAAGTGGCAACATCTTCAATATGCTCTAGAGCCATGCCCTCGGTGCCATTGTATTTTGTTAGGGCTTTCAGGGCACTTTTGGGAATCTCGTGTCAAATTTGGAGATTCAGAGGGCCAGGATCATCCCATCTAGGACATACCCTCGCCATTATAGCAGTGGTCTGCGAGATCATGGCTGTCGCCAAGTGAACATTCCTTCCTCTACTTGTGAGGTCAAGGCCGCTCACCAAACCTTAATTCCTCCAGGGTATCTTCTTTCAGCATCAAAATGCATCTATGATCAAGAAATTCGGATCTTCAGCTCAGCAGAGTCGCCAGATGAACTTACAATCTCAACTATGAGGTCAAGACAGTTCATCAAAGTCTTGATTCCTCTGGGTGTTAAACAATGAAACAATAAGTCTCATTGATTATGGATTTTTGGAGACAAAAACAATCTGTCCCACCGGACGTGCCAAAAATTGTTGGTCATGAATCTGCCACAGGAAAGGATTTTATACGAAATGCGCCCTAGACCCGACCAACATTGAAAGGCCGAGAGAAAGAAATGTCTCCCGGACCAATCTCCAGAGAGGGTTGGTTCCCTTACTAAATTCTATGCTGTTGAAGACTAGAGTTGCAAGAAAGAAATAGGAAATATGCAGAAAGAAACAGGAAATATAGCCACAGGCCAAATTTATCAGATCGAGAAAGATTAGCAGCAGATAACCTCAAGCTCACTAACAACATATAACAAAAGACAACGACGTAATTAACTTACAACCTTGTGCAGATAACCTCCAAAATCACATTCCAGAACTCACTTCCTCACTAGCAATATTTAAACTCAGATGCAGAATTCAAATTAAGCAGCAGATAAGAAATACGAGCGTAAATGAGGAATGCATAAGATGGAAGGAAAAGACACACAGACAGTTGCGTGCAAAACCAGAGGCCAAATATCTTTCATTCATGCAAAGAACTTGAAAAGTTTTTCAGCAAAAGTCTCTCTCTCGATGTCTCTTTCTGAGATATACATTAATATTTATAGAGGTCTTGCCTCTCTGCAGCATTTAAAACATGCAACGAACTTCCTCGAGATCTACAAAATATGCAACAAAAATAAGGAAATGATCCCCTTAAACCAGCCTCGGAGAAACCAAAAATTGAATGAAACAAGGAACCGGTCGTCTTCATTAAATGGTCATTCTCGGAGCATGCTTGGACCGTTAGAAAATCATGAACAGAAGCTTTGAATAATGGAGGCGTCTTCAATTCTGGTGGCTTGGGCACGTTCTTTTATCTTGTACACATTGGAAAGCAGCAAAACATTAAATTCTGGAGAGCTTTAAATCCTTGGAAATCGCAATGCTTCATCGGGCCGTTGAACTGCTTTTTGGCGCGAAACTGTGACAGGTCGCGAAAACGTGACATGTCACGAAATCGTGACATTTTCTCTACTCCGTACACTTTTGTCACTCTGGGTCGCGAAAACCAACCATGTCACGAAATTGCGACGTATTTGGATCTTTGTTCTCCTTCGTCACCTTAGGTCGCGAAAACACGACGCGTCGCAAAATCATGACGTTTCGTACTATTTTGCTCCTTCCTTGCTCTGTTTTCGTGAAACTATGACCTGTCGCGAAATCGCGACGTTCTTTCCCCATGTTGTCCTTTGGCTGCTTCGAACCGCGAAAACGCGACAAGTCATGATTTCGCTACACCTTTCTCTCTTTTGGCTTTGTCTTCCTGATATGTCCGCGAAAACAAGACAAATCGCGTTTTCGTGACATTCTTCCATCGGCACCTTTGTTGTTATCTCCAAGTCGCAAAAACCAAACAAGTCGCAAAATCGCAATGATTCCTTTCAGCTACTCAATCTTCTCTTCCCTGTCGCGAAAACTCGACATGTCACGATTTCGCGACAATTTTCATTTGCCTTGTACGGTCCAGCTCTCAACCTGCGAAAATGCGACATGTTTGCCTCATGTGGTTCTTTCATCTTCAACACGTCGTGAAATCGTGACATTTTCTGTCTCCTTGGACTCTACTGCTTTTCGACCGTGAAAATTCGTCATGTCACGAAATCGCAACATTCTGTACAATCTAGCTGCCTCCTTGCTTCCTCCTCGCGAAAACGCAACATGTCATGAAATCGCGACAATTCTCTGCACTTTGTCCTTCTTGCAAAATATGTGACGAAATCACGACGTTTTCTTGCTCTCTCTAGTGTTGTCGCGATATCGCGACGTCTTCTTCTTGCTCGGCCTCATCCTTAAAAACATCGCGAAATCACGACGCCTTTCATGCCTTATGCTTTTCTTTCAACCTTGCCGCGACCACGCAACATGTTGCGATTTCGCGACGTCTTTCACATTTTGCGCCTTGTTCATTTTTCTGTCGCGAAATCGCAACGAGGTTCATTGACATTGCCCAATTATGTCGCGATATCGCGACCTTTTCTATTACTCTGCTCCATGGCCATCGCAAGTCGCGAAAACGTGACATGTCGCGATATCGCGACAGTTTTACTGCGCTGCCTCCGTTGACCACTTTGACCGCGATTTTGGAACACGTCGTGAAATCGCGACATTCTCTGACTTTGGCTTCTCTCTCCTCAATAGACCCGCGATAACGCGACATGTCGCGATATCGCGACGGTTTTGAACCTGTGCTCTCCATGCTGCTTTTTGGTCGCGATATCGCGACAGTCTTCGGACTTAGTTGTTTTGGCACAAAACTCGTAGAGAAACACAGAGGAGTGAGAACTTCAACATTTTATGCATGAATAATCAACAATCAAAACAATGTGGCAAAAATGCCAACAGATTAGCAATTCTCCAACTTTTTTTGTTTTACTGTCTTCAAATAACTCTGTCATAGACCCGTTTCCAAGTGTTTCTTTGTATTTGCCACGGAAAAACTCGGGCACTTAGAGATGAAGTGTTCCTCTGTCTCTACTGCTCCTATGCTGCATAAAGTACATATCTTTTCTTCCCATTGTTCCATTGTTCTTTGGGTGTTGTCCATCTCCCTGTTTCACATCTAAACTTATAAGAGTTAGTCCTTATTTGAGCAATGACGATTTACGCACGGAGTGACTTCTTGATGAAAAAAAAAAACGTAAACCACCTTCTCGTATGGCGAACCTGCCGATGGCGCGGCTCCCCGACGGCTGCTTTCCATGAGCCCGCAGATGATGCCATTCCCGCCAACAAGCACAACCTTCAGCGTATGGTTCCTCAAATCACCGCCTCCATAGCTCCCACCGTGGAAGAAGATATTTTCTTCACCTCCATAAGCATCCATATTCACCTTACTGCCCTCTGGATCCTCCCACATCACACCGATCCGATTGGATCGTATAGAATATGCGCCGCCCGCCCGCCCCGCCCCCCCGCATATCAAACTTGGGCCTCAAAACTTGCTGGCGCGCTCAAACAATTGAGAACTGCAAAAAAATTTGAAAATCAACTCCATCTCTTCGCTGCAAAATCATGCTAGTCCAGGCTTCACAAAATGCATTCAACTCAGCAGAAAAAAAAATTCATTAAAAAATTCAGGGGAGCGCCAACACATACTATTCTCATCACATGGCCACCAATTTATCAGGCGTCAAAAACATTAGACATCGAGCATTATCGACACATTGCAGCCTGTTCGCTTATGATTGGCTGTAAACACAACATCACAAGAATTCCTCTTTTTAATTCTCTATCTATAGGTTGACATATACGCCTGCACGCTCCAACAACAGCAAACAAACAAACATCATGGGTAGAACAGATAGACATCGTGCTGTGATCGTAGATTAGTTTGAAGAAAAAAACTTTCTGCCACGCGAGTGATCTTCATCAAACTCAGCCACGCGAGATCCTGCAGCTGCAAAACTTCATGGAGCATCATCAAAATCAGTTGGCCACTAGGGCTCGAATCGCCAGATTGAAGCGGATGAGATCGAATCCCTGGAAGCTCGAATCGAGGCCGGCTAGATTGATTTCGGCACCAACCTGCTGGCCGCTCCTTGGATTCTTGCTTAGGTGGCTTTGACAACGAAACTTGGTGAAAAATTGGGCATCACTGAAACTACCAACACAAGGAAGTATAATACGTCCGCCATCTCTAGCTGCCAATGCGATGCACAGGTTTGTCCTCTACAGTTTGTAGCGCTGTGTCATCATTTTCCCCGTCTAATCTTTGATGCACAGAAAATAGGTAGCACCTCCAATGGTGTGCCTCATAAGAAGACGACACCATCCATCGAAATAAAATAGCTTCCACGATATATTGGGCAAATAGTTGTTTTGGTAAAAATAAAACTTCGCAAGACTGCATTAACTGGCAGTCCGCCCACGCACACAGCAACAGTCTGAAGAAGACTGCTTGACAAGACGTTCACACCATTCGAAATATGCTGAACAATCCCCACACTACCCCAACAGTCGAAAATATCACTGCCAATCAACAATCCTCGCTGCATAGAAAAAATTTAGGAGAAAAAAAATGAAACACGCCGCTCCATGACAACATAATTTGATGCCACAAGAGACAACCGTCAGGGATGCATCATAGAATGCAAAACCTGACTATCCGCCAAGTTAGCGCAACAGAACATAGGTTAAAAAATAGATCGGAGCTCCATGTCTTTTCGCTTCTCTGTTGTTTGTATTGCGCACGGGATCATCATGATCGCTACAGCCAGACATTAGAAACAGGACCACTGTCGCGCACACAAATTTTTGGAGGTCACAACTGCAACGTGGACATGAACCTCTCCTGTGTCCCACATTCGTCAAGGTGTCTCCATGTGAAGGCAATCAATGCCATCGCTACGATAATCAGCATCATTGCGAATCGCGATCCGCTTGCACTAAATGATAGTTGGTTGTGAAGTAATTAACGCTTAAGGGGCAGTTAAGCGTTATAGCAACGGGAAACTGCATTTTCCGTTACAATTGTTCTAACTAATTTTGTTTTTTTATATAATAAACTTTTATCAATGTATGAAGTTGTTTTTTCATAGAATGTAATTGCTTAAGTACTGTTTTCTTCTTCATTTTTGTGTATGTTTTTTTTCTTAAACTATTCCGCAGAAAGGTTCTTGCCTATAATATGTTCTATTTTTGTTTTATCTTATATATAAACAATACTGCATCTATTTTGTGCTCTGTTTGAGAGTGTTGTAGTTTGGGTTTTGCTTTTTTCTTTGGAACTGTGTTTTGAAGGTTGCAGACCTAGATTTTCAACATTTGGTATTAGAGCTTAGGATGATTGGAAGAGCCTTGGTTTGAAGGATATTGCAAGAGATGGTAGCAAGTAACCATCATATTACAGTTCCTCCATTCAATGGGGAACTATATGATTACTGGGCAATCAAAATGCAAACATTAATGGTTCACAAAGAAGTGTGGGATATTGTGCAAGATGGATATGATGAGCCATAAGATTGGAGTGTGTTGACTACACAAGAACAAACCGACATGAGGGAAAAAAAGAAGAAGGATGCTCAAGCCAGATTTTTGGTTCAAAGTGCTGTAGATGAAAGAATTTTTTAAAAAAATGCATTTGCTAAAAGTGCAAAATAGGCATGGAACATACTGTAGATATCATACCAAGGCACTAGCAAGGTGAAGTTGGTTCGTTTGCAAAATCTACGGAGGGAGTTTGATACCTTGCAAATGAAATACAATGAGAAGATTGTTGATTTTCAGGTTCGAGTGCAGAATACTGTGAACCAGCTTCGCATCCATGGAGAAGATATTAAAGATCAGGCAATTTGTGAGAAGGTATTAAGATCTTTACCTCTAAAATGAAATTTTATTGTTACTACAATTGAAGAAAGTAGAGATTTATCCACTATGAGATTGGATAATTTGATGGGTTCGCTAATGTCGCATGAGAGTAAATTGGAAAAGCCTATTGAAGATTCAGAATAGGCTGCATTTTTAGTGAAGGCAAGGGTTGAAAAGGGCAGAAGTAGTTCCACTTTACCCCAAGACGAAAATGAGTCCTCACGTGGAAGAGGTGGAAGAGGATATAGACATGGAAGAGGCCGATTTGGAAGAGGTTGTGGCCGAGGTAATGTATATAAGACAACAATCCAATGTTGTTATTGTAAAAAATATGGGCATTCCATAAAAGAGTGCTGGAAACTGCAACATAAAACTATAAATTCTACAAGTAATGATGGAGAGGATGCTAAAACAAATATTTTTCTCTCAACTCATGCTGCTGAAAAATCAGGTAACAATTTGTGGTTTCTAGATTCTGGATGTTCTAATCACATGACCAACAATAAAGATTTATTTGTTGAAATAAATGAAATGGGAAAAAGCAATGTGACATTATGAAATGATCAAACTATTGATGTTGTTAGAAAAGGAACCTTGCGTATTCAAACTAACCAAGGAGAGATAAAAAATATTAATGATACATTCTATGTTCCTGGTATGAAACATAATTTGCGAAGTGTATGGCAGCTATTAGAGAAAAATTATGATGTTTTATTTAAAGAAAAAGCTTTCAAAATCAATGACAAAAATGGAAGTTTGGTGTGTGAAGTACCCATGACCAGCAATAAAATGTTTCCATTACAATTGCAGCAAGTTAGTACCAATATGTTGAAGGTTTCAAGTGATGATTGTAATTGGTTATGGCATAGTCGTTATGGTCATTTGAATTTCAAAGCTTTGAAGCTTTTGCAAGTGAAATATATGGTACGTGGATTACCACACATTTTAGTAAAATATGAAATATGTTCAACATGTGCACTTGGAAAACAACATAGAAACAAATTTTCAATGACAAGGCAATGGAGAGCCTCAAAACAATTGCAGTTAGTTCATGCAGATATATGTGGTCCTATGCAAACACTAAGTCTTGGTAATCATTTTTATTTCCTCACATTCATAGATGATTATAGCAGAAATATTTGGGTATTCTTTTTGAAGCATAAGAGTGAGGCATTTATATGTTTTTTGAAGTTTAAAACAATGGTTGAAAAAGAAAGTGATCTTTGTATTAAAACTTTAAGAACTGATAGAGGAGGTGAATTTACCTCAAAAGAATTTATGTCCTATTGTGAGGAAAATTGAATTAAAAGACAATTAACGGCTGCCTACACACCACAACAAAATGGTGTGGCTGAATGAAAAAAACCATACCATACTAGAAATTACAAGATCTATGTTGCAAGCCAAGCATATGGATAATGAATTTTGGGGAGAAGCAGTTGCCACATCAATATATATTTTGAACTGAATCCCAACTCGTGTAGTATTGAATCGCACCCGTGAAGAAGCTTGGTCAGGATGGAAGCCTAGTGTAGGCCATATGAGAATTTTTGGGTCCTTTTTGGGTCCATTGCTTATGCACATGTTCCAAATAAACAAAGAAAAAAGTTGGATGGTAAGAGTACAAAATGTATTTTTGTGGGATATTCAGAAGAAACCAAAGCATACAAGTTATGGAATCCTACATTGCAGAAATTGATCATTTCTCGTGATGTGCTATTTGATGAAGGGGGAGTTTGGAAAGAAAATGAGCAGCCAGAAAAGCCAGCAGTCATTGATGAAGAGTTTACTCACCCCACCATTTGTTCAAGCAGTAATTCAAGTGAAACTTCTCCTCCAAGTTCTCCAAGAAGAAATACAAGCAACAGTTCAAGTGCAGCTTCTACTCCAAGCCCTCCAAGAAAATTTAAGAGTCTTGAAGAGATATATGAGAAGATTGAAGAGGTAATTTCGAATTTGAATTTAGCATTATTTTTAGATATTAAAGTTGAACCAACAAGTTATGAAGATGTAGTGAAAGAAAAGGTATGGAGTGATGTCATGGAGGACGAATTGAAGATGATCAAGAAAAATGACACATGGGAGTTGGTACACCTTCCAAAAGGAAAGGAATCCAGTGGAGTCAAATGGGTCTATAAAACTAAGTATAAAGCAGATAGAACAGTGGAAAAGCATAAAGCAAGATTGGTTGTAAAAGGTTATTCTCAACAACCAGGTATTGATTATTTTGAAACTTATGCTCCTGTTGCTAGATTAGACACCATAAGAACTATTTTAGAACTTGCAACACAAAATAAATGAAATATTTTTCAAATAGATTTCAAATCTAATTTTTTAAATGGTGTTTTGGATGAAGAAGTCTATGTTGAACAACCTCCAGGTTATGAGGTGACAGGGCAAGAGCATAAGGTATACAAATTAAAGAAAGCACTCTATGGACTCAAAAAAGCACCAAGAGCATGGTATAGTAGGATTGATGCATATTTCCATAACCAAGGCTTTACACGATGTGTAAGTGAACCCACTCTCTATATAAAATATGGCAATGATCGTGAGCTTTTGCTTGTTTGTTTATATGTGGATGACTTGATTTTTACGGGAAATAGCATGAAGATGATGAATGAATTTTTAAATGCAATGAAAGATGAATTTGAAATGACAGATTTGGGTTTGATGCACTATTTTATTGGAATTGAAGTGAGACGGGTAGATGATTGTATTTTTATATCACAAGGTAAATATGCTTTTGAATTACTTGAAAATTTCAAAATGTAAAAGTGCAAATTTGTTAGTACTCCTTTAAGCTTTGGTGAAAATCTTATTAAGGTTGATGGAAGTGGCAAGGCGAATCCTACAATTTATAGAAAACTAGTAGGCAGTTTAATGTATCTTACAGCTACTAGGCCAGATTTGATGTATGTTGTAAGTGTGGTTTCTAGATATATGCAAGATCCAACTGAAGTACACTTCGAGACAACAAAAAGAATATTGAGGTATGTTCAAGAAATGAGTAATTTTGGCATTTGGTATAGCAATTCTGATGATTTTGGTTTGGTTGGATACATAGACAATGACTGGGCAGGTTGTCTTGATGATCGCAAGAGTACTTTTAGAAATATTTTTAGTATGGGAACTGGTGCAATTTCCTGGTCATCCAAAAAGCAAGCCACTGTTTCTTTGTCTACAGTAGAAGCTGAATATATAGCAACAACAGAAACATCATGTCAAGCCATATGGTTGAAAAGAATTTTGAAGGAGTTGAAGCACGAGCAAAATTGTCCTACAACAATTTTTTGTGATAATACTTCTACAATTGCATTGTCCAAGAATCCAGTTTTTCATAGTCGTACAAAGCATATTAATATAAGGTATTATTTTATTCGGGAGCTTGTGGAAGAAGGTCATATAGCCATGAAGTTTTGTTCATCTAAAGAGCAAGTAGCAGATGTGTTCACCAAGGTGCTGACCAAAGATAGTTTTGAGAGGATTAGGACAAAATTGGGTGTTATTCCATTAAGCATTAAGGGGGAGTTTGTCAAGTAATTAACGCTTAAGGGACAGTTAAACGTTATAACAACTCAAAACTGCATTCTCTGTTACAACTGTCCTAATCAATTTTGTTTTGTTATATAATAAACTTTTATCAATGTATGAAGTTGCTTTTCCCTCGAATGTAATTCATTAAGTACTATTTTCTTCTTCATTTCTGTGTATGTTTTTCTCTCTGTAAACTGTTATGCAGAAAGGTTCTTGCCTATAATATGTTTTGTATTTGCTTTGTCTTAGATATAAACAATACTGCATCTGTTTTGTGTTCTGTTTGAGAGTGCTGCAGTTTGGGTTCTGCTTTCTTTTTGGAACTATGTTTTGCAAGTTGCAGGCCTAGATTTTCAACAAGTTGCATTCAGAAAGATATCCAAAGCTCATGCAAAGGAAGGGCCACCAGCCATGAAATGGAATACGCCAAGCCTCAATGCCACCTGCAACTAACGACAAGGAAAACTTGAGTGATGATTGAAACTACTACGCCATTATGTCGTGATCACCACATATGCCACACATGCCCTTATTGCTACATTCTTTCAATGCCAAAAAAAAACCTTGCTACCAGAACCAATTTCTTTGCTCGTTGAAACACGATCCTGTTGCTTGAAAGGAAAAATAGACATAGCCTTTCGCTGGCTCAGCACACCTTTAAAAGGAAGATTTAAAATAGAGAAAAATCTCCAAAGATCTGCACCAGAGACACATTTATTTCCTATGAGTTTGACAATTTTTGAATTCGTGGATCCGAACAGTAGATCAGATCCAAAAATGGAAAGCATACTCCCTCGGTTAAAAAAAATATGGAAAAAAAGAGAGGAAGATTTCCATGAGGAAAAGCTCCTCAGGCTCACAGGGCAAGGAAGGCCTGCTCTGATACCATGTTAGAAAAGTAGAATACTTCATGTTATTCACTTGAGAGGACCTTTCTTAGATAGCAAGTGCTTACAATCTAATCCATTGGATCATAACTAACTGAGCTAATCTCTGCCACACAAATTATCGTAGTAACAACTAAGGATATAATTTATTATTCTAATAGATCCCATTAGCCTTTTTATCTTTGAAGTTTCTCTTGATCCATAATTGCTTGCAGATGGATATCAGAGCAATCCTCTAAATCACCTTTAGGATTTTGATAAAAATGCAAAGATCAAACAAACAAATATTCTATAATTGAATCTTAGTTTTGGCTATGCAAATTTCATCAAACCAAAAAATATGTTCCACACTTTTGAAGCAAAAAAAAAGTTTAGCAATATATGATTAGCTGACTCAAAACTTTATAGACAAAGTAGGAATTACAAACAACCATAGAGACCTTTTATTTCCTAATACATTAGTTGTTTATTTTTTTCTATTAGCATCCAACCATAGAAATGTAGAGTCTTTAAGATAGCCTTAAAGGACCAGCTCTATATTCAAGGTAGGTAATCTTATCTCGAAACTAAACTAGATTAACTAATCTTGGGATGGAAAGAAAGGAATATGGATCTATTTGAGTTAATATCTATTTTATATAATTGTTTGAGTCCTACATAATGCAATTTGTTCCAAATAATTATCTATCTTTTTCTAATGATTTTGTTTTCAAAAGTCTATTTAAGGTTTGATGGGAGTGGATGGGAAAAACAAGCGCCCTTCAAATTAATTTTATCTACAACAACACTTCAACATTGAACTATTATTAATAAAATGCAAATGATAATAATTTATATGCAAATGCCATGAACAATATGCAATCAATTACCATGAGCAATATGCAAATATCAAATCTAGAGATAAATCAATGTGATGAACCATCGCGTGGGAAACATAAAATCAATGAGCCAACTTCTAACTAGACTTGGTCTTTAGGGACAATTACTTATAAGGTTGTAGGAGTAAGAAAACCATATCTTCTATATTGAACTGTTGTTCAAAACAGTGTAAATCCCTTTTTTGCTTCATCTGGTTTTGAGCCTGGGTCAAATTATCCTTAGAAGCTAAAGCACGATTTGTTTTTGTTAACAAATAATATACTTGGGAAAAATTGAAAGATCTTATAACATAATCTATAATTGATGGAGGTTTTTGACCATATAATGCTTCAAATGGGGACTTCTTAAGGAAAAATTGTAAGAAGTATTGTACCACCATTTTGCTAATGAAATCCATTGGACCTAGTGATATTGCTTATCTTGAGCAAAACAATGAAGGTAAGTACCCAAACATTTATTAACAATATTTGTTTAACCATTAGACTAAGGGTGATATGAGGAGGACATACTCAACTTGGTACCACTAAGATGAAATAATTCCTTCTAGAAGTTGCTAGTGAAGATAGGGTCACAATCACTCACAATGGTTTTGGGCATACCATGTAACTTAAAAATATAATCAAGAAATACCTTGGCCACCTTACTTGTTGAATAGGGATGCTATAATGCATATAAATGAGCATACTTGGAAAGGTGATCTACTACCACAAAGATCACTATTTTTCCCTTTAATTTGGGAAGGCCCTCAATGAAATCCATGGATATGTGCTTCCATTGGTGGTTAGGGATAGGCAAGGGTTGCAACAATCCAAGAGATTTAATTATTTTCCCTTTGTTACATTGATATACCTCACACTCAATTACAAACATCTTGATATATGCTTTTAATCCTTTCTAAGAAAATGATTGCTTCACCCACTAGTATATTTTCAAGAATATTTAGTGTCCTACCAAAGGAGATGCATGCAATTGTTAGAGAACCTTTGACTTAATAGTCAAAGATTGAGTAATATAAATATGATATTTTTTGTGAAGCACTCCATCAGAGTATGAGAAGCAAGAATGTAATGATGATCATATTTTCATATCTTAAAATAATATGAGTAATCTTTGAATCAAAAAACTAATCTTCTCAAAGTTGAGAAAGCCATTGTGGACAAGGACCAAAGATGGTATTGATAGCCACATCATCCTTGTATTTACAAGATAAAGCATCAACCACCACATTCTCCTTACCTTTCTTATATTCAATGACAAAATCATAACCCAAGAGTTTGATTACATCCATTTATTTTGTTCAAGGCATAAGAGACATTATTCTAATAAATGTTCTAGTCTACTATAGTCAGTCTTAATGATGAAATGACTACTCAATAAATAATGCCTTCATTTATCTATGGCATGTAAAATAGTTATCATTTCCTTCTTATAAGTGGACCATCCTAGATTCTTTCTCAAAAGTTGCTTACTTTCAAAGGCCAATGGGTGACCATCTTGCATTAAAATGGATCCAATACTTGTGTTGGAAGCATCACACTCAATGAAAAAAGGCTTGCTAAAATCAGGAGTGGCCAAAATTAGAGTGGAACACATAGCTTCTTTGAGGGCTTGGAAGGCTTGGGAAGCAACTTCAGTCCAAATAAAAGTATCCTTTTTGGTGAGGGTGGTGAGAGGCATGACAATCTTGCCATAGTTGTGGATAAATTTTCTATAATAACCTATGAGTCCTAGAAATCCATGAAATTTTTAAGGGATTTGGGCAAGGGCCAATCTTGAATAGCTTTGATTTTATTAGGATCTACCTTGACTCCTTCATGAGATACTATATATCCCAAATATTCTACCTCTTGGACCCTAAAGGCACATTTGGACCTTTTAACAAAGAGTTTTTCCTTTTGTAATAAATTAAGGATTTTGTCAATATGAACTAGATGATCCTCCTAAGATTTGTTTTAAATTAAAATATCATCAAAGAAAACTAGGACAAACTTATGGAGAAAAGGATGAAAGACATGGTTCATGAGACTTTGAAAAGTGGAAGGAGCATTAGTGAGTCCAAAAGGTATGACTAGGAACTCATAATGATCCTCATGTGTATGGAAAACAATCTTAGGGATATCCTCTTCTCTAACCCTAATTTGGTGAAAACCATAATGCAAGTCTAGTTTAGTGAAGTATCTAGCACCATGCAATTCATCCAACAAATTATCTATAATAGGGATAGGAAACTTATCTTTGATAGTGATCTTGTTAAGAGGATAAAAATTAAGACACATGCACCATGAGTTATCCTTACATCATACCATCACCATCAAAGAGGAATATGGACTAATGCTTAGATGGATGATTCCATGCTCTAACATTTCTTAGACCAACTTCTCGATTTTTAACTTTTGGGATTGGGGGTAGCAATAAGGACACACATTAGGAGGTTGACTTCCTAGAATTAAATGGATGACATGATCATGTGTGTGCTTAGGAGGTATACCCATTGGCTCACTAAATACCTCCTCATAATGATCCATAATGCTTTGGATATCCAATGGAAGAGTTAGAAGAGATGGATCCGAGGATTGAACCTCCATGCAATTGACTTGGGAAAAGAATCCAAGACCACCCTTCTTCAATATATTTTCCATGTGATGGGAACTAACTACCTTGGAGGGAGGGAGTTGAATTCCTTGGAGACAAATGACCCTTCCATTCTCTATCCACTTGAAATATTTTTTAGATTAATAGTAACATCATCGAGCTGAGATAGCCATTGTGCTCCCAAGATAACATCTGAACTTCCTAGGTTCATAGCAAAGAGATTTCCCACCCAAGTATAATATCCCATTTGGATGTTAAATTTAGCCATTCAACCCACACACTGAGAAGTACCCCCATTTGTAATTAAGACTTGAAATTTATCTTGATTTGAAGTATTGATATACAAGCCCAAGGATTTTATTGTCTTACTATCTATAAAGTTATGTGTGCTACCTGAATCAATCAACACATTGACATATTGTCATTTGATAAATCCTTATATCTTGATAGTGTGGTGAGCTTGGATACCCATAAGTGCATGAGAAAAGAGAGCCACAATATCATTCTCTTGTTCTACTTCATCCACTTTTGCTAGTTGTTATCCTAGTTCTGTTGATTTCTCATGTTGTAATGAATCTTCATCCTCAAAAACTGATGTGTCTCCATATTCCAAGATAAATTTATGATGTTCTTCATAGGCCTGATCTCGAGGATGGTGTGAATGACATTTAAAATAGAAAAATCTTGTGGAATGCTCAAAATTATGGTAAGGACAACGAGAGTTGAAATCACATCTATATGGAGGACCAAAATCTTAGAGCTTTTGTTCTATTGCTAGAGCTATACATTGTGCATCATCAAGAGTATAAGGATCATGCATGTTGAATTCCTTTTAAATTTTATCCTTAAGGCCATAGCAAAAGGTAGAGACCACCATTTTTGGACTCAATTGATGGGTATAGATGAGGAGACTTGTGAACTCAAAGCAATAGTCTTCCATTGTTCCCATTTGCTTAGTTTGCATAAGATGTACCACATATGATGTGGAAGATCCCTTATCAAATATTTGGAGAAATCATTCCTTGAAGTCAGGCCATAAAAGAGGGCCACCATGTTGGTGAAGCTACCATAACAACCATTGATAAGCTTGGGTACCCAACTTAGAAGATGCTAATGAGACATGACTTGTTTTAGGAATATGGTACAAATGGATAAGGCCTTCCATTTTGGCCAACCATCCTTGAGGATTGACACCTTCAAAGGTGGTAATATCGATGCAAAAAATCTTAATATAATGAGGCTATTTAAATAAATTTGAAGCACCACTTGTTGAGGAGTCTAGTTCAAAGGCAAAGCCTAGGTCATAAGAGCCAAAATCTTGAGGATTATGACAAGGTGGTTGTGGAAAAACATTAGTAGTTGGTGCTTGATGAATGGTCAAAGGTTGGGGCTCAATAGTTTGTTGCGATCCTTGGACAAGAGGTATAATAGTGGATGGAACTAGGATTATATGAATTGTATTCAAGGTTTTGATTTGATTATTCAAGATGTTGGTAATGGAAGCAATTGCTTGTTCTTGTTGCAAAAGATATTGATGCAAACCAGGGTTAATATTACTTGGAATAGGAATATGACTTGGAGGTCTAGTGGGGGTAGGATTAGTGGGAGGAGGAGGATAAGAAGAACCAAATATGTTGGGTAGGGAAGAAGCCATGGTGTTTAAGGAAGAAATAATACACAAATCAAAATTATTGATATTAAGGGAGTGTTGTGATGATTACCAATATTTCTAGGTTGGTACTTCTTTTTGCTCATACACATCCTCTAAAGCAAAATTATGTTATAATCAATTGTTGACTCATGCCCAACCAACATTATTTGCAGGTTCATTCACGCCATCATATCTTGAAGAAATAAACACCAAAATTTATTTTTCCCTCAAGGATATGATGACACAAGATACTCTCGCTTCCTCTTATATATAATTTTCTAATTAATTTTTTCTTTCTTTATTTTTTTTTCAAAATAAAAAATTATTCAAATAATTTTATTAACTAGGAATAAATGGTTTAAAAATGAGAGAGTGTGATTTAATAGTTTTAAAAAAATGAGGGGGTGTTTAATAGCGAGGGGTCTAATAATTAAAAATAAACAAAAATATGAAAGCAAGTGGAGACATGGGGCAGGGAAAAACACAAGGGAATGTAATGCATGGATATGTAGAGTAGGATAAGAATAGTTAAAATAAATGACATGTGAGACTATGGAGACACAAGCAAGGGAAAATGCAAGGGAACAAAATGCGTGGAGATGTAGAACAGGAGAAAACGTGAGTTACAAATAATATAAGAAAACCCTTATTAATATAAAGTATCGAGGGGAGTTGAATCAAATAATTTTAAAATAAAAACTAATTAATTATTAATATAAAGTAGGAAATAGGTGAATCCTTTTAGACTCATAATAATATCAAAAAATTTGCGAAGGATTAGGGCATTTTGTTTCTAAAAAACATCTCATATTTTAGGAGCAATATCTTCACGAAGGATTATCCGATTTAGCTGATTCTTGGACCAATTTGTATAAAATTTGAAGAGATTTAATGTGGGTGGTCATATGAAGGAATCTAAGCAATATTTAGGGAGATATGACCCTATGAAGTTAGCCATACGCAACAAGGATAGTGACAATTTTTCAAGTCATGAAAAATGAAATTTCAAATATATGTCAATCAAGGTTCAAATGATGGGAGGAGAAATCTAGAACTAGGGATTTAGTGAGCCAATAAATTTTATCTCGGCATAAATTTTTTTAGCTAAGTATTTTTTCCCTTCTTTATCTTAGAAATTTTGCATGCAAATTATTATAATTTTTTTTATCAAAGTATGTTCTTGTAAATTTTAGTAGATTTTGAGTTTTAGTTTCCTTCCCATGGTGATTTATAGCTAAATCCTTAGAATTATCTCTAATATTAGAGGTTAGTGAGTGCACCACATGATCGATCCAAGATAAGACACACCTGAAAGAGATCCTTGTTGCTCCAAGATAGGGAGGTTTTTGGTAAATTTAATGTGTATTAGCCAAGGGCTTAAGCCTTAAGAAAATGGATTGATAGGAGTTGGAAGTATCCAAGAGTGAGTCTATCCTTTCTTCGTAAAGGTTTCTTCCTATAGATTTTTGGTTCTAGGGAAGAAAGAGAGAATCCTAAAAGGTTATCCTTGATTTATGGAAAGAAAAAGACTCTTCCTTACCCATTGGTATGAAGGCTCTTCACCTAAAAATGTAAATCTATCCCTAGTACCAATCTTGGTTAGGATGTATAGGATACCCATTGAATTTTGGGAAATGGATACCTTCGAGGCAATAGGCAACACTCTAGGATAATTCCTTGAGATCTTAGAAACTACAAAAGATGTATTCTTGGCAATTTATGCTCAGATATTGGTCATAATTGATATAAGTAAGGCTTTACTAGAATCAATCATTCTTAAGTATGGGGATAATATGTGGACCCAAACCATAGGTTATTAAAACATATATTTTATATGTAAAATATGTCATAAGGTGGGGCATATTGAGAGATCATTCCCCAAGAAGAGTCCAACATAATCATATGTAAAAAACAGCAAGAGAAACTTAAAAATGGATATGGATGAGGATGGTTTTCAACTTCCAAAAAATAGATCTAGACAAATTAAAGCAAATAAATAGTGGAGACTAGTAACAAAGGATATTGGAAGAAATACCAACTCTTTTGAGGCTTTAGCCTATGAAGAAAAACTAGATCAAAGCTCAGAGGACATAGTACAACAAGTTCAACATATTAATAAAGAACGGTCTATTCAATATGATCCTGATTTAGGAATGAACATTCTAAATGAATCTAAGGAATGCATCTCATCATAATTTTGAAGACTCTCTTGAAGTACCATGCACCATTTATGAGAAAACAATTGGTAAATAAAATGTAGTGTTAGATGTTAATACCTCTACCATTAATAAGGAAATACCAAAAAATAAGCAAGACAAGTCAAAATATTTTGTAGTAGATCCAGGAGAGGATAAATCTGATGAAAAATAAAGTTGTGAAATAATACTAAGGAATATAATATTAAGACCTAATCCTAATACAAGCAAGGTAAAAAGAGGAAAACCTCAAATTATCAAGCGAGATCCAGGGAAGCAAGAACAAACATAGAGAAAGGAACACAAACTAAGTTGATTGAACTTATATTTACCAAACAACAAAATGATATTGGTAATTCAGAACCATGGTCAATAGCCCCTAATGGGATATGATTATCATCTCATGAAATATAAGGGGTGCTAATACCCCCTCAAAGCATAGGTGTATCAAGGACCTATATTTAAGTAATAAGCCTGATATTCTTTGTATCTAGGAAACTAAAATGACAAAAGAAGTTTTCAAAACTATGAAAGCAGTATGGGTGAGATTATTAGGGATTAGAAACTGACTAATCATTTCATTAACAATAAGGTACTTAAATACAATACCTTAGGCTATAGATAGATTAACACGTAGCGTAAATCATATCCCTAAGGTGTAGCTAACAACATGCTAATTAAATCAAACCAAACTAATATAGTGCTAACTACACTAACAATAATATATTCGCTATCCATAAGATAATAGTGAATATCTAACCTAGCAAGATGCTACGTAGGAGAATATCGAGATATTACCAAATAAGGTAATAGTAACTCTAACATCCCCCCTTATTACATTATTTGGGTAATATATAACTGCCCTAATACAGTGAAGAAAAAGAGAAATGAAAGAATACTGGATCTTGCTCTGGCACGGGCTTTGGCTCATGGCTCTGGCTCTGGCTCTGGCTCTGAGTACACCTCTGGATGTGTACCTCTGGGTCTATCTCTAGATCTGCCTGTGAATTTGCCTCTATATCATTGCCTTTGGATCTGCCTGTAGATCTGCCTCTAGATCTTTGTCACTGGGTCTATCTTTAGGTCTGTCTCTAGGTCATTGCCTCTAGGACTGCCCCTCAATCTATCATTGGATCTACCTCTGGGTCTACCATAGGTTTTACCTTTTTGGTAGAAGCCATACAATATTTCTTTCATCATGGTCCATTGTGTGAGATCTATCCATCCACAATCTATATGAACCTTGTTGGCCATTTTCACTTTGTACCAACAACTTGAAGAAGAGTGATTTGTACATCCACATGAGTCACAAGGATGTAGTTTCCAACACCTAGCTGCTACATGTCTTGTTCTACCACAATGATTGCAACAATGCTTTGTAGGAGTTGTAGGAGATTTAGGTTTTACAAACATGGTCTTACTAGTACTTGCTTGTCCATAATAGCCAAGGCCTTCATTCTTTGCCTTGACATTTAGCATTATTGGAGTTTTAATGCCTTGTTCATGTTTACCTAATCTCTCACCATTGAATCTCATTTTCTTCATCAGTTTGAATCCAAATCCTTTGGTGTATTTTTCAAAACACCCAAATTTGTCATCTTCATCAATTCTTTTAACAATATGACATTTGTCACTATTGATGATATTATGGAGCTAATTTTTAGGAGGGTCAGTTTTTAAGTCACTGGTGTTGCAAGCAAAATTTGTTGTTGCGACGAGATCGCCTATGCTACAACTGATATCTACCATTGAAGGTATGAGATCACCTGTATCACAAAAAGCATTGGCCACAGTGGGCTCAAGGTCACATGTGTCACAACAAGCATTTGCCACCATGGGTTGAAGGTCACTTGTGTCACAACAAGCATCGACCATTAGAAGTTTGACCTTTGTTTCCTCACTAATATCCCTTTTGGTTTTACTTTGGGCAATGTCAAGTGAAACCAATGACATGTATACTGCCCTTATAACGCCAATAGGGATTAGAACACCATTTTTCTGAATGTCTTCACAAGACATAAAATCATCGAGTATAGCATCTACACCACTACGTAGTGTGATAAATGTGCCATCCTCATAAAAATATGGCTCTTCCATCTCTGCTGGAAAGTAAGGACCTTTAACTGATTTTGCAACATCATCAGTTGGTTTTGGAGCTTGCTTTTTCTTTGATTTTCCCATCTTTGAAGGTGTCGATCTCTGTCGAAAATGCACCTATTACAAAGAAATTTTACAAAATAATGAACTAAGGTGTCAGTCACTACCGAAAATGTACCCTTATAAGTTTTCCCCTCTTTTTTGTAAATTATACCTTGATGTAAGAAAGAAATGTGTATTCTCCCCTAAGGTCAAAATAGGAGATGGTGGAGAAAAATTGTATCCCCTTAGTGCAAAATATTGCAGCTATGAAGCCTCTTGGGATTTTACAATGTGCTTTCTAAACAATTTGGCAAAAAAAATGCACTCAATTTGAATGGTACAAAAATTGCAAAATTTGTGTTGGTGTTGAGAGCAATTTTATTTTTTTCATAAAAGTTATCAAAAAAAATTTCGAGCAATTTTGTTTTTGTTCATAAAAATTTGTCAAAAACAACTTGTAGAGCAATTTTTTTTTTATTTTGTTCATAAAAGTTATCAAAAACAATTTTGGCAAACGAAAATGTTAAGCAACTTTTTAGAGCAAAAACTGATTTCTTTTACATTGGTCCGGCGGATTCGAATTCGTGACCTGGCGAGTAGCACCCGTCTTAGCAGTGGCTGAGCTACCATCCCGGCTACCACTCAGAATGAGAAGAGAAGGATACAATGCGCTATTTAACCCTTAATTTGTGCATCCTTTGCGCATGGTGGTGTTGCCTTCTACACGGGGATGGCACCAGGATGATACAATTCGATTCTTCTTCGATGCACTAGTGCCCCTTTGGTTGGATTTGCACAGTCGACCAAGCGATCCAGTCGATCCATGGTAGGGGTTGAAGGACCGTTAGGCTCCGGGCCAGTCCTGTAACACACAGTATTTGCAAATGCTCGTCCTCCGTGCAGACGGCCAATCAAAGCAAAGAATTACATCTGCGAGAGAAATCACCGATCGTCCAGAAATGAAAATTATTCCTCCACTATGCGCGTCTTTCTTTGTAATTGGTGAGACGAGAAAACAATCTTCATCTGCTGGTATATGTTCACAAATGCAATGGCCACTTCCTTTTTTTTAACAGATTTTCCCAATGGAAATTGTAAATTTTAGTTGCTTGACGCCTCTATCCCGATGCACAAGGGTTGTCGCTCGCTGTGCAAAAAACTTAAGCTAATGATCGATTTGGTTGCTAGCACAAACAATCTTATAATTATCTTTGTAAATGTGGGACTATGAGACCCACACAAATCTCAACAATCGTTGGCTTATCATGCGAGAACAAAAACGTGCAAAAACAAACTTGCTCAATTGTCTACAACATTTGTAGAAACACAGCGGTGTTTGTTTGGCTCACAAACTCGTCTGTCATCAGATACGCACGTGGTAATCTTGAGGAGTGTAATTTTTCTCGTTCTCAAATACTTGGGCTGGAATTTTGCCTCTACTGCGCCCCGGTGAGTACTCAACACACAGTCGATTGCCTAACCATGTACTAACACGTAGATTTGGTTATCATCTGCAAGACGCTATCAAAACCTTTGCTGCTTTTTCTGAAAATCTTGTAGCATCACTGTTGTCTGATGATTTACAGGTATCCGCATTGGAAATAACAAACGGGAAGCGAGAGAAGTTTTACACAAAGCCTTTGATCCCACATTCGGGAGGTGACAGTTATTTAAATGGTTTAAAATCAAATGTACACACCTTTGTTAAAATCCACTATACGGTGGACAAGTCGTCCATGAGAACTTCTTTCTCCTGCCACTTCATGAATTCATGTGCCATCACGTTCGCCACGTCTTATCTCTCACGTCACCCATGTTTTACGGTCTGCAGGTCCACCTTACGTCTGAGTGTTGGATCACCTTTGCCTCTGTGTTGCACTGTCCACGTTAGCTCCCTTTGTCATGTCTTGTTCCACGTCAGCCCAGCCGCATTCATCTCATGTTCACATAATAGTGGTCTGCCACGTTGTCCAATCGGCTCCGTCTAGTCCTACACACATCATAGATTCCAGGTCATCGGTCCATGTTAGTGGCTAACAAACCATTATTGAAGAGTCGACAACACCGCTCCCTTAAGTCGGGGGGAGTCACGTCGTGGCAGTAGGGTCAAATCTAGTCATCACATCGTGGCAGTGTAGGGTCATATCCAGTCAGATTTGATTTACGTCAGGAAGCATATAGGTTGGCTCTAGGGTCAAATTCAGTCACACATGATACAATCGAGCCAAGAGTACTTAAATACATATTGAATGAATGAAAGAAAGATTTTAATTACGTCCGCGAGACCCAAAAATGGTCTATGGGACCTCAAATATGGAAGTACAATTACTCAAATCATATCATATGATCTTTAATATCTTTGAGAAGGTTGTTCCTTCTCCTGCTGATTTGTGTTAGCAATTTTCCAACTTTTTTAATTTTCCTGTCTTCAAATAAATCTGTAATAAACTCGTTCCCAAGTGTTTCTTTGTATTTTTCACGAATATCCGAAAAACTCGGGCATTTATAGATGAAGTGTTCCTCTTGTCTCTACCGCCCCGTGGCTGCATAGAGTACATATCCTTTCTTCCCATTGTTCTTTGGGCGTTGTCCATCTCCCTGTTTCACATCTAAGCCTATGAGAGCTAGTCCTTATGAGCAATGAGTATTTTTTCCTTCCACTTGATTTCGGCGCCTATATACGCTTTTTCCTTGTGGTCATACGTTGGGTTAAAATTTGCAATATAATATTGTCTTTTCCTCGCTTGCATTTTTCCACATTCCACTTCTGAACTTTTCATTCACATAATTTTTAATGTCTTTGTTGACATTTGGGCATTCATTTATGTTGATTTCCCAACGTTTCATCCATTTTTGATTTTGTTTCATCCACGTATTCTTTCGCCTATGTAACTCTTCATCCCTAACTGCTCTAGGCCATCTATCATTTGTCATGTTTTCTATTTTTTTCAAGTAACATAATAACTTGGTCATAGCAATTGCTTCTAAAGGGAACATTCCAGTTTCGGCTAGAATAATTTCATAAGGGGTTGTGGCCTTAATTTTGAGAAAGTTTGTGATTAGATATTTTTGAATCCTTTCTATTTGCCTCCATTTTGCATTTGTTGTGCCACTAGCCCACACCTCGCAACCATACAACGAACCGGTGTAACAAGTAGGCCAAATAAGACCTTGGTGGTCTTCCAGTCCCACAACTCGACATTCCTACACTGTTTTGAAGTGCATATAGTGCTCTCCGACCACTTTGAGTTCTTTTCATCCTACATGTATTCCAATTAAGTTTGTCATGAAAGTCTATGCCCAGGTATTTGTATTCTACTACTACATCAAGCGGTTCTCCTGCAAACTGAAATTTGAGTTGTTGCTTCTTTTTTGCTGAAAAAATCATAATTTTTGTTTTGCTCGTGTTCACTGCATCCCAACTTCTTTACAAAAGAGTTCTAGAGCTTGAAGGTGATCTTCTAGATCTTTGGTTGTTTTGGCCACAAGAATTACATCATCTGCATACATGAGGAGTTTTACCACATATTTGGCTAAATGCACACCCTCTCCCCCAAATTTGTTTATCCATTCTTCTAACTTGTCAATGTACAACGCAAATAAGGTCGGAGATAGAGGGCAACCTTGTTTGACACCTATGTCACTACCAAAACATTCAGATAACCCTTCCTATGTTATGATTCTAGCTTTTACATGCTCATATAGTCTGTGAACTGCTGCCCTGTAGTGAATTGGAACCTCTAGCTCTTGCATTCTGCTCCATAATTTTTTCCTAGGCACTGTGTCAAATGCCTTTTTGAAGTCTACAAAACAGCAAAAAGCCTCCTCTTTTTTGTCCCATATTTTTTCCACTATGTGTCTATAGATCGTGGCAGTGTAGGGTCATATCCAGTCAGATTTGATTTACCTTAGGCTATAGATCGTGGCAGTGTAGGGTCATATCCAGTCAGATTTGATTTATGAAGCATATAGGTTATAGATCGTGGCAGTGTAGGGTCATATCCAGTCAGATTTGATTTACGAAGCATATATGTTGGCTCTAGGGTCAAATTCAGTCGGCTCTAGGGTCAAATTCAGTCACACATGATACAATCGAGCCAAGAGTACTTATAATATTTTAAATACATATTATAAGGCACTTAAATACAATACCTTAGGCTATAGATAGATTTTAAATACAATACCTTAGGCTATAGATAAATTAACACCTAGCCTAAATCATATCAATAAGGTAAATCATATCAATAAGGTGTAGCTAACAACATAATACCTTAGGCTATAGATAGGTTAACGTCTAGCCTAAATCATATCAGTAAGGTGTAGCTAACAACATGCTAATTAAATCAAACCAAACTAGTATAACATTTAATACCTTAGGCTATAGATAGATTAACGCCTAGCCTAAATCATATCAGTAAGGTGTAGCTAACAACATGCTAATTAAATCAAACCAAACTAATATAGCGCTAACTACACTAACAATAATATATTTGCTATCCATAACATAATAACAATAATATATATTAACAATAATATATTCCCTATCGTCGGTGGGTCTAGGTGGATTGGTAAATTGGGGCGCTTACCGAGAGGAGACCTAGGTTCCAATCCCATGGACTTGCCCATGCATAGACAGTAGCCCAGATCCGATTCCTCTGAGTGGTGCGCCAAATTGATGACGACGGTGCAACCCTTGTGCGTCCGAAAATCCCCATCTCACGCCAGGTTACCATGTACCGAGACGGTGGAAGTCCTCGGAGCCTTCGCAGATAGTTTGAACCCTACCAGTGTGTTGGTAGTTCCTAAAAATCGTGATTGTAACCTTTGCTTCTATATATCAAATATATATATATATATATATATATATTCCCTATCCATAACATAATAGGGAATATCTAATCTAGCAAGATGCTACGATGCTATGGATTTTGAAGGAGTGGCAAGGGGAATTATAACTTTTTGGAATCCTATTAGAACCTCCTATGTAACCATTCATAAAACTAAGCATTGAACAACCTCTTTATTCACTTTCTACTTTGCAGATATCTATTTCATTGTTATCAATGTCTATGGACCTACAACTCAGTCAGGAAGATTAGAAGTTTGCAGTGAAAGTTAAGCCTTTATGAGAAGTAAAGAGCAAGAAAACCGATTCATGATCATAGGACATTTTAATGCCATAACCAAGCTAGATGAAAATTTTGGGGAACTAAGAAATTAACCCAAAGTATAAGATATTTCTCAGCATTTATTTAAAATAATAATATATGGGAGGTTGTGTTTGAAGAAGACAACTATACATGGACCAACAATAGGAGAGGCCAAAACCTAATAATAGAAAAATTAGATAGATGCATACTCTCAGATCATTGGCTAGATAAAGGGACTTGTGCTAAAATTAATACTTTTGAAAAGGATTGGTTCGGATCATAGGCTAGTAAGACTTAAAATAGTGGTAAGTGAATTCAAAAAATAAGATATTTTAAATATGAGCAGATGTGGGAAGACCATCCTCAATTTGTTGATATGATAGCACAAACGTGAATTCTTTAGAAAATAATGGGTTGTATACACTTCTAAAACAAATTAAATCAATGACATCTAGATTAAAAGAATGGAACAAGAACACTTTTGGAAATATTTTTGAGAAGAAAGAACTAAAAGATAAACTTTCAAAATTCCAAAAGGTGATCATAATAATACAAGCTTGGAGGAAAGAGAGTTGCTTAATGAATATCATTATATTTTGAGTAAGGAAGAGATATTTTGGAGATTAATATCCAAACAAACTTGGTTAAAAGGAGATAAAAATACAAAAAAAAATTCATAGGATGGCTATAGTACAAAGATCAACATCTAGAATTAGTAGAATTAAATAGTAGAAGGGGTTTGGACTGAAGACTAGAATGAATTAAAAATGAAGGCAAGGTCTTTTTATCAGAATATTCTAGGATCTGAGGAGTTTGAAGTTCTTAATGATAAACTTCTACAAGTTATTTCTTCAGTTATAACATGTGAAGACAATAAGAAACTAACGAAGCCTATTACTTTGAATGAAGTTTATTTAGCTCTTTTCTCATTTAATAAAGATAAATCCTTGGGTTTGGATGGACTCTTTGTAACATTTTATCAACACAATTGGGATATAGTGAAGGATTTTTTATTGATAGTAGTGGAATGGTCTAGGGTAAAATAATACATACCTTATAAAATTTATGTAATATATCTTACCCTGAGTCCAAAAAAGAAGGATGAAAATTTATTCGATTCATTTAGACCCATAAGACTATGTAATATGACATATAGTATTATCTTCAAAGTGATGGTGAATCAGTGGATTTGATAGTAATAGTAATATATACATGAGGAGATGAAGTGGAAGGAGGAGAACTAGGGTTTGAGGCAAAGCGATGGCAGAATGCAAAGCTTAGGTTGGGATTTCTTTGCATCAAACTGTGTTCATAACAATTGCTGGTACTTTTTATTTGTCTATTTTTCTCTTGGTGTGAATTTGTTGGCAGTTTTGCAACCTTGCCATATTACAGTTTTGTCGTGAATAATTGATTGTAAAATCTTAATGCATTTTGTTAATGAAGGCATGGCCATTTTTTTGAAGATAATTTTTGATATAGTTTTAGTTTCCTGCCTTTTTATTTCATAATATTGTATTACTAAAACATTGTAAGCAATGAAGAATTTTTTTTTAACACTGCTAAGGAATGCAATGGTCAGCAAGAAATTGATTTTAAAAGAAGAAACGCTTCAAAAAATAGAGTAACAGAGTTAAATATCTTCGCCCCAAGGAATTTCTTCTTTGAAAATGGTAAAGTCGTGCTCGAATATTGAAGAAATAAGTGGAGAAAACGTTGTCGCCTCAATTGAGGGTGAAAACCCCTATCGCCTCTCTTGGAGGTGAAACAAAGCTTGAAGAAATGGATTCGCCCGATCGAAAGGGACAAAGGCTTCAAAGGTGAATGAGTGAGTAAAGCGTTGCCTCACCAAGCGAGGGGTGAAACCTCTTATCGCCCCTCCTTGAGGAAAAAGTTGTTTCATGCGCCAAACGGATCAAAGTGCAATAAAAATCCCAATGTGGAAAGGTAAATCATTATCGCCCCAACAGAGGGGTGAAACTCCTTGGCTCCCCTCTTTGGGGCAATACATAATACAAATTTTGTGCCACACAACAGAGTTAGAGAAGGCACTTTCACCCCAAATGAGAGGTGAAAGTCTTTGTCGCCTCTCTTTGGGGCGAAAACGTAACATTAAACGAAAGTCATTTTTAAAAGCGCCCACCACGACAAATAAAATATAAAAGGCGCTACATAACTTCAAAGTGTTGTTGCCCCAATAGAGGGGTGAAACTCTATGGTGCCCCTCTCTAGGGCGACATCCAATGAAAAGCTAAAGGAAGCAGTAATACGTAAGTGGGCACCCACGAATTCGGGTGAAGTTTTAAGAAACGATTGTCGCCCCAAGAGAGGGGTGAAACACTTTGTCACCCCTCTTTGGGGTGAAACATATTCGAAGCACAATTTTAAATGAAGAATATGATGGGCCCGACTTCGGGTAGACTAAAATGGTGCTTTCACCCCAAGAGAGGGGTGAAGCTCATTGTTGCCCTTCCTTGGGGCAAAAAGGGAATTTTAAAAGGCTTTAAAAAAGAAGAAGAAAAGGATAAATTGACAACGTAAAGGCTTATGTTGACATAGCCGACAATTTTGTCCATGACTACGCAGAATAAAAGGTGGTGATTGACGTAAATTTGAAGATGCAACAAATTCAATTCACTTCTTCGAAGGGGTGCTGGGTAACGTTGCCTTCCCAAGGGATGAATAGAGTTCAAAGTTTCTTTCGGGCACAATGTTTCGCGATCAAGTCGATCATGTCGTCTCTCTAGAAAGGCGAAAGTCCCTATCACCTTCTTCTAAGGTGATAGTAAAAAGCATAGTTATAAGGAGAAAATTAAAGGAAGGTGCTTGAATATCAGGTCATTGTCACCTATTGCTACTCTGACAAGCTAGTTTCGCCCCTTCTTTGGGCAACATCGACTCCTCAACAGAGATATAGTCCCGGGGGGCTCTCTTATTATTTTTGGGGGGGGGGGGGGGGGGGAAAAAAAATTTTTTTAGGGGGGGGGGGGGCGAGCACATCCCCAAAAAACCCCCCCGCCCGGGGGGGGGGGGGGGGGGTTTTTTCCTCCCCCTCCCCCCCCCCCCCCCCCCCCCGGGGGGTTTAGTAGAATAAATATAGGGGGGGGGGTTCTTGGGGGGGGGGGGGGGGCGGGGGGAGGGGGGGGGGGGCCCCCACCCCCCCGGAGTCGGTGAGTGTGTCCGTGCGCCCCCACCCCCCCACCCCCCAGGTTGTTATTTACTTTCCTCTTCGGTCCTCTTTCAGGCCCATCCCCCCGGTGGGGGGGTGGTTTCTTTGCAGAATGTTTTGACTAGAATGCCACTGATGCCGAGGAGGAAAATATGCACGTTGGTTTTTGATCTACCAATATTTTGTTGTATATGCATTAAATGATAGAGGTGAAATCCCTCTATAAAAGACTAATCATTTTTCATTGTAAAGGATGGAAGGGTGGACACTCTGCAAAAATATACTCCAAGTTTTCTGCATTAATAGAAACAATTTGGCTTCTGGTTCTTGGAATGATTTTGCATTTGATAGTTTTTTGTGTGTGATTTCTTAAGATTTTATTCCCATTATTTGTTGTGAGTGAATTTGCTACTGAATTTAGTCTTTGCTTGTATGGGAGTGAACATTGGAATGTACTCTGAAGGCTATTCTCTTGCATAGTTGTTAAAAGTCTCTGCACTTGTGTTTTCTATTGAATGCTACTAAGTTGCTTGGTGGAAGCTTCGTTGTTAGTCTATCCCCATCCTATTTAGCTGGCTTATAGCCATATTTCCCATCTCTTTCTATAATTTTCCATTTCTTTCCTATTTCTCTAAACTTATACCTAGTGTAGGATTAGTAAGGGAGCCAACCCTCTCTAGAGATTGGCTCGGAGGACATTTCTTTCCTTCGACCTTTCAATGTTGGTCGGGTCTAGGGTGCACAAGGCATAGATCTTGTAACTAGGCAGATTCATGACCAATAATTTTTGGCATGCTCGGTGGGACTTTCAAAAGGTTCCACTATCAATAGTATAAAGGTTTGATGTTCACCTTGTACTATAGGATTAGAACATTTGGTGACTCAACTCTACCCAAAAGTTTTTGAACATGAAGTAAGCGAAAGCTTTCTTCATGATTACAAGATCGAAGGCCAAGAATTTTGAAGATCCTATTGAGTTTTATGAACTTGATATCCAAGAGCTAGGAGAACACCCTAGGTTAGTTCCTCCGACTATCCCATCCACTACAACATCCTCTCAGTTAGCTGGTGTGTTTTCTATTCCTGCAAGTCCTGCTAGTACAACTACTAGTTTTCCACCTCCCCAACCACACACACCAATCCATATGGCTCAAAATCTACCACCACAGTAGCCACCACCAAGGTAGTTTCTAGCATGGAATAGCTCTAGAGCATTAAATCTACAAGCTCAAAACCTAGTCCCTCAAGCAGCATTGAAGGCTTTGCCTACTTATGATGGTACGGGTAAGACTGCTTACGAGCACATCCAAGATGTGGCATCCTTGGTGACAATACATGGTATTGCAGATGAAGACATTATGGTATGATTGTTGGTGTTGTCTCTCAAAGGAAAGTTGTTGTACTGGTACCGGTCCTTGCCACCCGCTACTATCACCACATGGGACCAGTTGGTGGAGTTGTTGATTAAAAATTTTCATGAGCAAGCTGATCCATTTTCCTTACTGCATCAATTCACAAACATCCAAAGACATCCATAGGAGGAAATAGTCGATTTCAATGTTAGATTCACTCAAAGTTGGCAAAGAGTCCCTGACGGTCTCCGACCGACCCATGAACAAGCTACGTTTTACTATCTTCGAGCCTTCAACTCTGATATTGGTATGGCGGTTCGACAAGCCAATGTCCACACATTTCCAGATCTGTATACGCAAGCTCAAAAGGCCGAAGTGGATCTGATTGCCATAGGTAAACTACCCTCGAAGGTAACAATACCTATCCTCCCTGATCTTCCACAACATTTGTATTCTAGTGCATTTTCACAACCTATGCCTCCTATGTATCATGTTCCCTCATGGAGCTCAAGTCCACCTCAAATTGCATCAGTTCTAGTCCCACAATTACCTACTCCAACTATTCCATAATTACCCGCTCCTATTATTCCACAATTACCTACTCCCCCTTCTATCCCAACATTGCCTTCTCCACCAGTACCTTTACCTTTTCCAACACCTCCAACACCTACAAATTTTGATCCCTACATGAAATTATTATAGGAGATGCAGTCTATCAATTCGGTAGTAAGGACAATGTCGAATGAAATCATGATAGTTAAGAAGAAGCAAGTTAAGGCTGAGTTTCGATCAAGAAGATTTCAAACTCCACCAATTACTAGAGAACAAGCAGCTTCAACTAGTAGAGGTGCTGAGAAGAATACAACCATGTTGGTTAATGAAGAAGCAAGTATATCAGAGTGGACATATTGGTGTTCTACCTGCAATGATCCTCATGGTGAAGATACCTGCATGGTTCATTTGAACTATGTGCAGACGTTGGCCGAAAGCGCTACCGGTGGTCAAGTCAATATGATCTCAAAAATTGATCACAATTTTATGGTCCCATATATTGAACAAGTTTCTATCCTTACAAGGTCTGGAAAGAAACCTATCACGGTAGATCCAGTTGAAATGGAGCCATTGAAGGTACCTACCGAACAGAAGACACAAAATGAAAAGTGGTAGCCCCAAGCGAAAGTGCCTGTGCCAGCACCCAAAGTAGATGAGCCTATTTTATTAAAATATCTATTGCCTACTCAAGCAAAGGATAGAGTGCAAGTGAAAGCTTCAACTTCACAACCTACTATTGCACAAGTGCAAACCAAAATAAAAGAACAAGTGAAGGAAAATCTCAAGTACCCATCTTTGACCAAGTGCTAGAGGGTGGAGGCTACACAATAGTACTAGAGTAGATATGAAGATGTTAGTGAATTAAAGGAGTCCAATGTGCAGTCGTATAATATTGTTGAAGAGCTGAAGAGGATTCCCACCAAGGTGAGTCTCTATGATGCGCTACAACTACCTAGACAAGTAGATCTATTGTAGGAATCATTGAAATTCGTGAAGGATAAAAAGAAAAATCCTGCTCAGACAATGTTGGCCTAGACTTTGCCCACTTTAACCACTAGGAAAAATAGACCTCCTCCATTCTATCTATCTCTCAGGATGGAGGGATGGATAGTACACAATTGCATGATTGACTCTAGTGCAACAATGACTGTCATGCCAAAGGTGGTGTGCGAAGTCATGGGAATGGAGTATACAAGAAGTAGCCTAGGTGTCTTGTAGTTGGATGGTACTCCTATCAAGATAGTAGGAGTAATCAAGGATATCCCAATTGTTCTACATAACATGTCATAGATAACTGTCATACAAGAAGTCATTGTGGTAGACCTGGAACCATACTTTAGTATGTGTTTATCCAGAGAATTTATGGCCAAGCTAGGAGGTTACCTATCATTGGATTATTCTCACCTAGAGATTCCATTCAAGGGGAAGAGAATACAGATCTATAATGAAAAACCCTCCACATACCATATTGAAAAGATTGAAGATGAAGAAAAGGTTGTAAACTCAGTGAATCTGGTGATCGAAGAGCTGGAAGAGATAGACCTGATGGAGGAAACTTTGGATGAACTCCGGTTAGAGGATGAATTTTCTATGCTTGATTTCAATGTGATGATGGAAACCAAGATCGGTTGCTATACCATCACTAAACCTGAGAAGGGCGAAGAGAAAATGGCTGATGATCTAGGTTCTGCCTCTGACCAATTGTGGAAAATGTATTTCGATGGTGCCCGATGCAAGAATGGTGTCGGAGCTGGAGTAGTATTCATCTCTCCTTCAGGAATCCAAAAAACCTATTCGTACCAATTGACCTGGAGTTGTACAAACAATGTCATCTGAGTACGAAGCACTATGCTTGGGCCTAAAGAAAGTAGAGAAACTTAGGATTAAACAATTGCAGATTTTTGGTGATTTCGAGTTGATTGTCAACCAGGTGACCAATAAGTGTATTTCAAAGCAACACTACCTGAAGGCGTATCGCAATAAGGTATGGGACCTTTTTGAATCATTTGATGCATTAAATGTTCAAGCAATTTCATGAGAACGAAATAAGCATGCAGATCTCCTAGCATCCCTTGGTGCAAATTTCTCTCCTATTGAGAGTGTGGTGCGGAAGCCCAAGACTGTAAGGTTGATTTATAGACCTTCAATCCCTGACAAGAACATATACTGGCAAGTCTTTGATAATGATGAACAAATTGTAAACTTTCTAATTAAAGAAGCCAGTGGTGTGGAAGGAAGAACATTAGATGGAGAGGAAGCTGAAGGCTTGATCCAACTCAGAAATAATCATATCCCAAAAGGGTTGATTACATTAGAAAGTCTCTTTGATCAAAATGATAGAGTGGAGAAGCATTGAATCAAGGTGGATGAAAAGGAATACACTGAGCTAAAGCTAGAACCTGACAAAGTCATCAAAGTTGGGATAGATTATTCTCCTGGAGAGCTTGAAGGAATCAAAGAACTATGCCATGAGTTCCTCGACATCATTGCATGGAGCTATCATGACCTGAAAGGATATGACAAAGATGTAATTCAACATACCATTGAGTTGCAGGAAGGGGTGAAGCCTTTTCGATAGAAGTAGAGACCTATTAATCCAAAGATTGAGGTACTCATGAAAGCAGAGCTGCTAAAAATGTTGGAGGTAAAAATCATTTACCCTATCAAGCACTCGACCTAGGTGGCGAACTTGGTTTCGGTTTGGAAGAAGAATGGAGATATTCGCTTGTGCATGGACTTTCGCAATCTTAACCAAGCATCTTTGAAAGATCATTACCCCTTACCACAGATTGATCAGATTCTTCACATTGTCACTGGAGCACAGAGATTTTCATTACTTGATGGTTTCTCCGGCTACAACCAGATCTGGGTGAAGGATGAAGACCAACACAAGATAACATTTACTACCAAGTGGGGCACTTTCGCATATCAAAGAATACCTTTCGATCTTTCAAATGCTGGTGCCACCTTTCAAAGAGCCATGGATGTCACCTTTGGTGAGTTGTTGAATCGGATTATTGTAATTTATCTTGATGATATGACTATTTTCTCGCATCGTAGGGAAGAGCATGTCTCTCATCTTAGACATGTGTTCAAAAAGTGCCAAGAATTTGGTATTTCCATTAACCCAAAGAAATCCATTTTCGTTGTCAAGGAGGGGAAGCTCTTGGGACATGTGATCTCAAAGGAAGGACTAGCTATTGACCCTACAAGAGTTGAAGCTCTTCTAAAATTACCATTGCTAGCTAACAAAAAAGACCTGCAGTCATTTTTTGACCAAATCAACTTTATCCAAAAATTCATCGCTGATTTCGCTCAAGTGGTGAAACCGATGATGGAGCTCCTGAAGAAAAATGTGGATTTCAAATGGACAAAAAAGAGGAAGCAGGCATTCCAAGAAATTAAAGAAAGGATAGTCCAAGCACCTGTATTGATCAATCCAGACTACTCCAAGGATTTTATCCTTTATGCAGTAGGTGAGCAGGAGAGTTATGTCGTAGTTCTTACACAAAAGCAAGATAATGGAGAGGAACAGCCTATCGCTTTCCTAAGCCAAGTTATTCAGCCGCACCAAGAAAAGTATAATTTTATTGAAAAATAGGTGTATGCGGTCATGAAGTCTCTTAAGAAATTTTGATATTTCATATCTCAAAGCAAAATGATAGTCTATGTCATTCATCCAGACGTCAGGAATTTTATTATACAAGGAGAGCTTGGTGATAAAAGAGTAGGTTGGGTTTCAAAGATCCAAGAGTATGATGTGGAGATTCGTGACCACCAAGTTGGTTCATGGTCGAGCACTCTGTCAAGAGTTAGCTAAGAGCGCAGCTTCCCAATTGCTAGTACCACTACAAGATGAAGTTATTGGTGAGAGTAATCTTGCCAACCAAGTTGCAAGTGATCATGACTGGACAGAAGACCTTGTTGAGTTCTTCACTTCTAGAAGATGTCCCTCTCACCTCAACCCCTCTCAGAGGAGAAGATTTAGATTGTAGGTGCTCAAGTACGTCCTGTTACCAAGTGGATTATTCCATAAAAATATAGATGGAGTACTCCTCAGATGTGTAAAAGAATCTGAAAAGCAAAAAATACTAGAGGAATTCCATTCTAGTTTATCTGGTGGACATTATGCAGGAAGGCCCATGGCCTTGAAAGATTATCCGAGCTAGATATTTCTAGCCCACCCTCTTTGTAGATACACATAAGGTGAGTCAAAGTTATGATAATTGTCAGAGGTATGTTGGTAGGAGTAAAAAGGTATCATTGCCTTTACATCCGATCTAGGTAGAAGCTTCATTTCAACAATGGGGCTTGGACTTCATTGGGGTCATTGATCCTAACTCTTCTGCTGAGCATAAGTACATTTTGATAATGATAGATTACTTCACTCGGTGGGCAGAGGCTATTCCAACAAAAAAGTAGACCAAGCTACAATCATTTCCTTCCTTGAGGGGTTGATTACCCATTTCGAGTGCCAGATGCCATTATAACTGATAACGGGACTCCTTTCACTAGAGAAAAGATCATTGAGTTTGCAAGCAGATATGGCATTTATTTGAAAGCATCTTCCAATTATTACCCACAGGGAAATGGCTTAGCTGAGTCTACAAATAAGAATCTACTTCGGATACTGAAAAGAACACTTGGGAGCAATAAGAGAAGTTGGCATCTGTTGCTAGACCAAGCTCTATGGGTAGATCACATATCTATGAAGAAGTCAATTAAAACTTCTCCATATTCTCTAGTGTATGGCAAAGAGGTAGTTTTACCGACTCATATTGAACTTTTGATCCTTCAAACCTTGCAATTGCTTAGTACTGAAGATGATGAAATTGATCCTATGAGTGTGAGGCTAGCACAACTCTTGCAGCTTGAAGAGGAAAGAGAAAAAGTGTATAACACCTTCATGGAGCATGCTAGAACAACACAGAAGTGGTTCGAGAAAAAATATTCGAAAGGGCATTTAAAGTTGATGACTTGGTGTTGAAGTGGAACTTAGACAAAGCGAAACTGGCAAGCACCATAAGTTTGAGGTGATTTGGGAGGGCCCATTCCAAATATCAGGGGTAAATGCAGTTAATGCTTATTATCTTTGAGATATGGATGGTCGAGACTTCGATCCCAGTAAATGGTCTTCATATAAAGACTTACCACCATTGAAGCTTTCAAGACTCAAGTATGTATATATGTACAATTTTCTCTTCTATTTTTGAAATATGTTTTAAACTAAATGTTTTTTTATAAAAAAGAAAAAGAAAAAAAAAAAAAACACTTTCCCCTAAAGGGGAAAAGTATTCTCTTCCTCTAGAAATATAAATAAAAAAAAAAAAAAATATTTGCTTATTTTTACATGCACCCTTTTAAAAAAATTAAAAAAAAGGGGTGAAATTAAATTAATTGATTTTCCTTAAAAGAAAAAAAAAAACCTGTTTTTCTAAAAGAGGGTGCTTTCCAAATCCAAATGAAGAGGAAAAATTATTTAAAGAGGGCACGTGGTTTCTCATCTTCATCAAGCAACAGACTTTGGGAGCACAACCAATTTAAAAGGAGGAAAGCGTAGTGTCATTTCACCCAAAGATATTTCTATAAAAATAGAGCACGCCTATTAAAGATATTTTTCACCAAGAAACATTTTTGAAAGCTCTCGAGAAATTTTAAAATACATCTTTTACCCTCGAAAGGAGTTTCGAGGATCGAGAGTAAAGGAGACGACTTGTTGACATCCCGAGGCACGCCTCACATAGACATCTGGCAGTGTTTATTCTCGAGGATGCCCGTTGAGCTCCATTGAGTGCTTTTCAAAGCTAAAGGTAGCTAAAAACATAGCAATCGAGGAATATTGTGGGTAGAAGAAGTTCGAAGGTAGTTTAAAAATCATTAAAAATCATGCTTAGCATAAGTATCAAGATGCATGTTTACTCCATTCCCTCAAAAATTACCATGTGCATTTAATTCAATTGGTGAGGTGCAATTATAAATTGGATGCTCCCACGAAGCGAAGGTAAAAAGCTTTTATTTTATTTTTTGAAGTATTACTGCGTTGAGGTGATATTATTGCAGAAAGTATCAGGAGTTTGAGCATTTTAAGAGATGGGGAAAATAACTATTGAACCTGTTACCTCTGAAGAAGTGAAGAAGGCAAAAAAGAAGGTAGAAGGAGGAACGAAATCCAAAAAAGCAAGGTACCATGAAAATGATGAATTGGATTCATACTCAGATACGCTGGCTCAGGTGGGAGACTACATAATTACAAACAAGGGCATTGAAAAATTATGCCAAGATGTGGACACTATAGTGCAATAGGGGTTAACGCCTTAGAGTCCCCTCATGATAGCGTACCATGCTCATCTCTTTTGGTTCCTGTGCACTCTAGTTCACTACTGCCCAGAATTGGTTGATGCCATTTCAAAATTTTATAATCCAAAGACCAGGATGGTGCAGAATGCAAAGGAGAAGCATTGTTTACCATTACTATCGAAGACGTCCAGGAGGCATTCACTTGTGGAATAACACCACCCACAGATTTTATTTTCAAGAAGCTACATGTTGGGGAGCAAGAAGAAAGATATCAATCAACTATGACATTGCACCGATTTATGGAGACACAATTGATAAAAATACCCCAACATGGTGAGTTATCAACATTGCCAAAATCATTGTCAAATTTTAAGAGTCCTGATTTGTTCTCTATGGTGGCTTGGGTCACGGGTCTCCCATAAGATTCAACGATGCACAAGTGGTAGGCGGTGTTAGTGCAGTGTATATCCCAAGTTGAGTTCTATGCTCCTACGGTGATGATAGAAAGGATGAATCCCATATTCTTTGATTAGGCTGATTATATTTCTAAAAGGATGCATTCCCAACTGGAGAAGATGTAGAGTGAGGAAACGAAGGCATTCAAGCATATGTCCTTTCTAGTTTGGTATTTCTTCTTCCACCTACATGAGAAGTTTTCTTTTATTGCAAGTAGGAAGGTTGATAAAGAAAATAGAAAATTGCCTGTGTATATGTGGACTTCTAGTTTGTCAAGGCAGGAGTCCTTTTATAATTTCAATCATATGTTTGTTGGTCCTGCCCTTGAAATAATTTACTATAAAAGTGAGAGAGTACCAAGGGCAATGAGGGAAGAAATCATCTCAAAGCAAAGAGGTGATATATTTTTGTTGACACAAGGTGTGGTGCTCCATATTTTTGGCTTTATCGACAAGCCAATTTTGCTCCCATATTTCACCACAGGGCATTTATTTGCTATGGAGGTCATTCGACAACATGATTATATTAATGATGTGTATGGAGTAGGGCATGGGAATAAAACCATGTGTGAGATGCCTTTTTACTTTGGAGGCATCAAAGTAAGCTAGGTGGGCCAAAACTGGTTGATAACTGAGGCCTTTTACGACATCGAAATGGTGGAGCTACCACAATGATGGAAGTATGACCCTTTGGGTATTTTTATTGAGTACATCAAAGTCAAAAGCTTTCACTATTGTTCGAGGCCAGATATTGAAAAGCACCAAAATAATCTAGAGGGGCATGACTTGGAGTGGCACGTGGAGAACATGATGTCGCTTCCACCTTGGCATGGTTTCTACGAGATGGAAGTCGAATATAACCTCGTTGTGCATAAAAATTAGATTCCTCCACTAGGGTTGTTCAGCCAGATGAAGGAGCAACTTTCGAGTTGGTCCGAAGAGAAAATCACAAACTAGTGGATCATGCGAGCTCACCGAAGGAAAACTGGGTCACCGTATGGCTTAGTAATGGATGGAATATTTTTGGAGACCTATGATGAATTTTATTCTAGTTACCAGCCGATTATGTTCACTTGCATAGTGCCTCGGAGTTTACAAAGATCAAGTAGTGAAGAAGACATGGTCGAGGAACAACATCCCATGGTCCAATAGGTGCCACTTGTGTTCGAGGAAGAGGAACAAGTGTTAGAGGAGTCATTGCAGCGAAAGGAGAAAAGGTGAGAAAAGTTGCCAGTTATTAAAATTACGAAGAAGCGAAGAACTAGAGCAGTTTCATCAAACCCTCCTCCTACAGTTTTGGCTGAGCACACAGAATTACTAGAAGTTATCCCTTTGGTTCAGGTGAATCCATTTGTTCAAGGTACTGATTTTATCAATATTGAGGAGGACATTATAGCAGAACCAAGGGACCAGATGGAGGAAGACCCAATGTCACAACTACCCGCATCCCCATTGGCTCCAAAGGTGATAGAGCCCGAAGGTACATTTTCTTCTACCTCTTCTCTCCCTGAGCGAGTGGTGACTGTTGCTTCCCTTCCTCAGGTTTCCACTTCCATATCCCCTCCATTTGGTATGCCCTCTACTTCAATTTTACCTTCCATTTCCCAGTCAATGGTCACCACCGCTCCCACTCCTTCTATTCCCACTTCTTCTACTTCCCTTTCTTTCAGTTCTTTCGCCTCCACTCCGAATCCATTTTTACTTCTCGTATCATCCACCCAAGTGACCTCCACTATGGTTGTAAGTACGCAAGCTCCTCCTCGAGTGAGCGTAACTATGGCCGAACCCCATGCATCCATTTCCACCACCAGTTCCATTTCCACCACCATTTCCACTATGTCAGTTTCCACTTCTCTCGAGCCCAACCCACAGTTGGCTCGCTTTCCATTTACCCCATTTTTGGAGTTGTAGGTAGTACCTAAATCGATGATTATGCGATTGTACCAGTGCAGCCCATTGCAGCAAAAATTAGCCAGGCTCACTTGAGCTCATCACAGTGGCTGAAGAGTAAGAAGAGGAGAGAAGCCATGGTGCCAAAGAAACCCTTGAAGTAGGTTGCCTTTGATCCCACTACCATGGAGGCCCATACTATGAAGATGATTCCCTAGGTGCAGAAGCCTCAGGGTGAGATGACTTCGGAGGATTATCATTATGAGATCGTCACCAAGGACCTCACCAAGCTCGACACCATGGAGATAGTGGGAAATATTCAAGTGGAGACAAGCTCCTTGTTCTTGCATGGTGAACACTATAAGAATCACTTCTTTGAAGCCGAAGCTAAGATCACCGATCTTGAGGAGTCCTTGGTGAAATGCCGAGCGTAGTTGTAGTCTGCCCAGTCAGAGGTAACTCGATGGTAGAAAAGGGTAGAAGAGTTGGAGGCCATGCTTTAGAAGCACCAGCAGGTGAAGGGAGGAGGAGAGCAGATTGAGGCATTGAAGAGCCAACTCCAGAATGTGCAGGATCAACTGGCAGCAAAAGCAACATAGGCCATAGTCCTAACAAAAGAAAAAGTCAAGGAGGCACGTAGCCAGTTGCTTGCTCATTGTAAGACCCAGGCGGCCAAGGTGACACAGGTACTCATGTACCTTCAAGAAATTTAGACTGTCATCTCCTATGGCCAGTATATAGTGGAGGTTGGTGAGGAGCACCTGGAGCCCCTCTTGGTAAAAGCATCATAGATGTAGACGTTGGCTAGGTCAGATCTTCGATTTTACCCAATGAGTGATATGGCTCGAGCTTGGGCAAGCGCCAAAGTCGTACTATGCCAGTTTTTCTTTAGGCTAGACCAGGTGAAGGAGGCCCGCAAGTTGCTTGACATATTTGAGCAAGAGAGGATGAATTTCCATGACATATTTTAATGTAGTGCTCGAGAATGGCTTCCCCAGTTTCACTGATGATAGGGGAAATATTTTGTCTCAAGCAGACCTAGAAGCAGCATGGGCGGTCTTTATTGATGATGCCTCCAAAGTTGATGATTGGGAGGAACCACTTACTAAATATCATGTGTTGTCATTGATGAGAAAGCTCACATGCATCGATTCTGGTTTATTGGAGCTTAGTCAATGGGTGAACTACATTGATATGGGGCAAGTAGAGATTTTTAGATACTTGGTTGATTCCCTCAATGGCCCAGAGATAATCACCATAGAAGCTTGGTCTGATGTCATTGTAGTGTACGAGGCTACAGTTGCATTTCTCGAAGAAGAAGAAGTTGTAGAAAAAAGGGGCCGAGGAGCAAGATGCAGGAGCGAGCAGCAAGCAGCCTGATGCACCTGGTAAAGCTGACTCTTGAAGCCCAATGGATGAAGGCCTGGGGTCGATTGCATCCATGCGAGCTGGATACCCCATGAGCCACCAAGAATGTTGGCAGTTTTGCAACCTTACCACATTACAATTTTGTCTTGAATAATTGATTGTAAAATTTTAATGCATTTTGTTAATGAAGGCATGGCAGTTTTGTTGAAGATAGTTTTTAATACAGTTTTAGTTTCCTGCCTTTTTATTTTCATAATATTGTATTACTGTAAATATGTCAAAATATTGTAAGCAATGAAGGAATTTTGTTTAAAACTGCTAAGGAACGCAATGTCGGCAAGAAATTGATTTTAAAAGAAGAAGCGCTTCAAGGAAGAGAGTAACAAAGTTAAACACCTTCGCCCCAAGGAATTTCTTCTAAAAAATGGTAAAATCATGTTCGAATTTTGAAGAAATGAGTGGAGAAAATGTTGTCACCCCAATTGAGGGTGAAAACCCCTGTCACCTCTCTTGGAGGTGAAACAAATATTGAAGAAATGGATTCACCCGATCGGAAGGGGCAAAGGCTTCAAAGGTGAATGAATGAGTAAAGCGTTGTCACCCCAAGTGAGGGGTGAAACCTCTTATCGCCCCTCCTTGGGGCAAAAGTCATTTCACACGCCAAAAGTATCAAAGCCCAATTAAAAACCCAATGTGAAAAGGTTGAAAGCATTGTCACCCCAATAGAGGGGTGAAACTCCTTGGCACCCCTCTTTGGGGTGACACACAATACAAAGTTTATACCACACAACAGAGTTAGAGAAGGCGCTTTCACCCCAAGCGAGAGGCAAAAGTCTTTGTCGCCTCTCTTTGGGGTGAAAATGTAACATTAAAGAAAGTCATTTTAAAAGCACCCACCATGACAAAGAAAATATAAGAGGCGCTACGTAACTTCAAAGTGTTGTCACCCCAATAGAGGGGCGAAACTCTTTGGCGCCCCTCTCTAGGGCGACATCCAATGAAAAATCAAAAGGAAGCAATAATACATAAGTAGGTGCCCATGAATTCGGGAAAAGTTTTAAGAAACAATGGTCTCCCCAAGAGAGGGGTGAAACACTCTGTCGCCCCTCCTTGGGGTGAAACATATTCAAAGTATAATTTTAAATGAAGAATATGGTGGGCCCGAATTTGGGTAGACTAAAAAGGTGCTTTCACCCCAAGAGAGGGGTGAAGCTCATTGTCGCCCTTCCTTGGGGTGAAAAGGGAATTTTAAAAGGATTTAAAAAAAAAAGAGGACAGGTTGATGACGTAAAGGCTTATGCTAGCATAGCCAACAATTTCGTCCATGACTACATAGAATAAAAAGTGGCGCTTGACGTAAATTTGAAGATGTAGCAAATTCAAGTCACTTCTTCGAAGGGGCACCGGGTAACATCGCCTTCCTAAGGGGCGAATAGAGTTTGAAGTTTCTTTCGAGCATAGCATTTTGCGATCAAGCCGGTCATGTCGCCTCTCTAGAAAGGCAAAAGTCCCTGTCACCTTCTTTCGAGGTGACAACAAAAAGCATAGTTATAAGGAGAAAATTAAAGGAATGCACTCGAATATCAGGTCATTGTCACCTATTGTTGCTCCAACAAGCTAGTTTCACCCCTTCTTTGGGTGACATCGACTCTTCAACAGAGATATAGTCCCGGGCATGCACTTTCACAATTTTTCTAGAAGGAGAGCAAGGAAGAATAACATTTAATTCTGGGAGCGATGCAGGCAAGCACTTCCAGAATATTCGCTCCAATGTTGAGAGATCAGGGGTAATTCTTGTTCATTTCCAATGCATCGACTATCAACCTTGGTGATTTTCAAAGCAAATTTAATACTCAGTGGACTTTTCTGGTGAAAGTGAATTTCCAAAGCGCAAGGTGAAGCAAATTCCTGCCCGAATCTCAAGCGATTTTGTTGTGTCCCAATGCACCAACATCCAAGGTTACCTCAAGCATTTACTTCTATTGACTTCTTTGGGTGATGTTCTCCCATCAAAGCTGGATCATGGTTTCTTTGCAAAATGTTTTGACCATAATGCCACTGATGCCGAGGAGGAAAATATGCACGCTGGTTTTTTATCTACCAATATTTTGTTGTATATGCATTAAATGATAGAGGTGAAATCCCTCTATAAAATACTAATCATTTTTCATTGTAAAGGATGGAAGGTTGGACACTCTACAAAAATATACTCCAAGTTTTCTGCATTAATAGAAATAATTTGGCTCCTGGTTCTTTGAACTACTTTGCATTTGATAGTTTTAAGTGTATAATTTTTGAAGAGTTATACCGAGACTTATTCCTGAATAATAATGCAGAAATAAATAACTCAGAAGAAAATAACAACTCACAAAATACATGCACATAGAACACAAGATATTTATCCTGGTTCACCCAATATGGGCTATGTCCAGCAAACAAGAGCCGCACCTCCTTTTTAATTATTGTTCACCTTTCCCGTAATGGTATATTACAATCAATATAAAGGAAACTCTTACAACCCTAAACTACAACGTGGTATTAGAATATCGTGGGCACAATACCATGGGCTAAAATCACCCATACCCACCAATAACGGGAATCCCTCCAACGCCTCCTAAAATAGCTTCAAGAATATCTTCGAAAAAATGGGACCGCTGAAGCAGGCGTCTGTCGTACAGTACTTCCTCTACAAAGGATGAGACACATCCAACAATTTCTTAAGGCTTTTATTCCCATTATCTATTGAGTGAATTTTTCTTTTGAATTTAGTCTTTGCTTGTGTTGGGGTAAACACTGGAATGTACTTTGAGGACTATTCTCTTGCATATTTGTTAGAGGTTTCTTGGCTGGTGTTTTCTGTTGAATGTTGCTTAATTGCTTGGTGGAAGCTCTATTGTTAGTCTATCCACATACTATTTAGCTGGCTTATAGCCATATTTCTCATTTCTTTATGCAATTTCCTATATCTTTCCTGTTTCTCTAAACTTATACCTAGTTTAGGATTAGTAACGGAGCCAGCCCTCTTTGGAGATTGGCTCGGAGGACATTTCTTTCCTCTGACCTTTCAATGTTGGTTGGGTCTAGGGTGCACAAGGCATAGATATTGTTACTAGGCAGATTCGTGACCAATAGAATTGTTAGGATTTTTTTTATTTTTTGTGGTTTTCAATGGACCCCAACCCTGGTGGGCCATCAAATAGTTATGGAAATGTTGAGGAGAAGATAAGCAAAAATGGAACCCACATAGCATCCCTAAAAATATTTACTACTGATGATTCACAAGTCAATCAAGGAGATGTGTCCTTCAACCAATGATCTTTTGCAAAAATAGTTAAGGGTAACAGTAGGAGAGATGTCCACATAGAGGTATAAACTGGAAAAAAATGAAAGAATATAACAAACAAAAAGATGCAGAAATAGAGCAAACACGGAGAAATGGGTGTTTTCCTCAAGCACAATCGGTTCTTGTCCTTGAGATTGCAGAAGAATTAATTGTAGAATACATCATGTATAAATCCACCCATGATTTGATTTGTAAATTTGTGGGGTTGAGGCTATCCCATCATTTCTTATACAATTGGGCAAGGAAACATTGGGATCCCCAAGGAGAAGTTGATATTTTGCTTCTTTCAAATGGGTACTTTGTAGAAGATTTTATATTGGTTTCAGATAGGAACAAGGATTTTGAAGGGGGACCATACAACATTGGACCAACAGGTTTATTCATGCAACCCTGGAAACCTACATTCGATCCTCGTGTGGAGCCATCAGCCACCCCAATATGGTTAAAGCTCTTTGCTCTCCCGCTTGAATTTTGGAGAGAGGATATCCTTGGGATGATTGGTAATATCTTGGGCACATATATAGGAATATTATGAGAAACAGTAGAGTAGGGATCAATAAAATATGCAATAATATGTGTGGATATGGATATGGAAAAGCCACTCCCAATAGAAATTAAATTTTGAGTGGGAAGAAATACATGGGGATAGCAAGTGGACTATAAATCAATTCCTTTTACGTGTAGAGCTTACCATGAGTATAGGCATATGGTAAGAAACTGTCCTAAAATAGGGAGAGAGGAGATGCATCAATCTAAAACTAATCCTAAAAACCCTCCCCACAGAAAGAAAATGCTAAAGGGTTTCAATTAGTAACAAGGAGAGTCCAAAGAAATAATTATCAAGCAAGAGGATGAATTCCAACTAAAGCAGAAAAAATGAACCAATGCCTAGATTGGAGGGCATCCTCTAATAAATATGAAATCCTTAAATTAAATGATCCAATGGAAGAGCAATAGTATTCAGAGGTGGAACCAATCAATGACAAGGGCCAACACTAAGAAAGAGAACAATAGATCCATCGGGAGCACACCCCCATCCCACATGAGACAAACCCCTCACAAATTATAATTGCTCAAAATTTTAAATTGGGGAAAGTCAAGCAAATCAGAAGACTATAGCACAACAAGAATTAGAGACATCTAGGCCTCAACAAATTGACTTGTTGGGGGCTTGGGAAGAGCAACAACAAACACTAGAGATATCTATGTTTCAACAAAATGATATGGTAGGGGCAATGATAGTGCATGTACAAGATCAAAATTCATTAAAAGGTATCATTATGGGAGTGGCAAAGAAAAAAGAGAAGCCAACACTAGGAATCAGCCAGATAGAGAAGCGAACAAAGAATGCAAGTTCACAATGGGTGGGAAGAAAAATAAATAAGGACAAAATACAGCAACAAGGAGAACAGATGAGAGAATTTGGATTGGTGAATTCCATTGCCAACTTCAACAATATAGACCCTCAATGATTATAAACACATGGAATGTAAGGGGTTTAAACAACCACCCTAGATAATTGGCTATTAAGAAAATAATTTTAGAAAATAATCCATATGTGGTTTTGCTACAAGAAGCTAGAACTTCCTTAGAAGTTATGGAAAATATTACCAAGAAATGTTTGGGGCAGGCGGATTTTATGGCCCATGCCTCTCAAGGATTTTCAGGAGGAAATACCACTTTATGGAATAAAAAATACTTCCAATTAATGGAATCAGCTTTAGCCGAAGGAATCCTCATGATCAAAATTAGGGAGAGGGACTCTGTGCTGTTTTGGATGATAGATGGAGGTTGTGTGGTTGCATGGATGGTAGAAGGTTGTCTATTATGAGTGGTTACGACCTGATTCGAGGTTGGTGGAGGATAAGTTATGAAAGGTATCGTAACTAAATGGTAAACGATGTGGTGAACAAGATCCATGGATCCAGATGATGCATGTGGAAAGAATGTTGGTACTTGTGAAGCACCACTGGTTTGAGTCTCATAAAGTGGGTTGGAATAGATAGTAGTATTTGTGGGTGGAATTGAGGTGTAGGGATTGAATGATGATGGTTGATTTTGATTTAAAGGTGTAGGTTTGAAAAGAGGATTAGTGAAGACATGATTTATGTTGTTAGGTTGTGAATGAATGGGTTCTTGATGAAAGGTAGGAACATATCGAGGTGGAATAGTGAGGGGAGGTAAAGATAGAAAAGTCAAGCTTAAATAAGTTCTAAGGGCATCGACATCGATGTAGGTGGTGTGGTTATCGAAAGGTGTGGATGGTTCAGTATGGGGAGTTTCAGGAATGGAAGTATGGATCACCCTCTACATTATGTCTACATGAGAGGGTCCAGCGGACACATTGGCTTGACCAGCCACAAAAATTGCTAGGGGATGTGAAGTTTGAGCAAAGTGCTCCATGGATGATGATCAATGGTTTATGGACAACTGACTCATAGCTTTGGCTTGACCTCGGGTCATTACCATAAGCTAGGGGAAAGCGAATGTGCAATGTATGGGTGTGTGAAAATGTGAAATTTACGCTATCAACAAACAAATAATTTACACTCAACAAACAAGAATTTTCAAACTTTTTTGCAATTTTTTGTTTTTGATTTATATATATATATTGAAAATATTTATTTGATTTCTGTGTGTTTTATGCAAAATCCTATGTGTGGAAAACTATGAAAGGTGGATGGTGAAATGGAACTAAAAAGGTGTGTTCGAATCCACCCTTTTGTTGAAGGATTAATAGTGAACAACTGAAAATGACTTCCTAGATGGAGGCTTGGTTGTGGGTGTAACCTAAGGAATCAAAATTCCCCCCCAAGGGAGGTCGCGTTGTCTAAGTCCTACTACTTGCCCAGCTGGGCTTTTGCTTCACACTCAGGAATGCTCGGACAAGAATGACAACTGCATTCCACTAATTATTTAGCCTCATGGTAAAAGGGCATCTAAATTCAAAGATTACCCCAAGCTAGTCCCATGGGTAACCAACTTCTCTATGATGAAGTCCAAGAAACTATGCATGCTAGTTATGGTTAAACTAGGGCTCTCTAACGGTTGGTGATGAAATCCAACTCGTTCAATAGAGGTTTTCCTCGCACTTGTCTTGTAGAGGTGTGGAATGATAAAACATGCATAGTGTGTGATGTTTAATTTTACTTTAGCAAAAATGTAAAATTATTCTAAGATGCAAGTCTAGTATGCACTTCCATTTTATTGCCTACGAAAAACAAAATGCAAATCTAATATGCACTTCTATTTTATTACCTACAAAAAAAACGTAAGTGCAAATCTACTATGCACTTCTATTTTATTGCCTCAAAAAAACATAAAACACACATAGCAGACAAAAATGTAAAACAAAAACCCTAATTAAAATGCAACCAACAAATTCTAGATGGTCCCTAAAATGTTTCTAGAAATACCCAGATGATGCATCTCTTACTGTGTAACAGAAACCAAAATAGGGCAAATCTAGAATTTTAATGCAACCTAAAATGCACTTTAGTATGCAAGCTAACCCTAGATGTAGCTATTATTATTATTGTTTTGTGAACTAAGAATTAAAAATAGACTTAGATTGATTTTTTTTAAATGCCTAAAATTTTAAAAAATCTACCACCTATAATGAAGACAAAAACTGAAAAAGCAAAAATTTAAAAGTATGCCCTAACATGCAACTTAGATTGATTTTTTTTATATATTCTTAAATGCCTAGAAATTTAAAAATGCTTGATCTACCACCTGTAATGAAGACAAAAACAAAAAAAGCAAAAATTTCTTTATTTCCCTTTCAAAAATAAAAATTATGAACTATGGTTTTAAATATGACTTACTTAGAAGCCTTACGCTTTATTCTGTTGATAAGTTCATAATAGGCTAGAACAAGCTCCAGAATTCCTCGCAATAGAGATCCAAAACCTGCAACCAAGATTACACAGATCAGTAAATCAAATATGACAAGGCAAATCTAAAATAAAACCCTTTAGGGGTCCCACCATGATCACCATTTTGTAAACAGTAAATATTAACACCAAATAATGATAAGCGAAAACAAGCAGTATGCAAACAAAAGTAAGTGATTTTTATATTGATATGTGGAGCCTGAATCTTCGTTTACAATGCTTTTTACCCCGATATGCCAGGAGCTACATAGATGTGCTTGTTATTCAAATACAATGATAAAAAAGAGTAAAACCCTTTTTGATATCCAAAATAATGGTGGTGCCAACAAATCTTCTCTGGTACAATTAGATTTATCGAGTGGGCTTGTGTATCCTTATCGGGCCAATATTTTCGTTTAACAGCTTCTCAAAAATCTATCTCTTGTATCTGTAAGAATGCAAACAACATAAAAAGGGTTAATAATATATGTGGGGCCTCCACTGTGTGAGGCCCTCTTTGATTTAAATGAAAATATACAAAACCCTAAGTTGAATATTTGTGAAGTGTATAACAATATACAGAAAATGTAAATCAAACAAAATAAATTGCCTTGTTTTATACCTAATATTGATCTGTGCTTTTGGTTATCGACGCTTATTCTTCGATTTGATACTTCTCTCTTTTCTTTCTTCTTCTTCCTCCATTTTTTTCCAAAGTGAATGATATTTTATAACCTCTTGATAGGTTAGATTTAGGGTTTTGACGGTGCGAGCTAACGTTGCCAAGTGGCAAGTTAGGGTTAGGGTATGAAGAATATGATGAGCAACTAGGATTAGAATGTGATGAGCGGTTGAGATTTATTTATATTTATATATATAATATTTATATTTATATATAAATAATGAATGGCTAAGATTAAAATGTGGTGAGCGGCCAATATTTATCTATATATATAGATAATATTTATATATTTATATATAATTATATATAAATAATAAATGGCTAAGATTTTGTGTCTACAAAAAGTTTGAGTGTTTGATCTAAGTGTTGAAAATGCTCTTCCTATGAATGGTTGTAAATCAATATATCATTAAAAAAAAACTAGAATGAATTTACGAAGGAAAGGGCAAAAATGGAATTCATAAGACTTTGGAAGGTAGAAGGTGCATTGGTTAATCCAAATGGTATAACCAGGAATTCATAATGCCCTTCATGAGTTCTAAAAGTAGTTTTTGGAATGTCCTCATCCTTAATTCTAATTTGATGATACCCTGACCACAAATTCAACTTGGAAAATATTGAGCCCCATGCAACTCATCAAGTAGTTCATCAATAATTAGAATTGGAAATTTATCTTTAATAGTGATCTTATTGAGGTCTTGATAATCAACACACAAGTGCCATCATTTTGTGTACTAGTAAAACTAGTAAATAATAGGAACTAGCACTAGAATGAATAACCTCGGTAGCACGAAGCTCTTGCACTATTTTCTCAATCTCTGATTTTTTAGCATAAGGATACATGTATGGACGAATATTAGGAGGAAGACTACAAGAAAAATTTGTATTACATGGTCATGTGAATGATGAGGAGGTAGTCCTTTGGGTTCCTCAAAAAGTTGAGCATATCTATTTAATAAGCCTTGTAATTGCATTGGATGGTCTCGTTCCCCTTTCGTAAGGCCATTAATAGCTAAAGTGTGTGCCACCACTCCATGAGAAGACTTTTTTAAGATATTTTCCATCTTATGGGTAGAAATAAACTAAGTTGCACCAGAATTCATGCCACGTAAAGTATATTCATGCCCATATTGACTAAACTTCATCCACAACTCAGCAAAATCCCATAAAATTGGTCCTAACATTTGCAACCATTGTGCTCCCAAAACTATATCACACCCACCTAATGGTAGGGAAAACATGTATGCCTTGAGATTATAATCCCCAATTTGAAATTTAATATTATTATATTTTCTTGTGCATGGTAGGGTGCCTCCATTAGCAATCGTGACTTCCAAGGATTTGCATGTAGTAATGTAATAGTTTCCTTGTTTGGCCACACAAGGATCAATGAAGTTATGTGTACTACCAGAGTCAATGAGAATGATGACCCATTTTCCTTTGAAGTAGTCGATCACTTTCATTGTTTTGGGAATTTTTGGTCACGAATCTGCCACAGGAAAGGATTTTTATAGAAAATGCACCCTAGACCCGGCCAACATTGAAAGGCTGGGAGAAAGAAATGTCTCTCAGACCAATCTCCAGAGTGGGTTGGTTCCCTTACTATTCTAAAAAAAAAATTAGATCAAAGTTACAGGAAAGAAATTGTAAAGCTGTAGAAAGAAACGGGAAATATGGCCGTAGGCTGAATTTATCTGATCGAGAAAGAACAATAGCAGATAACTCTAAGTACAGCAACAGCAAATAACAGAAGACAATGACGTGATCCACTCACAACCTTGCGCAGATGACCTCCAAAATAACATTCCAGAACTCACTCCCTTACTAGCAAATGTTAAAACTCGATACAAAATTAAAACTGAGCAGCAAATAAGAAATGCGAGCACAAATTAGGAATGCAGAATACAGAAGGGACAACACACAAAAAATCGCTTGCAAAACCAGAGAGCCGAATGTCTTATATTCATGCAAAGTACTTGAAAAGCTTTCAGCAAAAGTATCTCTCACTCCCGATACTTGTTCTTGAGATTTACATTGATTTATATAGAGGTCTAGCCTCTTTGCAGCATTTAAAACTTACAACAAACCTCCTCGAGATCTACAAATTATGCAACGAAAACAAGGAGATGATATCCTTTAAAACAGCCTCGGAGAAACCAGAAATTAAATGCCATAAGAAAGAGTCGGCCGTCTTCATTAAATGGTTGTTCTTGGAAATGTGCATGAAACCGTTAGAAAAATTGTGAACAACAGCTTCAAATCCTGGAAATCTTCAATTCTGGTAGCTTGGGCGCATTCTTCTACCTTGACTACATCGAAAAGTAGCAACACATTTAATTTTGGAGTGCTCTGAATCATCGAAACTCACAAAACTGCATCGGGCCGTTTGAACCGCTTCTTGGCGTGAAACTGTAACAGGTCGCAAAAACGCGACAGGTCATGAAATCACGACGTCTTTCTGCTCCGTACGCTTCTGCTGCTTTGAACCCGCAAAAAACCAACATGTCACAAAATCGCTACACATTCGACTTCGTTATCTCCTTCGTCGCCCTGAACTGCGAAAACATAATGCTGCGCGATTTCACTACGTTTTTCTGTCTTTGGCTCTATCTTCCCTTCTGCATCACGAAAATCCGACATGTCACGATTTCGCTACCACTTTTTTGCATGCTGTACGGTCCTGCTTCTAAGCCGTGAAAACACGACATTTTTGCCTCTGTGTCTCTTCAACTTCACCATGTCACGATTTCGCTACAATTCTCCGCACTTAGTCTCTTTTCAATAATGTGTCGCGAAATCGCTACCATTTCTTGCCCTCTGTACGGTTCTCACTTTTTGTTGCGATTTCGCGACGTCTTCGTCTTGCTTGAACGTTTTCTCAAAAGTGTAGCAATATCGCTACAGTTTTCTGCCTTAGACTCTTTTCATTCAATGGACCACGATAATGGAACACGTAGCGATTTCGCTACGTTCTTTGCTTTGTTTGGCTTCATTCTATAACTGATGTGAAATCGCTACCATTTTACTCTTTGAGCCTTTCTGCCTACCCACGTCACGAAAATGCGACACGTCGCGATTTCGCGACAACTTTGAGTCTCATCACCCTTGGCTTGGTTTTGTCATGATTTCACGACAACTTTGTCGCTCTGCCCTCCGTTGACCATTTGGACCGCAAAAATCTAACACGTCGCGATATTGCAACGGTTTTGCCCACCTGCTACCATTGACTGAGTTGACCGCGATTTTGCAACACGTCACAAAATCGTGACAATTTGGTGTTTGTTTTCTCTCTCCTCATCCGACCCGCGATTTTGCGACATGTCGCGATATCGCGACGGTTTTCTGACTTGGCTCTCCATGCTTTTTTTTTGTCGCGATTTCGCGACAACTTTTGGACTTAGTCATTTTTTGCATCAAAACCTATAGAAGAGTTAGAATTTCAATAGCTTAAGCATGAATAATCAACAATCAAAATAAATGTGGCAAAAATGCCAACATTCTTGGCGGCTCGCGGGGTATACAGTTCTGCTGTATGCAAGAATCCCAAGCCTGAATCCATTGGGCAACAAAGTCATAAAACTTAGAACAGAAAGCTAACTGCTGGGATACATCTCGGGGAACTGTTGCAACATCTTTTGCTGAATGATGAAAACTTAAAGAATCTGCATTTGGCTCAACTGATTAATGGAAATGAATGGGATGAGATCATGTGGATGCGTAGGTGGTGAAATGCAAATGGAATAGTGATATGGTGGAATGGAAGTGGAATAAATGACGAGAAAGGTATGAACCCTGGATAAACGGTGATAAATGCTAAAAATGACAGAGAACTGAGAAGAAAGGGATAAGAAGAAGTGGAAATAGTAGAAAAGGGGAAAAGAAACAACAGCAGTGGCTTATTTACTGCAGAAGAAAAGGAGTAGGAGAAGGAGGAAAATGAAGAAGGGAAGGGAAGAAAAAGGAAGGGGAAGGAAGAAATTGCTAGAAAGCCACCAACTGCTAGGAAAGGAGAAGAAAAAGAAAAAAACAGGCACCTACGGCTCGCATGCAAAAAGAGCCGAGGTGGAAAAAATAAAAACAATACTTTTTTTTTCTTTTTTCTCTTCTTTTTTCTTTTGCTATGTACAAGGTGATACTGAACTGACAGTTCATGAAGTGTAGGCTTTCAGATGAAAGCCATTCACTGAAATAGGAAGTGGGCTGCCATCCAAGTCTTCCAGATAGAACGAATTTGCTGCACCAACACTGATAATGCAGAAATGACCCTCCCACAGAGCATCAAACTTCTTGTGATTCCCGGGCTTGGCTTTGTTTTCATTCCATTTTAGGACCAAATCTCCCACTTTAAATGGACGATTAGCAGAATTCTTATGGAACCACTTTGAAATAACCTGTGTGTGCTTAGCAAACTCTTCATATGCCTCAGAACGTTGCTCTTCCAACTGTAACAACTGAGCCAACCGCATATCCAAGGAATCTATATTTGTTTCATCATCCTTGAAATCCTGCAACTGCTGCAATACTGGAAACTCTAGATGAACAGGCAACCTTGCCTCTTTTCCATAAACCAGGGCATATGGTGAAGTCTTGATAGACTTCTTGATTGAAATCCTATCTGCCCATAAAGCTTGATTCAGTAGAAGGTGCCATGATCTCTTGTTATCCCCCAAAGACCTCTTTAAAATTCGAAGCAAATTTTTATTTGTGGACTCTGCCAAGCCATTTCCCTGTGGATAATAGTTAGAGGATGTTTTCAGGAAAACACCATACTTGTTTGCAAATTCAGCTAACTCAGCTCCAATAAATGGAGTTCCATTGTCTGTAATAATAGCATCAGGAATGCCAAAGCGTGTAATTAGTCCTTCAACAAAAGAAATCACCACACTTTGATTTGCGACCTTGGTTGGAATAGCTTCAGACCACCTCATAAAATAATCTGTAGTTGTTAAAATATACCTGTGTCCGGCTAAAGAATTCGGATCAATAATCCCAATAAAGTCCAACCCCCACTGCTGAAAAGGTGCTTCAACCTGGACTGGATGCAAAGGCAGTGATGCATTCCTAACTCTTCCTGTATACCTCTGACATTTTTCACATGCTTGGGCAATCCTGAAAGCATCTGTGAACAAGGTTGGCCAATAGTAACCAGCTCGAATTATTTTTAAAGCCATCGGTCTACCTGCATAGTGTCCTCCTGATATGCCAGAATGAAACTCCTCCAGGAGTTTGGCCTTCTCTGATTCCTTGACACACCTTAGAATAACGCCATCAATATTCTTAAAAAACAATCCTTCTGGCAATAAAACATACCTAAGAGCTTGCAGACGAAATCTTCTCCGTTGTGAGGCATTCAACTATGAAGGGCATTTACCAGTCGTGAAGTAATCAATGAGGTCATCTGCCCAATCTTGTTCCTAAACTAAGAGGTTCATCAGATTGTCATCACTAGCAAGGTCATCTGCTTGATATTCAACTATACCAGATGCTGCCATCTTTGCTAAGTGTTGGCATAAAGCCTTACCACGCACTAGCTTGGTCGGATGAATTTCAACATCAAATTCTTGGATCTTGGTGACCCAACCAGCGCGTTTATCACCCATCTCTCCTTGAATGATGAAATTTCTTACATCTGGATGAATAACATACACAACTGTCCTACTCTGGGATATGAAATGCTTGAATTTTTTAAGAGATTTCATGACAGCATACACCTGTTTTTCAATGAAATTATGCTTTGCCTCATGAGGTAAAATAACCTGACTAAGGAAAGCAATGGGCCTTTCATTCCAATCGTCCCCTTTCTGTGTGAGTACTGCGGCATAACTTTCATCTTCCCCAACTGCATACAGAATGAAATCTTTTGAATAATCAAGATTAATTAGTACAGGAGCCTGCGCTATTCTATCTTTAATTTCTTGGAATGCATCTTTCCTTTGAGTTGTCCATTTAAAGTCTGCATCCTTCTTCAACAACTTAGTCATAGGTTTCACAACCTGGGCAAAATCAGAAATGAACTTCCTGATAAAATTAATCTGTCCAAAGAAAGACTGCAGCTCTTTCTTGTTGGCAGGGAGTGATAGTTTCTTCAATGCTTCAACTCGAGCTGGATCTATTGCCAAACCATCTTCTGAAATAACATGCCCCAAGAGTTTACCTTCCTTCACTGCAAACACTGACTTCTTTGGATTAATGGAAATACCAAACTCTCTGCATTTTCCAAAAATTTTCCTCATATGCAAACCATGATCTTCCCGTCTATGTGAAAAGACAGTCATGTCATCAAGATATATAACAATAATCTTGTTCAAGAGTTCCTTGAATGCAATGTCCATGGCTCTCTGGAATGTGGCCCTGACATTTGATAGTCCAAAAGGCATTCGCTGATAAGCAAAAGTGCCCCACTTAGTTGTGAATGTTGTCTTGTATTGGTCCTCATCTCTAACCCAAATCTGGTTATATCCAGAGAATCCATCCAACAGTGAAAAACGCTGAGCCCCAGCCACAACATGCAGTATTTGATCTATACGCGGCAAGGGATAATGATATTTCAGAGATGCACGGTTCAGATTTCAAAAATCTACATATAGTCATATGTCTCCATTCTTCTTTTGAACTAGGACCAGATTAGCAACCCAAGTTGAGTGCTTTATTGGATATATAATTTTGGCTTGCAGCATTTTCACAAGCTCGACCCTCATTAGAGTCTCAATATTTGGATTTACTGGTCGCTGCTTTTGCCTGAAGGGTCTGACCCCTTCTTCCAATTCAATAGTATGCTGAACGATCTGTCTATCATATCCTTTCAGATCTTCATAACTCCAAGCCACAATATCAGAAAATTCTTGACACAGTTGTCTGATTTCTTGCAGTTCATCAGGAGTAGAATCAGTTACAACCTTAATGACCTTATTTGGTTCCAACTGCAACTCCATGTACTCTTTTTTGTCAATCTCAATCCGATGTTTCTTGGACCGGTCATGTTGATCAAACAAACTTTCTAGAGTTATAAGACCCTTCGGAATATGATTATTCTGTAACTGAATTAGACCTTCAGCTTCTTCGTGCTCCAAGGTTCTCCCTTTGATAGTGGCAGCTTCTTGAATCAAAAAATTGACAATTTGCTCATCATCCTCAAAGACTTTCCAGAATATATCCTTGTCTGGGACACTTGGCCTGTACACCATCCTTACTGTCTTTGGTCTCTTAACTACCTACTCAATAGGAGAAAAATTGGCTCCAAGGGATGCTAGAAGATCTGCATGCTTATTCAACTCTCGGGAAATGGCTTGAATATTCAGAGCTGTGAAAAACTCAAACAGGTCCCAAACTTGGTTGCGATATGCTTTGAGATAATGTTTCTTAGAAATACACTTGTTTGTTACCTGGTTTACAATAAGCTCAAAATCACCAAAAATCTGGAGTTGTTCGATTCCCAACTTTCTTGCCTTTTTCAAGCCTAAGCATAATGCTTCGTACTTGACAGCATTGTTAGTACAATTCCAAGTAAGACGGTATGAATATGTTCTTTGTAAACCAGAAGGAGAAATCAAAACAATACCTGCTTCTACACAGTTTTTGCATCTAAAACCATCGAAATATAACTTCCATAGTTGATCTGTAACAGAGCTCTGATCATCCTGGTTAGAAAATACCTGCCTTGTGCCACCCTCGAGTTTTGTGATGGAATAACAGCCGATTTCAGTCTCCAGCATGGCATTGAAATCAAGCATAGAAAACTGATCGTCCAACTGAAGCTCATTTAAAACCTCATGCATCAAATCATAATCCTCTGACTCTTCGGTTAGCATGTTAACAGACTACATGTTTTTTTCTGCTTCTTCCAGCTTCTCTATATGAAAAGAGGAAGGTTTTTCATTCTGAATCCTGAGTCTCTTTCCTTTGAAATGGATTTCTAAGTGGGAATAATCTAGTGCTAGATAACCTCCCAATTTTGCAGTAAACTCTCTGGATAAGCACATACTAAAATAGGGTTCTAAATCTACCACAACAATCTCTTGAATGACTGTAATCTGAGGCATAGTATGCAAAACAATTGGGACATCCTTGATTACACCCATCATTTTTACAGGAGTACCATCTAACTGCAAAACTCCAGGGCTACTTCGTGTGTATTCCATGCCCATAACCTCGCAAACTGTCTTTGGCATGACAGTTGTAGCAGCTCCAGAGTCGATCATGTAGTTATGCATAATCCAACCCTTTATTTGCAGTGATAGATAAAACGGGGGTGGTCTATTTTTACCAGTAACAGAAGTGGTTAAGGCTTGAGCATAAATTGTCTGGGTAGGACCCTTTTCACTATCCTTCACAGATTTTAAATATTCTTGCAATAAATCTACCTGCCTAGGCAACTGCAATGCATCGTAAAGACTAACCTTAGCTGGGGTCTTCTTTAGTTCTTCGACAATATTGTATGCAACCGCAGTAGAGTCCTTTTCAATAGGATGTTCATATCTACTTCGATACTGCTGAGTGGCTTCCACTCTTAGCCTCTTCGTCAATGAAGGATACTTCAACTTCTCTCTTGCTTGCTCTTCTGCTTCTGATCTTGTCGATGCAGTTGCAGCCTTCTCTTGAACTCTGTGGGAAACAAGATCTTTCGGCAAAACAGGAGCATCAGGCTTCAAAACTGGCACAGGAGCTTTCACTGGCTTCTTCAAATCGGCTGGCACTTTTAACGGTTCTAACTCAGCAGGATCTACTGTAATAGACTTCTTACCAGTCCTTGTGAGAACTGAAACCTATTCTTCCAGTGGAGTCATTAAGCTATGGCCTGCCTCAGAGATCATATTGACTTGCCCTCCTGAAGAACTAGCAGCCAATGTCTGCACATAATTCAGATGGACCATGCAGGTGTCTTATCCATGAGGATCATTGCATGTCGAACACCAATACGTTCTTTCAATGAGGACTGCATCTTCATTTACCAAAGCAGTCAGGCTTTTCTCAGGTGCTTTGCTTGTTGAAGCAGCTTGGTCTCTAGTAATTGGTGGGGGCTGAAATCTCCTTGGCTAGAAATCTCGCTTAGCTTGCTTCCTTTCAATAAGCGTGATCTTATTACCCATTGCTCTTATTGCAAAATTGGCAAATTTTACCTCTTGCAAGAGTGTTGTATAAGGATCAGGGTTTACAGGTGCAGGAGGTGCTGGTAAGGGCAAGGGTGCTGGTGGTGCCGGTAATGCTGGAAATGAGGTGGAAGTAGGGAATGGCAAAATGTTGGGTGTAGGCAGCTGCAGATTTGCTGAAGTAGACAGCTGAGGAGCTGGGATAGGTGCAATTTGTGGTGCACTAGAATTCCATGATGGGACAGGATACATAGTGGACATAGATTGCGAAAAAGAACTAGGATATAAATGCTATGGAATATCAGGAAGAATGGGCATTGCTACCTTTGGGGGAAGCCTATCGATTGCAATCAAGTCTGCCTCTACCTTTTGTGCTTGCTCAAACAGTTTTGAGAAAGTCATTACATTGGACTACCTGATCGCCAAGCCAATATCTGTATTGAACGCTCGGAGGTAGTAAAACGTAGCTTGCTCAGGGGTAGGGCGAAGTCCTTAAGGTACTCGCTGCCAGCTCCTGGTGAAGCGAACATTAAAATCCGCTATTGCCTCCTACAGATGCCTCTGGATCACATTAAACTGGTGCAACAATGAAAATGGGTCAACCTGTTCATGAAAATTCTTAACTAACAGTTCTCCTAGCTGATCCCAGGACGCAATTGTGCCTGGTTGCCGAGATCTATACCAGTACAGCAATTTTCCTCTCAAAGATAACACGAGTAACTTCACCATTACATCTTCATCTGTTATGTCGTGAATGGTTGCCAGAGAAGCTACATCATGAATATGTTCATATGCAGTCTTTCATGTATCATCATAAGTTGGCAATGCCTTCAAGGCAGCCTGGGGAACTGGATTTTGAGCCTGTAGATTCAAGGCCCCTGAGCTGTTCCAAGCTGAAAACTGCCTAGGTGGAGGATACTGGGTCATTGGAACTAGTGTATGTAACTGAGAAGATGGAAAACTAGTAACAATACCAGGGATTTTAGTGGATATGGCAGATGATGCAAGCGATGGGGAAACCAACCTAGAATGCTCACCACTTCTTGTGTTGTCAAGTTCAAAAAACTTGACAAGATCTCCAACTTTTTTAGATTGTGATCTCGTGATCATGAAGGACAGCTTTCACTGCATCCACGTTTAGAGATTTTTGAGTACTACAGAGTCACCAAATGCTCTAATCTTACGGTATGAAGGCGAACATTAAACCTTTAATGCTATGGGATATTTCTGAGACAGAAAAATTCTGTCCCATCGGGTGTGCCAAAAACTGTTGGTCACGAATCTGCCATAGGAAAGGATTTTTATAGAAAATGCACCCTAGACCCGGCCAACATTGAAAGGCTGGGAGAAAGAAATGTCTCCAAGACCAATCTCCAGAGTGGGCTGGTTCCCTTACTATTCTAAATTTGTTTTTAGATCAAAGTTACGGGAAAGAAATTGTAAAGATGCGAGAAAGAAATGGGAAATATGGCCGTAGGCCAAATTTATCTGATCGGGAAAGAACAACAGCAGATAACTCTAAGTACAGCAACAACAAATAACAGAAGACAATGACGTGATCCACTCGCAACCTTGCGCAGATGACCTCCAAAATAACATTCCAGAACTCACTCCCTTACTAGCAAATGTTAAAACTCAATACAGAATTAAAACTGAGTAGCAAATAAGAAATGCGAGCACAAATTAGGAATGCAGAATATAGAAGGGACAACACACAGAAAATCGCTTGCAAAACCAGAGAGCCAAATGTCTTATATTCATGCAAAGTACTTGAAAAGCTTTCAGCAAAAGTATCTCTCACTCCCGATACTTGTTCTTAAGATTTACATTGATTTATATAGAGGTCTGGCCTCTTTGCAGCATTTAAAACTTACAATGGACCTCCTCGAGATCTACAAATTATGCAACGGAAACAAGGAGATGATATCCTTTAAAACAGCCTCGGAGAAACCAAAAATTAAATGCCATAAGAAAGAGTCGGTCGTCTTCATTAAATGGTTGTTCTTGGAAATGTGCATGAAACCGTTAGAAAAATTGTGAACAACAGCTTCAAATCCTGGAAATATTCAATTTTGGTAGCTTGGGCGCGTTCTTCTACCTTGACTGCATCGAAAAGCAGCAACACATTTAATTTTGGAGTGCTCTGAATCATCGAAACTCACAAAACTGCATCGGGCCGTTTGAACCGCTTTCTGGCGTGAAACTATAACAGGTCGCGAAAATGCGACAGGTCACGAAATCGCGACGTCTTTCTGCTCCGTACGCTTCTGTCGCTTTGAACCCGTAAAAAACCAACATGTCACAAAATCACTACACATTCAACTTCATTATCTCCTTCGTCGCCCTGTGTTAGGATCTCATCCTAACCCTTAATGTAATAACTTCCTTGATGTAATAATTCCTAGTGAACGTGGGTAGTACCCATGATTAATATTTTGTAATGTTCTAAGTTTTAGCTTAGGTAGTGCCTATGACAAATGGCACCCTTTTTATGTAACACATGGTAGATAGGTGGCATTGTGCATGTAATTCGTGTGGCATTATGCATGTAATTCGAGTGGCATTGTGCATGTAATTCAAAGTGGCACTATGCATGTAATTCGGGTGGCATTATGCATGTAATCCGGTGGCATTTTGCATGTAAGCCAACCTTGGAAGGAAACTCCTTAAATACCCGAAAAGGCACCAATGTAACCATCTTTTGCAAAATTAATGAAGTATTGAAGGAGGTTGCCCCCTCGAAGAGGCCTGCGATTCTGTCTTATTGTGAGATTGTTCTTTATGCAAATTTTTGTTATATTAATGTGATGTTTATGTGAGTTTATTTCCAAGCAATTGTGTGAGAGTGTGTTATTTGAGTTTATTTTATAGCAGGATCTTAACACCCTGAACCACGAAAACACAACGCTGCACGATTTCGCTACATTTTTCTGTCTTTGGCTCTATCTTCCCTTCTGCATCGCGAAAATCTGACATGTCGTGATTTCGCTACCACTTTTCCGCAAGCTGTACGGTCCTGCTTCTAAGCCGTGAAAACGTGACGTTTTTGCCTTTGTGTCTCTTCAACTTCACCATGTCGCGATTTCGCTACAATTCTCTACACTTAGTCTCTTTTCAATAATGTGTCGTGAAATTGCTACCATTTCTTGCCCTCTGTACGGTTCTCACTTTCTGTCACGACTTCGCGATGTCTTCGTCTTGCTTGAATGTTTTCTCAAAAGTGTAGCGATATCGCTACATTTTTCTACCTTAGACTCTTTTCATTCAATGGACCGCGATAACAAAACACGTAGCGATTTCGCTACGTTCTTTGCTTTGTTTGGCTTCATTCTCTAACTGACGTGAAATCGCTACCATTTTACTCTTTGAGCCTTTCTACCTACCCACGTCGCGAAAACGCAACGTGTCGCGATTTTGTGACGTCTTTTGCCTTATGTGCCTTGTGCCATATTGTGTCGTGATTTCGTGAAAACTTTGAGTCTCATCGCCCTTGGCTTGGTTTTGTCGCGATTTTGCGACAACTTTGTCGCTCTGCCCTCCGTTGACCATTTTGACCGCAAAAATCTAACACGTCGCGATATCGCAACGGTTTTGCCCACCTACTACCGTTGACTGCGTTGACCGCGATTTTGCGACACGTCACGAAATCGTGACAATTTGGCGTTTGTTTTCTCTCTCCTCATCCGACCCGCGATTTTGCGACATGTCATGATATCGTGACGGTTTTTCGACTTGGCTCTCCATGCTATTTTTTTGTCGCGATTTCGCGACAACTTTCGGACTTAGTCATTTTTTGCATCAAAACTTGTAGAAGAGTTAGAATTTCAACAGCTTAAGCATGAATAATCAGCAATCAATATAAATGTGGCAAAAATGCCAACAGGAATGGATACTCCTACTAAAGTATGCATACATATTTTTGGTTGGGAGTCCTTTGATCTATTATTTGATCAGTGGTTTCTCCCTCTTGAGGATCCTCCTCTTCCTCTAAAGATTCTACGATTGGTGCTCCATCCATATCTAGCAGATACAATTTTTGTTGCACACACTTGTACCCCCGGGAATACTTTTCATCACAATTATAACATAACCCTTGTGCCCTTCTACTCTCCATCTCTTCATGAGTAAATTTTTTTATAGTGGGATATTTAGTGGTAGGACTTGTCATAGGCTTGAACAAAAAAGATGGTCTAGATTGAGAAAATTTAGAGGTGCGTCCTAGAGCCTTGAATTTTTCTTGTGCCAATTTAGTCAAGTGTATTGCCTATTGTAATTTTTGGGGCCTCAACAATTTAACATCAACCCTAATATCATCCTTCAAACCATTCACAAAACTACTTTGGAAGGAGCTGGCATTTTGACCAGTGGTATGATTGGAAAGTTTTTCAAATTAAGTTTGATACTCCTGAACAGTTGAGGTTTATCTAAGTTTTAGAAGAGCTCTTATAAAATCTTCAAACTCACTAGGACCAAAGCGAGTGAGTAGACGTAGTTCAAAGTCTTGCCAAGAAAGGTCAGGTTCGGCCTTCCTAAGCCACTAAAACCAATGTAGTGCATCTGATTCAAAATTGAAAAAGGCAATTGTCAAACGCATGTAGTGTGGTACATTATGAAGACATAAATATTGTTCTACCTTACAAATCCACCCTGTTGGATCTTTTCCATCAATTTTAGGAAGTCTAATTTGAGTAACTTGAAGTCATTGTTATTTGGTACAATCCATTGATGGTGGCTCGAACCTTCATCCTGAGGCTCATGTTGATCCAATATGTCATGTAGGGTGGGGCCATTAGAGACACGATTGTCCTATTCATCAAGTTGATTGGTGACCACACTCATTGAGTCTTGGAAAGTTTGAAGTTGTGCCTTTATTTGTTCCAAGTTGTCATTGAATAGACTCTCTAGCTTAGTAATAATTTTGTCATTTGTTTCTTGTTGCCTTTTTTGTTTTCGAGTACTTGTATCAATGTTCTAAGAGTTATGACCCCTTAATGATACTAAATATAGAAGTATGATTTTAGGGGTTACTATTTTTAGTAAGGAGCCCAAAAAGTGGTTTGGGTGTTGTATATCAAAATGATTAGCTCGATAAGATGATCACAATGAGCTATATATCATAGCATTGGTTTTGGGCACCTTCAAACTTTTTTTGTATTGCTTTGTTGTCGAGGTTGTTGGTGTGGTCGGTTTTCCCTCTAGAGGCTCAATTTAAAAGTTAGATTTTGTGTCGGCCAATCCTTCATGACACTTTGTCCTATTTGTTTTGACTACTGATCACTCTTGACAGTGTGCTATCACCTGCCTAGTTTGACTTTGTCATAGATATTCCCTATCTTTTTTTTTTTTTTTTACTATCACAGGTAATTGTTCTAACATTGACAACTAATGACTTTGTACTAATTATTACTGACTGAATTTCTTGATTATTAATGACACTAACCCCCTATTCCCACTATTTTACTCTAGTGGTTTTTTTTACCTATTATATTATTTTGGAAGTTCTTTTGTAATTTTTTTTCATGTAGGAACTATGGAATAAGGATGTCTTCTTCGTTTGCTCAATTTTTGTGACAAGGTTATGGTAACAAGTTTGAGATTCACATAACAAAAAAAATTTGTTGCAGGTTTGATATTCAACATAATAGGGTATGCTAAGTTAGGGTGTATGTACTACCCATAAGTCCTATGTTATACTGCAGTGATGAACGATAGTGTTCAAACTAATATTTCAATCCACTACTCAAGGAGGATTACACACATACACTTGAGCACACTATATGCCTCTCTATAAGTATAGGAGGGTAATATTTCTAGATATTGTATCCAATGTACTGTGGAGAATACAAGGCAAAAAATATTCCTAAAGGCTAAATATCTCTCCTAAACCTAGGGGGTCTCCCGATATACCTGAAGATACATGAGAGCTCAATTTCGTAGACGGGTGTTGTTTGAGGCCTAGTTATTGGAGCCTAATCGCCTCTCACTTAACTAAATGCTTTATGGGCAGTCTAGCTTAGCCAATAATGATAGCTCTTCTATGATTTTTTAAAACCCTCGACACAGGGTTTCTAACCTAATTAACTAATGTACAAAAAGAAACAAGGCTAGATTTTTTTTAATAAGGAAACTAGCGAAAAACAAAAACATAAAATCTTACACCTAGTAGTCAAAATGGCAGAAACTATCGTAGTCATAGCAAAACATGACCTAGAAAGTGTTCTAATACCACTTGTTAGGATCCTACTATTAAAAATAAACTCACTCACAAATATTGTAAATAAACATAAATGCTTAAAACACACACTATTGCAATACGAAATATAAATGCAAAAAGGAACAATCTCACAAAGTAACACAGAATTATAGTGATTAGAAGAGAAGATATTACAAATAGAAGTGTCCAAAAATAAAATCCTCCAAAGTGGTTCATAAAATAAGAGATATAGACGATGTACAAGAGCCCCAAGGAGATCACCACAACTCCATCAAAGGGAGCAACAACGAGCAAAACACATGCTCAAAAAGGGTCCATTTAGGAATCCCCAATGGGATCTCGAGGTTTGTTGCCTCTTGGGTCAGCCTCTAGCATGTAGGAATGAGCACTACTATGCCTAGCATGTAGGAATGAGCACTACTATGCTTAAAAGGGTCTTGTAAAAAATATATTTCAATCTTCAAAAAGGCGCAACTCTTCACATCAACCATGCCGAACCATAAGCATGCACCCAAAACTTAGTACAAAAGATCCTGCCAAGCAAGCATCGGTGGAGGAAGAGTGGAGGAAAAAGGCACAAATCATAGGGATTCAAAAAAAGCATAGAATGGAATTTCGGGTACCACCGAACTGCACAAAGCATAACATTGAGAAGAAGAAGCTTCTAAAGTGTCAAGGCTCTGTAGTCTTCAGAAGTAGTTGTGGTCCAAAGTGTCAAAATCTTTGTAGTCTTCGAAGATGCAAAAGCGATGCTTGATGTGGTGTTGGTAGTTAAAAAATACACAGAGACAAGCCTACTAGGGGTAAAGACAACTCCAATGTGTGGAGTACCCATGTGATATCCTTGATCACATAGAAGGGGCCAAAAGTATTTATGAAGGAAGAACTGCTTCCAAAAATATCTCAAAATATAATGGTGGATTAAGGAGTGTTGGATTCAACCGAGAATGCACTCCATCTTACAAGAAGTTGTTTATGAAAAAAGGTTTAGACAACATAATCTTTCGAGCATCATAAGGTCAATAAGACCTTTACAAAATAGAAAAATGATAGTCCTATTGGAACCGGCTCGAAAAGAGCTTTCCAACGACTATATGCAAGCCTATACTTGCAACAATATCAAGCCTCAAAAAGTGAGAAAAATAGTAGGTCTCTCTGGTAGCAAAATAAAAGGGCAATTAGCTTTCCAACGACTATATGCAAGCCTATACTTGCAACAATATCAAGCCTCAAAAGTGAGAAAAACAGTATGTCTCTCCGGTAAAGACTATATGCAAGCCTATACTTACAACAATATCAAGCCTCAAAAGTGAGAAAAACAGTAGATCTCTCCGGTAGCAAAATAAAAGGGCAATTAGCTTTCCAATGCAAGCCTATACTTGCAACAATATCAAGCCTCAAAAGTGATAAAATCAGTAGGTCTCTCTGGTAAAGACTATATGCAAGCCTATACTTGCAACAATATCAAGCCTCAAAAGTGAGAAAAACAGTAGGTCTCTCCGATAACAAAAATAAAAGAACAATTAGCTTTCCAATGAATATATGCAAGCCTATACTTGCAACAATATCAAGCCTCAAAAGTGAGAAAAACACTAGGTCTCTTCTATAGCAAATAAAAGGGCCAAATTACCCTTTTACAATTTGAGAATAGAATAAAAATGTGTTCGACGCGTTTGTAGTCGACTTTGTAACCCATCAACGACAGGTACACTTTGCCAAGCGTTTGTGGCAGGTCAACGCGACAGGAAGGTCAACAGCATGGTGCTTGGCAACACATGCAAGAGCTCCAGTGGCAGGCCGTGCGAGGCTTGCACAAAGAGTGATCCCGAAGTAGCTGTGGGATAAAAACATGAAGAATATTTAAAAAATAAATAGTTAAAATCATCCACCACTTAATAGTCAACCAGTAGTCAACGTGTGTTGGCTAGCATAGGAGCGACAAGGTCGCCACGTATGCTTCTCAGGGAAAATACAGAGACTGACATAAATGAAGAAATAGTGGGAGTAAACGTTTTCATGTGCACTGTAACAAAACCCGCACTAGGGAGCCCACCAACTATCAGATGATGAACAGCGTCAGTTTTGCCACGTGTCATCAAAGAGCCGTTGCAAAAATAATTATTGCACTAATGGGGGATTAAAATTTTAACTTTACCATGGCAACGGCTCCCACAATATTCTAACGTGGGGATCCACATGACTCTAATACTCTTCAAAAACATTCACGTTATTTTCTTTAATGTATTTGATGGCTATTTGATTAATGTTATAGCTTTTTCTTCATAGTTTTAATTATTATTATCTATATGCTATTTATTTTATATAAAACTACATAAATCTTCATATGCAAGGTTGGAGGAAGTTGAAGAATATATTTAAGAGAAATAAATGAAATTGTGATAAAAAAGTATGCTACAACAAATGTAATATTTTGGTATTTTGATGGAAGTGGCCCCCAATAAAAGCCACATATAACTTTAAAAAAACCATTTCATTTGTACACTAAAATTTTTACATGTTTTACAATTCATTTTTTATTGACTTGTTCTTCCAAGTAATTGGTATTCCCCCTCCCCCATTAAATATTTTTGCTCAATGACAACATTGTATAGGATGACATCATTCTATTAAGTGATTTACCCTCGATAAATGGAACACCTTCATCATTTTAGGATTTCTTAGAGTTATTTGGTAGCCTTGTATTCCTCTAATTGGATATGCTTTGCATCATAATTGTATTCTTTGGATTAAGTTTTCAACATGTGCTAAAACTTCCAAGCTAAAAGAACTATATAAAGATGTCATATTTAACACATATTTATTAATATAAGAAAAAGCAAAGTTTCCAATATTGATCCTAATATAGTGTTCAATAAGTAGACAGTGACATCCTTATTAGAAAATCCAAAAAAGAATGCTAATATCAGATTGATCGTTCAACCCATATTTTAAGTCAATTAATTGTCACTCATCAAAGATGATCAAATTTTCTTGATGTTGGTGCTACAATGATCAACAAAGATGCTAGCCCTTGCCTTGATACAAACTAATGCTTTCTTCTACTTTGACATTGGCTACTTTTGACAAAAATGCTTCCCATTTGTATAATTGATTATATATGCATATACCTAAGGCGAAATCAATTGAACTTGATTTGGATCTCTTCTAAAGAAGCACCTGAAACTTACTCACTCCACCCCAATGGACTAGCTACCTTTATTTCATTTGGTATTGTTACTTCCTAGATTTAGTTTTTTTCTTATAATTTTATGTTTATTGTTAGTTCAAGCAAATGGAAATAGAAGCAAATCTTACAAATTGCAGATTATGTGATTTATGGTTTGGGGGCAATGATCCCAAGGATAACATTTCAACTAGCATAATTATTTGAGAGCAATTTTTCTATAGATATTTAGAAAACTGAAAAATAATTTACATAAACAAATCAAACAATTTTGATCAAATGACATTAGCTTAACCAGTTAGATTCCTCAACTTTCAAGGAGACCCAGGTTCGAATCTTGCCATACTAGACATGCATAATAGCCAAGCTATTGTAATACAACTATGTGGTGATGATGTAATACAGGTGGCACCCATTTCAATCTTATATAACTAATTGAAAAAAAAAAACAAATCAAATAATTCCAAGATGTGTTGGATAGCAAAGAAACTTAAGTAATTTCATAAAAGTAAAGGGTAACATAACACCAATTCATCCAAAAAAATTAAGAGTAACTTCAAATATAACGTAAAACCATTATAATTTACTATCCTCTCTCTAAACTTGAGAAAAATTCCAAGTTTGTGGCTAAAGTTGCAAAATTCACAATATTTAATATTTGCTTCTTCAAGCTTCTTTGGCTCCATGGCATCCCTCACCAAGAGCAAGGTTTTCCCACACTCGTTTGAATAATGAGGGTAAAATTTTGGAATAACTTGTTCGTGAGAGAATCTCTTCAATAACATAATAGATTGAGGAAAATGATCCCCTTATATGTCAACTCTACATAGAAATATTTCAATACAAAATGGAAACAAAATATAAGAGGTATAAGCTACTATTACATAATCTTAAAAAAGCATTTGTTGTGACAACCCTAACTTAACATAGCCGACTATGTAGGATTTCATTTGAAGTAATTATTTTTATTATTTAGCTAAGGTTAATTTAATTGGAAAATCATCTATTATCGAATTTGTCATTTGCGTATTCGCAATCATACTGCTTGCCCACTGGTGGTGAGGATTGTGCCCTCCGTTAAGTGGCGAAGATTGAATTACTTTCTTTTAATTGTTTTACTTCATCCGTGTCGTGCATATTCTAATTGAGTCATTGGGCATATATTGGAAGAAAATTATATTAAGAATGTGTTTAGTTGAACACGTCTCTTATCAGGTGGTATCAGATTTCGGGTTCTAAGCGTTGCGTGATGGGTTTCCTCCGAACGCTTACAACGATCACAACGGATGAACATTCTACAGCGCAAACGCCGTCTAACGAACGAAGTTTAAGCGTAGCAACAAAATTAATTAAAATTATTTTGGGATACTCGGCGCGAACCCTAGAAATTTCACTGCTTTTCATAACGCGCAATTACATTGCAGACGTCAGGCGTGGTGTAATAACAATTCCAATCCTAAGCATATATTCGTGAACTATTGCGTGATTATTGGGAAGTATACGAAGTTTTAAAATAAGTTCATAAATTATTGCACGTGGTACCTGAGACATCTTGGTGTATAAGAAGCCATCCAGAAGCACCGGATCAACCACAACAACAAATAATATTTTTAAAACAATTTCAAGCAGCGGGCATCAAGGAAATTTTTACCATTTTAAGGTTTAAACGAAACGACCCAACGGATTTACCATACGTCATTCACACCACCTGAATACGCCTGAGTTCTCATCGTTTTCGACATAGGAAGTTGAAGGGACTTTCAACGCATTTCACAAGTTGGGTACAGCATGCGAGCAAAACACTACGCAAGCAGTTGTTGTTTCTATCCGACGAACGTGTTCGTGGTATTGGTATTGGAGCACTCAAACATCGAGCAGCAGTAGCGGCACAGGCATTTGGGGGTTTAATTTCCTTAGAAAAAAAATCGTCCAAACCAAGCCTTTCACGGAAACGCAGAGCAATTATATGCCAACAGAAGAACCAAAGTCGTCATACTGCGCTAGCGAGTGGTAGCCAATCAGAGAGCAGGAAACCAGTTTATTATCGCATTTACCTAAGGCTTGCATGCATTAAAATTTTTAAATTTATTTTCTCCGTTCTGTTTATCCCACATCACAAAGGTTGAGGGATAAAAGTCGTTTAAATACACCTACACCACTGTAGCATGGCGGGACTGCGGTCATGCAAGGTTTCCCTACGCACATCATTGTCTCGGCTGTCTTGTCGTAGTCCGCATTGCCAATCGTCGTGTCGTCGTGTCTTGTCTATAGGTGTCCACAGTGGTCTTCTAGCTTATCGTCGTTCCGTCATGTTTCGTCGTGTCGTTTGTCATCGTGCATGTCGTACCATCGGTTTCTTAGCCCGTCGTAGTGTCTTGTCTTAGTCGTTGTCTTGTCGTAGTCCGCATTGCCAATCGTCGTGTCTTGTCTATAGGTGTCCACAGTGGTCTTCTAGCTTATCGTCGTGTCGTTTGTCATCGTGCATGTCGTACCATCGGTTTCTTAGCCCGTCCGTAGTCCGCATTGTCAATCGTCGTGTCTTGTCTATAGGTGTCCAATATTATTTTTTCCCAAACTAGCCACAATAGCTTTTTTCTGCAGAATTTAAAGGACAAAATAGAGGAATTCTATTTAAGTACATGCACGAAAAGTGGATTAAAGGATCAAACAAGACTATCTAGCTTTGATATACTAGCGACGAATTTCTGAAGTCATCCAGACGACCTCCACGAAACAAAGGTACAAATGATAACTCTCCTCAGCGTATCAATAGTTTTGATCCTAATCATCCAATCCTTAACACTATGGCTCCTATCACATCACCTACCCCTTCCCATGAGAATCTCACAAATGAGCAAATAGGGACTGTTGACAATTTTGTCACATTTCTCAAGGGGCAGAAAAGAAAATCAAAATATTGTACAGTGTTTTGTAAAGTTTTTTCTTTGTTTTGTTATTTGAAAAGTTGTAGAAATTTTGGTTTTCAACGCCACCCCTTTGTATAGACAATAAAAAATAAAGAGCTTCGCTGCCGAGCAGGCTAGAGAAAAGAGTTTCGTTGAAAGAAAACGAGAAAAGCTTTGCACCTGAGGCATTTCCAACGCTACTTCGGGTGAAATTTTTGCGAAGTAGTATTGACAAAGAAGAATACAAGGATAGTGATAAAAAGAACTTCGGCCCCAAAGCACTTCAAACCACTACTTCAGGAGAAAGTTGAGCGAAGCAGCATTCAAAAGAACTTCGCCGAAGAAGGAAGGTCTGGACCGCAGTCCGAATTAGTTAAGGCAAGAAAACTACTTCGGACCCGAAGCATTTCCAGCAGCTACTTCGGGCGAGTTTTTTGCGAAGCGGTGTTGCCAAAGTAAAATACGAAGGAGGAAGAATGAAACAGCTTCGCACCCGAAGCATTTCAAAAGGCTACTTCGACCAAAAGTTGAGCGAAGCGGAATTTGAAAGAACATAGTACTGAAAACACTTCACCGAAACACCGCTGAAGCATCTACCTCGGGTCTCGTGACAGCGAACCATTTCTACTTCGCCGAAAAACATTGTGAAGCATCTGCTTCGGCAAACTTTCGTGCGAAGTACTTTTACCCAAAGTAGAAGATGAATTTTGAAGGCAGGGATACACTTCGGCCGAAATGCCCCGAACCACAGTTTTGATGAAGGACCGTGGCGAAGCATCTCAACAACTCATTAGAAAAATATCTGCTTCGGGCAAAGGACCACGCTGAAGCAGTTTTGACACAGCGAAGCAACGAGAAGTGAAGACCCTATTTTGCGAAGAAGATATGCTTTGGCCTCCATCACCCCCGAAGTTGTCTTGCGAAGCTTCACCATGCGAAGTGCAGATCAAGGAGAATCTGCTTCGGCACAGGTCCGTTGCGAAGCAAAGTTGAAAGGGTAGCGAAGCACCTTAAAGGCATGCGCTCCAAGCTGGGTATTTTCCCGAGGCAATCAAGTGCCTCATAAATGCATTTTTTCGTGCCCGGTAAGCTCGTTGCTCATTTTTGGCAATTGAAAACAAAGTATCCAGCCATGATGAAGAGCCCGACGAACATGGCAGCCACTCGAACACCGCACCCGGAGACCAAGGACGTCTAAACGGCTCATCAATGCATCTTTCCATGGTTGAACCGGTCACAGTTGTCAGTTTCAGTAACGGATTTGAGATCTCGGTCACTAGAGCCTCGAGGAGCCGAATTCTCAAGGCTTGAGGACGTACTCCTTGCTGTGTAATTATGACTCAGAGGGTCGGGTCCTCTATAAAACCCAGGCATTGTAATGTAAGAAAAGGGGGGAACTATCTGCTAGAAAGTTGTTATAACTTGATGTCCTGTGATTAATACTAAAGAGCTTTGAGCTCAATTTCTCTCTTTTATCTTTGCGTTATGTGCTTGATTCTTGTCTTTCTTCATTTGTATACTGAGACTCTGAACTCTGAATCCGATATGCGATTGGGGACTGTTCCCTGAAACTCTCCTGAAGGATACATAGGGGAAGAAAACGTCATATTAGCTTTCTTTTATGCTACCTGGTGGGTTGTGGTTTCTATTACATTCACTTGTCCTAATCGTCTTTACTTTGAACCCTGAATTTCGACGAAAGGGAGAAGGAGAATCCCTGTGAGCTCGCCCAGAGGATACATAGGAAGGTTCATATAGCGTTTCTTTCATTTATTCTTGGTGTTCTTTGCTGCTATTCAAGCCGTCAGTTAGTGATCGTGCTTCCTGTTCTCTCCCACTTTGAACTACCGATCTCTCTTCCCCTACCCCTTTTTTATTTATTTCTCTAACCCTGACTCCTTTTATCTCTTTCCTACATCCCTTATCTCAAAACACCCAAGTAGTTTAGCATAGGAGCCGGCCTTTCTCCGGAGATTGGCGAGGGGCATCTCTTCCCTTCGGCCTTTCAATGTTGGTCCAGGTCTAGGGCGCATACACCTACCCAAATCCTTTCCTAGGCAGATTTGATGACCAACATTTTCTGGCACGCCCGGTGGGACCAAGGTCCCATATTTTAAGCGCAGATCTCAAACCCGTCTTCACTGGGGCCACTAGTTCTAACCAGTTCCCGGTGTGACCCGGTCAGTATCACCTAACTAGTGGTAGTGAGAACCGATGCTCTCATTACCGAAAGACTTTTAGCATCTGGCGACTCTGTTTACCCGAGAATCTTTCAGTCGTAAAGACCAGTACCAAAGCCTGTGCCTTCATGCAAACAAGATGGAGAGTTAGGAATAGAGGAGAGGAAACTAAGTTCTTTGAGCTAGATATTGACGCCTTTGGGGAGCGATCAAGGTTGGTCACTCCCGAGTCACTATTATGTGGAACATCCTCACGAGAGGCTGTTGTTGACGAACAAGGCCTAACTTCTGATAGTACAGTGTCTAGTTTTCCTCCTAATCCTCCCAACTCACCGAAGCGTCCTAGTGCCTTCATTCCTATTAGTCGTCCTATTAGCAATCAAGGAGGGGCTTCGGGAATTCCTGTTTCTCAAAATCCAGGAGCAAGTATGGCACAACAACAACAACAGCAAATGCAGCAGCAACCACCACCCAGGTGGTTCCCGTCATGGGATTCTTTGTCGCCACTAAATTTAGCAGGACAAGGGCAAGTGCCGCCCGCTGCTGTAAAGAAGATCCCAACGTTCGATGGAACTGGGAAGACTGTTCTGGAGCACATCCAAGACATAATCTCTCTGGCGACGATCCATGATATCACAGAAGAGCAAGTGATGGTAAAACTTCTGGTTCTTTCCCTTAGAGGAAAACTCCTCTACTGGTATAGATCTTTACCACCTGGTACTATTACGGGATGGGACCAGTTAGCCGGGCAATTGATGCAAGGTTTCAATGAGTCCTCCGATCCTACCTCTCCTACATCAGTTCACCTCAATCCAGAGACATCCACAAGAAGAAATCACAGACTTCAACGTTAGTTTCGCTCGAACTTGGCAGAGAGTACCAGTTGGACTTCGGCCAATCGACGAGGTTGCAGCATACTATTTCCTTCGGGCTTTCAACCTTGATATCAGTATCATGGTAAGATATTCCAACATCAATACTTTTCCCAAGTTGTATGGGTTAGCCAAGAAGGCGGAAACAGACTTGATAGTTGTGGGCAAGCTTCCCCAAAGGATGCGATGCCCATACTCCCTGAATTCCCTCAATCCCCGTACGCGAGCGCAGCTGCTTCGCAGATCTCTATAACCCCTACACTCCCAGTCTCATCTTGGAACCTGAATCCTATTGTGTCTCAAATTACTACTCCACAAATTCACTTTCCCACATTTTCAACTCCGTAGCCTACTGTCACTTCGGCATTCCCTGTACTGCCAGCACCACTTCAACCCCCTGCCTTACCTCCAATACCAACAATGGCTTCATTGCCACTCATTCCAAAAGCCGATGATATACAAGCTAAAATTCTTCAAGAGATGCAGTCTCTGAACTCCACAGTTCAGACGCTATCCAACGACATGACCATTGTGAAGAAGAAGCAAGCGCAACAAGAATTCCTACCAAGAAGATCTTATCCTACGCCTGCGCTTACCAAAGACCAAGCGATCCAGCAAGGGAAGGCTTCGGTGAGAAATGTTGCGATCGATGAAGCTCCGAGCACTTTCGATTATGTGTATTGGTGCTCTACGTGCAATGATCCGCATGAATAGAATACTTGCATGTTGCACCAACACTATGTTCAAACGCTGGCAAGCAGTAGTCATGGCGGTCAAGTCAACGTCATCAGGCAAATAAGTCAGAACCTGGCGATTGGCGAAGAAGAGTCGGTCGCAGTGCTCACCAGAGGAGGAAAGAAGGCGATAGAAGTGGATGCTACTCAAATGGCTCCCTTAAAAGTACACGCTCAGCCTGAGAAGGGACCATCATCTTCTTCGGCCCCGAACGAAGCTCCTCCGCCTGCACTGATCAAAGAAAAAGCTCAAAATACTTCTGTCGAACCTCTTCAGGCAGAAACCAAAGAGCAGGCTAAGGAAAAGCTCAAATTTCCTTCACTGACTAAGCGACAAAGAGTTGAAGCTACAGAGCAATATCGCACTAGATATGAGCCGAGAAAGGAACCCGAGATGCTCAGTTTCCTATCTTACAACATTGTAGAGGAGTTAAAGAGGATCCTAGCAAAGATTAGCTTGTACGATGCATTGCAACTACCTGGACAAGTAGACCTGCTGCAAGAATCATTGAAGACAACTAAAGCGAAAAAAGCAACACCACTTGCTCTTGTGCAGACCTTATCCACATCCATTACGGGGAAGAACATACCACCCCCGTTCTACCTGTCTCTACAGATGGAAGGGTATATTGTACATAACTGTATGATCGACTCTGGGGTTGCGACAATGGTCATGCCGAGAGCAGTCTACGAAGAAATAGGGATGGAATATACGCGAAGTAGCCATGGCGTACTCCAGTTGGTTGGCTCCCCAGTAAAGACTATAGGAGTGATCAAAGACATTCCTATTCGACTACATAATATGCCTCAGATCACGGTCATACAAGAGGTAGTGGTCGTCGAACTGGAACCATACTTCAATATGTGTTTGTCAAGGGAATTCACAGCAAAGATGGGTGGATACCTGTCCATGGATTACTCTCATCTGGAGATTCCATTCAAAGGAAAGAAGGTGAAGATCTACAATGAAAAGCCTTCTTCTTTCCTTGTGTAGAAGATGTCTGAAAGCAGCGATCCAGTGAATGCAATAATGGAAGGAGTAGAGCAGATGGACCTGGTCGAGGAATCTCTTGTGCAACTAAGTTATGAAGATGAGTTTTCATTGGCAGACTTTAATGCCATGGTAGAGACAGAGATCGGATGTTATGCGATTGCCAAGCCTGAGAAACGCACCCAACCAGAGAATAAGACAAGTGCCCAAGAAGGACTATGGAAGTTGTTCTTCGACGGCGCCCGATGTAAAAACGATGCTGGGGCAGGAATTCTTCTAGTATCGCCATCCGGAGAGCAAAATGAGTATTGCTACCGGTTGACATGGAGCTGCACCAACAATGCAGCAGAATATGAAGCATTGTGCCTAGGACTCAAGAAAGCTGACAAGTTAGGCATAAAGCACCTTCAAATCTTTGGAGATTCTGAACTGGTATGCAACCAGGTCACAAATAGATGCTCTTCAAAAAAGCATTATTTAAAGTTGTATCGCAACAGGGTATGGGACTTGTTTGACAAGTTCGAGTCTCTCAATCTGCAATCCATCCCATGAGGAAAGAATCGACATGCTGATGTTTTGGCATCCATCGCAGCCAAGTACTCTCCAGCAGAAGATATGGTGCACAAGCCCAAAGCATTGAGGTTGATCTACAGACCCTCTGTCCCGAACAGAGACCTACACTGGCAAGTCTTTGAAAATGACGAGCAGATTGTAAATTTCATGATTCAAGAAGTCGCCACAGTCGAAGATAGAAGTTCTGACGAAGAAGAAGATGAAGCGCTGGTTCAATTGAAGAATAACCACGTTCCCAAGGGACTGATCACCCTTGAAAGCGTCTTTGATCAGAATGATCGAGCACTCTCTCACATGACCAAAGTCAATGAAAAGCAGTACCAAGATTTAGAGCTTGAACCTGGAAAAACAATAAAAGTTGGAACCGATTGCACTTCAAAAGAGATAGAACAGATCCATATTCTGTGCAAAAAAATTCCCGACATAATTTCTTGGTCCTACCAAGACCTCAGAGGATATGATCGACGACTGATCCAGCACATAATTGAACTACAAGAAGGGGTCAAACCCTTCCGACAAAAGCAAAGGTCGGTTAATCCAAAGATCGAGGTCCTGATGAAGGTCGAACTCTTGAAAATGCTCGAGGCAAAGATAATTTATCCCATCAAGCATTCTTCATGGGTAGCGAACCTAGTCCCTGTCAGAAAAAATAACAGAGATATACGGTTATGCGTGGACTTTCGCAATCTGAATCAGGCTTCTCTCAAGGATCACTACCCTCTTCCGCAAATCGATCAGATCTTACACTCAGTGGCTAGAGCTCAACGTTTTTCTCTGCTCGATGGTTTCTCTGGATACAATCAGATCTGGGTTAGGGACGAAGATCAGCATAAGACGGCATTTACTACCAAGTGGGGGACATTTGCTTACCAGCGAATGCCATTTGGTCTTTCGAATGTTGGTGCCACTTTCCAGAGGGCGATGGATCTTGCTTTTGGTCAACTTTTGAATAAGGTTATTGTCATCTACCTAGATGACATGACCATTTTCTCCCGAAAAAGGGAGGATCACCCCATACACCTACAACAAATTTTTGAAAAATGCCAAGAATTTGGTATATCAATCAATCCGAAGAAGTCCATATTCGCAGTCAGCGAAGGAAAATTGCTGGGACATGCAATATCAGAAAAGGGCCTCGATGTAGATCCTGACAGAGCTGAGGCTCTAATGAAGCTCCCACTCCCAGCAGACAATAAAGGACTTCAATCTTTCTTCAGACAGATCAACTTCGTGAGGGAGTTTGTCCCTGATTTCGCCCAAGTTATCAAGCCAATGTCTGATATTTTGAAGAAGGGCACCGAATTCATCTGGACGAAAGAAAAAAGGGAAGCATTCGAAGAGATTAAGGCCCGAATCGCTCAGGTGCCAGTCCTGATCAACCCTGACTATAGTAGGGATTTTATCCTGTATGCCATCGGGGAGACCGAAAGCTATGCTGCGGTTCTGACGCAAAATGGGGAAAGCGGTGAAGAGCGTCCTATCGCGTTCCTGAGCCAGGTGATCAATCCCCATGAAGAGAGATACAATTTTATAGAACGACAGATGCACGCAGTAATGAAGTCTCTGAGGAAGTTCAAGCAGTTCATCTCCCAAAGTCGGGTTACGGTATTTGTTATTCACCCCGACGTGCACAATTTCATCATCCAAGGAGAGTTGGGAAGCAAGAGATTCGGTTGGGTGAACAAGATTCAAGAATTTGACATTGAGATTAAGCCCACAAAACTGGTTTGCGATCGCGCATTATGTCAAGATGGCGAAGAGCGCAGCGGCTGAAGCAACAGAACCTCAATGGGATGACTCGCCAACCGAAGGATGCTTCGCGAACCATGAAGAGGATGAAAAATACTAGGTCAGTGAAATCATCGAATACTTCAACACTGGTAGTTGTCCTTCGCATCTAAATGCTTCGCAGCGAAGACATTTCAGGATTCGGTCTTCCCGATATACTCTGCGCCCCGAAGGCCTATTTTTCAGAAACATGGATGGCATTCTTCTTAAGTGCATAAAAGATGATGATAAAAGGAGAGTCTTGGGAGAATTTCATTCAAGACTATCTGGAGGTCACTTCGCAGGGAGAACAACGGCGTTGAAGATCATCAGGGCGGGTTATTATTGGCCCACACTCTTTGCCGATGCCTTCGCAATTTGTCGCAGGTGCGAGCAGTGTCAGAAGTTCGCCAACCAAAGCAGAAATGCTTCGATGCCTCTTCAACCGATACAAGTAGAGACGCCCTTTCAGCAATGGAGGCTAGATTTCATAGGGGTAATATCGCCGAACTCCTCCGCTGGACATAAGTTCATACTAACTGTGACTGACTACTTCATCAGGTGGGTCGAAGCGATCCCTACGAAGCACGCAGATCAAGAGACTCTTATAGCATTCCTAGAAGGTTTAATCACCAGGTTCGGCCTCCCCAAAGCAATCATCACGGACAATGGTCCTGGCTTCACAGGCACCAAAATCAATGAATTCCTCTACAGATATGGGATATATCATAAAGTATCCTCCAATTATTATCCACAAGGCAACGACTTGGCAGAATCCACCAACAAAACCTTGTTGAGGGTGTTAAGGAAGCTTATAGAGCAAAACAAAAGGACTTGGCATCTTCTTCTAGATCGGGCCTTGTGGGCCGATCGAATTTCTGTCAAGAAGTTGATCAAGACTTCGCCTTATGCCTTGGTCTATGGCAAGGAGGCTATCTTACCCACTCATGTAGAGATACCTGCACTACAGCTGCTGGAAGAAGGAGATGAAGTTAGCCCAATGGAAAACATATTAGCTCAGCTGTTGCAGTTAGAGGAAGATCGTGAGGAAGCTTACCAGAACTTTGCTAAGCATGCTCAGGTCACTCAACATTGGTTCAAGAAAAAATCATCCGATCGCACGTTCAAAGTGGGAGACCTGGTATGGAAGTGGGATTCCTGGAAAGCCAAGCCTGGAAATCACGACAAGCTGGACGCCTTCTGGGATGGGCCGTTCAAAATTATGAAGGTGAACTCGGCTAACTCTTTCATCCTCAAAGATGCAGATGGCCAGGTTTTACCGATCTCTGTCAATGGTCTTCATCTAAAGACTTTTCATCGCTGAGGTGAAACAATTTCTCTCAAAAAAAAAAAAAAGTGTGTATATAGACTTTTGTATATATATTTCTCTTCAGTTGCGACTTGTTCTGAGATGAAAAGGCCAAAAACTACAAAATCTCCTTCGGGGATTTTAAGTGCGAAGTAGCAGTTGCAAGGAGGTTCATCGCGAAGCACTTTACCCTCAAAAGGGCCAAACCAAAGTTCAAACAAAGGCACGAAAAGGGCTTCGCACCTGAAGCATTTCCAGCAGCTACTTCGGGCAGAAGTTTTGCGAAGAAGATTTTAAAAAAAGGGGCTTTTGCGAAGCTATTTTCAATAACACAAGCTTCAGTAGGCGGCCCTTGTAAAGCGCGGCAAAGGAGGAATACTTCGGGCCCGAAGTGTCAAAAAGCAGCCCGTATCAAAGGTTCGCCGCGAAGCATTTTCCATGTTGTTTTCATCTTCGTCGAACCAACAACACTCGAGACAGGAGAATTTAAAAAGTTCCTCGAAGAACGTGCAATCAACGACCGTAAAAAGGGATTCGAAGCAGGTGAATTTAAGGCAAGAGCGACAGAGCACTTCCCGAGGCGATTTAGAAAGAGGAAAAAGAAAAGAAAAGCTCGCGCCCAAGTACGAGGTGGCAGCAGGTTGCTTCTCCAATGCGAAGTGTAATCATCAAAGTGTTTGGCCCTGTGTACCACGTCTCTACAAGAATACGGCAGCTTCCTCTGTCCGAGGTGTAAATTTAATTTTAGTAGGTGCCATAAATTCTGGTGGTTGCCTTTTTAGGTTATAAAACGTGAAGTCCTAGCAATAAGGAGGTTATTAATCCATCAGTTCAAGCTAGACTAAGAACCTTCAATTCCTCTGCCCTTTGCATCTGGTCATTCGCATTGAAGCTCTCCATATCTAGGACTCTGCCGCCATCATTTTCAACATGGGAAAGAAGAACTCCAAAGAGAAGGGGAAAGAGCCTGAACCTGCAGGCCTTGAAAAAACAAAGAAGGGCAAGGAGGAGAAAAAGTGTGCTTCGAAGAAGCTAAGTCTCCACCCTCGCCCTGAAAAGCAGCCAATAGAAGAAGGGGACGACTCGAAGGAGGAGCAGCTTGTAGAACGACCAATTGATGGGTGGGAGAAGATTAGAGACACACAGCTCTCTAAGGGTGTATCTGACCTCCGACGCACCATAGATTTTATGACAAGTAGACTCACCCCAGAAAATAAGATCTGCTGCATATTGCTCTCAGATTTACTGGTTTTTAACCCCGCCTGCTCACCATTTTCCCGAGCTAATTTATGCCATCGCGCAAAATCTACAGCATAATAAGCGATTTCCCCATTGTCTGGTTGTTTCTACCAGGTTCATAAGCGATTTCCCCATATCGCCATTACTCCAAGCGACGAGGATGTAAATCCTCTACCAGTGTACCAGTGGACCCTCCTATTGAGGACAAAGTCCTATTATTCTTTTAACCAACAATTATTGGGACCCGCTATGCATTTGTTGAAGGGTTCTTGTCCTCGGGTCCCCCTCAGTTTGAGAGATAGAGTGGTGCAGGAAAAAATAGATGTTTTCCAATTGACACAGGGCCTGGTGAGTTCGGTTTCATAGGGAAGCCCTTCCTATTACCAGTCTACCCCTCTGAATATCAGTTCGCATTGGAAATCGCTCGGCAAAGCGACTCTACAAATGCAGTGTACGACCACGACTGAAAATGGGCACATACCTGTGACTTCCCCTTCAGGATGAGCGTAATCGAAGTCTTTGCCCTAAAACATAAGGTCTTCTTAGAGGAAAAGCTTGCCATTTTTGGCTTACTTCAGATTCCCCAACAATGGCTCTATGATCCCTTGGGAGTGATGAGGGATCACTTAAAATTCAAGAATTTCCACGTATGCCCCCACCCCGAAATTGTGGAACAAAGGAATAATCCCAATGGGAAAGATCTGGAGTGGCATTTGGAGAGGATGAGAACATTGCCCCCCTGGCATGAGTTCTACCCCATGGAGGTCGAGTTCAACCCTGACCAGTACCCCCTCCCAACTCCAAGCTCCACATTTTGGAAAAAGACAAAAGATGATTTAAAGGAGGAATTGAAGGATTGGAGTGAGGAAAAGCTTTGGGAATGGTGGATAATGAGAGTCCATCACCAAAAAATGAACTCTTATGGACTCTTGGCATCAGATAAATACTTCGTAGTCCTTTATGAATCCAATGTTGAAACTTGGAAGTCTATATCCTTTGCAGATTTTGTTCCCCCAGCTACCCCAGGATCAGGCAAAAGCCCAGGAAGAGCTAAAGATGCCTCGGAAGAAGAAGTAGAAGCCAAAGCTACGCCAGCGGCACTACCACAGGGACCATCGGAGATCCATGACACAAGCACCGAGGAGGCAGAGCAACCATTGGAGAGAAAGAAAAGAAAGAGGCAAGAGCAAATTCAAGTGCCTCCGAGCCACCCAAAACGACCTCGCACAAAGCTCGCAAGTACTCCTGTCGAATCACCTACATCGGGCCCGGCTGAAGCGAAAGTCGAAGATGCGGGGCCACCAAGTGCTGAGACTATCCCTGATATAGACGTCATTGATGTGGAGGAACTCCTCCAACAAGGAGACCCCGAAATAGAAGTTGTGGAGGTCGGGAGTGCTGAAGCCCAAAAGGAACAAGAGCCAAATACCCAAGATGTCACCACGGTCGTTCTTCCAGGAGGGCACGCAGGTATGCACTCTCTTCCTTTTGCCTTGGTTTCTGACACGTCCACTGTAGTCCCGATTGAAGGTCCTCATCAATCTCTCCCTCCCATGCAAGGTCAATCACCCACTCAGGAACTGCCCATTACCAGTCCGACCCTACATAGCTCCTCTCCACTCGAGTCATTTGACCAGGACAAGCCTGTTGAAACCACTTCGCCCACCCATGCCATTGTTCCTTCAGTCCTAAGTCAAAGCGAAGGTAGTGTTCCAACACCGAGCCCCGTAGCCCACTCCCCCATCGCTCACAACATAGTCCTGCTCGCCAAAGCCCCTGCTACACTCGTCTCCGAACCGTCTAGGGAATCATTCCCCGTTGATTCTTTATATTTGTTCACACGTTTGGCAAGAGATTCAGCCTTTTCTGAAACTGATCTATCTTTAATAAAGGAGTGCCCCTTAGCCGAGAAGCTCCTTTTAGCTAGACAAAACACAGAGAAAATGCTGAAGGAGGCAAGGAAGAAAAGAGGGCGATCTCTGGCCCAGGTTGAAAAATGTGTTGTCTTCGACTTGAAGGGCGGAAAGTTACACAAGGTTAAGAAGGTCCCCAAGATCCAGAAGCCTCTAGATGAAATGACTCCAGCTGACTATGAGTACCAGGAGAAGACCAAGGACCTGGAGCATTTGAATATAGATAATGAATCCGCTTCCATGCATGTCGGGATCGAGACTTTTCGAGCGCATGCAAATATTGCCAACCAGCGGAGGTTTGAAGCTGAGAGCGCCAACATCAAGTTGGAGGAAGAGCTGGCCAGAATCCACTCTGAGCTAGAGGATTCACAGGGGCAATGTAAACTAATGAAGAAAGAAATACACGCCCTGAAACAGCAGATACTACAATTGCAGTCTTTGGCTGAGCACCAAGCACAGAAACAGGTCGAAAATGAGCTAAAAGCCAAAGAGCTCGAGCACAAGATCTTGCAGGCTCAGCAACAATTGTTCGAAAAAGCAAACCTGGAGTTGTTCGACAGAGGCAGAATCAAGGAGATCCGCTCACACTTGCTCAAAGGTTTCAGGTCGCGGGCCGCTAGTGCCCTATCAACTTTAATCTATGTCACTGAAGCCCAGTATGCCATTGCTAAGAAGGGGCCCATAGTAGACGAAGTTATCTATAAAATCAAAAGGCGACTCAAGCTTGCTTTTGAAGTCCAAAGTTTTAGATATCAGGACCTGCAAGTTGTTGCTATGAGTCAAACAGCTAGGGATTGGTCTACTGCCCAAGCCACTATTCGCGCCTTCTTCTCCAAGGTGAAGAAAGCGTAGAAGGCGAAGGACCTCATAGATATATTTGAGCAGGAGTAGCGCGCATCGATGGGTTACTTCGAGGACCTTTCTTCCTTAGGTTTCCCGAGTTTCACAAACGATGATGGGAACCTTCTCACCCAGGAAGAACTTAAGCTGGCGTGGCTCCGTTTTGAAAGTGACGTCTCAGAAATAGATGAGTGGGAGGAGCCAGTCATAGAAGGACAAGTCATCGACTTCATCCTGAGACACTGCAAAATCGCAGCTTGCCTAAATGACCTAAGTGTAAGGATCAAACATGTCGATATAAGTCATATTGATCGGTTCCATGTTTTGGTCAAGGCACTCGAAGACCAAGAACCATTTCAGAAAGGGGTCTGGGCTCACATTCGCCGAACCATGAAGAAAATCCGCGATCGTCTTGTCCCATCACCGCAGCAGGAGGCCACGCCAGCAGAAGGAGCAAAAGAGGAAGAAGAAGGAGCAGAGGAGGAAGAAGAAGCAAAAGAAGAAGGAGAACCAGCTGCGAAAACACTCCCAAAAGAAGAAGGAAAATGATCTTGATGCAGGAGCATCCGGTGGCAGAAGGAAAAGTGTCGCAATATCGCGACAGAAAAAGTGTCGCGATATCGCGACATGTCGCGTTTTCGCGACCGAAGGACGATAAAAGGCGCAAGGGAAAAAGTGTCGCGATATCGCGACATGTCGCGTTTTCGTGACTCAAGAAGGCGAGAGGAGACATGGAGCAAAAATGTCACGATTTCGCGACATGTCGCGAAATCGCGACCGAAGAAGCAAAAAGGAGGCAAGGAAGGAAAAATGTCGCGATTTTGCGATCGAAGAAGCAGAAAGGAGGTCAAGAAGGAAAATGTCGTGATTTCGCGACCAAAGAAGCAGAAAGGAAGAAAGGAAGGAAAATGTCGCGATTTCACGATCGAAAAAGAGAAAGAGGACCCGGAAGGAAAAGGTGTCACGATATCGCGACATGTCGCATTTTCGTGACTCGAAAAAGGCAGGAAGGCCAAAAAGCAAAAGTGTCGCGATATCGCGACATGTCGCATTTTTGCGACTCGAGGAAAGCAGGAAGGCAGAGGAGCCGAAAGTGTCGCGATATCGCGACATGTCGCATTTTCGCGACTCGAACAGGACAGGAAGGCAGAGGAGCCAAAAGTGTCGCGATATCGTGACATGTCGCATTTTCGCGACTCGAACAGGACAGAAAGCAGAGGAGCCAAAAGTGTCGCGATATCGTGACATGTCGCATTTTCGCAACTCGAACAGGACAGGAAGGCAGAAGAGCGAAAAGTGTCGCATTTTCGCGACTCGAAGAGGACAGGAAGGCGGAGCAGCCAAAGGTGTCGCGATATCGTGACATGTCGCATTTTCATGACTTGAAGAGGGCAGGAAGGCAGGGAAACCGAAAGTGTCGCGATATCGCGACATGTCGCATTTTCGCGACCAAACAAAAGAAAAGGAAGCGCAGGTGGTTACAGGAGCCGTTACAGAGGAAACGGTCGAGCGGTGGTATACCAAGGTGCAGTGAAAGCAGACGAAGATGAAGAGTCAGAACATTTCGACAGCCAGAACAACGAAGAGACGCGGGAGATGAAACGGAAGCGTCAGAAAAGGGAGACGGAGAGTCACGCCAGAGATTTTAAAAGGGGAAGCAAAGACATGCACAAGGGTCGGAAAATTGGGAGAGACAGAGTTGCAGACGTAAAGACAAGAGGCCATTCTGGACCTGTTAGGTTGTTTCTTCCAGGCGGAAGATGTTGTAACAGAACTATCTGTCGAGACAAAATAATTTTTGTGGGCAGACTGTTGCCATGACTATAATTTTGTTCTAATCTGTTGAATGTGATTACAGATTTGGTGTGAGCAATTTGGTTCTCGATCAAGTGGTATCAGAGCAGGAGTTCCTGAGTGTGCGAATAGATCACCGAAAGTGAGGCAGTTTGCACTAGGATCTGTGGAAGGGTTGTGCGAAGAGAGTGAGGAAGAATGCCTCCACGAAGAAACCATGGTGGTGGGAGGAATGTGATACCTGAAGAAGATTTCAGAGTTTTACAGAGGCAAGTGCGAGCCCTGCAAGAGGAGTTGCGGAGAAGGGTTGAACCAAGGGGAGAAGATCATAGTGAAGATGAAGCTTGGGAGGTTGATAACCCATCAGAGGAAGAGGAAGCAATGAATCCTGTAGAAGTCAGATTAGTTAAGGCCATTACTCAGATCGGGAAGAAGCCAAAGTTTGATGTCTCCACGTACTCTGGGAACCTCAATCCAGAAGAGTTGATTGATTGGATCAATGATATGGAGGAGTATTTTGAGTATGAGGAGGTTGTAGATCCAGATCGGATCAAATTGGCAAAAACAAAGTTGAAAGGCCATGCTAGCATATGGTGGAAAGAAGTACAACTAGAAAGGAATAGGAGAGGAAAGGAAAGGATAACCAGATGGGACCGAATGGTTGAGAAGTTGAAGAGGCAGTTTATTCCTACAGATTACGAATTAGAGTTGTTGAGAAAAATGCAGAGCTTGAGACAGTCAAGCAAATATGTCAAGGAATATACCGAGGAGTTTTACCAGATTTTAATAAGAACTGGACATTTAGAGGATAGTAAGGAGAAAGTAGCTCGTTACATAAATGGGTTAAGAATGAATATCCAAGAAGAACTCAGTCTGGTCAGAATTACCACCATTGAGGATACATATCAGTTTGCCTTGAAGGTTGAAGAGAAGCTGAACAGAAGATTTGAAGGCAAACAAAGAGGAAGAGGTCGAGGTGGAAGAACTGGGGGAAGGACCAGTGGAGGAAAATTGGATGATCGAAATAAGACTGGTGAAACGAGTACTAGTCCAGATCAGAAAGAGGAGAATGCTTACCGCTCCCGTAATCAAAACAACGGTTACCAAAGGGGAAGAGGTAGAGCTGGACGTGGGTATGGAAGAGGTGGATTTCGTGGAACCTGTTTCCATTGTGGAGAAGAGGGACATCGGGCATATGAGTGTACCCAATACCAAGAGAGGACGAATAAGCGGCCTAAGGATCATGCCAGAGCTGCTGTAGCAGATGAAGGTGCTGAGTCTGAACATTCTGAAGAAGCAGAAGAAGGAGAAGTGTTGATGACAAGAAGAGCACTGATGAATGGAGAGAAAGATGTGGATCAAAGGAAGAGCTTATTTCACACGAGATGCAAATGTGCGGGTAAGACCTGTAATGTTATCATAGATAATGGTAGCACAGACAATTTGGTTTCAGGAGAAATGGTGACTAAGCTGAAACTGGAGAAGAGGGCGCACCCGCATCCATATCGGATTGCATGGTTACAAAAAGATCATAGGATATTAGTCAGTGAGCAGTGTTTGGTTAAATTTCATATTGGAACTTATCAAGATGAGGTTCTATGTGATGTTTTACCTATGGATGCTTGCCATTTGTTGTTGGGGAGGCCATGGCAATTTGACAGACACGCGGTGCATGATGGACATGCGAATACTTACTCTCTGACGAAGGGCGGAATGCGTCACAAGTTGAAACCATCGAAGGAAGTGAATGAGAAGGTATGCAGTAGTGCAAGAATCTATCTGGTAGATGGTAGAAAATTTTTGGATGGCTTGAAGAGGGAGTCTATGTGTTACGCATTAATTCCTACTGTTAAGAGGGAACAGTGTATGGACATTCCAGTAGAGGTTGAAATTCTGTTAGAAGAATTTCTTGATATTGTGTCAGATAATGTGCCTGAGGGTTTGCCACCAGTAAGAAATATTAGCCATCAAATTGATTTGATTCCAGGGGCCAGTTTACCCAATAAGGCAGCCCATAGAATGTCTCCCGCAGAGAACGAGGAGTTGAACAGACAGGTTCAAGAGTTGTTGAGGAAGGGATTGATTAGAGAGAGTTTGAGTCCCTGTGCAGTACCTACAGTACTAGCACCGAAGAAGGATGGAGAATGGAGAATGTGTACTGATTCCAGAACCATAAATAAGATTACCATTAAGTATAGATTCCCATTGCCTAGAATGGATGATATAATGGACTGTTTGAGTGGAGCTAAATACTTCACAAAGATTGATTTAAAGAGTGGGTATCATCAGATTCGCATCAGAGAAGGTGATGAGTGGAAGACTGCTTTCAAAACCAAAGAGGGTTTGTACGAGTGGTTGGTCATGCCATTTGGTCTAACCAATGCACCAAGTACATTCATGAGGTTAATGAATGAGGTGTTGAAAGAATTCCTAGAGAAGTTTGTTATTGTTTATTTGGATGATATTCTGATTTTCAGCAAGACATTGGAAGAACATTTGATGCAAGTTCGGACAGTCTTTGAAAAGATGAGGGAGGAGCGATTCTTGATTAATTTGAAGAAGTGCAGTTTTGTGAAGAAGGAGTTGGTGTATCTGGGATTTGTCATCTCGGATGAGGGTCTAAAAATGGATCCAAAAAAGGTGAAGGCTATCATTGAGTGGCCTACTCCAAGGAACATAACGGAGGTAAGATCATTCCATGGTCTTGCAAGTTTCTATAGAAAGTTCATTAGAAACTTTAGCGATATTTGCGCACCCACGATAGAAACCATGAGAGGGGATAAGAAGGAGTTTAAGTGGACTACAAGGGCAGGTACAAGTTTTGAGATGTTAAAAAGGAAGGTGACGGAACAACCCATTTTGATACTTCCAGATTTTAATAAAGTATTTCAGGTTGATTGTGATGCTAGCGGCAGTGCCATTGGAGCTGTGTTGAGTCAGGAAGGTAAACCTGTTGCATATTTTAGTGAGAAGTTAAATGATGCTAGGAAGAAATACTTTGTTTATGATCAGGAATTTTACGCTATAGTTCAGGCTCTGAAGAAATGGAGGCACTATTTGTTAGCAAAGGAGTTTGTTTTATATATTGACCATCAAGCTTTACAGTATATTAACAGTCAAGGAAAACTGAATCAGAGACACCTGAAGTGGGTGGAATTTCTACAGAGTTATACCTTTGTTTTGAAGCATAGGAGTGGGAAGTCTAATAGAGTTGTAGATGCCTTGAGTAGAAGACAAAATTTGTTGTTGGAGATGAAGGTGGAAGTCGTTGGGTTTGAAGAACTCAGGAGTTTGTATCCGGAGGATCCGGACTTTGCAGAAGCTTGGAAGGCATGTTTGTCTCCTATTACTTTGGATAGAACTAAGTGGCTGGATTTCACCATCCAAGATGGGATGCTATTTCGAAAGAACCAATTGTGCATTCCTAGAAGTTCAATGAGGGAGAATCTAATAAAGGAGAAGCATAGTGGAGGACTAGCTGGGCATTTTGGTCGAGATAAGACCATTGCCCTTGTCAGTGAAAACTACCATTGGCCATAGTTGCAGCAGAATGTGACGAAATTTGTGCAGAGTTGCAGAGTGTGTCAGATGGCTAAAGGAGTGAGACAGAATACAGGATTGTATCAGCCATTACCTGTACCAGAAAGACCATGGGAGGACATCAGTATGGATTTTGTTCTTGGCCTACCAAGGACACAACGAGGGAATGACTCCATTTTTGTTGTGGTTGACAGGTTTTCGAAGATGGCTCATTTTATTCCCTATCAGAAAATGAGTGATGCAGTTCATATTGTAGGCTTGTTTTTCAAGGAGGTGGTACGCCTTCATGGTCTACCCAAGAGTATAGTATCTGACAGAGATACCAAATTTGTGGGTTATTTTTGGAGGACTTTGTGGAAGCAGTTAAAGACGGATTTGAAGTTCAGTTCTGCATACCACCCGCAGACTGATGGACAAACAGAAGTGGTGAACAGAAGTTTGGGTAACCTTCTAAGATGCTTGATAGGAGATAAGCCCAAGGGATGGGATTTGATTTTACCACAAGCAAAATTTGCTTACAACAATTCTATCAACAGAAGTACTAGTAAATCACCATTCCAGATTGTGTATGGGAACAACCCAAGGAATGCTTCGGAATTGAGAACGATGGGTAAAGGAGAAAAGAGTAGTGTTGAGGCTGAAGATTTTGTAGAACACCTAAAGAGTTTGCATGAGGAGGTAAAACAACATATTAGTAAGATGAATACTCAGTACAAGGCCAAAGTAGATCAAAAGAGACATTTCAAAGAGTTTCAAGTGGGAGATGAGGTCATGGTTCACTTGAGAAAGGAAAGGTTTCCTAACAAAACCTACAACAAACTGAAGATGAAGAAGTTTGGACCATGCAGGATCATAGGTAAAAGAGATTCAGGTAATGCCTATGAAGTGGAACTGCCGAGAGAGCTGAATATATCACCTATTTTTAATATTTCAGACTTGGTAGAATACCATGAAGGAGATAGTAGTGAGGCACCAAGAACAGATTTGTGGAGCATTCCAGTGACTGCACCAGTCACAGATGAGATAGAGGAAATACTCGATACTCGAGAAGGCAGAAGTACCAGGAACCGGAAGTATTCAGAATATTTGGTCAAATGGAAAGGCGAGGCCTTCCGAAGATGCAACTTGGTTGTCAAAGATAGAGGTCGACCACCTGGGTCTTCCTCCAACAGTATAGAAGTAGAGGACACTTCTCAATCCACCCTGGGTGTCTGATGCAGGAGCATCCGATGGCAGCAGAGCAATCTTGCATCAAAGAAAATTTTTGATTTTCTTTTTTTTTTTTTCTAAGTGTGCCTTGATGTCGCGATATCGCGACAAGGAAAAGTGTCGCGATATCGCGACATGTCGCGTTTTCGCGACCGAAGGACGATAAAAGGCGCAAGGGGAAAAGTGTCGCGATATCGTGACATGTCACGTTTTCGCGACTCAAGAAGGCGAGAGGAGACATGGAGCAAAAATGTCACGATTTCGCGACATGTCGCGAAATCGTGACCGAAGAAGCAAAAAGGAGGCAAGGAAGGAAAAATGTCGCGATTTCGCGACCGAAGAAGCAGAAAGGAGGTCAGGAAGGAAAATGTCGCGATTTCGCGATCGAAGAAGCAGAAAGGAAGCAAGGAAGGAAAATGTCGCGATTTCATGACATGTCGCGATTTCGTGATCGAAAAAGAGAAAGAGGACCCGGAAGGAAAAGGTGTCGTGATATCACGACATGTCGCATTTTCGTGACTCGGGAAAGGCAGGAAGGCCGAAAAGCAAAAGTGTCGCGATATCGCGACATGTCGAATAGGACAGGAAGGCAGAGAAGCCGAAAATGTCGCGATATCGTGACATGTCGCATTTTCGTGACTCGAAGGAGACGAGGAAGGCAGAGGAGCCGAAAGTGTCGCGATATCGCGACATGTCGCATTTTCGCGACTCGAACAGGACAGGAAGGCAGAAGAGCCAAAAGTGTCGCGATATCGCGACATGTCGCATTTTCGTGACTCGAAGAGGACAGGAAGGCGGAGAAGAGCCAAAAGTGTCACGATATCGTGACATGTCGCATTTTCGTGACTTGAAGAGGGCAGGAAGGCGGAGCAGCCAAAGGTGTCGCGATATCATGACATGTCGCATTTTCGTGACTTGAAGAGGGCAGGAAGGCAGGGAAACCGAAAGTGTCGCGATATCGCGACATGTCACATTTTTGTGACCAAACAAAAGAAAAGAAAGCGCAGGCGGTTACAGGAGCCGTTACAGAGGAAACGGTCGAGCGGTGGTATACCAAGGTGCAGTGAAAGCAGACGAAGACGAAGAGTCGGAACGTTTCGACAGCCAGAACAACGAAGAGACGCGGGAGATGAAACGGAAGCGTCAAAAAAGGGAGACGGAGCGTCATGACAGAGATTTTAAAAGGGGAAGCAAAGACATGCACAAGGGTCAGAAAATTGGCAGAGACAGAGTTGCAGACGTAAAGACAAGAGGCCATTCTGGACCGGTTAGGTTGTTGTTTCTTCCAGGCGGAAGATGTTGTAACAGAACTATCTGTCGGGACAAAAGAATTTTTGTGGGCAGATTGTTGCCATGACTGTAAATTTTGTTCTAATCTGTTGAATGTGATTACAAATTTGGTGTGAGCGATTTGATTCTCGATCAGATCTGGAGGGGACTCTAGCCCAATGGATTAAAGCTAGGGTTCTCCCACCGAGACGAGCTCGTTGCCCCACGAGCCGCCAAGAATGTTGACAATTTTTTCACATTTCTCAAGGGGCAGAAAAGAAAATCAAAATATTGTACAGTGTTTTGTAAAGTTTTTTCTTTGTTTTGTTATTTGAAAAGCTACAAAAATTTTGGCTTTCAACGCCACCCCTTTGTATAGACAATAAAAAAGAAAGAGCTTCACTGCCGAGCAAGCTAGAGAAAAGAGCTTCGCTGAAAGAAAACGAGAAGATCTTCGCACCCGAGGCATTTCCAGTGCTACTTCGGGTGAAATTTTTGCGAAGTAGTATTGACAAAGAAGAATACAAGGATAGTGATAAAAAGAACTTCGGCCCCGAAGCGCTTCAAATCACTACTTCGGGAGAAAGTTGAGCGAAGCGGCATTCAAAAGAACAACTTCGTCGAAGAAGGAAGGTCCGGACTGTAGTCCGAATTAGTTAAGGCAAGAAAACTACTTCGGATCTGAAGCATTTCCAACAGCTACTTCGGGCGAGTTTTTTGCGAAGAGGTGTTGCCAAAGTAAAATACGGAGGAAGAATGAAACTGCTTCGCACCCGAAGCATTTCAAAAGGCTACTTCGGCCAAAAGTTGAGCGAAGCAGGATTTGAAAGAATGCAGTACTGAAAACACACCGCCGAAGCATCTACCTCGGGTCCCGTGACAGCGAACCATTTCTACTTCACCGAAAAACATTGCGAAGCATCTGCTTCGGCAAACTTTTGTGCAAAGTACTTTTACCTGAAGTAGAAGATGAATTTTGAAGGCAGGGATACACTTCGGCCGAAACGCCCCGAACCACAGTTTTGATGAAGGACCGTGGCGAAGCATCTCAACAACTCATTAGAAAAATATCTGCTTCGGGAAAAGGACCACGTCGAAGCATTTTTGACATAGCGAAGCAACGAGAAGTGAAGAGCCCATTTTGTGAAGAAGATATGCTTCGGCCTCCATCACCCCCGAAGTTGTCTTGCGAAGCTTCACCATGCGAAGTGCAGATCAAGGAGAATCTACTTCGCCACAGGTCCGTTGCGAAGCAAAGTTGAAAGGGTAGTGAAGCACCTCAAAGGCACACGCTCCAAGCTGGGTATTTTCCCGAGGCGATCAAGTGCCTCATAAATGCATTTTTTCGTGTTCGGTAAGCTCGCTGCTCATTTTTGGCAATTGAAAACAAAGTATCCAGCCATGATGAAGAGCCCGACGAGCATGGCGGCCACTTAAACACCGCACCCGAAGACCAAGGACATCCAGACGGCTCATCAATGCATCTTTCCATGGTTGACCCGGTCACAGTTGCTAGTTTCGGTAACGGATTTGAGAGCTCGATCACGAGAGCCTCGGGGAGCCGAATTCTCAAGGCTCGAGGACATACTTATTTTTGTTGTGTAATTATGACTCAGAGGGTCAGGTCCTCTATAAAACCCAGGCATTGTAATGTAAGAAAGGGGGGAACTATCTGCTATAAAGTTGTTGTAACTTGATGTCCTGCGATTAATACTAAAGAGCTTTGGGCTCAATTTCTCTCTTTTATGCTGCCTTCTGTGCTTGATTCTTTTATCTTTCTTCATTTGTATACCGAGACTCTGAACTCTGAATCCGGTATATGATTGGGGACTGTTCCCTGAAACTCGCCTGAAGGATACATAGGGGAGGAAAATGCCATATTAGCTTTCTTTTATGCTGCCTGGTGGGTTGTGGTTTCTGTTACATTCACTTGTCCTAATCGTCTTTACTTTGAACCCTGAATTTCGATGAAAGGGAGAAGGAGAATCCCTGTGAGCTCGCCCAAAGGATACATAGGAAGGTTCATATAGCGTTTCTTTCGTTTATTCTTGGTGTTCTTTGCTGCTATTCAAGCCGTCAATTAGTGATCGTGCTTCCTGTTCTCTCCCACTTTGAACTTTCGATCTCTTTTCCCTTACCCCTTTTTTATTTATTTCTCCAACCCTAACTCCTTTTATCTCTTTCTTGCATTCCTTATCTCAAAACACCCAAGTAGTTTAGCATAGGAGCCGGCCTTTCTCCAGATATTGGCGAGGGGCATCTCTTCCCTTCGGCCTTTCAATGTTGGTTCAGGTCTAGGGCGCATACACCTACCCAAATCCTTTCCTAGGCGGATTTGATGACCAACAAGGACTTCTAATACAAATAACCTAGAAGTGCAAGGGTGTGTCCAACAATTATTGGAGGGTATCAATAGTTTATCCATACTATTAAAACAAATAGTACCACCTCAAAATCAAGCAAATCCCTCCTCTCCCAATCATTCCCATAGGTAGAGGAATAATGATGATCATGATAGAGAAGATGATTATCAACAACCAAGAGGTCCTTCCCATCGCTTCCAAGGGCAGAGATATACCGATGATCAACAACAAGAAGAAGATTATCAACAACCAAGGGGCACTCAAAATCGCTTCCACAAGCAGAGATATAACGAGGATCAACAACGAGGGGAAGATTATCAACAACCCAGAGGTACTCAAAATCGTTTCCATAGGCAGAGATATAACGAGGATCTACAACAAGAGGACGATTATCAATGACCAAGAGGTACTCAAAATCGCTTTCATCGACAGAGAAATTATGAGGATCAACAACGCGAGGAAGCTTATCAACAACCAAGAGGTCCTAATGGTTTTAATATCCCACGTATGGACATGCCTACTTTTGAAGGGGGTGACCCACGTGGGTGGTTAGCTAAAATGAGTGGTCTTCTAGATTTATACCATGTATCCGAAACGGAGAAGGTTAAGTATGTTGCTTCTAAGTTAGGAATCGAAGCCTACCAATGGTATGCTTGGAAAAAATGCCAACATTGTAGACCACTTGGATGGGAAGAATTTGAAGAAATATTTCTTGAGAGATTCGACAATGGCACTTCTACCTCATATGAAGTTCGTCTGCTAGCACTCAAACAAACCGGTTCAGTAAATGATTATATATCAGAATTCACAAGTCTTCTTGCCTATACAACTATGCAAACCAATGTGGTGGTTGCAGCTTTCATACATGGTTTAAAAGATACTATCAAAGTTGAGGTGGACTTCCAACAACCATACACTTTGGAGCTAGCTATACAATATGCTAGGCTAGCTGAGAAGAAGGTACAAACTTGGAGACAATCCAAACAAGATTCCTATAGTCGTCCACAATATCGTAACAATTCCTTTCGTCGAAATGATCAACCCTCCATATTTTATTGCTACAAGTGCCACAATCATCATCCTAGAGAGCAAGCATGTGTACCAAAACAATCTTTTCAAATAGAACATCAGACCTATGAAGAAGAAGATGAAGAAGCATAAGATATCTATTCTCCTGAATCACCTATGATCAAGGAACAAGAAGATCGTGGTGAAGCAGCAAGTGACGAGGATACTATGGTCATTTATGTCCATGCTCTCAAGGGATTAACATCTCACCATACAATCAAGGTACCTGGATATATTAGGCACCAAAAGATAAATGTGTTGATCGATTCCAAAAGCACTCATAACTTCATTGATCTTAAAACAGCTAAAACATTGAACTTACACATTAACTCCTCCAATAAAGATAAAATTCAAGTTCTAGTTGCCAATGGAGGTAATGCTCAATGTATAGGTCGTACATCAGTGGTGACAATACAAATGGAAGGTTATACTTGGAAAGGACCGCTTTTCGTCATGAGTCTAGGAAATTTTGATGTTATACTGGGTGTTGAATGGTTAGAAAAACTAGACACTGTCAGTTTTAACTTCAGAAAATTATTCGTGGAATGGAAGGAAGATGGAAAAACTATTCGCCTACAAGGAAGGCAAACTCCACCTTCAAAAATGATAAGCTCTCACAGCATGGAAAAAATACTATGAAAAGGAGGCTATGGATTCATAGCTCAAATTAACTGTTTGACTGCCAAGGTATAGGATACTCCAAAAATTTCTTCTAAGGATCTTCAGGATATTGTGGCTAATTATGAGGAGGTTTTTCAGGAACCACAAGGACTACCTCCTAAAATATCTCATGATCATGCCATACACCTTGTTCCAGGTAGCCTACCTCCCAATATTCGTCCTTACCGTTATCCTGCACCTCAAAAGACGAAAATTGAAAAAATTGTTCAAGAATTATTGGAACATAGGGTTATTCGTCATAGTACTAGCCCTTATTCCTCACCAGTGGTTTTGGCCCGTCGAAAAGATAATGCTTGGCATATGTGTCCTGATTTTCGTCCCCTCAACAAAATCACAATCAAGGATAAATTTCCTATACCTGTCATAGATGACTTATTGGATGAGTTACATGGTGCTAAATTCTTCATAAAATTAGACCTTTGTTCAGGCTTCCACCAAATAAGAGTCAGAGAAGAAGATATTCCCAAAACAACATTTCATACTCATGAAGGTCATTATGAATTCCTAGTCATGCCCTTTGGCCTTACCAATGCTCCTTCCACATTTCAAAGTCTCATGAACCATGTATTTCGTCCCTTCCTTCGTAAATTTGTTTGTCTTTTTTGATGACATCCTAATTTATAGCAAAACTTGGCAAGATCATTTGTTACATGTGGGAAAGGTCCTTCATATCCTACACAAGGAACAACTTTTTGTCAAAAGATCTAAATGTTCTTTTGGTGTTCAAGAAGTCGAATATTTAGGCCACATTGTTTCACATGAAGGTGTTAAAGTGGATCCCAACAAGATTAAGGCTATTCAAGACTGGCCTTTACCTAAGACCATCAAGAAACTTCGTGGGTTCTTAGGTCTCACGGGTTATTATCGCAAGTTTGTACACAACTATGGGAAAATTGCAGCACCACTCACAACTCTCACAAAGAAAGATGCTTTTCAATGGTTGGAAGCTGCGAATCAAGCATTCTTGGCACTTAAAAAGGCTATGTGTACTACTCCAATTTTGGTGACTCCTGATTTTCACAAACCATTTGTGATTGAATGTGATGCCTCTGCCATAGGTATTGGGGCATTTCTAATGCAAGAAGGGCATCCATCGGCATTTGAGAGCAAACAACTTTCGGGTCAGAATTAGGAAGGTCTACATATGAAAAAGAAATGTTGGCAATCTTACATGCAATTGAGAAGTGGCGACACTATCTAATTAGTAGTTGTTTCATCATTAAAACCGATCATAGTAGTCTAAAGCACTTTCTTGAACAACGATTTTCGTATCCAGAACAAAACAAGTGGTTAACAAATTTGTTGGGATATGATTTTGTTATCGAGTATAAGAAAGGAAAAGAAAATGTAGCAGCAGATGCATTGTCACGTAAATTCAAAGATGAAGTAACTATCAACGCCATTTCGGGTCCTTGCTCCCAATGGGTATCTCAGCTACAAGAAGAATGGGTAACAAATACATAAACTACTCAACTAATTCAAGAATTAATGAAGGGATCATCCAAGTATCCTCAATTCTCATATGATGATAAGGTCCTAAGAAGAAAAAATCGCATTTACATCCCATGCAATTCCTCCTTCAAATCTCATATTCTTGAAGAATCCCATGCATCTCCATCAGCAGGACATTTGTTAGCGTATATTAAATTACTATTATTATTTCATTATTTAGTTGGGATATTAGGGAATAAATTAGGTTAGCTTATTGTTAGCGCTAGTTTATTCCTGGCCTTAATAGGTTAGTAGATCCTACATCTACGAGCCTACTATAGACATTGTAACCTATATATACTTGGAATTTATCAATACATTTGTTCGCTTATCTTACATGGTATCAGAGCGGGCGATTGGGGAGACGGTCGGCAGCTGTTTTGAGGCACGCTTCCCGAGGTGGCCCGCAACACTCTGAGGCACGCTTCTCGAGGTGGCCTACAGCACTCCGTGGCACAGATCCCGAGACGGTACCCCGTAGACTCGGATCCCGAGGTACGACGGCCCGCAGGCCCGACAGCTCCCGCCACAAGGTGGCCTCGGGAGAGGGCCCGCAGGCCCACGTCACCGGCAGCCACAGGAGACGGTTCGCAGGTCCGACAACATCCTGCTGTCAGACCTGCAAGGCTGACAGCGGACCGCCGGTGCAGATCCAGCGACCAACGGCAGAGATCCGGCCACCGAGATCTGTGAGGGCAGGAGCGCCCTTCGATCACCGGCAGCCGCTACCGCTGCCCCCGTGGGTCCAACGCACAGCCGGGAGGGCAGGCGCACCCTCCCAGGCGGGGATCGGACCCAAACCCGAGGGCAGGAGCGCCCTCGGGTCTGATAAACCCTGACAAGGGGACTCCCGACAGCTTGGACCGGTCAACGAGGGCAGGCACGCCCTCCGTCGGATCCAACCTGACAACAAACTCTCGGGCACGGATCTCGAGGCTCGAACTCAGACCCCGAAAAGCAAACCTGACGGCACCCACGTGCGCTCGGGCACAGATCCCGAGGCACTGACTCAGAACGCGACACATGGCGACCAGACGCGACCCCGAGCACAGATCCCGAGGCGCTGACGTGGCGGACAACCACTGGACCTGGACCAGACACGACATGTGGCGGACAGCCACTGGACTTAGACGTGACACGTGGCGGATAGCCAGACCTTGACCAGACTCGACACGACTCAGGACTCGACAAGTGGCGGACTGCCACTGGACCTGACACGTGGGTGACACGTGGCGGACTGCCACGCGCCACCCGACCAGACCGGCCGTGCCACGCGGCGGCGACCAAAAGGTTTGTGGGGGAACTGACTGCCCGCAGGCAGTCAACATTGTTAGGGCTTGACAGCCCTTTTCTACCCCCCTCCCATCCCCCGCGCGGGCGATGTGGGATAAATCCCACATTTTTCCTCGCCCGCGCGAGGAAAGAAGGGAAAGGGAATATTATTCCCTTCCCTTCACGTCGGGGCAGCTAGCCCGACCGGCCGCGAGGCCAGCGCTAAGGCGCTGCCCGACGGGAGGTCGGCGTTTCAAGCCCTGTCGGGGCCAAACCAAGGTAAATTTTTATTTTTTATTTTTTTTTATTTGCATTTTTTAGTTAAGTTTTTTATTTTTATTTTTTTTAATAATTTAAACTTTGAACATATGTTTTTTTATTAAATCAATTTTTATTTAAATATTTAAATTGATTTATTTAAAAGATATATTGTTTAGTTTTTTAATTATTAATTAAAATGATTTATTAAAACTTTTCTTAAACTATTGCAAATTAAAAATTAAAGAAATATTTTTTGCAACTTTGATATTTAAAGGTGCTAGTGTTTTCTCACCAAATGGAGATATAAGACATAACTAGAGCACATTTTTTTTGTTGCAAATTTGACAAACTCTTCTCAAACCTTGTTAGTTTTGCAAAATCCAAGAGGGACACAATAATAGACATTTGATTCTTTCTTGCACAAATAGCAAACAAGGAGACTGAATTTTTTTTGTAAAATTCAAAGGCAAAGTGTGCATTTGTTTTCTCCAAGGGGGGATATAAGACATAAAATTGCACATTCTTTTTTGCAAAAATTTGAGAAGAAATTGTAACCTTGGGTCCATCAAAAACTAAGTCGTTTGTCGACTAGTTCTGGAAGCCTTCCAAATGCGGGTCGTGTGTCGACTTGTCTTGGAAGGAGTGCTCAAAATTGTTAATTTTGCAAAATTCAGGGGGAAGACAACATTGTACTTCTTTTGCAAAATTGGAAAACAAAGTAGGAGACATAAAAATATCATTTTTTTGCACAACACATTTTGTTGCAAAAATTAAAAGGTGCATTTTCGATTTTACTCGACACCTTTATTGGCAAATTAGGTGCATTTTCGGTTGCATCCGACACCTAGGTGATAAGCATTTTGAGGGCATTCTTGTTTGATTATTGCATTATTTCTTTTGCAATTATAAGTCATATAATCAAGAACACACTAAACCCCAAAATTTCACAAATTTGTGTAAATCTTTGCACAGATTTAAAGCCAAAATTACTTGATATTCTCTCCTAAATCAACAAAACCCCTAATTCACTCTTATTTGTTTGGCTTAATTTCCTCCAACTTTTCATCCTTCTTGAAAGGAGTTAAGGCAGGTGCCATTAAATATCTGTTTGAGTGAATTATATTTTGATACTCTTTTAGGGTAATCAAAAGAAAGAACAAGTTTTTTTTAAGGAACCTTAAAAGTTGCAATTCTTTGCACTAAGGGGGATAATTCCTTTCTTCCTTCAAACATAGATTTTGTCAAGAGGGAGATAAAACTTGTAAAGGCAATCAGAAAAGTAGAAGTCATCAACATTACACCTTTTCTTTTAGACTTCCTAATAGCAATCATGCTTGAAGTACTTACAATAAGAAAGGACAAATTGGTGAACTTTTTTGATCAAATTGCCTAGAAAGCATAGTTTTGCACAAATTGTAAAAATGACAACCAAGACACCATTCAGTGTTGGTTTCAAAATAAGCAAAACTAAAATGCTAAAGGCACAACACAGAAGCCATCTTTCTAGTGAAGTGTCTCATTCTGATTCTGTTTCTGGTTCAAAGATAGCACAAGGAGTGCTAAATTGCTAAAACGGTTTTGTAGAGGGAAAACACATGTGTCCCTTGGGCAAAAACACCATCTTCTCTCTCTCTCTCTTTTTAGGCTTCATAAATAGCATAAGTATTTTGTTTGAAGACCTTACAATAAGGGGTGCTTGTACCTCTTTTAGGCTTCATAAATAGCAAAATCTAGGTGTTTGAAGTACTTGTAACAAGAGGAGAGACTTTTTGTGATGTAAAATTGTCTAGGAGGCAATATTTGTAAAATCCTTCACAACACTCTTGAGTTGCATACTTTTTGCAATTGAGGGGGGATATCCATTTCTTTTCTTCACTGATTTTTGTAAATAGGGAAGATGACTTATAAGGGTGCATTTTCGGCTTTGACCGACACCTTAGTCACACTTCCTTCAAAAATTAATTACACTATGTTTTGCAACAAGAAGGGGGGAACTTATAAGGGTGCATTTTCGACAGCGACCGACACCTTAGCTACCTTATCTTTTGCAAATTCATATTGTAGATGAATGAACCTTGTATGAAGTGATCTATTCTACTACACCTAGCGATTGCAGCGGCTGGTTACCCATGCAAATTCGGTTGGATGATGTGATTACCATAAGGACATTTGTTGACGTGAAGACAAAGCGAGGAATGACCCATTTTTTGCTTAGGAGCAGCCAGAGCACTGTGACAGAGCAAAGAACCAGCAGATCAACATCTTCTTCACTGTATTGGGGCAGTTATATACTTTACCCAAATATTGTTGTATGGGGGGATGATAGTGTAGCTAGTAGTTATATTATTACCCAAATAATGTAATAAGGGGGGATGTTAGCGTATATTAAATTACTATTATTATTTCATTATTTAGTTGGGATATTAGGGAATAAATTAGGTTAGCTTATTGTTAGCGCTAGTTTATTCCTGGCCTTAATAGGTTAGTAGATCCTACATCTACGAGCCTACTATAGACATTGTAACCTATATATACTTGGAATTTATCAATACATTTGTTCGCTTATCTTACAACATTCTGGGTTCTTGAAAACATATATGTGGATCAAACAATCCTTTTATTGGAAAGGACTAAAAGCTGAGGTTAAGAATTGGGTGGTTGAATGTGAGATCTATCAGCGCAATAAGGGTGAGACAGTCAAATCTCCAGGTTTGTTACAACCCTTACCAATCCCATATCGGTAATGGGAACACATCTCGATGGATTTTATTAAAGGTCTACCTAAATCAGAGGGTAAAACAGTAATTTTTGTGGTCGTAGATCGTCTTTCCAAATATGCTCATTTCAATGCTCTACAACATCCATTTTCGGCAAGCAAAGTGGCTAAGGTATTTATGGATTCAATTTTCAAATTACATGGAATGCCTAAAAATATTGTAAGTGATCGTGATCCCATTTTTACTAGTAATTTTTGGAAAGAATTATTTCGTCTTAGTGGTACAAAATTGAACATGTCATCCACATATCATCCTCAAACAGATGGCCAAACAGAAATAGTTAACAAATGTTTGGGTACCTATCTAAGATGTTTTGCACAGGATAAGCAATATCAATGGAGTCAGTGGCTTTCTTTAGCAGAATGGTGGTATAACACTTCATACCATTATTCCCTCAAGATGTCTCCATTTGAAGCATTATATGGAGTAAAACCACCATCAATAGTAGATTATGTGTTGGGTTCTGCCAAAGTAGCCAAAGTGGATGATTGGTTCCAACATCGACAAGCAATGCTCACACTTCTTAAAGACAATCTAGTTCATGCTCAAAATCGTATGAAGCAGCAACAGGACACATCGCTTCGAAAGACAATTTAATCCTGGTGAGATGGTATTTTTACGTCTACAACCCTATAAACAACTATCACTAAAGGTTAAGACCAGTCAAAAATTGGCTCCAAGGTTTTATGGTCCTTACAAAATAGTGCAGCACATAGGAGAAGTGGCATACCAGCTCGAGCTGCCTTCCTCATCTCGGATACATCCAGTATTTCATGTCTCCTGTCTCAAGAAGGTGATTGGACAAAAAGTACACTCTCAGTCAGAATTACCAGTATTGGATGAAGGACGTATATACCTCCAACCAAAAGAAATCTTACAAAGTCGATCACGCAAGTTGAGATCCTGTCACATTAAGGAATTTCTCATCAAATGGCAGGACTTACCAGACGAAGATGCTACTTGGCAAACAAAAAGCATTTTCCAATCATTTCCAACTTTGAGGACAAATCTTTCTGAGGGGAGCCATGTGACAACCCTAACCTAACATAGCCGACTATGTAGGATTTCATTTGAAGTAATTATTTTTATTATTTAGCTAAGGTTAATTTAATTGGAAAATCATCTATTATCGAATTTGTCATTTGCGTATTCGCAATCATACTGCCCACTGGTGGCGAGGACTGTACCCTTCGTTAAGTGGCGAAGATTGATTTACTTTCTTTTAATTGTTTTACTTCATCCATGTCATGCATATTCTAATTGAGTCATTGGGCATATATTGGAAGAAAATTATATTAAGAGTGTGTTTAATTGAACACGTCTCTTATCATTTGTGCTCAACAAGATCATTATTGTTGTTGTTGTTGTTGCATCTAGGTATTAATTTAGATTTATCATATGCATTTCAAAACAGCTAGTGATACTACTTTGGATCAACTATATATGATTCAACATTGTAGGGCTTCCCCTTGCATCAAATATTTAATTGTGGGTGTTTGGTTTCAATTGTATACTTTGTCCAAAAGAAAACAATACATCAATCTTGACAAAGCCCAAAAGACTTGGTTTATTTTTCCATTATCAGTATATTAAATAGCTGAAGTGCTCAATGCTGTGATCTTTTTCTCCTTTACTTCAGGCTCTGCATACAATCAGCCAAACACTGCAATGAGCTCATTGAATGCTAAAAAGAAATGTAATATATTCACTCTTGAATTCAATCAAATAAGTAAATGCACATAACAGTAAATGTATATCCATGAATCTGTGCCAAAATCATGAGCTGATTCAGATAATCATTTTCACGTAGCACTGGTTGAAGTACATACTTGATATGAGTGCCTTTGGTCTTGTCTTGAAGAGAATTCTCTGTTTGATGATGCCAACAACTTCCAATTCTACTCTTTGGTTCTTTGCTTCAGGAATGTTGGGCTGAGAATATACATTCATCGTTTCAGATTGTTTGTTTTTCCTCAACACTAATAATGGTTTCTTTAGAGGTAATTTCTTCCCTTCCAGTTCATGATAGCCAATAGTGAATATATACTTGTCCTGAATATAATAAAAAACAACAAGAAACAATTGGCATGCTTAAATTTTTACATTCAATGGAAATAAGAAACCAAGAAACTTAACAAAAGTAAAACAACTACCTGCACTTTTCATTCTTCTTGAATAATAATTGTCATAAATCTTGCACGTATTTTCCTGTTTAATTTGTAATATCACGAATATTTTCAAACATGGTTAATCAGTATGTCATAACTTTTGTCCCTAACAGCAATTATTTAATACAGAAGCAAGTTCAGTTCCAGCCCAGTTAATATTAGGATTTTAATTAAGACTTAAGAGGCTTATTAATCTGCATGAAGGTCACCATCAGTCATCCTGTGCTTGATATTCAATGATCTATGAATACAAGAAAACGTTTGCAATTTTAGTCTTGTTGGAATGTGGAGTTATTGAATTCAACTGGATATGTCCCAAGACCCCGATCATACATTTCATGTGAATGACTTGTTTCTTCAAGTGTAGGCTTATCTTCTGCACATTGTTTGATCTATTCCTAGTGAACTCAGCCACATCCTTCAGTCCTGTTTCCGTACTGTTTTGGTTCACATCTTAGATTATTCAGTGAATTTGAAGGATGGGCACAAACCAACTAAATTACTAATAAACAATCCCACTCTTCTCCAGTGAAGATTCTCAGTGTCACATAGGTATTGAGGAATACTATTCCAGTGCTCATGTTAGTACCTTAAGACTTTACATTTTGTTAAATGAAAATTACACCGTTTTCAACAAGTTGCGATGATAATAATAAAATGGCATGAGCTCAACCGATGAATCCTCAACTTTCAAGGAGGATCCCTAGGTTCAAATATTGCCAAGCAATATATGCATTATTACCAAGCTGTTGTAATACCACTATGTGTCAAGTTGTAATATGGGTGGGGCCCATTTCAATCAAATATATTTAAAAAAAAAAAAACTCTTACCATAATAATGTGCATATCTTACAAAAAGCAGTGGGTCTGTGCTAGTGACAGGATTACAAATAGTCTTTAGTTCCATCATTATTGTAAGCTGATGTTTCCGGGTCCAGCATGAATAAAAGACCCCTCCTAAGCTGATGCTATGGCATCTTTTACTGATAACAAAGATGCTTATTTATTATTAATTTATTTTTATTTTTTTAAATCCGATTGATGCTAAAGACCAGGGTTCAGTACCACTGAGACAAGACTAAATAACCTACAAATTAACCAATAAATGAGACACAAAAATGCCAGGAAGCTTTGGTTGAATTCTTTCTGCTCGAATTACAATACTATACAGAAAATGAGGGGGTTGTAGCTTCTTTAGTCTCCTAAGGACTTGTCAAATGACTTTACAAATTAAACCAAGGGTGAAGTAGGGCATTAAGTCTCATGCTTAAATTCAGGCATATTATGTAGTTCATCATGAAAAACATCAAAATTATTTTTTTTTTTTCCAAATATCATACATGCATTGGCATAAGCATCCTATTCACCATTTCTTCAATAAAATTTTGAGAGTTCTTGTCAAATCTATTTCTTTAGATAATTGGGCTCCATTCTCTTCTCTGGACAAGTTCAGAAGTCAATGATTGGTGCTCTTTCCACTTATCCAACCCTTAGAAAGACTTATTGGTTGTTCCATTTGGATCGGCAGTACATGTGATGAGTTGTTGCTTAAGAAGATTGGAGGTTATGTCTATTCTGAAGAAGACTACTTGAAACTGTTCAATGGGGATGATGGCATCATTTGCAATCTTTTGGGGTTCTGTCTGTCAATCAAAACTATACAAGAATAGCTGCATGACAGTTGGATAGTGAGAAGGATGTCAATATGGCATCTGGAGGCAGTACATCTTGGAAACCACTGCTAACCAAGAAGACAGATTGGGTATGGACTTGGTCCATTGGACCCCTAACTGAGACGCAACTGAGGAATCCTCACAATCACACTTTCTGGGTACATTTATTTGGATTACTCCTTTAATATTGACATGAATGCATCTTGAAAGCTATAGGGAACACACTCAGAGAATCCATCACAATATTAGATACATCCAACATCAGAATCCTATCACATGTGCCTGCACATAAGTAAACTATAAATTTATAAGCTTACAAACCTCCCACAAAAGATATACATCTCAAACTCTTTGAAAGAGTCTTGAACCAATAGATAGATTAAGAAATACAGTGTTCACTTGTAAACGCTGTCAATGCTTCTGCCAACCCCTTATGCACTCGTCTTAAATTTTCAAGAAAGGGAACAACAGAAGAGCAGTCTCCAAAGGATGAATCCAATCAATCCTCAACTCAAACATGCCTACAAGGTCAGAACTTACAGTTACAAGGTGAGTGTAACAAAGCTTCTCGCAGTAATTTTTACAAACACAAGCAAATTATATGCTCTGCAAAATTCAAAAGCAGAAGACAAACAAAGGAACCAACAGAATTTTCTGGTCTACATGCAATTTATTTATCTAGAATAAATGCTTTAATTAAATGAATAAATGACACTTGATAAAAACTCCAACAAATGGGGCAAATTGAATGCTCTGCAAACTCCAAAAGCTGAAGATGAAGAAGGAAAAAACAGACTGTTCTGATCTACATGCAAGTTATTTATCTAAAATAAATGCTTTAACAAATGAGTAATAACGGCTAAACAAAATTCTCATGAAGGAGGCGACTAGACACATATCAGGTCAAGGAATAGTCTCGGTAAACGGATTGAAATTTGATCTCAATCTCACCTAACCAACAGTTTTCAAAAAATGCATGAGACAAAAATTAAAGCACGACAGTCAAGTCTTTGGACAACCAAAGACGGCGACAATCAAGTCTTTGTACAACCAAAGATGGCAATAGCCTACCTGTTATGAAGCAACTGACAATAGAAAAAGAAACTTTTTAGGAAAGTGATGGATTTAGGATCTCTCCTGAAACAAAACAAAAAAACTCTGAAAAGGAAAATCTACAGTTAGAAAATAACAAGGTATAAATGCATCATTATTTTGAGAGCCACAAATAGCAAAGAGACAAAATAGTATACAATGGTGTAGTGGTACATGTAGATTATAGTAGAAATCACTTCAATTAAAATTGTTTTGTTGCTATGCACTTTTGTCATTTAGGGAAACAAATAACTCATTATTCCAAACAACTAGTCTCACTCACCAAGAATCTGGTGGGTTTTTTAGCACAATCTGATGCTTGTGATGCAATGCACAATATAAAAACGTGAAACAATGTCCTTAAGCATGCATGGATAAAGTACAAAGACCAACACAACACAATAAGAAATATCATGGTGTAAGCATGACCATGAGCTACCTTCATTGTTGTTGTAAGGAGTTTGTATTGACAAAATTATCATTTGCCTCCCTTCATAATGCAATTGCCTTTGATGGCTTCCTTAGATCCAACATGTTCATGAGTACTACTTAACTCAAAAACTATCCTTATTTTACTATCTAGAACATGGATATTTTGGTGCAGAATGTGCACTTCAACTCTGATAAGAAGGCATAGTCCGTCAAGGATAGTGCCAAGCTCTTTGGATGATATCAAGTTGCACTATTGCTTTCACCGATGTTGGCCTGATGAAGGGTGCAAATACAGGTTTAGACAACTCAACGTTGGAAACTGGATGCATGCCAAACAGGTATGTTTAGCACAAATGCGCTAACACTTTCTAATAAAAAAGATGATGTAACAATCATATTGAGGCTTGAGCTTTATATGATGTCTTTTAAACCTTCTGCAAATGTAAGAGACCTCAATTGGTGTTAGAACATTGTGGAATGCTTTGTCTATGGTTGGCCATAAGGTTAAGTTCAATCATGATGCAAGACAAAGAGCAAGAGGGTTCTATAATCAAATTTGAATTGATGTAGGATCTGTTAATTATCATGATGTTGCACATACTTCCCTTGGAAGGATATCTTGAACTGATCTTGGATGTGCTCAATCTGCTTGTCATACTTTTTTGCTTCATTTTGCATATGTTGGTTTGGCAATACAAAAAAAATAGTTAGCACAAAGATTACAATATCAACAGGCATGCACAGTGGAAAACTTAAGAATGTTACAAAAGGGCTACATCCAAAACGAGAATGCAATTTGTGATTACAATAGATGTAAATGAAGGGTAAATCAGAAAATCTTCATCTTGTGTGAGTAGGTACTCATGATTATCCATAACAAGTGTAGAACCATACTATTAATGCCTTGTTTCAGACAACGCTCTGAGTGAAACCTTGTCGATCTCTCAAGCTTCGTATTGAGGAATGATTAGGGTTGAGATGAATTCAAAATCAATAAACATAAGTAAAAAAGAAGTCCATGACTCCATGGTTTATTTGGAATGAGAGAAACAGCCATATTTTTCAAGGAAAAACAAACTCTTAGCAAAAAAAAACGTATGTATGCCATCCAGCTGCAATTGAAGAAAACTTTAGATTAGTAACAAAACCTGCCAAGCAAAAGGAAGGTTAAAAACTCGAAAATCAAAGAGAGCTAATCTAGAATGGCTCCATCCTCTCAACAATCAGATATAGTTGGATTTTGAGGGGGCATATAGTGAAAATCCAAGCAATGAAGGACTACGAAGAATATTTATTATTTAATAACTTTAATGGAGAGGTGTTTTTTGCATGTTTATTTCTTTTTGCAAAAAGAACCAATAGTCAAGCAAAGTCCAAAGTTCTATTTTAATGGTGTTCAAATTCTCAAAGGTAAAAAATTGGATAACATCATAATAGAGTATGGTTCTTGATCATCACAAAGAAATGTATTTCCATAGATTTCAGATCAAAGACTATTTTGGATTAGAAGCTATATTGGTTAGTGATTTGTTTGAGGGGATCAAATTCCATTGCATCTATAAGGAACAGAATAGAGTAATGGGCAAATGCACCCAAATAGGTGCCAAACAAGAAGAAATTCCTTCAAAATTGAAACCCATAACTTTTGTACTTATAGAAGATAAATAGGAATTAGGGCATGAAATTCAACTATTAATTAATAATGAGATGGTTGAAGATGGAGGGGTTAGGAGTCAATGAGCTAATAAATTTCATGATCATAGCATGTGATATAAGGGCCACCGAAATTCATTTTGACAATGCTACGACTAAAAGGTTCAAGAGTATTATTTGCACCAAGCTAATTAGGTACACCATTCCAATATGGTGATTGCTTAGTTTTCAAGGATGAGCTGCAGTGGTAAGTGTTGACTCTCTATATCAATTAAGATAAGATATTAAAAGTAGAAAAGGTACTTGGAAGCCCAGAAGGGCCACCCACATACCTTCCCCAAATTTCAGCTTCGTAAATAGAAATTCAACTCAAGGCAAGCAAATTCAAAGTGGCATTTTTCTCACCCAAGTGTTGTAGGTGAGTTGGAGAGGAGAGGGCAATCCTCCAAGGGAGGTCCCAGGTTCGAATCTCCACCCTACCAAAAAAGCTGAATTGGGTACCCAAAATCCAATTGATAATGTTGGTGCGGGCAGGGCTGGGTGCGACCCCCGGGTGACTTTGACGGTGTAGAACCCCCTGTTCGTGGTCTCTTAGACCAAGGCGGCCCCGCAAGGGGTTTTTCGCTTAAAAAAAAAAAAGTGGCATTTTTCTCTTGTAGTAAAAACACTTGTTTCAAATATTGGTGATCAAGAGGATGGGACATTTCTCACCACTTACATAGAACAATAGCAGGCAAGATGATGTCTCAAGCCCTAGAGTATTTGTTTACAATTATTTCCAACTACCGTTGATTTTAATGAGTGCCTCTTAGCTTAGCACTATGGTCCTTTTGTTTCATTCCAAGCATGAAATGAGACTTTATTTTTGTCAAACCATGGACAAAGCGACAAAAGCAATGAACTTTATCATGCCTTTGGGTTGTTCTACGCCAAGTTTCAAATGGGATGAGAACTGCCCTACAATTCCATGGTAAGAGACAAGGAGGTTGTATATTAGGCAAAGACAATTCCAAATTTGAGAGACATGGAAAATGTTATCATTGATGCTCAGGATTGGAGTGACACATTGTTTAGCATGCCCAAAGCATTATGAGAGGCTTATAGCATAGAAGCATGCTTGTATTAGGGCATAGGTATTTGGCCTCCTTGAGGAACAATAAAACCAAAATGATGAGACTATCATCATCTTTGTCCAACTGATTTTGGATGGTGTCAACAAACACGCAAAAATAATTGGTAGAGCAGCAGCCCAAGAAATCATGGCAAGAAACCCAATCTTGGAGGAAAGAATGTGGGAGGACATATTTCACTACATGCATGACTATTTAAGGAGTTGGACGCACAAGTATAAGGCCCCAAGTGCCAAATGCGTTAATGCATCTCCTATTGGCTTTTCACTCTATTCTGGCCAATGTATAATATTTGTCTTTTGTAGATAGAAGAGGTTCACATCTCTGTACATGCAAGGGTTATGGGTCTTTTGTAGAATGCAGTAACTGGTTTAGAACCCATAAACCTTCTGAACTTTTTTTTTAATTAGTAATAGATGTACTTTTAAGTTATTAATTAAATTTGATATTTATTATATAAGTTATCATGGAACAACAACAAATGGGATGTAGTTATATCAGCACAACCCAAGTTCAAATCCCCATATTATGATGAACACTTCTTGATAAGGCAATCCATGATAATATTGTTTGTTGCAATACCAGGATAATGTGGTTTGTTGAAATAATGCAATAATGTAGTCATGATGTAAACAGGTGGAGCTCATGTTAATCACATATAACCAAATTTCAAAATAATAATAAAATTGTGAAAACCTCTACCCAAAATGATGCAAAATATGTATATATTTTGTATATAGGCAAAACTATAAAACTAGTTTTAGCCAATCTGAGGTTTATTGGTCAGCCATTGATATAGAACCATCTAATCAATACTTTGAAATTAAAAGTAAATAAGAAAATCCAAATAAAAACAGTTATCACTATAATTCAATAGAGTAAGTCTTCCATATCTGGCTGAGATCATTTGCAACATTGAAGTATGATGTGATCAATGGCAGTAATAACTTATTAGCTTTGCCATCTTGCCAAATCCAACTCCTAAATACTAAAACTTTTTACTGAAACCCACTTCATAGTGGTTGCTTGGATCAATGAGATTCACAATATCAAGGTAGACGTATTTCTACTCTTTAAATAGGACAAAGTTCCTGAAAATATCTCTCCAAGAAACCTTTTTTATATGGTTTTGCTATTTGCTGGTTTTAGATTTAGATACTCTATCTTTGATTTTTGGAGATCCTTTTGGTAGTCCTAAATTCCTAATTAAGTGTTATTAGGATTTTGAATCATACTAACCTCTTGGGATGTTTCAAAAATATCTGTGGTTCTATGTCCCACAAATTATGGAAGTGGAAAAAAAAATTCAGATACCTAGTGTAAAAACTCATACAAAATATGTAAAGATTTAAAAAATAATACAAAAGATTTTATAATAAAAATAAATAAATAAATAAAATTTTAAAAATACATAGTCAAGTGGCATTAGCTCAACCGGTTATATTCCTCAACTTTCAAGTAGGAGACTTTGGTTCGAATCTTGCCAAGCAATACATGTATAATTGTCAAACTGTTGTAACACCACTATGTGGTCATGATGTAATACGGGTGGGCCCATTTCAATCCCATATAACTAATTTAAAAAATATAAATATAAATAAGCATCCAATGGGTTTGGGCAAGTAGTGGGGAATAAGAAATTTCACATCATAAGTCAAAGTTCAAATCTAATGGGTGAACTTTAACATTTTGCTTATGGGTCTAGTTAAAATCCAACTAGAAATAAAGTTTGTCTCACAAAGAGGCCATCGAGGTTCTATTTTCATGATGTCATGAAAATACAATTCATTGTAATACAACTATGTGTTCCATTCATTTAGTACATGTGAAGTTGTTTCGATCTCAAATTAAAAATAAAAAAATAACACATAACACTTTAGTTAAAAAGTAAAGTAACTTATCAAATGGCATTCAACTTTCAAGGAGGAGACCCGGGTTCGAATCTTGCCAAGCGATATATGCATAATTGCCAAGTTGTTGTAATACCACTATGTGGTCATGATGTAATACAGGTGGGACCCATTTCAATTCCATGTAACCAATCAAAAAAAAAAAAGTAAAGTAACTTTTTAAGGTCCACGAGCGTGTCAAAGGTTTAGTACACCAAATAGGAGGTCCAAGGTTCAAATCTGGAGGGGGGTTGGGTATGTAATTCCTATAGGTGAATAGCACAACATGAGTGCCTCCCCCCACGCCCAGTGGACTCAAGAAGCGCAAGGTGGTCTAATATGCTCAATGCTTGTGAACCTTCAAAGTTACTTTACTTTACTATCCGTACGAGGATGCACTCATGTTGTGCTATCTGTCTATGCGGCATACATACTCTACCCCTCTTCGGATTCAAACGTTGGACCTCCTATCTGAAGTACCCTAGCCTTCGCCATCAGGTCCATTCAAGCCATATCCAGACTTCAACTCCTAGATTTAGCCTTAAGAAAAAGACAGATTGGAGATACGACAAGTGGAAAGTAAGAAATGCCAACAATGTTTTATTTGGCAAACTAGTTGATAAAGAAGCTCTGCCAAGCAAAGGATAGAAAGACAAACCCTCTTCTCACATATACCAAAGCAAGGCTATTTGGCTTTTACTATTTGCAGGACTGAGATAATATAATCCGTCATTCATTGGCATGGGCTGATCCTCCCACAATTGGTGCATATACTTGTTGATATAATTCTCCATAGTTAAGTTCCAAAATTGACCATCCTAGTACTCTTGGGTTAGCATTGAAGCCCTAACAATCACTAGCTCATATGATCTATGAGTGGGCCTAGCAGGGAAGGCTTGGATACTCCAAATAAGTGATCCGTGACATCTCTCAATTGGCTCGCTCACATAAATCTGCCTTCAAACAAAAGTAGATAACACAAGAAACTTTGATCAATGTATCAAAAGAAGGGAAATTAAAACTGAAAATTGCATAGAAAAAGAGGAATGATTAAAACAACCATTGGAAAGCAAATGAAACTTGATGAAACAACAAGAACACCATGATTTATATAGGCAAACCACTAGAGGGGAAAAAAACCCACAAAGCATGTTGTTGCAGCTTATATTGTTGAAATGCAACTGAAAATACAATGTAAATGAGTTAAAGAAAGTCTTTCCTAGAGAAAAATAGGAGATAACACAAAAGCTTGTACGGTTTTTTTGCAGGACTGCCCAAACTGCCGAACTCGTTTTGGTCATATCTCACTCATCCGGACTCGGATTGAGCTGAAATTTTGAGGGTAGATGCCTGAAAAACCCTAGAACGTCTCCACCAATTTTCATATCATTTGGAGCAACACAGATCCTAGCGCATCCCTATGTGTGAACGATATATTTGGCAAGCGGCTATGCGAGGGTTTCATCTCGGGTTGAGTGCAAGCAGCTCCAGAGGTTGGTTTTTAGGGCCTTCGGGCCCTAGCGGCCAATATTTTTGTGGTTTATGCTCAATATTTTAGCAGGAAATGTTGCAGGGGATACAAGATGGGTTAGAAATTTGTCTTTCAACAGATCATACCGTGAACTTGAGTGACAACGGCTTCCAATTTGCTGCACAAAAGAAAAGTGAAAACCATACCTTTCCACGGCGTCTAGGGCAAGGATTAAAGAGATCACGAAACAAGTTTCAAGCAGTTGATCAAAAAATGGCTCATATCTCAAGTGAATCTGGTGCTAAGGTGCACCCACAAAATAATTCTACTGTGAAAACCCCTGTCAAGGGTAAGAATTTCGAAGACTCGGTCCCAAAAATGAATTTTAGGGATGCCCTTCGTGGTGGACAGCCTCAGCCCAATGCTAATATCAATATTAGGGCTTCCCATAAACCTCTAAGAATGCCTAAGATTGATCCCAGGAAAACGGAGTCGGGATGTCTTAAAGCAGCTGATGGAACTCCTATTGTTAAGCTTGATATGGGTAACATTCAGATTGGCATTGAAGATTTGGAAAAAAGAGGACTAATTTGTCGGTTCGTGGGTTTTCGTCCGAGTCTATCTGCTTTCAAAGTCTCGGGCTGCAAAAAGCTGGAAAACTAAAGGTGAGTTACAAATCTCTATTTATCCAAATGGTTATTTTCTTGTTTTATTTGCTAATAATGAAGATAGAGAGAAAACTTTTCAAGGGGGTCCTTGGTTTTTTGGAAGGGCAGGGCTTTTCATGAAGCCCTGGCATACTAAATTTAAAGCCGAAGAAGAGATGCCTTCTATAGCTCCCGTGTGGGTTAGACTCTTTGGCCTCCCTATTGAATTTTGGAATCCTACTATTTTTTCTTCAATTGGAAACTCTTTAGGAACTTTTATGATGATAGCTGATTGTACTCAAAATTTTGAACATATTATTTATGCTCGGATTTGTGTTTTAATGGATTTTGACAAACCCCTACCTAAAAAGATCACATTACAATTTGGGGAAGACACTTGGGAGCAAGTAGTGGACTATGAGAACATTCCTTTTCGTTGTAGAATTTGCCATGAATATGGTCATTTGGCCAATGCTTGCCCAAATAAAATTCCTGATCAAAAGAAAGAAGATATAAACTCAGCGAGGTTTCCAAATACCTAAGAAGAAGAACACTCGAAAAAACCAGTTATGAAGGATCAATCAAAGTCATCTGCTAATATGTTTGAAATCCTTTCCACAAATGATGTCCCAAGTGAGGAAGAGGAAATAATGGAAACTGAAATCTTAGAAACACAATTTAAATATGAAGGGAAGAACTCGGAGACAAACCAACAAATCAAAGGTTTTCAACAGAAAAAAAAGGAGAAAATTTACACAAGAAAAACAATATTTCAAATGTCAAAACTTCAAATAATGCAGGTCCCAATATAGACTCCGTTGAACCATCTAGTAAAATTTTGGCTGTGTACGAGCATTCTTCAAGGTTAGAAGCCATCTCGGATTCAATTGGAATAAGTCAAGAAACAGGGAAAAAAAATTGAAGATGGATTCTAATCAAAAAGTAGGTCGCAAGACCAATCAATATCATATGGTAAAAGAAGGTGAAAAGCTTGTAGAGGAAGGTAAGATTAATGCCCTTCCCAACTTTTTTAGCCCTGGTATTAATGAAGATCATCACTTGGAATATTAGAGGACTCAAAGGGAGTCTTTCAAAACAAAATGAAATTAGAAGAATGATTCAGATAAATCATCCACATCTTGTTTTCCTTCAAGAAACAAAGATGTCAATGGAGGATATGGACTTAATTGCCGATAAAATTTGGCCAGCTGGAAAAGTGGTTTCCCTCAGTTCCCAAGGGACTTCGGGTGGCATTGCTTGTCTTTGGGACCCAAAAGAGGTAGTTATTCACCATATGGTTGGCAGTTGGGGTTTGTTGGCTATAGCTATTCAAAGTAGACATTCCAACCAGATTATGCTCTGCATTATTGTTTATGCTCCGACTTCTTTGGAGGAAAAAAGAAGACAGTGGAAGGATATTACTCATATTATCTCTCATTTTCCTAAAGCTTGGATCTTGATCGGAGGAGATTTCAATACCATCCTCTCTCTGGATGAGAAAAGGGGGGAAATAGAAATTTGGACAAAAGCACCGACCTCATGAGCGAATATATTGCAAACCTCCATCTTGTGGATATCCAACCGAGATAATGGCCTTATGACTTGGTCTAACAGAAGGCAAGGCTTAGCTTGTATAATGGAGAGATTGGATAGGTTTTTGCTCTCTGAAAATTTCTTAATCCATGGTCACATTCCTAAAGTGAAGACTCTTAATAATGTTGGTTCGGATCATTGGCCAGTCATGGTGGAAATGTGGAAAACCAATGTGAGTTTCTCTCCTTTTCGTTTTCAATTAATGTGGCTTAGAGACATTTCCTTCAGACCTCGTGTGCAACAATGGTGGAAGGAAGGTAAACCTAGGCATGGGACTAAGATGTTCTGTTTTGCCAAAAGACTGCAATACATTAAATCCAAAATCAAGACTTGGAACTGGAAAGAGTTTGGGGATGTTCATAAAAAAAAACATGAAGTTATTGCTCATCTTGAAAATTTGAATAAGAAAATCCGTTTAGATGGCCTCACAGAGAAGAGAAGTGCGGATGAAATTAAACTCACAACTCGGTTAGAGGAATGGGAAAAAAGAGAAGAAATCTTATGGAAGCAAAAATCTAGAATTCAATGGCTCAAAGAAGGAGATCGAAACACAAATTTCTTCCACAAATCTCTTCTAGCTCGAAGATCTCACAACTTTATTTCTTCCTTAAAATCAGATTCCGGAGATGTTGTTTATACTTGGGATGGCATGAACTCTATTGTTGTTGATTACTTTTCCAATCTTTTGCTGCTACTCCTCTTGACTCAGCTTCTCAACATAATGTTCTTCAAGCAATCCCTTCTCTTATCACTTCGAGGAGAACTCTATTTTGACTGCTCCTGTTACTATCAATGAGCTTCAACAAGTAGTTTTTAAAATGCAAAAAGGGAAAACCCCAGGTCCCGATGGTTTTCCTATTGAGTTCTACCAAGAGTTCTGGGATATCCTTCATGTTGATTTATTAGAGGTGGTGGAAGAAGCCAGGAAAGCCAAAGAAATTTTGAAGGTTATCAATAAAACTTATATTACTCTTGTTCCAAAAGCTCAAGAGGTTGATCATATCTCAGCTTTTAGACCTATTGCTTTATGTAATGTTCTTCTCAAAATCATTACTAAAATCATGGCAGAAAGGTTGAAGCCTCTTTTGCATAAGATTATTTCCCTAGAGCAAGGGGGTTATGTGGAAGGACGTCAAATAGTAGATGAGATAGTTCTTGCTCAGGAAGCCATCCATTCCATGGATATGCAAAATTCTCCTTCCATGTTCATTCGGTTAGACTTATCCAAAGCTTATGACAGAGTGGATTGGCACTTCCTTATCAAAGTTTTGAGGCAATTTGGTTTCTCTAAGGATTGGATGGATTGGATTATGGGATGTATCTCTTCAGTTTCCTACTTAGTTCTTATCAATGGCAGGCCTTCTCGGTCTTTCCCAACTTCCAGAGGTATTAGGCAAGGTGACCCGCTATCCCCTTATTTATTCATCATTCTTGCTGAATGCTTGGGTAGGACTATAACCAAAAAGAGGGAAAACAAAACCCTTGAGGGAGTTACCATTGCTCATGGAGCTAGACCTATCTCTCATCTTCAATTTGTGGATGACTCTACTCTTTTAGGTAAAGCTACAATTAAGGAAGCTTCTAATATTAAGCAAATCATTAGTTGTTTTTCTAAGGCTACTGGGCAGTTGATCAATGAAGACAAATCTAAAGTTATTTTCTTTCACCGCTCTGCTAGACAGGAATCCATGGTCTTGGATAAATTAAGATATAAGAAGACCTCTCTTCCAATCACTTATTTAGGTATTCCCATAAATATTCAAAGGCAGAAAAATAAAGATTGGAATTGGTTGTTGGACAAAGTCAAGAAGAAAATTGGAAAGTGGACCAACAAGTGGCTTTCTTCTGGGGGTAGAATCACCTTGGTAAAATCAGTCCTTCAAGCTATTCCTATTTATGTTTCTTCCGTTTTGAATATCCCAAAGGCTGTTCTTCGAGAATTGGATCAAATCAGTCATCGTTTCCTTTGGAGTGGTACTAAGGAGAAAAGAAAATGGGCCTTGGTGAAATGGGATACTTTATGTCTTCCTAAGAGTGAAGGGGGGTTAGGATTCCGGTCTTCAATTAATAACAACAAAGCTTTAGCTGCTAAATTATATTGGAGGATGTTGCATAACCCCAATGCTCTTTGGGCCAATAATCTCCGTGCTAAATATGCTGAGAACAAAAGTCCTGAAGACCTTGTTCGCTATCAACTTCCTACCAAAGGTTCTCCCATTTTAGCAGTTCTTAAGACCGGTGAGGATTTGATAAAGAAAAAATTATTTTGGATCATTCATAATGGTCAACATGCAAATTTTTGGACAGATTCTTGGGATGGTCACAAGCCTTTGATAACTCAGTTTCCCGATTGGAGGCCTTGGATGGAGGAGCTTCACCGAGCTAATTGGATAAAGGTGGCTAATTACTGTCGGTACCATACTGGTAATTCAAATGTTGGTAGATATTGGATCCCTATTGAGGACTGGCCTATTCAAATCCCAGAAAGGCAAAGACAAGATATCCAAGGCATCCTTCATATGAGATCCCTCTCTTGGTCCCATGAAAAAGATTGTTTTGGATGGAACAACACTACTAAGGGTGAGTATTCGAGTTGCTCAAGGTTATTTGACCTTATGCCATAATAATCCCAACCATTCTTCTGACATCTTTTCTCGATTGTGGGCTCAAAAGCTCTGGCCTAAGGTGAGGTTCTTTAATTGGCTTTTATTGCATCGTAGGGTGCTTACTGGTGAGCAACTTATGAAGCGTGGTTTTCATGGCCCTTTTAGATGTGAAATGTGTGAAGAGAATGTAGAAAATATCAACCATCTTTTTATTGAGTGTACTTTAGCCTCCGAGCTATGGAGGAGAATGGCCACTTTACTTGGCTTACAGTGGTCCAATTTTTTTACTTTTGAACAGCTTTGGAGGGATTGGCCTAATCAAGAGGGTGTTGATCATTTTATTAGGCGATTAGTTTGGATGGGTTCTACCATTCTTCTTTGGAATATTTGGAATGAAAGGAACAACCGAATTTTTAATCAAGATAGGAAGGATATTCACTATATTTGGCAAAAGACCATAGCCAACTTAGTTGAATCAGTCCATCAACTCCTTAATCACCCCCAAAACTCCCACCAAAGATGGGATCAAGTGATGCAAAGATTGAAGATTAAACCTTCTAAGGGCAACCAACTTAAAGGGAATGTGAGTATTAGTAAGATGGATAGGACTAGAAATTGGCAACCTCCTCCTAAGGATTTTGGAAAAGTCAATACCGATGGAGCCTCTAGAGGGAACCCCGGAAAAGCCAGTGTGGGAGGAATTGGTAGACTTTCAGATGGCTCCCTGGTTTTTACTTTTGCTGAGAATTTGGGTATTCTTTCCAATAACCTTGCTTGAGGGGTATGGTATCCTCAGAGGTCTTCAGGAGGCTACTAAGGTTGGATGGGAAAAGGTGTTAGTTGAGTCCGACTCTCAACTTATGATTAATCTCTTGAAGACTCCTTCTAAGAATCATAAGGTGGATTGGAGAATAAAAAGAATTATTGAGAAGATTCAGTTAATCCAGATGGGATTTTTGAAAGTTGATTACAATCATGTGGTTAGAGATCAAAACAAGAGTGTTGATGCTTTAGCTAATTGGGCTTTGGACAAAGGTGATCTTACTTGTTATGGCCACCCTCCTATATGGTGGGCTTCTCAAATTAGGGAAGCTCTTCTTTCTATCATTTCTTTGGATGGCTCCAGTTCCGAAGGTACCTAGTTTCTTCTTGTTTTTTTTTTTTTTGCTTCTCTTTGGTTCATTCAGTTTTTTTTAGTTCCCTAGCTCATTCTATTCTTTATTTTGTTTCCTCTGTTGATTCTTGCCTTAATAGTCTTCTGGTCTAGATAGGTCATTGTTTTGTTCATTTTTTTTTTTTTTCTTTTTTGTTTTTTTTTTTAGTTTTTTAAGGTGGGTGGGTTCTTTTGTTTTGTTTTGTTTTTGTGTTCTTTGTGTTGTTTTTTGTTGTTCTTGTGTTTTTGTTGTTTTTTTTTTTTTTTTTATGTTTTTTGTTATTGTTCTTGTGTTTTTTTCGTTCTTGTTCTTGGGTTTCTCTTTGTTTGTGTTATTTCGTGTTTTTATGTGTGAGTGTTTTCTATGTATTTTGTTTTTGTTTATTGTCTGTTGTTGGTTGTTTTTTATTTTTATTTTTATTTTTATTTTATTTTTTTAATTTTTTAGGTTTTGGTTGTGTTTATTTTTCATGTTTTTTTGGGTTATGTCTTTGTAGTGTTCTGTTGTTTTTGTCTTGTTTGTGTTTTGTTATGTGGTTCTTGTGTTTTTCTATGTGGTTTGTGTTGTGGTTTCTTTTATCTTATTGTGCGTGTTTGGTTGTGCTTTTGTTTTTGACACACTCAAGGAGCATGTTTTTTATTTTATTTTATTATTTTTGTTGTTATTTACTTATTTTTAAATTGGTTTTGTGTGTTTGTTTGCTCCTTGAGTATGTCAAAGGTGGTAGGCCAGGTCCTAGTGTTTTTGGCGGAATGGATACCCCTGCCTCCTTGGGTCTTACCCGAAAGTGGCATCCCTTTTGGGATGTTTTCCACAAATAAAAAAAAAAAAAAAAGCTTGTACAACTCCAAATTGCTCTCAAAAGTTCATGTCTTTCCAATGACTAGACAATGTGTCACCGTCTTCAATTTACGTTTTTCCTTCAACGGAAAGGAAAGGAGGGCATTGAAAGTCAAAAGTCATGTCCTTTCCTCTTCAACTCTTCCTCTAGTGACCTTTCATATTTCATTCTCCCTTCAAATCTGAAAAATAGAATTTATCCTATTTGATCAGCCTTTAGTCCTGATGATTAGAAGGTCTTAAGTTTGAATTATAAGGGGTGCAACTGCAATGTATACTAGACCTAATTGATTTAACACATACTGGTTATAAGCATGGTCCCATGAACAAGAACATTAAAATCTACTTTTTTTTTCCTTATTCATGTGTGTATATAATAAAAAAGGGTTATGGTATCATGGCAATTGAACCTCAAGTTTCAGTCCCCTGAATGAGATGACATGGGGTTTGTAGTCTAATGAAAAAAATACAATAAAAGAACACGAAAAAAAAGACACCTAAGGCCACCCAAACGCAGAGTATACGTCACTAAGGTTGTGGTGTATTGAAAATGGGTACTTTCTGGTTAACCAATTTTTTAAACCAATGTCAGGTAAGGGAGAGAATATATTATTATTATTATTATTTGGCAGCAGGAAAATAATATAGGTTAAAGCAGTTTTCATCGGTGACCAAAAACGTTGAAACCACTACGAAAGTGTAATGCATAGGTAGTAAATGCTGGAGCTATAAGTTAATCGATTAACCCTTCAGGTAATTAACCATGATACATCTACTTAAACACCTACACGGGACATGTAAAAATAGACCAGGGAGTGACAAATATTAGTGGATCATTCCACTATTCACAATTCCTGTGTGTTAATCTTGTTTTTTGTTTTCTAATTTTTTTAAGTTACTTTTACAAAATCCAACTACTGGATCAGAGCGCAATACAAGTAATAATAACACTCTAAGGCTGACCCAGAGCGGATAAACCCTAACAATATTATTGAAAATGAAGACAAATATAAATGTGAAACGTACTGATAATATTCCTCTGCCACGTAATGCCTCCAACATTTTTCCATGCCTTATCTAGATGGCTAAAATTATTTAATGACAGCCCCAATACAATTACTAGGGGTTGCAGATAAATTTGGAAAATGGAGCATACCTGGTTAGGGGAGCGGCAGAGGGTTCCAATGTGAAGATTTCTGAGTTGGTTTTGAAAGGCGGGCTGGACATCGATGGCGCCCTGCAGCTCCACAATTGCCCATTCCATACATACCACGTTCTTGCACCCACATTGCAATCGTATCTGCATTTTTCTTTCTGTTAGAGAGAATATCCAGAGGACCAGAACCGTGTTTGATTAAGTGGAGTATTTGTAGTTTTGCAAAAATGGCGGGAATGCAAGGCAATGGGTGAAAAAATTGAACAGAAAATTATATAACTTTAAAAAGTTACGGTAGACTAAACAAACCCAAAACAAATAGGGAGTATACTCCCTAGCCCGCCCGAGAATATCTTAAGACAAATAGGGAGTATGGCCCATCCGGGAATATCTTAAAACAAATAGGGAGTATGGTCCATCGGAAATACCTTACGATGGTAAGTTGAAACTATAGAGGTTATTCTTGGAGAAGTGCTAGGGACAGAGATATAATCATTCTCATGAAAATATATATGAGCACGATGAATGTAGGACTCCAAACTTTGTGGAATACAATAAAATAGTAATATAGAATAAAGCATGACAAGGAACACAGGTATTATTTATGATTTTAATAAAAGAAGAGTGGGATATGATCATTAAAATTGAAAAATAAAATGAAAACAAACAGTACATTTGAATAAAGATCCTAGAAAATAAATCAAAAATCCTAAAAAATAAGTCAATTATTAACATAGCAGCATGTTATTTTGCTCCCAAGAATTCTAAATTCTATAAGAAACATGAACTTAATAGAGAAGACCTATTTTCCTCCCTAAAAAGAGACATTTTGACATTCACTAAGTTGGGGAGATTATATTAATTGGAGACTTCAATGCAAGGACAGCCAATAAGCAAGCTAACATTCTAGTAGGTAACAAAGACATTAAAATTAATCCTTTTGGATGCCAAAAGAGGAAAATCAGCAGTGGACCAGAACTTCAGAAGATGAGCATGGGGCTATCACGCAATATGGAGAAGAGTTGTTAGGCCTTTGCAGCATACACAACTTGGTTATTTGCAATGGGATGAAAAGTTGAAAATTCATGAAAGTATACATGCAAAACATATAAGGGACAAAGTGTAATAGACTATGTTATATGTTCACAAAACTGCAGACCAAAAATAGAGGAGCTAGAAGTGGAAAATTCCCTAGTGGAACTTAAGTCAGATCACAATCCAATTATTATGAAACTTCAAATGCAGGGAGACAAACCAAGGGAAAAACACATGCAAGGCAATCAAAACAAACTTCCTCACAAGGGAAACAATCTCTTAATAGAAGAAAATCCACAAAGTTTCAGGGCAGCATTGAATAGCAAGTTACAGAAAATGGAAAGAAAGGGACTGCCTCACAGTAATAGAGATTACAATAAAAGTTAATGGTTAATGCACGTTATCCAAGAAGCTCTAAAAAAATGCAAGAGAGCTAAACCTAAAAAGAAAGAAAGAAATAGCTTTCCAACCAACCCGTGGTTCGATGAAGATTGCAAGGAAGCGTGGAAATTACTAAAGGAACCAATGGGTAAAACAAGAGCAAACAAAAAAGCATATGAAAAAATGGTAAGGGCAAAAAAATAAGAATACACTAGAACAAGGAGGAAATAACTAATTTACTTATGGAAGCATGAACCAAAGAAATTTTGGAAGGAACTAAACGTGGAAAAGATGCAAACTAAAAATAACATAACAACTAGTCAGTGGTTGGAGTATTCAAAACAATTGTATGAGTGTAGTAACCAGCAGGAGACACCCCCTACTATCATTGTCAAGAAAGAATTTTTCACAAATGAAGACATTATTCAAGGGATAAAAAAGTTAGCAACTGGTAAAGCTCATGACATAGACAATCTTCAGGCAGAGCATATAAAATGGCGAGTAGATATTCTTGCACCGCAGATCAAAGAGATTTTTAATGAGGTCATACAAAATGGCTTCCCTACAAAATGGACAACTAGCTTGACCATTCCTTTGTTTAGAAGTGGAGATGTATCGCTCCAAATTTTTCACACCCTTACCTTCAGGCTGTAGGATCCGTGCCCAGAAGGGGGATGTGAAAAGGATGGCACGATACCTCGGACTGAGAGGCCTTGCGAAGGTCCCGCTTCTCGGGGGAGGTGTATTATGGTGATTTTTTTACGGATGGTGGGTTCACCAGGAAACTTTTGAATGGCAGTTTCCACGCCTAGGTTGGGAATGTGTTTAATGTGTTCAGTTTTAGCTTTAATCATTCGTGTCCTAGGTTTGGCCAAATGAATCTAAGTTGATCTATTATGGAAATGCAGACTAAATGGAATACAGAAAACAGATTTTAAACAGAAAACAAAGAGGAAAATCTAAATTACAAAGCCATACCTGCTCCGGATGTCTGATGGAGATTCTGATGTTTGAAGCAAACAGGATCGTCTAGAATTTGACAGGATCGTCTGAGATCTGACGAATTCGTCAAAGACCTGCAAACAGAGAAACAGACACGAAATACAAAAAATGCAACAATGTTAATAGAGGATAAAGATGTAAAATGAAGATAAAGATGTTAACGGATAATCCTAAATAGGAATGCAAACAAATTACAATGTTTTTAATAGTTAATCATGATTTCACTATGCAATTAAACTACATGGGTGAACTCCAAGATGCAGAATAACAGAAAATAATAAAATAGACTGACTAAATGCAAAATAGAATAGGAAATGAAAAGAGAAGAATGCAAACTCTGGGCACTGATTGCCCCCAATGCATACTGCAGTCAAAATCGTCTCTGATTTGACAGGATCGCCTCCGATCTGAACAAGATCGTCTGCGACGATATAAGCTTGCTTCGGCTGAAAAATGACAAGGTTCCTGTAAGAAAATTGAATGCAACAAATGTGGATGGTAATGTAGATTATTCTAATGCGTGTGAAGGTCGATTTACAAGAAAATTCAGTCAGGGGTTGGGAATGGGAGGTCCTAAGTTTAAATAGGCTTAGGAGGGAGGTTAGGAGGTTGGATATCATCTCAATTTGAGAGATCTCCAACGAGGAGAGTCTCTAACGGTGCAGACACGCTTCTGCCTGGATTAGAGACACCGTTGGAACAGAGACTAATTGTGAAAAATTAGTTTTGGTACAAGATTGTCTGGACGTCCTAGTCCAGACGAAATCGTCCGATCTGCGACGATATCGTCTGATCGGTGACGATATCGTCAAACGGTCAAAATAACCTCTAAAAATGATGCAAGAAACGAGGAAACGGATTAGGCAGCGGTTTGGGAGCGGTTTTGGGGGTTGAAATTTGAATTTGAATTATTACTAAAGTAATTGTAATTATTAAGGTTTTACTGCGCCAATTTTAAGGTGCTACATTTTGCCCCCTCTTTAGCGAATTTTTCAAAGAAAATGCGTTAAAGATGAGTTCTTCTCGATCTACGAGAAAGCAAAAATTATTTCCATTTTTAGGCGACGATTCTTGGTCGAATCGTACGACAGCTTACTATGGTGCCCCCTCCATGTTTTTATCCAAATCGAATGTTTGAGGTAAAAACGCGGAAAAGCAAAAATGTTTTTAATTGTGTTTTGAATAAAATTAAGAAAAATAGGGTAAAACCCTAATTCATTGTTACTGTTCATTTTTACTGGTTTTCTGGTTTTTAGAGCTCTGGAGACAAAATGGTTGAGACAGCGCACAGATCGACAGAGGTCCGGCGCGGGCTACGGGTAAGGTTCTAAACTTAGTTTAGAGTGCTTTAATTTAGAGTTTCATGCTTTTTAGACTAGATTTGCTTGAATTTTGAGCATCGCGGCCATTTTTGGGCCGTCGACGTCGTCGAGACGAAATCGTCTCGATTTCGCCGAAATCGTCTCTATATCGTCGATTTCGTCCAAGGGCGAAATCGGCGATAGGGGGACGATTTCATCAAAAAATGGACGATTTTGGCTGGCGAAATCGGAGACGAATTTGCTCAAATTTGGGACGATATAGTCCAATTGTGGGCGATATCATCATTTATAAAATTGAACTTAGTTTGACTTGAATTTGTTTTTATTAATGATTGTTATTAATGATTTTTGTTGTTGATTTTGTTTATGTTGCAGAGAGGATTACTAAAGAGCAGAGAATGGAAATATGGCGGGTTGAGGGATGACTTAGCCGCCCTATCTCAGGCAAAGCGAGATCATCTGGCACAGGTCGGCTTGCAGCATGTGGCAAAAATGCCACAAGTTTCTACAGACATGGGGCTATTGACAGCCCTAGCAGAGAGGTGATATCCGGGTTCTTCCTGTTTTCGACACGACAGGGGGAGATGACTCCCACACTGGAGGATGTATGGAGGATTTTGAGGATCCCCATACAAGGACGACTGATCGCTCCCACGGCCAATCAGGGCCACGCAATGATGCGACTATGTGGCGATCCGAGCTTCACCTTGGAGAAGGGCGAAGTGAACATCGAGTCATTGCGCCAGATGCCTAGGGCATCTAGACTCACACGGGTTTTGGCTGGGGTGGTAGGTGGACTTTTATTGTGCCACTAGAGCGAATGCAGGGTACCATGGGTACTGGCAGATGTGGTCTGCGACATGAGAGACCACGAATACATATTTGCTTGGGGGAACTTTGCACTCTGTCGATTGTACAGGATCCTGCATGGGGTCGTGTACAAGGGTGGCCGATGTCTGGTTATGACATCGCTACTACAAGTTTGGTGTTGGGAGCACATTGCGGTGCGGAGGCCGATAGGGCTCCCACTGACAGGGATTGACAGGGAGAGGCCCCGAGTTTTCTACTGGTGGCTCCGGAGAGGGGCACAGCGACAGATAGATCTGTCGATGTCCCGAAGACTACTTGATGACCTTGTCTCTGATCAGATCACCTAGAGGCCTTGGAGAGATCATCCAGGGTGGGCCGAGGACGGACAGGAGCTGGCTCACATCAAAGTAGTCTCGCCGGGCTGAGGATGGAGAGGGGAGAGGTGGAGCTCCATCGGTATGATCGAGTTTTGAGGCAGTTCGGTCTATAGTAGGGGATTCCATCTCTAAGAGACTACGAGTTTTCTCGGACTATCCGGGATAACACCACAGTTAGCAGGGCTCCAGATATGCAACGATTCTAGAGTCAGGACGCAGATGATGCCCCCATTCAGCTAGTGGATGGGGACAACGTTGGGGTAGTCGACGGCTATGATGCCTGGTACACAGGCATCTGCCCTCCTCGGATGACGAGGGCTCAGGGTCTGATTCACGTAGTTGTGCGTCGAATGGGGAGGCGATGCCAGGCAGCCATTGAGGTGGCCTAGGGTCATGGTGGGAGAGAGTTGAAGATACCACAAGCGCAGCAGAGGTCACGACAACGAGAGAGGAGGGAGGAGAGACCCCCTTCTCCATAGAGAGAGAGGCCACCATCGCCCGATAAGGGCAAGGGTGTTGACACTGGGGAGAGCAACGAGATAGTGACTCTTCGAGCGGAGACAGTTCGTCTCCAGGCACAGGTACAGACCCTGCAGGAGGAGGCTGCACGACATCGAGCTGAGGTGATACAGCTCAAAGATGAGATTGCATGCCTTAGAGCACAGAGCGGAGGGGCGAGCACTCGGGAGCTAGCACGGGCTATTGCCTAGATCACGTTTTACCAGACACTATATCACCAGATGGTTCCAGAGGAGGAGAGATTACCACTGTCGGCTACCATCGCGGATCCGATCAGGATTGGGTCGTCAAGGACTTCATCTCGATCCACGACTAGGACTCACAGTACCACACATACTGTGATGGGGCCACCTCGTCCACCTCAGGGCAGGGGAGGAGATGAGGCTGAGAGCTCAAGGGGTTCTTGAGGCTAGCTACTACAGATTGCACATATAGTATTTATTATTTTTAATAGAGGATTGAGTATGTCGAGGTACAGATTGTGGCATACCGATCCGGTTTTGATATGATGTATATTATGGTTGATACAGATATAGATGAGATATTTTTGATCATATGACTTGTGTCTTATGTATTTTTATGATGCTTTTAATGTTTTGATTGATTGATTTGATGATTCATGTAATTACGTCGTTGGAAATATTATGGTTGAAATGTCATGCTTGAAAATTTTAAATGAAATAATTTGATAGAACAAATTGGTTGTTGGTGATGTGATGATTTGATAAAAAATAAAAAATAAAAGGAACTTTTAACAATAATTTCAAAGGACATTGTCGCTATTATAGACCATTTCATGGAGTCGTCTCTCACTCGGTCGTCAAGCTAATCCCAGTATAGAAATATTGTTAAAAAGTAAAAGGGTGCTTAAGAGACTGTCTTAAGACTTGGTGTTGTGATGATGCAAATGATGATGATGATGATGATGATTTGTTTTTCAGATTTCCATGAAAATATTATGCATGAAGCATTTTAAAATGACTTTTGCTAGGCATAAATTCTTAAGTGTGATAAAATTTTGGGATAATTCCCTAGGAATTATACCATCATTGCAAAATTGAAGTTTGACATAATGACATGAAATAGTGATAATGTGCATGCTTTTTGTTAAAAAAAAACATAATTGTATAACAAAATGATTTAAGTCATATGGTTTTCATAATTTTCAAATAAATGGAGAATAAAAATTGGTACAATGGTTTGCGCTAGGCATAGAATATGTAGGTATAAACTTATACCATCATCGCGAAATCCAAAAAGAGATAGTTTTATTGCATGGTTGATTTTTAATAAACAGAAAATATGAAGATGAGGACTTGCGCTAGGCATAAAATTCCAATTTTGGTTTTGGAACTATACCATCATCGCAAAAGTCGACAATATATATATATGTGTGTTTTGATTGTATGGTTTTGAAAGAAATTTTGATTTTTTCTATTATGTATGTAGTTGTCTTTATACTAAACAACTATACTTTAAAGAAAAAAATGAATTATTCCAAACAATTTGCAAAAAAATATTTCAAAGTATCTTAAAGACAAAAGTTAGATTTATAAGGAATCCCATGTGCATATGTGAGTTCATTTCCAATCTTGATTTATCATAATGATACACAAAATCTCTCAAATACAAAATGTGTGTGCAATTGCTATGTTCGTTTACCAGTTTGGAGCAAGATAATATGATACAAGTGATTTGAATGAACCAAATAAGTGTTCATTAACCATGATGTAGATGCATATAACCATACTAGACTACTATGTAAGTCAGATTATCAAGAGCTAGCTAATCCATAAGCAGACATAGGTCTGTACAAAAGAAGGTCGCTAATGTGACAAACATATTGCCACACTAGGAGTTACCCAAGGCCAAGCGGGTTGGGCACAAACCACCTGTTATGGGGCTTACCTCACAGTTTTCGAATAATTGAAAATTCCAGGGATTCAAGCTCATCAACCCTTCTTTTCTTTTCAAAGGGCAAGGAAAGGGATTTTATTGCATTTGCTTTTGCTTTCTTTGTATTTTTTTGCTTTTGTATTTGAGATAATGCTGAAATAACTTCTTGCTTTTTTTCTCTTTTTCTTGAACTTTTTCCTTTCTTTGTATGCTAGGGATACTTGCTCGGATTAGCTGTAGAGCAAGGGATTTGTATTCCGGGTAGGGGTGAGCTTGTCCTTTTGCCAATTCTCAAATATTCTAGACCATGTGCATGATAGGATAGCAGGAGAAACTTTTTGCTCAAAAAACCACTTCTACTATGTAATATAGCATGGAAATTACAAATGTAATCATTTTATTGTGAAAGGATGTGCTTGGTTTTAGTAAATAACAAGATCAATTCTCTATGCTCAAACTTTATTTAATTGAATTTTGTGGACTTTGATATAAGAGAGATTAGTAATCATGTCAGATAAAAAGCAAGATATTTATTTTGTGTTTGTGAAAGTGAGGGATTCCAAATAAATGCTAATTTATCCAAAATAATTTGAAATATAAAACTGCAACATTTGTAAGAAGAAATATATATAAATACTTTTTGAGAAGTTTGAGAATGTTGACTCTCTCATTCTTCTGTATGTTGTTTTGGTTTCGAAAGAGTCAAGCATATTGTTGTTTTTATTTTTATTATTATTATTATTTTTTTTTTTTGAAAAAATTAACAAGTGCCATAAATAAATACAACAAATAGTTTTGAAGTTTTTGATGATTATGAATGTTTTTGGAATTTTTTATTTTAATTTATGAAATCGGTGGTATATACAAGATGATCTATATACAATATACAAGGTTATTTGAGTATAAGTCTAAGGTTGCTTCAAAATCAAAGAAGGTTTTGAAGGATAATTTGGTTGTGTTGAAGGTAAGCACAAACGGTGATGAATAAAAGGGAGCGATAACAAATGCTTTGTTATAATGTAGAATAATGTAGCAAAAGATTTGACTTTTATATGTGTAAAATTATTCATGTTACAAAATAAAATATCAGAAGGATAAGAAGGTTCTTCATTCTTATCACTATCTTCCAAGTCTTGATAAGATGGAGGGAGCATATATAAAATACATGCATGGGTGTTATTTGGTAAACAAGGATGATCATATATGGATGAAGAAAAGTGATGGATAGAAGATAATTGTGACAATAGAGAATGTATTGAACTTAATGTTTCAACTGTTAAATATTCTTTAAATGGTGTTGGGTCACCATGTATGGTAACACTTTTATTTGCAATTTCAAACTTCAAACATTGGTGAAGAGTAGAAGGTACAACCCTCATCGTATGAATACAAGGACTTTTGAGAAGTAGGTTGTAATATGAAGGGCAATATGCCACATAAAACAGAGTATCCAAGATCTTGGATCCAATATTGAGGGGAAAAATTATAGTACCTTGAGCTTCTTGAATTTCATTGTTAAAAGATTTTATAATAACATTTGATTCATTAATATGTTCTTCCTTTAATTTGAGTTTTTGGAATAATTGATAAGTGCATAAATTAAGAGAGGAGTCATTGTCTACCATGATAGTTTTAATATGTGTTTCTTTACTAGATCCTGTAATGTAAAGATAGTAGTCTTCTGGTGGAGTAGAGGAAGGAATCTCCTCATCTTAGAATGAAATATGGTTAACCTCAAGAGGGTTTATACCATTAATTATGTTCTTAGAGAAAATATGATGAGGAACAAATTGTTGGCTAGGAACAAAGTTTCCTTATGAGAACTTTGTAATACCTCTAAAAAGGATATATTTGCTTGAGGATTAATCACTTGTTGTTGGATATCAAAGTGGATTTCAGATTGAGATTTTGATTCTAAAGATGAGCTTTCTATGTTTACATACCATTTTGGATCATTCTCTAGAGCCAAAGATAGTTTTGAAGGTTGGTCAAATGAGCAATCCATATCTTGAATATCTGATTGAGTTGGTTGAACTTGAGGTTGCTCATTTGTAGTTTTTGTTACAATATTAGTAATATCATCATGATGGAACACATTAACATGCAATATTTGATTGGTTTCTTGTTGTTGATAATTGAATAGGGGTTCTTGGGAGATCCCCATGTCTTGATTGATTATTGGTATTTGTTGTGTAGGAGTTTGATTGTTTACTGGAGATTTATCATCAGTTGTGGATTGTAATTTCTTTATATTAAAAAGACCCTTATCAATCAAATCTTGAATTGCACTTCTTAAATCTTTACAATTTTGTGTCATATGTCCATCTACTCTATGATATTCACAATGTAGCTCAGGTTTAAACCAGTCTGAGGTGGTATCAGGTTGTCTTATGGAAGGGAGTTCAATCCTATTTGTATCAAGTAAATGCTTGAGAATTATATTCATTGGTTGATTGAGCTTAGTAAATTTACGTGATGAAGGTTTTTGAGAGGTTTTTGATAAATGCCTTAGGAATTTCGTCATAAAAGGACCTAATGGTTTCTCACCTCTACTTTCTTTATTATGGGTAGAATGATGACAAGAAGATTGCGAAGTATGAGGTGAGTGCATGGTAGAATTGGAAGAATAAGTATTTTCTTGTTGAAATGGATGTGTTGTATTGAAAGAAGAATATTGAAAGGGTGGAGGAGGATTGTATGTGGATCGATAGACATAATATGGATGTATGGGAGAATAGATAATATCGTTATGAAGAGGATTGGCAAAAGGATTGTCCTGTTGGGGTAAGGATGAAAAATGAGAAAAGTGTGATGGAGGTGGTGTTGAATAGGGATGAGGTTGGTCATAATCAACAAATGTATTTAGCTGAATTCTTCCAACATTACTGATGGGCTCATATTGATTTGAGTAAAAACTCATGGTTTCTTTAATACTTCTAAAAGTAATATGTAGCATCTACTATTTAGAATTGAATCTAAAACATGCAAACTTGAAATGATGATTTTGTTACCTTTTTTTTTTTTGTATACATATATATATATATATATTTTTGTGTTTTTATATTTTGAATCAAAAATATGTCTATGTTATTCACGTCGGGTTCACCAAAATGTATCGCTCCAAATTTTTCACACCCTTACCTTCAGGCTATAGGATCCGTGCCCGGAAGGGGGATGTGAAAAGGATGGCACGGTACCTCGGACTAAGAGGCCTTGCGAAGGTCCCGCCTCTCGGGGGAGGTGTATTATGGTGATTTTTCGACGGTTGGTGGGTTCACAGGAAAATTTTGAATGGCAGTTTCCACGCCTAGGTTGGGAATGTGTTTAATGTGTTCAGTTTTAGCTTTAATCATTCGTGTCCTAGGTTTGGCCAAATGAATCTAAGTTGATCTATTATGGAAATGCAGACTAAATGGAATACAGAAAACAGATTTTAAACAGAAAACAGAGAGGAAAATCTAAATTACAACGCCATACCTGATCCAGATGTCTGATGGAGATTCTGATGTTTGAAGCAGACAGGATCGTCTGGAATTTGACAGGATCGTCTCCGACTTGCAGGATCGTCTGAGATCTGACGAATTCGTCAGACGAATTTGTCAGAGACCTACAAACAGAGAAACAGACACGAAATACAAAAAATGCAACAATGCTAATAGAGGATAAAGATGTAAAATGAAGATAAAGATGTTAACGGATAATCCTAAATAGGAATGCAAGCAAATTACAATGTTTTTAATAGTTAATCATGATTTCACTATGCAATTAAACTACATGGGTGAACTCCAAGATGCAGAATAACAAAAAATAATAAAATAGACTGACTAAATGCAAAATAGAATAGGAAATGAAAAGAGAAGAATGCAAACTCTGGGCACTGATTGCCCCTAATGCAGACTGCAGTCAAAATCGTCTCTGATTTGACAGGATCGCCTCCGATCTAAACAGGATCGTCTGCAACGATATAAGCTTGCTCCGGCTAAAAAATGACAAGGTTCCTGCAAGAAAATTGAATGCAACAAATGTGGATGGTAATGCAGATTATTCTAATGCGTGTGAAGGTCGATTTATAGGAAAATTCAGCCAGGGGTTGGGAAGGGGAGGTCCTAAGTTTAAATAGGCTTAGGAGGGAGGTTAGGAGGTTGGAGATCATCCCAATTTGGGAGATCTCCAATGGGGAGGGTCTCTAACGACGTAGACATGCTTCTGCCCGGATTAGAGACACCGTTGGAACAAAGACTAATTATGAAAAATTAGTTTTGGGACAAGATTGTCTGGACGTCCTAGTCCAGACGAAATCATCCGATCTGAGGCGATATCGTCTGATCGGTGACGATATCGTCAAACGATCAAAACAACCTCTAAAAATGGTGCGAGAAAAGAGGAAACAGATTAGGCGACGGTTTGGGAGCGGTTTTGGGGGTTGAAATTTGAATTTGAATTATTACTAAAGTAATTGTAATTATTAAGGTTTTACTGCGCCAATTTTAGGGTGCTACAGGAGATGTAAATAATCCCTCAAACTATCAAACTATCATGATCAACCCTCTCTTTGCAAAGTTGTTTAGGAGTATGATAAAGTGTAGGATTAGCAGATGGGGGGAAGAAAAGGGAAAGAGAGCAAAGGGGCAAGCGGGTTTTAGGCCCAAGCACTCAACTATTGATCATTGTATCATGCTTAGACACATAGTGGAAAAAATATGGGATAAAAAAGAGGAGGCTTTTTGTTGTTTTGTAGACTTCAAAAAGGCATTTGACACAGTGCCAAGGAAATAATTATGGAGCAGAATGGAAGAACTAGAGGTTCCAATTCACTATAGGGTAGCAGTTCACAAATTATATGAGCATGTAAAGGCTAGAATCATAACACAGGAAGGGTTATTTGAATGTTTTAGGAGTGACATGGGCGTCAAACAAGGTTACCCTTTATCTCCAACATTATTTGGGTTGTACATTGACAAGTTAGAAGAATGGATAAACAAATTTGGGGGAGAGGGTGTGCACTTAGCCAAATATGTGGTAAAACTCCTTGGGGGAGAGGGTGTGCACTTAGAAAAATATGTGGCAAAACTCTTAATGTATGCAGATGATGTAATTATTATGTTCGAAACAGCTAAAGATCTAGAAGATCACCTTGGGGCTCTAGAACTCTTCTATAAGGAAGTTGGGATGCAGGTGAACATGAGCAAAACAAAAATCATGATTTTCAGCAAAAAAGAAGAAGCAACATCTCAAATTTCAGTTTGCAAGAGAACCTCTTGAGGTAGTGGTAGAATACAAATACCTAGGCATAGACTTTCATGACAAACTCAATTGGAATACATGTAGGATGAAAATAACTCTAAGTGGTTGGAGAGCGTTATATGCACTTCAAAATCGGTGTAGGAATGCTAAGTTGTAGGACTCGAAGACCACCAAGGTCTTATTTGGTCTACTTTTCACACTGATTGTGTTGTATGGTTGCGAGGTGTGGGAGAGTGGCACGATAAATACAAAATGGAGGTAAATAGAAAGGATTCAAAAACGTCTGATTACAAACTTTCTTAGAATTAAGACCATAATCCCTTATGAAATAATTCTAGCTGAAACTGGAATGTTTCCTTTAGAGGCAATTGCTATGATCAAGTTGTTATGTTACTTGAAAAATAGAAAACATGAATTACAACATATAGGGATTAAGAGCTATATAGGCGGAAGAACACATGGATGAAAAAAAATCAAAAATGGATGAAACGTTGGAAAATCAACATAAATGAATGTCCAAATTTCAATAAAGACATAAAAAACTATGTGAACAAAAAAAGTTTAGAATTGGAATGTGGAAAAATGCAAGCAAGAAAAGACAATACTAGATTGCAAAGTTTAACCCAATGTATGACCACAAGGAAAAAGCATATATAGGCACCGAAATTAAGTGGAGGGAAAAAATCCTCATTGCTCAGATAAGAACTAGCTCTCATAGGCTTAGATGTGCAACAGGGAGATGGACAACGCCCAAGGAACAATGGGAAGAAAAGATATGTACTCTATGCAGCATAGGGACCTGGAAGATTATAGCTGCAAGATTATACATTCCTAGATAGCATATATGAAGAAAAAAAGGCAACAATTTAAGCTAGCAAATTGAAAAATAAGGGCAGCAGTGAAAGCTCAAAATTAAAGCAATATTGGGCAGCAAATTGGAGAAATCATAGAGCTGCAAATTGGAGGAGTCTTTTGAGAAGACCTGGAAGAAGTTTTGGGCAACAAGAAGGTAGTAATCAGAGCTACAATATTGACAAGTTTAAGGCAGCAAAGCAAAAGGAATTGGAGCTGCAAATTTTACAATTTTGAGGCAACAAAAGGTGAATTAAATCACCAAGAAAATTAGCTACAAAAGGAGGCCAAAAGGTATGCCACATTGGTGTTACAAAAGTTTATTATTTTAGCATTAAAATCAGTTTATTTTAAATTTATAAGAGCACCATATTAGAGCTATTAAATCTGTGAAAGAAAGATTCCTCAAACCAACGAAGGAGGTAGTATTATTGTCTAAGGAAAGGTCGAATAAGTGCCTAAAGACAACATGCTCAAGGTGTCTAAAGACACCAAGTAAAGACACCAAAACTTGAATAAGGTAGCACTCACATTGGATTAAAATCTATAGCAAAAAGAAGAAGTTAGAGGACAAAGCCAAAGCAAGGATTAAGGTGTAAGTTTCTTGGAAAATAAATAAATTAAAAGGCAAAGGTTTTACCCAAGTTAAGAAGCCTGGATATCTTGCAAAATAGCATTGAAAAGCTATCAAGCAAAGGGGTGGAAAAGCCACCAAGGAAGAGTTACTGGAGCACCACCAAAGGAGGAGCCACCACCGTAGAAGAGGAGCAACCATTGATGGAGAAGAGCCACCACCAAGCATTAGAAATAAAGAAGCACCAACAAGAATTGGAGAGCTACAAAATACATTAGAAGTTACAACTATCGAGTAGCAAAAGATGTTATGAGCATTAAGGGAAAGCAAGTTTGAGTGCTAAAGGAAGGAAGACATTACAGAATTACATGCAAGCATTGAGAGAAGCGCAACTACCATTTGTCACTTTAGTTGAGAACGTGAAAGAACTTGGATGCCACTTGGCACAAAGGAAAAGGAGTGCCAACAACCATTGAGGAAAGAAAACGCTTCAAACCAGCCATGAGCACTCCTTGAGGAAGGAAGACACTTGTCAAAGGTAACGCCCATATTGTCATAACATCACCAACCTAGCATAAGTAACGCAACAAGAAGAAAATGCCTAAATAAGATGTTGAGTGCCATGTGGCACATGAGAAGAGGAATATTGACAGGTTGGAGGAGCCCAAACAATCTTTAGCATGCATATTAAGCACATTCAATGACCAAAGAATGTAGAATAAGCACAAAATAGGACAGTAAAAGTATAGAAGAGAGCGACATACAAGGAAGAGAATTGAATGCAGTGAAATGATATCGTTTAGCATTGAATATTGAAAGGAGGACAACACCTAAACAACGTGTAATTTGTAGTCAGGAGAAGTAGACCAAATACGTAGCACTCCATTTACATAAAGGTACAAAATATTTAATCAATTTGCATTTCATAAAGGTCAAGGAGGTATAAGGTATATCAATACTAAGGTTTAAGCTTAATTAATATATTGTGCTTAATATTAATTAATTGAATGGAGATATAAGGAAGTGAATTGATAAATTACAACCTTAGATGATTTATTGAATGACTTTTGAAGTAAGGAGGATTTAATTTAAAAGCCTTTTTTGAAATTGCTTTAGTTGAAATTTGTGAGAAGCGAAACACATTTGATTAATTTGACGAAGTATAAATACAAACAATAGGGCCAGGATTAGCTCGAAGGTTGTGGAACCACCCGAGACAAATATAGGTGGAGTTGTAACAAATAACAACTAGCTTAATATTAATCAATATAACAATATAAGATTGTTACGATTGAATTAATTAACAAATGAAATATTGAAATATATTCTAACATCCCCCCTTATTACAATATTTCAGGAAACATGTAACTACTAGCTATACTAGCATCCCCCCATTATTTTGAAATACATAGAGAATTGCAAAACAATTCAAATTTGACATGTGCAAGTGCCTTAGTGAATATGTCTGCAACCTGAGCATTGGTGGAGATGTGCTGAAGTTGAATGTGGTGCCTTGGTACTTCATCTAGAATAAAGTGACATTGTGTATCAATGTGCTTGGTTCGTTCATGATGCACTAGATTTTTAACAAGGTTCAAAACACCCATTTTGTCACAGAACAAGTGTATTGGAGATTTTTATGGAAGACCCATACTTGTCAAGATGCGACGCAACCATATCACTTCGCACACATCTTCACGTGTAGCGCAGTATTCTACCTCTGTTGATGAGATAGCAACCACTTGTTGCTTCTTTCTGTGCCAAGAGACAAGACCAGATCCAAGATGAAACAAATATCCTGAAGTTGATTTATGATCATCAAATTATCGGGCATAGTCGGAGTCTATGTATCCCTGTAAGAAGAATTTGTTGTTCTTCTTATATTCTAGGCCATATTCCATTGTGCCACGGACATAGTGAAGAATTTGCTTTGCTTCTTTCTAGTGCGTAGTCTTAGGTTCTTGCATGAACCTCGAAAGATAATTGACAACAAATACGATATCTGGCCTAGTGTTGGTCAGATATATGAGACTCTCAATCAGCTGACGATATAGAGTAGCATCTACCTGAGATGATTTGTCATATCACAATAACTAAAGACCTGTTTCCATTGGTGTTGCCATCGGCTTGCAGTGAGTCATGCAATATTTTTCTAGTAGTGTATTGGCATATTTTTTTTGGCACACTTTGATGTAGTGCTCCCTCTGGTTCACTTCTAGGCCAAGACAATAGTGGAGTTGTTGAAATGACAATGATGTTGTCATTTCAAAAGATTCACTCAAATCCTATTTGACAAAAGAGATCATTGTTTCTGAACTCCCTATTATGAGCAGATTATCAACATAGAGTACAAGAAACACTATTTCAGAGCCTTGCTTCTTGAAATAGAGGTTTGCATCTGACGAGCATCTCTTAAATCCATGCTGCAGTAGGTGATTATCCATTTTTATGTACCAAGCCCGAGGGGCCTGTTTCAAACCATATAAGGATTTGACCAATTTGTAAACTTTCTGTTGTTGGCATTCCACTTCAAATCCTTTCGGTTGAGTCATGTAGACTTCCTCTTGGATATCACCATTTAGAAAGACACTCTTGACATCCATTTGGTGCACTTTCCACCCATACTGTGCTGCCATAGCACAAATAACTCGAATGGTTGTCATCCGAGCAGTACGTGCAAAAGTTTCCTCGTAGTCAATGCCTTCTCTTTGAAAATAGCCCTTTGCAACAAGTTGGCCTTATGCTTATCTATTGTCCCATCTGCCTTATACTTGACTTTATACACCCATTTGCAGCCTATGGGCTTCTTTTCGTATGGCAGATCGACAAGCTTCCAAGTTTTGTTTTCATCAGAGACTTATACTCGACATCCATAGTGGCCTTCCATTGAGGCTCACCAAGAGCATCTCGTACTGATGCAGGTTCAAGTTCATCTATTGAGGACATAAACACCCTATCATCATCAATATCCATATCTTCTTTATCTCTCTCTGGATTTACAAAAATTTCCTCAAAAGACTGACACAAATCATCAACCCCAGTAATCTTTGTTGTAGCTTTCTCCTGTCGAGCCATGCTACGAGTACGAGGCCTATCCAATGTCAAATCTAGTGGAGTGGATAGCTTAGAGTCTTTAATTGTACTTGTATACCACTTTGGATTCTTCTTCTATGGAGATGAATAATATGAAGAAGCGCCTCCAACCTTGGATGAAGGAGACTTCTCAACCTTAGTTTCCACAAGGTCTAGGTATACATATGATGTATTTTCTGATGTGAAAGCCTCATCAAAAACTACATATCTACTGATGTGTATCTTCTTGGTTAAGGGATAAATCAATCAATAACCCTTGGAGTGCTCATCATATCCAAGAAGAATGCACTTCAGTGTCTTCTCATCTAGCTTCTTCCTCTTTTCTTTTGATATGTGCATGAATGCTTTACAACCAAAAATGCGTAGATGAGAGATGGAGGGTTTTCTGCCACTCTATGCTTCCTGTGGAGTCATTCCTTGTAGGGCCTTAGTGGGTGCTCTATTCAACAAATATACTGCTATGGTGACTGCTTCTACCCAATATTGTTGCCTAATTCTAGCTCCTGTGAGCATGCAATGAACCATTTCCATGATGGAACGGTTCCTCCTTTCAGAAACACCATTTTTCTAAGGAGTATAAGCAGTAGTCAACTATCGTGTGATCCCATTTTCAGTCAAGAAATCATAAAAGTATTTAGAGGTGAACTCCCCCCCTCGATCTGAGTGGAGGGTCTTGATAGAAGTCCCTGACTCCTTTTCAACAGATTTCTTGAATTGCTAAAAAAAGCCAAATGCTTCAGATTTTAGTTGAAGAAAGAATACCCACATATTTTGTGAGTAATCATCCACGAATAATTGAAAATACCTCTTAACCCCACAACTGTTGAGACTTAAAGGACCGCACAGATCGGTGTGAACCAACTCCAGAGGTTTCTTTGCTCGTGTAGAGATCCTTTCAAAAGGCACTCTATGCTGCTTTCCTGCCAAGCAATCATAGCAAACCGGCAATGTGGTAGAAAGGGAAGGAAGACCCTTTACCATTTCATATTTACTTAACTCAAGTAAGTAACCAGAACTCATATGTCCATATCTCTTGTGCCATAGGGAAGTTACCTCCTTTGTAGAGACAATCATGGCTACATCTGGAGAAGAGATAGTATCTAGGTCAAATAAGCCATGCTTATATGAAGTGGTTGCAATGTTCTTACCCCTCCTGGTGATAGAAAAACACTTATTTCCCCCCTCAACACTAAAGTTTACAACCATATTTTTTTCCAGAATTTGTGTGACTGACAACAAGTTGTTCGCCAATCCTGGAATATAGAGAACCTTCTCAATCTGGCACTTGCCATCAGGAAGAGTAACAAAGATTATTCCTTCTCCTTGAACCTTATAGGTGTTATCATCGGCAATAGTGATAGGTTTACCCTCTTTGGCCTCAAAAGACTCAAACAACGATTTCTCACCAGTCATGTGCTTACTGGATCCAGAATTGACATACCAAATATGATCCGTCTGCTTGGATACTGTGGTAGTCATGAGCACTTTGTGTTCTCTCTCAGAATCTGTGTCAGATTCTTCAACAACAACATTCACTTGCTGTTGTTTGTTCTTTTGTGGTTTGTTCTGGCCTTTCTGTTTTGATTGTTTATTCTTATGCCAACATCTATTTGTATCATGACCTTCTTTGTCACAGATCTTGCAATATCTCTTTTTCTATCGAGGTTGATTTTATTTCCCTTTTGAATCCTTTTGAGAACTGTTGGTCATGAATCTGCCACAGGAAAGGATTTTACAAGTGCGCCCTAGACCCGGCCAACATTGAAAGGCTGGAAGCAAGAAATGGCTCCCAGACCAATCTCCAGAGTGGGCTGGTTCCCTTCACTATTCTAAACTTGGTGTAAGATAAGGGTTGCTAGAAAGAGATTTAAAAAGTTGCAGAAAGAAATGGGAAATATGGCCACAGGCCGAAGTGATGGGATCAAAAAAACAACAGCAGGAAACTACAAACGCAACAACAGCAAGTAACATAAGAAATCAGCTTAATCTTCGCACAATCACATGCAGCAAATCCCTCCAAACCCACATTCCAAAAATCATACCCTGACCGCAATATTTAAATCCAAAAGTAGAATTTAAATGTAACAGCAATGCAGGAGTATGAATGCTATTAGAAATGCAGAGAAACAGAAAATAAATTCATCCATGCAACGCTTGAAAAATTAGAAGTTGATCCTTTTATTCTCGCAAATACAATTCCAGTCTCTAGCAGCAAGTTTTTCCAACCTCTTGCAATGAAAATTACATTGGTTTTTATAGAGGTCCGTCCTCTTTACAGCATTGAATATTTAAAACCAACTTCCTCGTGATCTACAACCATGCAACGGAAATTATGCACACGATCCCCTTGATTACAGCCTCGAAGAAACAAAAATTAAATGCAATGAAACGTTCGCGGTCCTTCATTAAATTTGATCTTTCGAACATGTGCATGAAAACCGTTGAATTAATCCACGAACAACAGCTTCGAATAAATAAAACTTTAATTTTGGTGGCCTGGGTGCTTCTTCGACCTTGACTGCCTTGGAAATCCGTGAATCATTTAATTCGGGGCAGCATCTAATCATTGGAAACTCAAAAACCCTTCTCGGCCGTTCATATTGCGTTTTGGCGGTAAACAGTCGCAGGTCGCAAAAACGCGACGGGTCACGAAATCGCGACATATTTTAACTCCGTACACTTTGACCACCTTTGACCTACGAAAATGGCACCTGTAGCGATATCGCTACGTCTTCGGCTTCCTTTTCTCCATCGCTAGCTTATCCACACGAAAATGGAACATGTAGCGATATCGCTACATGTTTTGGGCACTTTGTACGGCTTCATGGACGGGTCGCAAAAATGGAACACTTCTTGCCCTTTGCATGCCTTCGTCGAAACATGCAGCGCATCGCTGCACTTTCAGCACTTAAGCTTTGGAAGCCGTCAGCATCGCAAAAATAAGATGTCAGCGCGTCGCTGCAAGTTTAGCACCTTAGTCTTCGAAGCTCCCGACGTCGTGATTCTGGAACATGTCAGCGATGCGCTGCAAGTTTTGCTTTGTGTCTTCGGCTGGACTTTTCGTCGCGATTTCGCGACATTTTGTCGCTGCTCCCCTTTTGCCCGCTGAAAGTCGCGAAAATGAAACACGTCGCGATATCGCGACGGTTCCGCCCAACCTGTCTGCGTTGACCGCGTTGACCGCGATTCTGCGACATGTCAACGAATCGCTGCAGTTTTTAGACTTAGCCATTTTCTACTCAATTTCGCTCCTTTTTTGCTTCAAAGCCGCATCAAAGCTTGTATAAACGTTAGATTTGCAATAATGTATACATTAATACTTCAATGAAAATCAATGTGGCAAAAATGCCAACATTCTTGGCGGCTCGCGGGGTATACAGCTCGCTGTATGCAAGAATCCAGGCCTTAGTCCATTGGGCACAGAGTCATATTAGAACAGGAGGCTGGCTGCTGTAATACATATTCTGCTGAAAAATTGAAACTGGAAAAAACCTGCATATAACTGATTATGAAACGACTAATGGAACGCGATGATGGAGTGAGCTCTTGTGATTGCGCAAGCGGTGACTGCAATGGAATGATGATAATAATGGAATGATGGAGTGAGCAAATGATGTGGTAGACATAACAACAAAAGCTATTATACTGCCATCTGCAATGGATGGAATGAAAGTGAACGAACGGATGAAATGGAAATGGCAATATGGAAAGTGTGGAATGAAAAATAAAAAACTGTAAATAAATGCGTAAATTGACATAACTTAGAAGAAAGGGATAAGAAGGGACGGGGAAAAACAGAAAAAGGGAAAAGAAACAACAGTCGTGGCTTGTTTTTTAACTGCAGAAGAAAAAGAAGTAAAAGAAGGAAGATGAAGAAGGGAAAGGAAAGACAAAGGGAAGGGAAAAGAAGAAAGTGCTAGAAATCCACCAAATTGTCGGGAGGAGAAAAACAAAGGAAAAACAAGCATCTACGGCTCGCAGGCAACAAGAGCCGAGATGAACAAATAAAAACAATACCTCTTTATTTTTTTGTCTCTTTTTTTTTTATACTATATACAATAGTTCACGACATGATTGGCATGTCGCCACCAGACACCTAGTCTCAGAGGGTTATCTAGTAAATCTGCAATGTCCCGACCAGATCCAATCATACTTGAGTCGATTCTTGAAACTGGGCTGGCTCCTTCCTGAAGTTCTCCATGGTGCGAATAGGATGCAATGCGGCAGATTATCCTTCTTACTAGTACCCACATGGAGGACTTCTTTAGGTACTGGATGTAGTGGCTGGAACCAACACCACCACTTTGCGGACTTTACTGGTCGTGGGCTGAGTACGAGCTCCTCTAACTCCTTGATGTGATCACGGGGCTCTTCAAGTGAGAAATCTGATTCTGGGATCTCCTCAGGTTCTGGAATTTGAACTTGTTCTTCTACTTGGCCCATCTCTTGATGAAAACTGCAAGCAACCATATTGTTCATTGCTGGAAAAGTTCTTGCATGTTCTAATCCTTGGCTTTGGACGAGATCTGTCCCTTGAATTCCACATGACTGCATCTCAGGTTTCTGCTCAGTATAAGGGATCTGGCATGAAAAGTACTGTGCAGGGTAGACAGGAGCAGCAACCATCGGAGAAGGTAATGGAGTTTCTCCCCACGGTAACTTTCTCGATAAGAGCAAAAGTTGTTCCGCTCGCACTGCTTCCTCAAAGATTTGTGGGAACCGTTGTTCACCTGATCGCAGCAAAAAGAGACCTATGTCGGAATTAAAAGCTCGAACATAAAAGAGGTGGGCTTGGGTGGGTGATGGATGGATCTTCTCTGGAATTCTCTTCCAACTTATCAAGAATCGAACATTGAAGTCCGTGATGCTTTCTTGAGGTGCTCTCTTGATGTACATGAAAAATTGGTAGAGATCCAAAGAACTGAAGAAAGGATCTTCATCAAATCTTTTGATCAGTGCCCCCGCTAGATCGTCCCATGAGCTGATGCTTTGACGTTTGAGCAGTCTGTACCACTGCAATGCTCTTCCTTCCAAATACTGAACCAGAAGTCTGATCATGACATCCTCGTGTTCTATGACATGGATCATGGACAGAGTAGCAATGTCATCAACATGCGCCAGAGCCATGCCTTTGGTACCATCATATTTTGCCAGGTTCTTCAGGGCACCTTCGAGAATTTCATGTCGAACTTGGAGATTCAGAGGGCCAGGATCATCCCATCTAGAAAAAACCCTCGCCTTTGTGGCAGTGGTCTGCGGGATCACGGCTATCGCCATTAAGTCAGAGTCGCCAAATGAACATTCTTTGAATTTAAAAAAAATAGGCATCCACGAATAGATCTTCAACTCAGCAAAGTCGCCAGATGAACTTACAAATCTCCGATGTGAGGCCAAGACAGCTCATCAAATCTTGAGACCTCCGGGTGTTAAAACAAATGTGGATTTTTGTGAGACAGAAGAAGTCTGTCCCACCGAGCGTGCCAAAAACTATTGGCACCGGTGGGTTTATCACTTTGGAAAATTATGCTTATCCCACCGATTATGAATTCTTGGAGACAAAACTTGTCTGTCCCACCGGCGTGCCAAAAGCCGTTGGTCCAAAATCTGCCACAGGAAAGGATTTTACAAGTGCGCCCTAGACCCGGCCAACATTGAAAGGCTGGAAGCAAGAAATGGCTCCCAGACCAATCTCTAGAGTGGGCTGGTTCCCTTCACTATTCTAAACTTGGTGTAAGATAAGGGTTGCTGGAAAGAGATTTAAAAATTTGTAGAAAGAAATGGGAAATATGGCCACAGGCCGAAGTGATGGGATCAGAAAAACAACAGCAGGAAACTACAAATGCAACAACAGCAAGTAACATAAGAAATCAGCTTAATCTTCGCACAATCACATGCAGCAAATCCCTCCAAACCCACATTCCAAAAATCGTACCCTGACCGCAATATTTAAATCCAGAAGCAGAATTTAAATGTAACAGCAATGCAGGAGTATGAATGCTATTAGAAATGCAGAGAAACAGAAAAGAAATTCATCCATGCAACGCTTGAAAAATTAGAAGTTGATCCTTTTATTCTCGCAAATACAATTCCAGTCTCTAGCAGCAAGTTTTTCCAACCTCTCGTAATGAAAATATCATTGGTTTTTATAGAGGTCCGTCCTCTTTACAGCATTGAATATTTAAAACCAACTTCCTCGTGATCTACAACCATGCAACGAAAATTATGCACACGATCCCCTTGATTACAGCCTCGAAGAAACAAAAATTAAATGCAATGAAACGTTCGCGGTCCTTCATTAAATTTGATCTTTCGAACATGTGCATGAAAACCGTTGAATTAATCCACGAACAGCACTTCGAATAAATAAAACTTTAATTTTGGTGGCCTGGGTGCTTCTTCGACCTTGACTGCCTTGGAAATCCACAAATCATTTAATTCGGGGCAGCATCTAATCATCGGAAACCCAAAAACCCTTCTCGGCCGTTCATATTGCGTTTTGGCGATAAACAGTCGCAGGTCGCGAAAACGCGACGGGTCGCGAAATCGCGACATATTTTAACTCCGTACACTTTGACCACCTTTGACCCGCGAAAATGGCACCTGTAGCGATATCGCTACGTCTTCGGCTTCCTTTTCTCCATCGCTAGCTTATCCACATGAAAATGGAACATGTAGCGATATCGCTACATGTTTTGGGCACTTTGTACGACTTCATGGATGGGTCACAAAAATGGAACACTTCTTGCCCTTTGCATGCCTTCGTTGAAACATGCAGCGCATCGCTGCAACCTTCGAGCATTTAGACTTCCCTGCAAACGTGCAGCGCATCGCTGCACTTTCAGCACTTAAGCTTTGGAAGCCGTCAGCGTCGCGAAAATAAGACGTCAGCGCATCGCTGCAAGTTTAGCACCTTAGTCCTCGAAGCTCCCGACGTCGCGATTCTGGAACATGTCAGCGATGCGCTGCAAGTTTTGCTTTGTGTCTTCGGCTGGACTTTTCGTCGCGATTTCACGACATTTTGTCGCTGCTCCCCTTTTTCCCGCTGAAAGTCACGAAAATGAAACACGTCGCGATATCACGACGGTTCCGCCCAACCTGCCTGCGTTGACCGCGATTCTGCGACATGTCAGCGAATCGCTGCAGTTTTTAGACTTAGCCATTTTCTACTCAATTTCGCTCCTTTTTTGCTTCAAAGCCGCATCAAAGCCTGTATAAACGTTAGATTTGCAATAATGTATACATTAATACTTCAATGAAAATCAATGTGGCAAAAATGCCAACAAGAACTACCTCCCTTCTAAAAATTACCCTTCTTCTTGTTTTGCCCCTTCCTGTTGGTGTATAGGGCAGTGTTTAAGAATCATCTCGCTGTAGTTGGCATGCCTCCTCTTCTTGAAGCATATTTACCAACTCAACATAGGTAACTTGTCTCTGTGATACATGAATGGAGGTAATCAACACTCTAAAAGAATCCGTAAGATCTCTCATTACCACTGAGGTAATGAGCTTATCATCAACTGGTGCTGCTAAGGAATTCAATTTTCCTTTCAACTCAGACACTCTGCAAATAAAATTTTCAACCGTCTCTCCTTGTTTCATGTTTAGACTGTGTAATTAAGACTGAAGGAATAGAATAGTGGAGTCATTCTTCCCTTTATATATAGTTTTAAGGGCATCCCATGCCGCTTTACTATTTGGACAGTCATCAATATGAGGTTGAACTTCATAAAAAAAAACAAGTAAAATGAGCACCTTTGCTTTGTTATCTTTCTTGTCAAAGTCTTTCTGATCAGCAGTTAGAGTTGTTGCTCCAGTTGTAGATGAAGGTCTTACTATTGTTTCAGAAACAATTTCCCAAAGATCATCCATCTCTAGTATTGCCTTCATTTTGTTTTTCCATGGAGTATAATTTAGACCTTTCAATAACTGATGAGCATCAGTCATTAGTTTTGCAGACATTGTGAAGGTTCCTTATAGAACCAAATGGTCGCCCCTTCGATATACCTTAATTCTAGGTCGTTATACCGTACAAAATATCCGCCCTTACATGAGGGAGACTATAGGTAATTTTAATGATTATACGATACATGGTACTTAGGTGGTACTGAAAGGGAATCACCTCGTTGATGGCACCGACCTTAGAAAGCCTTCAATCCGCATGCGTGGGGCGTAACTTCCCCTAAACACTTTGGATATCCGAAATTTCATCTGGATTTAAACCTAAACATGAGAGTGATTGGGGTAGTGGATGGAGTGAAACAATAGCAAAAGAAACTGGCACTTTCTGTATCTCTCTACTGAATGTGAATTTGCAGAAAAAAATGGGTTTATTTTTTTTATTTTTTATTTTTATGCTTTATGCTTTAGAAGTAAATGCTAAAAAATGAAAGCATCCATACAACATTAAAGCATAAAAAATGACCCTAGGTGTCGGTTACCACCGAGAATGCACATATTACAAGTTTTGCCAAGTTTTTCTGTAGAAATGCTTGAAAACAAATTGCTCACTATTTTCCCTTCAATATTTTGAGAAAAAATCACTCCCAATCCCCCCTTGATTTGTCAAAAAAAAACACTCCCCCCTTTAAAATATTCTTTTATAATAAATAGTTAAAAAAAATAACTTTTAATTTTCATAGTTAAAAAAAGATTACTCAAAAAAATAACCTTTAAAAAACTATTTAAAGAAAATTAAAGTTGCATTTAATTTAACTAAAAATTAAAGAATTAAGAAAAAAAACTTTAAAAATAATTAAAAATAATTTTATACCTTTGTGCAGGGGGGTCGATGGGACTCGAACCCGTGACCCGAGGGCTCCCGGAGCCCTTACCACTCGGCTCACAACCGGTGATCCAATGGGCTGATCCAGGAGTAATCCTCAGCGCCCTTCGCCTTAAAATGCATTCAAAGGCGTAAAGCCTTTCGTGGCGATGCTCCCTCCTCCACCACCGCTCAGGCGGAGCGTAGGTGGTGCTGCTTGGACGGATCCATCGGCAGCTCGGGGGTGGTGCAGAGGAGGTCTTGTGGTGGTGCGTGGGTGGCTGAGAGGTGGCGATCTCACAGTGAGCCAAAAAAACCTAGCTAAATCACTCAACTCAAAGCTCTCGAAGCTCGTTTCTCCTGTGCAATAGCATATAGACCAATCAAAATCTTTAAAAAAATGTAGAACAGGGGAGAACAAACCAGCTCGATGTCTGCCTTTGATGCTCGATGTGTGAAGAAAATTGGTATTGGAGGGTTTTGGAGGACTTGGATCAAATTTTGATCCAACCAATGTTCTCCGATTGGCCTCTACCTTCCAAAAAACACTCCTCCTTCGAAGGCACTGCGACCACAATTAATGAAAAATAGGAGGTGCAAGACTGGTTTGACATCGTTCGCATGTGACAGAGAAGAAAATGACGTGCTGTGTTGGTTTGATTTCATTTTTTTGAAGGCTTCGATGTCTTTTATCCCACATGGATGGGAAGGGCAATCTTAGAAGGGTTTATTAGACCCTTTACTCCATAATGGAGTATCTCTTCTCGGGGAGAGGCTCTCACCCGAGAGGGTCGTGGGGTAGCCGCAGTGTTGGCTCCCACGACATGTAGGCCCTTTCGATTTTTTACTGTGAGGTCAATATTTGCCCTTTCGATCTCCTCTTTCGACCTTCGATCGAACGCTTCACCTCTTCGACCAAATGGTCGAAAAAAATTTCAATGAAAAAAAATGAGAAATTAAAAAAAAATTCTCAACCTCCCTAGCCTATCAAATTATGAGAAAAAAAAATTCTCAAACTCCCAAGTTGTGCCTCCAGAGCGGTGATTCTCAACGCTACTACGAGATCATTTAAAAAAATGAGAGTGGCGGAGAGAGTGGCGTTTGCTCTGATACCATGTGAGAAGCGAAACACATTTGATTAATTTGACGAAGTATAAATACAAACAATAGGGCCAGGATTAGCCCGGAGGTTGTGGAACCACCCGAGACAAATATAGGCGGAGTTGTAACAAATAACAACTAGCCTAATATTAATCATTCTAACAATATAAGATTGTTACGATTGAATTAATTAAAAAATGAAATATTTAAATATATTCTAACAAAATTCAAGCATAGAAGTATTTGCAAATATTAAAACATAGATGAATAAGGTTTTCTACATCAAAATTGAAATATTGAATTTGCAAATATATTTGTTTTTCTAAATTTCTAATTAGGGAGATATAAGGAATTCATCACCAACATAAATTCTTGAAATTTAGAAACTAAATTATTGAAAATTGAAAGACATTGGAAGCACAACATAGAGTTGTTAGAAAGTTGGAAAACTACATTGGAATTAGTCTCTTATTCAAATTGAAGGGACATAAGGAATCCAACTTAAAATTCTTGAAGATAGAAAATTTTATCAATTGAAATTTTCTTCAAAACTATCTTTAGAGAGAAATAAAGTGCTTATATTAAAGTTGAACATTAGGGAGACAAAAGGGATTCAACTCAAAGGAAAACTTAGAAAACTAAGTATTTTACCAAAGTTATTTTACATTCAAAATACTAGGGAGCAAAAAGGAATTCTATCTAGAGATTTGATCCTACAAAACTTGAGAATTGAAAAGATCTTATCAAATTTGATCACTCACTCAAAACTAGGGAGATATAAGGTAGTCTACAATTATCATCATGGCAACAAATAAATTCATTCTTTTATAATCCCAACTTCTTAAAGGGCCTAATTACACTTCATGGAAAAACAAAGTGAGATCAATATTGATAGTTGAAAAGCTTTTGGATATTGTTAAAGGAACAAAAAGTAAACCTACTACAGATGCTAGAGAGATTCAGAAGTATGAAGAAGATGAAGCAAAATCACTTATGACAATAACATTTGCAATTACAGATAAAATACAACCATACATTGGCTCAGCAACAACTTCTATAGAAGCTTGGAAAATTTTAGCCAAGATATTTGAAGGAAGGAATAAAGCCACTATCTTGAATCTTCAAACTCAATTGCATTCTCTAAAAGTTAATAGTGGTGAGAGTATAGAACTATTTCTAATAAAAGTAGAAGATATAAAAGGAAAATTTTTAATCTTAGGAGAAAATGTAGAAAACAAGTTTCTTGTTCAAGCAATCCTAAGAGCACTTACAGAAAGCTACAAGTATTTAGTCACATCTTTACAAAGTCTAAGTAAAGATACATCAATTGATGAGTTAGTCAATATACTACAAGAATATGACATAAAAAATTCAATAAAAAATGAAATGACTAACAATGCCTTAGTCTCAAAAGATAATCCACAATAAAATGTTTCTTCATTCTCAAAGGTTATATCAAGATGGAATAATAGATATTGTCAAGTATGTAGAAAGAAAGGACATAGTACCAATTATTGTAGATTCAATCTAAGAAATCAGTATCAAGGAAATCAAACAAATTATGGAAGCCAATAAAATAGAGGATTCTAACCAAGACAATATTAGAATCAATATAATTTGTATAAGCAACAATTTTAGCATCCATATACTTCTCAGAATCAATACAATCATCCTCAACTACAATATAGAGAAGGAAAAAAAAAGGACACTTAGTTCAAGAGATTCAAGAAATTCAAGAATTGGAAGAACCTACAGATGAACATGAAGTTAAAGCTCTTTCAGCAAAAATAGCATTTTATGAAGATACTAATTATTTACTTGATCAGGATACAAATAGGAAGCAAAATAAAGAAAGAAGAAAAGAAGAGCTCAAGTTTCAGAATCAGGACAAAGACCATATTGAAGACTAAAGTCTTCAATAACTAAATAATGTATTACAGGGGGTGTTGGAATATATTATATTATTTGGTACATTCTAATGTACCACCTTGGGTACATATTTAGATTAGGAGTGTGTCTTAGATTAGGGTTTGAGTATTTACTTTATGCAATATAATAAATGCACAAGTATTGTTAGAATATGCAAAGTACTTGATGATGTAAATGTGCATGTTGTCCATGTGTACATGAGTCCATAGAATAGGAAGATGAAGAGTCATAGGTAGGTGGAATACCAAGAGTCACATCTCATTATATATAGGCCTTTGATAGATGAAAGGAATGATAATGAGATCATTCCAAGTTGCAAGGATCTCAAGTGTTAACAAAACATCACATTCAACCAAAACAAGAATCTAAAAGCAAATTGATAGCATACAATTACAAATGAATATGCAAAACAATGAGCAACAATATCATATATTAGATTTAAATAATGAACTTTTCAACAAGTACAATGATGGTACCTTGCTTATAAAGGTAAGGATAATCAACCATAGTCGTAGGATCAAGCTAAGGACAAATATCCACCATACAAAAGAAATATGTGATATGGTCCATAGATCTGTAACCACTATGGGGAGAAAGAATCTCAGCCCTCCAAATATACCTAAAAATATCCCCATAACACCTAGGCAAATATTCCCATAATCTCTAAGAAATAAATATGTAACATCTCATAATATCTAAATAAGATAAATGAAATATCCACACATAAGTGGGTGGGAAAAATACATGAAATAACTAAATAAAAAGGAAATAAATTACCTAGGTGAACATGAGCTAAGGTAAAAAACCTAATCTAATATAAGAAATATAGAGAGGAAGTAGAGAACATAGTAGATGATATGCTAGATACAATGTAGAGCATGTAAGGAATATGGAGAGTTTGAGACCTCTATTTTTATATCATTGTACTATTTTCGTGAGCCTTCATTAATGGTAGTTTTATGAGTAGTTACAAAATTTTCTTATGAGTTTTACATGCTTAGTATATTGTCATTATCATATATTTAATATTGCATGATCATTTTATATCTTGTGGTTTATTTCTCATTAAGGATCTAGCATCAAAAGCTAACGTCACTCACTCTTTGCTTGTTCATAATGACAATTTATCAATAAAATAGGAAGACTTTTATGTCTATAGAGTAAATAGATTTACATGACAATTTGAGTTACAATTTAGAGTAATTATTGCATCTAACTCCTCTTGCACTTGTTATGCCTTCCAATGCCCTTGTTAAGCCTTCTTAACCCCTTAATTGTGTTCAAATTTGTAAATTTTCCATAATCATTCCAAAGCATCCATTCACCAAATAGCAATAATAAACAACATGAATAAATGAAGGGAGACAACAAGAGGAAGTGTAGGGTAGGTGCCTATAGGCATCCCAATATATCACATTATTATTCACCTTTACATTATAAATGGATCCTCATTTAGGGGTATTTATAGTGATACCAAATCCCCAATAAGAGGTTAACCTTGGGCCGACATTAAGTTAATCTTGAGGTTAAATTTACAATAAAATAATAATAAATTACCCTTTAAGTGAGGTCATCCATAAATGTGGATTAACCAATACTACTAAGGGTGAAATATGAAAGGGGCACATAGGCTTACATAAATAAGGAATGTTTGTAGTCTTACATAAATGAGAAATTCCCATAGGCTACATAAATGGTGTTGATAAGTACCTCATCACACATTTGTCCTTGGCCTAAACAAGATCATATTACACAAATTTCAACAATCCCATAATCTGAGCTAAGAGGGCCAAGGAGATAAGGCACTAGAGGTAATACCTACCCCCTTAAAAATTCTATCTCAATCTTATTTAATCTTGTAATGTAATTCTTGGAGTGTCCTTCCCTTTTACAATACTCACATATATTTGACTCCTTTGAAACCTTAGACTTACCTTATGGTACCTGAGTCTTATATTTTGTTGACTTGAAGTTTTTTGGATGAGCTTGTGTATGAGAAAGAGCTCCACAATTCTTCATTGTCACTTCATAAGGGATTAGAAGCTAGAAAAGTTCTTCAAGAGATATGGGTTGTGGTTCTTTGATAATCATAGCATTCGCATAAGAAATCAAACCAACTATATGAAGGGGAGGAGAAAGATTGGAAGTAATATATTTAAAATGCTCTTCATCATTTTTAACATTGCCTTATGCCATAGCTAGATTAACTTTTAGAGCTTTGAAGTGAGATATATAGTCTTTGACATTATTGAAATCTAAAATTTTGAGATTGAAGAGCTCAATTTCTATTCTATTAACTTCACTAGCACTTACTTTTCCATAAAGATCTTTCAAAGTAGTCATGTCAACAAGATCAATATTCTCTCTAATGTGGAAAATTACATTTGATTCCACTAACATGAAGAATAGTCCAAGAGATTCTCCTTTCACTTATTGAGTTCATGATCATTGATACCTTTTGAGTCATCATTGAAGATGAACCCGAGTTTTTTGCTTTTGAGTAATCTTACCATTTGAACTGACCAAGTGCTATAATTTTACACATTAAGGTAGGTAACATACCCTAAGGAATCTATTTTGCACAAAACCCTAAACATATCTATAATAGGTCCATAAACTGATGTCACCACTATATAGAGCTCAAAAAATTGTGTAATCTAAAAATAAATGGGTTCCAAATGCTATCTTCTGTAAAAGTTATGGCCTCCAAAATATTTGTTTAAATTAGCAGTCAAATTAGGAAAAATTAAATGTCAAACATAAAAACAAATCGTCGAATCAGCTACTGCGATGTGTCACCATTGGATTAGTTGTTGCATCAGCAAATAAGGTTTTGACACTTGATCGAATGTGATTGGCATAATAGGCTCATATATATATATATATATATATATAATAATTTCAATGGGTTCTAGAGCTAACGAGGCTCAAACTCAAAACCTTGCATAAGATAGTAGGAATTCTTACCAATGCACCATACGCATGATTTGAAACTGAAGCTAACTATGTTTATTTAAATATAGTGTTGAGCCACAAACTTTAGAAAAAAGGAGCACATGTGATTGTGCCAGGTTGAACTCGGTACATCCCACCTTCAAGCAAGTCGAGTAACCATTGTACTATGTAGTGCATTGGGTCCAAAAGGAGATCTTTCCTCCTAAATCATATACGCCGTGTTGTAGAGAAAAAATGCACTAGAAAAGCATTATAGGGATTTGAACCACAAATCTCAATGATGCAATAGAGTGTTCCAACCATTGTGCTACCCATGCAAATGTGGTCATAGAGACAAGGCCAAGTTTCTTTGTAGAGTCTATATTGTAGAGCATTGCAAAAATATTATTGATGATTTGAACCATTAACATCCTATGTGACAGAAGCAAAACCTTCTAATATGCCACTCCTTGTTTGACGTATGGGAGGACGAAACTGCCCAAAAAATCCAATGCTTACATGATCCAATCATGCCCCTACCAGCCCTCAAGTACATGACTTGGTTGCTATGTTGTCCATGCCAGCGCACCACTTCTATGTTGGGATGCACAAACAACCATCGACTGGTCGTACGAAAGCAAGCACATTTGCACGCAAGTGCCATGTAATGGCACCAAGATAATTTAAAATTATCTTAAATGTGATGGTATCCTTTTTTCTTTGATGAGTGATGCTACTTTGGACATCACTTTAATACCATTGCTCGAATTTGGAATATTTTATAGAATCATTCCAAAACATCCATTCACCACAAACATATGCTGAAAATAAGATAATGTAATTAGAAGATAGCAATAATAAATGACATGAATAAACAAAGAGAGACGACAAGAGGAAGTATAGGGTTGGGGCTCATAGACACTCCAATATATCACATTATTATTCACCTTTATATTAAAAATGAGTCCTCATTGAGGGTATTTATAGTGATACCAAATCCTCAATGAGAGGTTAACCTCAGGCTTATATTAACTTAACCTTAAGGTTGACCTTACAATAAAATAATAATAAATTACCCTTTAAATGAGGTTATCCATAAATATGGATTAACCAATACCACTAAGAGTGAAATATGAAAAGGGCCCATAGGCTTACATATGTGAGGAATACCCATAGTCTTACATAATCGCGTGGTTGTAGGCTACATAAATGGAGCTCATAAGCATCTCATCTCATATATTGCGTTGGCCTAAACAAGATCATATTACACAAATTTCAATAAATTATATTGTTATACTCTACTATTCAATTCTCTCTTCTCTCATTCCTTTATTTTTGATAGCTTCCTTCTCTTTTGATATTGTTGGCCATTTTGTATTCATTGGAAATTTTGTATAAAGCGATAATATATTTGTCTCTTTTATTTTTGGATAAGTTGTAATAAGTTGAAACAATTTTCTGAAATCCAATGCATTTAATGATTAATGGGGAGATGTCCTTCGGAGTCCAAAACAATGGAGAGAATGAGTTTCATAAAAAGTTTGAAGTGAAATCGCCAAAAAATCTTGTGCATTGATGTTCACCCTTCCTTAGGGGCGAACGTCCCTTGCGCCCTTTCTAAGGGCGAATCAGTTTTGAAAGCAGAATAAAAAAAAATTAAAAGGCGCCAAATCGCGTTCGCCCTCCCTTAGGGGCGAATGGGTCGTTCACCCTTTTTAGGGGTGAACGTGCCTTGGCATCACCAAGAGCGGTCGCGTGCCCGAATCAAATTACGTTCGCCCTAGTCGAGGGGTGAACACACCGTTCACCTCTCCTATGGGTGAACCACTTAGTGTGCATGCTCGAATCAAATTACGTTCACCCTAGTCGAGGGGTGAACACACCGTTCACCTCTCCTATGGGTGAACCACCTAGCGATGATAGAAAATCATGTTCACCTTCCCTTAGGGGTGAACGAGCCATTCACCCTTGAATTGGGTGAACCTATTTGTATCAAGATCGTGCGCATCTGAAGGGGCGAAGATAAATCGAAAGAATGGAACTTTAGTCAAGATGTTGAATTTGGCATTAAATGAAGGGCGCTCTCAGTTACTCCATTTTATGGATCACGAAGAGGAAGGCGAAGGGAAATGAGCCTTCATGATTTCCAATGTATCAGAGGCAATCCGAAGAATTTAATATTTTCTCCTAATAGGCGCACCTCCGTTCGAAGTTCGAATTTTTAGGAATTTGTTCCCCTGGCGAATGTATTTTCCAAGAATTCAAGGAGGATTTTGTTGATTTTGTCTTTGATTCTCAGACATTCTTCCCTCGTATGTATTAAATGAAAGAGGCGAAAACCTCTATAAATACTAGGTAAATTTCATTGTAAAAGGGGGTTAGACATTTTGCGAGAGGTCTCTCCAAGCTCTCTTCATTAATACAAGACATTTAGGATTCTGAATTTGTGAGTGATTTTGTGTATGATATATTTCTGTGTGTTGTGCTTCTATCTTACATATGCCTTTATCTTTTGGTTGTTAAGTTTAAATTCTATACTTGGATTTAAGTATTGCTATTGAGAGAGGGAATGTTGGAGTAACATTTTGGATGTCATTAGTGCAAGATCGCAAGTAAATTCTGTTGCTCTTCCTTCTGTTAGGTGTTATTTCTTGCTTGGGTTTTTCCTGCTAGTTAGTCTAACACCAATTCTGCACTTTGGCCTGTGGCCATATTTCCCATCTCTTTCCGTTATTTCCAATTTCTTTCCTGCATCCTTAGTCTTTTACCAGTTTTAGAATTAGTTCGAGAACCAGCCCTCTCTGGAGATTGGCATGGAGGACATCTCTTTCCTTCAACCTTTCAATGTTGGTCGTATCTAGGGTGCATAAACATAGTGTTTATTGATTAGGCAGATATTTGACCAACAATTTTTGGCACGCCCGATGGGACTTTTAAGGTTCCACTTCCAGCAACATTAGGTTTGGTGTTCGCCTTCCTGCTTGAGATTAGAACATCTGGCGACTCAATTTTTACCCAGAACTCCGTAAGCGTGAGGACGACGAAAGTTATTTTCTCATGAATACAAGATCAAAAGCCAAAAATCTTGATAATCAGATTAGATTTTATGAACTAGACATTCAAAGGCTAGGAGAGCATCCTCAAATAGCCACTTTTCGATGAACATCTTCACTTTCGCATATCTCATCCATACCACCTATTTCATCTTCCCGATTAGCTAGTGTGTTTTCTGCCCCTGTGAGTCCTGTAAGCACTACCACCAGTTTCCCTCAACCTCCACCTAGTACAACCACTAACGTCTCGAGGCCCGCTCCTCATATTCCCATCCACATGGCCCAGAATCCTCCACCACATCAACAACTTCCAAGGCAGTTTTTGGCTTGGAATAGCTCAGGAGCACTGAATCTGCAGGCGCAAAATCTCGTACCTCAAGCTACTTTGAAGGCTTTACCCACATATGATGGTACTGGGAAAACTGCCTATGAGCATATCCAAGATGTAGCCTCTCTTGCAACTATTCATGATATAACTGATGAGGATGTGATGATAAAACTTTTGGTCCTATCATTGAGAGGGAAATTGTTGTATTGGTACCGATCTTTGCAGTCGGGTACCATTACCTCATGGGATCAATTGGCAGAGTTGCTGATTAAGAATTTCCATGAACAAGTTGATCTGTATTCTCTGTTGCACCAGTTCACCTCAATCCAAAGACATCCGCAAGAGGAACTTGTAGATTTCAATGTCCGATTTGCGCGAAGTTGGCAGAGGGTCCCAGATGGTTTACGACCAACTCATGAGCAAGCAATATTTTATTATCTTTGAGCACTCAGTACCGATATTGGTATGGCGGTGCGCCAGGCCAATGTGACTACATTCCTCGATCTCTATACACAAGCTCAAAAGGCCGAGTCAGATTTGATTGTTGTAGGTAGGCTTCCTCCGAAGGCGACGATGCCTATCCTCCCTGATCTGCCATAGTATCTTTACTCTAATGCATTTTTGTAGCCTATGCCATCGATGTATCATGTTCCTTCATGGAATTTGGGCTCTCCTCAAATAGCTCCTATCCCTATTCCATAGTCATCTGCTATGAGCTTTCCATAATTTCCCATCCCGTCAGTAACATCACAGCCTTCAACCATTTCTTTTCCAACACTGCCAACACCCCCAACGCCCTTACCATTACCTGCACCACCAACGCCCTTGTCGTTGCCAGTGCCAACTCCATCACCCAATACAGATCCTCTCATGACCTTGTTACAAGAAGTAAAATCCAATAATGCGGCTTTGAGGATGATATCTAATGAGCTTACTACTATGAGGAAGAAGCAGGCGGAGGCTGAGTTCCGATCAAGAAGGTTTCAGACTCCACCCATAACCCGAGAACAAGTATCTATCAGCAAGGGACCTGAGAAAAACACCATGATCCAAGCAAATGATGAGAGTAACGTATCCGAAAGGACATATTGGTGTTCTACATGTAATGATCCTCATGGTGAAGACACATGTATGGTACATCTAAACTATGTTCAGACATTAACAGAAAGTTCTTCGGGTGGGCAAGTCAACATGATTCGAGAGATGGAGTGTAATTGTATGGTGTCATCCCTAGAGCAAGTTTCAGTCCTTACTAGGTCTGGAAAGAAGCCAGTGATTGTTGATCCTGTAGACTTGCAACCTTTGAAAGTACCTATGGCTCCAAAAGCGTAGGAAGAAAAGCGGGCATCCCCGAAAAATATTCCTGATGCTGACAAATTTAAAAACTCATTACCTGATCAAGTGCAAGATAAGGTGCAGGTTCAGCCTTCAACTTTGCAACGCATCGCTACTGCTCCATTTCCTAGAGAAACTAAGGAGCAAGCTAAGGAAAGACTCAAGTATCCTTCATTGATGAAAAGGCAAAGAGTCGACGCTACGCAATAGTACCGAGACAAATATGAGTGGCCTTTAGAAGAAAATATCTCACCTACTCATGGCTACAGTATCATGGAAGAAATGAAGAAAATTTTGGCAAGGATTAGCTTGTTTGATGCATTGCAATTACCCGGGCAGATTGATTTATTGCAAGAATCTCTGAAGACTGCCAAAGATCAAAAGAAGGATCATTTACAAATAGTCTTGGCTCAAGCGCTCCCCACTTCAGTGATAGGGAAGAATCGGCCTCCCCATTTTACTTATCTTTGAGAATGGAAGGGTGGATCATGCATAATTGTATGATCGACTCTGGTGCTGCCACTACTATCATGCCGAAGGTAGTATGCGAAGTAATGGGAATGGAATATACAAGAAGTAGCCCAGGAGTTTTACAATTGGATGGTACGCTAGTTAAGACTATTGGAGTAATCAAGGATATTCCAATAGTGCTCCATAGCATGTCATAGATTACCATCATCCAGGAAGTGGTTGTTGTTGATTTAGAGCCCTACTTTAGCATGTGCCTTTCAAGAGAATTCATAACTAAGCTGGGAGGTTATCTTTCCCTAGATTATTCACATCTGGAGATTTCGTTCAAAGGTAGGTGAATTCGCATTCATAATGAGAAGCCCTCCCCTTTTCATATTGAAAAAATTGAGGAGGCAGAACAAGTCCCAGGCACGGTGAATATGATGATCGAAGAATTGGAGGAAGTTGACTTGGTTGAAGAAATACCCCAGGAGCTTGGTCTGGAAGATGAGTTCCTACTGATAGATTTCAATGCTATGATCGAAATAGATATTGGTTGTTATTCAATTCAGAAGACAGAGAAGTCCCAAGAGCAAATCCTTGAATCCCCAGAACCTATTTTGCATCAGTTATGGAAGTTGTTCTTTGATGGCGCTCATTGTAAGAATGGTGTAGGAGTAGGTGTTGTGTTGATTTCCCCTGAAGGCATACAAAAAACTTACTCCTACAGATTGACCTGGAGTTGTACAAATAATGTGGCTGAATACGAAGTGCTATGCCTTGGCCTAAAAAAGGCCAAAAAATTAGGAATCGAATAGCTGCAGATTTTTGGTGATTCTGAGCTTATTGTTAATCAAGTTACAAATAGATGTGTATCAAAGCAACATTACTTGAAGGCTTATCGCAATAGAGTATGGGATCTTTTGGAAGCATTTAAAGCTTTGAATATTCAGGCAATTCCTCGAGAAAAAAATAGACATGCTGACATTTTAGCTTCCTTGGGCGCTAATTATTCTCCTGCTGAGCAAGTGGTTCGCAAGCCCAAGATAGTAAGGGTGATTTACAGACCTTCCATTCCTGATAAGAACCTCTATTGGCAGGTGTTTGATAATGATGAGCAAATAGTGAATTTTTTGCTAAAAGAAGCTGCCAGCGCAGAAGATAGGATTCTTGTGGAAGAAGAAAAGGAAGGTATGATTCAATTAAAAAATAATCACATTCCTCGAGGTTTGATTTCGCTAGAAAGTTTATTTGATCAAAGCGATAGGGCTGATAAGCATAGGATTAAGGTGGATGCTAAGGAATTCAGAGAATTGCAGTTGGAGCCAGGAAAAGTTATCAAGATTGGTACTGATTGTGAACCAGATGAGATTGAGGGCATTAGAAATCTATGCTCCGAATACCCAGATATAGTAGCATGGAGTTATCAAGATTTGAAAGGATACGACAAGAGCGTAATTCAACATACTATCGAGCTACAAGAAGGAGTTAAGCCTTTTCGGTAGAAGCAACACCCTGTTAATCCTAAGATTGAGGTTCTCATGAAAGCAGAGTTACTGAAGATGCTTGAGGTGAAGATCATATACCCTATTAAGCATTCCACCTAGGTGGCAAACTTGGTTCCTGTAAGGAAGAAGAATGGGGACATACGCCTATGCATCGATTTTCAAAATTTAAATCAGGCATCACTTAAAGACCACTATCCTCTACCTCAGATAGACCAGATTCTTCATGTCATGGCTGGTGCTCAGAGATTTTCCTTGTTGGATGGCTTTTTTGGATACAATCAAATTTGGGTTAAAGATGAAGATCAATACAAGACAACGTTTACAACTAAGTGGGGCACATTTGCTTACCAACGGATGCCCTTTGGACTTTCAAATGTCGGAGCTACTTTTCAGAGAGCCATGGACGTCGCTTTTGGTGAGTTGCTAAATAAAATCATTGTGATTTATCTTGATGATATGACAGTGTTTTCACATTGCAGAATAGATCATGTTTTCCATCTAAGGCAAATATTTGAGAAATGTCAAGAATTTGGGATTTCTATAAACCCGAAGAAGTCAATTTTTGTGGTCAAGGAAGGGAAATTGTTGGGACATGTGATTTCGTAGGAAGGATTGGCCATAGACCCTGCACGAGTGGAAGCGCTTATGAGTTTGTCATTACTAGCTAATAAGAAATATTTGTAGTCCTTCTTTGGATAGATAAACTTCGTGCATAAGTTTATTGCTGATTTTGCCCAAGTTGTCAAGCCCATGACCGAGCTCCTGAAGAAAAATGTGGAATTTAAGTGGACAGAAGCCAGGAAGTGGGCTTTTCAAGAAATCAAAGAGAGAATTACTCAAGCGCCAATGTTAATCAACCCTGATTACTCCAAAGACTTTATACTTTATGCAGTGGGTGAGCAGGAGAGCTATGTTGCAGTACTAATGCAAAAGCAACATGATGGCGAAGAAAAGCCTATCACTTTTCTAAGCCAGGTTATAGCACCACATCAAGAAAAGTACAACTTTATAGAGAAACAAGTTTATGCAGTGATGAAGGCCTTGAAGAAGTTTTACCACTTTGTTTCTCAGAGTAAAACTATGATTTATGTCATTCATCCTGATGTTCGAAACTTCATCATTCAAGGAGAACTGGGTGATAAAAGGGTTGGATGGGTCTCGAAGATCCAGGAGTATGATGTAGAAATTAAACCGATGAAACTGGTTCGTGGACGCGCTCTATGTCAGGAGTTGGCCAAAAGCGTTGTTGTTGAGACAAGTCACGAAGATGTAATTTGTGCAAATAGTGCAGCAGTCAGCAAGGAATGGACCGAGGAACTCATTGAGTATTTTGTTTCTGGAAGGTGTCCTAGCCACCTTAACTCCTCACAGCATCGAAGGTTCAGATTACAAGTGCTCAGGTATGTATTGTTGCCCAACGGCCTATATTATAAGAATATTGATGGTATACTTCTTAGATGTGTAAAATATTTCGAGAAAGAGAAGATTCTGGAAGAATTCCATTCTGGGCTATCAAGAGGGCATTATGCAGGCAGGCCTATGGCTCTAAAAATTATTTGAGTGGGGTATTATTGGCCCACTCTGTTCATCGATTCACATAAGATAAGCCAACGGTGCGATAGTTGTCAAAGATATGTGGGTCGAGTTAGGAAAGGAGCATCACCGCTGCATCCGATCCAGGTGGAAGCGCCCTTTCAGTAGTGGGGTCTCGATTTTATAGGAGTTATAGATCCACATTCCTCTATCGAACATAAATATATTCTGACCATGATAGACTATTTTACCAGATGGGCAGAAGCTATACCTACCAAAAAGGTAGATCAGGCAACTATTATTTCTTTTTTGGAAAGCCTTATTACTCATTTCGGCATACCAGATTCTTTAGTCACTGACAATGGCACTCCCTTCATTGGAGCCAAAATTATAGAATTCACTAGTAGATACGGAATTTACCTGAAGACCTCTTCCAACTATTACCCACAGGGGAATGGATTGGCTGAGTCAACTAACAAGAATTTGCTCCAGATTTTGAAGAGAACAATGGGCGACAATAAGAAGAGTTGGCATTTGTTATTAAATCAGGCACTTTGGGCTGACCGCATTTCAGTGAAAAAGTCAATAAAGACCTCCCCGTACGCTTTGGTGTATGGGAAAGAAGCTATCCTTCCTACGCATATCGAGCTTCCTATGCTCCAAGCATTGCAGATGTTTCATGATGATAACGAAGAAAATGATTTAATGGAGGTTATATTGGTACAATTGTTGCAATTAGAAGAAGAAAGGGAGCGTGCCTACCATACTTTCGTAGAACATGCTGCTGAGATGAAGAAGTGGTTCAAGAAAAAAATGACTGATCGAAGCTTCCAGGTGGGTGATTTGGTATTGAAGTGGAACGAGAAAAAATCGAAGCCAGGAAAACATCAAAAATTTGATGCAATATGGGAAGGACCTTTTCGAATTTCTGTTGTTACTTCTTCTAATGCATTCCGACTTTGTGACATGGAAGGGTATGAGCTCCCTATCCCAGTGAATGGCCTTCATCTGAAGGCTTATGTTTCGTAAGATTTTGAATCAAAGGTAACATCCTGTATATATGTAAATATTTTCATGCATTTTAAACAATTCTGCATAGGCATAAATATGTTCTAAAAAAAAAAAATGATGGTTAAGACGTCATTCACCCGAAAGAAAAAAAAAAAGAGGAGAAAAGAAACTCAAAGATGGGTAAAGCAGTGATAGAGTTTCGCATGCGCCTATTGAAAGAGGTGAACGTCATGTTCGCCTATATTTAGGGTGAACGCACTTGGATGACGTCATCTAAAAAAAAAAAAAAGTTTGTTTTTCTTTTTTAGAGAGAAAAAAAGCCATTTTTTAGGAGGCGCGCTACGAGATTTTAAAACACATGCGCCCATGAATTTATAAGCGCGTGAGAGGGTTTTTTTGAAGAAGATATTCCCAAGGAGTACGTGGCGATAATCGGAAGTAGTGGGCGATAAATTCGAGTAATGATTTCCGAACGTGGGAAGCATTCGAATTGATTTTTCCAAGGTAGCAGTCAGAATTAATGATCGAATGAGTAATGGACGGGTTGGTTTCCCTAACAAGCTTCTAGCGCTAGGGCACATTTTTCTATAATATTGCACAGAGAGGGCACATTTTTTTAGGAGGATCAGACGACGAACCAAAAAAATATTTTCATGCCTTGGAAAGGACATTTGAGCAGTTTTCGAAGAATATTTCTCCCTGAAGGCACCTGCATTTAATTCTATAATTACTACAGCAGTTGGTAGCGACTCTATAAATCTTGGGAGGTAAAAGGCTAATTTTTTTTTTTCCCTAATTTTTTAAAGTCTTTTGCTTCTCTGTATCCTGTGCTTTGAAGTGTAAAAGAATTTTTGAGATTTCAAAGTAGGGAATTGCAGAAAAGTCATTGCTTTTGTTTGGAAAAATGGGCAGACGTGACAAAGAATCAATAGAGGCGAGGAGGTCACAGAAGTGAAGCCCGCTAAGAAAAGAGAAAGAAGTTCAAGGGCCAAGAAAGCCCGACAAAATGATTATGTTGGCCTGGATCCTTACGAAGATAATATGGCTGAGATTGGTGATTGTTTGATCATGCATAAAGGAGTTGACCAGTTGAGGGAAGAGGTCGAAGCTGTAGTAAGTCAAGGAGTTTCCTATAATAGTTGGCTCATGATGCCTCACAATTCATAGCTTTCATGGTATCTTTGTTCGCTTGTACATCCGTGCCCCGAGCTTATTCAGTTAACCGCACAATTTTATGACTCCTCTACTAGGGCCATCCGAAATGCCAGACAAGAGATTCTATTCACAATTACATCGGATGAGATCCGAGAAGCTTTCGCCTGTGGGGTAGGCACACCGAATTATGTAATAAACAAAAATATCCATACGGATGAACAAGAGGATAGGTATGTCTCCACAGTTACAATGAGATAATTCATGGAAACTCAGCTTGTCAAAGATCCACAGATGGGGCAGCTATCGAGTTTGCCTAAACTTCTTTTAGAATTCAAGTGCCAGGACATCTATTCCATGCTTGCCTGGATTGTTGGGTTGCCCTCAGATGAAATGGTGCATAAATGGCAGGCAGCTATGGCTCAATGTATTTCCAAGGTGGAGTTTTATTCGCCCGCTGCTATGAGGTAGGGCAAAAATCTGATTTATTTTGATTGGGCCAAATTTATTTCATGGAGAATCAATTCGTAGCTATAGAGATTGTAGGAAGGGAAATCTAGATCATTTCGGTATACATCGTTGCTAGTATGGTTCTTCTTTTTTAGATGCAACGACATTTTTCTTTTATCGTTGTTACGCAGATGGATGAAAAGAATGAGCCTCTACTAGTTTATAAGTGGACACAAGTGTTAACAAAGAAAGAGTCTATCTACAACTTTAATAGCTAGTTTTTGGGCCCCGCCATTGAATTGCTTTGTGGCAGTTGCGACCGAGTGCCTCGTGACTTGAGAGATGCAGTTGTTTCGAAGCAAGAGGGTGATATATTTTTGCTCACTCAGGGCGTGGTAGTTCAAATTTTTGGATATACAGGTAAACCATTTTTGTTGCCTTATTTTGCTACTACGCACATTTTTGCAATGGAAGTGGTGCGCCAGATGGATTATATCAATGATATATATGGCTCTGGACGAGGAAAGAAGACAACTTGTACTATGCCCTTCAAGTTTGGGAGTATAGAAGTGAATCAGGTTGGGCAAAATTGCCTGCTGATGGTGGCGCTTCAAGACCTGGGTTTAATTGAGTTACCGCAACGTTGGTGCTATGACCCACTCGAAAAGTTTTTGGAGTTTATTAAGGTGAAGTCCTTTCATTGTTGCCCATGCCCGGATATTCAGAGGTGGCGAAACAATTTTGATGGGCCAGACATGAACTGGCATATAGAGAAGATGTCCTCCCTTCCTCCATGGCATGATTACTATGAGCAGGAAGTGGAGTATAATCCAAAAAAGAATGCAATGCATATTCCTCCTCCGGGTTTGTTCACAACTGTCCAAGAAGTGAATCCTGATTGGATGGAGGAGAAAATTATGAATTGGTGGATGATGCGCGTTCATAGGAGGAAGTCGTATAATGCTTATGGGATGAAGCTTGATACCCAATTTTCTGAAGTTTATGATAAGTTTGTGAAATCTTATCAACCGTTGCTTTTGCCACTATTTTACCATAAAGTTTTTAGCAGTCCGAAAGTGGTGAGAGTGAACCTGAGGAGGAAAATCCTACAGTTGAGGATGACGTCGAAGAAGAAGAGGAAGAAGAAGAAGAAGAACAACAATATGTCTTCAAAAGGTGATCACAAAGGATGAAGCACCCTCAGGAGGAGGTTCCCATGCTCAAACAATAGAAACGACCGATGGCACCTCCATTTCCTAAAGCAGCTAAACGACCTCGCACTGGCGCAACTACTACTTCCACTGTGATAGCGCCCATGTTTTTGGGTACTATGATTTCTGCCATGCCAAGTTCTACAGTCGCCTCTATTTCGGTAGCAAAGCCTTCACCCAATGTTGAACTTCCTACTTATGTAGCACAAATATTTCCAATGGCACAGTAGGGAGAGGAAGAGCAACTTTCTGAAGATTCTCATGTTGAGATTCTGGATGAGGGGATGACCCTAAGTGTTGGTGAACCGGAGGTAAATCAAGAAGAGGAGGCAGTTGTGCAACCTCCCTCATCTACAGAACAAGTGGCACCCGTGCCCCAAGGTACGTCATATTTTCCCTCTTCTTCTCTCTCTCATCGAGCACACAATGATTTCTTCTTCGGTCCCATATGTTACATTTTTGTTCCCTCCACTTTCTATCTCTCCACCTTTTGGTAGTCCTTCCATTTCATTTTCTATAGTTTCTTCTTCCGCTTCGACTTCTTCCATTTCTAAAATCATTGTTGCTCCTTCTTTCATTCCCGCCCCTTCATCTTCCATTTCTTTTAGTTCGTATGCATCGGGGGCAAATCCTTTTTTCCATCCCCTTCCCTCAGTTGTCACTTCCTCTATTATTACGGTTGTTAGCACCCAAGTTCCATCTAAAATTAGTATAACTGTAGCCACACCTACGTCTTCCACTTCCTCCACCCTTTCTCTTCCTTCCACCATTCCCATGTCCATTCCTTCATTGCAATCTGTGTCATCCATGTCCACTGGGCCTGGTCGCCCAGAATATTTTGTTCCATTTACACCATTTTTGGAGTTGCAGACTATCCCAGATATACAGGTAGCCCGCAAGCAACCAGACATTGAAAAATTAAATCGGGCGCATCTGAGCTCTTCCCAATGGTTGAAGAGTATGCGATGAAAGGAGGCTTTGGCGCTGGCATGTCCAATCAAGAAGGTGGCTTTCGATCCAATTGCCAAGGAGGCTCATATGACAACATTCACTCCGTTGGTTCAGAAACCTCAAGGTGAATTGCAGCCTGAAGACTATGTTTCTGAGACTATCACTGAAGATCTGACGTGGATTAATCCCATTGAAAAAATGGGTAATATGCAAGTTGATATGAGTTCGTTGTATTTGCATGGGGAGCATTATAAAGAGAAATATTTTGAAGTGCAAAATAAGGTGTTGGAGCTTGAAAGCGCCTTGGCCAAGAGCAAGGTGACAGAAGAAAATATGGCCACCAAAAATGAATACTTGCGCAATCAAGTCCAGGTGCACCTGAAGGAGCGTGATGCCGCTAGAATTGAAATGCATAATCTTCAGCAGTAGGTCGAAGAACTCAAGAAATAGTTGGAAGCCAAAGTCATGCCTATTGCAGGATTTTTGCATGATAGTGTAAGAGATATTCGCCTTCGCTCCGCCCAAAATTCTACCAAGTTGGCCGCACAAGCCGTCAAGGTGTTGCAGTACTTATGGGAAGTAGGGATACAAATCCATCTTGGGCAACAAATGATTGATTCAGTGGAGGAGTTGTTGTCACCCCATATGGAGATGGTTGTGAAGATACAAGCATTGTTGAATACGTCTCTGAATATTCGCCCTCTTAGTGAGATGGATTATGCCTGGTCCCGAGCGCGCGTAACCCTACGAAGCTATTTTTAGTGCATGGACCTTGTAAATGAAGGGTGGGCTGTCCTCAATACTATTGAGTGGGAGCATACTATTTTGATGTCTCATTTTGAGACTATCGACCAGTTGGGTTTCACTACCTTCCTGGATGAATGGGGTGAACCTCTTTCGATGGAGCAATTGCAAGAGCTCTGGAGTGCATTTATTGAAGATACTATGGACATTAACGCCTTGACTGATCCCCTTACTGAAGTGCAAGTGTTGCCTCTGATTGAAAAATATACACGTTTGGAGTTGTCTCTTTATGAATTAGCCCAGCGTTCGAAGCGCCTCAGCTTGATGGATGTGCAAAATCTTTGCTTCATTTATGAATCTCTCAGTGTTCCTTGCTTATTTAATACTGAAGCTTGGCATGAGGTTGTTCGCACCTACGAGGCCCTTTCAGAGGTTATCATAGAGCAAGAAGAGCAAGCAATGGTGGATCATGAAGCAATGACAAAGGCGATAGAAGAGGCGAAACATGCGGAAGTACTTCACATTGCAGCCATGGCGGAACAGGAAGAAGCAGAACGCGCACAGCAAGCATCCAAGAAGAAAGCTTCCACAATGAAGAAGGCAGCAACAACTGGCAAAAAGAACTCTGCACCCAATGGATAAAGGCTTGGGATCACTTGCATCCATGCGAGTTGGATACCCCGTGAGTCACCAAGAAATGTTGGCCATTTTGTATTCATTGGAAATTTTGTATAAAGTGATAATATATTTGTCTCTTTTATTTTTGGATAAGTTGTAATAAGTTGAAACAATTTTTTGAAATCCAATGCATTTAATGATTAATGGGGAGATGTCCTTCGGAGTCCAAAACAATGGAGAGAATGAGTTTCATAAAAAGTTTGAAGTGAAATCGCCAGAAAATCTTGTGCATTGACGTTCGCCCTTCCTTAGGGGTGAACGTCCCTTGCGCCCTTTCTAAGGGTGAATCAGTTTTGAAAGCAAAATAAAAAAAAAATTAAAAGGTGCCAAATCGTGTTCGCCCTCCCTTAGGGGTGAATGGGTCGTTCACCTTTTTAGGGGTGAACGTGCCTTGGCATCACCAAGAGCGGTCGCGTGCCCGAATCAAATTACGTTCGCCCTAGTCGAGGGGTGAACACACCGTTCGCCTCTCCTATGGGTGAACCACTTAGTGCATGCACCTGAATCAAATTACGTTCACCCTAGTCGAGGGGTGAACACACCGTTCGCCTCTCCTATGGGTGAACCACCTAGCGATGACAGAAAATCATGTTCGCCTTCCCTTAGGGGTGAACGAGCCATTCACCCTTGAATTGGGTGAACCTGTTTGTATCAAGATCGCGCATGTCTGAAGGGGCGAAGATAAATCGAAAGAATGGAACTTTAGTCAAGATGTTGAATTTGGCATTAAATGAAGGGCGCTCTCAGTTACTCCATTTTGTGGATCACGAAGAGGAAGGCGAAGGGAAACGAGCCTTCATGATTTCCAATGTATCAGAGGCAATCCGAAGAATTTAATATTTTCTCCTAACAGGCGCACCTCCGTCCGAAGTTCGAATTTTCAGGAATTTGTTCCCTTGGCGAATGTATTTTCCAAGAATTCAAGGAGGATTTTGCTGATTTTGTCTTTGATTCTCAGACATTCTTCCCTCGTATGTATTAAATGAAAGAGGCGAAAACCTCTATAAATACTAGGTAAATTTCATTGTAAAAGGGGGGTTAGACATTTTGCGAGAGGTCTCTCCAAGCTCTCTGCATTAATACAAGGCATTCAGGCTTCTGAATTTGTGAGCGATTTTGTGTATGATATATTTCTGTGTGTTGCGCTTCTATCTTACATCCGCCTTTCTCTTTTGGTTGTTAAGTTTAAATTCTATACTTGGATTTAAGTATTGCTATTGAGAGAGGGAATGTTGGAGTAACATTTTGGATGTCATTAGTGCAAGATCGCAAGTAAATTCTGTTGCTCTTCCTTCTGTTAGGTGTTGTTTCTTGCTTGGGTTTTTTCCTGCTAGTTAGTCTAACACCAATTCTGCACTTTGGCCTGTGGCCATATTTCCCATCTCTTTCCGTTATTTCCAATTTCTTTCCTGCATCCTTAGTCTTTTACCAGTTTTAGAATTAGTTCGGGAACCAGCCCTCTCTGGAGATTGGCACGGAGGACATCTCTTTCCTTCGGCCTTTCAATGTTGGTCGTATCTAGGGCGCATAAACGCAGTGTTTATTGATTAGGCAGATATTTGACCAACAAATATCTTTTAAGCTTCCTTACCATTCAAACAAGTCAAACAAGTCAAACAAGGAGGTAATTTTTCAATGAAATAAGTCAAACAAGAAGGCAATTTTCCTTTCTAATCTTATATTTATTTCACCCTTATGAAATTTTGTGGCATTGCATTCTAGCTTCCACTTGTTCGACCTACTTTCCAATATAAATAAACTCATATAATTCCCAACCTTCATCTTGGACTATTTTGTCCATGTTTTGACTTATAAAATAAACTTGTTATAGCTTGGTTTTTGGTTACCATACAAAACACAACATGAAGATCTACAAAAAAAAGAATAAAATCATCTCTAACTTGTATGAGAGAGAAATTACAATCGTACCATTTTATATTTGTTGGGGTACTAGATGGTTATATTTTATTGCGAAACTTCTATAATAGTTAGTGTGTCAAGTGTTATTTCATTTGAAAATGTATCACTTAATTTTGATTCCCTGATCAAGTTACAATAAAAACATCATCTCTAGGTCTAAACTATTGTGCATATCATTTATGGGCTCAAGTGACAAATTCCAAGCTAAAAATAGATTACGAACATTCCCATGGATGTTGACTATGTTAATATTGAATCTTATTCAATTTCAATAACATTTGATATGGTTATGACAAAATCATCTAATATCCTTCAAGTATCACCTAAAGAAAGCGTCATCAAATTGAATATAACTTTTACCTTGCACATCCAACATAATATTACTATAAATATTTCAACTATACTTCCAATGGCACTAACTTTATTGAATGAAACTTCCAATGGTGATCCCATGGTGCTCCTTGAATAATTTAGGTGTATGCATCTATGAGGTCAATGACTAAGTTTGAGTTCCTATTGTCCAAAACACCATGCCAATAATATTGATGTATTTTCTGTATATTTATACATCAAAATATATATTTGGGTTTCCATGTTGCTCCCAAGTGCCCTAACATCAAATCTAAATGAGCTTGGCTTGCATGCCTTTACTCCTTGCCCACACTTTACTTATTTTAAAAAATTTATATTAAATACATTAATAAATATTTTGGTTGATACCATGAAGTTTATGCTAGATATTTCTTTGTAATATATTTTGAAAGGGCTTCCATGGGTTTTAGATTATAACGAGTCTAAAACAACTCATATGGGATCACACATCTGCCATTCATGCTCATTGGGTCTTTATGTCTTTTGAGATTTGAACTTGAATCTTCTCTATGGAAGATGACTTGTCTAAACCAATTGATCTTAGATTGATGGACAATGTTAAGGTTCACTGATGGGATTAGATATTAGAATGTTAGTAATTTGACCTTATTGATCAAGGTCGACGGTGGTGATGTAATCCTATGAACACTCTTGATGTAATCTTATGGACATTCTACATATAATTTTATAAACAATCTTGATGTATTCACCCCCACGGGGATTAGTTAAACCATTTGTATGGTTAACCTTGTAATTACAATTTAACCTTTAAGCCAAGTTATGTAATCTTGGGTTAACATGATATGTAATTACAATTGAGAATTGGGTATTTACTATAAATACCCTCAATAATTGATCCATTGTATCAATTTGTGTGATGTGATGTCGTGGGAGTGCTTATTAGTACCCACCCCTTCTTCCTTTTTTATTTATTTATATTATTTCTTTCGTCTATAAGCTCTTTTATCTTGCTCTTCTATTCTTTTGCATATGAATGTGGTGAATAGTATGTTTCAAAATATTTATGGAAAGTATTGTAAAATTCAACATAGTGTTAGAGACAATCCAAAGTGAAAACACTCAATCATGGAGAATAAGTATTTTTAGTGGGACAAGGAGCAAAGAATTTGAATAAGAAATCCCTCTCTTCCTTCATGGAGTGAAAATATTAAAATTTGAATTTAGAAAAAAAGGCACCAAATCCACATGCCTAAATTAATGCATACTCACGCACATATTATTTCAAAGGGGATGATCATAGTCTACTAGCAAAAGAGCAACAATTTTTTTTTTTGCTTTTCCATCTTGACACAATGCTTAGGCACAATGAGAAGAAATTTTTTTAAGGCACGGGTTATCAGGAGGTGGCAATAGATCCCTCTCACTTGAATATTTTATTCTTTTTGGGCAAAAGGGCATTGTGCATGTGTTTCTCCTTTTAGAAGGTAAGGTAAGGGAAAATTGCATTGGTCAAGGCCTAGTGAATTTTTCCCATTTGGTTAGTGCAAAGTCTATTTTTTGAACATGACAAGCAAGGTGTATGTTTCATTCTCACTGGTGAATGTAATTTTTTGAGCCCTGAAGATCTTCATCAAAATGGTAATCATATCTTCTTCTTATCCCAACCCATGGGCATAGTGGCCTACGCAATTATGTTGGTGTCTCTCCCTTTCAAAGGTTGCAACTTCAATTTTTACCAACGATATTCCTTTTGGATATTATCATATTGCTTTTACTTATGGCTAAGTAATAATATTTTATTCCCAACATTTAGTTCGGTACATAATAGTCAATGTGAAGGTGTTGGTGTATTTTCCTCTAGGTGGTCACAAGTTCAATCCCTCTCGGGCATTCACTTACATATAGAGATACCCAAACATTGCATGCAATTTCTATGATCACAAACACTTTTTATTTGGGCATCAATCACATCTCATCTAGCATTGTTGGCATATTAGATAGTCCATATGTATATAAGACATTTGTCAAGAAGGTTGAGGGTTCAATTTGCAACACCTTTTTTTTGTACTAAAATGGTAATGTGTGCTTAGCGCCTTCACTCACCTCAAGGGGTAGATGTGTCATTTCAATTCTAAATGCATTGTGGTGGCGCTTATCTAGCTTTAGTGATTCTAGAGAACTCTCCATGCAAAATTCCTCTATTTGAACTCTACCTTCAAGCTTGCTTGCATTCTATTCGTTGGCCTATATGGTTATTCAAACATTATACACACAAACACACATATATATGAATCAATTAAGGTGAGACAAGTATCATCCTATCATTCTCTCAAAAAGCCCAATGGCTGAGGTTATGCAATCAACACACAATTGGCAGACCTTGGTTGATTTTTCTTTAAGGCATGGAAAATTTAATTTTCCCTTATTTTAAGTGTGGTGAGAAGGGAGAATGGAAAATTATTAAGGGCCTCTTAGGGAATTTGTCGCAATTATTCCCACTCTTTCCTCACCTTAAAGAGAGGGGTAATTTGTGAGCTTAAATCTAGGGTTAAGTGGATTAGTTAGATAACGCCTATGTTTCTTCTAAGATTTCCTTTGACAAAAGTTCACCTTAATCTAGTCCTATGCTAACTACAAATGCATCAAGCAATGCAACAAGCAAGACCTAATAAGCTTAAAGTATTTTTCCTTTGATGATAAATGAAATATTATTTTCATTTTAAGAGCAAGGGTTCAAGAGGATTATGCAACAAATAAGCCTAATGCGACTATATACAATTTTGGTTTCAATGATATACAAGATTAAATATGGTCCCCTAACTATTAATGCTAACTGGCTCTTTCTTTTCTCTGTTACCTTTAGTGGAAAAAATAGAAATACATAAATAGGTGCAAGGATTGTGATAAATTCATGATTATGTAAGTGATGCCATGAGGATCTCCGACTAGGAGGTGCAAGGGTTGTGATAAATGGCAGTATGACAAAAATATTGCTTATGCAAAATGTAAGCTAAATGATGGTTATTAAATGCAAGTATGATGATCAAAATCAAAGCTAGTTGTAGATAGCAACACTAAGAAAAAGTAAAAATATTTGTAAAAATGTCTACACTTTTTTCATCAAATGATGAAACTATGGTCACAATAAAATGTAATGTGGTCAAATGAAATGTTTGGAAATTTAGACATAATGTAAATGCAATCATCATTGTAAAAAATTAACATTTATGTTAATTAGCATTTTGATTAAGGTTGTTTAGAATAGGCAGTTTTGGTAGTTGTGTCATGTTAGTTTTGATAACTACCAAGGCCAAAGTATAAATAGACCCTCTACAATTCAATTGGTATCCATTGCATTAAGAAGCAAGTCCATGGTGCAACAAAACCCATAAATATTTGAGGTGTAGATCAATTAGTATGGTGAAATCCCATAAGGAGGATGAACGCCTAGGATTCAAATCTCAAGCCTTGTTGAACTGATGCTTATCCCTTTCTTGGTGCTTTTAGTGGCATAAAAGGTTTAAAATGAATGTGGCATGGTAGTTATAGGGGTGGACTGTGCGAAGTACTGTGTGGCAGCTTCCAGGGAAAACAACATAGAATATTGTGGCAATCATAAATATGGACAACGTGCCTGGATCATCATGACAACTACTAATTCCACCATGTAAAAATAAATAAACAAGTCCATGTATGAAGGAGAGACACCAAATTGTTATAGCGTAAGACGAGGTGTAACATTGTTACAGTCATAGACTATAATTGTACATGATTCCATTGATAATGCAAACTCATCCGCTTTTCCCAATTGTGCCTCCATTGATGCTGGTGTTATACTAGATTTGTGTATCTATGTCATAAGTATTGTAGGTAGGATTGCTTAGACGAAGACTAGATCTGCGCTACCTTCACACAAACGAGTCAAGTTGTATAAATTGATGCCATCATAGACTAGGTATTGTTGACATATTGTTGATGTCATCTAAACCTAATTGTCAACATCAAGAGAGTCGACATGCTAACTGACATCAGGTGCAGTGTCATCATGGGTAAATTCATCATGCTGAGTGTCATCATGCCATTGGCCATTTATCATCATGTTGAGAATTGTATTGGAAGATACCATCAAGACTGAAGTTGTCATAGGAAGTTGTGTTGGTCAAGAATCTGCCTTAGGTATGGAATGTTTCATCCATGCCCCTAGACCCAGCCAACATTGAAAGGTCGAAAGGAAGAAATGCCTCCCATGCCAATCTCTATAGAGGGGTGGTTCCCTTACTATTCTAACTTGGGGTTTGAGATTAATGAACAAGAAAGAAATTAAAATGACTGAAAGGAATGGGAAATATGACCTCAAGATGGAGAGAACAATATTCTCTATTGAATAATAATAAACCAAAATTTAGAAATACAATGCAATTATCATGAAGTCAATCAATAAGCAGTAAATGATTCACCACTCTGGGTGGGCACAACCCCGCATTTAAGGCACAATGCAAATATGCAATGAAGAAAGGATAAGTATGATAGATGATTCTAAAACAAAACAATTGGACCTATATAAATAATAATCAAATGTAATCTCTCATAATATAGTCGACGACTATATTATGTTTGGTATGTAACATGACTCCCCTCCTCAGAAAGCTTTGTCCTCAAAGCTGGAAATGACTGGAAGATACTTTCAGATTCCCAGGTTGCATCTTCTTTAGGTAAATCCTGCCACTTGATGAGAAATTCTTGGATGTGACGAGATCTTAGTCTACGTGTTCTAGTTTGTAACACTGCTTCTGGTTGTAGATAGATACGCCCTTCTTCATCCAACACTGGTAATTTTGACTGAGATTGTACTTTCTGGCCAATCACCTTTTTGAGATAGGAGACATGAAACATTGGGTGTATGCGAGAAGATTGGGGTAACTCCAGTTGATATGCTACCTCCCCAATGCGATGCACAATTCTATAAGGACCATAGAATCGTGGTGCCAACTTCTGACTGGATTTGAGCTTCAATGATAGCTGCTTGTAGGGCTGAAGACGTAAGAATACCATATCACCAATATTGAATGCTCTTTCTGAACGTTGCTTGTCCTGTTGCTGCTTCATACGATTTTGTGCTTGGACCAAATTATCTTTCAAGATAGTGAGCATTGCTTGTCACTTCTGTAACCAATCGTCGACTTGGGCCACTTTGGAAGATCCTGGTACATAATCTGCTATTGTTGGTGGCTTCATTCCATATAATGCTTCAAAAGGAGACATCTTAGTGGAATAATGGTAAGAAGTATTGTACCACCACTCTGCCAATGACAACCATTGACTCCATTGATATTGTTTATCTTGTACAAAACATCTCAGGTAAGTACCCAGACATTTGTTAACAACCTCTGTTTGACCATCTGTTTGTGGATGGTATGCGGAAGACATGTTTAATTTGGTACCGCTAAGTCGAAACAATTCTTTCCAAAATTTACTAGTAAATATGGGATCCCTATCACTTACAATAGTTTTTGGCATTCCATGCAATTTAAAAATTGAATCCATAAATACCTTGGCCACTTTGCTTGCTGAAAATGGATGTTGTAAGGCCTGAAAATGAGCGTATTTGGATAGGCGATCAACTACCACAAAAATTACCGTTTTACCTTCTGACTTAGGAAGTCCTTCGATAAAGTCCATGGAAATATGTTCCCACTGACGATCTGGAATAGGTAATGGTTGAAGCAAACCTGGTGACTTAACTATTTCTCCCTTATTACGTTGGCACACCTCGCATTCTGCTACCCATCGCTTAACCTCTGCTTTTAACCCTTTCCAACAAAAGGATTGTTTAACTCGCATGTATGTTTTCAAAAACCCTGAATGGCCTGCAGATGGAGAAGAATGTGACTCCTCTAGAATCTATGATTTGAGTGTTGAATTATGAGGAATGTAAATGCGGTTCTTCTTACGCAATATTTCGTCATCATATGAGAAAAGAGGGTACTTAGATGAACCCCTAGACCATTCTTGAATTATTTGAGTTGTTTCATCGTTGGACCGCCATTCTTCCTATAACTGAGACACCCATTGAGAACAAGGACCTGAGATGGCATTAATGACTACTTCATCTTCATATTTTTGGGATAATGCATCAGCTGCCACATTTTCTTTCCCTTTCTTATATTCAATCACGAAATCATATCCTAACAATTTGGTCAACCACTTATTTTGTTCGGGGTAAGAAAACCTTTGTTCTAGAAAATGCTTGAGACTGTTGTGATCTGTTTTTATAATAAAACGACTATTGATTAAGTAGTGCCTCCATTTTTCCACTACGTGTAGAATAGCCAACATTTCTTTTTCGTAGGTAGATTTACCCAAATTCTTCCCTGAAAGTTGTTTACTTTCAAATGCCAATGGATGACCCTCCTGCATTAAAACTGCCCCAATACCTGTTCCTGAGGCATCACATTCAATAACAAATGGCTTTTTAAAATCTGGAGTGGCCAAAACTGGAGTAGTACACATTGCTTCCTTAAGAGCCTCAAAGGCTTTGGTAGCTACTTCTGACCACTGAAAAGCATCCTTCTTGGTGAGAGTCGTGAGAGGACCTACAATTTTACCATAGTTACGCATAAATTTGCGATAATATCCAGTGAGACCCAAAAAACCATGAAGTTTCTTGATGGTTTTAGGCAAAGGCCAATCTTGTATTGCCTTAATCTTATTGGGATCCACCTTAACACCTTCCTGAGATACTATATGACCGAGGTACTCAACTTCTTGAACACCAAAGGAGCATTTGGATCTTTTGACAAACAACTTTTCCTTGTGTAGGATATGGAAGACTCTATCCACATGTGATAAGTGATCTTTCCAAGATTTACTATAGATGAGTATGTCATCGAAGAAGACGAGGACAAATTTACGAAGAAATGGATGAAATACCTGATTCATGAGGCTTTGGAAGGTAGATGGAGCATTAGTGAGACCAAAGGGCATGACCAAGAATTCATAATGACCCTCATGAGTGCGAAAGGCGGTTTTGGGGATATCTTCGTCCCTAACTCGGATTTGGTGAAAACCTGAACGTAAGTCCAGTTTGGTAAAGAATTTGGCACCATGTAGCTCATCTAGTAAATCATCAATGACAGGAATAGGAAACTTATCTTTGATTGTGATTTTGTTGAGAGGACGAAAATCTGGACACATACGCCAAGAATTGTCTTTTCGACGAGCTAAGACGATTGGTGAGGAATAAGGACTAGTACTATGATGGATGACACCATGGTCTAATAGCTCTTGGACAATCTTCTCAATTTCTATTTTTTGGGGTTGGGGATATCGATAAGGACGACCATTGGGTGGAAGACTTCCTGGCACAAGATGGATAGCATGGTCATGAGATATTTTGGGGGGTAGGCCTTTGGGTTCTTGAAAAACCTCCTCATAGTTAGCCACAATGTTTTGGAGATCTTCCTCTTTGATTTCTGGCATATCTTGTTCTAACTTTTCAATGCAATTGATTCGGGCTATGAATCCCCCACCATATTTTCTTAATAACTTTTCCATGCTATGTGAACTTACAACTTTTGATGGGGGTGTGGGTAGTCCTTGAAGACGAATGGTCCTCCCATTGGCTTGCCATTCCACAAAGCGATGTTTGTGATTAAAACCCACGGTGGTTTCCAATTGTTCCATCCATGCAACGCCTAAAATAACTTTTGAATTTCCTAATTCCATAACAAAAAGAGGACCTTGCCAAGTATACGTACCCATTTGTAATGAAACTGAAGATGTCTTACCTAGACATTGAGAAATTTCCCTGCTTGCAGTTCTGACTTGAAACCGATCTTGACTAGAAGAGAAGACGTGCAAACCCAATGTCCTTGCAAGTTTTGCATCAATGAAGTTGTGAGTACTTCCGGAATCAATTAATACTGTCACCCTTTATTTTCGAATGAAACCTGCCACCTTGATTGTATGGTGAGAGGATAACCCCATAAGAGCATGTACTAAAATAGTCATGGTATCCTCCTCAACTACAACTTCCTCGTGTTCATTTTGGTCCTCAACTGGGAGATCCTCAAGTGCATCGTACTCCTCTATTTCTTCTTCTTCCTTGTCTGCATATTCAATCTGAAAGTTTTGTCGTGGTGTACATGCTTGATCTTTTAGATGATGATTGCGACATTTGTAGCAGAAGTACCGTGATGGTGGATCATTTCTGCGAAAAGAGTTGTTGCGGAATTGAGGTCGCCCATATGAATCACGTCGAGTGGATGGGCCTAAGTGCGCCTTTGTCTCCGCCAAATCAGCAATCCTTATACACTCATCCAACTTGGATGGATTTTGTAGATCCACTTCAACTTTAATATGTGCTTTTAATCCATTTCGAAAAGCCGCGACTACCACGTCCTGTTGTAGGTCTTGTGCATAGTGAAGCATACTGGTGAATTCTGAGATATAGTCCCCTACTGATCCTGTTTGCTTAAGTGACAACAACCGTACTATGTATGAACCTGTGGAACCTTTGTCGAATCTGTGAAGAAAGGCTTTTCTGAAATTATCCCAAAAGAAGGCATGATGGGGATCCTCACGTTTATACCATGTAAACCACTGATAAGCTTCAGTGCCAAATTTGGTTGCTGCAAAAGGGACTTTTTCCCATTCCTAGAATTTGTAGAATTCTAAGATGCCTTCCATTTTGGCAATCCACCCACGCGGATCCTGGCCTTCAAAGGTAGGCATGTCAACGCGTGGATAATTGACTCCAGTAGGACCTCTTGGTTGGGAGTGAGCATTGTTTCTATCTTGTTCCTCGTTACTCCTCTATCGTTGGTTGTTATTGTGATAAGGTCTGTTAGAACCTCTTTGTTGCTCCAAATTTTCTTCGTTACCCCAATCCTCATTACTTTGGTGACCATTATGATTTAGGGACTGACTATTTTGACCTCTATGGTGTGTATAGTCGTCATAGTGGACGTCAGTACTCCAGTGATTGGGACTAGGAGGATTTGGTTGGGGTTGTTTCCTAGATGCGTTGAAGCTTGCAGTCATAATCTGAAGACTGTTTATCAATTCTCTTAACACATCATCACTGACCATTGGACGATTGTTTTCTATTTGGGTGAGGTTTTCTTGTGAGGAGTTTGGAGAGGTATTGGATGCCATTGGGCTGACCACTGGATGACTCGGATTAAAACTACCAATTCTAGAAGGAGAAGGAGAATTTTTTGTACCTTGGCTTCGACGAGATCTTCTTGCATTGTTGTTGGGAGTCTCTGAGCTTGATAGACGACCGTCAGATCCTTTGGTCCACGTTTTGCTCATGCACTTGCCAAGCATTCTTGCTTAGAAAATTTATCTTCAATTTTTGCAAAAAAATTGATTAATTTTGCCAAAAATTGTTTGTTTTCTGCTTCAATTGTCGCTCCAACTGGGATGCGGTATTTTGAATTTGAAATTCCAACGGATAATTTTCTCTGAGTTTCAACTACTAGTTTCTCAAATGGTGCGTTTGAATTTATATTTCGATGGTCAGTATGCCAACGATTAACGACTAGATAATATTATTAACAACTAGTGGACTAGACTCCAAGGTGCTGTGGGATGGCAGGTGTGGAATGAGGGTTCGAACGGACGATGGGGATATAAGGACGGATGATGACCGTACATGATAGTTAATGACACAATGACCTTATACGACACAACACTAATCTATCAGTACCACATTGTAAGGTTAACACGACTCGAGCTAAGCGATAAGGATGAAGGACACGACACAACTAAGCGACAAGACGAAGAACACGACACACGGACAACACGACACGAGGATAATGTGAGGACACGACATGACCAACACAGACATGACACGTGATGATTGGACACGACCCAACTACCAGATATGAAACAATCGACAACACGCAGGCGACACGACCTGACACTATGAGAGAATTAGACCACTAAGGAAGTGAAGGACCAAATGATAGACGCAACAGACGAGGACGCAAGGGACGCACGGATCAGACTGACATAAGGATAAGGCACATAGCTTAGGACAAGGACAAAACAAGCAAGGACATAAAGGACAAGATGACACGTGGTGTATTCGAATTAGCTGACACGTAAGCGGGGATATGCACACGGGGAGTGGGTGGGTCGTGTGACCGAAGTCACAATATTTTATTTGCCCACCCCTTCTTATAAAACACCTTGCTCTCCTTTGCCCACCCAATGTGGGATAACTATTATGGTGTAAAATAAAATAAAAACTATTATAAAACTAGTACCTTAGATATAATGCAAAATAATTATTTTTCGCATTCGTTGATTGGCTGGCAGCTTTTCAATGGTAGGATTTTGTGTTTCTTCAGATTTCTCGATGATTCGATGATGGTTATGGTAATTTTTTCCACCTGATTCTCCTAGCGAGGTAACACTCGAAGGGTGCTATATTTGTGGAGACACGTCCACTATCACCGCTTCTTTTGTGATGATTGGTAAGCCTATTTTCGCCAAAAAATAGTTGTGCCTAATGTGCGATCATGCCTTTGAGTTTGTTAATGAATTACGGTGTTTCAAACACCTTCTTCTGCAGTGCGTTGTCTGTGAGCTCGCTTGCCTAAGGTTTTCACAAAATATTTCTTTAAACGCAGGGTTAACTTGTTGTTGAATCATGAGTTTATTATTGTTGTGATCAACGCTTGAAGATTGCGCAAGTTGTAAACGAAAGTACCTTACCTCGAACACCGAACACAGGTTTACACTTGCTCGTCCCTTGGAACTTGATACCACATGGAAAGAACAGTCTTCTCTCTTGAATAACAATAAACTGAAATTCAAAAATATAATGCAATTATCATGAAATCAATCATATATGCAACAGGAATCGAAATCTGAAATTAAATCAATAAGCAGTAAATCATTCGCCACTCTGGGTGGGCACAACCCTGCCTTTAAGGCACAATGCGAATAAACAATCAAGAAAGGATAAAGATGATAGATGATTCTAAAACAAAAAAATTGGACCTATATAAATAATAATCAAATGTAATCTCGCATAATATAGTCGATGGCTATATTATGTTTGGTATGTAACACAGGCCAAGTAGAATAGGGGCGATGGACAAGCAACACGATAACTTAATTGCACTCTGAATGTGCAATTTCTAGAGTTATTCTAGTGTTCACCCTCTATCGGGAGCTAAATACAAACATAGAATTATAACCCATAGATAAAGCAAAGAATTTAGTAGAAATATAATATAGAAAACATACACACATAGGACTAAGTATTCCCTACATTGATAGAAAAATTCATGTACATCAAGTCTCTAGCAAAACATCCATTCTCTTACATTAGAATTGCTAGCTTTTATAGAGGATTCTACCTCTGAGACATAAATGCACACCTACAAAACATCACGGTGGCAGAAAATATAGGATTTCATAACTCATTAAACAATAATGAGGCATGGCCTAAAATTTATGACTCGCTAAACTGCAGTTGCACCTCTTCAATGTGCTGACAGGTTTAGTTGGTGGCACCGTCTCCTCGCTTGCTGGAACCGCCTTAATGAAAGATAGGATTTTGAAATTCAGGAACATCAAGTCTAGAAGCTTCTCATATTGACTGTGTTTAAATGGATAAGGATGTGCCTTGTTTCACTGATGAGAAGCATTTATGAGGAATTATGGCTGAAGCAGGGAGGGCTAGACTGAAATAGGCACTTTGTGGATGCAGGCCAACCTACGTTTCACTATTTTTTGGCCCAAAATGGGCTTGCGCTTGCACTCTGACATGGATCAAAATTACCTTGCGCTAGGAAACTAGAACGAAATGCCTTGTTGTATTAGAAGGGGCATTAAAGTTGAAAATTCAAAGGCCATTTCACCCAAGCTTACCCCGAATTTGCTTTGCGCTATAAAATTGGAGTGAAACGACTTGGTCCATAACATTTTTTTTGTGATGATGGGATACACCTTGAAAAAGTCAAAGTCTATTGGCAAATTGAGCGAAACGCCTTGGGCCCCACCTATGTTTCACCCAGCCTTTAGCCCGAAATGGGCTTGCGCTCTTGATTTGGATGAAAAGACTTTGGGCCCCACACTGTGTTGGGAGCTGCACCTTGGTGGAAAAGTCAAAGGTGCTTGCGCCCCTCCTTAGGCCCAAAATTGCCTTGTACTAGGAAATAAAATTGAAACACATCATTGCCTTGGAAGTAGCTTTGGCGTGGAAAAGTCAAGGGTGCTTGCACTCTTCCTTAGGCCTGAAACTGCCTTACGCTTAGAAAACTGAGCAAAACACCTTGTGGAAAATTCAAAGGCCTTTTCACTCTTCCTAACTCCGAAATCAGGTTGCACTCCAAGTTTAAGGCGAAACAGAACTGGGCCCCACATTGTATTGAAGCAGATTGACATTAATTGTTAGAACAGAATGAAGGCGCTTTTGCCTAGTCTAGCCCCGAAAAGGCATTGCGCTCTCCAGACAGGGCGAAAAGGCATTGCGCTTTCCAGACAGGGCGAAAACACCTTGGCCCACTTAGCATTTTCCTTTTAAAACTGCAGTTGCACCCAATCAAGGCCCGAAACTGGCTTGTGCTCTCATTCAGGGGTGAAACATCCTGGGCGTTACTTACGTCTGCTTCTCCAAAGCTGGGTGTTGCTTCTTTCTGGACCAAAATGTGCCTGCACTCTACTTTTTCCCTAAAACCAATTTGTGCCTGGAGACTTAGCACGAAACCACCCATACCTTCAAAAAACCACAGACCCTACTCGATCAGGAAAAACTATAGCCAACAATTTCTGATAGCAAAATGCAAGAAACAAAGAATTCATTCTAAAAAAGGAATAGAGTCCCAAGGAAGAAGAGATTACTAAATAGCAAAATATATACATAGGAAATCAATGTGGCAGGAATACCAACATATTTGACGGCTTGCGGGGGGATTGAGCTTGCCTCAATCTGAAGATCCCAATTATTATCTGTTGGGATCAGAGTCATCATCATTGTTCTTTTTCGAATGCTCATTGATGGTAGCAAACTCTTCCTTCAACTTCTCTCTTTCTGCTTATTCCTTCTCTTCTTGGCGCTCATGGTATTCTTCTTCTTGACACTCATGGTCCTCTTCTTATTTTTGTTGGTATCCCTCTTGTGCTTGATCTCCTTCCTTATGGATAGGCTCTGATCGCGGGAGATGCTCCTGGATATGTTCATAGGTTGTCTGGACTAGGGCCCATGCATATTTTTTAATTTTTCCATGATCTTGGAGCTCCCTAACCAGGTATCTGAAGGTCTCAAACTGATCTATGTCAGCATAGTTAGCCCTCTAGCTGAGGTCTACCAAACAAGCTTCAATCCGTGCGAACCTGGCTATTAACTGCATCACTTGATGCTCTAAAATGGGCTCCTCCCAACCATCAATTTTTGAAGTGTCACTTTCAAAAGCGTCCCAAACTGACTTCAGCTCTTCTTTTGTCAAAATATGATCTTTGTCAGTGAAGCCAGGGAAACCGATCTATACAAGAGTTTTGAAATACATCACAAAAACTCGTCTTTCCTGCTAAAACGTGTCCATCAGCCTTCTTGCCTCTCAGGATGCTTTCATCTTTGCAAAATAATCCTGCAATGTTAGATTTGTAGTTGGTCATGATCAGGAAAGTGGGCACATTGGAGTAAGCTCAAGGTCTATTTTTTTAGGGTTTGCACTTTCATGGCTAGCTCCAACCATCTATCAATGTCATTTTTAGCATCCTCCATGATAGATGTATTGTAAGTGACTGATTGCTTGGCCTCCTAGATGAATTCTAGGACTGCTATTGCTTTACGTGCCCTAGTTTGGAAGTTTGTCAATAAGTGATGGTGAACCTACTTAATACAGTATTTTGAGAAGACCTATGATTGCCCTACCTTTGCTATCAACTAGGTTTGTAGTTCCTGGACCTAAGCATTCAGGGCCTGCAACTGGATTTATGCTTCTTCATGCGCTTTGAGCACTGTTCAGATTTTTTTTTGTAATTCTCCACCTCCTACTCTAGACTGGTCACATGCTACTACAACTGCTTAGATTTGGACTGCGCCTCTTTGAGCTGCACCATTGTGAATGCCAAGGTATCTTCAAGCTCTACGTTCTTGGACTCAACCTCATAGAAGCAAGCTTTGTAATGCTCCCCATGGAAATAGATGGAGCCCATCTCAACCTGGATATTCCCCATCTTCTCCGTTGCATTGATCGTTCTCATGTCTTCGACCGTATGACGGTAGGAATAATCCGCTAGCGTCATCTCCTCTAATGGCTTTTGGACCTTGGGTACTTTCTCCATTTTGTGGAGTTGCATATTCTGCGGGTCAAACATAGCTCTCTTTTCCACTTGTGCTAGAGTCTGTGTGTTTTTTCTCTTCCACCCTTTAATCTAGGTTGAGGAATTCTGCTACGCTCGACGTAAACTCTCCATAATTGGGCCCTCCTCCAGAACTTCCAGCTCCATTTCCATTGGTTCTTGCACTCTAAAGAGTGGTGTGAAGGGAAATTTATCTCATTGTGGGTTAGATTTAGTAGTTGAATCAGGAGCAACCGGGGCAGCGACTGCAGCAACTTTAGGATACATAGGGGTTTGAACGGCTGGAATCGAGGCGTTAGGATCTATGGGTAAAATTTTAAGGGGCACCACCACTACAACTGAGGGGTTGTATGAGGGAGGTGATAGGTCAGGATTAATGGCAGCAATAGACGTAATGATTGGATGGACAAAAACATGAGGGGCAGGGACGGATGCTGTAGGAAATGCAAACACATTGGAGATGGATGCAAAGGAGCTAAATGTTTGAGAAATAGGAGGGAGCATTGAGGGGAGTGTTGACTGAGATGCAGGGAAAGGCTTAGCAGGAAAGGGGACACCGAAGGCAAGCTAGGTGGAAATGAGGGTTTTGATGCTTGAAGGAACAGTTGTCGGAGGTACAAAAAAAAGAGAAGAAAGAGAGAACACACCTGCAAACTCGGACACTACCGGGGCTAAAACGGTGAATTGTTATGTGATAGGGCTTGCTTCTCTTTCTTTATTTTCTAATGCTTCTATTTCCAACTCAATGGACTCAATATCCTACTGTGTTTGTTGTGCCAGAACAGAAACTTCAGGGGTGCTTTCTTCCATGGCCATCGATGCTGTAGGAGGTTTTACATTGAGAGGTTAGGCTGCACCGGATCGAGGCTTATTTGCAATGTGAGGGAGCAAAAGCTCTGCACCAGTACTCCTTTTCTTCTGAGTGACCTTTTCTTCTAGGAAAAAATTCCTGCCCTTATCCTTTACAAGTGGTTCTTGATTAGTGTGTTGCCCCTATACTTCTATCGTGTCTTCCACTCTGCTAGGGCTTTGAGTACTCCTAGGTACAAAATTAGAATGAAGAACATGGACTTATACTAAGAGGGGGGGGTGAACAGTATAAGACTTAACCAATTAATATTTTTAACTTTAGATAGCAGTGGCATCAACACAACATTAATCAAGACAGAAAGAATCACACATTGAAAGCCCATTTTTAACGTGGTTCACCCAGAATGGCTGGGCTACGTCCACAAAACTTTTCTCTAAAATTTATCTCAAAGTTCTTTGGGAATCCTTCCCAATTACAATTTTTATGAGCCTCGGCCCAAAGGAGACACCTTCCCCCAATCTGAATTTATGAGCCTCTACTCAAAGGAGATACCTTCCCCTCTGCTCTGGAAATGATCCCTTAGAAGATCAACTGCCTCTACCTCTTGCCAGCACGTGGAACTCCTTTCCACTAAAGACCTCCTATCCTCAATGCTTAGCCTAAGAGACCTCTGCCTTCTATGATCACGTCCGTAGCAGCTCAACAACCTGTACCAAACACAGTTAGTCGGTCTAGTACAAGTCTTCCTTTGTCTGTCAGATCTGTCCAACTCTTGAACAAATCAATCCTCTACACACAAGCCTTCTCAAAGACTTGCCAAATCTGTCCTCAGGTTCTTCTCAAAGAACCAATGCACCTCTGTCCTCAAGTTATCTAATAGAACTATCAAAAACTCAACTCACAAGTCCTCTACTAGGACCTGTCCAAATCTGCTCACAAGTCCCCATCAAAACCTGTCAAAAAACTGCTCACAAGTCCCCACCGAAACCTGTCCAAAACCTCAGCAAGCTCACCAAGAAAAACTTGCTTAGCATGAACCCACAAAGAGAATTGTTAGAGACCCAATGTGATTCATAAACCTCATAGAAGCATAAAGAGAATTGTTAGAGACTCAATATGTTCTATACTTAACTCCCAATCTCAATCTCAAATCTCATAGAAACATAAAGAGAATTGTTAGAGACCCAATATGTTCTATACTTAACTCCCAATATCAATCTCAACTCAATCTCAATCTCAAAATAATAAGATAGATGTAGTATGCTTTTCTCAAGAATATGAAACACAACCCAACAATTGCCAACTATGCAATATCTCATATAACAATGATACTCATATTCTTTTCACCAACAACTAGGGTTTCATCATCTCAATGCAAGTAGCAAGACTTACTAACATAAACCCTAGTGCAAAAAATGCTTCCTCTTCCTCAAACAGAATTATGCATTCACCCAAAAACTCATCAATGATTTTAATGCATAAACAATCTTCAATATCCAGAAAATAAGATTTACACCAAAAATACCTAGTAGACAACCTTTTCACTCCAAACTCAATTTCAGTAAATATACCATCAACAATATACATGGAAGAAGTTGCCCATACCTTTACTTTGATGAAGAAGGAGAACTCAAAATCTTTCACAACACTAACTCTCAATTTGCCACCAATTAGAGTTAGCAACTATACAATAATAAACAATAATAAAGATCCAAATTAACACCTTATTTCTCCAACTTAATAAAAACCACCAGAAGTATAATATACATACAAAGTAAAACCTCTTTACACCTTATTACTCCACATAAACATTAAGCATCAATAAAACAATGTCAAAGCAAATATGATACCTTAACCTTATACCTCCAGCGCTTTCACAGCCACTATCCTTTGCACACCACGACCAAAAGAAAATTACCAACGAAGAGAATCGAACTCGGCACCTCTGCCTTCTAGCGCCTTCGCTTCAACGCCACCGCCGTTGGGTCACAAGTGCCCAATGAAGAAATACAGTGTTTCCCTATATTTTATCTTCATTCAACACCAAGAATCTAGAAAACGTAAATGTCTTCCACAAGCCACATGCAAACTGGTGAGCGCTGTCCAAAACGTAACTCACTGGGCAACATAAATAATCATCCACACAGCGCTAACAAAAACTATTATCCTTCATGCAATCCAATCAATCGTAGGTGAAAGCAAACTACCGGATGTCAAAGCGCAAACTGAAAACGTAATTCGAGTGTAGTCCCAACAACTGTAGGTGAAGCACAATCTGTCGGATGTCAAAGCGCAAACTGAAAACACAAGAAATTACTTGGGCAACTCAATATCAATAATCAACTCTCAATGAAATACAATGCTTTCTCGAAGATCATAGAGCTACGATTTTCATTACTCGGAGTTACAATCACTTTAGAAAATCATCCCCACTTATATATCCATTTCTCCTTAACTATTTGACGTCGGCGCTCCTCCAACGATGGCAACACGTCGACGAAAGAAAACTTTATCTGCGTTGCTTAAGGGTTAAAAGACCCTTTAATAATAATTAAAATAATAATAATTATTATTTTATTAATAATAAATTAAACTTAGACCCTTGTCAAAGGTTTGAGTTAATTTAATTATTAATAATAAACATGGACCTTCAAGGTTTTTCAAGAAGTAAAAACCTTTGCATTAAGTTAAGCTTGGTTTTAATAAAAACCCTTAATGAGTCCAAATGGTTTTAAGAAAAACCTTTAACCTTGTCACCATGGTTTTAATAAAAACCCTTTAACATTATGAAGCTTCTCAAGATATTTTTGACATCACACTCTTTTTGATATCAACACAAAAATGCCTTTTGACATCAATGACAACTTATACACTTGAGCAAAAGCAATGTACCCAAAGTACCCAAAATTGCCAACATAGAAAACAAAATGGGTTGGTAAGTGTCACAATACGCATCATACACTTCAAAAAAATTCTCGTCCAATACAAGAAACAGATCGGATGCCTCCTTTCCATTGTGGACCCTCATGATCCACCAGTTTACAAATTTTTCATCCGACCAATGGGGCACTTTGCTCTTCATTGCTTTAAACACTACATCATCAGGATCATGCATCAATTTTTGTGCAGGATCGTACTCAGCCTCTATCATGTAGAAATCATGCCACGGGGAAGTGACATCATACTCTCCACATGCCATTCCAAGTTGCGTCTTGAGGGGTTGTTGTGCTACACTTTGATGTCTGGGCATGGACATTTATGGAAGCTTTTTATCTCGATATTCTCCCTTAAAACATCTAGTGGGTCATACTTCCATCATTGGGGGAGGTCAATTAGGCCAAACTCGTATAATGTTACCACTAGAAAATCATTCTGCCCATTGATCGATACCTTAATGTCATCGAAGTGGAAGGGCCAAGGGTAGGTGTGTGGTTTCCTTCACCCGTGGCCATACGTGTCATCAGCAAAGTCACTTTGTTAGGAAACTTCGAGGGTGAAAAAGTACTCAATGGCGTAGTACAACAACAAGAAGGGTTTACCAGTAAACCCATAGATTCTGACAACAAGGTCTTGCATCAATTTAAAAATGTCATCCAGCTGCTCCTACACTATGTAATATATCATTCGCCTTGGCACTCTCTCGTAGACACTGTGGATGATCTCCAGAGCTGGGTCTAGAAACACCCTATTGAATTTGTAGTAGGACTCATGCCTTGACAAAATTTGAGTCCACTGATAAATGGGGAGCACTTTGCCTTCTTTATCTATATGACTCTTAGTGATGAAGGCAAAACAACCATGCATGTGGTAAAAGAAATACCATGCAATGAACAAGCAGATTTGGAATGACATGTCCTATCCACTATAAACTTCACTCAACTGAATGTGCATTTGCCACACCACCCAGTCTATCCAGTAAAAAAACACAGGCTTTATCCCCGACATCATGGCATCGATAGAATAGAACTCACCATGTGAAATACATTTGGTAAGTGAAACCTACCACTTATACACTAGGGCATCCATGGAGAGCCCCATAACCCATGCTAGCATGGAGTAGATGTCAAGATTTTTAAACCTCTTCAAGGGTTTGGGGAGGTCTAGAAATATTCTAGGTGTTGGCTTCTCTAACAGCTGAGTCTCCACGAACTGTTACATTTGCACTGTGTTGGCATATCTTTCATTCTGCTTGGTGTTGTTAATCAGCAGGGGGCCCTTGTCCATAGGTGAAAGCCTCTCGAACGTCTTGGGCAGAGATGGATAACAACTTCTTCTCTTTGGCATCCCAGACTGTCCTAGTCTGTGGGTTGTAGAATTTAGCAGTCGTGCATATTAGCTTCAAGAAATGATGCACATGCATGCACAGGTACCAGTATAGGTAGGAGTGATAGGCGACTATCTGAATGCTTCTGGCATACACCTTGGTCATCATAAGGTCAATTGTCCCATGCAACTTCCCCATGCTTTTCTTAGTGAGTACATAGTCATGGATTCTGCTCAATCTATCCTCGAACGAGGGCAGTGGTGGCTTCTCTTTCTTTTCCTTCTTCTATTTCTTCTTGCCCTCCACCTTCTTTGGGACCTTCTTCTTTTGCTCAGCGCTCTTCTTGCCCATCCTGACTATGTATTTGCCCAAGCCCTTGCTCTAAAAATGATAGTGTCTTACTAATGTGTAGGACTCCACATTTTAACAGCAGTACTTACTCTCTAAACTCTGATAATGGTGGGCAGTGCAACAATTCAGTATTTTTTTTGGGTTTGATTGAGGCGTAATGATGGCCTTCTTATAGGGTTGTGATTTACCCACCATATTAATGACACTAGGGCTGAGTAAATGCCTAGAGCGATTGTGGGCAATGCAGAAGATCTTTTGTGCGCTAACCGATGGTAAATCGTACCTCCCAATGTTGGCCAATTACATGGACTGTAATCTTCCTTGAAATACGAGATGCGTTGCCTTATTTAAATTTATTTCATGCTTCAACGACCCTCTTTGAGGAGTGCACTGGGCAGGTTTTACCTTGGATTGTGTTCCCGTGGCATTGGAGAAAGTGAAATTATTTTGCTTTAAACACGTTTTCATCATTTCTAAGAGCTCGAAAGATGGTTTTCGCTTAAAAAGTGGAGCGAAAGGCCCATTCGCTCATTTAAGGCCCGAAACAAGAGAAAGCGCCGATTTTGAATTTCGCCCACAAGGGAGGGCGCAAGCGCCTTTCGCCCAACTGAGTCCCGAAATGGCATTGCACGGCTAAACTGGGGTGAAACAACTCTGGGTCCCACCAAGTCTCTTCTCCTCCTGTACTGGGTTGTGCCCCCATTGAAAGGTCAAAGGCGCTTTCACCTCATCTATTCCCAAAAATATCTTGTGCTGGGAAGTTGGGGTGAAACAACATTTGACTTTGAATTTTTGATTTGGCTCTTAGTTTTGACTTGGATTTTGTTCCTTAGATCACCGAAACGAGGTTTTATCCCTAGAGAAGAGCGAAACTCCCCCTCACTAGGGTGCCTTCCATAGCACTAAACTGTTCTGCCAAGCAATGCTAAAAATGGTAAAACAAACATCTTTGCAGTGCAAAAATACCTTAGTCGGTCTTCGACACTTGAAAACTGCTATTTTCCTTTTTCTCTCTAGTGCACTGAAAAACGCACAAACTAAACTAAAACAAAACAAATTTATCTAGGTTCTTCAGTGCCATTTATCTGCCAGCTAGACCTCTGGCTCAAAATTATGCTAATGATAGCGTGAAAGGGAGCGAAGAGCCTTATACTCTGAGAAAATATATGTATAGGCAAACAATAGAATAGAAATATATACATAGCTGAGAAATTTTCAACTACCCTTTACTGGTAGTATGCCTTCATATGAAGGCCATTAACTGATAATGGAAGAGTAAACCCGTTCAAATCTTGAAGAGTGAAATAGTTCACCTAATGGACCCCAGAAATTCAAAATGGACCCTCCTAGAATACGTTAAATTTATTATGATTTATGGATTTGTTTTTTTTCTCGTTCCATTTCAGCACCAAGTTGCCAATTTGGAAGGTCTTATCGGAGGTCCTCTTGCCAAACCAATTTATTGTGGTCTCGGTGTGCTTCATGAAAGCCTCATAGGCCTTTTCTATTTCTTCTTCCAACTGCAACAATTGGGCTACCCTGACACTTATAGGGTCAAACTCTTCATCCTCATCGTCCAACGATTGGAGAGACTGCAATGCAGGCAACTCAATATGCGTGGGGAGCACTGCTTCCTTCTCGTATACCAAGGAATATGGGGATGTCTTGATTGATTTCTTAATGGAATTTTGGCCAACCTATAAAGCTAAGTCCAGAAGCAGATGCAAGCTCTGCTTGTTGCCTTCCAATGTTCTCTTTAGGATCTTGAGTAAGTTTTTTTGTATACTCCACCAAACCATTGTCCTGCGGGTAGTAATTATACAAAGTCTTTAGATAAATACCATACTTACTTGAGAATACACAGATTTTGGCACAGGTGAAATGGGTGTCATTGTCAGTTACTATTGCATCTGGTATCCCAAAATAGGTTATCAGTTCTTTCAGAAAGGCGATGACTACATCCTGGTTAGCCTACTTGGTAGGCACTGCTTTGGCCCACCGGGTAAAATAATCAATAGCCATCAGGATGTACTTATGCCCTACAGAGGAATTAGGATCTATCACCCCAATGAAGTCTAAGCCCCACTGCTGAAATGGAGCTTCGACTTGAATTGGATGCAAAGGCAGAGAAGCATTCTTGGTGCGTCTAACGTACCTTTGGCATTTATCGCACTTCTGGATAACCTCAAAGGTATCAGCAAAAATAGTAGGCCAGTAATAGCCTATTTTTATTATCTTTAAGGACATAGACCTTCCAGTGAAATGGCCCCCGAACATTCCATAATGGAACTCGTCCAAGATTTTTTATTTTTCTTGTTGGACATTTTGAGTAGTTGTGTTGTCATTGATGTCAAGAGACAATGTCAGTGATGTCATAAGTCAGTGCAAGGAATTGGCAAAAGGAGGGTTAAAATATTTATATTTTAAGCCCAAGAGATTTGGTTTAAAGCTTCACATGATTGGTCAAAATATTGACAAAAGACCCTGAAGGAAGGAGATACCTAGGCTCAAAGGAAATAATATTATAATATTTATTATTATAATATTAAAGGTGCTCAAATAAAGTCTAAGGTTGGAAAAGGAAAATACCTAGGCCCGAGGGAAATAATATTATAATGTTTATTATAATATTAAGAGTTTAAGTTAAGCCTAAGGTTAATTAATTATAATATTTATATTATAATTAATAATATAAATTAATTTAATTAAACCCTAAAGTTAGGGTTGGGTGCAAAATATTTCATTTTAATATTTTCCCGTCGACGTCGAGCAAAAAATAAGATATGGTATTTATACCATATGGTTTGGATGCAATAAAGCAAGTCTCCAAAAATTACATTGCGCATGCGAAGGGCTAAGAAAGATTTCGAGCGATTTTCGTGAGCAAAGAAAAGGTTTTAATTTTTATAAGGTTGAAGCGGACGACGAACGAATAAAGGGGAGTGAGGGTTTACTCCCATCACCATCCGCTCGGATGGTCTAGTGGCAAGGCCTGGCATGTAGGTTGTTGGTAGGACAGAGGTCCCACATTCGATTCTCAACGGCAACGGAGGTTAAAGGTTTTCTATTTTTTGTTTTTGGCATCGACGAGGAAGATAAGAAGTGGAAGGTGCTTCTTTAGTGTTGTGAGGGTGCGTAGCCCGTGTGGTTGCAAAAGTCGTGGAGAAGGCACTTGGCGGGCAGGTGAACGCGAGTTCGAATCGCGTGGGGTGCTTTGTGGAGTCTAAGGCGTGCAAAAATTAATTTTTGCTTGTGGCTAAGGTATGAATAAATATTTTTTATTTTTTCCAAGTGTTAATTAAAGTTTGGAGTTTATAAGGGTTTCCAAGGATCTTTGTTGGCATAATTTGGAATTAATGTTGGATTGAAAGTTGGAGAGGATAAGGTGTATTCAAGGACTTTTTTATTGTAATTTGAAATTTATTTTGAGGGTTGAAATTTGATTAAAATATTTTATTGAGTTGGAGTTAAAAGGAGTTATAGGAAGATTGCCATTATAATTATTTTTGTGAGTGAATGATTCATTGATTGAAGATTGATTTTTAAGGAAGGAGTAATAAGGTGTATTTGTGATTTGTCATTTTATGTGTATTACTTGAATGGTGAAATATTTGTTGGGATAAATATTTCTGTGGAGATTTTGAGATAGGTTGTTGCTATCTAACCTAGAGTTGGCAAAAGGTTTTGGTTGTGAGTAAAACAAGTTTTGAAGACATATCTCCATCAAAACAAAAGGTATGGGCACATCTTCCTTATGATTGAAATGTTGTTGGATTGAATGTTGTGAAATGCAAAGGTGGAGTGAAAAGGATTGTTTGATAAGCATTGTTGGAAATGTTTGAGTAAGTTTTCATATGCATGATTGGTGAATGATTAAGAGAATATTTGAGTTAGAGATTGAGGATTGTTTGAGTTAGGGTTTGAGACCCACATTATGCATTTTGGTTGGAAGTAGTGTGAAACACTTGATTAGGGTTTGTGAGCAAGTTGTGTTTCATTGATTGAATGATTGAGTGAAATTCTTGAGCATTGGTTTTGAGTGATATTGAAAGTGAATGTGCAAACATTAGAAATCAGATTTGTGAAAGCGACAAACTTAATGATTGAGTAGAACATATTGAGTTTTTGATAGAGTACATCATTATCTATATGTTCCAGAGGTTAAACAAATTCTGAATAGAATATGTCTAAATTGCTTCAAGTTAAATGAATTACTTTGAAGATTAGACAAAGCAATTGATAGCATTGTGTGCAAGATTTGAGATTGATTGAGCATATCTTGTGAGCTATTTTTGAGCATGTGTTTGGACATATTTGAGTAAGCTTTTGTTAAAATCTTAAGGATAGATTTGAGTAAGATTTTGTGAAAGCTTAAGGACAAATTTGAGATAAGTCTTTGTGAAGACTTGTAGGCATATTTGAGGCAAGTCTTAGTGAAGACTTGAGAGCAGATTTGAGGTAAGTCTTAGTGGAGACTTGAGAGCATATTTGAGGTAAGTCTTGGTGAAGACTTGTGAGCAGAGTTGATTGAGTGATTTGTTCAAGCTTTGTGTTAAGGCTTGGGGCAGATCTGAGCAGAGTTGATTTGTGATTGGATCAAGCTTTGTGTTAAGGCTTGAGGAAATATTTGAGGATAGATTTTGGTGTAGATTTGAGAGTAGATTTGTGCTAGAACTGAGATAGAGTTAGAGCAGATTTATACTAGACCGAGGATAGTGTTTGGTGTAGATTTGAGATAGAGTTGAGAGTAAGATTTGGAGGTGACAGAGCAGAGGACAGTAGTCTCTAGTGGATATAGATCCATTAGCTAGGGTAGTGAGGATAAAGGTCTTCTGAGTGAGGACAAAGGTCTTCTATGGAGAGAGATCCACAAGCCAGAGCAACGGGGACAGTAATATTCTAGAAGGTCATCATTCAGAGCATAGGAGAAATAGTTATCCTCTGGATAGACATCCATGAACCAGAGCAAGGGGAAAGAGTTCTCCTATGGAGTGTGATTCATGAAGTAGCTGGGAAGATAGAATTCTTCTATGGAGAGATATCCATAAACCAATTGAGGGGATAGAGTTCTCTTGGGTCAAGTTCCACGAATCAGAGAAAATGGAAAAGAGTTCTCCTATGGATAGAGATCCAAAAATTAGAGCATTAGGGTATTGGTGTCTCCTTTGGATAGAGGTCCATAAACATTGTAATAGGGAAGTGATTCCCAAGAGATTTGTTGAGAAAATTTTAGTGAAATATTTTCTTCATGGAGTAGCCCACATTGGGTGAACCACGTTAAATTGGTGTCTCTATTGTGTGTGATGATTTATGCATTACTTTGATTACTATTGTTTATATTGCCATTTATTATATTGGATAATATTGTTTGGGAAAGAAAAGTAAAAGTTGGCCTTATACTATTCATGCCCCCTCTCAATATAAGCTTGTGTTCTTCATTTATGTCCCCTTGACACATCTAAGGAGGCCTCTATATATATATTTTTGTGAAACAAACCGCTCAATAACAACACATATCTGTAGGCTTAGAGCCTGAACCTTATCTTTTGCAAAGCATTGAGGTCATAAGGGCATCATTCAGTACTAAAGTATTCCACCAGGTCTTCTATCCAATCTCTACTAGGTACAGACTGATTTGCAAGATTACTCTCCTACGCTGGATCATCCCACTCGCAGGTTGTCACCTCGGATGCGGCACTCCTAGCGAGTTCTTGGTATAAGGCTCAACCATGAACTAGTTTAGTGGGTCAGACCTCTATTTCAAACTCTTGGATCTTAGAGATCCATCCTACCCTTTTAATGCCAATCTCACATTGAATGATAAAGTTTCTGTCGTCGGGGTACACTACATACACTATCGTCTTGCTTTAGGAGATGAAATGGTGAAACTTATTTAGTGATCGCATCACTGCATGCACTTGCCTCTTAATGAAGTACTTTTATTCATGCGGGTGGATGACTTAGCTCAATAATGCTATCAATCGCTCATCCCCATCCTCATTATTCTTAGTAAGAACAGTCGCATAGCTCTCGATTCACCGACAACATAAAGGATAAAATCCTTGGAGTAGTCAAGGTTCAATAGAATGAGGGCTTGAGTGATTCTTTATTTGATATCCCTGAATACCCGCTTCCTCTCCTCAATCCATTGAAACTTAGCATCCTTATTTAGGAGTTTCATCATTGAATTTACTACCTGGGCAAAATCAAAAATGAATTTCTAAATAAAATTAATCTACTCGAAGAAGGATTGGAGGCCTTTCTTGTTCACTGGTAGAGGTAGCTTAAGGAGGGCTTCCAACCTATAAGGGTCAACAGCTAGTCCTTTCTCTGATATCACATGGTCCAGAAGCTTGCCTTCTTTTACCACAAAAATATACTTTTTTGGGTTTATGGAGATTTCGAACTCCCGACACTTCTTAAGCACCTATCGCAAATGTAGAACGTGTTTCTCCCTCTCATGGGAGAAAATAGTAATATCATCTAAATAAATCATAATGATGTGATTGAGTAACTCACCAAAGGCTAAGTCCATCGCTCTCTAGAAATTTGCCCTGGCATTTGAGAGGTCGAACGACATGCGCTAGTAGGTGAAGGTGCCCCACTTGGTGGTGAAGGTAGTCTTGTATTGATCTTCATCTTTTACCCAAATTTGATTGTACCCTGAGAAGCTATCGAGCAGAGAAAATCTCTATGCTCATGCCACTATGTGAAGGATTTGATCGATTTGGGGCAATGAGTAGTGATCCTTCAAAGATGCTTGGTTAAGGTTCTGGAAGTCAATGCATAGGCGGATGTCCCCATTATTTTTTCAAACTGGGACCAGGTTTTCCACCCAAGAAGAGTGCTTGATGGGATATATAATCTTCACCTCTAATATATTCAGGAGCTTGGCCTCAATCAACACTTCTATTTTTGGGTTCATCGGTCTTTGCTTCTACCTAAAATGTTTGACCCCTTCCTGTAGTTCAATAGTGTGTTGGAAGACACCCTTATTGTACCCCTTCAAGTCTCAATAGCTCCAAGTGATAACATCTGAGTATTCTTTGCATAGGGTCATGATTTGCTCAATTTCCAATGGCTTGCAATCAATTCCCACCTTAATAGCTTTCTTAGATTCTAACTCTAGCTCCTCGTACTCCCTCATGTCCACCTTGATTTTGTGAGCAAGGGACCTATCATCCTGGTCAAACAAACTTTCAAGGGTGATTAAGCTCTTGAAGGACGTGGTTGTTCTTCAGTTGGATAAACCCCTCATACTCTTCTTCGTGAGTGTGCTGTCTGATGTGTGTCATTAATAGCATCATTAAATCTTATGATTTATCAATCTGGGTTGGTGTCCAAGGTAGTCTATGATAGAAAGTTAGGGAGAGTATAATTCAAGCATTCAGGTTTCAAGCATTTATTGGATGATACAAATTTTGGTTTAGCCTTTTGGTGTCAAACTAAACCTAATATGCAGAATGAAAACTTGCAGGAATTGAAAACTAATTCTAAGTTTAAAAATTTAAAGTTAACTACAAGTACAGGAATGGAAATTGCTGAATGGAAATCTAATCTACTTTTGTAGAATTGAAATAACAGAATTGAAATTACTAAATTTAAATGTTGCTAAAATGAAATCCTAAATTACACTTATAGAATTGAAATGATGCTTGGAAATAAAACTTGTTCTAAAAACACCTGTCAGTGTCTTGCTACAGAAGGTCGTCAAGATTCTGCTATAATGATTGACAGTAAAATGAAATCTGCTAAAAATTGAAAGTTGCTAAAACATAAAAACAAAGAACATGGAAAGCAGAGGAAACATGGGAAACAAATGTCTAATATAATTTGTCAGCTGACACACACAAAAATTATGTATACAAACATAATGGAAAACATAAATAACATCACACAAACTTAAAACAAGAAAATAAAATCTGACAATCAATCTGTTAATTCTGTTGTAGCAAAATTACAAATTAAAACTTATTAAAATTCTCCTTCTAGGCCTGAAAGTTGGCCCATACTTCATGATCTAGAAGAAGGTGGGAAAACACTCCTTAACTAATTGACAATCACACTTTCTCATAAACAGAAATTAACAGAAAAAAACTACACTTTATTTCTATCAGAACTGTTACATAAAATGGTGTACTATGCTATTTCTATCAGAACTGTTACTCTCCTCTATTCTACTTCCTACTTAGCTCAACCAAGGAGGGAGTTGTTTTATTTATAATAAAATATTACAATATATCTCATGCTCAAATCAACTTATTTGTTATTTTCAGTGATCTACCAAATAATTTGCAATTGAAATAAGTGTAATAATATTTAGTGGTAGGAGTACATTGGAGGAGTCTTAGAAATATCTTGCACACCTGTCTCCACTTTAAAATATCATTTCCTAATATTCTGCAATTAATCTGGGTCTATTTCAAGACAGGGTCAATTGCATCAATTGATATTTCCTCATGAGCTGTGTCTTTTGGTCGGCAAGGAACGGTGGGGATAGTTGTAGAAGACTTTTTCTATATCCTCTCAACCTTAAGTTGCCTTTTCAACCACTTGGAAACCATAAAAAGTCAAACAGAAGCATGTTCCCCTGTTATTCGAAGATCTTTGGAATAACTGGTTGTAGGTGCACTTTAAGTTCAAAACGTCTTTAGACTGCTTGTTTTGGTTGCTTCTTTTAGGTAGGTCACTTAATCCAACTTCCAGGAGGTGATCCCAACCATTTTTACCTTCTTCTATTGGTAAATTCTAGGCCCTGCCATTCATTGGCAGTTGGCTAGAATTTACATGGTAAATTACTGCATTTTCCAGATCTGCTACATAGTTGTAAATTATTGGCATTTCTTGCAAATTCAAACAAATTAGAACGTGTGAAAATTATTCAAATATTAACATGAAGAAGTACATCAAGTTGCTACTGAATTTATACACTTCATTCACCAAGTAACCATGCTGAAATAGTGCAACAGTGCTGCACAATTGTCCTTGCTCTGTTATACCCTATCGCTACCTATTTAGACCATGTGGTAATGTTTCTAAATAGGTCATATGTCTTCTGTAGTCCTTATGAACTCATTCCATCCATTTCTTCATGCTTTTCTTGACAACTTCAAGGTGCTCCTATAAAGTGACAGCTTGTTGATTTTTATATGGTTGTTTTCTACAGATTTTTAGATTTATGACAGTCCTAAAAATTTGGCTTTAATGTGGATTTTAAACAAGTTGAAGGGTAGGAAAACATTCAAAAACCATTGTGAAGTTAATGGATATCAGCATACCACATTTGGCTAATTGAAATGCATGTTTTTATTTGCTACTTAATTAAGCAAAAACAGTCACAAAATGCCAAAAATAGTCAAAAATAGAGCTATAGTGTTCCTAACATAAAATCATGCAAATACTTAACAAATAATATATTCTAATCAACTATTTGGCAATTAAATTTGTCATGTTTGGTAATATGGCAGTTTTTATATGTCAAACATAGTGTAAAAATGAGGCATTTCTAGTCCTCATCACTGTCTTCAATATTGCTCGCTTCATCAATAAAAAATTGATGATTTGCTCGTCACTGTCAAAGACCTGCCAATGAATAATTTTGTCTGGTACCGAAGGCCTATAGATCACCCTCGCTGTCTTCAATTTTTGCATCATGTTCTCGATAAGGGAGCATCTGGCTCCAATAGATGCTAAGACATCAGTATGCTTATTTTGCTCTCACGAAATAGACTGAATGTTCAGAGTCGAGAAGGACTCGACCAAGTCCCCTACCTTATTACGGTATGCTTGTAGGTAGTATTGCTTCACAACACATTTATTGGTCACTTGGTTCCAAATTAGCTCCAAGTCTTTGAAGATCTACAACTTTTTTATTCCAAGTTTTTTTGCCTTTCGTAACCCCAAACATAGGGCTTCATACTCGGTAGTGTTATTTGTACAACTCCATGCGATTTTGTACAAGTACGTTTTATAGTTTCCTTAAGGAAAGACAAGGACAACTCCTGCTTCAGTGTCATTCTTGCATCGAACGCCATAAAAGAAGAGCTTTCATAGTTGATCGACAATGGGGTCTTGGTTGCTTGGTACCTTAGCTTTTTTGAGCTTGGTAATTGAATAGCACCCAATCTCAAATTCGACCATGGCATTAAAGTCATGCATAGAAAATTTATTTTCTATGCAGAGTTCATCTAGAGCTTCTTCCATCAGCTCTACTTTCTCTTCTTCCTCTACTTCCTCGATCATATTGATCGAGTCCAATTGTTTTTCTACATCTTAGATCCTTTCAATGTGAAAGGTAGAAGGTTTTTCATTAAAAAATTTAATCCTCCTTCCTCTGAAGGGGATTTCCAGGTATGAATAGACCAGATACAAATAGCCTCCAATTTTGGTAGTGAATTCCCGTGATAGGCACATGCTAAAATAGGGCTCTAAATCTACCACCACAACTTCCTATATTACGGTGATTTGTGACATCTTGTGCAACATGATCAGGATATCCTTGATGACCCCCACTATTTCTACTGGAGTTCTGTCTAGTTGAAGCACTCCCGAGCTACTCCTTGTGTACTCCATACCCATAATATAACAAACCACCTTGGGCATCATAGTAGTAGTAGCACCATAATCGATCATGCAGTTATGCATGACCCACTCCTCCATCTTGAGGGATAGATAGAACGACAGTGGCTTGTTATTCCTGGTGGCTGAGGTAGTCAACATCTGCGTAAAGATAATATGAGTCGGCTTTCCTTTGCCTTTGGCAGATTTCAGTGATTCCTGTAGTAGGTCGACTTGACTAGGCAGTTGGACCGCATCGAAGAGGCTTACCTTAGCTAGAGTCTTCTTTATCTCTTTGACTATGTTATACGCTCCTGTACCAGACTCACCTCCCTCCTTAGTAGTCTTGTACCTGGTTTGGTACTACTGCATTGCTTCTACCCTCTAACACTTGGTCAGTGAAGGATATCTAAGTTTTCTCTCGCCTAATCCCTCGCATCGATTTGGGGTTGAGAGGGCGAAGCTTGTGGTTGAGGGATTCTCTCTTTTGCCCTTGGATGTAGGAAGTACTTCAATATGATGGAATCCTCATTATCTTATACCTGGACCGACCCTTTCTTTGGTGACATCTTATCTCTTGATGGCTTGGAACTGGTAGGCACCTTCAATGGTTCCATTTGAACTGGATCAACCTCGATGGGCTTCTTACCCATCCTCATGAGGACGAAGACCTGCTCAACAGGGGAAATCATGAAATTATGATCTATTTCCCTTATCATATTTACCTACCCACCAGGAGCACTGTCTGCAAGGGTTTGTACATAGTTCATATGAACCATGCAAGTATCTTCATCGTGTGGGTCATTACAGGTGAAGCATTAATAAGCTTTGTCGAATGAACCAACTTCTTCATTTTCCAACATCACTGCATTTCTCTCAAGAGTCCTTCTAGTGGAAGTAGCTTGCTCCTTGGTGATCAGGGGAGGAGGAGCGAATCTTCTTGGCTGAAAGCTTTGATCATTTTGCTTCCTCCTTAATATGGTGATCTCATTCACCATCGTCTTTACTGATGCTCGCAGATCCTGCAATTCTCTTGCATGGTCCGTATTTGCGGCTACCTAAGGTGTGGGTAATGGCAATGGTGCCAATGATGCAGGTAATGTTGGATATGGGATAGGAGCTAGGAGCTGAGGAACAATGGGTGCTTGAAACTATGGGGTGGATACCACTTGATTCTGAGGATTGGGATTCCACGATTGATTGGGGTACATCGGGGGTGTAGGTAGTGATTGAGAGGATGCACTAGGATACATATTATGAGGGAAGTCTAGATAAATTGGTATAGTCACCTTCGGAGGTAACTTACCAATAACGACTAGGTCAACCTCAGCATTTTATGCCTGATCATACAAGGTAGGGAACATGTTGATGTTAGCATGTCAGATGCTCATGCTGATGTCATAATGGAAAGCCCTTAAGTAATAGAACATCGCTTGCTCCAGAGTGGGTTGAAGGCCAATAGTGACTCTCTTCCAGGTTTGAGCGAACCTGACGTTAAAATCTGCTACCTCTTCTTGAGGATGCCTCTAGATGGTGGTGAACTGGTGCAACAAGGATAAAGGGTCAGCTTGTTCGTTGAAACCTCTTATCAATTGTTCTGCCAATTGATCCCATGTAGTCATGGTGTCAGATGAAAATGATCAATACCAGTAGAGGAGTTTACCTTATAGCAAGAGAACTAGCAGTCTCACCATGATATCTTCTTCGGTTATGTGGTGAATGGTTGCCAATGCAGCGACATCTTGGACGTGCTCATAAGTCATATTATTGTACCATTGTATGTGGGTAGAGCCTTTAATGCTACAAGCGATACTTGATCCTGAGCCTACAAAGCTAGAGGTTCCAAATGATTTCATGCAATAAATTGCTTGGGTGGAGGTTACGCCATATGGACCGAAGGATTTGGTGGATTTGGTTGGACTAAAACATTTGGAACGTTCGGTTGAGGGGGTAAGCTAGTCGTAGTGCTAGCAGGACTTGGAGTCTATGAAACTATAACAACTACTTGCGAGGGTGCTTGAACCGATGGGATAGTCGAGGGGACTACTCTAGGATGTTCTCCCAAAGCGTTGATGTTGAGCTCGAAGAACTCAACTGCTTCTTCTGGATTTTTAGCCTTCGATCTTGTGATCATGAAGATGAGGGCTTTTAAACCGCTTCAAGATTTGGAGTCTTCTGAGTTTAGTTGAGTCGCCAAATGTTCAGATTTGATAGTAACAAGATGAACATCAACTACTAATACTGCTTTTGATGTGGAATGTCTACGTCCCACCGGGCATGCCAAAAACTGTTGGTCAAGAATTTGCATTAATGAAAGATGGGATTCTAAAATTTGGGAACATCTTGTCTAGAAGCTTCTCAGATCAAATACATTTAAATGGATAAGGATGCACCTTGTTTCGCTAATGAGAAGCATTTATGAGGAATCTTGGCTGAATTAGGGAGGGCTAGACTGAAACAGGCGCTTTGCGGATGCAGGCCAACCTACATTTTGTTACTTTTTGGCCCGAAATAGGCTTGCACTCCAAAACTGTAGCAAAACGAGTTTGCTATCTTAGAAGTAGCACCGATGTGGAAAATTCAAAGGCGCTTGCGCTCCGACTTGGCTCGAAATTGCCTTGCGCTAGGAAACTAGAGCGAAACGCCTTGCTATATTGGGAGGGGCACCAAAGTTGAAAAGTCAAAGGCCATTTCGCCCAAGCTTGCTCCGAATTTGCTTTGTGCTAGAAAACTGGAGCGAAACGACTTGGTCCATACTTAGCATTTTTTTTGTTTGATGGGTTGCGCCTTGGAAAAGTCAAAGTCTATTTCTCTCCTTATAACCCTGAAAAGGTGAAACGTTTTGGTCACTTGGCCATTGGAAAGGCGATTTCAACCCTCAAAGAGCAGTGCATGCACTTAGTCTTTTGTTCTTATGTGACAATTTCGAGAATGTTTCTACCCTAGCTGGTGTTGAGGTGTCCTTCGACACCAAAATTGACATCAAAGATACTACAAATGATGATGTAATGGAGATTGCTAAGGAGGCCTGTATCATTGTTCCCAAAGATAGCAAGGAGATTTCTACGAAATACACTGGTCCGAAAGGGGTTGCTTCATCCCTCATGCAGTTGGACACTCCTCTTGATGACTAATGGTTCTTCCTCTGGTTTCCTGGGTCCTCTGCGATAGTGGATTGCATCTTTTTTGGTTCCTTTTTGGTTGAGGACCGTTCCTTTTTGAGCCCTGTTGTTTCTCTTAGTGCCGGTTTGTTCAAGGCTACTGAATCATTTTAGTTTGAGGTGTATTTTTGAGATTGTATGTTGTTTCATCTGGTAGTTTTTAGTGTCCTCTTGTTCCTTTTTTATCCTTTTTTATCCTTTGATGATCCTCTGTTGTACAAGGTGTTAGGACGCCTTTCAAATGCCCTGGTTTCAATAAAATTATTAATCTACCAAAAAAAAAACCCTAAAAAGGAATTGCGCTTGGCAAACTGAGCAAAACGCCTTGGGTCCCACCTACATTTCACCCAACCTTTAGCTTAAAATGGGCTTGCGCTCTTGATTTGGGTGAAAATATGATGGCCCCACATTGTGTTGGGAGCTATGCCTTGGTGGAAAATTCAAAGGTGCTTGTGCCCCTCCTTAGGCCCAAAATTGCATTGCACTAGGAAATCAGAGTGAAACACCTCCTTGTCTTGGGAGTAGTGCTAGCATGGAAAATTCAAGGGTGCTTGCGCTCTTACTTAGGCCCGAAACTACCTTATGCTTAGAAAACATAGCGAAACACCTTGTGAAAAAGTCAAAGGCCTTTCACTCTTCCTAACTCCGAAAGCAGGTTGCGCTCCAAGCTTAAGGTGAAACAGAACTAGGCCCCACATTGTATTGAAGAAGATTTATACTAAGTGTTAGAACAGAATGAAGGCGCTTTCGCCCAGTCTAGCCCTGAAAAGGCTTTGCACTCTTGAGATAGGGCAAAAAGGCATTGCGCTTTCTAAACAGGGTGAAAACATCGTGGCCACTTAGCATTTTCATTTTAAAACTACATTTGTGCCCAGTCAAGGCCCAAAACTGCCTTGAGCTCTCATTTAGGGGTGAAACAGCTTGGGCATTACTTACATCTACTTCTCCAAAGCTAGGTGTTTTTGCTTTCTGGCCCAAAATGGGCCTGTGCTCTACCTTTACCTTGAAATCATTTTGTGCTTGGAGACAGCACAAAACCACCCTTACCTTCAAAAAGACACAAACCCTGCCCAATCAAGAAAAATTGTAGCCAACAATTTTTGACAGCAAAAGGCAAGAAACAAAGAATTTATTCTAGAAAAAAGAACAGAGTCCAAAGGAAGAAGAGATTACTAAATAGCAAAAAATATATAGAGAAGATCAATGTGGAAGGAATGAGAACAAGTTGTCATCTAAAGTTCGGGTGACATGCCAATTGTTGTCAGTTCACTATCATATAAGTCGCACTGTAGTCAATAAACTCCTACCATCATAGATGTATTCCTCTGGGAAACATTGCCACTTCTCCTTCCACTTATTTATCATTCCCTTGTCTCGAGAATCCTCACTTTTTCCTACACTAGTAAGTTATGAAATCGAATATTAGAGGGTTGTAATATGATGATAATAACAAGAGCTAAGAAGGGGAAAGAGTAAAATCCCAAGAAAACTTGTAGCTCTAATATGCCAAGGTTGATTTCCCCTCGTGTTGATGAAGATTTGAGCTTGTTTTTTGCTTGAGAGCTTGTTGCCTTCAAAATATCATGGTATGGTTTTGACATAATTTTACCAATGATTGAAGATTGATTGCTATGAATTTTTATGGAGTTTTTTAACTTTCAAAAGGCCATGGATTGGGCTCCCCCATGTGTTATCTTTATAGGAAGCCATGGCTCCTTGGGGAATGGTTGTATTGAAGATGATAGGATTGTTGAAGATAAGATTTTGAAATGGTTTTAAGATGTAATTAATGAATGGAGGACATAAAATGATAAATCTTGGGCTTTGGATCTCTACTGGATTGTGGATCATACTGATGTGATTAGATCCATTTTTTATGGGCAACTTGGAAGGTACTAACTATTAACCTTTTCCTTTTTGGTGCTTGATAGTCAATACTACTGGAGGTGATAGAGTTGGTCGTGCTAATATCCCAACGCTTTTACCAACATGATCATTGCTAGTCAATTTGGGCGAGAAATGATAAAAAATTTAAAGTTGCACAAAAGCACTCCTAGGTAGCAAAAGCGTCACTAGGGCTATTGCTCATGTCCTTATGCTTTCACTTTTGGAGTAAAAAATGCTCCTTATTTGAGCTTGGGGGTAGTAGATATGGCTTGAATGCATGATTGGTTGATTGATAAAATATTAGTAAGTTTGGAGATCTTGATGATGCGCTCAAAATTAGGTGTCCAAAAGTGCTAATATGTCCAACCTTCTAGAGGCTGTAACTTTTGCATACAAAAGCATTTTAGGTTCATTTTTTTATAGCATGATTTTTGAGCTCTATGCATTGGTGATATTAGTTCAAGGACCTATTATAGTGTTATAGAACATTTTTATAAAAAGAAGAGTATCTTCATATGGTTACTGGAAGTTATGTCTTATTCCTATGGATCCCTCTTAGATAATGGGGATTGATTATTTGCATACTTGCTTCTATTGCTTGATGATACAATTATTTGCTTTTGAGACTGGAGGACAAATTTTGGTCACTTTAATGCATGTTGATGATCTTCTCATGGGAAGATCAACATATTTGATCCAAAATATGGAGTCACAACTTTATGTTTGAGGAAGGGTTGATCTAGTACACATACCTTTTGTAGAGTAGATAGTAGAATTCATGATCAAGATTCATTGGCTCATTAAAGCATTCATTATTGGGGGGAGAGAAGGGGGGAGATGTTACCATCTCTAATTTCTTCTCTTCTTGTCCCCTTAGCTCATATAATGAGAGGTGTTTGAATATCAACAATTTGACCTTATTGACCAAGGTGATGTAAGCCTACAGGTATTCGCTATGTAAGCCTATAGATAAACTTGATGTATTCACCCCTAGTTGTATTAGTTAAATCATCTGTATAGTTAACCTTGTAATTGTAATTTAACCTATAAGCTAAGTTATGTTGACTTGGGTTAAAATGATATTTAATTACAATCAAGGATTATGTATCTACTATAAATACCCCAATTAATGATCCATTATATCAGTTTGTGTGATGTGATATCTTGGGGTGCATATAGACACCCTCTTTCTATGTCATGTGTCTATATTATTTCTTTTGTCTATATGCTCTTTTATTTTGTTCTTTTATTCTTTTGGATATGATTCTGGTAAATGTTGTGTTTCAAAATATTTCCAGAAAGTATGTAAAATCCAACATTAGAACCTTGGTTTACAATATAACTTTGATAATTTAGCATTGAGTTTCATTTATTTAATTTAAATTTAAACTTTATAATCAGTAATATTATGAATTTAGCCCATGGGGTCAAAGTGCAACCAATGAGAATTCTTGGCTTACAAAGAGTCCACCAAGATTTTATTTCCAAGGGTGCTTTCATAATTCTGTTGAAATATTTGTAATTTGATATTATTATGCCAAAGCCAATAGTGATGAAGTACCTACGGATGCTCTTGATGTAAACCTACGGGAAAGTGTTATGTAAGCCTTCAGGCATCTTGATGTAAGCCTATGGGAGCATCTTAATGTAAGCTAAGGGCCCTTTCATATTTCACCCTCAGTGGTGTTGGTTAATCCATCTTTATGGATAACCTTTCTTAAAGGTTAATTTATCATTATTTTATTGTAAGGTTAACCTCAAAGTTAATTTTATGTCAACCTAAGGTTAATTTGGTCTCACTATAAATACTCCTCAATGAGATCCATTTGTATTATAAGTTTGAATAAAATATGATTTATTGGGGTGCCCGTGAGCACCCACCTTCTACTTCTTGTCATCTCCCTTCATTTCTCTATTTCATTTATTATTTCTATCTTTTAACTACCTTTTCTTCTTTTTAGTATATTATTGTGGTGAATGCATGTTTTGGAATGTTTCTAGAAAATATTACAAATTCAAATAAATTCAAATTATGGTTTGTTAAAATATTGTAATATTGTGATTGATGATATAATATTGATGGGACTCGAATTCAATTCCATATAACCAATAAAAACCATAAAACATTATGAATCTAATCATCAAAGGTATTATTGAGTAAATGATAAATGAGATGCAATTATATAAGTACAAACGAATTGAAATCCTTGCATTATGATGAACTCTTCCACAATAAAATGGCCCATGGTTTATTGAAATGTTATAACATGGTCATGATGTAATATGAATGGGACTTGTTTCAGCGACATATACATTAAAAAATATTACGAATTTAATTGTTTTTTTCAAACTATGGGATATGATTTTATGAACACAACCTCAGTTTATATCCTCGAATTATGATAAACACTTGTATAATAAGTTAGTCTCTACTTTGTTGAAATGTTGCTCTAATATATTCATTTTGTAGTATGGGTGGGACTTGCTTTAATCATATATAACCTTCTTTTTTGTTGGAGAACAAGGGGTTGTACTCGGATCCCCCACCCTTAAAAAATCACAACTCTCTTATTTAGAGCTTAAGAGTTTACAAAAAAAATCAATTCTCATCTCAATTGAGTTGCTATAGCTAGAAACCTACATTATTTTACATAAAAAGTTTGATTTCTTGATTTTCACTTTTTTGATATTTTTTAATTTTGTGTGAATACAAATTAACTAAAATTTAACATCCTTCTTGACATTTTTCTACAACAACCTTCACAATATCAAAACTTCACCTCTACTATCTATGCATTGCATCTTAGTAGAGTAATATTTCTAAAACATTGCACTATCATAGTTCACTTTACCAAATTTGGATTGTTAGTTTCCTTCCTAAAGCACAAGTGCAACCATAAAAATTATAATAAATAGTTTATATGAAAGCACATTAATGTTATAAAATAAAGTAGATATTACCAATGGAAAATATTAAAGTAAATCTTAATAATTATTTGAATCAAGCAGTCAATATTTTCTTGTTAGCTTTAGCTAAACTTACTACTTCCTATAACCATAGAGAAAAAAATTTAACTTCACAATCCTCAATTAAAACCCCTCTATTGGCTAGCCTATCTGCACATTTGTTTCCTTCCCTTAACATATGTGTAAACCTAATTTCTTCAAACTCTATAGCAAGGTCTTGAATTTCCATAATTATCTCTTACATGTTCCATGGAGCATTTGCTTTCCTCAAAATTACATTTATTGCTATGAGTGAGTCACCTTGCATTCATACTCTACTCCATTTCATTTATTTACTTTTTTTTAACCCTTCCAAAACTGCCCAAGCTTCAACTTCATTATTTGTCTTAAATGCACTATTGAAAGCATAATGGGATAAAATATCTCCTTTATTATTTCTAATTATTCCTCCTCTTCTTGGTCCTGGATTTCCTTTAGAGGCTCCATAAAAATTCAATTTGACCAACTCCACATCTAGTAGTTTCCACTTTATATTCTTTATCTTCTTTTTGTTTCTTTTGTACCCAACATCATAATTCCATTTGATGACTTGATTCCATCTATCAAGGCTCTTTGAATCTTGTTTAGGGATTAGGTGAGTTGATAGGGTTGGTTTAGACTCCTCTATGGGTAAACAAATATTCATTTTCATTATCTTTAAACTACTTTCCTTTCCTTTAAATATTTTTCTATTCCTTTTTAGCCAAAGAGTCCAAATTATTTTATCTTTTGATATATCCCAAATTGTTTGTAAAGCCTCACATTTAAAAGTGCTTTGCCATTGCTTTAACCGTATTCAATTTTGCCATTCATCATCATGCATTTACCAAAAAAATTAAGAATCCATTGCCATAGTTTCCAAACCACATATAACCTATTGAAAAATGCCACATGTATTACATCATAGCCACATAGTGGTATTATAATAGCATGGTGATTATACATGTGTTGCTTGGCAAGATTTGAACTTGGATCTCCTCCTTGAAAGTTAAAGAATTTAATCGATTGAGCTAATGTCATTTGATGAAACCATTTTTTAATTATTAAGTAAAGATTTAGTCAATTAGTTTTTAATTGGTTATATGATATTAAATAGGCCACACTAGTATTATATTTGCATTACCACAATATTTCAACAACCAAAGTGGTATTATAACAACATTTAATAATTATGCATATATCTCTTGACAAGATTTGAACTCGAGTCTCCTTGAAAGTCAAGACATATCCACAATTTGACAATTATGCATATATTGTCTGGCAAGGATCAAATTTACTTTGATCTTATGCCATTTGATTAAATGATAACGCTTTTCCATGTGATCTAAAAATTGATCTATGGTGTGAAACTCCTTATTCCTTACAACTTACCTTGACCAATGGACAAGATTTAACACTTTATTTAATCAAGTATTTTTTATTTTTAGTCGATTATATGGGATTAAAATAGATCCCATCCATATTACATCAATATCACATAGTGGTATTATAACAACTTGGCAATTATGCATGTATCACTTGACAAGATTTGAACCCAAGTCTTCTCCTTGGAATTTGAGGGATTTAACCATTTAACCTCACGTTATTTGATCATCTAATCAAGTATTATTTTTTCAATGGATTATATGGGATTGAAATGGGCCCTACACGTATTACATCATCACCACATAATGGTATTACAACAAAGCTTAGATATTATTCATGTATCGTTTGGCAAGATTCGAACCTAGATCTCCTCCTTGAAATGTGAGGAATTTAACCGGTTGAGCTAATGTCACTTGATTCTAATCAAGTATTTTATTAACATTGAATTTTAATTATATTTTTATTTTTAAGATAGTTATATGTAGTGTGATTTGCACCAACTATATTATATATTCAAATTTGAACATGGATCTTCATCTTTAAAATCCACCTTATATCATTTAATATTTAAAATTCAAAACCAAAGTTAATTATGTAAATTTGGTACCTTGTTATTATTATTATTATTTTAAATTGATTACATGGGATTGATGTGGTCTCACTCATATACATCATGATCTAATAGTGGCATTAATTACTATATATATATATATATATATATATTTATTGTTGGGTAATATTTGAACTTGAGTCTCCTTAAAAGTTAAAGTATTTAATAATTAAGCACATACCATTATATATATATATATATATATAATGATATGTGCTTAATTATTAAATACTTTAATAATTAAGTATTACTTTTTTTTTGTTGGAGAACAAGGGTTTGTACTCGGGTCCCCCACCCTTGACAAATCACAACATTCATCTTTAGAGCAAGATATTTTACAAACCAATTCTCATCTCAATTGAGTTGATGTAGCTAGAAACCTACATCATTTTACATAAAATATCTAAATTCTTGATTTTCATTTTCTTAGACTTTTTCAATTTTCTATGTGAATACAAATATTCCATAATTCAACATCCTTCTTGATATTTTTCTATAACAACCTTCACAATACCAAAACTCCACCTTTACTATCTATGCATTTCATCTTAGTAGAGTAATATTTTCAAAATATTGCACTATTATAGCCCGCTTTAGCAGATTTAGATTGTCAGTTTCGTTCCTAAAGTACAAGTACAACCACACAAATTGTAATAAATAGTATATATGAAAGCAAATTAATGCTATAAAATAAAGCATATATTACCAATGGAAAATTGTAAAATAAATCTTAATCATTATTTGATTTAAACAGTCAATATTTTCTTGTTAGCTTAAGCTAAACTTATTACTTCCTCTAACCAAGGAAAAGAGAATTTAATTTCAGATCTCAATTAAAACTCCTCTATTAGCTATCCTATCTACATATTTGTTTCTTTCCCTTAATGTATGTGTAAATACAATGACCCATTTTGATAGAACTTTTCCTTTTTTTATTGATGTATTGATGTGATGATATTTAATGCATGTTCCTATTTTATTTTATCAAGATGAGTTGATAGTTGTACTTCATGCTTTCTAAAGTTGAATTATGTTATTTTTAGAATATGGTATTGATGAATTTTTTGGTTGCAGGACCAAGTACTTTCATGGGTGGATTTGAATGGGACAACCATTGGAGTTGAGATAAATGAGAAATGGGAAATGATTGATTATTTTTAGTTTGATAGCTCATAGGGATAAAAAAATCATGTAGGAGCATTTGCATTTGTGCATGTGTGATTAAATGCATCATTGGGAAAGGAGGTTGCTATAAAAGCAAAAGAGCACTTACTCATGTGCTTAGGAGACCTTCACAGGTGGTTAATAACCTGGTAATTATCATGATGCCTTATGTTGAGGAAATGATAATGTTTGTGCATTTCAATACTTATTGTGGATTACATCTTAGTTCGGGGAAGGACAACCTTAACAAGAGATCTTGTGTTATTTAATATGCACTAATGTATGTTGTTCCAAAGCATAGAACTTGATTTGGTTGATTTATTTATAAAGTAGGGTATTAATGATGGTGATAGTTTATTAATATCTATATATATATTATACTAATGTTAATAATTAACATTAGCATTAGAAAGGGTCTAGGTGGATTGGTAAGTTGGGGCACTTACCGAGAGGAGACCTAGGTTCCAATCCCACGGGCATGCCCATGCATAGCCAGTAGCCCGATTTGACTCCTCTGTGTGTTGCACTTGATTGATGATGGCGATCTGTTTTTTGTTTGTCCGACGGTCCCCCTTCATGCCACGTGTTGAACCAGACTGACGAAGATGGTGCGAACCCTGTGCGTCCGATGGTCCCCATCTCACGTTGGGTTACCATTAACGAGATGGTGGGTGTGTTGGAAGCCTTCACTGATAGTTTGAACCACATTTACTAAAAATTGTGATTGTAACCAATTCATCTATGTAACCAAAAAAATAATAGTATTAAATTAATGCTATGAGATGAGTGAATATTTTAATTATTAATACCTTGCTTTAAGATTATTAGTAAGTTAATATTAATTTTAATAAGTTAAACTTTATAAAGGGGGCATAATTAATAAATATTAATATAAAGTTCATTTTTAATTATTATTGGAAAATGGGTTGTAATGTATCAATTGGAAAATATGGGAAGTTAATATTTTTGTAATGGAGTAAAAAGAAACAAGAAAGAGTTATCAACTTTTGAGCTTCACTTTCCTCATATTTTAATCTCGTCTCTAAAATAAACCTATTTCAATCTTCTATCGAGGAAAGGGAGGTGGGCTGGAAAAAGAAAGTTTTAGCAAGGAGTGAAGGATTTGGAGAAGACGTGAAAGATTTTTGGATTTGTTGGTTGTTGAGGTAATCCTTTTTCCATTCAATAGTTTGATCTATTTTAAGTGGTGTTTTTAAAGGTGAAAATTTTTGGTTCATTTTTCTTTTGAAATTGACTCTATGTTGTTTTTCCTTAGATAATGGTTGATTGTTTTCAATGGGATGTTGCATAGAGAATCGTGTATGGTGATGAATGGTAGAATTGGGGAATGGTTAAAGAAATGGCAGAGCACTTAATTTTAGAAAATAGATTGGAGAATTATTTATAAATGATTTATTTTATTTAGAAGTTAGAATTCATAAACTTCAAAACTTAGTATGTACCTAAGAGAAAGAGAATTATAATTTTTTTAGTCTTTGAAAATTCTATGTTCTATTTGAGTTAGTAATCCAGACATGAGTATTTTACTTAAGAAATACTTTACCTTTTATTAGAGGTAATCTGTAGTGGAAAAAGTTTCCATTTCTTGGAGTTTGAGTGGATCATTTTGTGTTCATTTTGCTTCTAGAAAATTCCATCGTCCAACAAAGTAGAGGGTCAGGGGAAAAAACCTCATTGTACTCTTCAATACCTTATAAACTTAGATTATTGAATTTTAAAAATTGTGAATGCTATACATTTCGGTTCATCGGCTTTGAGTGACTTGTAGTTGGCATTTCGGTTAAAGAAATAAAGTTTTATTAACCGTCTTTCTAAATTTTCTAAAAATTAGAAATCTGTGTTTTCTTATTCAGCAATGCTAATAATCCGTTCTTTCCATACATTCAGAACCAATGTAAATATCTTGGATTTAAGTAAGCAAAGGAATGATATGAAGAATTTATGAAAAGTCTTAGGAATATTACTATAATTGCATCTCCAATTTGGAAGGGTAGTATATTTTTGAACGTCTAAAAGGTTTTAATGTAGCCAATATTAAGAATTCTTTTAATTATTGAATCATTCTTTATTTATATATTTTTGAAACATTTTTAAAAGGAAAGATTTTAATTGAGTTATTTAGAATAATTTTTTAGTAAGCCAAAGCATTAATATTAAGTAATAGATGTTTTTATTTCCAATAGATTGTTTACCTTTATTTTCAAGAGATGTTTGCAATATTAGCAAGCTAGTTAATAAATTTATCTTGGTATATGGTTTAGTGGAAGTATGAGCTTCAAATGAACAATGACTGAGTATGGTCTTCTATTTTATATGTCTAGCAAGTTTTGAAAGTTTTTATGAGCTTGCATTGTTGAATGATTTATTGCTTGATGCATATTAGGTTTGCATATTCATTCAAAAGAAAAAAAGAGTTGTCTTGACCTCTATATTATTATCAAAGAAAAATAGAGAAAAGATATCTTGAATAGAAGATTTTGAAATAAGATGGGACTTGGTTGTCATCATGTATTAATGTATGGAGATATAATATTTACATTTAATGACGAGAAAAATTTAGAAGGAATTTTTAATTTAAAGTTTATGTTGAAGAAAAGGATGACCTTGTAAACATTTTTTAAGTATTGGTATTTATTAATAATGTTATTAATGGTGAAAGACAAGTTATTGTTTTTCTTAAGTTTTCTTTAGAAATAAAATGTGATAGATGATGAAATTTTAGGAAAAAGCAATTAACGAGGTTTAGTTATGAAATTCTAGATGATTACTTTCTTTCATGAAAATAAAGGATATGCCTAATTCTAGTGTTATTTTTTGAAAGAAGTATCTAAATACTTTAGTCTTTACTAATATGGTATATGGATGTTAGTATTGAATTTTTTAATACGATTTATAGACAACAATGTTTTTTAGGACCTTTGGGTTATGAGGGGGGTTTTGTGAGCATGATGTTAGCGCCATATTAGTAATCCATAGGGTTTAGTTGTACCCAATCGTAGTTTATTTATGGGTAGACAATTCAACTTGGTAATTATAAATTATATACCTTAGTGGTGAGGCTTGGGTGACCCTTGTGGTGAGGCTTAGGAATCTTAATGGTGGATTGGTATGGGACAGTATGGTGGTGGTATATTGAGGGTAGGAAAGCATGACCATGATCATTATCAGGTGAGTGCTAATGGTCTTAGTTTAGTTTCATAGGTAGATGAAACTAACTAATCACCAAGGCATTACGCCATAGTAATCCTACACAGAGGGGGTATGTAGGGTTAGGGAATAAGAATCACCTTTAAGTGATATGGGCTTTAAATGGTAATCCTTATGTCGTGGTCAAGTTATCTCATATAGGGTAGTGTATGGAAAATGAGGGGACCATCGATGGTGTCTTTTCTAATGGTAAAATTAGAAATGTGAATCTTAGGAAATTACCGGAAAATTGGTCACTCTTGCCCACTTGACTGTCGTCTATAGTGACAATGAAATCAAGATGGTTATACCTTAATATTGATGAAAAATATTAGGTCTTCTTTGTGAGTTAATAATTATGGAAAAATGGCTCTCTCACTTGGGTCAATTTGTGGGTCATTACAGTAAACATGAATTCTTCAAACTCTATAGCAAGGTCTTGATTTTCTACAATGATCTCTTTTATGTTCCATGGAGCCTTTGATTTTCTTAAAATTGTATTTATTACTATGAGTGAATCACTTTCATTCATACTTTGTTATATTTCATTTGTTTGCATATTTTTAACCCTTCCAAAGCCACCTAAGCCTCAACTTCATTATTTGTCTTAAATCCACTATTAAAAGCGTAATGAGATAGAATATCTCCTCTGTTATTTCTAATCATTCCTCCTCCTAGTACTAGTCTTGGATTTCTTTTAGATGCTCCATCAAAATTAACTTGACCAACTCCACATATGGTGGTTTCCACTTTATATTATTTGACTTCTTTTTGTTTCTCCTATCCCCAACATCATAATTCCATTTGATGACTTGACTCCATCTATCAAGGCTCTCTAATTCAAGATTAGAGATTGGGTGGGTTGATAAGGTTGGTTTAGACTCCTCTATGGCTTAAATATTTTTTTCATTACCTCTAAACTACTTACCTTTCCTATATATATTCTTCTATTCTTTTCTAGACAAACAATCCAAAGTATTGTATATTTTGATATATCCCAAATTGTCTGTAAAGCATCACTTTTAAAAGTGTTTTACCATTGCTTTAACCATTCCTCAATTATGCCATCAATCACCATACATTTATCAAACATATTAAGAACTTATTGCCATAGTTCCCAGACTATTGAGTAGTATCCCAAGAGATGGTCTAAACTCTCTTCCTCCATTTTACAAAGAACACATTTTGAGGGGCCATGAAAACCCCTTTTTCATAAGGTTATCCTAGGAAAAAAAATCTTCTATGACCTATTAGCCAAATAAACATTTTGACTTCAGGAATGCTTGGGCTATCCCAAATATCTCTCCATATTCTTGCGATATTCTTATTTTGATGGTGCTTTATATTATATCCACTTCTTGTTGTGTATTCTCCTGAGCTATTCAAATCTCAAATCAACTTATCCTTAGCTCCCCTAGAAATAATCGTTTTTGTTATCTTTCTACTCAATTGCCTCCTAGCATCAATATCTTGTATACTTGTAAAAAAACTTAATTCTATTTGTATCTTCCTTCTAGATCCTTGTACAAAATGTTTGAAACCCTATCATCATATTTATCTTGAAGTAATCTCATCCATGGTTTCAAAAATGGATCTAGATTGAGTGGTTTTTTATCACACCAAGTATCTATCCAAATAGAATTTTTTTCTCCAATTTCCACCACCCATCTTAAACCTTTAATCACTATATCAATTGATTTTTTTAAATTTTTCCATAGTGTAAAACCATTTGGTAGAGAGAAAGCAGTAAATATTAAGTTTGGGTCATTAGGCTTATTTAGAAGAATTATTGTCCATTATCTTTGACTCTCTTTGTCCAATATTCAAATTAATTTTCCCCTAAGGGCTAATTTTGCATTTTTAAGAACTCTTAAACTGAGACCTCCCCTAGTTTTATCATCACACACCTTGTTCCATTTCACCAAAGAAAATTTCCTTTTATTATGTAATATCGACCACAAAAATGACCGCATAATAAATATTAAACTTTTTTCTATCGACTTTGGTAGGACATAATATGTTGGAATGGCCTGTAAGACTATCTACACTCTTCTTTCTAATGATAACCATCTACCTTTCCATGTTGGTAGTTTATTATGAACTTTACATATAACTGGATTCCATGATTATATCCTCATTCTCCCCTCAAATAAGGGTATCTCTAGATAAGTTGCTGGCAAATTTGCCTCCTCCATTTGAAGTAACCTTCATATCCTTGTTTTGATTTTAGTTGGGGTGTTTAGAAAGTAAATTTTGGATTTTTTCCTATTAAATTTCTACCTTGATGCTCTTTCATATTCTTTTAATAAGTTATTCAAATATTTTGTCTCATTTATCATTGCCCTTACAAAAATGGTTGTATCATCTACAAATTATTGATGGGTGATTTTGTTGATGTTATTACTAGCATTAAGTCCACTTATAAGCCCTTCTTTGTAAGACTTCTTCAAGCTCCCACCCAAAACCTTTGCCATAATAATGAACAAATATAGTGATAGAGGATTTCTCTATTTAAGGCCTCTCTTGGATTTAAATGATTCTGTTACTAACCCATTGACCAACATTGAATATGAAATTGTAGATACATAATATTTAATACATCTTACCCATTTCTTATGAAATCCAAACATTTTTAATATTACAAAAAGAAAATCCCATTTAACCCTATCATAGGTCTTACTCATATCAAGTTTTAAGATCATTATTTTCTCTTTTCTTGAAGTTGTTGAATTCATAACTTCATGAGCTACTATGATCCCATCCAAAATTTATCTCCCTTTCACAAATCCTCCTTGCTCTTCTAAAATAATTTTGTCTAACAATGGTCTTAATTGATTCGCCATTACTTTGAAAATAATATTATGTTATATTATATAGGTTTATGGGTCAAAATGAATCAAATAATTTTGCATCCTTCTCTTTTTAAATTAGGGTAAGATATGTCACATTTATTTTATAAGGTATGTATAGTTTTACCCTAGATTGTTCCATTGCCACCAATAAATAATCCTTCACTATATCTCAATTATGTTGATAGAATGTTGCAAAGAGCCCATTTGAACATGAGGTTTATCCTTATTAAAAGAGAAAAGAGCTAGATGAACTTCTTCTAGAATAATAGGCTCCATTAGTTTCCTATTGTCTTCATCTATTATAATTGAAGGAACTTCTTGTAGAAGTTTATCATTAAGAACTTCAAACTCTTTTGATCCTAGAATATTATGATAAAAATACCTTGTCTCCTTTCTTATTTCACTCTGGTCTTTGATCCAAACCCCTTCTACTGATTTAATTCTACTAATTTTAGATGTTGATCTATGTACTATTGTCATCCTATGAAAAAACTTTATGTTTTTATCTCCTTTTAACCAAGTCTGTCTTGATTTTAATCTCCAAAAAATTTCTTCCTTACTAAAAATATTATGATATTCACTAACTCCCCTTCCTTTGAGCTTGGATTATTATGATCACCTATTTAGAATTTTGAAAGTTTATCTTTTAGCTCTATTCCCAAAAATATTCGTATTCCTTTCTTTTAATCTAGATGTCATTGATTTAATTTGTTTTAGAAGTGTATACAACCCATAATTTCCTAAATAATTTCATGTTTGTGCTATCATATCAACAAATGAGGATGGTCTTACCACATCTACTCATATTTAAAATATGATATTTTTTAATTCACTTACCACCATTTTAACTTTTATTGGCCAGTGATCTGAACCAATCCTTGTAAATATATTAATTTTAGCACAAGTCCCTTCATCTAGCCAATGATATGAGAGAATGCATTTATCTAATTTTTCTATTATTAGGTTCTGGCCTCTCCTATCATTGGTGCATGTATAGTTATCTTCTTCAAACTCAACCTCCCAAGGATTATTATTTTGAATAAAATTTGAGAAATATCTCACTTTGGGTTAGTTTCCTAATTCACCCAAAATTTTCATCCAACTTGGTTATAGCATTAAAATCTTATATGATCATGAATCAAGTTTTTGGGTCTTTACTTCTCATAAAGGCTTCAATCCCACTCCAAACTTCTAATTTGCTTGACTGAGTTGTAGGTTCGTAGACATTGATAAGGATGAAACGAATATCTACAAAGAAGCATGTGACTAAAGAGGCTATCCAATGCCTAGTTTTATGAATGGTTACACAAGAGGTTCTAATAGGATTCCAACAAGTTAGAATTCCCCTTGCCACTCCTTTAGAATCTATAACATCCCATTCACATCTTGCCTAGACTACTTCCATAGTTTTAGAAAAAACTTCTTTTATCATTTTAGTTTCCTGGATACAAAGGATAAAAGGTTTATAACTCAAACAGAGGTCCCTAATACACCTCTAATTTGAGGGGGCATTAGCACCCTTTATATTCCATGATATGGTAATCATGTCTCATTAGAGGCTACTGGCCCAACTTGCGAATTACAAATATCATTTTATTGTTTGGTAAAAAAGAAGTTCAACCAACTTAGTTTGTGTTCCTTTCTTTATGTTTGCTCTTGCTTCCCTAGATCTCGCTTGTTAATTTGAGGGTTTTACTCTTTTTGCCTTGCTTGTATCAAAAGTAGGTCTTATTATTCTATTCCTTAATATTCTTTCACAATTTTTTCTCCTCATATTTATCCTCTCACAGCTCTACTATGGAAGCTTTTGACTTTTTTTGCTCATTTTTTGGTATTTTTTATTAAATGGTAGATGTATTAACATCTGACACTACATTTTCTTTAGCAATTTCTTTCTCCTAAATGGAGAATAGTACTTCAAGAGATTTTTCAAAATCTGATTTGATACATTCCTTAGGTTTTGTTGTGGTCATTCCACAACTAGCCCCAAACTTGGGGACCCACCTTTAATTTTTGGAATTTTTGTTAAATTTTAGTTTTTTTGCGTGATAATTTTGATAGGTCAGTGTGTTGACTAGTGTCTCCTTTTGGTTTCTTTTAAGTTGTCTAGTGCGTTGGTTAAGTTATTTCTTATTTTTGTTATTTTATTAGTTTTGTTAGTTTTAATGTTTTTAATTAAACCAATTCAAATATTTAAAATTAATCAAATCAAATTTAAAATAAATAAATAAAAAGAGAGAGAAAACAAGTAAAATTTGAATAAAGAAAGAAAATAAAAAAAAATAGAAGAAAAACTTAAAAACAAAAAAAAAACAAATAAGAATAAAATATATATAAAAATAAAATGAATAAAAGAAAACAAAGGAATAACATTTCTTTTTCTCATGGCACGCTAATATTTCTTTACATATTGGTTTGGTATTAAATTCTATTTTGACTATATGATTTTGTTAAAGTTAGTTTGAATTAATGTTTTATATTGATGTTGACAGGTTTCTAAATAAAAGAAAAGCATTATTTAATTCATTGCTGGCAAAAAAGCGTTATGGAAGAAGTGTTTTATTTAGAAGATATTTACCAATTTATTGTTGGCAAAAATCATTATGGAAGAAGCGTTTCATTTAGAAGATATTTACCAATTTATTGTTGGCAAAAAGCATTATGGAAGAAGTGTTTCATTTGGAAGATATTTACCAATTTATTATTGGAAAAAATCATTATGGAAGAAGCATTTCATTTGGAAGATATTGCACTTACAAAGAAGAAGTTACGTGACTAAGCCAAAGGAAAAGGGGGGAAAATGAAATGAAGAGTTTCCTTTATTGTTGGAAAGCTTTAAAAGGCCATAGAAGCAAAAAAAATAGGGGCTAGTTTTTTTGGAATAGGATGCATGGAAGGAGATTGGAAGGTTATCCAAATTGTTGTGGAGCTGGTTTTCCCTCACATTGTATGCAGAAAAGAAGTTTTTTTTTTAACATAATACAAGTTTTAATGCCTATTCTTTTGCACATGTATTGAAGATATTTTAATGGTGTTTTATGCATGGATATGGTAGCATTGTTTGAATATTTTTAATACATGTTTTATCCCTTAGACTCTCACCATACCAGATCTTGGATTGTGTGAATGCAGGTTTAACCTGGTTATGTTATGTGTTCAAGAATTAACGTTTTTTTTTTTTCTGCAGCATAGGTTGGATTTGCTTGTGGTAGTTTTTCTTTGGTCATTTTCACATTCTGGTCCATATTTCAGAATTTCAAGTTTTTATTTATATTTTTCTAACCTTACACTTTTTCATTTTTTATTAAATTCGGCTAAGTAAAATAAAATATATAAAATTCCAAAAATAAGGGCATAGATGGAAAGAATAAGCTTTAATGTTCCACTTAAAGCAGTTATGTTTTTTGTTTTAACTGAAATATGAAATTCTAAAATTATTTAAAGTCCACACTTTTAACAAGAATTTTGTAATTTCAGTTTTGCATGAAATCAGAATTTTCAAGGCTTTTGCATTTCATTTTTAAAGAAATAAATTAACTTCCTTTATGAAAATCACAATTTCATTAAAAGGGGGTAATTTATATGGCATACAAAGGCTATTACATGTTCAAAGTTAGTCATTTACATTATCTTCTTTCATGTTCAAAGCAAGCAAGGTAAAATAATATCCATTCAAAGCAACATAAGTGAATCCTATCATCAATTCATATTCATATTTCAGGGATCACTTTAACCAATCAAAAATAAAAATGAATCAAAATCAATCGCATGCACTCATTCAAGTTTATTTCTATACATAATAAAAATCAAGCCCTTTCATTTTTATTTTTGCATAATTCTATCATTAGTTCATATTCATATTTCAGGGATAGATCACTTTAACCAATCAGATATAAAGTGAATCAAAATCAATCGCGTGCACTCATTCAAGTTTATTTTTGTACATAAGGGAAATCAAGCCCTTTCATTTTTATTTTTGCATATAAGGGAAATCAAACCCTTTCATTTTATTTTCTAGCACATAAGGGAAATCAAGCCCTTTCAATTAATGAACAATAAAAGCATAACATAATAAAGTAAGACCAACACAGGCCCCTTGTTAATAGTTGCTTGCAAATCACTAAGGTATTCTAGCACTTTTTGACACATTTTCATAAGCACACATGCACACATTAAGTAAAAGGAACCTTGGAGAAATGTTTATTTCTTTGCAAGAGAGGGTTTTCTAATCAAAATCCTAATTGTGAGTGTGGTTTTGTAATTAGGTAAAATTACCACTCAACAGGTTCATCAATAATGTTCGCCCCTAAATCAAGATCATACTGAATAAACAATTCCTTGTTAATATGTTGAATCTATTATACTTTCCTCTAAGCTTTGATCTACATTTTCTTCATATGCTAAAGCTTCAAAAGAGTTGGTATTTCTTCCAATATCTTCCTTACCGGTCTCCACTATTTATTTGCTTTCATTTGCCTATATATATTTTTTTGAAAGTTGAAAACCATCCTCATTCATATCCATTTGTAAGTTTCTCTTGTGGTTTTCTACATATGATTATGTGAGACTTTTCTTAGGGCATTATCTCTCAATATGCCCCACCTCATGATATCTTTGACATTTAAAATATATGTTTTCATAATCTATGGTTTGGATCCACATATTATCCCCATACTTAAGAATGATTAATTATGGTAAAGGTTTACTTATATCAATCATAACCAATATCTGAACATAATTAGCCAATAATCCATCTTTTGTAGTTTCTAAAATATAAAGGAATTATCCCATAGTGTTGTCTATTGCATTGAAGGTATCTATTTTCCAAAACTCGATGGGCAACCCATATATCCTAACCCAAACTGGTACTAGGGATAGATTTATATTTTTAGGTGAAAGCCTTCATACCGGTAGGTAAGAAAAAGTCTTGTTCTTCCCATAAACCAAGGACCCCCCTTTTAGGATTCTATCTCTTTCTTCCCTAGAACAAAAGAGACTTAGAAAAAACCTTTGGAAAGAAAGGATAGAATTACTCCTAGAGACATCCAAATCCTATCAATCCATTTTCTCAAGGCTGAAACCCCTGACCAATACCCATTAAATTTACCAAAATCACCTTATCTTTGAGTAGTAAGAATCGATTCTTTATGGTTTTTCATTAACCTCTAATACTAGAGATGATTATAAGGATTTAGCTATAAATTGGTCCATGGGAAGGAAACTAAAACTCACAATATACTACAATTTACCAGAATATCCTATAGTGAATATAATTTTTGATAAAAATTATAATAATGTGCAAGCAAAAATTCTAAGATAAAGAAAGAAAAAATAAACTCAGCTAAAATTTTTTATGCTCGTATAGAATGTCTTGCCTCACTTAAGCCTTAGCCCTCCATTACTCCTCCCATCATCCAAACCTTGATTGATTGATATTTGTAATTTTATTTTTTGTGACTTGAAAAATCGTCACTACCCTTGTTTTGGATGGATGACTTCATAGGGTCGTATCTCCCTCAATATTGCTCGGATTCTTTTATATGACCACTCATTTTAAAGCTCTTCAAATTTTGCACAAAGTGGTCTAAGAATTAGATGAATAGAACAACCCTTTGCAAAGATGGCTCCTATACCAAAATATTATATTTGTTATTAGGTCAATTAAGCTTTATTCGTCATGCCTTGTTTTTCTTTTCCTAAAAAAAAAATCATAATTTTATATTAAGTAAATATGAAATTACATTCTTCATATGCCTCTTTGGCATTTCTTCAAAATTTCAATAGTGACCTAAAAATCAGGTTATTATACATCAGAACTAGCTATCTCTATCATGTTAAGTTCTATCCTTAGGCATCTTCCCAATTTATCAAACAATATCCTTTAAATCACTAACTTTTGCGTTTTTTGAAAAATTTGCTTTATTTGTGCTTGCTTTAACTAGAATGTACTAATCAATGCATTACCCTCATTGAATTCTTGTACTAAGCACATACCTGGATCAATCTGAAGTGCCTCCTTTAAGAGTTCATCTACATCCCTATTTAGTTCTCTATAAATATGCCAAAAAGTAAAAGATTCACTTTAATTCATAGCTTATTTTATTTGAGAGAAGATTGGTTGTAGAATCATGTTTTCCATCCTAAAAACACCAAACATCTAGTTTATTACCATCTATGAGTCTTTGTAAATTTGAATTGTTTGTATTCCTTTTGATTCTACCAACTGAACCAACAATTTGAGGGTATAATTTCAGCATAATTATTACAACCTTCTCTCAATCTAGCCTTGAATTTAAAATAATGAGAGTAAAAAATATATAGTAATCCTCTTGGTCCACAAACTCCAGAGACCCCTTATATAGCCCCATCAAAAAAATCCGAAGCCCTTGATTTATAAATCTTTGGAGGGATGATTTGTTTTTTTACCTTTGTTGTTGTTGAAACCTTACAGTTATTGAAACTTCCAATGATTTGGGAGGAGACCTTCCAAGTAGGCTTCTCTTGATCCTGAAAAATTATTGCATTCCTAGTTAACCATACTCCCCAAGACACAAACAATGGGAGAGCTATAAAACCTTTGTAAGACCTATTTTCAAACCAATATTTTAAGCACTCTCCTAAGGAATATTCTTGCCATCCTATAGGAAGCTTTAATTATGCTATAATCTCCCTCCAAACCTGTCTAGTGAAGGAGTGAGCAACCAGTAAGTGATCAATTGTTTCATTGTTTGACTTACATAAATGACACCTTCCTGAACCTTTCTAATTCTTCTATTGTAAAACCTCCCATCTTAGAACCTTATTGTTTATGACAAGCCATAGGAATAGTCTTGTCTTAAATGGGGATTTCTACTTCCAAAGTGTCTTCCACCACCATGTTGGATTGTCATTGATATCTTCCAATAGAGTCTTATACCCCAACTTTAGAGTGTACTCCCTTGTAGCTCCATTCTTTGTCCAAACTAATTGATAAGTTTCCTCTCGTAACTTGATATGTTCAAATTTAAGTCTCCCCATATATTCTTTCCATTGGTGTGCCTCTTGGCATTGAAGACCTAACACTATTGCTTCCTTCCATCCCTGACTCTAATTTTTAAAATATTTTGGAAGGAGGTTAAAACAACTTTGAGCTCTGTTGGGTGGTAATTTTACCCAATTGCAAAACCACACTCACAGTTAGGATTTTAATTAGAAAACCCTCTCTTGCAAAGAAATAAACATTTATCCAAGGTTCCTTTTACTTAATGTGTGCATGTATGTTTGTCAAATTATGTCAAATAAGTGCTAAAATACCTTAGTGATTTGTAAACAATTGTTAACAAGGGGCCTGTGTTGGTCTTACTTTATTATGCTATGCTTTTATTGTTCATTAATTGAAAGGGCTTGATTTCCCTTATGTGCAGAAATAAAATTGAAAGGGCTTGATTTCCCTTATGTGCAGAAATAAAATTGAAAGGGCTTGATTTCCCTTATGTGCAGAAATAAAATGATAAATGAGTGCATGAAATTGATCTTAATTCATTTTTTTATTTTTGATTTGTAAAGTGATCTATCCTTGAAATATGAATATGAAATGATGATTGGATTCATTTTATGTTGCTTTGAATGGATTTTATCTTGCCTTGCTTTGCTTTGAACATGAAAGAAAATAATGTAAATGACTAACTTTGAAAGTATAATAGCCTTTGTATGCCATATAAATTACCCCCTTTTAATGAAATGGTAATTTTCATAAAGGGAGTCAATTTATTGTTTGAAAAATGAAATGCAAAGCCTGAAAATTCTATTTTCTTTTAAACTGTGAAATCATGCAAAACTGAAATTATAAAATTCCTGTTAAAAGTGTGAACTTTAAATAATTTTGGAATTTTGAATTTCAGTTAAAACAAAAATGTAATTGCTTTAAATGGAACATTAAAGCTTATTCTTGCAACCCATGTAACTCTTTTTGGAGTTTTATATATTTTTATATTTTTTATTTTATTTGTCGAATTTAAAAAAAAAAAAATGTAAGGTTAGAAAAATAAAAATAAAAACTTGAAATTCTAAAATATGGACCAAAATGTGGAAATGACCAAATAAAAACTATCACAAGCAAAATCGACCTATACTGTAGAAAAAAAAAGTTAGTTCTTGAACACATAACATAACCAGGTTAAACCTGCATTCACACAATCCAAGATCTGGTTATGGCAAGAGTCTAAGGGATTAAACATGTATTAAAAATATTCAAACAATGCTACCATATCCTATGCATAAAACACCATTAAAATATCTTCAATACATGTGCAAAAGAATAGGCATTAAAACTTGTATTATGTAAAAAAAAACTCTTTTTCTACATACAATGTGAGGGAAAACCAACTCCACAACAATTTGGATAACCTTCCAATCTCCTTCCATGCATCATGTTCCAAAAAAAACAACCCCCCTTGTTTCCTTTGCTTCTATGGCCTTTTAAAGCTTTCCAACAATAAAGGAAACTCTTCATTTCATTTTCCCCCTTTTCCTTTGGCTTAGTCATGTAACTTCTTCTTTGTAACTGCAATATCTTCCAAATGAAACGCTTCTTCCATAATGTTTTTTGCCAACAATAAATTGGTAAATATCTTCTAAATGAAACGCTTCTTCCATAATGATTTTTGCCAATAATAAATTGGTAAATATCTTCTAAATAAAATGCTTCTTCCATAACGTTTTTTTGCCAACAATGAATTAAATAATGCTTTTATTTTATTTAGAAACATGCCAACATCAATATAAAGCATTAAATCAAACTAACTTTAATAAAATCACACAGTCAAGATAGAAATTAATACCAAACAATATGTAAAGAAATATTAGGGTGCCATGAGAAAAAGAAATGTTATTCTTTTATTTTCTTTTATTCTATATATATATATATATATATATATATATGTATTATTCTTATTTGCTTTTTTTGTTTTATTTTTTAGTTTTTCTTCTATTTTTATTTTTTAACTTTCTTTATTTAAATTTTACTTGTTTTCTCTCTTTTTTTATTTATTTTAAATTTGATTTAATTAATTTCAAATATTTGAATTGGTTTAATTCAAAAAATTAAAACTAACCAAAATAATAAAATAACAAAAATAAGAAAGAACCTAACCAACGCACTAGACAACTTAAAAGAAACCAAAAGGAGATAGTAGTCAACACACCAACCTATCAAAATTATCACGCAAAGAAACTAAAATTTCACAAAAATTCCAAAAATTAAAGGTGGGTCCCCAAGTTTGGGGTTAGTTGTGGAATTGCCACAACAAGCTCCTCCTTTGAGACTTCCTTAATCAACTCATCATTGGATTCCTCATCTATAAATCTAGGAAATATAGAAGCTATTCTAATTATTTCAACTATATTAACTTGACTAGGAGCCTTGTACAGTTGACCAAAATGTCTTACACTCATGTTTGCTATTCCTTTAAAGGAGTAGACTTTACTTCCATCTTGTCCTTGTAACTCCCAAATTGTATTTTGTTGTTTTATGTGGTTTGCAAAGCTATGAAAAAATTTAGTGTTCTCATCCCCATTTACAATCCATAGTGCTCTACTTTTGAGCCTCCATTGTGCTTCTCTCTCTACTAATAATCTACTTTTCTCTTGTTCCAAACTTTTATACTTAAGCCTTATTTCCTCATCTATTTCTTTTTCAAATTCATCTGCTAGAAATATTGCAAGCTCCTTCTCAATCTCCCTTAGTTTTTTCTCATCTAGAGCCACTATTGCCTTAACCCTTTTTTAAATTTGTTGCAAATTGTATACTAGCAGATTCTCTTAGACTAGAATCAAACTTCACCCATTTTGATTTGACTAGAGTTACAAAGTTATCCTCTTTTAGCCACTCATAATTAAATTTACCAGGACAATGTGGTTTTTTCTCCTCTTTTGTTAAAATAAGAATGATAGGGGAGTTATTAGAGTCACCTCCAACTTCAATCCAAGACTTCAATTTGTAAGTGCCATTTACCAAACTCTCTGCTACTAAGAATATATCCAGTCTCTTAGAAATTCTATCAACTATTGTCCTCATGTTTCTCCAAGTTGGGATAGATTTTATAGGCACAAAGTCTACTAGCCCTTTGGATTCAAACTTTTGGATGAAGTAATTAGCCAATGGATCATTTCTAGTAGCAAAACCCCACACTTCACTCCTTAAAAGAGTTAAGTTTAAATCACCTCCTAAAATTAAATTATTAGCTTCTAAAAAAAATTGATCCATAAGCTTATCCCAATACTATATCTTGTCTTTATAGGGGCCATAAATGTTCATCACTGTCATTGTTTCCTGAAGCTCCACTGAAAAGAATTGGTCCCTACTCTTGAGTCAAGCAATGTAAATTTGGTTAGCCTAAACTGATTTACCTTCCACCCTCAAGCCACTCCTCTTGAGGCTCCTATAGCATCCAAGGCCAAAAATCCCATCATTTAAGCAATTTTTGAGATCTTCCATCACTTTCATAGCTAACCCTTTTGTCTCTTGAATTAGCAAAATCTCTAAATTATGAATTTCTACCAACCTCCATAGAGAAATTTTTTTGCATAGTTGCCCACCCCTCAAATATTAAAGGAAATTACTTTCATTGATTAATTGTGTCTGGGATCATCCCTGCTCTAGGATCCCTTTTAAGGATGGTTGCTTGCTTTGTTGAACTTCACATAGGCTTTTATTCTTAGCTAATAAAGTAAAAAATTGTTTGCCCCTCCTACCAATAAGATTTCTATCCCCCACATATTTACTAGGGCCTCCCTCAAATCCTTCTTCTATTAGTCCTATTATACCTTTTAGAGATCATAGGGGATACCTATGAGTTTATAAGGTCAAAGAACCTTCCTGACCACAAGAAAATTGAAGAGGTGAAGCAATTTCAAAGAGATTTACTTGTGAAGCATTATTAAAAACTTTACCAAATTCTAATCCAAGGTCTGGATCTACTTCCTTCAAGGAAGATAAATTTAAGGGTACTCCTTGCCCCTCAATTGCACCCTTGCCTTCTTGTAGTGGAGACTTTGTATGAGATTTGGTAGTAGATTTGCTTTAAAAGCTTGTATCTAGGCCCAAGAGCATGATATCCAGCTTTTGCTCTAAGAATCCTAGCCTTACTTTAATATGAGATGATTCTAAATCCATCACTTGATATGGCACAAAAAAAATTATCTCCACCTCTACATTTTCTATTTTTTTCCTTGATTTCTCTAGCTTGTGTTCCTTATGCAATGATTCAATAATATAATCATATTGTAAGTTATGTGCTTGAAGGAAAATTACATTTCATTCTCGCCCTTAAATATCCCTCTATCTTCCTTATGATGTCAAACTTTCCTTGAAAAATTAAGAGAACAATCCTTGCAATATACCCATAATTATGACAACGTGCACACCTAAAAGGCACACCAATATAGTCTAGGGTTTGAACATGCATCCCTTTGTTATACTTCAACACAATTTCCTCCACCAATCCATATCTCTAGTCTACATCAACAATAATCCTAGCCACTGTCCTCATGCATGAGGATTAATACCTCTCATCCACCCCCAAGAAAGAACCAATGTAGTTGTCTATGGCTTGGAAAACATCTCTACACCAAAATTGTAATGGTAACCCTAGTAACTTTACCCATATAGGATGAGAAGGTATTTAAGTGGTCCTAGGGTCAAAACAAAGGTCCCACAGTATGAGAATTAACAAAACTGACCCCAAAACAATTTCTTTGACATAATATTTGCCACAACTTCCTTAGTCCTGAACTAAAATGAAAACCATACTCTTACTAGAAATAAAAAGTTAGGCACATGCCCTAGAACTTCCATCCATTCCCTGGCCATCCAATCTGCAAAGGTTTTTTCAAAAATTGCACTCCCATAGAACCTCCTGATAAGCATTTTCTCTGAGAGTTCAATGACTTCCCCCATTTTTACATATTCTCCTAGAACTAATTTTGCTCTATTACTCTTCCTTCAAATGCACTTGGTTGCCTTTTTATGTGCTTCCAAGGGATTTTTCTTTGGATTTCCTCCTTTCAAATTCTTATGTTGTCCCTCATAGCCCTGATCAGAGAGTTGTGGACTATTTTGAACTTACTCTAAAGAGGACATATCCCAATCATCACTCTTGTCCAAGAGTTGTGTGTCTTCTTGTAAAATTATCACTGGCTCAGGCTTATTCTTGAATACTTCTAAATGAGACTTCCTTCTTTCAAAATTCCTTCCAGAATCAAATATGGAGACATCCTCATAAGGATCCATCGAGTAGTCCACTGCTTTTTCATGACCTTATAAAAAACCCTGAAATCTTCCTTCCTTTTCAAAATCTTTGTCATGTCCCCTTCCGATGTGTAACCAGGAACCGTTAGCTTATTTAATTCCCGTAAGCTAATTTGGGTGAAAGGGAATTATTTTTAAATTAATTATTTTAATATTCTCCGTTTTTTACTTTTGACGGAAATATTATTTAATTCATTTAAATGTGGAGCTCAATGATATATTTTAATAAAGTGAAATTAAATTAAAGAGCGGGAAAAAGGAGATATAAGGGAAAAAAAGAATTCATTTTGAGGTTATGCTTATGTTATTTTCTCTTATTGGAATTTTTGGAGAGCTTCTTCGAAAATCAAACCCTCGGACGAAACCCCCGTGGGAGAACCAGTTTCGGTAGTGTAAGATTCTGCCCTAGTTGGTCAGTTGGAGAAATCACCCAGGTTTCTCAGCGAGCATTCACAGGAAAATCTACCATTGTTGGAGGGCGTTTTCTGCAGGGTCGATCAGATATAACCTAAGCCTACATCGAACTATATTCTGGGCGTCGTGGAAATTGAAGGTGACGTGGAGGACTTGTATCATACACCGCCGATTTCATTTGCTCGACCTGCTTTATACCGACCACCGCCGACTTGGATAGTGGAGTCTTCCTTGGTCGACCGGTATTCATACTAGCCGCGCGGAACCTTGGGTGACCGCGGCTTTCCATATCGCCGCCATTTTCTATATGCTCGGCCTCCTTGTACTAGTTGTCCAGCATCTGGAATGTAACAGGTCAGAAATATTGTTTATTGTTGGCATTGAATGAATGATAAAAAATATATATAATATTTAGCATTAATGAATTCGGTTCTTTTTCACATAATTATCTGTACATTATAAGTATGTGAAACTTGCAACTATCATCAATATATTTGAATATGGTTGAGCACAACTCTGGTTATTGTGAAAGTTGGGAAATATATCTATAGCAGTATTAAGGGTGTCAAGACAATGAACTGTTGATGTTGGGTCTGCACACAATCCATCCATAAAATCGAGAAAAAAAATTGCTTAATAAATTGTCCAGGCTATTACAGTGGTATCAGAGCTTCGAGCTTGCCAGCCTGTTGGGTTTTCGGATGAGTCAAAATAATTAATGAATCCAAAGAACAGGGAATATATCACATACAGGAGAAGAGGACCAAGGGGAAGAGGTGCTCTCAGCTCAGATTCAGAAGAAGAGGTAAATATGGGTGATAGGGTTCCACAAGAACCGAGTACCCGGGAAATGTTTAATGATCTGGCTAGGGGACAGCGAGAGTTGCAGCAAACCCTCAATCAGTTGATGGCTGTTATGATGGCAAATAATAATAACAACGCTCAGCCAAATGGTGGGAACAACCAAAATAACAATAATGGGCGACAAGAGAATCAAAGAAACAATGGAAATGGCGAAGCCTCAGTGAATAACAGGGCTGTAAACCGGAATCAGAATGACAGGACAGCAAGCACTAGGCCCTTGATGCCTAACTTTCCTCCTAGGAACCCTCCGCAGGATGAAGTGGAACCTACAGTAAATGAGATGCAGGATCAGTTTTTACAGGAGTGGACCAATGCTAGTGCGGAATTCCAAGCCGGAATGTCCTTCCGAGATTATGTGGACATGAGGATGAGACAACAACCACACAGGAGAGGTAGACAGTATAATCAGGAGTTGCAGAGGAGAGTGGGGAAGTTGTCCATTCCTTACTATGACGGTTCAGGCAAGACTTCAGCTAGATCATGGGTGCAGAAGATGGATACATATTTTCAACTGAATGCCATGCCGGAAGATGAGGCCATTAAGTATGCCGCTTTACACCTTGATGGGATTGCTCACGAGTGGTGGCACCATGGTTTGGTTACGCTTGGACATAGCCAGATTGATTCTTATGCAGAATTTACAAATAGGCTTATTGACCGATTTGACAAGAAGGATCCAGAACTACACTTCAAAGAATTGGCACAGCTAAAACAGTGGGGTTCAGTGGATACTTACATTGCTGATTTCCAGAGACTATCAGTGTTAGTGATAGACATATTTGAGCACAGGTTGATTGTATTGTTCATAGATGGGCTTTCAGACCCTTTGAGAGGTTGGATTAAGGCATTCAATCCTCCTACTCTACAAGATGCTATTAAAAGGGCAAGAGATATGGAGTCTTCTACACCTAAGAGTAAATTTCAATCAAAGGGATTTCCATCTAAAAAAGAAAAAGATAAGAAACCTTTCCAGAAAGAGTGGCCTAAGAAGGACAAGATGGATGATGAGGTTCGGAATGAATTGCGCAGGAAGAAACTCTGTTTCAGCTGCAAGGAACCTTGGGAACCAGGTCACAGGTGCTTGGGAAAAGGTAAGGTCCATTACATTGAGGTGCAATCTGATAGTGAGGATGAGGAGCAGTATGAGCACAAACAGGGCAGCGAACACAGTGATTCCGAGGATGAGCAGGACAGGGATGAGGAGCATGCACCTAAGGAGGTGAAGGGTGGTGCCATTGCTACACTTTCAGGTACACCCAGATTTAACTCATTCAGGGTCCGTGGAGTCCTTCAGGGGCAGCGGGTAACTGTGTTAGTTGATAGTGGGGCAACCCACAATTTCATAGACTCAACACTAGTTGCTAAGAGGGGTCTACAGACAGAGCCATTTGAGGGCTTTAATGTTATGGTGGCAGATGGGTTTCATATGACTTGTACCCAGCGTATTCCACAGCTTAATATTACCTTAGGTAATTACACTATCACTGATGATTTCTATGTTGTGGATTTGGGTGATACTAATGCCATTCTTGGCATACAGTGGCTACATTCCCTTGGTAAGTATTCTCAGAACTTTCAGACCATGGAACTCAAGTTCAGGAGTGATGGGAAGAAGGTAGTTTTGAGGGGGATGTCAAATGGTGCTCCCAGGATCGTTTCAGCGAAGAGGATGGAAAGTATTTTCCGTCATGGTGATATTGCTTGGGCAGCCGAATGCCTAATTTCTTCTAAGGCACAGGTGGACAGCAGTACGCAGTATTCAGTGGATATACAGGTTGTGTTGGATAAGCACGGTAAGGTTTTCAGTGAGATTCCGCCAGGGAGACCACCTGATAGAGGCTTTGAGCATACTATTGAGTTGGAGGAGGGCTCCAAGCCCGTCATCACGACCCCATACAGACACCCCAAGAAGTTTAAGGAAGAGATAGAAAAGGCTATCAAGGAATTATTGGACATGGGGCATATTAGACCCAGCTCGAGTCCCTTTGCTTCTTCTGTTGTGCTGGTAAAGAAGAAGGACGGGACAATGAGAATGTGCATAGATTATCGTGCACTAAATAAGAAAACAATTAAGAACAGATACCCAATCCCCAGGATCGATGAGCTGTTAGATGAGTTGCACGGTGCAGTTTATTTCTCGAAGATTGATCTTCGATCTGGGTATCATCAAATCAGAGTGCGGGAACAGGATATTCATAAGACAACTTTCAGGTGTCACTATGGACACTATGAGTTTCTGGTTATGCCATTTGGGCTGACCAATGCTCCCGCGACCTTCCAGTCATGCATGAACCACATATTCAACAAGCAGTTGAGGAAATTCTTGCTAGTGTTCTTTGATGATATACTAATCTATAGCAGAACTTGGGAGGAGCATCTGAAACATATTGATGAGATTCTTGGCATTATGGAAGCACAGTCCTTGTATGCAAAAGCTTCTAAATGCGAATTCGGGTTGACAGAGATCCTCTATTTGGGGCACGTCATCAGTGCTAAGGGTGTGCAGGTGCATCAGGAGAAGATACAGGCAATACTTGATTGGCCACCTCCGAGGACTCTTACGGAGCTGCGAGGTTTCTTTGGGTTATGCAGCTATTACAGGAGGTTTGTAAAGGGCTTTTCTAAGTTAGGTGCACCCTTGACAGATCTCACAAAGAAAGGGGCTTTCAGATGGACAGATGAGGCTCAACGGGCATTTGATAGGCTTAAGGAGGTGATGAGCTCTTGTCCAGTATTGGCTCTTCCCGATTTCACTCGTCCATTTGTGTTGGAGTGTGATGCTTCAGGCGAGGGGATAGGAGCAGTGATTATGCAGGATAGGCACCCCATTGCCTATGAGAGCCGAAAGCTCAGGGATGCAGAGAGGTTGTATTCCATCTACGACAAGGAGATGCTCGCCATCATGCATGCGTTGGCGAAGTTTAGACAGTATTTGGTAGGTGGAAGATTTGTGGTCAGGACGGACCATAACAGTTTGAAGTACTTCCTGGAACAGAAGGATTTGAATGAACGGCAGCAAAAGTGGGTCAGCAAAATTCAGGCCTACGATTTTGACATTGAGTATGTTAAGGGTAAGAAGAACGTTGTTGTCGATGCCTTATCCAGGAGACCTGCAGCACTTTCCTTGGCAGAAATTTCAGTGGATTGGAAGGCTCACTTGTTAGTTGAGTATTCCAAGAACACTTTTGCCAGTAAGGTAATGGATGGTAAGGTGCAGGATGACAGGTATAGGGTGATAGATGACATAATCTACTACAAGGACAGAATCTTCTTGGTTCCCAGGTCAAAACTCAAAGAGAAGATTTTACGAGCTATCCATGACACACCCCTTGCAGGACATCCTGGTTATTTCAAAACTTACAGACAGGTTAGGGAGAGGTTCTCTTGGAAGGGCCTCAAGGATGATGTCTTGCGGCATGTGAGGGAGTGCATGACTTGTCAGCAGAACAAGTCAGAGCATACTTTCCCTGCTGGGTTGCTTCAGTCGTTGCCTATTCCGGAGCAGAAATGGGAGAGTATATCTATGGATTTCATAACCGGTCTACCCAAGGTACAGGGCAGAGATTGCATTTTTGTAGTTGTGGATCGATTGACTAAGTTTGCCCACTTTTTTGCCATCTCCTCAGAGTATAAGGCACCTCAGGTTGCAGATTTATTTTTCAGAGAGGTGTTTAGACTCCATGGGTTACCTAAGACTATCGTCAGTGACAGAGATAGTCGTTTCCTCAGTGCATTTTGGCAGGAGCTCTTCAGATTAGCTGGCACAAAATTGACTCCTAGCACCAGTTACCACCCTCAGACGGATGGACAGACAGAGATTGTCAACAAATGGGTTGAGGGATATCTGAGGAACTATGTGGCGGGGCAGCAGAAGGCTTGGATTAGGTGGTTGCATATGGGTGAGCACTGCTACAACACCACCTATCATATGTCGATTGGTATGACACCATTCAGGGCATTGTATGGTTACGATGCTCCCACATTTCTAGACTTAGCTTTTGGCGATAGTAGAGCCCCCAAAGCTAAGGATTGGATCCAGGAGAGTCAGGATATTCTCAGGACTCTTAAGGAGAATTTGCAGAGCGCACAGAACCAGCAGAAGATTTATGCTGACAGGCACAGGATTGAGCGGAGTTTCGAGGTTGGGGACTTAGTTTTCTTACGGCTGCAACCATACAGACAGTCTTCATTGAAGAAGAGCGGAGCAGAGAAGCTGAAACCCCGTTTTTATGGCCCTTACAGGATTGTTCGGAGAGTGGGAGAGGTTGCCTATGAGTTGGAGCTGCCGGATAGTAGCAAGATACATAATGTTTTCCATGTTTCGTGCCTCAAAAAGGCACTGGGGCAGCAGGTTATTTCTTCTACAGAGCTTCCACCATTGGATGAGGAGGGCAGGTTGGTTTTAGTGCCACATGAGATACTGGATGTCAGAGAGAGAAAGTTGAGGAACAGAGTCATCAGGGAGTATCTTGTTCGATGGAGAGATCTACCGATCGAGGATGCCACTTGGGAGGGTGATCAGATTTTGCAGCATCCTAACCTGCAATTGCTTGAGGGCAAGCAATTCTGGGAAGGGAGGACTGTCATGTCCCCTTCCGATGTGTAACCAGGAACCGTTAGCTTATTTAATTCCCGTAAGCTAATTTGGGTGAAAGGGAATTATTTTTAAATTAATTATTTTAATATTCTCCGTTTTTTACTTTTGACGGAAATATTATTTAATTCATTTAAATGTGGAGCTCAATGATATATTTTAATAAAGTGAAATTAAATTAAAGAGCGGGAAAAAGGAGATATAAGGGAAAAAAGGAATTCATTTTGAGGTTATGCTTATGTTATTTTCTCTTATTGGAATTTTTGGAGAGCTTCTTCGAAAATCAAACCCTCGGACGAAACCCCGTGGGAGAACCAGTTTCGGCAGTGTAAGATTCTGCCCTAGTTGGTCAGTTGGAGAAATCACCCAGGTTTCTCAGCGAGCATTCACAGGAAAATCTACCATTGTTGGAGGGCGTTTTCTGCAGGGTCGATCAGATATAACCTAAGCCTACATCGAACTATATTCTGGGCGCCGTGGAAATTGAAGGTGACGTGGAGGACTTGTATCATACACCGCCGATTTCATTTGCTCGACCTGCTTTATACCGACCACCGCCGACTTGGATAGTGGAGTCTTCCTTGGTCGACCGGTATTCATACTAGCCGCGCGGAACCTTGGGTGACCGCGGCTTTCCATATCGTCGCCATTTTCTATATGCTCGGCCTCCTTGTACTAGCTGTCCAACATCTGGAATGTAACAGGTCAGAAATATTGTTTATTGTTGGCATTGAATGAATGATAAAAATATATATATATATAATATTTAGCATTAATGAATTCGGTTCTTTTTCACATAATTATCTGTACATTATAAGTATGTGAAACTTGCAACTATCATCAATATATTTGAATATGGTTGAGCACAACTCTGGTTATTGTGAAAGCTGGGAAATATATCTATAGCAGTATTAAGGGTGTTAGTCTCACAATGACACTGAGAGGAGGGGTGAATCAGTGTAGTTCTTTTAAAACTTAAATCTTCAATTCTTAAAGCCAAAACAATGAAAACTTGAAACCAAATAAAGCAAGTATAACAAGAGACATCACACAACACAAGATGTATCGAGGTTCACCGATTTGGCTACTCCTCAAAAATGACTATTTGGACTCCCATCCAAATCCAGCCTTTGCAAAGCACAACTTTACAATCAATTTACCAGCACCCACTGGAAGGAGCACCAACCCTTGATTTATCTACACCAATAGAAAGGAGCACCAACCCCTGATTTATCTGCACCAACAGAAAGGAGCACCAACCCTTGATTTATTTGCACCAACAGAAAGGAGCACCAACCCCTAATTTATCTGCACCAATAGAAAGGAGAACCAACCCCTGATTTATCTGCACCAACAGAAAGGAGCACCAACCCTGATTTACCAGCACCAACTGGAAGGAGCACCAACCCCTGATGCCAAGCACCAACTTGGACTTCAATTTTGAAACTAGAAGATTGACATAAAAATGCATTCACTTTTACAAGACCCTGAATGGTCTATTGCTTACTCAACATCTCCCACAATTCACAAAACACACACCCTTCTCGACTCGCCTCTCACGCGCACCTCGCTCTCCTCTCGCTCTCTTCACGCGCACTGAAATTCTCCAAGCAACACTCCTTTTATAACCATCCTATCTCTTTGTAACTCCAGTTGTAACTCCTTTCATATTCTCATGTGCCACTTGTCAATTGTAACTCCTTTTGTATATATTTAGAAGGCATTTCGTCAAACACGTCACATGCAAATAATTGACACCATATTCTCCTACCATGACTGTTTGTTTTCTCGGTCATGACTGTTCATTTTCTCCTTTGATGACTGTTCGTTTTCTCTTTGCATGTATGTTCATTTTCTCTTTGCATGACTATTCGTTTTCTCCTTCCACGACTGTTTGTTTTCTCCTTCTACGACTGTTCGTTTTCTCCACATGGGCATGCATCCGCTTCTTTCCACGACTGTTCATTTTCTCCACATGGGCATGCATCCTCTTCTTTCGATGTGTAACGACCATCTTAAATGATTTCAAATCATTAAATATTCCTTATGAGTCCATGTCACTATGCAGTCTTCAGTTTCACCATATTTGGCGAAAATGCAACCTGTCGTGATATCGCGACACTTTTGTTTCTTTGCTTGCCTACCATCTTTGAGTCCTAAAAATGCGACATGTCGCGATACGCGACACTTTTTTCTCAATGCGGTGTTTTGCTTTTTCTTTGATCTTTAGCATATGGGCCACTTCGGTCTTCTTGGACAACCTGTAACAACTTCACCCAAACATCAAAAACATCCTCATAAGCATTTAACATCACTGTACATACTCTAAATAACCTCTGAACTCCTATCCACTTTATCAACCGATCTATCTAACTGTGTTGACAACAATGACAATACTGTCGTTGCACCTTGCTCAACAATCTCCCCCTTTGGAATTGTTGGCAACACACGTGCAATTTCCTGTAACTCTTCTCTCCCTCTGACAACAATATCAAAGGGCTACTGCAAACTCCCCCTGAGTCCATGCACACCATTCTCAGGCAAAAAATTATTACACTTAGCAAAAATTATAAACATGAGCAAAAAGATAAACAAATACACAAATGCTCCCCCTGAGAATGTGGTCCTGATAGCTAGTCAATTCTTGGGAAGCGTGACCACTCCCAATTTATTACGAAGGTACTCAAAGACTTCCTTGGGCAATGGTTTTGTGAAGATATCCGCTACTTGCTCTGCTGTTGGAACAAAATCCAACTTAACCTCACCTTCCGCAAATTTCTCCTTCAAAAAGTGATACCGAATAGCAATATGTTTTATGCAAGAATGCATAACCAGATTCTTTGAGATGTTAATGGCACTTGTGTTATCACACTTAACTAAAATTGGCTCACTGAAGTTAATACCAAGATCTTTCAGGGTTTGTTTCATCCATAATACCTGTGTACAACACGTTGTCGCTGCAATATCTTCTGCCTCTGCTGTGGATAAGGAGACTGACTCTCATTTCTTACTGTGCCACGCGACCAACCTGTCTCCAAGATAGAATGCACCTTCATTGGTACTCTTTCTGTTTTGACATACAAATTACTATCCACCATACCTTTCTTGAACCCTTGTTGAGTAAGATGGTTGTCTACCATCTAAGCTTTATGATTTTGCACACGAATTAAATATTTTCACCAAAGCGTCATAATAGATCTAACAATCTTCACATCAATGTGTAGTACAAATACGCACTGCTTTTATCGAAACACATATATGTAGCTAGGGCAACATTATTTCACTAAACCAAATTATCAGACCTGTTATAATCCATAACTTTGAATAATGGTAGTAAGAACCATCAAAAGTACAACACTGACATATAGCAATACTACATGTTGTGGCTGCTCCACAACGTACCCCAAAATTGGGGACCCAACCTTTTTTTCATGTGTTCCAAGAAGACCGAAGTGGCCCATATGCTAAAGATCAAAGAAAAAAGCAAAAAAACCACAAGGAGAAAAAGTGTCGCGATATCGTGACATGTTGCACTGTCGCGGCCAAAAGAGAAAAAGTGTTGTGATATCGCGACATGTTGCAGTTTCGCGGCCAAAGGAGGAAAAAGTGTCGCGATATCGCGACATGTTGCATCATCATGGCCAAAGGAGAAAAAGTGTCACGATATCGCGACATGTTGCATCATCGCGACCAAAGGAGAAAAAGTGTCGCGATATCGCGACATGTTGCATCATCGCGACCAAAAGAGAAAAAGTGTTGCGATATCGCGACATGTTGCACTGTCGCGGCCAAAGGAAGAAAAAGCGCAAAGGAGGAAAAAGTGTCGCGATATCGCGACATGTTGCATCGTCGCGGCCAAAAGAGAAAAAGTGTCGCAATATCGCGACATGTTGCATTGTCACGGCCAAAAGAGAAAAAGTGTCGTGATCTCGCGACATGTTGCATCGTCGCGACCAAAAGAGAAAAAGTGTCGCGATATCGCGACATGTTGCACCATCGCGGCCAAAGGAAGAAAAAACGCAAAGGAGGAAAAAGTGTCGCGATATCGCGACATGTTGCATCATCGCGGCCAAAAGAGAAAAAGTGTCGCGATATTGCGACATGTTGCACTGTCGCGGACAAAAGAGAAAAAGTTGATATTCACACAATGACACTGAGAGGGGGGGGTGAATCAGTGTAGCTATTAATTTTTATATCTACAACATTTAATATGAAATAAAGAGAACTTGAAAACAAGAAAAATAGATTGAACAAGAGAGCACACCACAACACTCAATATACCAAGGTTCACCAATTTGGCTACTCCTCAAAAATGACTGCTTGGACTTCAATCCAAATCCAGTCTTTGCAAAATATCAATTTTACAAATACTTTACCAAGCATCTACCGGAAGGAGCACCAACCCCTTAATTTTTTGCTACAACAGATGGAGCACCAACTCCTAGTACCAAGCACCAACTTGGACTGCAATTTTGTTCAATTTAAAATGACATAAGAATGTCTTCACTTCATGCACGACCCTGACTGGTCTGCAATTAACCCAACTCTGCACACTCTCACGGCTTTGCTAATTTTTCTCTTGACTCTTTTCTAACCCTCCTTTTATAGCAATTTCCCTCTTACAGCAGCAACATCTTCTCTATACGACTATTCTTTTATAACCTTTCAATCCTGCATGCAGTCGAATCACATACTCTGACTGTTCGAATCCATGCAATACGGCTGTTCGATTCCATGCACTTCGACTGTTCGAAACCCTATAATACGGCTGTTGAATCCATGCAATACGACTGTTCGATTCCATGCACTTCGACTGTTCGAAACCTTGTAATACGGCTGTTGAATCCATGCAATACGACTGTTCGAAACCCTGCAATATAGGGGTTCGATTCCTTGCAATACGACTGTTTTGAATGCTGCAAATACGTCTTTTAGAAAGCTTTTCCGATCCTTCATATTCAGCTGTTCAATTTCTTCAAATACGGCTTTTCGAATGCTTTTTCAAAACTGCATATGTGATGCATCGAATTCTTTTTCAATCAAGAATATACAGCTGTTCTAGTGCATGACTAACACTTGTCAATCTATAACTGTAGATCTGACATCAGTTACTTTTTACGTAACTGGCTGCATGATTTTCCTGTCTGCTTTTTCTGACATGTGTCACCTTGCATGCAATTTCGGCTTTTACCCGCCAAACTGTTACCTGTCGCGATATCGCGACACTTTCTGTAGCCGTACCATTCATGCCCTTGTTGTCGCGAAATCGTGACCATTTTGGCTCTTGAAAGCTTTCCCTGCACCTTGTCGCGATATCGCGACACTTTCAACATTTGCTGACGTCATCCTTAAGCATGTCGCAAAATCGTGACACTTTCTGCTTCCAGCAGCTTTCCTTGCACCCTATCGCGAAATCGTGACACTTTCTGACTTTGCTGACGTCATCATCATTCTTGTCACGAAATCGTGATGCTTTCGGCTTTTGCTGACGTCATCATCCTTCTTGTCACGAAATCATGACGCTTCTGGCTTCTGCTGACGTCATCATCCTTCTTGTCGTGAAATCGCGATGTTTTCGGCTTTTGCTGATGTCATCATCCTTCTTGTCGCGAAATCGTGACACTTTGGGCTTTCGTACAATCCTCCTTGCAAACTTCAGCGAAAATGGAACATGTCGTGAAATCGCGACACTTTGCTCTTCCGTACAACTCTCCTTGCAGACTCCAGCAAAAATGGAACATGTCGCGAAATCGCGACGTTCACTGCTTTCGAAGTCGCTACAACTTTGTGCCTTGTGCTTTTGACTTGTTACATCTTTAATTTTTGCAACTTTGAATGGTAGCGAAATTGCTACACCTTTGTTTCCATACATTTTTTCATGCAGCAAAATCGCTACACCTTCTTGTTTGTGCTTTTTCACTTGTAGCGAAATCGCTACACCTTCGTTTCCCTTCATTTCAACATGCAGCGAAATCGCTGCACTCTTTCGCCTTGACTTTCAAACTTGTAGCGAAATCGCTACACTTCCTTGACTTAGTGCATTTTATTCCAACATGTTGCGAAATCGCGACATCTTTTCACCTTGCTTCCTTCTCTGCCCACATGTCGTGAAATCGCGACAAATTTGCTTGCATCTTCTCTCTCCTCGGACATGTCGCGAAATCGCGACCATTTGGCGTGCATTTTCTCTCTCCTCGGTTATGTCGCGAAATCGTGACCATTTGGCGTGCATTTTCTCTCTCCTCGGTTATGTCACGAAATCGCGACAATTTTTCTTTCTGCTAACGGACCTCTCAATCTGTAGCAATATTGCGACAGAAAACTTGTCGCGATATCGCGATAGTTTTCTTACTTGGTCTTTTCTGCAATTTTCTAAATCTGGGTGACTTCTGTTTTCTTGCAAATTTACTGTACTTGATCTGACTGACTTCAAAAGTCTTGTCCATTGCTTCAACTGCATAAATTGTTGTCTGTGTTGACAACAATGACAATACTCTTGCTGTACCTTGTTCAAAAAAAGTGTCACGATATCGCGACATGTTGCATTTTCGCGGCCAAAATAGGAGAAAGAAAAAGTGTCGCGATATCGCGACATGTTGCATTTTCGCGGCCAAAATAGGAGAAAGAAAAAGTGTCGCGATATCGCGACATGTTGCATTTTCGCGGCCAAAATAGGAGAAAGAAAAAGTGTCGCGATATCGTGACATGTTGCATTTTCGCGGCCAAATGAGAAGAGAAAGAACAAGAAAGAAAAGTGTCGCGATATCGCGACAGGTTACATTTTCGCAGCTAAAAGCAACAAAAGAGAGCAAGGAGGCAAAAGTGTCGCGATATCGCGACATGTTCCATTTTTGCCAAGGTAACGGACCTGCATAGTGACATGGACATAAGGACAAAATCCAGTGAATAAGACAAGTGTTACATAAGGAATATTTAATGATTTGAAATCATTTAAGATGGTCGTTACACACGGAAGGAAACAGATGCAAGCTCATGTGGAGAAAATGAAACGAAGGGCCACAAAATAGAAAGGAAAAGTTTTTCTTGGAAACCAAAATGCACGCATGCGCAAGGGAAGGTGAAACGAACAGTCAGGGAAGGTGAAACGAACAGCCATTGGAAAATGAAATGAACAGTCATGGAAGGAGAAACAATTGTTTTTCAGAAGTTTAAATACACCATTCAAAGAGGCCAGAAAGGTGGGAAAACTGCTGCAAGTAGTGTTGCAGATTTGAAGGCAAGATAACCATTATGGACCTAGTTGGGCTGTTTTTCTTTCGTAGACTGGTTTTTCTTCTTCATGGACATGGGTTGGAAACCGCGACAAGCAGAGTTGCAGAGTTGAAGGCGAAAATGCCATTCTGGACCTGTTTGAGTCATTTTTCTTACACATACTGGTTTGGGAAAACCAAAAATTTTTCTATTGTAAAATGACATCTTTTTAATGCAGAAGTTTTCAAAAATTTGCATCTTGTGGGCAAGAAAGAAGGAGATTTTCTTTGCATGCTATGGATTTAATATTTATTCTTTCTTTCTTTCAGATTTTGAATTTATAGATAATGTTAATGCCATGTTTTTTGGGTTACATTAGGCGAATATTTGAAATCTGAATTTTATTTCGTACCCTAGGAACCAACACTTAGTCTATGGGGATTGTGCTTTTTTTGCAAGTCCAATAGGTTAGGTTGCATGCACGGAGACCTCACATCTTCGGTTTTGTCGAAATAGGATAGCATCATACTGAATGCATTTTATTTTCAGCTTTCTGCATTTCATTTTCATTTTCTGCATTTTATTCAGGCATTAAAATAAACATTTAAAAAATTCAAAATCCAAAAAAACAATGAACAATCACTAAAGTTTCATGGTGAAATAAACCAACATTGCCCCTTGTTTAAAGTTACTTGCAATCACTAAGGTGTTCCAAGCATTTAAATTGAATATCTTTATTTGAGATTACTAATACACATATGCAAATGCTAATACAACGGAGACCTTGGAGAAGTCGTTTGTTTAACTTCTTTCAAAGAGGGTATTTGGAACCCAAATCCTAAAGGAGAGTGTACTTTCACAACTGGGTGAAAATACCACTCAATAGATTGGCGCTAGAAGGAGGGCCTGAATTGTTTTATTTCAGAGTGATTTAAATGCTATAGGGATTTAAATTTTTAATATTTCATGACCTATTGATTATTATCTTTAGCCCTCTTTTAACAATACAACCTTGTCGTGTTAAAAGGAGGACATGAATCGCTATGCATTGTTCTAACGCTTTTGATTGTTCATACAGGAATAATGTGTTTTGATCTGATTTAAAAAAAATAATAATAATAATTTTGGTCTTGACTAACGAGGTTGTCTCCATGTAATTACTTTCATTTGATTTTAATGGATACACCTCTTGGTTGATGCTAACATGATTAGTCATACATTACATGTTCGATATTTGCTAGTCATTTCATGCTTATTTGTAAGGAAGTATTTTGTCTAAAATGTATTTGTTGTTGGTATTATGCTCTTCACTTGCGTGTAATGCGATCTTGTGAATCAGAAAGCCTACAACACTAGGATTATGCTCTTCACTTGCGCATATGCGATCTAGTGAATCAGAAACTAATTTACATTTTTTAGAATATTGCTTTGTCATGGTTCCTTCTTTTATTCATGACTAACAAATTGGTTTTGAAGTTATTCTTTGAGTTTCACTAATGGCAACATCTGAGAAGCAAATTGTATCCTTAAGAGAATAAATGATGTCCCTAAGAGAAACGATGGTATCTGCATTAGAAAAGTATTATGAATGTCATTCTACCTTTGGAACATCTTATCAAATTCATGAAATGTTATTGGAGTTTCTACGACTTTTTAATCAAGAAGTGGCATCAGGATACCTACAAAATCTACATATCTATAAGTTCACATTATGTCAATTTCAAGTATTTTGTGAGCCTATTGCTTGTAGGTTCTTCCCATACATTATGGGTGATAGATCATTCTCGTGGTATTGCCATTTACCCATGGAGGTTAAGACTTCTTGGAGCCAATTAGAAGCAGCCTATCTTAATCACTTTGGTAATCAAGTTGACTTAGGTAGGTTGCAAAATCAATTCACCTCTATGTGTAAAGAGCCTAATGAGTCCATGAGTCAATTCAGTGTGAGGTTTCGTGAATTGTACTCTCAAATGTGGGAAAGTTTGTGTACATCGAAGGAAGAAGCTATTGAAGTATACCTGAGAGCCATACCCCCCACACTTGTTACATCTTTAAATAAAAACATGGATGACCTGTCTCTAGAGACAATTTATGAGATCTTGGAAAAGGTAGAACAAGTTTTGGAAGAAGAAAAGACACAACATGTTCACATGAGAGATTGTTCTCTTGGAATTAGTGATGCCAACCTACACCAACCATCAAATGTAGCACCCTCCACTCCAATGATACCTAAGGTAAATGATCAGCGAGATGAATTTGAAGGTCCAAATGTTACAACCACCTTAGATGTAGTCCAAGAGGAGGTGCAAATTGCTAAGCCAACATCCACCAGTGAGGATTATGCAGAAATGCTCTCATTCATAGAGATACACAATTATCTAGATGAAGGGGTTCTAAATTCAACAATGTTTGAAATATGTGATAGGACGGAACCTACCATAGAATTGAAGGAAGTGGTTGAAAGTGAAATTGGAAGAAAATCAATAAATGAATTTGAAGATATGATAGAATTTCACCACTTGTTCTTGGAAGAAACTCTTGATGAGAAGCTTGGAACTAATGATCAAAAAATTCTTCACCCTCCAAATTGTGATAAAATCAAATCATGGGTTACTAATTTGGACGATGATAACCTTATAAATTTGAGTTCAAGAAATAACCCACTTTTGAAAGTTATTGAACCATCTAAAGAAGGTGAAGGTGAATTTGATGAGAAACACATTGATGAATTGGAAGATGTTGAAGAAGTGGTTGAACGTCACCGCTTGACTTTGGAAGATGATTATTATGATGCTTGGAAGAAGTGGGAAGACTACACTCACTCCAAAACTGCTAATGAAACTTGTGTGCCAATTGATATACAGGACAACATAATCGCCTACTCAAAGGAAGATATTACAACTCCTATTCAATTTGAGGATGTTTCGGAAGAGGGTTTCAAATCTCATCAAATTTTGGAAGATTATAATGATCCTACTACCAAGGACAAAGAAGAAAGTGAATTGATGAATGAATCAAAAGATCATGTCACAAATACCATGGAGTTTCATCCCACGAATTTGGAAGATAATTTTTACAATGGTTGGGGAAGATATGAAGATGTGTTATTTCCTCACATCCCTATTGACGAAGCCTCTATTCCAATTTATATGCAGGGCATGGAAACTTCTACTTCATACGAATATCTCACATTCACAAGATTTGAGAAGGTTACAAAATTCGATCATGTTAAATATAAATTCATTGAAGATTTGGATACAAGTTTGCATGATTATTTTGAGGATTTAAATGAAGATATACCATGGATAGTGAACGAAGAATTGGAATTAAATGACAAAGTGGTTGATCCATTAGAAGCAACGAAAGTGATTGATCATGAAGATGAGTTACTTGACATACACTTTGACCAAGAATATTTGAGGGTTGAAAAGGATGGGCATGTTTTCAATTGGGTGCCCAATTTTGGTATGTTTGATGAACAAGTAATCAATGAAGAATATGAAGAATAAGGATTAATTTCTAACCACACCTTTGATAACATTACTTTAATGAATGAAAAGGAGCTTGATGCACTTAAATTGCTAAATCAAATTCATCAACAATTAATTCTTGAACCTAGGATAAAAACTCTTAATGATCCCTATTTAGTAAATATCCTAGATGCTTGTAAATTGTTGCACAATTTTGATTGGCCTAAAAACATGGAAAATGAATTAGCTTTGAAATTTTTAGAAATAGGCTCTTGCTTACAAAATTTCATTTTGAATAAAGAAAGCCTAGTTCTAAATCATGAATGGAATTATGAAATTTATACCTTAAAGAATAGACAAGAAAGAATTGAAAATTAACCATTGTCTAATCAATTTGGTAATTTGAATCTCACCTATGAGAATACTAATGGAACTAAATCTAATTGGTGGTGTGAGAGATGAAAGTTGAAGTTGGCTACCTTGTTTGGTCTAGTCTTGTTTTTGTTTGATTCCTTCCACATTTGGCATGTGTATCACATTATATCTTTCGAAATGCTCAAATCAGGTTTGGGATCCGGGAAAATGATAATCCAAACTTTGCACCATCTTGTATTATATTGTACATTTGTATATAAACTTTGTTTTTTGGTTTTGGTTTGTGTTTTCAAGTTTCATTTTTGGGGATTGCATTTTGGTTTTGGTTTTAAGTTTTGTGTGTTGGTCCTTTGGACACTTTTGGTTTGATAGCTTATGTCCTGATGAATGTTGACTAAGACTAGGAGAATATGAAACATTGGAATTGTATTGCAGAAAGCTCCACGTGTATCGCAAACACATTAAAGAATATCGTTTGGAACTTGTGATGCGTGAAGTTGTCAGTTTTATAAATTATGGCAAAGTATGTGGTATACTCCATCCGCATTTCAAAAGGAGCAATGCATTCATATCTCATGTTACATTCCACATTGCATGTACATTTCATCTCAGTTGCATCTTCATTTAATGTACAATCATTGAAAAGGTGTCGAATCCTCTTAGGGTTATTACATAACATATATTAAAAGGATCCTAAGTTTGGGAACTTATGCCCGAACTATCTTGAACCAAGCACGCTCTACACATATTAAAGAGGATCTTGAGCAAAATGGTCAAAATCATACTTGGAAGAAAATGTGAGGTGAAAGGAGTATTTCGTGTCTGTCCTATCATGCAACATAATCCTTAAAATAGTGGTTTTTACCACTCCTATAATGCTTAAAGCCTAAAATCAGAGTAGTAAGGATAGGGTTAAATCACCATCGAACTTAGGTTGAGGATCCAACTCCCCAAAGCTCTGATTCGACCTTCATGGAGTAGTAAGGATAGGGTCTAATTATCATCTCGCTTAGGTTGAGAATCCAATTCCCCAAAGATTCTATTTTGCCCACTCAAGAACTTGAAATTCCAAAGCAAATATTTTTCATTTCATCATTAATATTGGATTGGAAGGATCGTACTACATGTCCCTTGCAAGGATGGGTAGTCATCCCCAAGGTCCAAGAAATCAAAAGTAGAGCCAAATCATGGATTATGGGGTTAATCTCCATCGGGGCTATAGACGCATGGTTGGCAGTGGAGTATGCTCATGCGTGGCATCACGTCTTGTCTAAAAGCAAGACCATTGATTGCTCAAATAGACAGGCTAGTCTGATAGTTTCATCCATAACAGGTTAAATCATTTTGTTCAAGATGAGGTAATGAACTCCAGATCGAGTAGTAAGGATAGGGTTAAATTCCCATCTCGCTTAGGTTGGGAATCCTATTCCCCAAAGCTCTGATTTCACTCACACTTGCATATGGGTTCAAGATGGTAGGGGCACATAACCAACTTTGGGATCTAATAAATTAATTCAGTATACATATATTTGGTCCTAAGAGGATTTGACAATTTTAATATAGTTGTTCATGATACTAGAAGGTTTGAGCCTTTGCAAAGCAGGTTGTTATATCTCTAGCATAGTTGTCATACATCAAATCTTGTACAAATCATTCATAGCCTTGCATACGAATCATAAGTGAAACTGACAATGGAAAGTTGAACGAGTTTCAAATGATGGGGAATGAAGCACATTGCACACACTGAGCTGATGCTTGATAATTTTAATGCTTCATGTATTTCTCGTCTAGTTTCATTCTTGGGATATTTGCTGACACTTGTATTTGAGTCTATGTGTTTTCAGGTTGAGTTCTCATCGAAATGCTCAAAAGCATTTCCCAGCAGAGTCACCATTTGTTGTCGCTTCTCCACAATGTACCCCAAAATTGGGGACCCACCCTTTTTTGCATGTGTTCCAAGAAGACCGAAGTGGCCCATATGCTAAAGATCAAAGAAAAAAGCAAAAAAACCACAAGGAGAAAAAGTTTCGCGATATCGCGACATGTTGCACTGTCGCGGCCAAAAGAGAAAAAGTGTCGCGATATCGTGACATGTTGCGATTTCGCGGCCAAAGGAGGAAAAAGTGTCGCGATATCGCGACATGTTGCATCATCACGGCCAAAGGAGAAAAAGTGTCGCGATATCGCGACATGTTGCATCGTCGCGACCAAAGGAGAAAAAGTGTCGCGATATCGCGACATGTTGCATTGTCGCGGCCAAAGGAGAAAAAGTGTCGCGATATCGCAACATGTTGCACCATCGCGACCAAAGGAAAAAAAAGCGCAAAGGAGGAAAAAGTGTCACGATATCGCGACATGTTGCATCATCGCGGCCAAAAGATAAAAAGTGTTGCGATATCGCGACATGTTGCATCATCGCGGCCAAAAGAGAAAAAGTGTCGCGATATCGCGACATGTTGCATCGTCGCAAAAAAAAGAGAAAAAGTGTTGCGATATCGCGACATGTTGCATCGTCGCGGCCAAAAGAGAAAAAGTGTCGCGATATCGTGACATGTTGCACCGTCACGGCCAAAGGAAGAAAAAGCGCAAAGGAGGAAAAAGTGTCGCGATATCGCGACATGTTGCATCATCGCGGCCAAAAGAGAAAAAGTGTCGCGATATCGTGACATGTTGCACCATCGCGGCCGAAAGAGAAAAAAGCGTCGCGATATCGCGACATGTTGCATTTTCGTGGCCAAAATAGGAGAAAGAAAAAGTGTCGCGATATCGCGACATGTTGCATTTTCGCGGCCAAAACAGGAGAAAGAAAAAGTGTCGCGATATCGCGACATGTTGCATTTTCATGGCCAAATGAGAAGAGAAAGAAAAGTGTCGCGATATCGGGACATGTTGCATTTTATTTTCAATTTTTTGCATTTCATTCTCATTTTTTGCATTTTATTCAGGCATTAAAATAAACATTGAAAAATTTCAAAATCCAAAAAAACAATGAACAATCCCTAAAGTTTCATGGTGAAATAAACCAACATTGCCCTTTGTTTACAGTTACTTGCAATCACTCAGGTGTTCCAAGCATTTAAATTGAATATCTTTATTTGAGATTACTAATACACATATGCAAATGCTAATACAATGGAGACCTTGGAGAAGTCGTTTGTTTAACTTCTTTGCAAGAGGGGATTTGGAACCCAAATCCTAAAGGAGAGTGTACTTTCACAATCGGGTGAAAATACCACTCAACACTACCAATGGTGACAACTCTCAATTTAATCACCACCCTTCACGGTACCTCCACAAACAACTACATGAACTGAAACACACTTTGACAACTATATGACAACTCCCCCTGACTACTTGCCTTTCATCCTCAGATCACCAAACAAATACATAGGAGCATTAAAATAAAACTTTAAGATTGCTCCCCCTGAGGATGTGCTACCTGGATTTGGTTAGTGCAATAGAGGAGTAGTCTCCTTCAATCCAAGGAGACACGATTTCCTTTCTTCTTTCTTTCTCCACTATGGTTTGATTACAGTTTTGGGCTCTTGTTTTGAATTTTCTTTTTCAGTAGCTTGTGCATGTTTTTCGAGAAATTTTCTATTTTGTCTCATTCCATTTGGTTGAAATTTTCTTCCTTGAAATTGATTTGATGCAAATGTACTTTGACAATTTCTTGCAATGTGCCCAAAATTATGACAGTTATAACATTCTACTGCATAATCCATCAAAGGTGAAAAAACATTTCTAATGAGTGGTTGTCTCTTGTGCATCCTTGATGGATGATTATTTTCCTTTCTTTGATGCACATGATTTCTTTCCTGTCTATGTTGCATTCTTTGTGTCTGATGAAATCTATTGTCTTGCCTTAGATTAGATACAAAAGTTCTTGGACAAAACCTTGCTATGTGCCCATGACCATTACATTTAAAACATTGCACATGGTGTTCAACAGATGTATTTCTACCAGCATAACTCTTTGATCTATTATTCAATCCACAATAAATTGCCTTGTGACCATAATGGTTGCATCTAAAACAATAGCCATTAAAAGCATTATTATGAATAAAGTGAGAGTGATAGAACCTCTTTTGTTGTGGTTGCTTTGTTGTAGATCTCCTTTGAGATTTTCTTCCTTTTGAAGATTCAACTTCAAGCTTTTCTTGCTTTGATCCTTCAGCAGTAGACTTCTTCTCTGCAGATTTAGAAGATGAAGGTTGTTCAACTTCATATCCAAGACCAAGCTTAACCATGGGCATTCTTTGTCGCCTTATCATTTCATCTAGCAACTCTGTGCTCTTCTCAAATTTAAGATTTTTATTGGCCTCTTCTAGTTGATTCCTCAATAAAACAATATCCTCTTATTGTTTGCAGCAAACAATCTTTTTCTCATTGATCTGTGATTTGAGAGTTTTTTCAATCCTTTTGGACTCTTCTACTTGTAGCTTTAGATCACTAATAACTTTTTTAGATTCCTCTTCACGTTTGCTATATACATCGCCTTTATCATCCAGGTGTGACTTCAAGGCTTCTTCTATTTTCTTGGCTTTATGAATTTGTAAGAAGAGATCTTCAATATCATCCTCATATTCTTCCAACTTCTTGGATAGTCTTTTGTTCTTTTTCCTTTCTATCTTTAATTCATCCAGTGCAGCGATCAACTCACCTTCTAGATCTACTTCAATCTCAAGGTTTTCATCACATACTTCAGAATTCACTCCTTCTATCTTTTCTAGTTCAATTTTCTCTTCCACAGGAACTGAAACTAACTGAGATGCCTTTTTGGAGGAGGATCTATTCTTCTTGCCCATTGCATACTAATCTAAGATCAACCCTAGCTGATTTAGCCTGACAAGGAAAACTGGCTTTGATACCAATTGTTAGTCTCACAATGACACTGAGAGGGGGAGGTGAATCAGTGTAGTTCTTTTAAAACTTAAATCTTCAATTCTTAAAGCCGAAACAATGAAAACTTGAAACCAAATAAAGAAAGTATAACAAGAGACATCACACAACACAAGATGTACCGAGGTTCACCGATTTGGCTACTCCTCAAAAATGATTGTTTGGACTCCCATCCAAATCCAGCCTTTACAAAGTACAACTTTACAATAAATTTACCAACACCCACTAGAAGGAGCACCAACTCCTGATTTATCTGCACCAATAGAAAGGAGCACCAACCCCTGATTTATCTACACAAACAAAAAGGAGCACCAACCCCTGATTTATCTGCACCAACCCCTGATTTATCTGCACCAACAGAAAGGAGCACCAACCCCTGATTTATCTTCACCAACAGAAAGGAGCACCAACCCCTGATTTACCAACACCAACTGGAAGGAGCACCAACCCCTGATGCCAAGCACCAACTTGGACTTCAATTTTGAAACTGGAAGATTGACATAAAAATGCCTCCACTTTTACAAGACCCTGACTGGTCTATTGCTTACTCAACATCTCCCACAATTCACAAAACACACACCCTTCTCGGCTCGCCTCTCGTGCACCTCTCGCTCTCCTCTCGCTCTCTTCACGCGCACAGAAATTCTCCAAGCAACACTCCTTTTATAACCATCCTATCTCTTTGTAACTCCAGTTGTAACTCCTTTCATATTCTCATGTGCCACTTGTCAATTGTAACTCTTTCTTTATGTAACTCCTTTTGTATATATTTAGAAGGCATTTCATCAAACACGTCACATGCAAATAATTGACACCATATTCTCCTACCATGACTGTTCATTTTCTCGATCATGACTGTTCATTTTCTCCTTCGATGACTGTTCGTTTTCTCTTTGTATGTCTGTTCGTTTTCTCTTTGCATGACTGTTCGTTTTCTCCTTCCACGACTGTTCATTTTCTCCTTCCACGACTGTTCGTTTTCTCCACATGGGCATGCATCCGCTTCTTTCCATGACTGTTCGTTTTCTCCACATGGGCATGCATCCGCTTCTTTCCATGACTGTTCATTTTCTCCACATGGGCATGCATCCACTTCTTTCCATGTGTAACGACCATCTTAAATGATTTCAAATCATTAAATATTCCTTATGGGTCCATGTCACTATGCAGTCTTCAGTTTCACCATCTTTGGCGAAAATGCAACCTATCGCAATATCGCAACACTTTTGTTTCTTTGCTTGCCTACCCTTTTTGAGTCACGAAAATGCGACATGTCGCGATATCGCGACACTTTTATTTCTCTACCTGCCTGCCATTTTTGAGTCGCAAAAATGCGACATGTCGCGATATCATGACACTTTTGTTTCTATGCCTACCTACCCTCTTTGAGTCGTGAAAATGCGACATGTCGCGATATCACGACACTTTTTCTTTCTCTCTCTTTCTCCTTGCTTTGGCCCGCAAAAATACAACATGTCGCGATATCGCGACACTTTTTCTCCTTGCTCTTTCTCTTTGCTTTGGCCCGTGAAAATACAACATGTCGCGATATCTTTCCACGACACTTTTTCCTTCTTGCTCTTTCTCTTTGCATCGGACCGCGAAAATACATGTCACGATATCGCGACACTTTTTCCTTGCTCTTTCTCTTTGCATCAGACCGCAAAAATACAACATGTCCCGATATCGTGACACTTTTTCTTCTTTGCATTTTCTCTTTGCTTTGGCTACGAAAAACACAACATGTCGCGATATCGCGACACTTTTTCCTCCTTGCTTTTTAGCTTCTCTTTTGGCCGCGAAAATGCAACATGTCGCGATATTGTGACACTTTTTCCTCTTTGCTTTTTCGCTTCTCTTTTGGCCGCAAAAATGCAACATGTTGCGATATCGCGACACTTTTTCCTCTTTGCTTTTTTGCTTCTCTTTTGGCCGCGAAAATGCAACATGTCGCGATATCGCGACACTTTTTCCTCCTTGCATTTTCTCTTTGCTTTGGCCACGAAAATGCAACATGTCGCGATATTGCGACACTTTTTCCTCCTTGCTTTTTCGCTTCTCTTTTGGCCGCAAAAATGCAACATGTCGCGATATCGTGACACTTTTTTCTCGATGTGGTGTTTTGCTTTTTCTTTGATCTTTAGCATATGGGCCACTTCGGTCTTCTTGGACAACCTGTAACAACTTCACCCAAACATCAAAAACATCCTCATGAGCATTTAACATCACTGTACATACTCTGAGTAACCTCTGAACTCTTGTCCACTTTATCAACCGATCTATCTGACTGTGTTGAAAACAATGACAATACTGTCGCTACACCTTGCTTAACAAAGGGTGTCAATACAATGAACTGTTGATGTTGGGTTTGCACACAATCCATCCATAAAATCGAGAAAAAATATTCTTAGTCAAGCTATTACAATATTTCATTCTCCTTATAGCCTCAAGGTTGGGGGACTCTCCATTAGTGTTTGCATTAGCAAAAGTAGCATCGGTAGATAATATCCCTTTATCTTTATCACTCTCTATTTCACTCACCATGGTGGCAATATTGTTAGAAAAAAACTGTGAAAATCTATCCTCTTAGCCCATGTCTTTACAACCTTAGGGTTAAGATACATGTTATGTGATATTGACTCCATATTTAATAGTTATAGCCCTAGTCTATTCTTCTCATCTCTCCCATCCTCAACCATTGCTCTATTTTGCACTGAACTTGCTAATAAACCCTTGGCAAATACCTCCTTCAAACCCTCTAATGAGTTGCTACATCTTGTTGGTGATACATCTTGAAACCAAGGGTTGTGTGATGGATTTGATAGTTATAATGGTAGTTGTAGTAGTGACTCATCCTTCTCCTTGTACTCTTTGTATCTCCTTGACCCCTTCTTCAATCCCAAAGTTGATATATTAGACATCTCTCACCAGGGTTATTCATTGTGGCGAATATTCGCCATTTGGGCTAATATTTGCATTTTCAAAAACTCGATTTGATGAGTTTGGGAGATCCAGAGATCGGCCCTTTCACCCAATTTTTTTGGAATTTTTTTCAAGGTGTCGGTTCGAAGTTCGTTGATAATAGTATTACGGATTTTTATAAAACTTCGTCATCATTTTTCGCTAGAATGAGAACACTTTTTTCCAAAAAATTTTAAATTTTAAAATTATCCCGCCAAGTTCGCCAAGTATACCACTATATACAACTAACACGTCATCGATATTTTTCCACTTAAAACATTCAAACTATTATAGAATCAAGAATTCCATCGAACTTTGATCATGTGCAGAAACTAGTTAATCTAGAACAAAACTCTACGTGGACCAAACCGGACCTTGTTCAACACTAGATCGACATTCGAATTGTGTTATGTAACAGATCGAACCTAGTTCTGCAACATATCGATATCCAAACCCAATTCTGCAATAGATAGTTATTCGAATCCAATTCTACAACTAATCGATATTTGGACCCTATTCTATAGAAGATCGATATCTGGCCCCAATGTTGTAGTATATCAGACCCAATTCTACAACAGATCGGACCTAGTTTTGCAATAGTTCGAACCCTATTCAAAAACAGTCTGAACCCTGTTCTATAAAATATTGTTGCATTAGACCGAACCTAGTTTTGCACTAGGTGGATTTTTGAACCTCGTTCTGCAATAGGTTGAACACCAAAACCTGTTTTGCACAAGGCCAAACTCGAACCTCATTTTGAACTAGGTCAACATCGAACTCCAATTTGTACAAGGTAGACACCAAATCTCGATTTGCATAAGGCCAAAATTGGTCCTGATTTGCACAAGACCGACATCAAACTCTGATTTGCATAAGGTCGACACCAGATCCTGATTTGTACAAGGTCTACACTGGACTCCTATTTGCACAAGGTCGAAATCAGACTTTGATTTACACAAGGTCGATTTTAGAACCCTATTCTGCACTAGGATTGACTGTCGGATCACGTTCTGCACCAGGTTCTCTGTTTCTCTTAAGACATTTTGAATATAAGTTGAAGCACTTATAGTAATAATAATTGTTTTTCTATCAGCTAATTACAGGTTTTTCTTCTGCTATTTTTTTATCATTTATTGAAAATATATCAATGCTCTATTTTTCTACTATTTTTCTGTACTATAATATGTCAATGCTTTGTTTTTTTGCTATTGCAGTTTTTTTTTTGCTATTTTTCTGTACTATAATATGATATTGTTCCATAGATGTATCTCTAGTTATTTTTTACATAGAGAACTTATTTTCTGAATTTAATTTGAATTTGTATATTGCATATTTTTGTGCTCTTATCAGTTACAAGTGTTATCACCAAAAAATGTAGTAGTGACATACACTAACAAAATCACAATAAAACATGGCAGGAAACAAGTATTTATTTTCTAGCGACCGACCATCTGTTTATTCTAATTACAATATTATCATGAGGCCTAAGATAAATAACATCTCTTTAACATTTTATTACTTTTCTAAAATGAAAAACACTTTCTTTACGAGTAAAATGTCACCCACCGACAATGGAAAGAAGGTGACCAAATCTTCTGCTTAAAAGAGTATCCTCAAATATTTTAGCCATACGCCGAAATTAAACAAGCCATCGACATACATACAAATTTGAGGTACAAATAATTTTGACTTATAAACAGTTAGTTGTATATTTTGTAATTATTTTCAATATTGCTTTCTTCCTCAAATAGTTAGTTGTCAGTATGTGCTCAACGATATGAATTTTTTTCTGTTTGTAAGTTAGTTTTTTAAAATCCAAAAATAGTAAAGAATATTATTGTATGCTACTATGCAAAATACCCCGTTGACCCTGATAAAAATTCACTTGAAGATATTCCTCACCAAGAGATGCCTTCTAAAGAAAATTCTCTTACCAATGACATCCAACAATCACTTGAAGATATTCCTGACCAAGATATGCAAGTTGAAAATAAAAGTGATAAATCAAATATACTACAAACTTCTTATGAATCTTCAAGCAAAAATTCTAAAAAGAGGAAGACAAATTCTAACTGGATTATTGGAGGATCATTTAAGAATGAATGGCAAAAAAATTTCCCTGGATTGATGTAGTTTTGACTGCAGACAACCAAGTTAATAAAAAAGAATGTAGATGCAAAATTTGTAGTTGGAAACTAGGTAAGGATCACATGTTGCAAACTAAGAAAGATACAATAGAAAAACATGTTGGTAAAGTATATGTAAAAGTTATAGGAAGTGATGGTAAAATTACAAAATATGTTAGGTGGAAGGATGCATCAGAATGTATGCATGTCAGATATGCAATAGATTATGAGAATCACTTAAAGCAACAACAATCCCTTGTTGAGAAAGGTGGAACGATTGAAACCCAATTTCATAAAATGCAAAAGACCATTTTAACTTCAAAAGTTTGCAGTTTGTTGTTGTATTTAGTATTCTAAAAAAAGGTAGATCCATGTTCAATTTTATTGATTATAAGCACCTTTATCAACTAGATTATGTGCAAAACCTTCCTAGTTCCCATTGGTCAGATCGAAGTGGTTGGAAAATAGCAAGATGTCTATATTTAGTTGAGAAGGACTGAGCGAGAAAGTAAAACTTTTCAAATTTATTTCACTTTCTATTAATGAGGTAACGGTTGTGGATAACACATCCTAGATTTGCATGCATGTGGACATATTTCAAAATCATGTGAGGCAACCTAGTTTGCTAGGATTACATAATATGGTGGAAAGTTCAAATGAAGAAAACATCTATAATATTGTTTTAACCAATTTAAAGGAAATTACGAGAATGAATGATATTGATATAGCCACAAAGTTAATTTATGTTGGAGCTGATGGTGCTGCTATAATGCAAGGGCACAAGAACGGCTTGTGTTTTCGACTTCAAACCTCAGTTGCCTCATATATGATACCTATTCATTGCATGGCTCATAGAGTGAATCTTGCATATAAAATCGTGAGCACTTTTGAAAATGTTGCTAGAGTGGAAGACCTCATTCGTGAAATACATTCTTATTTTTCTTACAATTCTAAAAGATTTGTAGAGTTTCAACAGTTTGCACTAGGAGTTACAAAAGGAAAAAAATTGTTGAAAGATGTGGATACAAGGTGGATTTCATTGTACCAACCTACACTTAAAGTTTTTACAAAACATAAATCATTAACAGGGTTTATGTACGCAAATAGTAGGGCAATTGATAAGGTAAACGATATGTTGTTCAGTTTGACTAACTTGGAAACTCTTTTAACATTATGTGGTATTCTTCCAATATTACAAGAAATGAATAGATTGACTAAACTTGCACAAGAGAGATCCATCTATATCGTTGATTTCATGAGGATGAGAAAACAAATATGTGTGATTATTGACAGGTTATATGTGTTCGAACCAGATTTTACAGATCCCTTATTTGAAAGTTGGAAAACATTGACAAACATGAAAGATGCAAATAGTTTTTTGAAGTTTGACATTAATGATAATATTTGTATTAATGTTTGTGAAAATATGATACCTCTATATTGTTATGAAAGGCAGTCAAGTATAGTTACTAATGATGTTGAAAAAGTTTGTGTAACACACAATAGATACGAAGTTGTTTTACATAATACAAAGAGATAAGAGATAAGAGATAAGAGATCGGTTTTAAAGATAAGAGATAAGAGATAAGAGATCGGTTTTAAAGATAAGAGATCGGTTTTAAAGATATGAGTTGCTTGAGGCCATGGGTGTTGTTAACCATTTGTTTTGGGGTTCTTGAAATGATCAGAAATATACACAATAGTTGTTTATTAAATATATGGGCAACCTTATTGAGCATTTCAGTAAAAGTGTGGAAGTCAATGGTGTTGAAATAAAATGTATACTCAACAAAGATCTTTTAAGACAATAGTCATAGCATTTTGGAAGAACAATGGTTCATCAAACGTCACTTTTGAGTAATATCCATGAGACTAGTTCCATTGCACGTTTATGGCAAAAGTTGTATCCAAGTAGTATTTTACAAGATACGATTAGTGAATACTTTTATTTATATGAATTATGTCAAACAATGATTTTGGGATCTGTGGAAGATGAGAGGATTTTTAGTGCACCATATTTTGTTAAATTTAAGCTTCGCAACATGTTGAAAAAAAATCTAAAAAATTGTTTAAGAATTTATGTGTCATCATATCAGCTGGACAAATTTCCATATGACAGAGCATTGGCATACTAGAATTCAATGGCAGATAGAAGGGGTATCACAAATACAACCGATAAGGAGGATAATACTTTTAGTGATCAAATGGTGGCTTCACATATTGATTCTCAAGTTGAAAAGTGTTTATTTCAGCTACCTAAATTCTGATTTTTCCAGTATTTCACAACAATGTAACATTTGACTTTCTTTGTTATTAGATTTCATAATATTTGTTTCGAAATGTGCTATGCTTAATATTTTTTTCACAAGTTGAGAACTGTTTATTCCAGATTTCACAATATTGTTTCACAAGTTGAGAACTGCTCATTCTAGATTTTAAAAATTGTATGTTTTATATCACATTGCGCTTTTAAATATTATATGTTTAATATCATATTGTTTCAACTACCTTGATAAATTGTTGTCTTATATTTTATATCACAATATTGGTATTGTATTGTTAATGTATGAATTTTGATCAACAAAAATATTCTTTTGTTGTTTGATATGAAGATAGTAAATAATATTGGCGAGTAATACTAAAAAAACAACACAAAATTATAAATACAAAAAACCTTTGAATGATTGAAGACACAAATTTTAAAAATATAGTTTTCATTAATACGATTGGAAATATAATACATTGTACAAAATTGTTGATTGCAGTCAACTTCAAAACTTTTTTACATTGTAAAATATCTTATTTCAAGATAGTTGTGTCATATTTGCTTGCAACATCGACTTCTTTTCCTTTATCTCCTTGCTTGACACCTTGTTTCAGCAGCACACCAAGTTTGACTAGGTTTTCTTGAACTTTCACAATACTCCCCAATAATGCACTTTCTTGCTAGTTTGGATCTTAGAGTATTAGTGGAAGTTTTTATTTTTTTCTCTGGTGTTGTAGTATGATGTCCGGATCTTCATGGAGCTTCTCCCTGATATACTTTCTCAAACAATTATTAGTCACCACTTTTAATTGCATTTTTTCTTCATTTCCATTGCATTTAGCAAAAATATTTTTGTTGCATTGATATTAAGTTGCATGCTGTTAACTTGCATTTTTAGGTTTTCAAAATTTGACCGTGGAAGGATATTTCTATCCTTTTGCACAATGCAAAGTACAGAGATAAATATTACCGAAACGGAAATAATGAATGTAAAATATCCACAAAAAAGAAAATGAAAACATCATTCAAAATAGTTATATAGAAATTTATTACTTGTTTAAAGAAAATTGAAATATGAAAAACAAACTGCAAAAGCAAATTGAAACATAAATAAACATTTTCTTACCTCAGCCACATCCTTGGCAGACTCAACAAGTGCAAATTTTTTCTTATCGGAAGCCCATTGGTTATAAAAATCTTGGGCTTCAGCATTAATATTCTCTAATCTGTTGACAACAATATTTAAAACATCATCATCATACACAATTTTAAAATTTATTGTTCCTGTTGTGGCCTGATTCATCAGGCCGCTAAGATTTTATGGTTCATACTGAACTAAAGAATAAATTGAATCTCTTTTTGCGTAATTTGCATATCGGGCATTTATTTAGTTTATTAGGACCTTGGATCGATATTCCCAAAACTTCATTTCTTGCAAATCTTGAAGCACAATTTGTTTCATGGTTGCTTCCGTCTTTTCAACCATTAAGACATTCTCATCAAAATTAACAATATCATCCTCAGTTTGAGGATGAGGGTCATTTCCTTCAGGAGCTGGGAATTATCTCCGCTAAGGTGCAAGGGCTTCCTATTGTTGTGCTTGACCCAGAGATCTTGAAGCACATATGTTCCCTTAAAGCCTAAAATGTTGCCCTGCAATAGAAAATCATCATCAAGTTGGATATTATCCAATCCAATGGATGAAACTTCTGGTGCCTGTGAAGAAGTGTGAAATGAAAAATACGAGAACCCAGGCACGAAACTTTGTGTTGGTTGCAATCTCTGTGAAAAAGTTGTTTTCCACCTCCAACCCGCATTTGGCCTCTCATATGTGTAGGTTGTGTCTGTCGTTGTTGTTGTGAATGCAAATGCTGCGGTGGAACCTATTGTTGTTGTAGTGGAAACTATTGCTGTTGTTGTAGAAACAGTGGCTGTGGTGGAATCGGTGGCGCCATATGGCCTCTCATTATCGTAGTTTTCATTGAGAGGCGACTAAAAACATAAAAAAGTTTTGTTAGCATTATTCTGAAAATTAAACAGAAAAAACCATAATTCAAAGTAAATACACATTGTTTTACCTGAAGACGATGAAATATGTTGAATTTGGGCACCGATGGGGATCGGGAGGGGGTGGCCACACTAGATTCAACTTGCACATTTTGTGCATACCTAGGCGTACGAGATCCACCAGGTGAAGGAGCTTGCCTCGGATATTTTGGTGGCCTTTATAATGGTGATATTTCTGATCCAATGTCCTCAGAATCACTAGTTTGCTCTGGCCTATGACTCCTATTGGCAACATCTTGTTTACTCCTTATTGTGGCTGCCCCACCCTGTATTTAGATGAAAAGAAAATTTTAAAAATGAAAATGTGCTAAAATATAAAATACTTTTTGATTGTCAAAGATGGACTGATTACCTTCAATTCCTTTGGTGTTAAGGCAATGGCTTGTAGTGTTGCATGCACTACAGTAGGAACATGAGTATCTTGCAAATTATGAATTTTTTAAAAATAAAGTGCTAAAATATAATTAACAATGCTCACAATGAGTTGTGTGTTGTTGGTTTGCAATTGCACCACATGTAGCTCGATCCTGATACGATTTGCAATATAGGTGCACCAACCGAACCTCTCATGATGCTCACAACGAATAACATACAATAGTACCCAAAATGGATTTTTGGATCTTCCAAGTAGAATCAGTCTTTCCTGGAGGAACTCAATAATGGCATTCAAAGTTGTATTCTTAACATCGATGATTATTATCCTCTTTTTGACTTGGCAGCGAAAGCTGCAAAAAAAATTAGATAATAATTTACAAATTTGAAATTTTTAGCATTAACAGATTCTAAGACACAAGAATTATACTTGCCAAATATTCTGTGGCGAGTTGGTATGTTTTCTCGAGGTAGCTTTTCTCTTCTACAGAGAGCTGGCACTTCGCTTGCATTGGAGGACAATCACCGAAAGGAAGATTTGTCAATCTGTGAATGTCCAGTTGTGATGGTGAATGACAGATTTCTATTTTGGATTTTCATTTTGACAATGGCCTTGTCATGGTCATAACCGCCAATAATATGTTGCAAGAAGACTTTATCAGTTTGTGGCATTGACACCAAGGTTGTCAAACTTGCATCTTCTAACCACGATAAGTTCGTACCTGGGGTTATTAGTAAATCTAAAATTAAAGTGTAAGAAGGGTTCTTGAATTTTGGAATAGGGGTGGAAGCGAAGACCATTGCTAGAAGTTGGAAATAAGAGAAACAAGAGAAATTGGTTGCTCGGTAATGGTTTGCTCTGGTTGGGTGCAGTCGTAGAAATGAACTCAAAAAATGATATTTGATGCCCTTTTATAGATAGAATGGACAAAGTCGACATTTGGCAAAATATTATTGGACATGTAGTATGGGTGGCCGATTGTGTGACACATGGCAGGTGGTCAATGGTAGACCATTTTCTACATGCGAACCGTATTCTGCATCAGGCAAGACATCGGACCATATTGTGCATTAGGCTCGATATCGAACCATTTTCTGCATCAAGCCACTTTTCATACCATATTATGCATTAGATTGGATCCTTGGACCTTATTATGCACCAGACCCGACCCTCAGACCTCATTATGCATCATATTGGACCCCCAAACCTTATTATGCATCAAAACCAACCCTTAGACCTTATTATGCATCAAACCGGACCCTCAAAACTTATTATGCATCAAATTGGACCCCTAAACCTTATTATGCATCAGAACCGACCCCCAGACCTTATTATGCATCAGACTAGACCCAGACCTTATTATGCATTAGGGCAGATCCCTAGGGGCTAGAACTTATTATGCATCAGACTGCAAATCGAACCTTATCATGCATCAGACAGGACCCCGAACCTTATTATGCATGAGATCGAACCTCGAACATTATTATGAATCAGATTGGACCCCGAACCTTATTATGCATCAGACCGGACCCTGGACCTTATTATGCATCAAACCAGATCCGAACCTTAGTATGCATCAAACCAGATCCGAACCTTAGTATGCATCAGACCGAATCTGGATCGCGTTTTCCACCTGATTCAGCCAGAACTGTTAAAGTCACCATTTTTTCCCAAATGTTTTTCAAAAACCAAAGTAATTTGCCATTTCCTTCGACGTGAGGTTGGCCAGGATTCACCGTAGTTTTAAAATAGATTCACCTATTTTTTACAAGTATGTTTCGGGTTCGACCCCTTATGCATAACCACTGTCTCTAACATCCATCTGCACCTCAGTGCAACATCCCATAACATTTTTTGGGTAAAAGTGCAACAATTTTAAGATAATTAAACATGTTGGATTCTCCTTCAAACTCTTGAAGGCCCTCTTCTATAACAAATTGTTCTTCTATTGTCCATTCATGAGCAAGCCCTAGGTTGTGCTTTAAGACCTATGAAATCCCACTATTGTTCTCCATATGAATTCTACAAAGTTCTAAACTTGCACAAACTATCGCCTACCCAAATGATAACCTACCCAAATGATAAGTACTGTGAAGTTTTAACAAATTAAAAATTTATTCTTTTATGGCTACCCAAACCTTTGTGTTTGAAAAAACCGCAAACACGACTCAAAAAACATCTTTTACTTTAATCTAGAAAAATAAATAGTAGAGAAAAATATTTGTTAAGACATGTACTAGGGTTTGAAATCCACTGCATGCTTTAGATAATTGCTATGCTTTTTCCTCATTTTTTCATGCTAGGGTTTGATCTCCATCGTTTGCTCTGAAAATTATTGCTCCAAAAAATATTGTCTGTTTCAAAAACATGCTTGCTCCAAAAATTTGACATCGTTGCCTGCTCCAAAAATTCATAGTTTGCTTCAAAAAATAGCTTGCTCTAAAAAATTCATCGTCACCGCTTGCTCTAAAAAAATTGTCGTTGTTGCTTGCTCCAAAAAATTTATAGCTTGCTCCTAAAAAATCCATTGCCACTGCTTGCTCAAATCTGCTTCAAAAAATTTTTCGCCTAAAATACTCACAATTACCAGATTTCCCTCCATGCCTTGTTATCACATATATTTTTCATTTCTTTTTCTATTAAATATATTCTTTGTCTTCCTCAAAGTGCTATGTTTGCATTATAGATCTTCCTCAATGTTGTTTACGTAATCAACTCCTTGACATCATTTTCATTAAGAGAAATTCTCACTTGGTTAGTTATTTTCTAAAAAATGAATTTCACTAGGATAAGATTGGTGAAATTGTCTATTACCCAATTTTATTCTTTATAGATATGCTCACCTTTTTAAGAAATTGCTTGATAAATGATGAACTTTAACAATAATGTTATTTTTTATTCTATCCCCACATCCATTATGGTTGATAGCATTAATGAAGACACCTAGGTTCAAACCTTGGGGGTAACCTATTTACAAAGGTAGTAGTTTGATTTGAATACTCTAAGTGTACGTTAGATTGATGATGATGGTACGAATCATGAACGACTAGTGGTCCCCTTCACGCGGGTCAACAATAATGAGGCAGAATAGGTTTAGTGGAAGTAGACCCTATGGTTTGAACCCTACGCTTATCAGTTACTAAAAATGGTGTGGTTGTGACCAACTCTTCTATGTAACCAAAAAAAAAAGATAATCTAGGAATCCCTCTCAATTGAAATTTATATTTCTATTATTTTTCAATTGCCTTCATTATTTCAAAAGACACTACCTCCATCGACTTTTCCAAGATTTTCTTTAGAAGCGCCATCATAGTTTTGATAAATCCAATGTTTAAGCATTTTAATTTTACCCTAAATTGAAGGAGATCCTTTGTTTTAATGCCACTATCACATATGAATCTTTCATATATGACTAAATCCTCTAACCAAGTTGTTACCACTTTTTTTCTTCACACTTAGACTTCCCACAATAGGCACATATCTTTAAACATTTTGCTAGAGAGGCAATAATATAGTTATAATCTTGGACATGATTTTGAGATTTATTTTAAAAAATTCTATTACTTCTTTCAAATGATGGGGCCAATCCTTCAAAGAATGCATAATGCTTTTAACTTCGAGATAATTAATCCAACATTTATTTGTGTACGTGTGGTCTACCGACAAGAGACTCGAGTTCAAGCCCCACGACGGATGTATATAAAAAATATTGATTATAAAAAAAAATCAAAATCGGCTTTTATTGTTGATGGAACTATCTAATATATTTTGAAAAATTAACCCAAATATTATAAGCAAAAAGATAATTAAAAAAATGATTTTCTAAATCCTTCTCAACATCATCCTCTTCTTTATAAAAATCTTATATATATATTTTCTAGATAATAAGGGGTTGTACTCGGGTCCCTCACCCTTGACAAATTACAACTCTTTTCTTTAGAGCTTGAGAGTTTATAAATAAATACACTTCTCATCTCAATTGAGATGTTATAGCTAGAAACCTATATCATTTTATATAAAATGTCTGAATTCTTGATTTTCATTTTCTAGATTTTTTCAATTTTCTGTATGAATACAATTATTCCAAAATTTAGCATCTTTCTTGACATTTTCCTATAGCAACCTTCACAATGCCAAAACTTCACTTCTACTATATATTAGTGGAGTAATATTTTCAAAATATCACATTATTATAGTCCGCTTTACCAAATCTAGATTGCTAGTTTCCTTCCTTACTTAAGTCCTAGTCCGTCATTACTCTTCCCATCATTCGAACCATAGCTAACAAATATTTGCAATTTTATTTTTCGCAACTTGAAAAATCATCACTCCCTTGTTTTGAATGGTTGACATCACAAGATTAAATCTCCCTCAATATTGCTCGGATTTTTACATATGACCACTCATTTTAAAGCTATTCAAATTCTACACAAGTTGGTCCAAAAATTAGCTGAATCAGATAAATTTTCATAATGATATGGCTTCTAAACAATGAGACATTTTTTAGAAAAAAATCCTAATCCTTCACACATTTTAATGTTGTAAACAAGGGGAAAAACCACCCCAATACCTGTGGGTTCCAAACCCACAAACACACCAAAGACAAAAACATGGGGTTTTAGTTGATCCAACCTTCCACCCAACAACCCGACTTGTTGTTGCACTACACTCAACAACCTAGCTTGTTGTTGTGGTTCCCTCAGCTAATCTAGCTCAACCAAGCCTTCTACTTAACAACGACCAACCTTCCCAACCTTCCACTCAACATTCCAAACTTTCGTTGCATGTCCTTCAACTGGCCCATCCTTCCACACTCCTTCAATCTTATTGGTCTTCCACGTTCCTTCAACCATCCCAAATTTCCACCCAACATCCCAACATTCCGCTATAGTTCCTTTAACCAGTTCAACCTTCCACGCTCCTTCAACCTCTAACCTTCCACACTTCTTCAACCTTAAAATTTACTGTTCGTTAAAACACTAAACCATTTGCCAAACCTCTTAGGAAGCAAAAGCACCAAACCATTTGCCAAGCCTCTTAGGGAACAACGTCACCCCGTCACTTGACACCCACTCCAAAATAGATTTTAAAAAAGTAAATAATATAATTTAATTATTTAACATATTGATTGTTTATATATATTTTAGAAAACTTTTATTTTAAAACTAAATAAAAAATAAAATAAAATATATATTAATTTTGAAATTTACTTTTACCTTTACTTTTTATTTTTATTTTTGTTATGCACAATTATACACATATCCACTTACACATTCACCTATATTATAGTTTGAACTTTGAACCTGAAAAAAAAAAAAAAAAACTTTACACTGTTTCTGAATTTTTTTTTTTTTTTTCATTAAAAATTATGATGCCGACTTCATAGTCTCACACTACTTATTTATTTAAAAATTTTCCTTCATGAAAACAAGCAAGTGAAACAAATTAATAATATATCTAATCCATTTTATTTATTCCAATCTCTTTTAAATTAATTATAAATATGCTTTAATATCCGTGACAAATACAAAGAAACACTTGGGAACGAGTTTATTACAGATTTATTTGAAGACAAGAAAATAAAAAAAGTTGGAGAATTGCTAACACAAATCAACAGGAGAAGGAACAACCTTCTCAAAGATATTAAAGATCATATGATATGATTTGAGTAATTGTACTTCCATATTTGAGGTCCCATAGACCATTTTTGGGTCTCGCGGACGTAATTAAAATCTTTCATTCATTCAAAACTTTTGTATCACCTTAAAATTTTTAGGTGGAAGAAATAGTTTTTAAAATTTTTAGGTGGAAGATATGGTTTGGTTGTAACTTCTTATAGGCTATTCCATTGTAGTTTTGATGAGCTAAAGTACATAATCCTTTCAGTAATGAGAGACTTATGGTGGCTCACTTAAGATTGGAACTATTGTTGTTGAGTTAACAAACACTCAAAAGTTTACTACCTTTGTCCAAAGGCTAACCTGCAAGGTTTGAATCTAGCTCTCCTCGTAATAAATGCCTAGACTTACCAATCTACTCATGTTTGATGAGGGCAAAATGATTGTTGATAATGCCTTGATATTAGCCCTAAGGGTTAGGTGGATTGGTAAGTGCTAGTCTGGATGGGCACTTGCTGAGAAGAGACCTAGGTTCAAACCTTAGTGGTACAAGTTTGCAAAGGAAGTAGATTGTTCTGAATCCTTTGAGTGCGCGTCAGACCGACGACGACAATGCGAACTCCAAGCGACTGGCAATCCCCATCTCACGTCGGATCAACAATTAACAAGACGAATAGGTTTGGTGGTTGCAATCCCTGTGGTTTGAACCCTGCGCTACCAGTTACTAAAAATAGTGGTTGTAGCCAACTCTCCTATGTAACCAAAAAAAAAAAAATAATGCCTTGATATCAACAAACTAAAAAATATAACAAATATAACAACGGTGTCAAGTTCGAGAGTCATGCACACATGGGATAAAAGGTGTTACATGCAATAAGAAAGACAAGACGAAGAAGAGATATTAAAATGGAACATAATTTCAACATAAGAATATGTCACCTAGAATAAACAATTTATAAAAACAATAGCATCACGATGCTATTAAAACAACTTATAAAAACAATAATAGGCGAAAGAATACGTGGATGAAACAAAATCAGAAATGGATGAAACGTTGGGAAATCAACATAAATGAATGCCCAAATGTCAACAAAGGCATAAAAATTATGTGAATGAAAAGTTCAGAAGTGGATTGTGGAAAAATGCAAGCAGGAAAAGACAATATTATATTGCAAATTTTAACCCAACTTATGACCACAAGGAAAAAGCGGATATAGGCACTGAAATCAAGTGGAAGAAAAAAATACTCATTGCTCAAATAAGGACTAGCTCTCATAGGCTTAGATGTGAAACAGGAGATGGACAACGCCCAAAGAATAATGGGAAGAAAAGATATGTACTCTATGCAGCACAGGGGCAGTAGAGACAGAAGAACACTTTATTTATAAATGCTCGAGTTTTTGAGATATCCGTGACAAATACAAAGAAACACTTGGAAACGAGTTTATTACAGATTTATTTGAAGACAGTAAAATAAAAAAAAGTTGGAGAATTGCTAACACAAATCAGCAGGAGAAGGAACAACCTTCTCAAAGATATTAAAGATCATATGATATGATTTGAGTAATTGTACTTCCATATTTGATGTCACAGACCATATTTGGGTCTCGCGGACGTAATTAAAATCTTTCATTTCATTTGTGATGATGCTATTAAAAACAACTTATAAAAACAATTTGCCGATTGTGGTACCAATCCTAAGTTACCGAGATCTCTCACTCCAGAACGAGTTTACCAAGGAAAACATGGATTATAAAGACAGCTCCAAGAATTTGAACGGTGTTGGAGATAAAAAATTGTTAAAAATAAAAAGATATTACCAATTCTTGAAAAAAAAACAAATCACAAAAAAAAAGGCCCACTAAAATTCAGAAGACATCGAACAACTAGCTGCGTCTCCAGTAAAAGACAGATTGAATAGACAGACAGAATAGACAGGCAGAAGTCCGAATATATCCTGATTTCCCTTCCATTCGTTTGAAGTTGTGGTCCATATAATTACACTAGGGTGGCCATGGATGTTTACAGGCGTGCTATTACGCTAAAGTTTGATTACGGACGTACAGATCATTCGAGTGCCTGCAATGAATGCTGTAAGTCCATTTCTTCCTGGGCCTTCTGTGCGCACAACGAATGCTGTAAGTCCATTTCCTCCTGGGCCTTCTGGGCGCACGCGGCATAAAAACGTTGGAATTCGCCTCCAGAGGTCGCAGTTTCGATTCTTGCCAAGGGAAGCCCGTGCCGGAAACATTACAATCTCGCGGTTTATTTCTGTCAAGTCTCGAAGACCTCCGCTTCGAATCGAAGCAGCGGCGGCAGATGCTATAATCGAGGCACCGGTAGTGTCTATATCTGTTCTAATTTTTGAAAATTTAAAATTTTAATTAAATGGACAATTTTATTTTATTTTTAGTGTTATAAATTCTGAATTGGATTTATGGCCGTAATCGAAGCACCGGTAATGTCTATATCTATTCCAATTTGTATCTTAAATATTTTTGAAATTTTAATTGAATGAACATTTTTTTTTTAAATTCTAAACAGTGAGCTGAATTTATGGTATTATAATGCAGATTCTTGCTTCTTTGTTCGTATAAGTGCATACAGGCGAGTACTTATGTGTTTTTGTTGTTGGGAAATATGGCTTTCTTTCTTCGGTATAAGAGCAGGCAGGCGAGTAGTTATGTTTTTTTTAAGGAAATTTAGGTAAAGGATTCTAGATTTTGAAGGGAAATCAAATGCCTTATCAGGGTCAGAGTTCTGTTTGTTTAAATACAAGGTTCAAAGTCCTGTTTGTCTAAATACATGTAATTGTAAATATGTCTTTTTCCTTGGCCATTGTACATCCTTGTATTAATAGAGACTGGGTTTTGATTGTATTCATTGTGCAACTAGAGTGAAGAGAGTAGTGGTTAATTTTATATGCAGATTTGTGGAATGGATTGAACAAAAGAAATTATGTGCTTGTGCATATAGTGAAGTTAATTTTTATATCCAGATTTGTATAGCGGATTGAATAAAAGAATTATGTGCTTTTGCATAGAAAGAATTGAGAGCTGTTGGAGTTTGTAGGGTATTTGCTTGTATGAGAGAGAGAGAGACTCTTTTGCATGGAGAGAATTGGGAGCTGTTGGAGTTTGGTAGGTTATTTGCTTGTATGGGAGAGAGAGAGAGATTGTCTTTCAGCTTTGTATTAATAAAGGTTGGGTGTTGAGTCTGGTTAATGCTGCCATGAATGTCCAACCTTACTGCTAGACTACAATACATTGAAAAGAGAAGTTATTTTTATAAACAAATTTGTGCAAGGAATTGGATGGAAATATTATACTTTGTGTATAAAGAATGGGGATTTCTTGGATGTAGGGTACTTGTTCATATGACAATTTTTCTGAATGAATGTCGGTTACTAACTATTCAGCTATTTTGCACATAGTTGTATAAATACAGAATTACAGACCGAGGTTTGACTGTGTTCATTGTGGGAGTAAGTGCCCTGCCTCATTGCTAGATTACAAAAGAAGCGGTCAATTATTTGCTTGTATGAGAGAGAGAGAGACACTTTTGCATAGAGAGAATTGGGAGCTGTTGGAGTTTGGTAGGGTATTTGCTTGTATGGGAGAGAGAGATTATCTTTCAGCTTTGTATTAATATAGGTTGGGTGTTGAGTCTGGTTAATGCTGCCGTGAATGTCCAACCTTACTGCTAGACTACAATACATTGAAAAGAGAAGTTATTTTTATAAACAAATTTGTGCAAGGGATTGGATGGAAATATTATACTTTGTGTATAAAGAATGGGGATTTCTTGGATGTAGGGTATTTGTTCATATGACAATTTTTCTGAATAAATGTCCGTTATGACTATTCAGCTATTTTGCACATAGTTGTATAAATACAGAATTACAGACCGAGATTTGACAGTGTTCATTGTGGGAGTAAGTGCCCTGCCTCATTGCTAGATCACAAAAGAAGCGGCCAATTTTATAGGTGAATGAATAACATTATGTGCTTGTGTGTAGAGAATGGGGAGGTCTTGGATGTAGGATATGTGCTCATATGACAAGTTCATATGCATATTACAACATTCTTTTTTATTTTTTATTAAATTTTATTTTAAATTAGTTATATGAAATTGAAATGGCCCCACTTATATTACATCATGACAGTTTTGGTATCAACAAACCATGCAGCTGTATTATTATTATTATTATTATTTAATTGGTTATATGGGAGTGGAACGGGTCCCACCCGTATTACAGCATGACCACATAGTGGTATTACAATAGTCTGGCAATTATGTATGTATTGCTTGGCAAGATTAGAACCTGGGTCTCCTCTTTGAAAGTTGAGGAATATAACCGGTTGAGCTAATGCCATTTGATCACATAGTGGTATTAATACAATAGCACTTCAACAATTTTGCATATATAGTCTTCACCTTGGAAATCCACATTTTTAACCACTTGAACCCATGCCAACCCATGCCATTCGATTGTATTACAATATATTGTCTTTCAAAACAAATTTTTATATAACTTTAAATCTTAGCATATATATTACATTCTCATCCTAGTAACATGCGTTTGTGTTGGGTGAACACAAGAAAGGTTCATAATTTTTTGGATCAGAAATCCCCAACCTTGCCTCTTTTTTTTGGTATCATGTCCATTGCCCATATTTCAGGTTTCTCTCCTTTGTTAATAGTCTTTTGTCATTTAGGTTGAAAAATACAAATATATTAAATAGCAGGACTTCATGCTGGCCATAATGGCCTTTTGGAGTTTAGGAAGGATACAGTCACACAATCTTGGAGGTCTGTTAATTCCTGCTTCAAGTCAACTATTGCCCATGAGAATGTATAAACTCCTCAACTATATCAAAATAAAAGACAGACTTCTTATCAATTATAACTCAACCCTAAAAGAAGTTGAAACACACATTCAATTCTTCGCACATGCAAGTTCACCAAGAAGTATTGCAAAGTAGTTTATTTTCCACAAGCATACAAATTAGCCATACAGTATAAAACTGAAGTCCAAGCTTAATGGCAACAATAAGAACTCGTTACTATTATAAATTTAACTACCCCTGGTAACCCCCTTGTTCAAGAGTCTAGTAGCTATTTCAAACCTTTCTTACCAAAATAATACAAAATTTAAATATGAATTTTGTTCCTCATTTCACAAATGATTACTTCTTGCAGACAAGAATAAATAACATAAATTGTTTTTGTGTAACATTTTCAACTTAAAGATAGAAGGTGCATATTCTTCTTCAGTAGAACACAAATATGTGATTACAAGTAGCAAGAAAGAGTGGTCTTCAAATATTTTGAATATAATATTTTTCACAATTAGTAGTAGTTTCAAGAGTACACCATGTAATAATAATAATATTTCTAGAAGGCACTTTCTTTGAATAAAAGCTATTTCATTCTTGTATAGTGAAGGAACACATCAGTTCATAGAATTAAATCTTCATCATACATTGATTCAATTCCAATCTTAAAAGTTTTCGTGTACAATACATTTAAGAATCCAAGGAAACTTGAACATCAAATCTCTCTCTCTCTCTCTGGGGGAACAGAGCAGTCGACAAAGAAAACATGAACAGATTTCTACTCCAAAACTTCATAGGGGTTGCCATACTGACATGCACAGACCAATAACTCATTTGTTATTGTCCCCATGCAGGTAAGATAGCATAAACTGTTCGTCCTCCTTTCAATATGAATTGTTCTTTTGACAAACATAAAGCTTAAAAGGAATAATGGAAAAGAAATTCATACTCCATGAAATGAATAGATTCTCCTCTATGCAATTGCTTGAATGGACTCTTCCATTTTCACATGCAAATCAACTCAATTTTTTTCAATCACATAGAATCTGCAAAGCATCACATGTAATCGGCAAAATTTACTCACCAAAAAGTAGAGCAAATTCTCAAAGCGCCTTTCATGAAAGCAAGCCACAAAATAAGAACATATGAAAGATGTCTTCTACAATCCTCCTTTCATGCAAAATAAAAACAGGAAGTCAAGAAAATGTGAGGGATGGTTGGCAATCTTGTAGAAGCAAAAATGCATTGGAGATTTCCCAAATATTTCACTTTTTCACTGATTTCACATTGTAGTTTCCTGTTTGCCCTCCAATAATGGATGTTATTAATTTTATTAAGCTTCTTTTTAAATGATATTTTCGCGTTTATCCAATAAACCATGTTTTTTTGTGGAAAACACCCCAAATGGGATGCCACTTTTGGGTAAGTCCCAAGGAGGCAGAGGTATCTATTCTGCCAAAAACGCCCAGGGCTCGCACGTGGCCTGCCCCCTTCGACACACTCAATGAGCATGCCTAAAACAACAAAAACAATAACAAACAAACAAAAAAACAAACACAAAAAAGACAACAACATCAAAAAATAAAGACAAACAAACAATCAAAAAAAATAAAAACCACAAAACAAACAAAAACAACATAAAAGCATAAAAACAACAAAAAACTAAAAAAAAAACAATACACAAAACACAAAACACAAAACACATAAGAAAACCATAAAAACAACAAAACAACACACAAACACTTAAAAAAACCAAAAACACAAAACAAAAAAAACAAAAACATGAAAAACAACAAAAACACACAAAAAGAAAAAACACAAAAACACAAAAACATTAAAAACAACAAAAACACAAAAAACAACACAAACACAAAAAAACAACACAAAAACAAAACAGTACAAAAAAACACACACAACCCTCGAAAAACTAAAAAAAAGGAAAACAGAAAAAAAAACAAAACACAACTACGACCTCTCTAGGCCAGAAGACTTTTAAGGCAAGATTCAACAGAGGAAACATAAGAAAGATATGTCTAAGCTAGGGAACTAAAATACTCTGACCGAACCAAAGAGAAACAATAAAAGCCATGTAAAGAACCTCACCTTAGGCCAAAGCTTTTTAGGCCACAATTGAGAAAATATGTCATAAAATTGGTTGGGATTATTATGGCATAAGGCCAAATAACCTTGAGCAACTGAATACTCACCCTTAGTAGTGTTGTTCAATCCAAAACAATCTTTATCATGCGACCAAGAGAGAGATCTCATATGCAGGATGCGTTGAATGTCTTGTCCTTAAATTTCTGGAATTTGAATAGGCCAGTCCTCAATAGGGATCCAATATCTACCAACCTCTAAATTACCAGTATGGTATCGACAATAATTAGCTACCTTTATCCAATTAGCTCGGTGAAGCTCCTCCATCCAAGGCCTCCAATCAAGAAACTGAGTTATCAAAGGCTGGTGACCATCCCAAGAATCTGTCTTTGCCTGTTGACCATTATGAATGATCCAAAATAACTTTTTCTTAATCAAATCCTCACCATTCTTAAGAACCGCTAAAATGGGAGAACCTTTGGTAGGCAATTGATAGCGAACAAGGTCTTCAGGACTTTTATTCTTAGCATATTTAGCACGGAGATTATTGGCCCAAAGGGCATTGGGGTTATGTAAAATCCTCCAATACAATTTAGCAACTAAAGCTTTGTTGTTATTAATAGCAGACTGGAATCTTAACCCCCTTCATTCTTAGGAAGACATAAAGTGTCCCATTTCACCAAGGCCCATTTTCTTTTCTCGTTAGTACCACTCCAGAGGAACGGATGATTAATTTGATCCAATTCTCGAAGAACTACCTTTGGGATATTCAACATGGTAGAAACATAAATAAGTATAGCTTGAAAGACAGATTTTACCAAGGTAATTTTGCCCCCAAAAGAAAGCCACCTATTGGTCCACTTTCCAATTTTCTTCTTAACTTTGTCCAACAACCAATTCCAGTATTTATTTTTCTGTCTTTGAGTATTGATAGGGATGCCTAAATAAGTGATTGGAAGGGAGGTCTTCTTATATCTTAATTTATCCAAGACCATGGATTCCTGTCTGGTAGAGCAGTGAAAGAAAATGACTTTAGACTTGTATTCATTGATCAATTGCCCGGTAGCCTTAGAAAAACAGCTAATGATTTGCTTAATTTTAGAAGCTTCCTTAACTATAACTTTACTTAACAGAGTAGAGTCATCAACAAATTGAAGATGAGAGATAGGCCTAGCTCCATGAGCAATGGTAAATCCCTCAAGGGTTTTCTTGTCTCTATTTTTGGTTATAGTCCTACCCAAGCATTCAGCAAGAATGATGAATAAATAAGGGGAGAGAGGGTCACCTTGCCTAATACCTCTAGAAGCTGGGAACATTTGTGAAGGTCTGCCATTGATAAGAACTAAGTAGGATACTGAAGAGATACAACCCATAATCCAATCCATCCAATCTTGAGAGAAACCAAATTGCCTCAAAACTTTGATAAGGAAGTGCCAATCCACTCTGTCATAAGCTTTGGATAAGTCTAAACAAATGAACATAGAAGGAGATTTTTACATTTCCATGGAATGGATGGCTTCCTGAGCAAGAACTATATCATCCACTATTTGATGCCCTTCCACATAACCTCCTTGTTTAGGGGAAATAATCTTATGCAAAAGAGGCTTCAACCTTTCTGCCATGATCTTAGTAATGATTTTGAGAAGAACATTACATAAAGCAATAGGTCTAAAAGCTGAGATATGATAAGCCTCTTGAGCTTTTGGGACAAGAGTTATATAAGTTTTATTGATAACCTTCAAAATTTCTTTGGCTTTCCTGGCTTCTTCCACCACCTCTAATAAATTAGCATGAAGGATATCCCAGAACTCTTGGTAGAACTCAATGGGAAAACCATCAGGACTTGGGGTTTTCCCTTTTTGCATTTTAAAAACCACTTGTTGAAGTTCATTAATAGTAACAGGAGCAGTCAAAATAGAGTTCTCCTCAGAAGTGATAAGAGAAGGGATCGTTTAAAGAACATTTTGTTGAGAAGCCAAGTCAAGAGGAGTAGCAACAAAAAGATTGGAAAAATAATTCACAACAATAGAGTTCATGCCATCCCAAGTGTAGACAACATCTCCAGAATCTGAATGTAGGGAAGAAATAAAGTTGTGAGATCTTCGAGCTAGAAGAGATTGTGGAAGAAAATTTGTGTTTCAATCTCCTTCTTTGAGCCATTGATTCTAGATTTTTGCTTCCATAAGAGTTCTCTTTTTTCCCATTCCTCTAACTGAGTTGTGAGTCTAATTTCATCTGTACTTCTGTTCTCTGTGAGGCCATCTAAACAGATTTTCTTATTCAAATTTTCAAGTTGAGCAATAACTTCATGTTTTTTTGTTGAACATCCCCAAACTCCTTCCAGTTCCAAGTATTGATTTTGGATTTAATATATTGCAACCTTTTGGCAAAACAAAACATCTTAGTCCCATATCTTGGTTTACCTTCCTTCCACCATTGTTGCACTCGAGGTCTGAAGGAACTGTCTCTAAGCCACATTAACTGAAATCGAAAAGGAGAGAAACTCACATTGGTTTTCCAAATTTCCACCATGACTGGCCAATGATCTGAACCAGCATTGTTAAGAGTCTTCACTTTAGGAATGTGACCATGGATTAAGAAATGGTCAGAGAGCAGGAACCTATCCAATCTCTCCATGATACAAGCTAAGCCTTGCCTTCTGTTAAACCAAGTCATAAGGCCATTATCTGGCTGGATGTCCACAAGATGAAGGTTTGCAATATATTCATTCATGAGGTTAGTGCGCTTTTCCAAATTTCTATTTCCCCCCATTTTCTCATCCAGAGAGAGGATGGTATTGAAATCTCTTCCTATCAAGATCCAAGCTTCAGGAAAATGAGAGATAATATAAGTTATATCCTTCCACTGTCTTCTCTTTTCCTCCAAAGAAGTCGAAGCATAAACAGTTATGCAAAGCATAATTTGGTTGGAATTTCTACTTTGAATAGCTATAGCCAAAAGACCCCAGCTGCCAACCATATGGTGAATAACTACCTCTTTTGGGTCCCAAAGGTAAGCAATGCCACCATAAGGCCCCTGGGAACTAAGGGAAACAACTTTTCCAGCTGGACAAATTTTACTAGCAATTGAATCCATTTCCTGTATTGACATCTTCGTTTCTTGAAGGAAAACAAGATGAGGATGGTTTATCTGAATCATTCTTCTAATTTCATTTTGTTTTGAAAGACTCCCTTTGAGTCCTTTAATATTCCATTTGATGATCTTCATTAATACCAGGGCGAAAATAGTTGGTAAGGGAAATAATATTACCTTCCTCTACAAGCTTTTCACCTTCTTTTACCATATAATGTTGACTGGTCTGCAACCTACCTTTTGATTAGAATCCATATTCAGTTTTATTTTCCCTGTTTCTTGACTTACTCCAATTGAATCCGGGATGTCTTCTAACCTTGAAGAATGCGTGTACACAGCCAAAGTGTTCCTGGAAGGTTCAACAGTGTCTATCTTGGGACCTGTATTATTTGAATTCTTAACATTTAAAAGATTGTTTTTCTTGTGTATATTTTCTCCCTTTTTTTTTTGTTGAAAACTTTTGATTTGGTTTGTCTCTGGGTTATTCCTTTCATCTCTAAATTGTGTTTCTAAGATTTCTGTTTCCATTATTTCCTCTTCCTCACCTAGGGCATCATTTGTGGAAAGAATTTCAAACATATTAGCTGATAACTTTGATTGATCCTTCATAACTGGTTTTTTCTGAGTGTTCTTCTTAGGCATTTGGAAACCTGTTGAATTTGTATCTTCTTTCTTTTGATCTGTAATTTTATTTGGGCAAACACTAGCCAAATGACCATATTCATGGCAAATTCTACAATGAAAAGGAATGTTCTCATAGTCCACTACTTGCTCCCAAGTGTCCTCCCCAAATTGTAATGTGATCTTTTTAGGTAGGGGTTTGTTAAAATCCATTAAAACACAAATCCGATCATAAATAATATGTCCAAATTTTTGAGTACAATCAACAGTCATCATAAAAGTTCCCAAAGAGTTTCCAATTGAAGAAAAAACAGCCGAATTACAGAATTCAATTGGGAGGCCAAAGAGCCTAGCCCACACAGGACCTGTAGAAGGCATCTCTTCTTCGGCTTTAAGTTTAGTATGTCAGGGCTTCATAAAAAGCCCTGCCCTCAAAGAACCAGGGACCCCCTTGAAATGTTTTCTTTGTATCTTCATTATTAGCAAATAAAATAAGAAAATAACCATTTGGACAAATAGAGATTTGTAACTCACCTTTTGTTTTCTAGCTTTTTGCAGCCCAGACTTTGAAAGCAGATAGGCTCGGACGAAAACCCAAGAAACGTCAAATTAGTCATCTTTTTTCTAGATCTTCAATGCTAGTCTGAATGTCACCTATATCAAGCTTAGTAATAGGAGTTCCATCAGCTGCTCTAAGATATCCTGACTCAGTTTTCTTTGGATCAATCTTAGGCATTCTTAGAGGTTTACAGGAAGCCCTAAGATTAATGTTAGCATTAGGCTGAGGCTGTCCACCACAGAGGACATCCTTAAAATTCATTTTTGAGACTGAGTCTTGGAAATCCTTGCCCTTGAAAGGGGTTTCCATTGTGGATTTATTTTGGGGGTGCACCTTAGCACCAAATTCGCTTGAGATCTGAACCATTTTTTGATCAGTTGCTTGAAACTTGTTTCATGATCTCTTTAATCCATGCCCTAGACGTTGAGGAAAGGTATGCTTTTTGTTAGCATATTTTATATTTTAGCATATAGTTATTACATTATTATTGGGCGTATCTGTTTATTTGAACGTCCCATTATTAATAGTGTGTTGCAGTTGATTAGTTCCTGATTCCCTGGACTAATCCTGGCACCATTTTGTATTATTTAAGCATCATATGTTTAATGAATATTTTGTTGTTTACTCTAACATGGTATCCGAGCCGAAGCGTGAGAAGAGAAAGGAGGCAGCAAATTATTTGCAGAGTTGGGCTGAAGAAAGAAAACAGTGGAAGAGTTGGCTGGAATTTTTTTTTTCCGCACATAGTCTGCTGTGCGTTTTTCTGTGCAGCACTGCGTCCGCAGTCTTTAAAATTTTTTTTTTTAATTTTTTTTCTGCACTTTCACGCACAGTGTTTTTTTCCTGTGCGCAGTGCATTTTTCTGTGCACAGTGCCCTCCCATCCCCCCACCAAAAACGTCGCGCGCAATCGCGCGACGTTCCCTACTCGCGCCCAATCCTCCCCCCAACACGTCGCGCAGACGCGACGTTGGAGCCCCCCCTCCCCCCAACCACTCGCGCAGACGCGACTGTGGGAGGCCCCCCCTCCCTCAACACGTCGCGCATCCGCGCGACGTTGGGAGGCCCCCCCCTCCCCCACCACGTCGCGCGTTCGCGCGACGTTGGGAGGCCCCCCTCCCTAACTTCCACGTCGCGCATCCGCGCGACGTTGGACCCCCCCTCCCCTTCCCGAGGTCGCGCTGCAGGCGCGACAGTCGAGGTCGCGCGCTGCACGCGCGACCGCCGCGATCAGGCCGCAGCAGCGGTGGCTACAGGCCACCCCGTCGCCACCAGCAGCGGAGGCTGCAGGCCACCCCCGCGGCCACCTGCCGCTGCCAGACAAGGAGAGGAGGAGGAGCGAGAGCAGCAGGGCTGCCGGGACCCTCCTCAAATACGAGGGGGCCCCTGATCTTGTCGGATCAGCCCGCTAGTCCACCTGGTGGTGGACTGTGCGGTAAGGCTCTGGGAGCCTGCAGGTCGCGGGTTCCAATCCCGCCGACCCCCTTCAACAAAGGTAAAAAAAATTTTTCCACATTTTTTTTTAATTATTTTTCCTAAAGTTAAACTTTAATTTTTAATTTTAATTTATTTTCTATAGTTTAACCTTTATAAATTAAAATTAAATTTTTTAATTTGATTTTAATTTCTTTTTAAAGGTTTTTTAAAAACTATATAAATTAAAATTAATATTTTTTTTAACTTTAAGGTTATAAAATAATTTTCAAAATCATTTGTGGGGAGATTTTTTTTTAAGATAAAAAGAAGGGGGGTATTTTTTTTTTTCAAAAATCAAAGGGGGAAAGTGAGTAATTTTTTGAAAAGCAATTTTGGCATTATTGTAAAGGTGCATTTTCGGCTGCGCCCGACACCTAGTGGGTTATTCCTGTGGGCACTTTTTTTTGTTGTATGTTGCATATTTGATTTTTTGCACTATAACATTAAAAGTTAAAATCAAATTCACTCCCTAAGTCCCCGGAATAATTAAAACCCATCCGTGCAATTTATTGCACTGCAGTGTTCGGTATTTGTAATACCTCTGGCCAGCACTTACAGGTAAAGTCTGTCGTGATTGCGCCTATTGTATCCGCCGCCTAATATAGCTGCTAAAACGACGTCTGAGCTTGTTCTCTATAAATCGTCGGGGAGAGATAAGTTTGCCATTTTGCATTTTTTTACTCCATCCATTACCCTAATAGTTCTTGTGTTTAGGCGTAAATCCTGACGAGAGTTCTGAAATCCAAAGTGTTTAGGGGAAGTTACGCCCCACGCATGCGGATTGCAGACTTTCTATGGTAGGTGCCATCAACAAGACTATTCCCTTTCGATACTGCTTATGTACCACGTATCGTATGATCTCTAAAAATCACCTATAGTTTCCCTCACGTAAGGGCGGGTGATTTTTTGTTGATCTTTCTAAATACCTATAGTTTCCCTCACGTAAGGGCGGGTATTTTGTACGGTATAACGGCCTAGCAAAAGGTATATCGAAAGGGGGACCAATTGGTGTTATAAGGAACCTTCATCATGTCCGCAAAACTAATGACTGATTCTCATCAGTTGTTGAAAGGTCCTAATTACACACCATGGAAAAATAAGATGAAGGCCATCCTAGCAATGGATGACTTATGGGATGTTGTATCCGGAGCAACAACCGGACCTTCATCTACTCGTTGGTGCTACAGCTCCATCTACTGCTCAAAGAGACTTTGATAAGCTAGACAGAAAAGCAAAAGTGCTCATCTTGCTTGTTGTGTCTGATGAAGTCCAACCCCATATTGTTGACTGTGCAACTAGTAAAGCGGCATGGGATGCCCTTAATACTATATATGAGGGAAAGAATGATTCCACCATTCTATTTCTTCAATCTCAATTACACTATCTAAGCATGAAGCGGGGTGAGACAGGTTGAATTCTTTCTTTGTAGAGTTTCCGAATTGAAAGCAAAGTTGAATTCTTTGGGAGAACCGATTGAAGACAAGCTCCTTACTTCAGTTGTATTGAGAGCTTTACCTGATTCTTATCGGGTGTTGATCACTTCCCTTCAGGTATCACAACGGAAAGTTACTTTTGTAGAATTGGTTAATATGCTTCAAGAGGAGGAGGCACGCCAACTACAGAGAGATGATTCTTCTAACACTGCTCTCTACATCAACAGGAAAGGGCAGAACCAGAAGAAGGGTAATTTTTAGAAGGGAGGGAATTCACAAAAGGATTCAAAAGGGAAACAAACTCAACAACCTCAACAGAAAAAGAGATATTGCAAGATCCGTGACAAAGAAGGTCATGATACAAACAGATGTTGGCATAAGAATAAGCAATCAAAACAGAAAGGCCGGAACAAACCACAAAAGAACAAACAGCAAGTGAATGTTGTTGTTGAAGAATCTGACACGGATTCTGAGAGAGCCCACAAAGTTCTCATGACTACCACAGTGTCCAAGCAGACGGATCCTATATGGTATGTTGATTCCGGAGCCGGTAAGCACATGACTCGGTGACAAATCGTGGTTTGAGTCTTTTGAGGCCAAAGAGGGCAAACCTGTCACTATTGTTGATGATAAAACCTACAAGGTTCGGGGAGAAGGCACTTGTTTCGAGTCACTCTTCCCGATGGCAAGTGTCGGATTGATAAAGTTCTCTATGTTCCGGGATTGGCAAACAATTTGTTGTCGGTCACACAAATTCCGGACAAAGATATGGTTGTGAACTTTAGTGTTGAGGGAGGCAAGAAGTGTTGTTCTATTACCGGGAGGGGTAAGAACATTGCAACCGCTTCATATAAGCATGGCTTATTTGCCTTAGATACTATCTCTACTCCACATGTTGCCATGACAGTCTCTACAAAGGAGGCAACTTCCCTATGGCACAAGAGATATGGACATTTGAGTTCTGTTACTTACTTGAGTTAAGTAAGTATGAGATGGTAAAGGGTCTTCCTTCCCTTTCTACCACTTTACCAGTTTGCTCTGACTGCTTGGCAGGAAAGCAACATAGAGTGCCTTTTGAAAAGAGCTCTACAAGAGCAAAGAAACCTCCGGAGTTGGTTCATACCGATCCGTGCGGTCCCTTCACTCCCAACAGTTGTGGGGGTAAGAGGTATTTTCAGTTATTTGTGGATGATTACTCACGAAAGATGTGGGTATTCTTTCTTCAACCGAAATCTGAAGCATTTGGCTTCTTTCAGCAATTCAAGAAATCTGTTGAGAAGGAGTCAGGGACTTCTATAAAGACCCTCCGCTCAGATCGAGGGGGGAGTTCACCTCTAAAGAATTTTCTACATTCTTGAAAGAAAATGGGATAACAAGACAGTTAACTATTGCTTATACTCCTCAACAAAATGGAGTTGCTGAAAGGAGGAATTGTTCCATCATGGAAATGGTTTGTTGCATGCTCACGGGAGCTAGACTTGAGCAACTATATTGGGCGGAAGCTGTCACCACAAGCAGTATATCTCGTTGAATAGGGCACCCACAAAGGCCCTACAAGGAATGACTCCACGGGAAGCATGGAGTGGTAGGAAACCCTCCATTTCTCATCTACGCATTTTTGGATGTAAAGCTTTCATGCACATACCAAAAGAGAAAAGGAAGAAGCTAGATGAGAAGACATTGAAGTGTATTCTTCTTGGGTATGATGAGCACTCTAAGGGTTATCGTTTGATTGATCCCTTGACCAAGAAGATTCACATTAGTAGAGATGTTGTTTTTGATGAGGCTTTCACATCAGCAAACACATCAGATGTATACCTAGACCTTGTGGAAACTCAGGTTGTTAAATCTCCTTCATCAAAGGTTGGAGGTTCTTCTGGATCTTCTTCAACACCTAAGAAGAAGAATCCAAAGTGGTATACAAATACAATCAAAGACTCTAAGCTATCTACTCCACCAGATTTGACTTTGGATAGGCCTCGTACTCGCAACATGGCTCGACAGGGAGAAAGGCTGCAACGAGAGAATCTCGGGGTTGATGATCCGTGTCAATCTTTTGAAGAACTTTCTGTAGATCCAGCGAGAGATACAGAAGATATGGATATTGATAGTGATAAGGTGTTTATGTCTTCCATAGACGATCTTGAACCTGCATCAGTACAAGTTGCTCTCGGTGAGCCTCAGTGGAAGGCTGCTATGGATGCAGAGTATAAGTCTTTGATGAAAAACAAAACTTGGAAGCTTGTCGATCTGCCGCACGGAAAGAAGCCCATTGGCTGCAAATGGGTGTATAAAGTCAAGTACAAAGCAGATGGGACAATTGATAAGCATAAGGCCCGTCTTGTTGCAAAGGGCTATGCTCAAAAGGAAGGCATTGACTACGAGGAAACTTTTGCACCTACTGCTCGGATGACAACAATTCGAGTTATTTGTGCTATGGCAGCACAGTTTGGGTGGAAAGTTCATCGGATGGATGTCAAAAGTGCCTTTCTGAATGGTGATCTCCAAGAAGAAGTCTATATGACTCAGCCGGAAGGATTTGCGGTGGAAGGCCAACGACAGAAAGTTTGCAAATTGGTCAAATCCTTATATGGCACTGAAACAAGCTCCTCGAGCTTGGTATATAAAAATGGACAATCACCCCCTGCAACATGGTTTTAAGAGATGTCCGTCGGATGCAAACCTCTATTTCAAGAAACAGGGTTACGAGATAGTGTTGCTTGTACTCTATGTTGATGATCCGCTCATTACGGGGAGTTCGAAAACTATGATCTCTACTTGTCAAAAGAGACTTGTGTCAATCTTTTGAGATGTCGGATCTCGGACTTCTCCATTACTTGTCTTGGTCCGGAATTCAGCCGGAAGGAGCACTCCATCAAAGTGTCTCGAAAAAAATATGCCAAGACATTGTTGGAAAAATATCGCATGACTGATTGCAAGCCAATGGCAACTCCGATGGAGACTGGACTTCAATTATCGCGATATGATGATTCACCTCAGGTAGATGGTACTCTCTATCGACAGTTGATTGGGAGTCTCATATATCTGACCAATACTAGGCCAGATCTCGTATTTGCTTGCAACTATCTTTCGAGGTTCATGCGGGAGCCTAAGACCACTCATTGGAAAGCGACAAAACGTGTTCTTCACTATGTCCGTGGCACAATGGAATATGGCCTAGAATACAAGAGGAACAACAAATTCTTCTTGCAAGGATACACGGACTCCGACTATGCCGGATCATTTGATGATCGCAAGTCAACTTCAGGATATATTTTTCATCTAGGATCCGGTCCTGTCTCTTGGCACAACAAGAAGCAACAGGTGGTTGCTATTTCATCAACAGAGGCAGAGTATCGCGCCGCACGTGAAGTTGTGTGCGAAGTGATATGGTTGCGTCGCATTCTGACAAGTATGGGTCATCCATCCAAATCTCCAATACACTTGTTTTGCGACAATCAGGGTGTTCTGAACCTAGTCAAGAATCCAGTCCATCATGAACGAACAAAACACATTGACACACAATGTCATTTCATTCGAGATGAGGTTCGAAGCACCGAATTCAGCTTCAGCACATTCCCACCGATGCTCAAGTTGCAGACATTTTCACTAAGGCACTTGCACGTGTCAAATTTGAATTGTTTCGCAGCTCTCTTTGTATTGCAAAATGATGTAATCAGGGGGGATGTTAATATAGCTAGTAGTTCTATCATTACCAAAATAATGTAATAAGGGGGGATGTTAGCATATTTTATATTTTAGCATATAGTTATTACATTATTATTGGGCGTATCTGTTTATTTGAACGTCCCATTATTAATAGTGTGTTGCAGTTGATTAGTTCCTGATTCCCTGGACTAATCCTGGCACCATTTTGTATTATTTAAGCATCATATGTTTAATGAATATTTTGCTGTTTTACTCTAACACTTTTCACTGTTTTGTGCAACAAATTGGAAGCCATTGTCAATCAAGTTCGCCGCATGATCTGTTGAAAGACAAATTTCTAACCCATCTTGGGTCCCTTGCAACATATCCTGCTAAAATCTTGAGCAAAAACCACAAAAATGTTGGCCACTAGGGCCCGAAGGCCCCGAAAAACAACCTCTGGAGCTGCTTGCACTCAACCCAGATGAAACCCTCGCACAGTCGCTTGCCAAAAATCTTGTTCACACATAGGGGTGTGCTAGGATCTGTGTTGCTCCAAATGATTTGAAATTGGTGGAGACGTTCTAGGGTTTGTCAGGCATCTACCCTCAAAATTTCACCTCAATCCGAGTCTGGATGAGTGAAAATTGTCGAAACAAGTTCGGCAGTTTGGGCAGTCCTGCGAAAAACGTCCCCCTTCTAAGTTTTCTTCATGTCAAACCATGTTTGTTTTTAAAGGCCTACCAAGGAAATACGATAAGATAAAGTTTATTTTTTCAAATTACTTTTAAATGAAGATTTTAAACGTGGCATACCTCTTATTATAACTCAAGAAAGAGGTTTGTCCAAGTACTTGTACCTGATAGCGTTAGTTATAAGTTAATAAGGGTCTCAATACGTCATTTACATGACCCTGGAAATTTTAATTATCCATAAAGTTAGTTGATTTTTTAAGTAAACATTAAAGTATGTAGAACACATTAAATTGTAAAAGTAATACCTAGCATTCTTCATCAGAAGTCTCTTTATCCAAACCTTGATTTACAGACAAACATTTACTCCTCTAGTAGTCGTAAGAAATCCTTGACATAACTCTAAACCAAAGCCAATAGAATCATAATAGGAGTAATCATGATGCCAAAATTGGGTATGTGACAGTTGCAACCATCAAAACCAGCAAATACACTGTCCAATTAGGATTCTGGGGATTCTCATATCATCTCTGTCCAATTAGGATTCTGGGGATTCTCATATCATCTCTTAGAGGCCTCAACAGTAAGTCTTGAATTTATTGTCCACATGTACACGATAAAAAATTTAATGGCCTCCAATATATTTATTGATGATTAGATGGCATGTGTTTTGGTGAGTTTGGTGGGTTTCATGTCACCGACCAGGATTTAAATCATGTGCCTATGGCCAAAAGGATGAGGCCAGGTGCAATTCTTAGGTGGTTCTTGGAAAAATAGAAACCCCTCAGACTTGGCAGCTTATCCAACGAAAATGGGCATAGTTCCATGTATGTGATGCAGCCTGTTTTGAGAATGTTTCAATTAGCATTCTCAAATAAAACTTGGAGAAAAGTGCTTACGTCTTATATGCTGATGAGTGAGCCCAGAGTTGTCAGGGTGGTGAGCTGGTGATATTGTTATTAGGTTTTCTTGCTAAGGTATCCATGGAACTATCTGTTGAATAAGCTATGTCTATGGGACTCATTCTCAATGCTATCTTTCCCTCAAAAGTCTGTTGTCGAACATTTCCTGCTAGTTGTGATGTCTATGAAATGGATTTTGATGCAAGTCCAAGGCACAAAAAATCTCAGCTCTGTCACATCCGCCCAAGACAACATAAGGAATGTTTATGTGACAGAGGGTTAACATGAAAGGTCGGTGAGTCCATTATCCTTTCTTTCTTAAACTAATCAACGACTTCTGTTTATTATCCTCTTCAAGTAAACTTGGTCCTTTTCTCTAGCACTTCTTGGCCATTTATAATCCCATACCAGCAATCATTTTGACAGTATATGAATCATAGAGAGGGAACCTTTTAATCTTGTACATGACATTCACCTGCAACGTTCCAATAAATCACTTTTGGAAGTAACATTCAGCGATTTTAAATCTATCTTAAATAGCTAAATCTTGACTAATTTGCTTGAGGTATAATTGCTCTCTTATGCTATTTATGATATTTCTGAGAGCAGATACAGAGAACATTAAATACTGTGGAAAATCTAGAGTCATTGGGACCTTGTGAGTATTTATATTAGGTTTTGACCACTTTGATTTTCAAGAATGTGGCGTTTGTTCTGTAGAGGTTCTGAACATGTCACCATGACATTTTGCTTGAATTAGTAACTTCACTTTGAGGGACCTGTTTGTTTGATAGAATGTTTTGTTGGTAAGTATTCTTAGTTGATCAGGTGTCTGGGGTTTGTCATTTTTTGGGGTGCACATCTCTTAAGCCTATTTCTAAGTCTATACGTTTTCTTTTTGGAGTCTCAAGGTTAATGGTTCATGTGATTTGCTTTGTTACGTTTTGATGTAAAATATCTGCATTAAAGATTGAAAGTAAATTTAAAATTTCTATTGTATTTTGTTGATAATTTTGTATTTTCCTTTGCAGGAAATAAAGGCAGATAGTGATGAGGAGATAACAGTAGATCTACTTGCATGCCCGATTTGTTATAAGCCTTTGATCAGAAAAGGTCCTTCGGGTCTAAACTTGTAAGTCAGTGTTGACATGGATTTGAATTCTATGAGTGACTTTCTTATTAATTGAATGAAATTCAACAACTTTGTGAAGACAATGATTGATAATTTCCTTTCTTTCCTATCAAGTACTGGTTGTGATTATGTACGTTTCAGTGCTTGGAGCCTCAGACATTTTCGGATTTCAACCAGCATAAAGAATAATTGAAAGCAAGCCATAAAATATGTTTTTGGTTTTTCCAGGTCAGCTATATCCAGGTCTGCGTTTGAGTGTGCAAAGTGCAGGAAAGCATACTCCAACAGAGATGTTTATATAGACCTCACTGTCACTGCTGGTTCAAGTGAATACAGTGAAGCCAGGCCAATTTCTACAGAATTATTTAGGTACAAATATGGCATATAAGATCCTTTTCCCTGTACTTCGTTGATTAATTTCTAACTTGAGTTTATTACTCAATTTTTAGTGTACTGGTTTTGTTGCATACTGAGTAACAGCCAGTGACCATGCTATTATAGTTAATTGCAGTATGGTCCAATCACTTTTGCAAGATACAGTAAGCTGCTCAGATGCATACAATGTCCATTGATAACTGGAAAAACTCTAATTCCTATTTGGAGTTATCTTCAATCTTCCTTATTTAGAACACATTGTTCTCCCATTCTCTCCAGTTTATGCCAAAGGATGTCCTCTTATAGTTTACCATGCACCCAACATAGTGAATCTACTGTGGCTGTTTTAATCACTACTACTCTCAAGCCTATTCCAGTATGAAGGCCTATTGCACTGTCTGTTGAATAGTTTCTTAGGACTTATATATCACCTGCTGACCTGCTTTGAGAAGAGCAGTTTCTGTAATAAGGTTGTTTGTTGATATATAACACTCTTGCATGAAAGATACTCAACCATCCATAAAACAACATTTCATTTTCCTAGATGTGTGATTGAGAGTGAGAAAATATTTCTTTATACTTACATTCAATTGGAAGGAGATTTGAGTTTTGATCAATAATCTCACGGTAAGGTTTTATCACAGCCATGATTAACCTTTATTTCACATCATGTGGGTGTGCAACCATCATGTGTTAATACAATCCACTTTGTCCAAATGCATTAGTGCTTTATGCCCCATGGGTAACTCGAGTGCACTAGTTCTTTAGGAACCAAATGAGCAGTGGCATAAATAGTGAGAAGCCATTGGGAGTCTTAATAAATAAAGAAAAGACCCAAACCTTCTGGTGTAAGGTGACCAAAAATAATTAATTCTAACTTCTAAAATTCTTCTAAGTAAACTCATTAGACATACACTCATCATAAATACAAATTTATTCTTACTCTATCATTCGTCATAGACATAAAAAACAATGGTCATAAATATACATGTTTAAGGAAATTACTTGAGATCACATGATCCTAAGATGAAACATAGTAATTTTTACATTTTTCATTTAAGATAGTAAAAATACGGATTTTTCAAAGGACTTGGACAAATTTTTTAAGAGACACATTCATAATCCAATGACTTGTGTGATGAGTTACCAAATTCTTTTATCAAGAGCTCAATTAGGATCAAAGATCAAGAATGATGCCCCTTTTACTAGCATCTTGTACTTAACATATTCTCTATTGTCATCTGGAATAAGAAGAAATAAAAGTATACAAGTGAGACTTTTATTGCCAGCAATATATTATATAATAATCAATCCTCGAATGGTCATCCTTTCCCATTTGAATTCAGTAAGTGGCCTTACAATAATGTTGCTTCCTGTCATTAATGACTCAACAACATTTTTCAATTTGCAAACATGCCATTCACATTATCCAAGCCAGATCTCATGCAAACCCATTCTTGCAAGCAATGTACAGCCAACATACTCTTCTTCTTATGAATTCAACAAGCATTTCGATATTTGAAAATAGTGTGTAATACAATCATAAAGAATGCAGAAAAATCCAAGGAACAATCACTCAAGCAATCCTTTTCCAAAACTTGGTGTGAAAGGCAATATCTTAAAGTCATTAGTTTAGGAAATACCCCACTAGCTTTCTCTGAGTAAGGTATTAACAAAGTGAACTCTAAAATAAAAATAGGATTTCCATGCAAAACCGTAATAAAATAGAACGATACAAGAACTGCACATTCTAATCAGCCCATCTCATGCAATGCAAACTGGAATTTTAATGACAAGAAAAGTAATTCTACCATCATATATAATGACTAACTTCACGAAGTATTTATGGAATTTCAAAGTGGAACACATTTGGTTTAGGCAGAATCTTGGAGCTGAATATAGAAAATAAAAAAGTAGAACATGAAATGCAGATGTTTGTTCCTTCAACTTGAGTACAGCAGGTTATATGGGTATTATCATTTATGTAAAAGGCAGACATGAAACTGCAAGCTATAATTCCTCCCTGGCAACAACTAAACCTTTGATCATGCATATCATGAAAGCAACGAGGAAAAACAGAACATAGATTTTCCTTTTGCTAATGTCCCAAATTGACAGGCCGCAAAGAGGATATCATAATTGGAATGCAAATGAATACTAAAGCCTAATATGATCACGAGGGATTAAAAGAGAGATTCTTTAGAATTATGTAGGGTTAAACTTGCACAACTTGCAAAAATACAAGGTGTGGGTTTGAATTTTCAGACACAATGTTGTTAAATTTAGTCCTTCAAGCTCAAAAATGCAAATCGGATCTGATATAGAGCATAGTTGAGAAAATTGGAATCAGATTGGAATCGACATGGAAAAAGAATTGGGAAAAAATGGGAATTGGCAAAAAAATGGGGAAAAATTGATCCCAAAAAACCGAAGAAAATGCAATTTTAAATTGATTAAAAGCTTTTTTCATGGAAATCACATTTTTTTTGAAAACATTGGTGATCTTTTAAAAAAAATGGATTCCGATGCGATTTGAAATTTGGATCGGATTGGGATTAAATTGGGATTTTTGTAACTATGATATAGAGTATGGCAGTTTCTCGGAGAACAAAATAGAAAGGGAGCTGCCATTGTTTTACTTTTCACACAGCATACATCTTGTTTCCATTCACCATTCTCTAAGGGGCTGCCACAAAGCAAAACAAATGAGGGTGCAAATGTGCAATCAACAAGGCTAATGTCCATCATGCAAGTGGGCAAAACGCCAAACAGAGGACAAAATGTCCTTTCCAAAACGTAGAGGTGAGAGGGCTTACTGCCATCCACAAGGTTAACCAGAGATTTGGTTTTTTGCATGAAGACACAATTATGAACAGTCATTGACTGCACGACAACACACATATGTGCAAGTTCCAAATTCCCCTTACAGCCAATTGCTAGTTCAATTTGCTTCCGATCATAAGAAAGGAGGAAAACTTGTCCAAACAATATTCATAAAGAATGCACCAGACATTTAGAAAGGAAGCAAGTATCAGTCTATTTTCCATATAAGAGTTGCATTTTGGAAAACAAACTGAATTAGTACACAAAATTGAATTGTAATTCTAAATCCACATATTCTTGCAAATCATATAAACACAAACTTTCGGAAAAGCCTACCAGGATGCCAAACACAGCAACAATCTCAATTGCAATACCCAATATCACTTTGTAGTTATTTTTTTTAAATCCTTCCTGGAAGTTGGGGAATTTGTTTGCTCCAATACCTTCCAATATTCATTTATTTCCTCTTCCTTTCTAACCGGGTCATTGTGATGCTATTCTTCTTCCACAAGTGTTGTTTCCAGTGGCATATTCCTATGATGGAATTCCAAGGTTCCATGAGCCTGGGGGACGGGGGGAACAGGGGGATGAGGACAATGGGGGACGATAGGCCAATTTTAGGGGACGGCTGGGGGATGATTGGTATAATAGTATGAAATTTTTTAGAAATTTAGAATAATCTACAGATTCTACACACAACAAAAATGAAAAATACTAAATACTAATAGTTTACAACAAAAATAGTCTACAACAAAAATATTTAGAACTTAGAAGCCATTAGAATAATTTAAAAATTAAATTTTACAACAAATGTCAAAATGAAAAATAGTTGCAAAAATACTAATAGTCTCAATGCTCATTTACAAGTTACAACAAAAAGAGTGAAATACAAAGAGAACAAAAATACAACAAAATAGTGAAATACTAATAGTCTCAATGCTCATTTACAACAAAAAGAGTTTACAACAAAAATACTAAATAGTCTCATTCCTCTGGAACTTCTGCTGGGCTATCACTATCAAAATCTGTATCTGATGAGCTGCCCTCATCATCTGAGTGAAGAGCCTCCAATGGAACTCCAACCAACCCCTCCTGAACCTCATCATCATCAATTTGTCGTGCATCCTTTGGATCAACATCCCATCGTGTAGCCCTATCCTCTCTACCCTCTGGTTGGTTGAAGCAAGGGCCCCTAAGATTCACAAATTAGATCCACTCATCTCTAATTTTTGAGCCCTCCTCCTTCTCATTTATCTTTTTAAAGGCATTCAAAAATCCTTGTCTCACCTATGGATCTTTATAGGTAGCCACTCTCCCAGGCCTAGGCTCATACCACTTTGGATTTACTGCATATGCTGCCATATGAAGGGGGGTGTTCATCCTATCCCACCTTCTTTGTATAATAGGTCTAATGTTGGCCTCATAGAATAATAATGATGGATCTCTAGCACCAATGATTCTTTTCATCTCCCCTAGCATGTTGTCAAAAGTCTCATAGATCTCTCCTAGACTAGGAGCATTTGTATCAGCATATCTGATGACTACAACAATTGGGGCAACAAAAGACATAATGTACCTACAAGAAATTAAAAAAAAAAAAAAAAAAAACTTAGGCTATAAAATGAAAAATGAAAATCATAAAATCATAAATGATAAATTAATGAATCATAAACAAAAAAAAATCAAAATAAACATGAACCAAATCTTAACTTCAACATTTCTTACTTGGCTTGAGTCCACCAACTATCATCCAATACTTTGTCTCTTATTTTCTTTCCCTCCTCTGTCCTTGATTTCGGCCACCTCTTCCACTTCGTGCATACTACCATGGACTGTAAAGCATCTTGCACCTCGATCATCCTCTCCAATAAAATGAAGTAGGTGGCGTATCTAGTATTTGTTGGTTTGATGAACTCCTTCTTTGAGAAGAACCGAAAGAGGGCTAAGGAAGTGTGATGGTTGCAAATGAACATTTGCAAGTCTCTGGCTTTTGCAACCATAGCCCTCACCCAATCTATCTTTCCAATGTTCTTCAATGCATGAACACAACATGGGGTCCAAAAAATATGTCTATATGATTGCTCTATCATTTGCTCCATACGCAGGCAAATAGGGGCTGCATTTGTAATTACCTGTAGTGTACAACAAAAATATTTAGAATAATTTACACAACAAAAATAGTCTTATTTACACAACCATATAGATTTTTCATTTTCATAAGAAAAACGGAAATTGATTACTTGTACAACATTGAAGGGTCCAACCTCGTCAATAGCCTCCTTCAACAGAAGGTATTGGTGCTCAGCATCCTTTCTTTTCCCCGTGCAATCAATGGCTCGAAGAAAATAGGGACCTGCTGAACATGTGACAATAATATTGACGAGTGGACGTTGACGAATGTCAGTCCATGTAGATAGACAATTAATACGTCCTTATTTGCTGAATCAGTTTTGGTATTGTAAATGTACGCAAAGTATTTGACGAAATACGCGTGCATATATATTTAATAATGTTGTAAAGTGCAATTTAATATTGTACGTCATAATAAAGTCATGAAAAGTCATGTTAAGTCAAATATGTCAGCTAAATTATAAGCCATAGGGTATTTTGTCATGTAGTGGAAATGAAATGTAATGCAAAGCAAATGCATAAGAAATGTAATTTGAGGGTAGTTGCAAGGTAGTTGGATAACATAACTACTTGGTGGGTGTATAAATAAACCCCCCTCAGTCATTCAGGATGTTCATGGATGGAAGTTGTTCTTGCACGGTTTGTTCACCATAGGAGATGTGCAGACAGTAAGGAGATAATGCAGGGTGATTGATGCAGCCATGGAGATTAATCAGCCTAGGGTTTGCAGGCTGTATTGTAATGCTGAAACTGTAATGCTGTATCATACATGCCATTGCTAATATAAAACTGCTGTATTTACTGTATCTACCATTGCTGCTGTATTTCTGTCATTGCTGTTGTTGTTATTGCTATTGTAGATTTCTGTGTATTATTATTGCTATACTACAATAATTGCAGATCTGTAGATTATTTAAGTGGAAATGGAACTGTTGTGAGCATGTAAAATTCATTTCTACAGTCCACCCATCCATGATGATAGAACATCCACTCGTCAACCATGTGTCCCTCATTTGCTCCATAACCAAACTGCATCTGGAATATTGTTTGTCCAAGAGAGAGGTACGAAGCTTAGTTTCTCTAGGCGCTGCATATGAAGGCCCTGCCTTGGCTATTTTTTTTAATGCTTCCTTGAAATAGGGGGAATGTGCAATATGGAAAGGAAGCCCATGTGCAAAAAATAATTGTGCTATAGCATCATCTGCTTCCTCTCTTGCTTGCACATTAAGCATCCCATCTATAGTTCCTTTTTTCTTTGAGGGCAGCAGTGGCATACTAGAGGTTTGGATTGATTCTTGTGGCTGTCTTGAGGAGGCTCCAAACTCACTTCTAGATGATTGGGCAGGTTTAGGGAAAGGCATGCCTAAACCTCTAAGTTTGGCCTCTTGCACAAGCTTATTGGCTTCAGCCACTTGTATCCGGTTCATTTTTTTGCAAGCCCTAACCCTTGTTCCTGTTTTATCAGTAAGATGGGATTCAACCCTAGTAGAGCTGCCCTTAAACTCAGTTTGACAAAAGTTGCACAACCATGCTCTTGAGCCCCCAAAAGTTGTTTTCCCTTGGTCACGGTTGGTTGCAAATTGCAGCAAAGGTTTTTTAATATTAAATGGACCCTTGGCATATTCCTTTAACAGTGGGGATGGACAATCAAAATGAAAACTGGAAGTAGTGCTGTCCCCTTTGGAAGTTTGAGGTTGGATAGTAGAGGCAAAATCTTTAGCAATATGTCTATGAATATTTTCATTTTCATTTTGGTTTTCCTCTTCCATTTGAAATGGGTCTGATTCATAACCCTCACTGCTGCTCATGTTGAAACTTGAAAGAAAAATATGAAAATTTCAAAATAGACTTGGATGAGGTAATGAAAATTTCAAAATAGGAAAACAAACAAACTTGGATCCCTTGCTGCTCCTTTGCTGCTATCCTGCTGTTGTTTTCACTGCTCTTCTTCTTCACGACCGTCTTTTTTCTTCACTGCTGTCTTTTTCTTCCCTGTTGCTCTTTGTCTTAACTGCTGTTTTGTTTTGATTCTTTTGAATGAATGGCTTTCATGGGTCCCACCCTCATTTTTTCTTTAATTAAATGTGAGATGCCCAGCCGTGGGGGACGGCTGCGCATCTCTGGGGACGGCTGCGCGTCCTTGGGGACGTCCCCTCATAGGAGACGTCCTGGGGACCGCCCCTTGCGGGCCCTTGCCCTCTCGGGGACGACGGAAAACGTCCTCGATGCCATCCCCCCATTCCGGGGATAAGGGGGATGGGGGGATGCGTCCCTGTGGAACACTGTGGAATTCCATTCTACTCCAATACCTGGTTTCCCTGCTTATATATATATTTTTCATATCACCCTAGTTTATGTAAACTTTCATGATTAATAATCTTTCTAGGAAGCAATTATACATATGTAAAATTATCCCAGGAGAGGTTAGGAAGCGGTATGGTTTTATTATTTCTCCTTGTACCTGTCACAGAATCTTTCTGAGATTAAATACATCTTTATAAACAAGTATGTGTATTTTCAAAAGAAATATCATGATTTGGCGCACTTCATAGGCTAGTCATTAAAACTTTCGTAAAATCACATCATCATAATTTTATTGCTACATACGGTTCATTCGAGATCCTTGTCTTTCCTCTTGTCCAGAAAGATCATCTCAAATGAGGTTCATTGAAACTAAATTTACAAGTCATAAAGGAACCTTTATTGCAGAACTTGAAGAAAAGACCATCTGTCTTTGTCAAATAAAGTTGTCAATGCATAATAATCATAATTTAAACATAATCATAATAGGCTACTTGAATGTTAACATATACATCCATGGAGTTTAGTATTATAAAATCACAAGCTTGAAATCATCTTTTCATGAAAGGATTTTAATTTTTAAACAATCCAATCTACTTATAAGCCCAAAAAAGGGTATGTGACATTCCTTCTCACATAGAAAAGCAACATCCTAGTGCTCAAGCAAACAAAAGCAAATGTTGTTACCTCATAAAGTTTGTATCATCCTAAGTTACTTTTTCCTTTGAATGATGATCCCATTGGATCTTACATTGCTTAACCTCATGGTTTTGCAATGACATTTTTTGGAAGTCAATTACTCACATTGGTTTTATCTGTAACAAACTTGGATCTTCTACTTGCAAAGAGTTCTGATGCAAAACACAAAAAAGATTGTGGACATACTTCTTGATCACAGAGACAGGAAACACATGTGGACATGGGATGGGTGGTGGCAGATCTAGTATGTATACCATAGGATTGGTGACCTTAATGACGTCAAAGGGTCCTGCATATTAGAGAGCCAAACTGCTTGCCTTACCAAACTCAATAGAACTTTTGTAAGGCTGGATTATTGGGGAAAACTTATCCCCAACTGAAAGCTGTCATGCAACTCTCTTCTGGTCAACAGAGCTCCTTTGTCTATGTGATGTTTCCTTAAGTCTCTGCAGGATTACTTTCAATTGTGCCTCCAGGCTCCATTTGTTAACCATCTTTGGTTCAGTAAGAATTCTGCCCTCTATCTCATGACAAGGGAGTCCTTCATTTATGTGCATACAATGTTTCAAGCAGATCCATTTCCAAAGTGGCATGGAAGCCGTTGTTATAGGCGATCTCCACAAAATACAACTAGTCCTCTTGTTTACAATCCATGCACTACAATATCCTCAAGAACCTGATTTACCCTCTATTTGGCCATCAGTCTTAGGATGATTTGGTAAGCTTATGTTCAGGTTAGTTCCAAAGGCTGTTTTTAAAGTTGTCAAATATTTGGAGGTAAGTCTAGCTTTTTTGTTTGAGATAATTACCTCTAGAAACCCACCAATCTGCACTTTTGACTCAACAAACTTTCATGCCAATGATGGGGCATTGTTGCTTAAATTATCTCTATGAGTTTGTCTGGTACAACCATGGTACAATCATGTTGATATCAAGGTCTTGGAGGCCCTTGCATAAAGTCCATAGATATCAATTGGAGACAAACAGTTTGACACATGAACGAACATCACATCTGCTTGGACACATTGGTGTATGAGCAAATGCATGCATGGATGTATATGCCACATGTTTGTGATGCATGTAAATAGAATTATCATATGGCAGTGCTGTCATGTGTACGTGGTGCTATGCGTTTGTGTTATGGGATATAATTTAATCTTTTATGCGTATGGATAGTTCGGTGGTAGTTGGGCAGTTGCCATGCTAGGGTAGGTATCCTATAATATAATATTGTATAGTTGGCGTGGGCTATAAATAAACCACCTATAGTTTATAGTTGGTATGAGCTGTAATTTATACAATTGTATTATGTAATTGGCATGGGCTAAAAATAACCCAAGGTTTATTTTTGGGAAACTATATTATAATAATGAGTGTGATAAGGTTAGGGTTATACCTTTTTGAAAATAGCACTGGACAATGATTATATAAAGAAGGGAGTTAGTAATTGTAAATCATCCAATCCAAGTCAAATAATCATTGTAGTCGTTGTTGCTCGTGGAGCAACTCTCACCTTAGCAGATATTGTGGAGTAGTTCCTTCCATAAGGAATAACATTTGGTGTTGCATTACCCAAAGGGTACTATCAATCTTGTCTCTTGCGTGAATTATTTGCTGTGATTGATTTATTTATTATTTAGCATATTTGCGGATGCTTCTATATTTAACATTTGGTATTAGGTCTATGGTTCTGGCAAAGTGGAGACGTTTTGTAGGGATTCTGGAGTTGCAGAGATTATTTTCAAAATTTTCTGAATTTCCGAAGGAAAAAGAAAAACATTTGTCATATTTTTCAAGGAGCCATATCTTTTTGCATAGCTGGCATATTCAAAAGATTCTTGCACCATTGAGTAGCTTGTTTTGAGTCTATAAAAACATCTGCTCAATTGCAAAATTCTAAGTATTATTGAAGGAGTTATAGTTTTTCAAAGTTCAGCTATCAGAGTTGATAAAGTGACATTTTTTGAGGTGCAAAATTCGACATAATTTTTTGGGGGCCATATCTTGTGGTAGGAGCATCATATTCAAAATATTCTTCCACCACTATGTAGAAAGTTTTGAGTACTACAAAAATGACTAGTCGTATGCTAAATTCTGAGCGGTATTGAAGGAGTTATGGCTGTCTGAAGTAGGGTTATTGAAGCTGTTTTTTTGGGCTGCATGGAAATTTGTCAAAGAGAAAAAAAATCCTCTCTTAATCTAGGTAAGCAAATCAATTGTCGTTTGTTCTATTTTGAAGGAAATTGTTAGATCTAATTGTTTTTGAAAAAAATGGATGAGATTTGGTGAGGAAGAATTCTATTTGTTAGAAATCCTAGTTTCACCAAACCTTAGCTGCTTCGGGGAAAATTTTGAGTTGAACTCATGATGTTGCCAAAGTTTTATGAAGAGCATGATACTGATTTTAAAGAGTTGCTAAAGAAAGTCAAAATTCAGTTTTCTAGTGAATGGTTGCGGAAAATTTCTCTTCATTTTGCTTTCGAAGGGGAAGCTTTGCATTTATATAGCAGCTTTGTAAAGCCTAGTTGAAGATACAATTATTTCTCTCCTTCCACAAATTCCACAGAAGGAGAGTCATCCCCACCCAAAAATCTGCTGAGTGGGTTGGTCCATTTCCTCCCATTTAGGCCACTCCCTCCAAAGTTGTTCTATAGAAGATATCTCAGACCAGCGGATGCCTAGCAAAGTTGCCATCTGTTTCCATAGTTTGATTGTGATGGGGCATTCTATAAAAAGGTGAGAGATCGTTTCCTCATTCTCCCAACACATCTCACATCTGAAAGGCCCATGCATCCCTCTTTTCATCAATTGTTCCCCTGTTAGCACCCTTCTATGAAGTAGAAGCCAAATGAAGAATCTAACTTTGGGCCAAAGGTTTTGTGCCCACAACTGCGTGAATATATCACTTAACGGGCTTGGGGTACTCTGATAGAGGGCTAAGTATCCAGAGGCAACTGTATATTCACTCTGATTTTTCTTGCCCCAACCAAGAGTATCCTCCTCTTGAGACCACGAGAGTGATCTCGTCTAGATGGTCCTATAGATTTCTTTTCTCTGATCCTCTGGGATTTGGATTGGCCACTCCTCTATTGGGATCCATTGCCTTCCTACCTCCCAGCTACTGCTTTGAGGCTTACAATATTTGGCTACCTTAACCCAATTGTTTCTATGAAGATTCTCCATCAACGGTCTCCAAGTCGGGAATTGAGTTATTAGAGGAGGATGACCATCCCACGAATCTGTCCAAAAGTTAGCCTTCTATCCATTATGGATAATCCAGAACAATCTTTCCTTGATCATATCCTCTCCTATTCTAAGTCCCATTAAGATGGGAGATCCTTTGCTAGGAAGCGAAAACTGGATAAGCTCTGTCGGGGTTTTATTCTCTGCATATTTGGCCCTCAAAATTTGAGCCCACAATTCCTTAGGGGATTTTAGCAATCTCCAATATAACTTAGCCGCCAATGCCTTGTTATTCTTGACAACTGATCTGATTCCTAGTCCTCCCTCCTTTTTCTGTAAGCATAAAGTATCCCATTTCACTAGTGCCCATTTTCGTTCTTCCTTGACTCCATTCCAGAGGAATCTATAACTTATTTGATCCAATTCTTTAAGAACTACCTTGGGGATAGCTAGCACTGAGGAGACATAAATAGGTATGGCGTTGAGGACTGTTTTTATCAGGGTCATCCGTCCTCCTGTAGAAAGCCACCTATTAGTCCATTTTCCCAATTTGGCTTTCACTCTCTCTGACAGCCAAGTCCATTCCTCCTTTTTTTGCCTCCCAACTATAAGTGGAATTCCTAGGTAGGTGATTGGAAGAGATGTCTTCTTGTATCTCAATTTATCCAACAACATTATCTCCTACCTAGGTGAGCAATGGAAAAAGATGACCTTGGACTTTTCTTCATTTATAAGTTGTCCAGTCGCTTTTGTAAACCATCCTAGAATCATTTTAAATCTGGAGGCCTCCCTTACTATTGCTTTTCCTAATAATGTAGAGTCATCAACAAATTGTAGGTGAGTAATTGGTTTAGCTCCAATTGCTATTATTATTCCCTCCAAAGCTCTAGTGTCCCTATCCTTAGCTAATGTTCTGCCCAAACATTCAACCAATATGATGAACAAGTATGGGGATAAGGGGTCTCCCTACTGATACCTCTAGAAGTTGTAAATAGTTGGGTAGGAGCTCCATTTACTAGAACTAAATAGGATACCAAGGAAATACATCCCTTGATCCATTCTACCCAATCACCCAAGAATCCAAATTGTCTCATCACCTTTAGGAGGAAGTGCCAATCAACTCTATCATATGCTTTGGATAGGTCTAACCTAATAAACATGGAGGGTATTTTCTGTACTTGCATAGAGTGGATGGCCTCTTGAGCTAAGACTATCTCATCCAAGATCTATCTTCCTTCCACAAAACCACCTTATTTTAGAGAAATAATTTTGTGAAGAAGAGGTTTGACCCTTTTTGCCATGATCTTAGTGATAATTTTATATAGGACATTACAAAGGGCAATTGGTCGGTAGCCAGAGATGTGTTCAGACTCCTAGGTTTTTGGAACCAACGCTATATATGTCTTGTTCACCTCTTTGAGCACCACTTTGGCTATCCTAGCCTCTTCTACCACTTCCAATAGTTCTTCCTTAAGGATATCCCAGAATTCTTGGTAGAATTCTATGGGAAATCCATCTGGGCCTAGAGTTTTGCCTTTTCGCATCTTGAAAACTACCTACTATAGTTCTTTGGCAGTAATTGGGGTAGTCAAAGTTACATTATCTTCCTCTGTGATGAGAGAAGGAATCTCTTGGAGTACTTCCTATTGTGCCTCCTAATTTAATGGTTCTGCCTTAAAGAGTTGGGCAAAGTATTCTCTTGCTATATCTTTCATCCCATCCCATGTGTGTATTGAATCACCTGCAACTATTTTTAGGGAAGAGATGAAATTGTGTGACCACCTTGCTAGGAGAGATTTATGGAAGAAGCTAGTGTTCCTATCTCCCTCTTAGAGCCATTGGATCCTAGATTTCTATTTCCATAGGATCTCTTCTCTTTTGTCCCATTCCTCTAGTTGAGTAGTAAGCCTAGCCTCCTCCTTGCTTTAGATCTCAATAGTGCCATTCATTCATATTTGCTCATTTAGGTCCTCAAGTTTGGTTAAGATATGTCATTTATTTTCCTTTATGTCACCAAACTCCTCCTAGTTCCATGTTCTCAATTTGGACTTGAGGTATTGAAGCCTCCTAACAAAATTATACATCTTCGTACCATGCCTAGGTTTACCCTCCTACCACCATTGTTGAACCTTATCTCAAAAACTACTATCTCAAAACCACATTAGCTAGAATCTAAAAGGAGCATGACTGGGTCTGGTCTTCCACACTTCCACCAACACCGACCAATGATCTGATCCTACATTATTCAATATTTGTGCTCTTGGAATATATCCATTGCTCAAAAACTCCTCTGATAACAGAAACCTATCTAGTCTTTCTAGAATGCATGTTGGGCCCTACCTTTTATTAGACCAAGTCATCATACCATTGTCTAGTTTGATATCTACCAGATGAAGAGATCTAATATGCTCCATCATGAGGTCAATACTACTATCTAGAGTGTGATTTCCCCTATCTTCTCTTCCAATGAGAGGATGGTGTTGAAATCACCACCTACAAGTGGCCAAGCTCTAGGGAAATGACCAATAATATAAGTTACATTCCTCCATTATTTTCATTTTTCATCTAGGTTGATAGGAGAGTATACATTGAGACATAACCAATGCTGAGAAGAATGTCTACTCTAGGCCAGTAAAGCCAGAATCCCCCAACTTCCCATTGTTTGGTGTATCACTATCTCTTTCGGATCCCAAAGACAAGCCACTCCTCTAGAAGCTCCTTGGGAGCTTAGGGCTTCCACCCTACATGCAAGCCAAATATTTTTGGCAAAAATTTGCATCTCTTCTTCTGACACTTTCATTTCTTGGATGAAAACCATCTATGGATGATGTTGTTGAATCATTCATTTTACTTCATTATGCTTTACTAGGCTACCCTTAAGCCCTCAAATATTCTAGGTGATGCACTTCATCAAGCATGAGGACTAAAAATATGGGTAAGATCCTTGACCTTACCCATTGCTATCAGCTTTGCACCTTCTTTCCCTATTTGATGTTGAGTAGTCTTCCTACCTGCTCTTTGGTATGTATCTAGCTTCATATTTTTAGTAGACTCTTGACTCACTCCTATTGGTTCTGGGATGGACTCCAAACCTAGCATAGGTGAGAATACCACCATGGCCCTATCAAAAGATTCCTAGGTGTCACCTCCACTATCTATTCCTTTATGAGTTCCTCCATTTGATTGGTTAGAGTCATTATCTTTCTCTTGGATTCTATTTTTCCTTTGGGATCTCTTCAACTTTTGGGGTGGGTTCTCTTGTAGGCTACTTAGTAGATCTAGAATTGGCTCAATGTTGCAATTTATTTCTTCAACTATTGGTTCCTTTCTTAGGGCTTGAAGAGGAGTTTCTAGGATCTTCATCTCCATGATGTTCTCCTCATCATCCATTGGGAGGTTAGCAAACTTATTGGTGGAGATGACTACCTACTCTTTAGATGTTTGTTTTCTCTATATGTTCTTTTATTTAGGCAGTTCAAAACCTCCAAGGGTCATTTCCTCTTATGCCTACTCTAGGATCCAATATTTACAATCCCTAGCTAGGTGACCATATTCATGACAAATCCTGCACCTAAAGGGGATGTTCTCATAGTCCACATCTTGTTCCTAAGTATCCTCCCCAAACTATAGAGTAATCTTTTTTGGCAAGGGCTTGTCAAGGTCGATGAGAACACAAATTCTAGCATAGATAATTTGTTCAAATTAACTTGTACTATCTGTTATCATCATATAAGATCCTAGAGTATTGCCTATTGCCATGAAGACAACTTGGTTCCAAAACTCTGCTAGCAACCCAAAAAGTCTCACCCAGACTAGGGCTACTAAGGGCATTTCCTCTTCTACCTTGAACTTGGTATGCCAGGGCTTCATGAAAAGCCTTGCCCTACCTAAAAACCAAGGACCCCCTTGGAAAACTTGTTCTCTATCCTCCTCATTAGCAAAAAGAACTAAGAAATAACCATTGGGGTAAGCAAAAATATTTAACTCACCTCTAGTTCTCCATTGTCTAGCAGCCCACATCTTGAAAGCAGGGAGGCCTGGACGAAGACCCAAAAATTGATAGATTAATCCTCTATGTTCCATAGCATCGATCCTAGTCTGTATGTCTGACATCTGAAGTTGGACTATAGGAGAGCCATCCGCCACTTTCATGCACCCCGAGGCTGTTTTCCTAGGGTCTGTTTTGGGCATTCTCAAAGGTCTGCGAGAAGTCCTAGAGTTATTAATTGTAGTTGTTTGCGGTTGTCCTCCTCGCAAGGCATCCCAAAAGGTCATCTTTGGAAATTTTCACCAAAATCTCTTCCCATACTGGGGATCGACTCATTTTCCTTGCTATGATCAACAACATTGGCCCCTGCTTGATTACTTTCCACCGGTCCAAGGTTATTCCCCTTTTGAGACATTTCCACTTGTTGCAATATAACCCTAGCTTGTTGTTTTAAAGTTGGTCCTCTGCCTCTTGTGCATTTGTGCCCTTGGTTCTGCCCTTGTTTAGGATTGGTTGTTGTGAACTCGAATAAATCTTCAGATTTCTCTTGCTGGAATGGGATTTGATCACTGGCTTGTATTATTTGTTCCACCTGCATGTGCTCATGGTTATTTTGGCCCTTCTTGGAGTCCACATCCTCTAGCTTATGTTGCATATTGGTCCTGTTCCCATGGAATCCTCCTTCCACCATCCAGGGCTTTACCATTTCGTTATCCACTGATCTCTATAAACCCTCAGCCAAGGGTCTCTGAAAACCCTCAGCCAGGGGTCTTTGTAAACCCCCCTTTGACGTTTTTGGCTTGCGTTCTTCACCTGCACCTATGTAGCTCTAGGAATTCTTCACTTGCATCGCTCATGTTTGTATATTTATTACATAATGTGTTTAGGGGTAATTTTAATGTTTCATGCAAACAAGTAGCTTGGTGGTAGTTGTGTAGTTGTGCCAACAACCTACTGGTTTTATGATGCCTAAATGTATGCATCTACTTGGTCAAGGTGGGTGGTGGGAGGATGTTGGTAGATATGGAGATATTGGTCCTCTATGATCAGTGTGCGTGGTTTGTGTCTTATGTTTGACAAGACCATGATGCACTCCAGTTGGTTGGAATATGGAGGATAAGTGTTGCAAATTTAAATGTATTTGTAAGTTTTTCATATGGGACATTTATTATTATACAATTGAATTATATTATAGTATATTGCATTCTTTTTCTTTATGTGGGAGTTCTACATGTGGCAGGCGATTTGCCTAAATCTCTACATAGGCAACGATACCTCCCCCAAATTTTGTAATAGATAGGACATCTGAAGATGAAATACTCTTCTATCTCTACTTCCTGTAGAGAGCAAAGGCAACATACCCTATATTCGAGAAATATAGTGGTCTATCTCCACTAGCGACTCGTGTGAGCAGACCCTATGCTTACCAAGAGGGATCTTGAGGCTGCATGTCCAATGTCATTGATTTAACCAAGGCAAGCATTTATGCTATTATCAATAGTCATGAAATGCTCAATGTAAAAGGGTTAATTAGGACTAATATGCTAAGGTGGATCGCTCTTGGCCTCATGTGTTGTTAGGAACCTACTATTAAAATAAAGCTCACACAAAATACTGAGAAATAACGAAAATACATCAAATAACAAAATAACACCATGCATAAAGTAATTGCAGTATTTAAACAATTTCACAAAGAACTCAGAATCGTAGGCCTCTTCGAGGGGACAACCTTCTTCAATATTTAATTAATTTGCAAAAGGATACATTCGTACATGGCTTCATGTCTTTTAAAGAGAAAGCTACATGCAACCCTACCTAAAGGCTCAAGAGTTGGCTTACATGCAAAATGCCACTTGAGCTAGAATCTTCTACCAAACATCGGTTACAATCTTGATAACGGTTACATGAGATGGCACCACTTGGCTAGGTCCTTACTTGCCACATACATTACAAAGTATTACAAAATAACATTATAATAGAATCTGTTAGTCTCACAATGACACTGAGAGGGGGGGGTGAATCAGTGTAGCTCTTTAAAACTTAAATTTTCAACACTCAAAGCCAAAACAATGAAAATATAAAACCAAATAAAGCAAGTATAACAAGAGAACATCACACAACACAAGATGTACCGAGGTTCACCGATTTGGCTACATCATCGAAAATGACTGTTTGGACTCCCATCCAAATCCAGCCTTTGCAAAGCACCAACTTTACAATCAATTTACCAGCACCCACTGGAAGGAGCACCAACCCTTGATTTATCTGCACCAACAGAAAGGAGCACCAACCCCTCTACCAAGCACCCACTTGATTTTGATATTGATAATAAAATGACATATATGAATTTCTTCACTGAAACCAGAACCCTCTATGGTTTGTAAGCTCAAAATCTAAAACTTTCTATTTCACCCAGTATAACATCCCCCTCTCTGCATTACTCAGAATTTGAATCTTCTCTTCTAAAAAAAAATAAAACTGATTGTTCTCTTAGCTCATTCTGCCAATTGCTAAACGCTTTCTGGGTATTGTGCAACACTTTGTTTGCGAACTCCTCTCAAAATTTCAGCCAAAATGGATATCATATGAGAAAGTTATGCCCAAAATACTGAAGTGACGTTTTTCACCGCTCTCCAAAAATCACGGATTTTCACTCTTTATTTTTCTCCACACAGACTTCTCTCTTCACAAAATAAAGTCCCCACATTTCAATAAAATCCCTTGTCACTTAAAAAGCACACACTTGCATTCTTTTTCCCTTTTCAATTTTAAAAAAAATTTCTTTAATGAAGCTTCTTAAAACAATATAACTTCCTTTTTTTTATTTTGAGAAGGCATTTTGTCAAACACGTCACATGCAAAGAATTGACACCTTACTCCTTCTCTTACTTCGGAGCCACGTGACACCTCAAACCAAAAACGAAAGATGCTCTATTTGATGCCTTGAAGGTGTAACAACACTGAAACCGAAACTCTGGCGACTCTGGAAGGTCGAAACGGCCAACTGAAGGATTTTGCACAAGTGGAACAAATTGACATAAAAGTGACCTGTACCGTTTTTGCAACAATCATAACTCTCACCTCGTAACTCTGTTTTCTCTGAAATTTGAAACGTAGAATCTCTGCAATGCTGACTACATCCAGTCCGAATCTCGCTGCATAACTCCTTACGGTTTTCCTGTACCACCTCCACGAAAACTGCTGTTGACACACTTTTTCCAAAAAGAGCGTTTTTGTGAGTCTTGCAACACTTGTAACATTCGCTTCGTTTCTCCGTTTTGGTCGAAATTTGGAACACATGTTCTTGAAGATAACGACCACCTCCAGTTCGAATTTCGCTATCAAATTCTTCTCGGTTTGCTCGCAGTGCTTCTGACAAAACTGCCCTTTTTCGGCCTGTACAACCACTTGCCAAATCATCCGCCAAGATATCGGAAACGTCACCGATCAATCCAAAAACTGTGCTAACACCTCCAACGCTGTTCTGGACTGTTTCCTGACATGCTGGCATGTTCCAAACCGATCCATCTTCTCCAACTGTGCCTGTGACGACTTTTGCAATTTTTTGACCACTTCTTGACGATTTTTTCAACTTTTGCAAATTTGCACGAACAACCTGTAACAACTTCATCCGAACATCAAAAACATCCTCATAAGCATTGAACATCACTGTACATACTCCGAACAACCTCCGAACAACTGTCCACTGCATCAACCTGTCCATCTGAGTGTGTTGACAACAATGACAATATTGTCGCTGCACCTTGCTCAATAGAATCCCCCACGTTGGAAGTGGGTCATTACATAAGCAAATGAGAATTACAAAATAACGTTAGGATGGGATCCTAACATGTCCTTCCCCTTCAAAAAGCTTTGTCCTCAAAGCTGAAAATGAGGAAACTGGTGTTGGAGCTGGTGGAGAGACTCCCATGTAGCATCTTTTGGTTGAAGTCCACGCCATTGAACAAGGACCTCAGTAATGGTGCGGTTGCGGAGAGTGCGAGTCCGACGATCCAACAATTGTTTGGGCTCGAGCAAGATAGAACCTTCTTCATCCAATTCCGGGAGTGCAGATTGAACCTGTACCTGAGTGCCCACAACCTTTTTGAGAGAGGAGACATGAAAAACAGGATGGAGCTTGGAGGTAGGTGGGAGGGCCAATTTGTAAGTTGTGGCACCAATCCGTTGTAAAACCTGATAGGGCCCATAGTATTTTGCAGCAAGTTTCTGGCACTTGCAAAGCTGGAGGGATGACTGTTTGTACGGTTGCAAGCGAAGGAAAACCATATCACCCACATCAAAGTTGCGCTCGGAACGGTGTTGGTCTGCTTGTTGGCGCATCCGATTTTGGGCCGCATCCAAATTCAGCTTCAATTGGTGGAGGACATCGACATGTTGACTGAGAGTAGTGTCGATGACATGGACCTTGGAGCTGCTCGGAATGTAAGAGGAAGGCGTGAGTGGAGGGCGCCCATAAACTGCCTCGAAAGGGGTAACCTTGGTTGTTGTGTGATAGGAAGTGTTGTACCACCATTCGGCCAAAGGAAGCCACTTCGCCCATTGAGTAGGATGATCAGATGCAAAGCAACGAAGGTAGGTCTCCAAACATTTGTTGACAATCTCAGTCTGGCCATCCGTTTGCGGATGATATGCTGAACTCATTTTGAGCTGAGTTCCCTGCAACTTAAACAATTCTTGCCAGAAATGACTAGTAAAGGTTGGGTCACGGTCGGACACGATGGAGGTAGGCATACCATGAAGGCGGAAAATAGAATCAAGGAAAATTTGGGCAACGGTGGAGGCTGTGTAAGGATGGGAGAGGGAACAAAAGTGAGCATACTTCGAAAGACGATCCACTACCACGAAGATAACAGATTTGCCTCCGGACTTAGGTAACCCTTCAATAAAATCCATGGAAATATCCGTCCAAACCTGGTCAGGAATGGGCAAGGGTTGAAGAGTGCCTGGAGAATGCACTGTTTCACCTTTCATCCGTTGACAGGTATCACAAGCCGCCACAAAATTCTAAATGTCCTTTTTCATACCCTTCCAAAAAAAAGTGCGCTTAAGCCGTTCATATGTTTTGAGAAATCCTGAATGGCCTGCAGATGGGGCGGCATGCAGTTCTTTCATGAGAAGTTCCCGAAGTGGAGACGTGTGGGGAACAACAAGGCGTTGGTGGTAACGCAAATCATGGCCATCCCAAGTGTAGCCCGGGCATGAAGTAGGCTCAGTGTGTAGGGAGGCAACCAAAGTTTGCAAATCAGAATCCTGAAGTACCTCCTGGCGTAAGGAATCGATCCATTGGGGAACAGGCGATGAAATGGCACACAACATACTGAGAGCCTCAAATTGGCGAGAGAGAGCATCGACCACAATATTCTCCTTGCCCTTCTTATAGGTGATATCATAATCATAGCCCATGAGTTTAGAGACCCATTTTTGTTGTTCGGGGGTGGCAACCCGTTGCTCCAAAAAGTATTTGAGACTTTGATGGTCCGTTTTAATGGAGAAATGACGCCCAATGAGATACGGTCGCCAATGGGTTACCGCATGCAAAATTGCCATCATCTCCTTGGCATAAGTGGATTTTCCCAAATTACGACTGGAGAGAGCTTTACTAGTGAAAGCCAAGGGCCGCCCTTCTTGCATCAACACGACACCAATACCACGACCAGAAGCGTCACTTTCAATGACAAAAGATTTGGAAAAATCTGGCATGGCTAAGACTGGAGTGGTGGTCATAGCATGCTTCAACTCTAGGAAAGCTTGTTCAGCGGGTCCCGTCCAAGTAAAAGAGTCCTTTAACATGGAAGTGAGGGGAGCTGCAATTTTACCATAGTTACGAACAAATTTATGGTAATAACCTGTGAGCCCTAAAAATCCTCGAAGACCCTTGAGAGTGCGAGGTTTCGGCCATTCCTGAACCGCCTGGATCTTCTTGGGGTCAACTTTGATGCCATCCTTGGTGACAATGTGTCCCAAATACTCCACTTCTATCAACCCAAAAGAACACTTGGACCGCTTAGCATAGAGTTGATGTTGTGCCAACAGCTATAGAGTCTGATCCACATGAACAAGATGCTCTTCCCATGAGCGGCTATACACCAGAATGTCATCAAAGAAAACTAGGATGAATTTTCGAAGGAATGGGCGAAAAATGTTGTTCATGAGGCTTTGAAAAGTGGAAGGAGCATTAGTCAAGCCAAATGGCATCACCAAAAACTCATAGTGACCTTCATGAGTACGGAAGGCAGTCTTGGGAATATCCTCATCCTTGAGCTTGATTTGATGGTACCCAGAGCGAAGGTCTAATTTGGAAAAGTACATAGTCCCATGTAGTTCATCCAGTAATTCATCCACCACCGGAATAGGAAACTTATCCTTGATGGTGAGTTTATTGAGCTCACGGTAATCGATACACAACCGCCAGGACCCATCTTTCTTGTGCACTAGTAAAACTGGAGAAGAGTAAGGATTGTTGCTTGGTCGAATGATGTCGACTTTTAACAATTCTTGTACTAACTTCTCGATTTCTGACTTAAGAGCATGAGGATACCGGTACGGTCTAATGTTGGGCGGTGCATTGCCAGGTAACAAAGGAATAGCATGGTCATGAGAGCGACGAGGCGGTAATTCTGATGGTTCAGCAAAAATAGAATTGTGCTTGGCCAAAATAAGTTGCAAATCTGCAGGAACGGAATCCTCCTCGGAAGGGTGAGGTTGGATCGCAAATATCTGAGCTATGACACCCCGAGATGATTTTTTAACAACTTCTCCATCCGGATTGAACTGATAATCTGTGAAGGCCCTGCTTTTGAGCCATGGAGAGTGTGGGATTGTCCATTCTATGAGAATTGCATCCAAAGCTCGACAAAGTTCCATGAGATGGTTCCCAATGTGCCCAACCATTGAGCTCCCAACACGATATCACATCCCCCTAGTTGAAGTGCAAACATATCTTGTTTGAGCTCATAGTCCCCAATTTTTACCTTAACATTACGACATTTACCTTTGCAAGGTAAGGTCCCACCATTGGCTACCATAACCTCAAAGGAATTACATGTATGTACGTAACAATTTGCCTGCTTGGCAATGCGGGGATCAATAAAGTTGTGTGTACTGCCAGAATCAATCAAGATGGTAAGACGTAGGCCTTTGAAATAACCCACAACTTTCATGGTTTGGGGAGTAGTAATGCCAGCAAGAGCATGAACAAAAATTTCAGCCTGTGGTTCTTCTTGGTTTTCTTCCTCCGGTTTGGGTGGTTCCTCTACTGATTCCGTGTCATCATCACTTTGGTCGCTGGTGTCAGGCTCATCAACATCTATGAGGAACAACTTCTTTTGGGTGCACCTATGCCCGTGAGAAAACTTTTCATCACAATTGTAGCACAACCCTTGGGCGCGTCGCGCATCCATTTCTGCAGTGGTTAGACGTTTGGGTGCAACAGTTTTTTGTTCATTCTGATTTTGGAATCTAGGAGGGAAGGAGGGTCTAGCCTGTGGAAATTTAGATATCCGCCTTTGAGCTGAAAATTTGGATTCGGCCAAACGAGCCAACTTGATAGCTTGCATCATGGATTGTGGTTTAAACATCGTGACCTCAGCTTGGAGATCTTCCCTCAAACCGCTAACGAAACAACTCATAAAGAACCCTTCATTCATTCCCTTAGTTTTGTTGGCCAATTTCTCAAATTGTATTTGGTAATCTCGAACTATCGAAGTTTGTTTCAACTTTGTCAATTGTCCTGTAAAATCATCATACTCACTAGGGCCAAAGCGAGTGAGTAATTGAGACTCAAAGTCTTCCCAAGAAGGATCAGGGGTAGTGTTTTGCAACCATTGGTACCACTGTAAAGCTTCAGATTCCAAGTTGAAGGAAGCCATTTGAACTCGGTAATATATGGGGACATCGTGGAGTTTAAAAAATTGAGCAACACGACATAACCACCCATCCACATCCTTCCCATTAAACTTAGAAAAGGCATCTTAAAGGTAGGATCATGATCATAGCGAGGGTGAGAGTCATTTGTTGCCCTTCCTTTACCTTTGTCAGAATGTGAGTGTTCATACGGTACTCAGACTTGCTTGGACCACCTTGCAATTTGGACTCAACATCTGCAAGTTGTTCTTCTATGCGGGTTCTGGAGGTATCGTAATCATCTCTAAAATTTTGAAGCTCTGTCATCATGGCTTGATTTGAGATTTGCATGCTATCAACGGTGCTTTGTAGGGTTTCCAACAATGAGGTGACCTGATCTATCTCTTTTTGATGTCCACGAGTGCCACCAACCATTTTGGATAGTCTTGAACCTCTTTTACTGAATTACTAAAAATAGAAGTGTGGTTTTAGGAGTTACTATTTTTAGTAAGGAGTCCAAAAAAGTGCTTGGGTGTTATATATCAAAATGATCAGCTCGAAAAGACGGTCACAATGAGCTATATCCCACAACACGGATTTTGGGCACCCCAAACTTTTTTTTATCCTCTGTTTTGATGAGTCTACTGGTGTGGTCGGTTTTTGATTTGGAGATACGGTTCAAAAGTTGGGTACTGGATCAACTGTCTCTGACCTATGCGTTCTGTCGATTGACCACCATGTCTTTGTCCCTATCACTTGTACTGTAGTTATTGACATTGTTCACGTCACTGACCCTGGGATCCTCTGTGTAGTTACTGACATTGACGGTTCTGTTTCTGACCCTGACCACCTGTAATTTCTGACTATTACGGATGATTGTTACCGTCACTGTCGACTCGATCTCATCTCATCGACTCGATCTTATTGTCACTGTCCCAATTGTTACTATCACTGACTCAGATGGTACTGGAATATTTTAGACTGTGATAGACACTTGCAGACTCTGTCTTGACTGTTTGGTGCATGCAAGTTTGTTCTTCTGTGATAGGGAAGTCCTCCGTATGCTCACTTTTGGGGTCCGTGAATGCAGGTTTAGCAAAACAGGGAGATGTTTTTGCAGGTTGAAGTTTTTGACAGAACCAGGGTACGCTAGGTAGAGGAGTATGTAACACCCATAGGCCCTCTGTTATACCGCAGTGACGAACAATAGTGCTCGGACCAATATTTTAGGCCACTACCCAAGGAGGATTCCACACATACCCTTGAGCACACTATCTGCCTCTCTGATAGTACGGGAGGGTAATCGTCCGGGATGTTGTGTCCCGTGGACTATGGATGATACAAGGCCGAAAAGCTTCCTATTGGATAAAATTTTGTTTAAGCCTAAAATGGTCTCCCGATACACCCGAAGATGCGTGGGAGCTCAATTCCGTGCATGAGTGTTGTCTGAGGCCTGGGTATTGGAGCCTGATCGCCCCTCACTTCACTAGACGCTTTATGGGCTATCTAGCTTAGCCAATAACGACAGCTCCTTCACGATATTTTAAAACCCTCGACATAGGGTTTCTAGCCTACTCAACTACTAAAAAAAAAGACTATTTTTTTTGGCTTTTTTTGGTTTTTGCTGATTTTTTTGGTTTTTAAATAAAGGAAAACAGAATGAAAAAACACAGGAAAATTATACCTAACAAGCGGAAATGGCTGAGCAAGAATTGTCGTAGTCGCAGCAGAACTCGGCCCTGGAAAGCGCTCTGATACCACTTGTTAGGAACCTACTATTAAAATAAAGCTCACTCACACAAAATACTGAAAAATAACTGAAATACATCAAATAACAGAATAACACTATGCAGAAAGTAATTGCAGAATTGAAACAATCTCACAAATAACTCAGAATCGCAGGCCTCTTCGAGGGGGCAACCTCCTTCAATATTTCATTAACTTGCAAAAAGATACATTCGTACATGGCTTCATGTCTTTTAAAGAGAAAGCTACATGCAACCCTACCTAAAGGCTCAAGAGTTGGCTTACATGCAAAATGCCACTCGAGCTAGAATCTTCTACCAAACATCGGTTACAATCTTGATAACGGTTACATGAGATGGCACCACTTGGCTAGGTGCCTTACTTGCCACATACATTACAAAGTATTACAAAATAACATTATAATAGAATCCCCCACGTTGGAAGTGGGTCATTACATAAGCAAATGAGAATTACAAAATAACGTTAGGATGGGATCCTAACATATGTGGTCATTGATGCATATGAGGTGATCAAGATAAAAAAATAATTTTGAAGTTGTTCTTGAACCAAAGAGGATGAGTGCCAAGCTCATCCTAGATAATACACTATGGAACTATACTTGTACATTGGACAAATCATTGGAGCAAGATAGTTTGAACCCTTTCAATACAAGCCCAATTAACACAACATAGACATAGGCCCCAAATCTAAGTTTCATAAAAGACTTTGACAATGTAGTCAAAGAGGCTCATCTTCTTCGGTGTATCTTGCAAGTGCATCCGGAAACATTGGCACTCTAGGGTTGAAAGGGTTCTTTATCCCTTACAAATCATGATTGTGAGGCTGGCTTAATATTAAGAGGACCAACAAACTGAACACCTAGGCAGGTGTAAGTAGTGGTGATCTGAATTGGTTTGTTCTTATAGAAGAATTGGAACTTGAAAAGGGTGCTCTTTGATGTGTTAAAGATCATCACCGTAATCTTACTAAGGTTGATTGCTAGCTGTCTTAAGTTGCAAAAGCAAGCGAGTATCCAATTGTCTATGTAGGCCCTCAAGAGTATGAGCAAGAAGAACGACATCATCTCCATAGAGCAATAAAGCTATAAAGACATGTTGTAAAAGGCAGCCCTCATCAATATATGTGTTTTGACAAATAAATTTCTCATGCTCGTCAATGTAGATCCCAAAGAGTGTGGGGGAAAGAGGACATTCTTGTGTGACACCAATAGTGCTCTAGACATCATTGTAGAAACCAAAATGTTCGAAAACCAACCCACAAGCACCTCATAAAGTTTCTTAATAGCAGTAATAAAGAGCTTTGGAATGCCAATGTCTTGTAGTCGCTTAAACAAAAAAATGCATGGGAACAGTGTAAAAAAACCTCCTAAAGTCTATAAAGCAGCAAGACTTTGAAAGACCGTTGATGGAGAATCTCAATAATAGCCTGAAGAGTAAGAATATGGTTCAATAAGTTAATGATCACCTCTAAGCCAGGCTGCTTTCTTATTTTTAAGTTTGGTTTACTCCAACAGTTTTGGGAGCATGGGGTTCAATTCAGAATCCCAATGATAAAGAGAAAACTCCAACCCTTCCAGTGTAAAGTGACAAAAAAAATTAATTAGTTTTATCTTATAAAATACTTTCAAGTAAACTTATTAGCCATACATTCATATTGAATAAAAATCTATTCTACCTCTATCTTTCATCATAAAAATATATTCTAGAAGAATCAAATAGCTGTTTGTCTCAGCCACCCACTAGTCCAAATGTTCATCATAGTAATGGATGTCCACAACCACAACTTCAGCAACTGGCATTCATTGTATACCAACAAATGTGACTTTGCTTAGATGCCCCTCCTGTTGGTACAGGGCAAGCTACTCCCAAACACTGCCTTAGTGATGAGCTTTTCTATTGCTTAGGTCACCTCTATCTTCCATCTAGCGTGCCTTGCCAACACTTTATTTGGGAGGTGCACTACTCAAAAGTAGTCTAAGACTCTGGCATTAGCAAGACCATAGTAATGCTACAACATTTTTATTGGTCACACATGTGCATGGATGTAGAGCTCCACATCAAACCATGGGTTTCTTGCAACATCGCCAAGCCAATGAATTGGAAGTTTGGTCTCTACTCGGCAGTACCCTCTACTCATCACTACTGGTTCCTTATAGGCCTTGGGAATCCATCAGTATGGATTATCTTTTGAGTATGCCTTAACCAAATAATAGAATGATTGCATCTTGGTCATGTTTGATAGGTTTTCAAAGATCAATCATGGTATAGTGCAAGAAGGGCATCAACATGACACAAACTGCCCAAATGTTTCTCCAACATGTACAGGTCCATTTTAACATTTGAAAAACCTATCATATCATATAGACTCAATGTTTGTGGATCTATTTGACACTTCTCTAGACTGCTTGATTCTCTTCCATCCATAGATAGGTGGACAGTCAACAAACCAGGGTTGTTAACAAAATGCTAGCATATTTGCTCTAGATGTACAATCATGATCATCCATGCATGAGTGATGACAATCTACCCAACATTCAACATTCATACAATTAGGCCTTAAATAGATCCACAACCATTGTACCTTCCAAGCGTGTCTTGTGTTTCAGCCCAATAATCCCTTGAACATCACTCTCTAAGTACCCAACAACATTAGATGCCAGCTTACGCCAAGGAAGTGAACAAAGTTGAGCACTTCCTGTGACACATATAACAATGCATCACCAAGTTCAATAGATACTTGGGCACTAAACAATAAAAATACGAGGGGGGCCATGATTAGCATTGTGCCCCTCACAAGAGTCACAACTTTCAAGTTGTAGATTGGGTTTGGCTCCATCTTTAGGAGGAATGCTTCTTGTGCTATGGTCCTTATACCATTTTCTACACAGTAGGACAAAATGCATTAATTCTTAGTCTTCCTAGGAACATATCTACTCTTCAATGCTGACCATATGTTCTGTCCTTTGTTGAACCAGTGGTAGTGCAACATCTTGTGGACTTGGATCCATATTAGTTGAGTCTAGCCTCAAAGGATTGACTGATTGACTCCACCAGCAAACACACCTGCCAAGGTACTCACAATATTTTCAGGATTCGAAGCTAGTGAGTTTGCCTCTTAGGCTAAGTGATACGCACCTGATCGGTAAAGCATCAATCCCCTTGGTTGGAGTTTCATGCAATGAAACCATTGTGCCTCAATGGGGGATGATTGATTTAAGCAAAGTTGAGATTGCTTGAGTCATCACCATGGGCATCAATTGCCAAGGTTCAACAAATATTAGTGCAAAAGACAAACCTAGAGGTCAATGCCATAGTGTGGTGCAAAGTATCGCCAACAACTCTCTTCAGCACCTAGATTCTAGCGATCCATGCATGTGACCTTTTTGGGGCATGGCTTTATGCCCAAAGATGCTCAAAACTACTAGGGACATAACTTTGTGCTTCGGACTCCATTTTGGTTGATTCAAGAAGCATTGGAAAGATTAGAGAGAGAGTGACAATTTCAGCAGGCAACTCTTTCTGAAAAACACTTCGGAAGCCCTAAAAAATGCAAAACAAAATATTTTTTTTGAATGGGTTATATGGGATTAAAACGGGTCACACCCATATTACATCATGACCACATAGTGGTATTACAATAGCTTGGCAATTATGCATGTATTGCTTGGCAAGATTTGAACCTAGGTCTCCTCTTTGAAAGTTGAGGAATATAACCGGTAGAGATAATTTCATTTGATATGCAAAACAAAATATTTACCAAAAATAGTAATTTTCCTTTTTTGATTTTTGTAGCCAAAATGCATTTCTAGCTATGTTGACACATCAGTAGAAGACAAAACACAAAAGGACGAGTCACGTGTATGTAATTTTCATTTCATATGCACTTTGTAACTCATGGAAGGTGAATCACCACATTTCCATATGGGTGACCTTCTAACTCATGGAAGGTGAACCACCACATTTTCATATGGGTGGCCTTCCATATTCAATATGGTGGATTTCCAACACACCAGTTATTGTATATTAGAGATGCACCCCTCATTGTAAAAAGCATGAGTAATGAATGCAATGTTATAACCTCACATCTCTTCATAGTTGAGAAAATCGGTATCTGGAGTCAATCGGCTGGGCAATAAGACGGGAGTTTTTCAAAAATCGGCAAAAAATCGGCAAAAAAAAACCGAAGAAAACGAATTTTCTTTTTGATTTTTTTTTTTCATGCATATTACAATGAATTAACATTATGCAAATCAGATATTGCAATAAAAACAACAATTCAAGTCAAGACATCATACAAGGCTCAAGCTTTAAGTACACATTTTCATTGAAAAAAGCTTTTTTCATGCATATCAAAATTTTTCAGGAAAAAATCGGCAAGATCAGGAGAAAATCGGCTAGCCTGTGAATCGGGAAAAAATCGGCAAAATCAGGATTTTTTGCAGATTTTCTCAACTATGCATATCTTCTTTGAGATTGCTTGCATTGTAATCTATTTTTTGAGCAATAAAATCTTTATGCTATTTTGCTTATATATTTTTGTGTTCTGGTTTGTTATACATTATTATTTTTGAATCAATCTTTCTTGATATTCTTAACTCGAAATTTTGAGTTTCGGATCATCTAGTTTAGTGCCAAGTGCTAGCACTGATCACTGATCTCAGCCTCATTCCTATGCTGGGCACCAACACCTTGGGTGCTAGCATTGACATGTAGACAAGTGCCAAGGGCCAATGCCTTGTGCCAAATTTAAATGGCCACATTTTGTTAGAAGCATCTCCACATGTCTAGGACCAGAAGACTTGTACTAGCTGTCGAATCATGTTATCATCCTATTCTTCCACCTAGCACCAGAAGAAGACATGCAAAAGCCTGTAACTTTCTTGTATCTACTAGAAGTCGACTAGCTTACATTTCCACAGGGATCTGGTAACTGTATTATACATTTATGTAAATGGCATAGTATTCACTGTAGTTGGCTCTGTTGGATCTCGGGATTAAAAAAGCTAAGTATGATGCTTATAGAGCCACAAAACATCCACTGCAGCCCAGCAGCTGTGACCTGCAGCTTGGGTTGGGTATGATCGTAAATTCTGCTACATTCTATAAAGGCTATGCTTAAACTGTCTATAAGTAAAGCTGCTTCTTATTTATATACTTAAAGGTTTTCCCGTGCTTTTCTTGGTCAACATCTTTCATTATTTATTCTTTTCCATATAATTTCCTGATGTTTGACGGACACTTACTGTGCCCTTGTTTCGTACACAACTCTGAACCATAACTCATCCGACCTCACCTGCTGAGTTTGGGAGTTATACTTTGGGCCACCGTACTAGGCTTCAAAGCACGGAACAATCTTGAAGTCTCGCAGGTTGAACGAAAAAATAGTAAAGAGGAATCTGCAAGTACAACATACAGGCTTTTTTCGTTCAACTTGAGTACAACATACTTTAAGAGAGGGGTATCATTGCTTATATAAAAGGTGGACACCAAACTGCAAGATATAATTTGTCGGCAACAACTAAACCTCTGATTGTGTACATGAAGTAATAAGGAAATAATTATGTATATGAAGGAAGTAATGAGGAAAGAGAACAAGATTTTGTTAACATACTTAACTGCCAGGCCCCAAACAGAACGTCAGAACTGGAACAGAAGTGAATCACAAAGCCCAATTTCAAGCATACTTCAGCAAGTCAGACAAAAATTGGGGATAATTTCGTCCTAAGCAACGAACAAACATCCACTGTTGTAAATGTAAACTTTATCCTTGGTCGTTTTGTTGTAAGTGGAGTTTGTGGAATGTAACTCTGATCAGGATGTGATTTATAACTTTTAACTCCTGAAAATTGTCAATTAGATAAGGTGTCATTTGTCAACTAATGCTTTTACATATTAACAAAGCCCTCTATTTTTCCTATCCTTATTGTCCAGTGTTCATTCTTTTCATTATAATCTAGGCACAGAGTCGAGGAAATACATACTTGAACATTCATTAAGTTTTTGTAGTCATTAGGCAGAATGAACAGTATATTACATACAATGTATCAACGGTTATGAAATTAATATGTTATTAAATTTTATTGTATCCATGTGCACAAATGGATGTGTACTGTTCTGTAAATGAAATCATTCAGTTAGACCACATAGATATATTGGATTAAAAATAACATATGAATGTTGAGAAAATCTTTCGGATGCAAAACTTCTGTTTATAAAATTTCTACATCACGAGGGGTCTTCATTTTAGCAGTTGAACAACTCTGTTGATATTTCTCAGTTTATATTTGCTTTGTATCACAGGATAAGAAACACATTCATGGACTTGTTCCAATAAGGATTGAAATCATTTTCTTTATTCCATTTTCTGCTTTTTCAGCTACATAGAGCTTGCATTTTTGCTGATCTGCTTCTGCTTGTGTCATAATGTTTTCTATAACCAGGAATCCACTAGTTTCATTTGCGTATGAGAGAGGCTGGCGGCAAAATTTTGCAACTAGTGGATTTCCAGGTCCAGATGAGGAGGTATCAATGCCTTCTATTGATTTATTTGTTTTTTTCTGTTAAATTTCTTTCTATGTTCTGTTATTTGTAACATTGCAGGGATTTGTTTGCATTTCTGCAGTTCAGAATGGCACAAAAGTATTTTGAACCAGCAGCAGGGGGTTTACTTGTGGATGCGAGTTGTGGAAGTGGGTTATTTTCACGTCGATTTGCGAAGTGTGGGATTTATTCGGGTGTCGTTGCCCTGGACTTCTCTGAGAACATGCTGCGGCAGTGTTATGAGTTTATTAAAGGAGACAAAGATCTGTCCACAGTGTATGCCATTTATAACTTATTCCCATGCCTTTTCACCTTATATTTGCTTTACTAGAGTTTGCACAATGGAGACTTGTGATCCTTTTGGTTCTTTGTAACAATTTTTTCTGTCAGGAACCTTGCGCTGGTTAGGGCAGACATATCAAGGCTTCCTTTTGCAACTAGCTCCATTGATGCTGTACATGCAGGCGCTGCAATTCACTGTTGGCCTTCTCCCTCTACTGCAGTAAGATTTACAATCTTTGCAACAAGTAACATCTGCTAAAGGACGCTTTGGCTAGTAATCTTCACCTTCTTGTTTTCTTACATGCCTATTGCCTTTGACATATTACTGTTTCAAATTTAATATTTTTTTAGGTTTTCTCACTTTTGCTTTGTAATTATTCAAGTCAGGAATTTATTAACATATTTTTAGAGTCTTACACTTTCAGTTAGTTCACTTCGAAACATAATATGACTTTGCTCTGTTTCTGAACTATAACTACTTTATCATGAATCAAGCATGTACTCTATGCCAAAATTTTGAAGCACAGAGACAGTAAAGTAATATAGACATCACCGCATGCACATTGAATGCCTCATTTAACGTGGAGAAATCTAGGGTAAAAAGCACCATGGAGAAAAGGGGGAACCTTTATTGAAGTAAGTATAACAAAGAGTTAACAGAGATTTGCAATGGAGATAGTCTTTCCAGAGTCCCTCAAGTCTATGGACTGCTACAATGCTTTGCTCTTCTCATCTGCTATCTGCTATCTGATACTTCTATAAAATATTAGAGTGCCTTCAATAAGTGGAACATCAAAAGTTTTTCCTGTTTTCCCTTCGTGTTGGTATCAAGCAGTCAATAGATTTTCTTTGGAAGTGTAACTCCCCTTTCTCACTTTTTGATCATTTTCAAACCATCATAAAACCATCAAAGATGAGACATTTTTCCTTGTTTCTGAAGTGTCACTTGCCACTTTTTTACTGTGACACCTCCTTTCCCACCTCTCTGATTTTGCAGGTGCATCAGGGCAATCTTGTTGGTTTCATTGGGGGATCATACTGGTTTGTAGGGTAATCTAGACCTTGTAGTCAAGAACCTTCATTATAAATTATGGCTCATTAGGAGCTCATTAGAAAAATCACTGGTTTGCAGGGTAATCTAGATCTTGTAGTTAAGAACCTTCAATATAAATTATGGCTCATTAGGAGCTCATTAGAAAAATCATGAATGTACAAAAAATTAAGTTTTGTCATTTTGAAGGGCCAAATGGATGTATCTTGGGCTGAAGATTATACTAAAGATAGTCCTTTCAGTGAGAAGTTACCTCAACAGCTTTTTTTAGGGTGGGAAAACATTCAAAATACCTCAACCAATCACAAGTTACAAACACTTTAATTTGCTACCTATTACAGTATGCTATTTTACCACTAAAATCATGCAAACACATGACATCAAATGCAGAAAAGTGTCAAAACAAGGGCATATTATTCCTTAACACCTAATCATGCAAACATTAACAAATAATGTACTTTAATCAAATATTTGGCACAAAATTATATTATATATTGTCATATGGCAGTATTTATATGTCAAAAATGCAGCAAAAATGAGGTATTATTTGGCCTCATCATTCCCCCCAACTTAACCTGATGCATGTCTTCATGCATTTTGTTGGGCTACAGATGCACTTAGGTCTAACTCTTTGTAACAATTCCCCCAAAATTTATAATTTCGAGGATCATATCCTCTGTGTTGTCTTAACTCTCTCAGCCAACTCTGAAATTGCTGATCAGGTTGGGGATTAGAGTCAAATTAGAATGGGATTGGTGTAATAATAGTGGGTGCCCTAAACCTTAAGCTTATCCACTGATGTTTTAGTGCTAGGATCACTTCCATCACTGCTTCTGCCCTCCTACGTGACCACAACAGGTTTGTTGGTGACATGGGTTCCCTTTTCTGCAAAGATATGGGCAATTCTGCCCACTTGCTTCTACATGCTGCCAACGAGTTTGCAAAATTATTCATACAAAATTGTTGAAAAAAAGCCAAACTTTCTTGAAGGTTCCTTAGGTGATTTTTATGTTTGGCCTAGACATCAAAGTAAAATGTTGGCTTGTTAATGCAGAAGGATTGGGTTGGGATATGTCTCAGCAGAAGCCCAGATCCTAATTCAACCTCTTTGTTCTGTTTCTTCTCCTTATCCCAATATATTTGATTTTGCAAAGTAGAGACAAAGGATCGAAGTTGTACATCATTTGTATATATTTGCGGCAGGAATTGTACATTTTCTGCCATTACAAACTTGTGCAGATAAAATTTGCACAATAGATTTTTTTGCTCCTTAGGACTTTGCAGGTATGTTTCCAGAAAATCCTGAGCAGTAGACAAATCATATGACAAGCCAGAGCAAATGCGTATTACCTGCCGTCTAAGGAATCTTTCCTTGATGAGTAAGCTGTATAACCTGGCAGCCTTCTGCATTGTACTGAGCATTCTGCAATTAGGCATAAATCCCTCACCTTAGCTTGCAATTTTGCAATTTCTGCAGTTTTTTTTTTTTGATCTTCTATAGGTTTTAGTGCTGCAAGGCGCAATTCAAGGGCTTGGTAGCGTACAATCCATCCTGCAATATCCTCATTGTGTTTTGCTAATGGAAACACGTCTGGTGGATGTTGCCACATTTTGCTAAGGGGTAAAATTTTTGAAAAATCTGAAAAAATTACTACTGCAACTGTTCAGACCAGATTCTTCCTTCCTCCTTCCTTTCCAGATTTATCCAGGCAGATTTCATGTTTTCAGTCTTCTGTTTTATTTTCCAAGTGTCCAGCTAGTTCTGCAAGGTTTGGGAAAAGCCCAAATTTCTCTAAGGTAGGGGCACTCCCTTGGTCGCTCCATTTTGGAGCGATTCCAGGAGTCGCTCCCTCTTTCCAGCGATTCCCAGCTCTGCCTCTCCCTCCGGGAACTGACGGCAATAGCAAAGAACAAGACTAGCGAGGAGAAAATGATAAAATTTGTCTAAGTGTAAAGGTTTCCCGCGGTCGCTCCATTTTGGAGCGACCCTCGTCATTGCCAACTTCACCCAGCGATCTTCGTCATCAGCGACCGTCGGCGATGAGCAAAACATGAAAAAAACTAAGGCACGGATGGTTGACGCCGGTCGCTCAAGTTTGGAGCGAACTCCGTCGCCACACCTCTTTTCCAGCAATTGCCATCGTCGTTGCGATTTCCAGCAAACCACGGCAAGGGGAGAAAAATCAAAATATTTTCTAAGTGTGGAGCGTCGACGCCGGTCGCTCCTTTTTTCAGCAACCGACGTCTGTCGCTTTGTTTTCCAACGACCGCGGTCAACAAGGGTGAGCAAGCGAAAAGCGCCTAAGTGTTTGTCGACGCCAGTCGCTCCGTTTGGTGGCGACCGATGCCGGTCGCTCATTTCTGTCAGCGACGCCTGTCGTCGCTCTTTGTTTTAGCGACCGTGGTCAACAGGAAGAACAAGTTGGAAATTTGCCTAAGTGTTGATGTTGACGCCGGTCGCTCCCTCTGCCAGCGACTGACGCCTGTCACCCAAACCTGCTAGCGACTCCCACCGTCGCCCATTTCTTCAACGATCTCCAGCAGCAATGTTGATGTCGGTCGCTCCATTTCGGAGCGACTCCCGGCGTCGCTGCAGCATTTCAGCGACCGCGGGCAATGAATTTTCAAAGGTGTTCCAAGAAGTTTCCGCCGATCGCTCCCTTCCTTAGCGACTCTCGTCGCCGCCCCCCCACTTCAGCGAACCACAGACTGAGGCCAGACCACGCACGGATTTCGGGATTTGAGCCTGTCAGATGGGACAGAAGGTCTACCTCAAAAGTACAGGGTAGGTGAACATTGATGGTGTCCTCAGAGGCAAACTGTACTGCACCTACCACATTAATCAGACTTGACTTCTCACCCACCAGATCTGCCCGGAGCTGTACCAAACTCAGGTGAATCTTGTTGCAGGTACGCTCACGGCCAGCAAAGGTCTTATCTCGACAACTTTTGCAGTCTTTGGGTTCTGTGCATAATTGTAATGGGGGGAAAATTTCTGCTATAAATAGCAGTGGAATTTCATTGTAAAAGGGGGGAACATATTGCTAGAAAGCTCTGCTGTAAGCAAACACTTGCATCAATACAAAGCATCCTTGGCTCTTACATTTGTCTCTTTCTTTTATGCTGCCTTCTGCAAGTATTTTTGCTCCGTGTTCATTTATTTTTTTGATTGCTGTAATTCTGAACTCTGGATTAGAGCATTAGCAATTAAGTGAATCTGGAATGCTGAATGAAGGATACATAGGAAGGAATAACAGTGTTAGTTTCTGTTACATGCTTTGCTTTGATTGCTGTTGGTTTGGGTATTAGCTAGTAATCGTGCTGCTTGTTCTTTCCCACCATCACCGCATACTATTTACATCTCTTTCTGCAATTTACAATCTCTTTCCAGTTCCCTTATCTCAAAATTCAAGTAGATTAGCATAGGAGCCGGCCTTCTCCGGAGATTGGCACGGAAGGCATTCCTTCCTTCCGGCCTTTCAATCTGTTGGGCGAATCTAGGGCGCAAAAGATCAAAATCCTTTCCTAAATGGTAGATTCGTAACCAACAGTAGACACACTACTACTGGTGGAGTTTTATGTTCTGAAAACAATTCAACAAAAATGCCTACTTCTGCAGTTTGCATTGTTTGAACAGATTCTGTAAAAATTTGATTTTTATCCTCCTCGGGTGATGTACTTACATGTAGTGAAGTAGCTTGAACTTCAGGGACTTCATTTGTTGATGTATATTGCTCCTCCTGTTGTTCTAGAGCCTCATCTAAACCTTTCGACACATTTTCTTGACAATCCAGAGCTACTCTGGAATGTACCTGTTCAGCTTCAGAATGTTCCGGAGCTCCTCCGAAATGTTTTGGAGCTACATCCGAAAGTTCTGGGATGTCTTCTTTTTCAAACTTCTTCTGAAAATGCTCTTGTTGGTCCATCTCTGGAGTGTCCCTTGGTGAGAACTCTCTTCAATGTCCATTATTTCTTTACTAGGCCTCCTTGCAGGTGCAACCTCCTCTTCTACCTGTTGCTGTTATGCTGAATCAACAACTGTGGTAGGAACAGAAATGTTAGGCCCCTGCTCCGAGGTAGCTTCTTCAATCCTATGGGGCAATTGTGGGATGTGTTCTTGTGTTGCTCCTGTTGTCACATTTTGCACGGGGTGCAATGTCTTCAATATTGTTTTGTAACAGTGCTGCTCTTCTTTTCCTCCTTCCGTTTTTTCTTCCTTCTCTCCCTTTCCTTTTCTTTCCCATTCTCTTTCTCTCCCCCCTTTTTCCTTGGAGTTCCCGAGTTGATTTTCCAGCTTTCCAGCGAGTCTATCCGAAATTGGCTAAGTCCGGGAGCGAAGTGCGCACTTCGCCCGATTTTGGTGCGAAGTGCGCACTTCGCACAGTTTTGGTGCAAAGTGCGCACTTCGCCCAGTTTTGGTGCGAAGTCCGACTCCGCCCCACTTTCTGGGCGCACCTTGCACTCGCGGACTGGCGAGTCAATGCGAGAAAAAGGTAAAATTCCGGAGCAGGTCCATATGGCGGCGGACACCGGTGTTCGCTCGTGCGCGATTCGACTTCTCAACGGAGCCGGAATGCGCCCTTGACGAGTGTACGGTAGGGGAACAAACCCGGAATTTGACCAAGGCTTGAAGGCCTTCCCGAGCGCACCGATTTCGCACGCATCCCAAGGAGCCCCGATCCCAAGCAAAGATGGATAGACTGCCCTCTAAGGCGGGCATGTGTCACACAAGATAACCCATCATCGGACAAGTGTCCGACTTCGGGATTTGAACCAAGGATCGCCGACCAAAAGGCATAAGCATGGGCTGCCTGCACCGCCTGCGTTAATAGCCTCATTCAAAGCTGATCTGAGGTTTCACCTGCTCCAGCTACTAGCAAGCCTGCCGACTTGAAGATTTACCCAAGACTCCGCTACGTAGCCGTCCGACTTCCAGGAAGACCATGCTGCGGGTACAGCCGATCCGACAAAAAGTCAGCATTTGCGGCTCTTTCGCCGCTTCATCGGTTTGAGCGGGACTCGTGCCCATTAATGTAACGGGTGGGACTCGGGCTATAAAAGCCCATCCGAAATTCATTGTAAAGGGTGGAAGGGGAATGTCTGTTAGGGAACTACTGTGCTTATTGTAACCGTGCTTCTGCTTATGAATACAATTTGTATGCCCGGTTCTGTTCTCATTGTCTTTATTCTTTTATGCTGTCTTTCATTATATGCCTTAGGCCCACCTGTGTCGCTGCTCGTTAATTCACTTTGGCATTTGGCGATCAGGTTCCTCTAGCATTGCTTGCTTAAAGCACCTTCTGTACTTCATTATTTAAAGCATTCATTATAAATTTGGTAGCAGTTCCATCAGTTGTGTGTGACGTTGCTGGCCCGTATCTGGTGATTGATGCGATCCCCTGCTGTTAGTTCCTTGTAGGGAATGTTTGCTAGGGAGCCATTGAAGCTGTGCGGTTAAACTCTCTACCTAACACATATACCTGGCTCTGACATCTCTAGGTTTACTTTCTACCCCTGTCAGTGTACGTATCTGGTGATTGATACGATCCCCTCCTGTTAGTTCCTTGTAGGGAATGTTTGCTAGGGAGCTATTGAAGTTGTGCATACGCTGCTGGTGTATCGGAAGTACGCCTAGGTTTTGCGGTTCCTTGTCATGCTCTGTGTTTATATGCAGTAAGTAGCGGTGATTGGTGTGTTCCCGTACTGTTAGTTCCCCCCCACCAACCTTTGGACATATTTGTATCTCTTTCTGTACATTTGTCTCTTTCCGTTCCTTTATTTCTTTCCTGTTCCCTTTAGCTTAAATCAAGCCCCCCCCCCAAAAGGAGCCGGCCTTCTCCGGAGATTGGCTCGGAAGGCATCTCTTCCTTCCGGCCTTTCATGCTGGTGGGCGAATCTGGGCGCATTAACCAAAAATCCTTTCCTCATGGCAGATTCGTAACCAACAGCTCCCTCCGGAATCTGCTCTACTAATTCAAGCAAAATTTCTGCTCTCTTCTCCGGAATCAGGAATTGCAAGTAGACTCCATTTGTGCCATTTCCCCTTTTAAATCGCTTATTTCTGCAGCAATTGGTTAATGTATTCATCTTTTTCTTTGATTGCTGCTTCTCCCTTCTCAATCCAGGTCTGCTGGGTCTTAATGATCGCCCTAGCAGCCTTCATTGGGTCTTCTGGCTCATAAGCCTCATATTCTTCAGATTCTGAAGAATATGTAGGCAAATCCATGACAGGTGGTGAATTGGGCTCTTCATGCTTTTCAGCTTCTGCAAGCGATTCCTCCACTTGATCAGGTGATGGCTGAACCAATATGTCTTCTGTTTGAGTTGGTATTTCTTCAACAACTTCGTCTTCATCCTCTTGCAGTATTAATTTTCTCCTTCTCCTTGGTCTGGATGGTTTAGGAGATGCAGTTTCAGTTGCTGCAGCTGTGTCCTACTGTTTTCTCCTTCTCAGAGGAGGAGGTGAAGGTGGCTGTGTCTGTGTCTCAATCTCTGTTTCCCATGCTTCAACAGGCTCCTCTGCAGCAAATTTTTCTTTTTGCCTGGTGGACCTTCTCAACAGCTGTGCACCTGTTTATTTTATTCCACCAGTTTGCTTTGTCTTGGCAGTTTTTCTTCCTGCAGACCTAATTGTAAAGCTAGTGTCAGCTTCTTCTTTTGATTCTGAATCTGCTACTTCAGCCAGTGACCCAATTGTTTCAGAATTGGAGGGTTCTGACTGTGCAAATTTCTTTTTCTGAGCAGCAATTTCAGTAACTTTATCACTGAAAGTTACTTTCTTGGTCCTTTGTTGTTCGGTAGGGCTACCTTCAACTTTCCTCTTCCTCCGTGACCTAGTTTTGGCAGTTGGTGGACCACGGGGGAATGAAGAGGTTTCTTCAGGTTCAGGAATAACCTTCTCATCAACGTTATCTTTAGAGGTCCTTGCCTCATCTGCAGCTACCTCCTGCTCTGGCTCTTCTTCAACAAGAACCTGCTCGTTTCCTCTGAAATGATGCTTGCAGATTAGTTTGATGAGGCCATTGTGTCTAGGAGATCCCTGGCCTTGCTGGTATCTTTTTGCCATATTGTGCAACGTATCTTTTTGCCATATTGTGCAATGTATCCTTTTGCCATATTGTTGAACTGCTGGTGCAAATACAAAGGAATATTAACCCTTACTTTCGGGCGCTGTGTGCCATGCCTCAGATGAGTGAGAAGTTTCATTGGATGGCCAGATAACATAGCGTATTGCCCCTCACAAGTAAAATATTTAATAACCCATAGTGCAATTTCATCCCAAGGTGGTTGTAAACTAGCCCATTTGACCCCTTTGCAGATATTATTATTAATTTGCATTCTGGGCTGCACAACTCCCTCTACTAAAAATGTTTTGACTACCTCAAGGAGTGTGTCTTTAAGGGTTTTAGTAATTGCTATTCCTTGTAATGGCAACTTAATAACTTGGCTTAAGACTAAGGGAGTTACCTCAATTCTCATACCACTTATGATTGCTCTATCATTGCGAAGAGTGCAGGCGAATTCGGCTGCTAAACCCTCAAAATATCCATCGAAATTTTCCAAGAACGACATCATCCCGCCTTGCCGAAAGATTCCTACCACCTCATGGTATTTCCAGAATTCGTCCAAAGTGTTTGTTTCGGATTTCTTTTTCTGCCCCATGCTAGCTGAAATCAATGCACCTGCGTTTGCGTCTGCTGCAAATTTTCAGCAACCTTCTGGTTTATCTGCTAACGTCACTGCACTCTGGCAGTTTTTCTGAATATTTTCTCCCTGTAATGCAATGCTCGAGTTTGCAATTTTATAGCCTGTGTTTCAATTCAACGACCTCTACAATTTTGGTGATTACAGAGCTCGGGCATTCATGACTTCGGCACATAGGAATCAGCTCCGGAAGATGGCGCAGAACACGCTGTGACTCGCATGCATCAATCGGACACGTGGGACGTGGTGATTTGTTTCTGTTTTGAAAATGTGATTTTCGGCACACATCGAAGGTGGCAGGCCGACATGCCTTCGAATTACCATGCAATATTTTAAACTGTTAGCTGAGTTGGATGGTCCAATCCGACTCAAATTTGCCCTGCTAAAAATAGATGCCCACCTCCTCGATCTACGCGATTGCTCGTGTTGAAGCACCGCAATCACATGAGTCCAGATTAGGTTATGAAAACTAGGTACTGTTGTCACATTTTGCACGGGGTGCAATGTTTTCAATTTTTTTAAGAGAGCTGCTCTTCCTTCTCCCCCTTTCTCTCTCTTCCCTACATTCTCATTCTTCTCAAAATTGACAGCAGTTGCCCTGAAAAATGGCTAAGTGTCAGGGCATGCTGAGGTGTTCGGGTTTTTGCGGGCCATAAACAGGGGCGGTAAAATGGACAAAATGAGCCCTAGATATTTTATTATTGCAGATATTCTCGCGAGCTTTCCAACGATATATTATAATAGGCAATCGGGTCAGCGGATCAAAAGTTATGGCCCCGGGAAGCTGAACCAGGAAACCCAGTTTTTTGTGCGAAGTGCGCACTTCGCCCAGTTTTGGTGCGAAGTTCGCACTTCGCCCAGTTTTGGTGCGAAGTTCGCACTTCGCCCAGTTTTGGTGCGAAGTCCGACTTCGCCCCTCTTTCTGGGCGCACCTTGTAGCAGGCTGGCAAGCTGGCAAGAAAAATGACTAAGTGATGGGGCGAAGTTCGTACTTCGCGCGAAGTCCGAACTGCTCTCCCTTGTCCGTGCGAAGTCCGAACGGCGGTGAGAATCAGCAAGTGCCGGTGCGCAACCCGACTTCGCAGCGAAGTCGGACTGCGCCCTTTGACCGGTGCGCAGTAGGGAAATAGTGCTACCCGACTGTGCTGTTTTTTACCTGTACTACCCGATTGCGCTCTAATCCCGGGCGAAGTTGGATAGACTGCCTTTCAAGGCAGACACGTGTCAAGCAGCTTCATCCGACAAGTGTCCAGCTTTGGGATCTGAGCCAAGACATGCCGAGAAAAAGGACAAGCATGGGCCGCACTACTTATGCCAGATGCCTCATTTAATGCTGATGAGAGTTTCCACCTACCTCAGCTACCCGCATTCCTGTCAATATAAAGTTCTACCCAACGCGCGCCATGTGGCTGTTCAACCTTCAGGGAGACCATGCCGAGAGTACGATCCAGCCCGACGAAGTCGGCACCGGCGGTTCCGCGGCTGCTTTTGTCAGCTAATGTTTGACTGGGACTTTGTGCCCATTAATGTAACAGGGGGAACTTTGGGCTATAAATAGCCACCACGTTTTCATTGTAAAGTGGTGGAAGGGGAATGTCTGTTAGGGAACCACTGTGCCAATTGTAACCGTGCTTCTGCTTATAAATATAATCTGTATGCTTGGTTACGTTACTGCCTTACGTTTTTTATCGTCGCCTTTCTTTAAATTCATGCCTTAGGCTAACCTGTGTCATGGCTCGTTGATTCATTTCAGCATTTGATGATCAGGTGCCTCTAGCATTGCTTGTTTAAAGCACCCCCTGTACTTCATGAATTAAAAGGATACATAGAATAGCTGTAGTAGCAGTTCCATCAGTTGTGTGTTTTGTTGCTGGTCCGTATCTGGTGATTGGTGCTCTGCCGTACTGTTAGTTCCTTGTAGGGAATGTCTGTTAGGGGGCCATTGAAGCTGTGCGGTTAAATTCTCTACATAAACACATATACATGGCTCTGATATCTCTATGATTGCTTTCTACCCATGTTAGTGTCCGTAGGTGGTGATTGACGCGTTGCCGTCTTGTTAGTTCCTTGTAGGGAATGTCCGTTAGGGGAGCCGTTGTAGCCGTGCGTACCTGCTTGGGTATCGGAAGTATACGTTAGATTTTGCGGTTCTTTGTCATGCTTTGTGTTTATATGCGGTAAGTAGCGGTGATTGGTGTGTTCCCGTCCTGTTAGTTCCCCCCACCAACCTTTGAATATATTTGTAAATCTCTTTCTGTACATTTATTTTTTTCCTGTACTCTTAGCTTGAACATATCCCCCCCAAAAAGGAGCCGGCCTTCTCTGGAGATTGGCCCGGAAGGCATCCCTTCCTTCCGGCCTTTCAATGTTGGTCCGCGGGTCCAGGGCGCAATAACGACAAAATCCTTTCCTCGTGGCGGATTCGTGGCCAACAGGTACAACAAGCGCTTCGGAACTTGTTGGATGATACCCGTTTGATGGCTGCCATGTGTGTCTCGAAACTTGTGCCCGAGTTCGTGATGACCATGTGAGGTGCGTCACGTGGGATTTTTTTTTTTTAAATTCCACAATGCGCGCGTTGGTCAAATTCAAATTTTTGCGCGCCTGTGCATTTTTGAATTTTTTCAAGCCTCATTTCGGAGCTCTAGTCATTCTGAAGCTCTGTAACTTTTATGTTTCTATACAACCAGATCTAAGCTTTTCACGCAACCAAGGGTAGGATAGGGTGCTTCTTGACATTTTAAATAGAATGTTCTATTTTTATTTGCTAGATTTAAATATTTTATGTCAAATACTGAATTATCATACATTACATGTTAAATGCTAACTATGACTAAATGTAAGAAACACATACCTTACTCTGAAAATTTATCATACATCTTACAGATTGTTGCTTCTGATGATTGTTAGCAGATTATCTGAAAACAAAAACATATCATGTATGCAGTAAGTGATTTTTGTACAATGATGGATAGTACCAAGAAGGCAAAACATGCTGGAAACCGGTTTTCATGTAAGCCTTAATTCAATAGCACCTTCGAAAAGGTTTTCACTATTGAATTATTATTTTTTTTTCATTTTTTTTAATTTTTTAATTTTTTTTCTCTTGTTTTTTATTGTTTGTCTTTATTGTGCCCATGAAGGAATTTCACAATCTCCTTTGAAATTGTGCCAATGAAGGAATTTCACAACCAATATTATTCCTCTTTTTGTTTTCTTGTTTTTGTTTTTATTTTTTTCAAAAAAATTTCAAATCACTCTGAATCTGTAATGGAAGAGGAAGTTTCTTCCACCATTTGTAAGTCCAACTGTACAATCTACTCCACAAACTCCTCTTTAGTTAATGGGTGATGGTATACCGAAGGCGATGTCCATTTACCACTAACTTTCTCCTTGAATCATCAGTAGGAGAAATATGAACCACTCCATTTTCGAACACTTCTATCTGGTATGGTCCAAGCCACCTTGTCTGCAATTTGCCAGGAAAATCTTCATAACGAGAATCAACAGTAAAGCCCAATCTCCTTGCTCAAATTTTCTTTGTTGAATGTGACTCATGCTACATCTTTCGCTGTTCTTGGATAACTTCAGTGTGATGTAATGCTTTCAATCAAATTTCATCCAATGCATTGAGTTGTATAAATCCTGTCCATTTGTACCTGTGACAATACAATACCAATTTCCAAAGATGTGCGAAGTGTTAGTAGCTCAAATTCAATAGGAAAAAGAGGTTTCTTATCATAGACCAATTTGTAAGGTGTGAAACCCGTGGTGGATTTCCATGTTGTATTGTATGCCCAAACGACTTTTGGTAATTTGTTTAACCAATTTCTCCTATGTGAAGCTATTGTTTTGGTTAGGATTCTTTCTCGTTCTCTATTGATGACTCCTGACCATTTGCTTGAGGGTGATAAGGTGATGACATTCTATGTTTAATTTCATAAAGTTCAGTGGAAGCTTCTATAACCTTTGATGCAAATTGGGGTCCATGATCTGTGGTAATGATCTAGAAGCTCCAAATCTTTGAAAATTTTGGGAATACAAAAAGCCAGCGACCTTCTCTTCATGAGCATGAGTTTCTTAGGACACATTGGCTTTTATCGACGATTCATTTAGGACCTTCAACCATTAACTAAGGAGGAGTTTGTGGAGCATATTGTACAGTTGGACTTACAAATGGTGGAAGAGACTTCCTCTTCCATTATAGATTCAGAGTGATTTGAAAATTTTTTGAAAAAAAAAACAAGAAAACAAAGAGGAATAATCTTGGTTGTGAAATTCCTTCATGGGCACAATTTCGAGGGAGATTGTGAAATTCCTTCATGGGCACAACCAAGACAAACAATGAAAAACAAAAGAGATGAAAAAAATGAAAAGAGATGAAAAAAAGAAAAATAAAAAAAAATGCAAAAAAAATAATGAAAAAAAGAATAATTCAATAGTGAAAACCTTTCCAAAGGCGCTATTGAATTAAGGCTTATATGAAAACCATTTTCCGACATGTTTTGCCTTATTGGTACTATCCATCATTGTACAAAAATCACTTACTGCACACATGTTATGTTTTTGTTTTAAGCTAATCTACTAACAATCATCAGAAGCAACAATCTGTAAGGTGTATGATAAATTTTCAGAGCAGTAAGATGTGTTTCTTGCATTTAGTCATAGTTAGCCTTTAACATGTAATGTATGATAATTCAGTATTTGGCATAAAATATTTAAATATGGCAAATAAAGATGGAACATTCTTTTCAAAATGTCAAGAAGCACCCTATCCTGCCCTTGGTTGCGTGAAAAGTTCAGATCTAGCTGTATAGAAACATAAAAGTTACAGAGCTCCGGAATGACCAGAGCTCCGGAATGAGGTCTGGAAAAATTCAAAAAATGCGCAGACGTGCGAAAATTTGAATTTGACCAGAGTGCGCATTGCGGAATTAAAAAAAAATCCCACGTGACGCACCTCACACACCTCACATGACCATCATGAACTCAAGCACAAGTTTCCAGACACACGTGGCAACCATCAAATGGGTATCATCCAACACGTCCCGAAGCGCTTGTACCTAGTTTTCATAACCTGCTTCAGACTCATGTGATTGCGGTGCTTCGACATGAGCAATCGCGTAGATCGAGGAGGTGGGCATCAGTTTTACGTAGGGCAAATCTGAGACTGATCAGATCGTCCAGCTCAGCTAACAGTTTAAAATCTTGCATGGTAATCTGAAGGCATGTCAGCCCGCCACCTTCGACGCGTGTCGAAAATCACATTTTCAAAACAGAACCAAATCACCACGCGCCACGTGTTCGGTTGATGCATGTGAGTCCCAAAGTGTTCTGCGCCATCTTTCGGAGCTGATTCCTGTATGACGAAGTCACGAATGCCTGAGCGCTGTAATCACCAAAATTGCACAGGCCGTTGAATTGAAACACGAGCTATAAAATTGCAAGCTCGAGCATTGCATTACAGGGAAAAAATATTCAAAAAAACCGCCAGAGTGCAGTGACGTTACCAGATAAACCAACAGGTGTTGAAAATTTCTAGCAGACGCAGACGCAGGTGCACCGGTTTCAGCTAACATGGGGCAAAAAAAGAAAGCCGAACCGGACACTTTGGACGAATTCTGGAAATATCGTGAGGTGGTAGGAATCTTTTGGCAAGCCGGGATGATGCCGTTCTTGGAAAAATTCGATGGATATTTTTAGGGTTCAGCAGCCGAATTCGCCTGCACTCTTCGCAATGATAGAGCAATCATAAGCGGTATGAGAATTGAGGTAACTCCCTTAGTCTTAAGCCAAGTTATTGAGTTACCATTACAAGGAATAGCAATTACTAAAACCCTTAAAGACGAGAAAAATAACAGTGTAGGAGGATGAAGACGAAGTTGCTGAAGAAATACCAGCTCAGACAGAGGATACATTGGTTTAGCCATCACCTAATCAGGTGGAGGAATCACTTGCAGAAGCTGAAGAGCATGAAGAGCCCAATTCACCACCTGTCATGGATTTGCCTACATATTCTTCAGAATTTGAATAATATGAGGCTTATGAGCCAGAAGACCCAATGAAGGCTGCTAGGGTATTATTAAGACCCAATAGACCTGGATTGAAATGGGAGAAGCAACAATCAAAGAAAAAGATGAATACATGTTGGCATTCCTGCAACATTGATGTCCTCTGTACACTTTTACTATTTAGTAACTTCTGCTTCCCTGAAACTCTGTTCTTGTTGTTTGGAATGTATTTTCTCTTTCCTATGTTTTGCTGTCAAAGTATTTTTGGCTGCGCCCAAAGGAGAGTGCAGTTTTTCCTGGTTACTCACTATGCAGGGTCCTTATCTTGTCAAGGGCGAAGGTAGTTTCACACCATGTCTCCAGGCGCGAGTTAGTTTTGGGGCAGAGGCAGAGCGCAGGCCCGTTTCGGGCCAGAGAGCAATGCAATCCAGCTTTGGAGAAGGAAGCGTAAGTGCGCCCAGGCTGTTTCACCCCTGAGTGAGAGCGCAAGGTAGTTTCGGGCCTTGGCTGAGCGAAACTCAACTTCAAAAGGAAAAAGTGTGAGTGCAAAGCCTTTTTGGGGCTAAACTGGGCGAAAGCACCTTCATGCTGTTCTAACACTTAGTGTAAATCTGCTTCAGCGCAAGTGTGGGGCCCAGTTCTGTTTCGCCCCTATGGGTGAGTGCAAAGCAATTTTGGACCAAGGAGGGGAGAAAAGGTCTTTGAATTTTCCACGGGCGCAGTGCATCTCAATTTCAGTGGCAAGTGGGGCCCAACTCTGTTTCGCCCCAAACCAAGAGCACACCCCTTTTTCAGAGTCTGCCAAGGCGAAAGCGCCTTTGACTTTTCAAAGCACAACAGTTTCAAGGAAAAATGCTAAGTATGGCCCCAAGGCGTTTCGCTCAAATTTTCGAGCGCAAAGCAGTTTCGGAGTAAGTAGCAGCGCAATGCCCTTTGACTTTTCAATGCCAACACTGCTCCCGAGGCTCCAAGGCGTTTTCGCTGCGTTTTTCAGCGCAAGGCAGTTTCGGGCCTAAGGAAGGGCGCAAGCGCCTTTGAATTTTCAACGCCAGTTTTGCTCCCAGGATAGCTAAGTCATCTAGCTGCACTTTTGGGAGTGCAAGCTCTTTTCGGGCCAGAAAACAACGAAATGTAGGTTGTCCTGCATCCGCAACACGTCTGTTTCAGTCTAGCCCTCCTTGCTTCAGCCGAAGTTCCTCATAAATGCTCCTCATTAGCTAAACAGGGTGCATCCTTATCCATTTAAACGCAATCGGTCTCAGAAGCTTCTAGACTTGATGTTCCCGGATTTTAGAATCCTATCTTGGATTAAGGCGGTTCCGGCAAGCAAGGAGATGGCGCCACCAGCTAAACCTGTCAACGCATTGAAGAGGTGCAATTGCATTTCAGTGAGTCATCAATTTCGGGCCATGCCTCATTACTGTTTGATGAGTGCTTATTTCTCAAATCCTATCTTTCCTGCCACCACGATGTTTTGTGGGTGTGCATTTATGTTTCAAGCGGCAAAATTCTCTATAAAAGCCGACAATTCTAATGTAATATGATGGACGTTTTGCTAGAGACTTGTTGTACATGAATTCTGCTATCAATACAGAGAATACTTGGCTCTAATTCTGGATTCCTGTCTATGTGTATGTTTTCTATCTTATATTTCTATTAAATTCTCCGCTTTGTCTATGGGTTATAATTCTATGTCTGGATTTAGCTCCCGATAGAGGGTGAACACTGGAATAACTCTGGAAATTGCACATATAAGGCGTCTGGTTTTAATTTCTGTTACATTTTCTGTGTTGAGTGCTATTGATTCAGAGTGCAATTAAGTTATTGTGCTGCTTGTCCATCACCCCTGTTCTACTTGGCCTGAGGCCATATTTCCCATCCCTTTTAGTCATTTCAATTTCTTTCCTGTTCCTTAATCTCAAACCCCAAGTTAGAATAGCAAGGGAACCAACCCATCTCTGGAGATTGGCACGGGAGGCATTTCTTCCTTTTGGCCTTTCAATGTTGGCCGGGTCTAGGGCGCATGGATGAAACATTCCATACCTAATGTGGATTCTTGACCAACAATACATTAACCAATTGCTGCAAGAAATAAGCGAGTTAAAAGGGAAAATGACACCAATGGAGATTTTGCCTACAATTCCTGATTCCGAAGAAGAGATAGCAAAATTTTTGCTTGAATTAGCAGAGCAGAATCCGAAAGGGGGCAACACAAGAACACATCCCACAATTGCCCCATAGGATTGAAGAAGCTACCTAGGAGCAGGGGCCTGACATTTCTGTTCCTACCACGGTTGTTGATTTAGCAGAACAACAAGTAGAAGAGGAGGCTGGACCTGTAAGGAGGCCTGGTAAAGAAATAATGGACATTGAAGAGAGTTCCCACCAAGGGACACTTCGGAGATGGACCAAAAACAACATTTTCAGGAGGAGTTTGAAAAATAAGACATCCCAAAACTTTCGGATGCAGCTCCGGAACATTCCGGAGTAGCTCTAGAACATTTTGAAGCTGAACAGGTACATTCCTGACCAGCTCAGGAATGTCAAGAAAATCTGCCGAATCGTCTAGATGAGGCTCCAGAACAACAAGAGGAGCATTATACACCAACAAATGAAGTCCCTGAAGTTCAAGCTACTTCACATGTAAGTACATCATCGGAGGAGGATAAAAATCAAATTTTTACAGAATTTGTTCAAACAATGCAAACTGCAGAAGTAGGCATTCAGGTTGAATTGTTTTCAGAACATAAAACTCCACCAGTAGTAGTGTGTCCACCAGACGTGGTTCCATTAGAAAAACACAATGAGGATATTGTAGGATGGATTGTACGCTACCAAGCCCTTGAATTGCGCCTTGCAGCACTAAAACCTATAGAAGAACAAAAAAAGAAACAAACTTCAGAAATTGTAGAAGTGTAAGCTAAGGTGAGGGATTTATGCCTGATTGCATAATGCTTGGTACAATGCAGAAGGTCTGCTAGGTTATACAACTTACTCCTCAAGGAAAGATTCCTTGGACGATAGGTAATACGCATTTGCTCTGGCTTGTCATATGATTTGTCTACTGCTCAGTATTTTTTGGAAGCATACCTGCAAAGTCCTGAGGAGCAGAAAAATCTGTTTTGTGAATTCTATTTGCACAAGTTTGTAATGGCAGATGTACAATTCCTGCCGCAAATATATACAGGTGATGTACAACTTCGATCCTTTGTCTCTACTTTGCAAAATCAAATATATTGGGAAAAGGAGAAGAAACAGGACAAAGAGGTTGAATTAGGATCCTGGCTTCTGCTGAGACATATCCAACCCAATCCTTCTTCATTAACAAGCCAACATTTTACTTTGATGTCTAGGCCAAACTTAAAATACACATATCTAAGGAACCTTCAAGAAAGTTTGGCTTGTTTTTAAATATCTGTATGAATAGTTTTGCAAACTCCTTGGCAACATGTAGAAGCAGGTGGGTAGAATTGCCCATATATTTGCAGAAAAGGGAACCAATGTCACCAACAAACCTGTTGTGGTCATGTAGGAGGGCATAAGTAGTGATGAAAGTGATCCTAGCACTAAAAAGTCAGTGGATAGGCTTAAGGTTTAGGCCACCCACTATTATTACACCAGTCCCATTCTATTTTGACTTTGATTTCTAGCCTGATCAGCAATTTCAGAGTTGGCCGAGAGAGTTAAGACAGCACAGAGGATATTATCCTAGAAATTATAAATTTTGGGGGAATTGGTACTTGTTGCCACATTTTGCTAAGGGGTAGAAATTTTGAAAATTTTGAAAAATCACTGCTGCAACTTTTCGGACCAGATTCTTCCTTCCTCCTTCCTTTCCAGCTTTGTCCAGGCAGTCTTTGCATTTTCAGTTTCCAGTTTCAGTTTCCCAGTGTCCAGCAGGTTCTGCAAGGTTTGGGAAAAGCCCAGATTTTTCTAAGTCAGGGGCACTCCCTTGGTCGCTCACTTTTGGAGCGATTCCGGGAGTCGCTCCCTCTTTTCAGCGATTCCCAGCCTTGCGCCTCTCTCCGGCGACCGACGACAACTCTAGGCAGCGAAGCGAGCGGGAGAAAATTGATTAAAATTTGTCTAAGTGTAAATTTCCCGCGGTCGCTCCAGGTCGCTCCATTTTGGAGCGACCCCCGTCGTCGCTAGCTTTCTCCAACGATCCTTGGCGTCAGCGACCATCGGCAACAAGTGAAAAAATTGAAAAATCCTAAGGCATAAGCAAGTTGACGTCGGTTTGCAGTTTACAGCGAACCACGGCGAGGGAGAAAAATCCAAATAAATTCTACCGACGTCGGTCGCTCAGTTTTTCAGCGATCGACGTCGGTCGCTCGTTTTTCAGCGACCGCGGTCAACAAGGGAGAGCAAGCAAAAAGTGGCTAAGTGTTCGTCGATGCCGGTCGCTTCGTTTGGTGGCGATCGATGCTGGTTGCTCATTTCTGTCAGCAACGCCCGTCGTCGCTCTTTGTTTTAGCGACCATGGTCAACAGGAGAACAAGCGAATTGGAAATTTGTCTAAGTGTTGATGTTGACGCCGGTCGCTCCCTTTGCCAGCGACTGACGCCGGTCGCCCCATTTTGGAGCGACTCCCGTCGTCGCCCTGTCTTTCCAGCGACCGCGGGCGAGGGTCTCAAAATTGCTCTAAGGCACGAGGGAGGATGTCGGTCGCTCATTTCTCGAGCGACCCCCGTCGTCGCTGCTGTTTACCAGCGATTCCCGTCGCCCCCCCATTCAGCGATTGTGAGCAGAAGAAGACGGAGTTGCATATTTCTCTAAGGCAAAGTGCGTCCCGGGTTCGCTCCATTCTGGAGCGACTCCCGGGGTCGCTGTTTTTATCGAGCGACTTTGGTCAAACCCCCCTCCATCTCAGCGAACCTCAGACTCAGGCAGACCACGCACGGATTTCGGGATTTGAGCCTGTCAGGATGGAACCGAAGGCACACTTCAAAGTACAGGGTAGGTGAGCATTGACAACAGTTATTCAACACCAAATTGTACTGCACCTACCACATTAATCAGATGTGCCTTCTCAACCACCAGATCTGTCCGGAGCTGCACCAAAGTCAGGTGAATCTTGTTGCAGGTACGCTCACGGCCAGCAGAGGTCAAATCTCGGCAGCTTTTGCAGTCTTTGGGTTCTGTGCATCATTGTAATTGGGGGGAAATTTCTGCTATAAATAGCAGTCTACTTTCATTGTAAAAGGGGGGAACATATTGCTAGAAAGCTCTGTTGTAACAAACACTTGCTTCCAATACTAAGCATCTTTGGCTCTGACATTTGTCTCTTTCTTTTATGCTGCCTTCTGCAAGTATTTCTGCTTATATTCATTTATTTTTCTGATTGCTGTAATTCTGCATTCTGGATTAGAGCATTGGCAATTAAGTGAATCTGGAATACCGAATGAGGGATACATAGGAAGGAATAACAGTGTTAGTTTCTGTTACATGCTTTGTTTTGATTGTTGTTGGTTTGGGTACTAGCTAGTAATCGTGTTGCTTGTTCTTTCCCACCATAACCACATGCTATTTACATTTCTTTCTGCATTTTACAATCTCTTTCCTGTTCTCTTATCTAAAAACCCCCAGTAGTGTAGTATAGGAGCCGGCCTTCTCCGGAGATTGGCACGGGAGGCATCTCTTCCTCCCGGCCTTTCAATCTGCTGGGCGAATCTAGGGCGCAAAAGATTAAAATCCTTTCCTAATGGCAGATTCGTAACCAACAGTTTCTCTGGCACGCCCGGTGGGACCCGAAGTGTTCCACTGCATAAGCGGTATTGAAGTATCGGTGTTCGCTTCAGTGTTGTCGAATCCGAACACCTGGCGACTCTGTTGAACCTGAATACACTCCGAGTCTCGAAGACCGGTCCAAGATTATAAGTCCTTCATGCATACAAGATGGAGAGTTAGAAACACGGAGGAAGATCCTGAGTTTTACGAGCTTGATATCACTGCTTTCGGAGAACGCCCCAGGCTAGTTACGCCCAGCTTCTTCCAAGACGAAGCATTTTCGCAAGAAGCCGTAGTTGAGGAGCAAGATCCAACTTCGGATAGCACTGCAACCAGCTACCCTCCGAATCCTCCGAACTCTCCGGACCATCAGGCCGTTCCGGTGCAACCCGACTTGCAGTTAGTTGTTCTTGGTGCACCTGTTCAGCCCAATCCGAACGCGAACATGGCGAACCCTCCACAGAATCCGAATGTACCACCGAATCCTCCACCAAATCCGAAATCCCGCCAAATCAGAATCAACAAAATCCGCCGGTTGCTCCTGATCTATTTCCGGACTGGAATTCTACCGGACCACTCAATCTAGGCTGGCCAAGCTGCCGCCTTGAAGGCTATACCCACATACGATGGCACTGGGAAGACGGCCTACGAGCACATCCAAGACATTGTTGCCTTGGCCGCGCTCCACAACATTACCGATGAGAGTGTTATGGTCCGACCGTTGGCTCTGTCCCTCCGCGGAAAGCTCCTCTATTGGTATAGATCCTTGCCTGTTGGCACTATCATTGGATGGCGTCAGTTGGCGGGGCAACTGGTGAAGGGATTCAATGAGTCCGCGGATCCATCATCTTTGCTGCATCAGTTTCAAACCATTCAACGGCATCAGCAAGAGGAGATAGCGGATTTTAATGTCAGATTCGCGAGATCCTGGCATAGGGTACCCGTTGAGCTGCGACCGACCGCCGGACAAGCTGCCTATTATTATCTCAGAGCATTCAACTCGGACATTAGTATGATCATCAAGTTTTCCCATATCAACACTTTCCCCGAGTTGTACGAGTTAGCTCAAAAGGCGGAGCTGGATCTGATTGCCATTGGTAGACTCCCACCTAGGATGCCGATGCCAATTTGCCCTGATTTCCCGCAATCTCAGTATCCTAGTGCATCTGCACAACCACTGGCTACGCCTTCCACACACCAGAATTCATCATGGAATCCCGCGCCGGTGGTCACCCAATTCTCTGCTCCTCAAGTGCATTTTCCCGCTCCACAAGCACCACAGCCTCCATCACTTCCGCAGTTTCCCGCACTTCCATCTCCTCCACAATACCCGGCATTGCCATCAGCCCCACCACTTGCGGCACTACCTCCGCCAGCCCAATCAACACCACAAGCTGTTGATGTGCAGTCCAAGATTCTGCAACACGTAGAGTCGCTTACTTCTATCTGCCAAACGCTGTCCAATGACATGGCTGTTATGAAGAAGAAGCAGGCTCAGCAAGAATTCATCCCAAGGAGACCATATCCTCCTCCGGCGCTGACAAGAGACCAAGTACCTCAAGCCAACAGGCCTCCAGCGAGGAATGCTGCTATCAATGAAGAGCCGAGCACTTCAGATTACCTGCACTGGTGCTCCACGTGCAATGATCCTCACGGGGAAGATAGCTGCATGCTCCATCAACATTATGTCCAAACTCTAGCAAACAGTGCCCCGGGTGATCAAATCAACATGATTAGGGATGCAGATCGCAATTTTGCGGTCTCAGGAGGAGCCGGTGTCCATTCTGACCAAGGGTGGTAAGAAGCCGATCGAAGTGGACGCGGCCCAGATGCAGCCTTTGAAGGTGTATACCAGACGAGAAAAGGAGCAGCCTGCCGCGAAAGCTCCTGACAAGGTTCCTTTGCCTCCGCCGGCAAAAGAGAAGCCACCACCAACAAAAGCTCCAACGACTCAACCTCCGGCTGAAACCAAGGAGCAGGCGCGAGAAAAGCTCAAGTACCCGTCATTGACAAAGCGGCAAAGGGTCGAGGCGACGCAGCAGTACCGCACCAGGTATGAGCCGACGAAAGAAACTGAGGGGCCCTCTACTTCGGCCTACAACATTGTTGATGAGCTCAAGAGGACCCCGACCAAGATAAGCATGTATGATGCCCTCCAGCTCCCTGGGCAGGTGGACTTGTTGCAAGAATCTCTGAAGTCCGTTAAAGGAGGAAAGCCATCACAACCCGTGTTAGCTCAGCCCTTGACCACTTCAATCACTGGAAAGAACAGACCACCGCCGTTTTACTTGTCTCTGCGGATGGAAGGATGCGTGGTGCACAACTGCATGATTGATTCCGGCGCATCAACCACCGTCATGCCAAGGGCAGTCTGCGAGGAGATCGGCATGGAGTACACGCGAAGCAGCCAAGGTGTTTTGCAATTGGATGGCACTCCTGTGAAAACAGTAGGCGTCATCAAGGATATCCCTATCCAGCTGCACAAGGCGCCTGAGATCGTGGTGATTCAAGAAGTTGTGGTCGTTGACCTGGAGCCCTATTTCGGCATGTGCCTCTCGAGGGAATTCACCGCCAAGCTGGGCGGATACCTGTCCCTTGACTACTCTCACATGGAGGTCCCCTTCAAAGGGAGAAAGGTGAAGATCTACAATGAAAAACCCTCCACCTTTCTTGTTGGGAGGATGCCAGAAGAGGAGCAACAGGATGAGTCGGTCCATCTGATGACTGAAGAGCTAGAAGAAGTGGACCTGGTGGAAGAGGCCATAGAGCAGCTGCAAGCGGAGGATGAATTCTCCCTGCTTGACTTCAACGCAATGATTGAATCAGACATGGGCTGCTACACTATTGCGCAGCCTGAAAAGCCGAAGGAAACAACAAAGGAAGACATAGGCCCTGCCCCAAATGAGCTATGGAAGCTGTACTTTGACGGCGCCAGATGCAAGAACGGCGCCGGGGCAGGGGTACTCCTAGTTTCACCTTCGGGAGAGTAGAAAGACTATTGCTACAGGCTGGCCTGGAGTTGCACCAACAATGCGGCCGAGTATGAAGCCCTGTGCTTAGGGTTGAAGAAGGCGGAGAGATTGGGGATCAAGCAACTGCAAATCTTTGGAGATTCAGAGCTAGTGTGCAAGCAGATCACCGACAAGTGCCCCTCAAAGAAGCACTATCTCAAAGCCTACCGCAATCGGGTCTGGGATTTGTTGGAATCATTTGAGGCCCTGAATGTTAAAGCCATCCCCCGAGAGAAAAATAAACATGCTGATATCTTGGCGTCTATTGGAGATAGATACGTCCCGGCTGATGACATTATGCAGAAGCCAAAGGCGGTACGTACTATTTACAGGCCTTCTGTGCCTGATAGGGACACCCACTGGCAGGTGTTCGACTGTGACGAGCAAATCGTCAATTTCTTGATTCATGAAGCTAGTAGTATTGAAGGTAGAGACCCTGATGACGAGCAGTATGAGGGGTTAATACAGTTAAAAAATAATCATGTCCCAAAAGGACTGATTACTTTGGAGAGTCTCTTTGATCAGAACGATAGAGCCATATCTCATCGAATCAAGGTGGACGCCAAGCAATACATGGACCTGGAGCTCGAGCCCGGAAAAGTGATCAAAGTTGGTACCGACTGTACCCCTGAAGAATTGGAGCAGATTCGGGCCTTGTGCAGAGAATATCCCGACATAGTTGCTTGGTGTTATCAAGACTTGAAAGGGTATGACAGAGAGATTATCCAACACACCATAGAACTGGAAGACGGGGTTAAGCCCTGTAGACAGAAACAGAGGCCGGTCAACCCAAAGATCGAGGTTCTGATGAGAGCCGAACTCCTGAAGATGCTGGAAGCGAAAATCATCTATCCCATCAAGCATTCTTCTTGGGTTGCAAATCTGGTTCCCGTCAGGAAGAAGAACGGGGACATTCGCCTCTGTGTGGATTTCCGCAATCTAAACCAGGCCTCACTGAAGGACCACTACCCGCTCCCCCAAATTGATCAAATTCTCCATGTGGTCGCGGGAGCTCAGCGATTCTCCCTTCTGGATGGCTTCTCTGGTTATAATCAGATCTGGGTGAAGGACGAGGATCAGCACAAGACGACATTCACCACCAAATGGGGGACGTTTGCCTATCAGCGCATGCCCTTCGGCCTGTCCAATGCAGGGGCTACTTTCCAGAGAGCCATGGACCTAGCATTCCGTGAGCTATTAAATAAAATCATCGTCATCTATTTGGATGACATGACTGTGTTTTCACACAGAAGAGAAGAACACTCCTCTCACCTACGGCAAGTGTTTGAAAGGTGCCGTGAATTCGGCATATCTATTAACCCTAAGAAGTCAGTCTTTGCAGTGAAGGAGGGAAAGCTTCTAGGCCACGTCATTTCAGAAAAGGGCCTTGCAGTTGACCCCGACAGAGCAGAGGCTCTTCTCCGGTTGCCAATCCCAGTGAACAAGAAAGGGCTGCAGTCCTTCTTTGGACAAATCAACTTTGTAAGGAAGTTCGTGCCCGATTTTGCCCAAGTAATCAAGCCAATGGCCGAACTCCTAAAGAAGGATGCCGAGTTTGTCTGGACTGAGGAGAGGAAGAAAGCCTTTGAGGAGATTAAGGCAAGGATTGCCCAGGCGCCTGTGCTGATAAACCCGGATTACTCTAAGGATTTCATCCTTTATGCAGTGGGAGAGCCCGAGAGTTATGCAGCAGTTCTGACTCAGAAAGGAGATGACGGCGAAGAGCGGCCAATAGCCTTCTTGAGCCAGGTGATCCAACCGCATGAAGAGAGATATAACTTCATTGAACGCCAAGTGCATGCAGTCATGAGGTCTTTGAAGAAGTTCAAGCACTTTGTTTCCCAGAGCAGGACGACCGTGTTCGTTGTCCACCCAGATGTTAGAAGCTTTATCATACAGGGGGAACTGGGCAACAAAAGGGCTGGCTGGATCGCCAAGATCCAGGAGTTTGATATAGAAGTGCGACCCACCAAGCTGATCAGAGGTCGGGCACTATGTCAAGAATTAGCAAGAAGTGCTGCTGCAGAAGTCGCCGCCTGTCAGTGGGAGGACCCAGTCCTAGAAGGCAACTTTGCCAATTCCTCAGCAGAAGACAGCGACTGGGCCGATGAAATAATTTGGTATTTCAGCACTGGGAGGCTCCCAGATCACCTCAATGCAAGTCAGAGAAGGAGATTCAGGCTCCAAGCTCTAAAATATGTACTGCGCCCCGAGGGGCTGTATTTCAAGAATGTGGACGACATCCTCTTGCGATGCGTCAAAGAAACAGATAAACGGAAGGTCCTAGGCGAATTCCATTCTGGAATGTCGGGAGGACATCTTTCGGGAAGGCCTACGGCCTTAAAAATCATCAGAGCGGGCTACTATTGGCCCACCCTCTTCGCAGATGCATATGCAGTCTGCCAAAAATGTGAGAAATGTCAAAGGTTCGCCGACAGAAATAGGAATGCACCTATGCCCCTCCAGCCAATTCAGGCTGAGGCTCCCTTCCAACAATGGGGCCTAGATTTCATCGGGACAATATCGCCAAATTCTTCGGCGGGGCATAAGTTCATTTTGACAGCCACGGATTACTTCACCCGATGGGCTGAGGCGATACCTACCAAGCACGCTGACCAGGAGACGGTCATCAACTTCCTTGAAAGCCTAATCACTCGCTTCGGGATCCCAGAAGCAATAGTGACAGACAACGGACCAGGATTCACAGGGGCTAAACTCATAGAGTTTACTTGCAAGTATGGGATTTACCATAAGGCTTCTTCCAACTACTACCCACAGGGAAATGGCCTAGCCGAGTCTACAAATAAGAATCTGATGAAGATCATAAAGAAGACTCTGGAGAGGAACAAAAGATCCTGGCATTTGTACTTGGATCAGGCGCTATGGGCAGATCGTATCTCAGTGAAGAAATCCATCAAGACATCGCCATACGCGCTTGTTTATGGAAAAGAAGTCGTCCTGCCCACCCATGTTGAGATGCCCGCACTCTGGCTGTTAGAAGATGAGAAGGGTAACTTGGATCTTGTTGATGCCCGACTGGCTCAGTTGCTGCAACTCGAAGAGGAAAGAGAAAAAGCTTACGAAGCTTTTATGAAGCACACCGAAACCACACGAAACTGGTTCTCGAAAGGGACTACAGCCAGGGTCTTCAAGATCGGGGACCTAGTGCTGAAATGGGACTCGTGGAAGGCAAAACCAGGGAACCATGATAAATTCGACGCCTTCTGGGAAGGCCCCTTTCAGGTTGCCCGAGTGAACCAGTTCAACTCCTTTGTGCTGCGAGATATGGAGGGTCAGATCCTCCCAATACCAGTTAATGGCTTTCATCTGAAAGCCTATCACCATTAAGAAGTTCCAGAGGTTTCTCCTGTGTACATACTTTCTTTTCTGCAGTTTAATTTTGTTTTTCCTGAATGTAAATATTGCTTTTCAGTAGAGGTAGTTTCCTGCTTTTAACCCAGGCGTTCTGCCCTCGGGTCGGAAATTTTGTTCCAAGAAAAAAGAGCCAAGTGTCTTGTGTAGAAGAAGGTTCCTGTTAGCAGAGGAGTAAAGCAGGGTTTGCTAAGTTCCTTAGGCGGAAGAAAGCAGGAGGGTCGAAAGAATTGAAAAATTCGCTAAGTGCCCATGCAAGCAAAGTTGCTGAGGTTCGCCCAGATGAGCCGGCGATTCCCGCAGTCGCTCATATTTTCAGCGAACTCCAGCCACATTCAAGCAGCTGAACCGGTCGAAAGGAGGCATAAAAAATGTTTAACTGCCTAAGCGCCCGTGGTCGCTCGATTTTTGAGCGACTCCGGGGTCGCCTACAAAATTCAGCGAACTACAGGGCTCCGGAAGAAGAAAAAATGGCTAAGGCAAAGAGTCCGTGCCCAAGGTCGCTCCAAATCTCAGCGACGACGGAAATCGCTTTGAAAATTTAGCGACCCCGGGAGGTGCCAAGATTGAGCCAAAAATGATAGAAGACAGCGGTCGCTCGAAATTTTCAAGAAGCTCAAGATCGCTCATTTTATTCAGCGATTCCGGGAATCGCGTGGGCGTGGCGCGAGGTGCGTTAAGGAGAAAAGGGCCGAAAAATTTCTAAGTGTCAAAGAGCTGCCCGAAGTCGCTCATTTTTTGAGCGACTCCGGGAATCGCTCATACTTTTGAGCGAACGCCGTCAAGGTCCAAGGAACGCAAGAAAAAATGCTAAGTGTTGGTGCCCAAAGTCGCTCCATTCCGGAGCGACTCCCGCGGTCGCCCGGTTTGGCCGGCGATGACCGTCGTCGCTCACTTTTTGAGCGAACCTTGGCAAGATGAAGACTTCAGGGAGGAAAACAAAGTTTGGAAAATTTTCTAAGTCCTAGTCGACGTCGGTCGCTCGCCACACCACCAAATGCTCCAAATCGCTCATTTTTTCAGCGATTCTAGGAATCGCTCCAAGTCTTGAGCGACCCTCGTCTCCGGCGCAATTTCCAAGCACAACGAACCTTGGGGCGCATGCCGAAGTGGCGGCGGGTGACGTCTTCAAGGCGCACGTTCTAAAAAAGGGGTGCTTGCACAGTTTTCAAAGCAGATTTCATTAAAGGCAAAGGACAAGCAAGCCCAAGGACAATAAACAAGAAAAGGTTGCGCTCCCCAAAGGAGATCTTATGCACGGCCACCGAAGAATAACGGCGCGCCCACCCACTTCGTGCACCCTGCCTTTAACTCGAGCGCTCGCCATTAATGACAACTTTTTACCCATCTCCATAAAGGCTCAGTCGCTCATTTCACTCTGCTAGTTTCACCCAGGCGAACTCCAAGCTGCACCAGAGGATAAATTCAGAGCATTTACCAGCAAGCAGTAGTGAATTTGAATTGTTCCGTCACCATGGGTAAAAGGGAGAGTGGAGAAAAGGGTAAAGCATCTGAGCAGGCAGCTTCGGGCACACCAGAGAGCGGAAAGAAAAAGGAAAAGAAGGACAAGGGGAATGCGAAGGCATCAGGGCCAGCAAGACAAGTTCCTCCTCCGCCGCCTGTAGACAATTTGATAAGATACAGGGACGGCCCATACTCTCACAACATCGAACAGCTCCGGCGCACCGTAGAGGAGTGGCGAGAAAAGGTTCCTGCTTCGCATCCTTTTGCCGCAGCTTACCATTCGCGCCTGTATTGGTATTTATGCCCGCCGGTGCACCATTGTCCAGAGCTGGTTGCGGCCATTGCCAGAAATTACAAGCCCAGCACCAGACAAGTCCGGGACCATGAGGGGACGGTTCTGTTCTCGCTCTATAAGGAGACTGTCCAAATGGCCTTCGCGCCTCGTCATTCGCCGGATAGGAATTATACAATCAGAAGAGTCAATCTCGGCGAGCAAGCTGGGAGATATGTGGACAATCCAAAAATGCGGGCCTTCATGGAGTCCCAGCTGCGCGACCCGCACAAACGATGGCCGGAGTTGCCAATGCCCCTAGGAAATTTCAAAAGCAAGTCCCTCTATTCCATGCTGGCCTGGGTCTTAGGCTGCGGTACTGATGCGGTAGTTCATCCCTACCAGGTTGCTATCGCGGAATGCATCCTACATGGGGAATTCTATGACCCCAGCGCCATGAAGCCGGAAACCAAGCCAGTTTTCTTCGACTGGGCAGATGGCGTAGCGCACGGTTTGCATTCGAGCCTTCAAGACTTGAAAGAGGGAAGGACCGAGTCCTTCAGGCAGTGTTCGTTCCTGGCCTGGCTCTTCCTGTTCCATATGCACAACAAGATGAAGACTATTCCTGTCCAGTGCAAAGACAAAAATGGCGCGCAACTCCCAGTGTATGAATGGACTCAGGTCTTGTCAAGAAGGGGATCATACTATAAATTTAATTTGGCATTCTTGGGCCCTGCCCTAGCCATCCTCAACGGCACCTGCTCGCGTGTCCCCCGTGAGATGAGAGACAGAATTGTGCGGGGAAATATAGGCGACACTTTCAAATTGACACAAGGGTTTGTTATCAGAATTTTCGGGTTCACTGGCAAACCCTTCCTCCTGCCGTATTTCTGCACAGAATACCTATTCGGCTTGGAGGCAGCGCGGCAGATGGACTATGCAGACCAGCAATATGGTCAAGGGAGAAAATGGGGCCACATGTTCAAGTTCCCAATCACATGGGACGATATTGAGGTCAACACAAATGGGCAGAACGAGTACCTAGCAGCTACACTCCTAAGTTTCGGCCTGGTGGAGCTTCCTCAACGGTGGAGATACGACCCCCTCAATGTGGCAAAATATTTCACGGAGATGAAAAATTTTCATGCCTGCCCGCGCCAGGAGGAGATCATGGGGGAGCGAAATAATCCGTCAGGAGGTGACCTGGAGTGGCATATAGAAGAGATGCAGTCGTTCCCGCCGTGGCATGATTTCTATTTTGTTGAGGCGGAGTATGACCCTGAAAATAACCCGGCGCACAGAACAGACACCCAGGCTTACAGGCGAATGCTGCCGAAAGTCAAAGGTTTGGGTTGGGAGGACGAAAAGATAGCACAATGGTGGATCACGAGGGCCCACACCAAGAAAGAAAGGTCCGAAAAATTGCTGGCCAATGACCATCAGTTTTCCAAGATCTATGACGATCACGTCGCCACGTGGCGGCCCATCGTGTTCCGTGATATCGTGCCCCGAGGCATCCGTCGCCTACAAAAGGGAAAGGCCCCACCCAGGCAACCACTTGTGCAAGAAGGAGGGTCCAGCAGTGAAGTGAAAAGGAGTCAGGAGGCAGGGCCCATGGTGCAGACGCCCACTGAAAAGCCGCAAGGGTCAGAGCAGTTGACCGAGGACACCTTGGAGCCTTTGAGGAAAAAAGTAAAGTTGAAATTTAAGACGCCTAGGGCTCTTTCGGGCGCAGTCACCAACGTAACACCCGTTGCACCAGCCTCGGCCGTTGTCAGTGAAAAGGCGGCCACGCCTAAAAAAGAAAAAAGGAAAAGGTCCGAGAAGTCAAAGGAGAAAAAGACCACGCCCAAAAAGGAGGCTGTGCAGCAGACCGTGGTGACGCCACAGAAGAAGGTTGCCGCCAAGGAGATTATAATTGTCAAAGAGGACACCCTAGAAGAAGAAGTGGACCCGTGGATAACGCAAGTTTTCAACACGCCAGCTCAAGCCGAGCTCGCAGGTACGCTTTCTCTCTTCTCTCAACAATCTTCTGAACCATTGCCTGCGGCACCCCCTTCCACCTCCGCCGAACCCGTCCTCGTTGTCGTATCTCACTCCCCATCTTGGAAAATCCCCAGCCTTCTGCCTCCACCCAGTCCGACCAGCAGGCATTGGACGTGTTTTCCTCAGACCTTAACGCCTTTGAAACCCTAAGCCATACCCAGCCAGGTGCCGCCGCTGAAGACCCCCCACATTCTCCCCATCCTTCATCTTCAGCAGGCGCATTCATTGAAAACCCATCTTTGCATCCTGAGGAACCTCCCGCCTCTACCCAAGCCGAGTCGCCCCCAAAGGCGGTTGAACCCTCAGGCGCCGTTTCCCCTCATCTGTTCGCAGACGAACAGATGCCCCAGCAAGACTTACCTTTGGCCTATCCTATGTTCGGGGAAATGGAGCTCGATGAACCACAATTGGAAATGATGGAACACCAACCCATGGCGCTCCAAGCAGAGCAAAGCTCCTTCAGATGGCTCCAAGACATGAAGAAGAGAAAAGGCGAGGAGCTTGCTGGAGTAGAGAAGCATGCCAAGTTTGATCTGGACAACATGGTGCTCCACAAAGAAAAAAGGGTTCCTGTTGACAATTTTGTCACATTGCTTGAAGGGGTAGTAAAATTGAAAATTCTGTAATGGTTTCTTGGTTTGTTTTCTTTCTTTTTATTGTTGTAAACAGCATTTTAGCAATTTTGGCTATCATTTTTGCCCCCTTTGTAAATAAGCTACATATGTAGAAGCTTCGCCCACAGCATCAGCAGGAGTTATAGGCTTCGCAAGGAGAAAACAAGAACATGAAAATGCATGCCCAAAAGTTTCTAAGGCATAGAAAGAGCTTCGCAAGCGAAGCTTCCAGGAGACTCGCTTCGGGCCCAGTTTTTGCGAAGCGGCAGAGCAGCGATGAAGAAATTTCTAAGTGTGAAAAATGCTTCGCCGAAACCTAAGCGAAGCATCCGCTTCGGCCCCTTTCCCTGGCGAACCGCTTCTCCCAGCAAGATTTGCTTCGCCCCGAAACGCTGCGAAGTACCCGCTTCGGCCAACTTTTGTGCGAAGCTCCCTCACTAGAAGCCTAGTTGCCCTTTGAAAATCGGAGAAAATATTCTAAGGCAAAATTGTACTTCGGCCGAAAACCCCCCGAACGGCCATTTTGAAGAAGGTTCGCAGCGAAGCATTTTTGCAGCCCATCAGCGAAGCATCCACTTCGGGCAAAGACTCTTGCGAAGCAGCCTTCAACCCATTTTTCCGGCGAAGCAATGAAAGATTGAGAGCCATGTTTTGAGAAGGAATATCTGCTTCGGCACAAGGTCTTCGCGAAGCTGTTTTTGGAAGTCCCTTCGCGCGAAGTACCCATCCAAGGAGGTCAGACCCGCTTCGGCTCACATCCGTTGCGAAGTAAGGTCCCGAACTGGAATTCGGCGAAGCTCTTCAAGGGCGCCCTCTTCAAGGGCACACACACCAAGGCTGGGTATCTTTTCGAGGCAATCGAGTGTTTCATAAATGAATTTTTACTTGCCCGAAAGACCCGGGGCTCATTTTTGGCAATCAGAAAAGAGATATCAGCCGCAGGAGGAGAGCCCGACGGACCTAGCAGCCACTCGAGCACCGCACCCGGAGAAATTCAGGACGAGTCAGGCGGCCCATAAATGCAAATTTCCCCGGCTAATGCGGCCGTAGCTGCTAATTGTAGAAAAGGATGTGAGAGCTCGGTCACGAGAGGAGCAAGAGCAGATTTCTCAGGTTTTCGAGGGCGTACTTCCAGATTTTGTGCATTGATGGCTCAGAGGGTCGGGTCCTCTATAAAAACCCATGAATTGTAATGAGAAAGGGGGGGAACTTTTGCTAGAAAATTGTTGTAACTTGATTCCTGCAATTGATATTAAAGACTTTGGGCTCATTTCTCTCTTGTATGCTGCCTTCTGTGATTATTTCTGCTATTCTTGTCTTCATTTGTATACCGTAATTCTGAATCCTGAATTTAGGTGTGTAATTGGGGACAAAACCCTGGAATTTTCCTGAAGGATACATAGGGGAGATAATATTGCGTTAAACTCCTTTTATGCCGCCTGTGGTTAGTGGTTTCTGTTACGTTCACATATTTTCCTAGTCGCTGTAATTCTGAAATCTGGATTTAGGCGTGGGAGAATAGTTGAATTCTGGAACTCTTCCAGAGGATACATAGGGAACCTAGCGTGATGTTCATTTATGCATTATTCTTGGTATTTATTGCTGCTGTTCCAAGTTATTAGTTGATAATCGTGTTGTTGGTTCTTTCCCACCAAATTGTTCACACTTCTTACCCTATCCCTTTTATTTCTTTCCTGCACTCTTATCTTAAAACATCAAGTAGTTTAGTATAGGAGCCGGCCTTTCTCCGGAGATTGGCACGGAGGGCATCTCTTCCCTCCGGCCTTTCAATGTTGGTCCAGGTCTAGGGCGCGTATACATGTACAAAATCCTTTCCTGTGGCAGATTTGTGACCAACAGTTTCTGGCACGCCCGGTGGGACCCGGTCAGTCTCATCTTGTGAGTGGTAGTGAGAACTGATGCTTATCTCATTACCAGAAGACTCTAGCATCTGGCGACTCTGTTTAACCTGAGAATCTTAAAGCCGTCGAGACCGGTACTAAAATATCCGTGCCTTCATGCAAACGAGATGGAGAGTTAGGAATAGTGGAGAAGAAACTGAGTTCTTTGAACTTGATATTGACGCCTTCGGGGAACGCTCCAGGCTAGTCACCCCTGAATCACTTTTACGTGGAACGTCCTCGCAAGAGGCTGCCTTTGACGAACAAGGTCCAACTTCAGATAGCACAGCGGCTAGTCTTCCTCCTAACCCTCCTAACTCACCAGATCATCCAAGTGCCTCCGTTCCTTAGTAATCCAGCTAGCAATCAACAAGGAACTTCGGGAACTCCTGTTTTCCCGAATCTAGGCACAAGCATGGCACACCAGCAACATCAACAACAAATCCCCCACACAACAACCCCCGATTGTTCCCAGCATGGAACTCTTCCGGACCATTAAACCTAGCGGGACAAGGGCAGGTTCCACCTACTACAATGAAGAATATCCCTACATTTGATGGCACGGGGAAGACAACTCTGGAACATATCCAAGATATAGTTTCTCTGGCAGCGATACACGACATCACAGAAGAAAGGGTGATGGTGAAGCTTCTGGTTTTGTCTCTCCGAGGAAAGCTCCTCTATTGGTATAGATCCCTACCTCCGGGCACTATAACGAGTTGGGACCAATTAGCTGGACAACTGATGAGAGGTTTCAATGAGTCTGCCGATCCATCCTCCCTCTTGCACCAGTTTACAACGATTCAGAGACACCCGCAGGAGGAGATTGCGGATTTCAATGTGAGGTTCGCTCGGACTTGGCAAAGAGTACCCGCTGGACTTCGGCCAACCAGCGAAGCTGCAACATACTATTACCTTAGGGCCTTTAATCCAGACATCAGCGTGATGGTAAGGTATTCGAATGTGAATACTTTCCCTGAACTATATGAATTGGCCCAGAAAGCGGAAATGGATTTGATAGCTGTGGGGAAGCTTCCTCAAAGGATGTCGATGCCTATATTTCCAGAATTTCCTCAGACACAATACCTAAGTGCAGCTACTTCGCAAACCTCCACAACCCCTGTATATCCCATCTCATCATGGAACCCCAACCCCATTGTAACCCAGATCGTTACTCCACAAGTGCATTTTCCGACATTTTCAGCACCACAGCCCACCGTCCCTTCGGCATTTCCCGCGTTACCGGCTCCGCCTCAATACCCTGCCTTGCCTCCAATACCTACGATGGCTCCATTGCCACCGACCCCCAAAGCTGAAGATATGCAGGCGAAAATACTGCAGGAAGTTCAATCTCTGAACTCCACTGTGCAGACCTTGTCCAACGACATGATTATCATGAAAAAGAAGCAAGCACAACAGGAATTTCTTCCAAGAAGGTCTTATCCCCCACCAGCGCTCACCAAAGATCAAGTGGTTCAACCAGGGAAGTCATCGGCAAGGAATGCCGTGATTGACGAGGGACCGAGCACTTCTGACTACGTGCATTGGTGTTCCACATGCAATGACCCACATGGAGAGAGTACCTGTATGTTGCATCAACATTACGTGCAAACGCTGTCGGGGAGCAATCCTAGTGGTCAAGTCAATATAATAAGACAAGCGGATCAGGACCTGGTCGTTGATGAAGAAGAACAAGTTTCAGTTCTTACCAGGGAAGGAAAAAGACCAATGGAGGTGGATGCAGCTCAAATGGCTCCCTTGAAGGTGTATACTCGCCGCGAAAAGGAGCAGCAACCTGTTAAGGCCCCAGACAAAGTTTCTCATCCTGTGCCAGCAAAAGAGAAGACCCAGCAGGCCTCCGCAGCCCCGCCTCAGGCCGAAACCAAAGAACAGGCCAGGGAAAAGCTTAAGTTCCCTTCATTGACCAAGCGACAAAGGGTCGAAGCCACGGAGCAATATCGTACAAGGTACGAAGCTAAAAAGGAGCCCGAAGTACATGCCCTCATAGGGTATAACATCGTGGATGAACTGAAGAGAACCCCTGCCAAGATTAGTCTATACGACGCTTTACAGCTGCCAGGACAAGTGGACCTGTTGCAGGAGTCCTTGAAGTCCGCGAAAGCTGGGAAATCAGCGCCGCCTGCCCTAGTGCAAACCCTATCCACGTCAATAACAGGAAAGAACAGGCCTCCTCCATTCTACCTGTCCTTACAAATGGAAGGGCATATTGTCCACAACTGTATGATTGATTCGGGAGCCGCGACGACAGTCATGCCTAAGGCGGTCTGCGAAGAAATAGGAATGGAGTACACGCGAAGCAGCCACGGTGTGCTCCAACTGGACGGTACTCCTGTAAAAACGGTCGGCGTAATTAAGGATATACCTATTCGACTGCACAAAGCACCCCAAATTGTGGTAATACAGGAGGTGGTAGTCGTAGATCTAGAGCCCTATTTTAGCATGTGCCTTTCGAGGGAATTCACAGCAAAGCTAGGTGGATATCTATCCATGGACTATTCGCATTTAGAGGTCCCGTTCAAGGGAAAGAAGGTCAAAATTTACAACGAGAAACCTTCTACATTTCTCGTAGAAAAGATGTCCGAAGAAGAAAACAATAGTCCCATACATGCGATAGCAGAAGAAATAGAACAAGTGGACTTAGTGGAGGAATCCCTTGCACAGCTAAATTCTGAAGATGAATTTTCATTGACAGATTTCAATGCCATGATAGAGACAGAAATAGGATGCTATACCATCACAGAACCAGAGAAACACATTAAGCCAGAGAATAAGGTGTCTGCCCAAGGGGAATTATGGAAATTATTCTTTGATGGCGCCCGATGCAAAAATGGCGCCGGGGCAGGAATACTTTTAGTATCACCGTCTGGAGAGCAGAAAGAATACTGCTACCGGTTGGTTTGGAGCTGCACCAACAACGCAGCAGAGTATGAAGCCTTATGCCTAGGACTGAAGAAAGCAGAGAAATTAGGCATAAAACATCTCCAAGTCTTCGGAGATTCAGAATTGGTATGTAATCAGGTCACCAACAAGTGCATCTCCAAAAAGCATTATCTTAAAGCATATCGCAACAGAGTATGGGACCTGTTTGAACAGTTTGAGTCACTCAATCTGCAGCCCATCCCACGAGAGAAAAATAGACACGCTGACGTCTTGGCCTCCATCGCGGCTAGATATTCTCCGGCCGACGACATGGTACACAAGCCCAAGGCCGTGAGGATGATTTATAGGCCCTCTGTGCCGGATAGGGACATGCATTGGCAAGTTTTCGACAATGATGAACAGATCATCAATTTCTTGGTCCAAGAAGCAACCACTGTTGAAGAAAGGAACCTGAAGGACGAGGAGTATGAAGGACTGGTCCAGTTAAAAAATAACCATGTTCCAAGAGGATTGATCACTCTAGAAAGCCTGTTCGATCAGAACGACAGAGCGGTTTCTCACAGAATCAAAGTTGATGCTAGGCAGTATCAAGATCTAGAGCTTGAGTCCGGGAAGGTGATAAAAGTTGGGACAGATTGTACCACGGATGAGTTAGAACAAATCCGATCTTTGTGCAGAAGGTACCCCGATATAGTAGCATGGTCTTATCAAGACCTGAAGGGTTACGACCGAAGATTGGTTCAACATACAATCGAGCTGCAAGAAGGAGTCAAACCTTTCAGACAGAGGCAAAGACCTGTCAACCCGAAGATCGAAGCCCTGATGAAAGCCGAACTTCTGAAAATGCTTGAAGCTAAGATCATTTATCCCATAAAGCATTCTTCCTGGGTAGCGAACCTAGTTCCCGTCAGGAAGAAAAATGGGGACATTCGGCTATGTGTAGACTTCCGCAATTTAAATCAAGCTTCGCTAAAAGACCATTACCCTCTCCCGCAGATTGATCAAATCTTGCACTCAGTAGCTGGAGCCCAACGTTTTTCCCTACTTGATGGTTTTTCAGGCTATAACCAGATTTGGGTTAGAGATGGGGATCAACACAAAACGGCATTTACTACTAAGTGGGGGACGTTCGCTTACCAGCGAATGCCGTTCGGCCTTTCAAACGCAGGAGCTACCTTCCAGAGGGCTATGGACCTAGCATTTGGCGAACTGCTGAATAAGGTTATCGTCATCTATTTAGATGACATGACTGTCTTTTCCCGGAAGAGAGAAGACCATCCCTCACACTTGCAGCAAATATTTGAAAAATGCCGAGAATTTGGTATCTCAATCAATCCGAAGAAGTCCATATTTGCAGTAAATGAAGGGAAATTATTGGGACATCTTATATCAGAGAAAGGGCTCGCAATAGACCCCGACAGAGTTGAGGCTCTCTTAAAGCTCCCGCTACCGATGAATAAGAAAGGGCTGCAATCCTTCTTCGGCCAAATTAATTTTGTGAGGAAGTTTGTCCCAGACTTCGCTCAAATCATCAAGCCGATGTCCGAACTTTTAAAAAAGGATGCCGAATTCATCTGGACCGATAATAGAAGGGAAGCATTTGAGGAAATCAAGGCCCGAATCGCTCAGGCACCCGTTCTAACTAACCCTGACTATAGTAAGGATTTCATCCTGTATGCTGTAGGGGAACCTGAGAGTTACGCCGCAGTCCTGACGCAAAAAGGAGAAAACGGCGAAGAACGTCCCATCGCATTTTTAAGTCAAGTAATACAACCCCATGAGGAGAAATACAACTTCATAGAACGACAAGTGCATGCTGTCATGAAATCTCTCAGAAAATTCAAACATTTTGTCTCCCAAAGTCGGGTTACAGTGTTTGTTATCCATCCAGACGTGCGGAACTTCATTATCCAAGGAGAGTTGGGCAGCAAAAGGGCTGGTTGGGTCAACAAAATACAGGAATTTGATATTGAAATTCGACCCACAAAATTAGTTCGCGGTCGCGCGCTTTGCCAAGAGCTTGCAAAGAGTGTCGCGGCGAAGTGACAGCTTGTCAATGGGGTGACTTAATGGCAGAAGAGTGCTTCGCAAATCAGGAAGTGGATGAAAAGGACTGGGTCAGTGAAATAGTTGAATATTTCAACACTGGGAGGTGTCCTTCACATTTGAATGCTTCGCAGCGAAGACACTTCAGGATGCGGTCCCTTCGTTACATTTTACGCCCTGAAGGCCTGTTCTACCGAAATATTGATGGTGTTCTTCTAAGATGCATAAGGGAAGACGATAAGAAAAGGGTCCTTGGTGAATTCCACTCAGGGTTATCAGGGGGCCACTTCGCAGGAAGAACAACTGCTTTAAAGATAATCAGGGCTGGCTACTACTGGCCTACACTCTTCGCCGACGCCTTTGCGGTTTGCCGAAAATGCGAACAATGTCAGAAGTTCGTTGGCCGAAGCAAAAATGCTCCCATGCCCCTCCAGCCGATACAGGTGGAAGCACCATTTCAACAATGGGGATTGGACTTCGTGGGAGTCATCTCTCCGAATTCCTCTGCAGGGCATAAATTCATCTTAACTGCAACTGATTACTTCACCAGATGGGCTGAAGCAGTGCCCACAAAGCACGCTGATCAAGAAACGGTGATTACTTTCCTAGAGGGCTTGATCACCCGGTTCGGCATCCCCGAAGCAATAGTCACGGATAACGGCCCTGGGTTCACAGGCGCCAAAATCAATGAATTCGCCTGCAAATATGGGATATACCGCAAGGTCACCTCCAATTACTATCCACAGGGTAATGGATTAGCAGAATCAACGAATAAGACCCTGTTGAGGTTGTTGAGAAAGCTCATAGACAAGAACAAAAGGACTTGGCACCTTCTCTTAGATCAAGCCTTGTGGGCTGATCGGATATCTATCAAGAAGTCGATCAAAACCTCCCCGTACGCCCTAGTATACGGCAAAGAGGCTGTCCTGCCAACCCATATAGAAATTCCTGCGTTGAAGATGTTAAATGATGAAGAAGCAGAATCCAGTCCTATGGAAGTCAGGCTAGCCCAATTGCTACAGTTAGAGGAAGATCGGGATAAAGCATACCAAAATTTCGCAAAGCATGCCCAGATCACCCGAAACTGGTTCAAGAAGAAGTCCTCCGTCCGGACATTTAAGGTGGGAGACTTGGTGTGGAAATGGGATTCGTGGAAGGTTAAGCCAGGCAATCATGACAAGCTGGACGCGTTCTGGGAAGGACCGTTCGAGATCGCCAAAGTAAATTCGGCTAACTCTTTCATCCTCAAAGACGCAGCCGGCCAGACTCTGCCAATTCCCGTAAACGGTCTTCACTTGAAGACCTTCCATCAATAAAAGGTTCTATAAAATTTTTATCCTTGTATATACTGTTGTTCATACTTGTACATACCTTGTTTTAAGACTTTCTAGAAGCTAAGTATGTAGTTAGATAGAGATTGTATTCTCATGCCGTTGTAACGATGAGGTTTCACCTCACGGCTAAAGTTCGGCTTTGCCAAGTCAAAAGTAAAACCTCCTTCGCGAAGTGGCTGATGTGAGTCGGTTCGCTGCGAAGCACCTTCGCTGTCAAGATGTGAAAAAACGTGAGGAGGCCAGAATACAATGTGTCATCAACAACAAGGAATGGCTCATAGTGCCCGAATCCTAAGGGAGAAATCAGATATAAACTGCTTCGCTTGGCAGCAGGCTTCGCTGAAGGAGCAAAAGGAAATACTTTTCCGAAGTACCTAATCGACAAAGGCGTGGAAAATGCTTCGCAAAAAGAAGCTGAGCGAAGCAACTTCAAAAGGAAAACTATGCGAACCATTTCTTTGCTTGTAAAAGTGATAGAGACAAAGGGACGCGCTTCGCTCCCAAGGTAGCCCAATCCCCACTTCGGGGCTAGTCTTTCGCGAAGCGGCCGATGAGGCAGCAAGGTAGCCTGGATCCCATGAGAAAACAACTTCGGGTCCGAAGTATAGAAGACCGGGGGTGGTTTGAGGTTCGCTGCGAAGTATTTTGCGCCAAAATCAGCTTCGCCAAACCATAAGTCGCAAAACAAGAAGCATTTAAAACGTGCCTTGAGACGTGTGCCAGCGACAACCTAGGAGAACGTCCAAGACGTGCGGGATTAATGCAAAGGTGGCGGAGCGCATCCCAAGAGAATGTAGTTATGATTAAAAGTCGTGCCCAAGTACGAGGTGGCAGGGAGATTAGATTTTCGAAGCCGGGCTAGGTTCTCGAAGTACATCGACCCGCGTGCACCCGCGTCGCAAAGCCAATCAAAAAACAAAGCAATCTCTTCGGTTTGATTTTTGAATTTAATTTTGGCAGGTGCCATAAATGGTGGTGGGTTTAACTTGCAGCTATAAAACCCAGGCTTTAGCAGCAAAAAACTGTTTACCCGTCGATAAGCACAGTGTAGGAGCCTCGCCAGAATTCTGCGTTCTTCTCGTTCTCCGCGTCGAATTTCTGCTACTCTTGAGAATCAAAAATGGGAAAGAAGAATTCGAAGGAGAAAAGGAAGGAGCCTGAAGCAGTCGGCCCAGAGAAGGTTAAAAAGAGTAAGGAAGAGAAAAAGCATAGACCTAAGAAAGTTGATCTTAACCTGCGTCCTGAGAAACAACCCATGGAAGAAGGAGAGGAGTCAGAGGAGGAGCAACTTGCAGAACCGCCCATTGACGGGTGGGAGAGGATAAAGGACACTGAACTTTCAAAGAGCATCGCGGAGCTGCGATATACCATCGACTACATGAGAAGTCGATTGTCTGCAGAAAACAAGAGGGCTGCCGCATATTATTCCCAAATATACTGGTACCTAACTCCGCCGACGCATCACTGTCCCGAGTTGATCTGTGCTATCGCCAGAAATTATCAACCCTCCACCAGACAAGTTCTGGATGCTGCGGGTAATAAATTATTCACAATTTTTAAGGAGGATGTGCAGGTAGCCTTCGCTCCCTTGCAAGGGCCACCTAAGGGTTATTCTGTTCGCAATGTCATTCTAAGCGAACAAATGGACAGATTCAACACTTCCAGCCACATGGTGAAATTCTTAAGTGAAAATCTCAAGGATGGGCTCCCTTCAGGCAAGCTACCGCAGATGCCTCGCCCTCTGAAGGATTTTAAGAACATAGACATCTTTTCCATCATTGCGTGGGTCGCGGGCCTGTCCACAGATGCTGATGTATATCCCTGGCAAGTGTCATTGGCCGAGTGCATTTCACGAGGAGAATTTTATGCTCCAGACCCATCAAGGCCAAACACGAACCCGGTTTTCTTTGATTGGGCAGAATGGGTGGCTCGGACTTTTCATACGCGGCTGGCTAGTATGAAAAATGCTGGAACAGGCCAATATTTTGGGCCTTGCTCTTTCTTGGTTTGGCTCTTTTTCTATCATACCCACAGGCATTTTCCTCATATTGCCATTACTCAGAGCGGCAAGGATGGAGCCCCGCTGCCGGTATATCAGTGGACTCCCCTCCTAGCAAGGACGGGGTCGTATTATGCATTTAACCAGCAATTTTTAGGACCCGCTCTTCAACTAGTGCAGGGTTCTTGCCCTCGAGTGCCCGTGGACCTTAGAGATAAGGTAGTTAATGAAAGGAAGGGAGATGTTTTTCAATTGACCCAGGGGCTTGTTGTCCGCCTGTTTGGATTCACGGGGAAACCCTTCCTGCTACCAGTATATGCTTCTGAATACCAGTTCGCTTTGGAGGTAGCTCGTCAGAGCGACACGACGAATGTCATCTACGGCCACGGCCGAAAGTGGGCTCCGACTTGCGATTTCCCCTTCAAAATGGGAGTCGTAGAAGTCTTCGCCCTAAAACAACATGTCTACCTGGAGGATAAACTTGCCGACTTCGGTCTGCTGCAGATTCCGCAGCGATGGTGCTATGACCCCTTGGGGGTAATGAGAGACCATCTTAGATTCAAAAACTTTCATGTTTGCCCTCGACCGGAGATAGTGGAACAGAGGAATAATCCCACCGGCAGAGATTTAGAGTGGCACTTAGAGAGGATGAAGACGTTGCCCCCGTGGCATGAATTTTACACTATGGAAGCTGAGTATGATCCCATCCGGCACCCCTTCCCGAACCCAGATTCTGCGTTCTGGAGGAAAATGAAAGATGATTTAAGGGGAGAAATAAGAAGTTGGGGCGAGGCACAATTGAAAGAATGGTGGGTGATGAGAGTTCATCGCCGGAAGCAAAGATCATACGGACTCTTGGAAATGGATAAGGACTTTGCTATTTTCTATGTAGCTAATGTCGGATCTTGGCAACCCCTCTCCTTTGCTGATTTCATTCCTCCCAGTGCCCCAGGTTCGGGCGAAAGCCCAAGAAGAATCGCTGATGATTCCGAACAAGAAGAAGAAGAAGAAGCAGTAGCAACACACCAGGAGCCGCCTAAGGAGCCTGTTGGAGGTTCCGATGTTGATGTTGGGAGGCCATTGCAGCAGCAAGAGAGAGAGGAGAAAAAGAAGAGAAAGAGACCTGAACAGGTCCAGATGCCTCCTCCTCATCCAAAGCGGCCTCGCACCAGACCTTCCGGTGCTTCCAATGAACAGTCTGCAGTAGGCTCGGTGGAGATTGATGTTGGGAAAACAGTGTCCCAAAGGACAGAGGAGAGTGTTGAGGTAGACATCATTAATGTGGAGGAATTCCTCCAAGATGAAGGAAACGTTGGTGGAGAAGTTGAAAATGTTGAGAGTGTAGAAGCTGAGAGAGATAGCGAACCAAACACGCAGGAATTTGCCGCTTCTGCTCTATCACTAGAGCACGCAAGTACACATCCCTCATCTTCCACCCTGGTTTCTCAGGTCGTGTCTACGGTAGTCCCGGCTGAAGGTCTCCTAGAGCCTTCTCCCAAAAACACTTGTCCAGTAGAACAGTCGCCCAATCACGTGGTTCCCTTTGTTGTCACAGATTTATCTCATGATTCCACCAACCCCATAGGTGTTTCCCTTCCGTCTGAGTCGTCAGGCCGGGACGTGTCCGCAGCCACCACTTCGCTAGCCAAAACCCCCACCACACCCGCCGCCGAATCCGCTGACGACGTTTCACCCATACAGTCATTATACTTGTTTACCCCTTTGGCTGTTAACCCAGCCTCATTAGAAAATGAATTAGCTATGATCAAGGAGAGCCCTCTAGCAGAGAAATTGATCCGAGCCCGGCAAAACACCGACAAGATGCTCAAGGAGGCGAGGAGAAAGAGGGGGCGTTCCTTGGCGAAAGAAGAGAAGTGCGCGGTAATTGATTTGAAAAGTGGAAAATTGCATAAAGTGAAGAAGATTCCCAAGGTCCAAAAACCCCTGGATGAAATGACCTCTGCTGATTATGAGTATCAAGAGAAGGTCAAGGACCTGGAATATATAGACATTGATAATGAATTTGAATCCATGCATGTAAGGATAGAGACATTCCGCGCACATGCAAGAATTGCCAACCAGCGCCGTTGTGAGGCAGAAAATGCCAATGTCAAGCTAGAAGAAGATCTAGCTAGAACACGCTCATTGTTAGAAGATGCTCAGAAGCAATGCGAGCAAATGAAAAAGGAAATGGATGCCTTGAAACAGCAGATGGAACAACTGCAGAACGAAGTAGAAAATCAGAGCAAGATTCAGGCCGAAGCTGAAGTAAAGGCCAAAGAGTTTGAAGAGCGGATCTTGCAGATGCAACTGCAGTTGTATGAGAAGGAAAATTTAGAGTTGTTTGACAGAAACAGAATCAAAGACATCCGCTCGCATTTGCTCAAAAATTTCAGATCCCGGGCCTCCAGTGCCCTCTCAATATTGTCGTACATCACCGAAGCCCAGAACGCTGCTACGCAAAAGGGACCAATAGTGGACGAGGTAATCCAGGAGATAAGAAGCCGGCTCGATTTAGCTTTTGAGGTACAAAGCATTAAGTACCAAGATTTGCAGGTCACTGCTATGAGTCGGACAGCCCGAGATTGGTCCACCGCCCAAGCCACAGTCCGCGCCTTCTTCTCCAAGGTGAGGAAAGCTCAGAAGGCGAAGCAACTTTTGGACGTATTTGAGCAGGAGCAGCGTACCTCTCTGGGATATTTCCAGAACCTTTCAGAATTGGGTTTCCCGAGTTTCACCGACGATGACGGAAACCTTTTGGCAAAAGAAGAATTAAAACCAGCCTGGCTCAGCTTTGAAAGTGATGTTTCTGAGATTGATGGATGGAAGGAGCCAGTCACAGAAGGGCAGGTCACGGATTTTATTCTCAGGTATTGCAGGATCGCGGCTTGTTTGAACGACCTAAGCGCAAGAGCCAAGTATGCTGACATTGGGCAGATTGATCGGTTCCATGTTCTGGTTAAGGCACTGCAAGACCGAGAACCTTTTCAGAAGGGAGCATGGGCCCATGTTCGCCGAACCATGGAAAGAATCCGTGATCGCCTTCCACCGCCGCCACTTGAACAGACACTCGATGAAGAAGAGGAAAGAGGAAAAAAGGTAGTTGATGAGGCACTCTCAGAACAGGAGAAGCAGAAAGGAGAAGGGTCTGGAGGTAACTCTGGCCCAACGGATGAAGGCTGAAGGGTCCTCACACCGAGGCGAGCTCGTTGCCCCGCGAGCCGCCAGGAATGTTGACAATTTTGTCACATTGCTTGGAGGGGTAGAGAAATTAAAATTCTGTGATGGTTTCCTTGTTTGTTTTCTTTCTTTTTATTGTTGTAAACAACATTTTAGCAATTTTGGCTGTCATTTTTGCTCCCTTTGTAAATAAGTTACATATATAGAAGCTTCGCCCACAGCATTAGCAGGAGTAATAAGCTTCGCAAGGAGAAAACAAGAAAATGAAAATGCATGCCCAAAAGTTTCTAAGGCATAGAAAGAGCTTCGCAAGCGAAGCTTCCAGGAGACTCGCTTCGGGCCCAGTTTTTGCGAAGCGGCAGAGCAGCGATGAAGAAATTTCTAAGTGTGAAAAATGCTTCGTCGAAACCTAAGCGAAGCATCCGCTTCGGCCCCTTTCCCTGGCGAACCGCTTCTCCCAGCAAGATTTGCTTCGCCCCGAAACGCTGCGAAGTACCCGCTTCGGCCAACTTTTGTGCGAAGCTCCCTCACTAGAAGCCTAGTTGCCCTTTGAAAATCGGAGAAATATTCTAAGGCAAAATTGTACTTCGGCCGAAAACCCCCCGAACGGCCATTTTGAAGAAGGTTCGCAGCGAAGCATTTTTGCAGCCCATCAGTGAAGCATCCACTTCGGGCAAAGACTCTTGCGAAGCAGCCTTCAACCCATTTTTCCGGCGAAGCAATGAAAGATTGAGAGCCATGTTTTGAGAAGGAATATCTGCTTCGGCACTAAGGCCTTCGCGAAGCTGTTTTTGGGAGTCCCTTCGCGCGAAGTACCCATCCAAGGAGGTCAGTCCCGCTTCGGCTCACGTCCGTTGCGAAGTAAGGTCCCGAACTGAAATTTGGCGAAGCTCTTCAAGGGCACACACCCCAAGGCCGGGTATCTTTTCGAGGCAATCGAGTGTTTCATAAATGCATTTTTACTTGCCCGAAAGACCCGGGGCTCATTTTTGGCAATCAGAAAAGAGATATCAGCCGCTTGTAGGAGAGCCCGATGGACCTAGCAGCCACTCGAGCACCGCACCCGGAGAAATTCAGGATGAGTCAGGCGGCCCATAAATGCAAATTTCCCCGGCTAATGCGGCCGTAGCTGCTAATTGTAGAAAAGGATGTGAGAGCTCGGTCACGGGAGGAGCGAGAGCAGATTTCTCAGGTTTTCGAGGGCGTACTTCCAGATTTTGTGCATTGATGGCTCAGAGGGTCGGGTCCTCTATAAAAACCCATGAATTGTAATGAGAAAGGGGGGGGAACTTTTGCTAGAAAATTGCTGTAACTTGATTCCTGCAATTGATATTAAAGACTTTGGGCTCATTTCTCTCTTGTATGCTGCCTTCTGTGATTATTTCTGCTATTCTGTCTTCATTTGTATACCGTAATTCTGAATCCTGAATTTAGGTGTGTAATTGGGGACAGAACCCTGGAATTCTCCTAAAGGATACATAGGGGAGACAATATTGCGTTAAACTCCTTTTATGCCGCCTGTGGTTAGTGGTTTCTGTTACATTCACATATTTTCCTAATTGCTATAATTCTGAAATCTGGATTTAGGCGTGGGAGAATAGTTGAATCCTGGAACTCTTCCAGAGGATACATAGGGAACTTTGCGTGGTGTTCATTTATGCATTATTCTTGGTATTTATTGCTGTTGTTTCAAGTTATTAGTTGATAATCGTGCTGTTGGTTCTTTCCCACCAAATTGTTCACACTTCTTACCCTATCCCTTTTATTTCTTTCCTGCACTCTTATCTTAAAACATCAAGTAGTTTAGTATAGGAGCCGGCCTTTCTCCGGAGATTGGCACGGAGGGCATCTCTTCCCTCCGGCCTTTCAATGTTGGTCCAGGTCTAGGGCGCGTATAATTGCCAAAATCCTTTCCTGTGGCAGATTTGTGACCAACAAGTTCCCAAGGTGAAAAAGCGCCGAAAAGACATGACCTCAAATGATTATGAGTACCATCGTAAGGCCAAGGACCTGAACAATATCAGTGTGGAGAATGAAATAGGGGGCATCCATCTGAGGGCTGATATATTGTTTGTAAACAATCACCAGATGAAGATGCGTTTCTACGAGGTGGAGAACGAAAAAATCAAAATGGAGGATATGGCAAAAATGCAAGCGCAGTTGGAAGATGCCCAGGATGAGTCCCAAAAGCTGAAGGAGCGACTAGCAGCCTTGGAAAAAGAGGCAGCTGATCAAAAGGAGGCTGCAGAACAGCAGGCCAGAGAGAAAGAGGAAGCACAGGCCCAAATCATTGAACTACAGGGCCAACTTCAGGGAGTTCAACAGCAGCTAGAGGAAAAAGCTACACAGGTCGCGGCCTTTTCAAAAGATCGAGTCAAGGAAATCCGCGCTGGCCTGCTGAAGGGTTTCAAAACCCACGTCGCCAGATCTCTCTCGGTCCTCACATTCGTCTCCAAAGTGCAAGAAGTATCTGCCCAGGGTAAGCCTGTGGTAGAGGAGGCCGAACGCCAAGCTCAGCGATGGCTCGACTTGGCTGTTAAACTTGAAGGATACGAGCGCCAAGGCCTCCAATTTGTCCCCATGTCTCAGATTGCCCTTGATTGGGCCGCTGCAAGGGCAACCTTGCATTTATATTTTGAAAAAACAGAAAAGATCCGGAAAGCCAGGAGAATGTTGGACGTATTGGAAAAAGAGAAAAGCATCTGCCTGATCCCTTTCCAAACCCTTGCATCGCTTGGGTTCCCAAATTTTATAAACGAAAATGGAAACTGTTGGCCTAGAGAGGAATTGAAGCCAATCTGGGAAGCCTTCCAGGAAGATACAACGGAGATAGATAACTGGGCCGACCCAATTCTTGAGGCGCAGGTTACACAATTGGTGTCTCGTTTCTGTAAGATTAGCGCCTGCCTCACTGAGTTGAGTGAGAGGTTCAGCGCGGTCGATATGCTCTAGGTCGAAGCCTTCAGATACAGTTTGAAAGATATCAGCGACCTCGAGCTCTTCCAGGAAGCAGCTTGGACCCAGGTTCAGGCTACTTATGAGCGCATCCATGACCGCCTTGCCTCCCCCAGATCAAAAATAAGAAGAAGGCGAGGAGCAGTCGGAAGGAGAAACGAAAGAAGAAGATTCAGAGGAAGGGTCCGAAGATAACAGTGCTGCAGAAGATGAGCAGCAGGAAATAGAGCAGCCAAAAGAAGGGCACCAATAGGAAGAAGCAAGGACCGGGGAGCCCAAAGGATGAAGGCATGGGTCCTTACATCGAGGCGAGCTCGATACCCCGCGAGCCGCCAGGAATGTTGCCACATTTTGCTAAGGGGTAAAAATTCTGAAAATTTTGAAAAATCACTACTGCAACTTTTCGGACCAGATTCTTCATTCCTCCTTCCTTTCTAGCTTTGTCCAGGTAGTCTTTGCATTTTCAGTTTCCAGTTTCAGTTTCCTAGTGTCCAGCAGGTTTTGCAAGGTTTGGGAAAAGCCCAGATTTTTCTAAGTCAAGGGCACTCCCTTGGTCGCTCACTTTTGGAGAGATTTCGGGAGTTGCTCCCTCTTTTCAGCGATTCCTAGCCTTGTGCCTCTCTCCGGTGACCGACGACAACTCTAGGCAGCGAAGCGAGCGGGAGAAAATTGATTGAAATTTGTCTAAGTGTAAATTTCCCGCGGTCGCTCCATTTTGGAGCGACCTCCGTCGTCGCTAGCTTTCTCTAGCGATCCTTGGCATCAGCGACCATCGGCAACAAGTGAAAAATTTGAAAAATCCTAAGGCATAAGCAAGTTGACGTCGGTCGCTCGACTTTGGAGCGACTCCCGTCGTCGCCCCTTCTTTCCAGCGACGCCCGTCGTCGCTGCAGTTTACAGCGAACCGCGGCGAGGGAGAAAAATCCAAATAAATTCTAAGTATGAGCTGTCGACGTCGGTCGCTCAGTTTTTCAGCGATCGACGTCGGTCGCTCCTTTTTTCAGCGACCGCGGTCAACAAGGGAGAGCAAGCAAAAAAGTGGCTAAGTGTTCGTCGACGCCGGTCGCTCCGTTTGGTGGCGACCGACGCCGGTCGCTCATTTCTGTCAGCGACGCCCGTCGTCGCTCTTTGTTTTAGCGACCATGGTCAACAGGAGAACAAGCGAATTGGAAATTTGTCTAAGTGTTGATGTTGACGCCGATCGCTCTCTCTGCCAGCGATTGACGTCGGTCGCTCAATTCTGCTAGCGACTCCCGTCGTCGCCCTGTCTTTCCAGCGACCGTGGGCGAGGATCTCAAAATTGCTCTAAGGCACGAGGGAGGATGTCGACGCCGGTCGCTCATTTCCCGAGCGACCCCCGTCGTCACTGCTGTTTACCAGCGATTCTCGTCGCCCCCCCATTCAGCGACTGTGAGCAGAAGAAGACGGAGTTGCATATTTCTCTAAGGCAAAGTGCATCCCGGGATCGCTCCATTCTGGAGCGACTCTCGAGGTCGCTGTTTTTATCAAGCGACTCTGGTTAAACCCCTTTCCATCTTAGCAAACCTCGGACTCAGGCAGACCATGCACGGATTTCGGGATTTGGGCCTGTCAGAACGGAACCGAAGGCACACTTCAAAGTACAAGGTAGGTGAGCATTGACAACAGTTATTCAACACCAAATTATACTGCACCTACGACATTAATCAGACGCGCCTTCTCAACCACTAGATCTGTCCGGAGCTGTACCAAAGTCAGGTGAATCTTGTTGCAGGTTCGCTCACGGCCAGCAGATGTCAAATCTTGGCAGCTTTTGCAGTCTTTGCGTTCTGTGCATCTATGTAATTGGGGGGAAACTTCTACTATAAATAGCAGTCTACTTTCATTGTAAAAAGGGGGGAACATATTGCTAGAAAGCTCTGCTGTAACAAACACTTGCTTCCAATACTAAGCATCTTTGGCTCTGACATTCGTCTCTTTCTTTTATGCTGCCTTCTGCAAGTATTTATGCTTATACTCATTTATTTTTCTGATTGCTGTAATTCTGCATTCTGGATTAAAGCATTGGCAATTAAGTGAGTCTGGAATACCGAATGGGGGATACATAGGAAGGAATAACAATGTTAGTTTCTGTTACATGCTTTGTTTTGATTGCTGTTGGTTTGGGTACTAGCTAGTTTTTTCCCACCATAATCACATGCTATTTACATCTCTTTCTGCATTTTACAATCTCTTTCTTGTTCTCTTAGCTAAAAACCCCTAGTAGTGTAGTATAGGAGCCGGCCTTATCTGGAGATTGGCACGGGAGGCATCTCTTCCTCCCGGCTTTTCAATCTGTTGGGCGAATCTAGGGCGCAAAAGATTAAAATCCTTTCCTAATGGCAGATTCGTAACCAACAGGTACAAAGATCTAGACCTAAATGCATCTGTAGCCCAACAAAATGCATGAGGACATGCATCAGGTTAAGTTGGGGGGAATGATGAGGCCAAATAATGCCTCATTTTTGTTGCATTTTTGACATATAAAAACTGCCATATGACAATATATAATATAATTTTGTGCCAAATATTTGATTAAAGTACATTATTTGTTAATGCTTTGCATGATTAGATGTTGAGGAATAATATGCCTTCGTTTTGACTATTTTCTGCATTTTATGTCTTGTGTTTGCATGATTTTAGTGGTAAAATAGCATAGTGTAATTGGTAGCAAATAAAAGTGTTTGTAACTTGTAGTTGGTTGAGGTATTTTGAATGTTTTCTTGCCTTAAAACAAGTTGTTGAGGTGACGTGGTGCCAAAATTAGCCACTCTATTGTGAAACAGGGTATGACAGCTGTACACAGCATACATATGGTAGCCACCTGCAACATTAAATGAGGGCATGGGAAAAGTCAAAAGCAGTGAGTGCAAACGGTTGGAACATGTTCAAGGTGGCAAGAGAGGACCTATCGTATACTTGGAAGCGCCCCCACGCGGTCTAACTAACGACAACAAGACATAACAGCTATTTGGCCTGATATTCCGAAGCTGCTCCGGAATGACAGGAAGAAACAGTCAATATAAACAGAAAAGCAAAGATCGCATCCATTTCGCAAGGAATAAGAGAGGTTAGTGTGAGGACAGGTGTAACAACTGATTTTAACCCATTTTTGGCCGATTCCCACCGGATTGAAGGCATGAATAGGCGCATGGATGATTGTTGCAGCAGATTCTAAACTGAAATCGATCAAGTCTATTGCAACAGAACAACAAATCAAGCGTGGACAACACATCCTTTGATTTTGTAGTTGCAAATATGAATGTAAGAAATAGTATAAATAGGACCACTCGCCCATTGGTTGAGTTAGTCAGTTAGTCAAAAAAGTCAGAAAATAGGAATAGATGTAAAATTTGTAAAAGTTTCATTTTGTAACAGCAGTTTTCAATAAAAGTGCAGTATTATTCAAATGCATTGATTTTTTGAGTAAGTGTTCAGAATTTATAGTTTGGAGTCATTACACCTTCTTCTAGACCAGGGAGCAAGGGCCCACTCTCGGGGTTGGAGGAAGGAAGCATTTTTACAGGTTTTTAATAGTTTCTGATTTCTGTAGTTTTTGTCAAATTTCTTGCTTAAATCCTGTAAACAACATTTTCCTTTGTTTTAGCATGATTTTTCTTATGTTTTAAGTGTGATATGTGTGTGTGGATTTGCAGCTAGCTGACCCCTGTTTTTGTATGCATTTATTTCCTGTATTTTTCTAAGTGTCAATTTCGGCAACTTTTTGGATAGTTTTTACAGCAACTTTTGTGACAGTTTTTGCAGCAACTTTTTTGACAGTTTTAGTAGTTTCAATTTAAGCATGGTTAAACTTAGTTGGATTAAAATTAACATTTCCCTTTCATGTTTTTTCAATTAGCAAGCATAAATTAGTTCTTTTCTTCCTTCAGCAATTTCAATTCTGCAAATTTAGATTAAAGTGTCAATTCTGCAATTTAGAAGCAATTTCAATTCTGAAAGTTAAATTAGTTTTAATTTTATAAATTAGGAATAGTGTGACCTGAGAAAGACCTAATGAACCTCTATTTTACTGAATAAGCTTGTGAACTGATGACTGAACTGTAGAACTTGCCAAACTCCTCTATCGTAGACAGCCTTGGACATCACCCTGGATTTGACAAACATTGAAATTACATGATGACAATAACGACACTCATCACAGAACTTGGTGAGAAGGTGGGATGATGGATCCTACATTGAATTCAACTCAATTTTACACCTATGAACATGATTTCCGAATTTGACTTATATTGAATGCATTTAATAGTTTTTACATTCTGTATAGGTTTGCTTCAAATTGCAAATTTTTGCCAAAAGGCAACGAGTCGATTATGTATTAGAGATCTGCATCTTGCAACTCCTATTGATTCCCACAGGTTTAACCTGTATCAAATTCGAACACCTGACGACATGCTTCCACATCTAATTTGTCTATGTTTCCATTGTCTATTGTACATTTGTCAATCTCCCATATTTCGACAACTTAATGATCCATTATGGGTCAGTTATGGGGACACTTTCACGTATTTTTCCATGACATTTGGCATCACGAAGTAAGGCTGGTGACTAAAAACTGGTTAGTGTTATCTTTTACATGAAAGTGCTTTCTTCTTTGTTATATGCTTGAACGTGCATTATTTGTTAATTTATGTGATATAAGTACACCGATATAGAACATGGCACAATTATGAGGTTCAACTCCTAGTATAGGTTCATCAATCCTGCAAACCCTTCTATTGGATAAAATCTGGTCGGAATTTTTAATTAAAAGAACAAAAGAATTGTAAATGGCATTTAAAAGGTCAAAAATGATTCCAACAGCCCCTGAAAATGGTCAACATTCACATTAAACAATTCATATTCTAAATGTGGGAAATGATGAGAACATCCTTTCAAAGCGCTTTCAATACTGACCACAAGAATATTCGTAACAGGATATCTCCTATCTTGTATAACAACCAATGCCAAATAAGTTCATAAACTTGCTACTGACCACATCAGTAGACCTACTTGGGATGGAATCTGCCATTTTTCCACCTGTATTTGCTAGTTGGTCTGCACAGTTTGACAATTTTTCAGTAAGGCTGCAACTGTTTTTCCATTCTGTTTGGGTTTTGTTGGTCTCCTCCGAGTTTGCCCATCTCTTCCCAACTGAACTATACATGCTTTGCTTTTGACACTACTTCAAAATTTAGGGGAAACTTGAACTTATCAAGGGATTTTTTTTTCTTTTTTTTAAATAATATTCTACCTTACATGCATTGTTCAAATCTTGGACCTCTTTCAGTTTTGACTCTTTGAGAAACCTCATGGGTCGTGCCAGTTCATCTATCAAGGCACATTATCCGAACTGTACTTCAGACTCCAAAGCTTTTCCACATTCTTTGTAAATTTTATTCAAAGGCAGTAAGCCATCTGCACACCATGTTTGATCAGCATCAAATTTGAAGCCATCAATTCAAAACCACCTTTCATGCAGCCATGATCTGTATGGGATTCATGAAATGTGTCTTGGAAGCATAACAAGTTGGCAAAATTTAAGAACATCCAAGTGATGGTGAGTCGGCAAGCTACCATAAACAGGGTTTCATCACATTTTGGCTATTACTCATTCAAATGAAGTCAAAATTGAATGAAACTTCAGATGGAGATGGTTGACACCAAGAGCAATACTGAGAAGTAATTTGGGCTGAAAATATCTTTTAATTGACCCCCAAAACAGAGTGAATCAGACCATAGAGTCGTGTTTTGGGCATAACACAACCAAATGAAGTCCAAATTGACTTATTCTCTTTTTCTTTGGGGGGTGGGTAGGGGTTAAAAAGGGACTGAAAGGACTATCTTTAGTATAATCTTCAGCCCAAGCTACATCCATTTGGCCCTTCAAAATGACAAAACTTTATTTTTTGTACATTCATGATTTTTCAGATGAGCTCCTAATGAGCCATAATTTATATTGAAGGCTCTTGACATCATTGGTCATGTGCCTGCCAAAACTCTTCCCAAAATTTATCCATTGGGGCCCCCAAAAGTCCAAAACAGTTGAGTAGTGAAGTTGGCAATGTATGAAATGAATTGACTTGTAGAGTATCCAAAACTGAATGACAAGTGTGAAAGAGGAATATGAAGCTCCAATGATTCATATGCAGGTTTTCTTCACCAAGAGGGTTTTTGCGACGTAAAACACGATGGTACTATTATTGTATACGTCTTTTCAGTGTTTCAGCCTTTCATTCACATTCCATTTTGCTTTCTGGGATTTGCTTAGTTCATGCTACTTTTCTGCTTGGAAACTAATAAGTTTGAGCTAGAAGTGGACACTAGCTTGACACAGTAGTTTTTATTTGCTGTCCATACTTTGTTCTTAGTTTATAATAGAGTTTTGGGGTATGAAAGAGTACGTTTCATGCAAAATATAGGATTCTAATTGTGACTAGTTTGAGTGCTTTCTTAGAAGTCCAAGTGAAATTAAGCCAATATTACAAATGCTATGAAAGGATCTACTTGATGTTTCATTAATGAGAATTAGATATCAAGCTACCATCCTTAGAATGGACTAGCCCTAGCAACGCAATAGGCTAGTTGTCTTTCTTGAGCTCCAAGTGGATAAATATGCAGTTGAAAATTCTTAGTATATTAGTGCTCTTCTTCTGTGTGGAAGTTTTATGAATCGTCATTGTAGACCCATTTTTCTTTAGTCCAACATTTGTTACCTGCTGATGTTATGATGCAAATGTGCATGAGGTAGCTTTCTGGCTGATTGCTCATTAATGGTGGTGGATGCCCAAGGAAGGCATCCTCAATAGTAAATGTTTTGTGTCATTTACATCCTCACTACTGTCTTGATGTTTAAACTGCCATGTGCATAAAACGTTGATTAAATGAGGGCTTGGTTTCAGTGATCGAAGTTTTGTATTAATTTGCAAAACAATGTGTGAGCAGTGAGACTCTGCATGCTGTCTCTCATGTTCATTGATTGACTAGATTGGATAAAGTAATGATTTCCACATAATCAACACCTGAAAGCACAGTTATATAAGGGTATGCTTATTTTGTTTGCATTTCAGAAATATCTATACTTTTGGTCCTATGGATTGTCTGGTTAAAGTGCCTTTTAAGTAATTGTGCAATTTCATAATTTGGGTAATAAGACAAGATACCAGTTATAAAATGTTGTCAAGCACTAATATGTTGTCAGTTTATAAATTTATTACAGGTAGCAGAAATCAGTCGTATCCTTAGGCCTGGTGGAGTGTTTGTGGCAACCACCTTTGTACCACCTGATATTTTCGATTTGGATATTGTGAAGCCATTGCGTCAGGTATATTCTCTACAATTCCCTTTTTCGTTAGCTTAATATGGAGCTCAAGGAACAACATTAAGGATATAGACAACTAAGAGTGCAATCTTTTTCAAGTCATGTTTAGTATGACTGGAAATTGGGAAATGGAAAAGTTTGTTACAATACACGGCATGCATGTTCATTATGTGAGCTACAATGACTACTGGTTAGATAATTCAGTTGAATAAGCTGAAGTGCTGTATTTGTTTTGGTAGGCTGTGAAACAAGCAACAAACATTTCGTTTTATTTGACTGCAAAAGAATTGGAAGATCTCGTCAAGGCTTGTGGGCTTGTTGACTATTCAGTTATAAGGAGACAGGCTTTTATTATGTTCTCTGCCCGAAAATCAGAGTGATTAGGCATAATTTTGGAGACTTGTAAAAATGCCATCATTCTCTGACAATGTTTACATTTGTCAGTCTCAGTCAATTTTAAATCCAGTGCATCATAAATATTATGCTTGCAGACCAGTTGTGTAGTTTGCTTCAAGCTCCAATTGATGAGATACAGGCTTGTTTTCCAAGAAAAATTACAACAGTACAACAGCAGTTAGATTTTTTTTTCTGCATCTACATGCTTAAGGAGTTATCAATTCAATTGATAGTTGGAATTTATTGTTACTGTTGGAAGCAAAAGGAAACTTGCTTTTTAGAAGTGCTACTCTTCATTATGAGAGTGAACCTGGTTCAATTACAATTATGAATAGTTGATATATGAAAGGATAATTTGCAAAGCCATAAAAGGTACTATTTTAATTATTATTTTTTTGGTAAATAAAAGTCTTCATTAATTACCAGGTTTTGCAGGTTAACCCAAAACCTATTACAATATCCAGCCTTCTGCTGAGATTGTAGATCCTAGTCATCCTTGAAACTTTCTTACCATAAATTGTGTTGAATCCCCTACAACACCTTACTAACAAAGCACACCCATACTTAAACATAACTGTAAACATTACTTACATTGACAGGAATTGAAGTTTGGAACATTGCACTTGTGAAACCTGTTGCTTGCCCATTTCCTATTCTCTGTCGGAATCTTCCAAGGCTTACACCCTGTTACCTTCATTTCCAATTTGGTGTGATTTGGAGGGAAACCCCATAGTTATTACCAACTCCATGGGGAAAGAACACCCATTCATCTTTCTCCTTAACGGGTAGATTTCTTTTCATGACTAATAATGTTTTCCACTTCACGTGGCACACCTTGTGTCCATGTCACCAAACTACCAACATCAACACCTATGTTGGCTAATTTGTCAGCTGACCTGTTAGCCTCACGGTACACGTGATGAGCCCTCCTGTTCTGTCTTGCTGCAAAAAGGATCCTCACTTCATGGATGTCTCTCTCGATTCTCCATGGAGGTTTTTTGCCATTGGTTAACAGGTTGATGATGTTCATAGAATCACCTTCAATCATCAAGTTACCTTGAGTTGCTTGGGCTACTTGCAACCCTCTCTAAAGGGCTCTAGCTTACGCTTCGTTATTAGTTCCGATTCCCAATGGTTCAGCGAAGGCCTTGACCAGATTTCCTTGATGATCCCCAATTATTCCTCCGAGCTCCGGCTCTTCTCGGGTTCTCCTTGGCTGTACCATCAAAATTTAGTTTAAACCAACCCTGGGGAGTGGCTCCCAAGAAATCTCATTTCTGGGATTGGGCAAAGGAATGGAAGGTTTGTCCTCAATACCTAAGGCCCGAGCTAATTGTTTTTCTTGGAGAAGAATTGAGTGGTTCTCATCCACTAAGGTGCTAAGGTTTTCTTTCGCAAAGACAATAATCCTGTTGAGGATGGTTTTTGGGTTGTGAATGGTATCCTTAAAGGCTAACAGATTTTCCATAGGTACTTAAGTTTTAGGCTAACAAAGGGTTGAGGCCATTGATGGAACACTTCGGATATAAGAGCAGGCTTAACCCACGAGATCCTAAAGGCTTGGAAAAGTTCATCCAGGATGGACTCTGCTAACGGACACTCTAGAAACAAGTGTTGGGTTGTCTCCCATCCTGCCCTGCACATGTAGCAACGATTAGCAATAACCATACCTTTCGATAACATATTATCCATAGTGAGGATTTTTCCTTGAATCACCAACCATGAAAAAAAGGATATTTTAGGAATTAAGCCTTTGATCCAAACCAAACTCGGTTGAAATTGTTGACCTTCCACATTGAGAAGCAAATTATAGGCAGACTTAACCGTGAAGTCACCACTTTCGATCTTAGCCCAAACAATGTGATCTTCATCCTCTCTAGAGGGAATAATTTGCTTGAGTTAAAATGTTATAAAGCTCTTCGGACTCCGCTTCAAAACCACTGTACTCGATGTGTTTCCACTGTTGATATTTATATCCTGCCACATATAATTTACAACCTTCTTCCCAATATGCTGCTTCATATGCTCTTGAATCCTAGCCAAACGAGGATTCTAGGATAACTCCTCAGCTCTCACCCACCGATCCTTCCAAAAGTCTATTGTAAGCCCATTTCCTATAATCCATCTAAGACCTTTCTTGACAAAATCCTTGCTCGTGAAGATTGCCTTCCAAAAAGCAGACCCCCTGCTTGCTAAGTTGTCATTAAGGAAGTTCACACGTTGGAGGTATTTCCTCCTAACTATGGCAGTCCATTCATTATCGACCTTAGTCAATAACCGCCACGCTTGTTTGGCTAACATAGTTGTATTGAGATGAGCAACTCTCCTCAATCCTAACCCCCCATCAGCTTTAGGTTTGCAAACCTTGTTCCAACCTACTAAATGGATCCTTTTCTTATCCTCGGTCCCCGACCCGGAGAAATTTTTTTGAAGTCGCTCAATTTTGTGATACACCTTGCTGGGAGCTCTGAAGATTGATAGGAAGTAAACGGGTATACTTTGAAGTGAAGCCATAGCTAAAACTGCTTTGCCTGCTTGAGATAACAAATGTCCTTTCCAACCTGCTAGCTTTTTTTGGATCCTCTCCAAAACTATGTTCCACATTGATCCTTCGAGTTTCCCCGTAAACGAGGGGAAGACCTAAATAGGAGGTGGGAAGGGATGGAATCTAACATTACATGATCCTTGCTATGCTTGTTTTGCCTAGGAATGGGGGTATTGATGAAATAAAGTTTGCTCTTATCAAAATTCACTTTCTATCCAGACGCTTCTTCATACATTATGAGAATATTTTTAATCCTTCTTGCCTCAACCACAGAAGCCAAAGTCGGTAGCAATGTATCATCAACAAATTGCTGATGTGTCACCGGGGTAGTTAGCGACGTGGCCTTGATACCTGATATGAGTCCAGCTACCGCTGCTGCCTTAATGGTTCTTCCCAAGGCCTCAGCTACAATGATGAACAACATAGGACTTATGGGATCTCCTTGTCTTAGACCACATTTGCTTTGAAAAAAACCTGCAGTAGACCCATTAACCAAAACTGAAAAACAAGGCTTAGAAATACACTCTCTTATTAACTTGACCCATTTCATGTTGAAACCAAATTTTAATAAAACTGCCTCTAGGAATTCCCAATTTATCCTGTCATAAGCTTTGTTCATGTCTAACTTTAAAGCCATGACTGCTTTTTTGGTCTGAGCGGTACTATTTTAATTATAATCCAAGTACAATTTGATGACAATCCATTGACTTGACATAATATTTTAATACACGAGTAAGGAATTTAGGAAATATTTCCTTTTTGCAATTTCACTACCCACATGGTAATCTTAAGGTAAAAAGATATCAGACTATGTGATACAAATGGGCCTTAATTATATTGATAATCAAAACATCATCTTATTTAGAAAAGGAAAGTGTAAACAACTTTAAAAGTATATTTATAATAAGAAGAAGTTGGGAGTGTGTCGAAATAAATATCTAACAATAAAAAAAATAAACTATTAAAAATTATAATTAAAAAATTTAAGAGGAGGTGAAGTTCATAGAGTTAATATGGAACAAATAGATAAAAAAAAAAATAGTCTTTACACATTAAATTTGTGTGACTTTATTCGCCTCTCTCAAGTGGGGAGTTAATACACATCAAACCTGACCATTGAATGACTTTGCTAATGTATCTCAAATAAAGTTTTAACGTTTGTATTATGGTACTGGCATAAAACTTATCACTTTCTCTTTAGTGGAGATTGAACACTTGTATTTTGATGTTGACATATAACAATCACTCCTTTGAATGGTCATGCAGATGTTAAAGACCTTGAATTGTTATGTTGGCAAAACATACGACTCCTTTCAATGGGTGTGAACTTAGTCCTTTTCTTTTTTATTTTGTTGTAAGAATTTTTATAATTCCTAGTTCATTGGGTAAAGACGAAGTCAACGGGACCCTTGACCCTCTAGGGAATCAAACATAGACAACCTACCGGCAATCACTCGATCACTACCGACCAAAGTCATTTTACTTTGTGAAGGTAAATCAACATCAAAATGAAATTATAAACTTCTGTCATGGTGATGCTCTTATTCTTGTACAAGCTGTTGTTTCCAGCGACATATTCTTAAGATGGAATTTTGTTCCACTTAAATATCTAGTTCTCAAACCACACTTGTATCTTAGTGATGGCATAGAGCATGTTACTCTCTCAAACAAATTTTGAACAAGAGTTATTTTATTTGCAAGTCTAAACCAAATGGAATCATTGGAAGAGCCAAGAGAAAAGGTGCAACATAAAACAAGGATTTTATTGCAAAGAGTACAGTCTAAAGGCTAGCTTCTATGAATTACCATAAATGCTCTAACATGGAATTTGATTAAATTTTAAAAACTTAAATAAAAATTTTAATTAGTAAAAGACCATAAAGATTACAACTATTGACATCTTTTTAATAGGAGATAAACAATATAGCAATAGGATCGATATTAATATAAGAAAAAGTAATTAATTAAATATGGTTATATGTGTCCCCTTCCACTTCCATGGGGTTTGGGATGTTGGATATGGTGTCATCGCTATAATAATGCAAATTATCGCTATAATAATGCAAGTTTATTTTTCGAAACAAAAACAGTTTTGTATTTTTTAAATAATAACATAGAATTAAGAAAAAAAAAGTATTGATTATCTTTGACATGATTTATAATTATCTTATACAAGTGGGTTCTTTTTTTTCCCTTGGAACTTCATGAAACTATGCATTTTGTTAATTGTATTGTTTTTTCTTCCAATTGGTTGTATGGGTTGAAATGGACCCCACAATATTACAACATAATCTAATTGTACCTATATTTTTTTTCCTTGTCATTGGAGTGTCCATCACAATGTAGAGATTTAAACTCGGGGTGCACATATGATCACGTCCCTAGGGTTGAAATGTGACCCACAATATTATATAATAATTTCATTGTACTTGTTTTATCTTGTCATTGGAGTGTCCATGACAATGTAGAGATTTAAACTTGGGGTGTGCTTATACGATCACATCCTCTTACTATGGATCCACAATGTCTTTGACAAATGTAAATTGTATTGTTAAAAAAAAAAATATATATATATATATATAGTATAATTTTTGAGTTTTAAATCGAACATATGATGTCCGTTTGCCAGTTGATAAATTTTTTTAATACAAGTATGTTGAAAAGAATTGAATTACTCTTTTAAGGACCCATATCTAGAAATACAAGGTTAATGTGTTCAATTTGTTAAAAATAATTAACCTACCACCCATAAAATTAAGAGGATTAAATTCATATTAATAATATTTCTTGTTATTGAACTACTCTTTTAAGGACTCATATCTAGAAATACAAGGTTTATGTGTTCAATTGTTTAAAAAAATTAACCCACCACCTATAAAATTAAAAGGATTAAATTCATCTTTAAAATATTTCTTGTTATCAAATGATCTCAATCAGTAAAGTTCCTCAAGTTTGAAGAAGATTAGGTTCAAATCTTGCCAAGCAATATATGCATAATTGTTAGGTGGTTGGTGGTTGTAATATTGTATGTGGTCACAATGTAAGATGGGTTGGGTCTATTCTAATCTTATATAACCAATTAAAAACAAATATTATCAAATACTTTATGTTTGTCTCCATATATGTATTGCTAATAAACAAATATATTAAATTTTCTTCAAATTCAATCTAAATAATATAAGCTTTGTCTTGAAAAAGACAATTCCCAAGTGTCTTTTTTGTCAACACAGTGAATCCATCAAACATTTATTCTGGTATTCTTCTAGAGCCTAGGTGGCTTGGATGTGGATCCACGATTTTTTCAAACCCTTCAAGCCTAGGTCATTTTCACGGCACATGATATTGTTTGGGGATAAGACCAGCATGTTGACAAGCATTGAGTAAATATGACATATTTTTAGAGCATAAATATTGTTCGACATTTGGTAAAATCACAATATTGCTATTTTTTTAAACAAGAAGCATCTACTAATTTTTTTGGTTTATTCAAAGGCTTTAATTTGCTCTATTGTTTTACTTTAGATTTAAGCACAAGCCAACAAAGTTGCCCTTGAGGTCCAACATTTGCTTACTCTTTTGGATCATTGGGTAAATGCTCTTTGCACTGTGGCCTGTGTTCCATCTTCTTTGCCCCAACAAAGGAATTCTTGAAGACAAAAGAGGTTTTAGGATGGTCTTTAGCTTTGTGTGGTACCCAATCCCAGGGGTGCCACAATAGAGGTGGTTTCAACTCTTTGCCACGTCCCCCTCAATTCCAGGATTGAGGATCTTCGTTAGAGTACAATAGATGAGTAATTCACAAGAAGATTAAAATGTGTTTTAAGTTTGATCTTCATGCAAATAATGAGCTGTGTATATAGGTACATGAAATAATTTTGAATTGACTCAAAACACTTTAAATACAAACACATCAAAATGATTAATTCTTGTATAATAAATACAACATCAAAAATAAGTTATTGTGAGTTGGGAGCAAGTCTCACCTTTTTATTTTTTAGAAAGCAAGTGTTACGAGTGCAAGCAAGAAGCAAGGTGCAAGTGCCACTTCCTATTCGAGATCTTAGGAGAAATTTAAAAACAGGACTCTTGTGAAGAAAATCTAGGTAGCATGGCAAGAAAATCATTTTTGTAAGTCCTTGCTAGATGTGAGGATGCCCTAGTTGAAAGTAAGAATGCCATAGCGATTAGAGGAGTAAGAATGCCCTAGCGATTAGAGGAGTGGATCTATGGCAAAAATTTATCCATGTAGCTAATTATAAAGGATGAGATGATCAAGCATGATATAATGAGTTTAAAAGCAATGTTAATATGTGACTTCCACGGATACAAGCCAAGTTTTTTAAGACTCAAAATTGGACTATGTGGAAGTGGAGATTGAATTTAAATTACTCCATGAATTTTCTCTAGAGCTCATAGGTAAATAATGAATGGTGGCCCTTGGTTTGGGGACAAAGATACATTATATTTAAGACCATGGAGTGAATTTTTATGTGGAGACAAATATTAAAAGGTTTCCAGTGCAGATTAGGCTTTTTGGACTTCCCTTATTAATAAGGAGGTTTGACGGGGACCGGAAGATCAACACTTTGTCAAATTCTGATTTCTCATTAAAATCTGCAGAAAAATATTTACATGCATCTAAATGGAACAGCCCGCAGGCTTTACAACGACCGAGCTCGGCTCCGGTCTCTCTAACTGTAACTCCTTTTTTTTTTCTCCGGTCCACCCCCCGACTAATACAAAAATCCGAGTTTTTATCGAGGCCTCGATCCTCTAGGCAATTAATGCCCCCACCTAACAAAATTCAAATTCGATCTTTCCCCCTCCCCGGGTTTTTCAAAATTTCAGTCATAAATGAGCCATCTGTCCGATCTACCATGAGCTTGCATTAATGGCCTCCCTTAACCTGCAACCGCCGCTTTGTTCTGACTGTCCTCTGCTCTGATGTCTCCTCCATACTGCCCATGCCCTGCAACAGCTGTTTTGTCGAAATACTTCCATAAGGTGGTTATCCCCGTTTAATGCACGCGGCTGTCAACTTTATTTTTATGATACGTGGCCTTCATCTTTATCTTGATACACGTAGCTAACCGCGTGTAAATCTGGCCATGCCTTCTCCTTGTCGCAATATATTTGGTACACGTGCCCTTCACAACTGTCACGATACACGTGGCAGTCCACGTGCCTAAATTGGCCTTGCCCGGCCATCCGCTTATTCTCCTTTGGCCTTGTCTTTACCCGGTCGCGATATCGCGACATGTCGCGATATCGCGACCCAACTGTCGCCTTGCTCCCGACTTTGAATATCGTCGCGATATCGCGACGTCGCGATATCGCGACCAAACTGCTCCTTGCCGTAGTCTGCAAAACAACGCCGCGATATCGCGACACAACTCGCCCTTGCCGTAGTCTGCAAAACAACGCCACGATATCGCGACACAACTCGCCCTTGCCATCGTCTGCAAAACAACGCCGCGATATCGCGACACAAAATGCCCTTGCCATCGTCTGCAAAACAACGTCGCGATATCGCGACACAACACGCCCTTGCCATCGTCTGCAAAACAACGCCGCGATATCGCGACGTCGCGATATCGCGACACAACACGCCCTTGCCACCGTCTTAACTTCACAAGTCGCGATATCGAGACGAAACCCGCCTTCTTCTGGCCGCTGCCTTAGGAGTCGCGATTTCGTGACTCCCCTCCCAACAACTTGCTTTTCAAAACTTGAACCTCCCACTTGCTTTTCTGCCTTGCGAAAGGAAAGAAATAAATCAAAATACAAAGTGCTTAGAAAACTTAGAAAATTTTCGAGGATGCAAGATTGATCTGCTGCCGCCGGATGCTCCTGCATCAGACACCCGGGGTAAAAGGAGAAGTGACCTTCACTTCTGTGCTGTTCGGTCCGTGTCCTTTGTAGCAGCTCCAAACACTCATCAACCTGCTCAAATCCCGTTTCCTGGCAAAAAATTTTTTGCCTTCTACCAGACAAATTCTGGCATTGCTGCACACCTTTTCATCCACTGTCTGCAATGGCTTCAACTTGTGCCGCACTCCATATTTCATCAAGGTGTACGTATTTGCACGACCATCATGCACTGCACTTCGATCAAACTGCCATGGCCTTCCTAACAGCAAATGGCAAGCATCCATGGGGAAAACATCACACAAGACTTCATCCTGGTATCTCCCAATCTGGAATGTGACTAGACACTGTTCACGGACCCATGCTCTGTGGTCCTTCCGCAACCACGCAATCCGGTATGGATGCGGGTGCCTCCTTCTCTCTAGCTGCAACTTAGTAACCATCTCCTCGAAAACTAAGTTATCTGTACTCCCATTGTCTATAATAACATTACAGACTTTGCCTGCACTTTTGCACCGTGTGCGGAACAGGCTTCTCCTCTGTTCTGACTTGTCTTCCTCAATCAACATGGTCCTCCTCACAATCATTGCTTCTCCTTTCTCAGCTTCTTAAGAATGTTCTGAGTCAGCATCTTCAACTGCCACAACTGCTCTGGCAGGACCCACTTGTTTCTTGTTTACTCTCTCGGGGTGCTGGGGGCACTCATATGCCCGATGCCCCTCTTCTTCGCAGTGGAAACATGTTCCTCGGAACACTCCCCTTCCATACCCGCGTCCAGATCTACCTCTTCCTCTTGGGTAGCCATTGTTCTGAACTTGCGGTTTGGGTTCTTCATCTTCTTCTTTCTGACCTCGGCTGCTGCTCACCTCTTCTTTCTTTTCTTCCTTTCCTTCCTCTTTCTTTCCACCGGTCTTTCCTCCAGGTCCTTTTACTCTTTGCTTGCTTTCAAACCTTCTGTTCAGTTTTTCTTCAACCTTCAGAGCAAACTGGTAAGCATCTTCAATGGTGCTCACCCGCACTAAGCTTAGCTCTTCCTGGACACTGGGTCTCAACCCATTGATATAACGGGCCACCTTTTCCTTGCTTGCTTCTAAATGACCGGTTCTGATGGAGATTTTATAAAATTCCTCCGTATATTCTTGGACAGTTTTGTTCATCTGCCTCAAACTCTGCATTTTTCTTAGCAGATCCAGTTCATAATCCATGGGAATAAACTGCCTCTTCAATTTCTCCACCATTATGTCCCATCTTGTTATCCGTTCTTTTCCTCTTCTGTTCCGCTCTAGCTGTACCCCCTTCCACCATATGCTGGCATGACCCTTCAGTCTAGTCTTGGCAAATCTGATCCGCTCGGGATCTTCAACCTTTTCATATTCAAAGTATTCTTCTAGGTCATTTATCCAATCTATTAATTCCTCCGGATTCAAGTTCTCGGAATACGTAGGAACTTCTATCTTCGGCCTCTTCCCGATCTGGGATATGGCCTTGTACAGTCTGGCTTGTGCCGGATCCACAGCTTCTTCTTCTTCTTCAAACTGATTTTCTTCTTCATCCGCTTCATCCTCACTGTCTGCATCTCTTCTCGGTTCATGCCCTCTGCGCAGTTCTTCTTGCAGGGCCTGAACTTGCCGCTGCAAAGCCCGGAAATCTTCTGCTGCCATGCCTCTTCCACCAACGGGGTTTCTCCTTGGAGGCATTTTGTTCACCCGATCTCAAGCCCTCCCACAAGTCCTGGTACAACTGCCTCTCCTTCGACGGTCTGCTGTACGCTCAGGAACCACTGGCTCTGATACCACTGACGGGGACCGGAAGATCAACACTTTGTCAAATTCTGATTTCTCATTAAAATCTGCAGAAAAATATTTACATGCATCTAAATGGAACAACCCACAGGCTTTACAACGATCGAGCTCGGCTCCGGTCTCTCTAACTGTAACTCCTTTTTTTTTTCTCCGGTCCACCCCCTCGACTAATACAAAAATCCGAGTTTTTATCGAGGCCTCGATCCTCTAGGCAATTAATGCCCCCACCTAACAAAATTCAAATTCGATCTTTCCCCCTCCCCGGGTTTTTCAAAATTTCAGTCATAAATGAGCCATCTGTCCGATCTACCATGAGCTTGCATTAATGGCCTCCCTTAACCTGCAACCGCCGCTTTGTTCTGACTGTCCTCTGCTCTGATGTCTCCTCCATACTGCCCATGCCCTGCAACAGCTGTTTTGTCGAAATACTTCCATAAGGTGGTTATCCCCGTTTAATGCATGCGGCTGTCAACTTTATTTTTATGATACATGGCCTTCATCTTTATCTTGATACACGTAGCTAACCGCGTGTAAATCTGGCCATACCTTCTCCTTGTCGCAATATATTTGGTACACGTGCCCTTCACAACTGTCACGATACACGTGGCAGTCCACGTGCCTAAATTGGCCTTGCCCGGTCGTCCACTTATTCTCCTTTGGCCTTGTCTTTACCCGGCCGCGATATCGCGACATGTCGCGATATCGCGACCCAACTGTCGCCTTGCTCCCGACTTTGAATATTGTCGCGATATCGCGACGTCACGATCTTTACCCAGCCGTGATATCGCGACCCAACTATCGCCTTGCTCTCGACTTTGAATATCGTCGCGATATCGCGACGTCGTGATATCGTGACTTCGCGATATCGCGACCAAACTGCTCCTTGCCGTAGTCTGCAAAACAACGCCGCGATATCGCGACACAACCCGCCCTTGCCGTAGTCTGCAAAACAATGCCGTGATATCGCGACGTCCGGATATCGCGACACAACACGCCCTTACCATCGTCTGCAAAACAATGCCGCAATATCGCGACGTCGCGATATCGCAACACAACACGCCCTTGCCATCGTCTGCAAAACAACGCCGCGATATCGCGACACAACACGCCCTTGCCACCGTCTTAACTTCACAAGTCGCGATATCACGACGTCGCGATATCGCGACGAAACCCGCCTTCTTCTGGCCGCTGCCTTAGGAGTCGCGATTTCGCGACATGTCGCGATTTCGCGACTCCCCTCCCAACAACTTGCTTTTCAAAACTTGAACCTCCCACTTGCTTTTCTGCCTTGCGAAAGGAAAGAAATAAATCAAAATACAACGTGCTTAGAAAATTTCCGAGGATGCAAGATTGATCTGCTGCCGCTGGATGCTCCTGCATCAAGGTTTTAAAGAATATTGATAATACTCTAGGGAAGTTCATCTAGGAGGGACCAACTACTAAGGAGATAAGACATGCAATATACACTCAAATATGTGTTGCCATGGATATTTCAAAACCTTTGCTACAATCCATTATGATAAATTCTAAATCAAGAGGATGAGATCAACAAGTGGATTATGAAAATATTGCATTTTGATGTCTCAAATGTTATGAGACTAGATACAAGGCAAGAGATTGCAAAATGAAAATGAAGAAAGAGATGGAAAATTCTGGGGATGAGAAAAAATTCAATATAAAGCAAGGAGATCATATCATAGTAGAAGTTTGGTAAAAGCAAGGATTTTCCACTCTCTAAAAAGTGGCAAAAAAATCCCTTTACATCATCAAATGGTGAAGGCTATTGCAATTTACTCAAACCAACCATTAGGAAAAAAATTGATTCAAGGGATGAGGAAGTACAATACGCAAGTTCAAATTTAGGAGTTGAAGGTGTGAAGGAAGATGGAAAGGCAAGTTTTAAGGAAAATGAGGTGAAAGAGGTCAAGGAAAATCTAGGTAAATCATCTTCATTTTCCTTGAGTAACATAAAATTGTGTCCTTGCAATAAAAATAATAGTATAGAGTGCATTCATTGCACTTTAGGGTTTCAAGAGCAACATAGTAAGTAAATGCATATGGAGGATATACATGGAAATTTAGGGTTTCTGAGGTAGCATAAAGTAATTACTACAAATAATCATCCTTGTACTTTAGGGTTTTCAAGGAAACATAAGGGAAAAAGTGTTTATAAGGATTCCTTGCATTTCAAATTGTCTACGACAACATAAACCTTTAGAATATAAGTCTCATTATGAATACTATGGGGAAATATAAGAGATTGATGAAGATGAAAGTGTGTGTGGAAATGAAAAAACATCTATTGTCAAAGCAAAAACCAAGAGAAAAGAAAATTCAAAGGGATGTCGATTTGGGAAGCTAAAACAAACATCATAAGTGTTAACAAGAAGTGGGGCTAAACCCATATATAAAAATAAAAAGTGATGATGAAAATGCTATTGTAGAATATTAGGGATATGAATAAGCCCCTTAAAAAAGGAGTTAATAAAGTATTAATAGGTTGTTATAGTCCCAATTTTATTTTAATATAAGAAACATAATTAAGTGGTGAAGAATATAAGAATGATTTAAAAAACATTTAGAAGATGGGGGATTATCTTGCAATTCCTTCTATGGGAGTTTCAAGGGTACTACGATAACATGGAACAAATACAAATGAGATGGACAACTACTAGAACCAAGAAGTAATTGAGTTTTTAGACTATTTTGTAGGAAAGAGGAAAACATCAAAGGTGGGGTTATAAATATATAGTCTCCAACTATAGTTACTCTTTGTGAAAGATGTTGGAAGGACATTGGCATATTTTTGTCAAATACAATGATGATTCATAATTGTGATCTATGGGTTCTTGGGGGTGACTTCAACTCAATTCTATCTCCTTCAAAAAAGAAGGGTGGTTATTCTTGAATGGTCCAAATCAATGCAAGAATTTGCTTCATTTGTCAATTTAAATGCTCTTTAAGTTTTCAATATACATGGGATAATAGATGTATTGGGATTATAAAGCAAAAAGACTGGATAGTTTTTAGTTATTCAACACATGGTTGAAAATAGAGTATACAATATCTTTAGATATTTTATTGCAAGAAATATTAAATCATAAACCCATTCTTTTGACTTGTGATTTACTCAATAATGGTCATCCAAAGCCATTTTGCTTCCAATATAAAGATGCACAAGATAAGCCTCTGCAAAATATTCCATCAATTATCACACAAGGACAAAATAAAAGATTGATGAAGAAGATATCTACGGAGAAGCAACTTGAGATGGTTTTATCTTTTCATCTTTACAAGGCAATGGTCTTGATAGATTTTCTACATTGTTCCTTTAAAAAAATGGCATTTATTAAAGAGTGATATGTTGGTTGTAATTGAGGAGTCTTGGAAAATGAAGGCTAAAATAAGTAATGTTAATACCCCATTCATTATATTGATTTCCAAAAAAGTCAAGACAAAATATTTGATAGTTTTTGTCTAATAAGCCTTTGTAATATGACTTTTAAGATCATTTAAATAATTATAACAAATAGGTTGAAAAAAAATCTAGATTGTGTTATATTAGAGGAACACGATGATTTTGTTCATGGAAAACAATTTTTTGATAACGTTTTCGTTACATAGGAGGCCATTCATTATTTTCATTCCATGAAAAAACCAAATATGCTTATGAAATTAGATATGCACAAAGAATATGATAGGGTTTGTTGGAGTTTTTTAGATGATATTCTCAAGAAGTTTGGTTTTGGTGAAGGTTGGTGCCAATGTATTGTATGTTACAATATTATAACATATTCTATTTTGATCAATGGATCCCTTACTAGATATTTTAAGTCATCCTATGGGCTCTACCAAAGTGATCCATTGTCTCCTTATCTATTTATTATTCTTGCAAAGGTAATAGGGAGAGTTTTCTCAAAGGTAAAAATGGAAGGAAAAATCAAAGGAGTTTAGGTTGCAACCAATGTTCCCTTTGAATCTCATCTACAATCTGTGGATGATACTTTTCTTTTGGGTCATCCCTCAATCAATGAGGCCATCAAGTTAAAAATCAGTATTATCATTTTATGAGAATACTGCTAGATGATTAATACTACAAAACCTAGGCTTTTTCATTAACACTATCTTAGATTTACAATGGATTATTATGGACATTTTGGGGTTTAAAATTGAAAAATTTCATCAACCTACTTGGGTATTCCTTTGTCTCATAAAGAAAAGAAAAAGAAGCTTTGGGACTCATGTTTGGATAGAATGAATTATTGTTTGACAAGTCAAAAAGGTAGTTCTTAACCATGGCTATAAGGCTAAAACTTATAAAGACTAAATTGAAATCTATCGCTATTCATATGATGTCAATTTCAAGATTGCCAAGAGGCATACCATTAGAAATTAATAATATTCAAATAGATTTTTCTTTGAAAATAATGTGAGAAAAAACTAGGTTTTCTCTTTGTAAGTGGGATAGCGTTTACAAAGGAAAGACTTTTAGAGGGAGAAACTCGTAGAATTGCAAACTTAAGAGTTTAGACTTGGAGGAAAAAATTGGCTGGAGATTATTCAAATATCAAGGACAGAGTTGGGTGAAAATATTAATTTAAAAATATATAGGTTCTCTTAATGCAATGGCATTATATAGGAAATGAGCTCAAAGGATTTTCAATGTGTAACTTCATGTTAGATAGTTTACTATTGATGAAAATACATATTAGATGGTCATTCAATGAGGGATATTATGAAAAGTTTTGTTTTGATGCTCGTTGAAGCCTTATCCTCTTATCTATGATTCAAATGACAACCATTGGCTCAAGCATGCCTAGCTTGATAAGGTCCAAAGGGCAAATATTATATTAATGTGAACAAATCCAAATCACGAACTCTTATTAGTAATCAGGTTGAAGAAGAGGAACTAAAATAAATAGAAGAAGAGTTTCAAGAGTTTCGAAGAATTTCAGATAAAAGGATGAACTGGTTTGGAATCTAACAAAAAATAGTGGATACTTGGTCAAGTTGGAATATGAGGACTTAGAGCAATCAAAATTTCCCACTCCCAAAGATTTCCATTGAAAAAATGTTTGATAGGCTATCTCTAAGACTTCAACATTCCTTTGGTTAGCATTCCAAAGTAAGATTCTTATAGGAGAGAGTCTATAAAGAAGAGGATATCATTAACCTTTTAGATGTGACTTGTTTGAGAAGGATTTAGAAACACTAGAGTATTTACTTCTTCATTTTCTCTTTGCTCACACCATTTGGGACTACTTTTTTTTAAATGTGAGAATATATTGGGTAGCTTTATCAACATTGAAAGGGTTGATGAAATATTAGATTAACTATTTTAAAGCTAAATCATCATCTATTATGTGGAGGATTGATCCTGCCATTATTTGTTGAAATTTATGGCTTGAAAGAAATAATATAATTTTTAAAAATAAATCTCAAAATCATGCCCAAGTTTGGAATCATATTATTGTCTCTCTTGTAGAATGTTTATAGATATGGTTCTCATCATGGGAAGTGTCAAGTGTGAAAAAAATATGTTAGACTTGGTTACAAGATTTAAATATACATGGAAGGGTCGTTTGCGACAATGGAATTAAAACAAAGGATTTGCTTTGATATATGGTAAAATTAAAATGTCCAAGAATTGGCTTTATCAAAATTAATTTTAATGATGCTTCCAAAGGAAATTAAAAAAAAAAATTGGTGGTGGTATTTTTAAAATAATTGAGTCAAAATTCTCCTCACTTAGAATCATATGAAAATCCTCTAACAACTATGTAGAGGCAAGGGCACATCTTATAGGGATTAAAATCACAATTGAAAAAGGATATAAATATATTTCAATTTAGGGGGATTCATAGTTTATTGTCAATGATGTCAATAAAATAGATGTGAGGATTGAATAAAAATAACATTACTACTGACATTAACTATTATTGGAGGCAATCTCTTGGAAATGTGAGCATATCTAGAGGGAGAAAATTGGGTAGCAAATAATCTAGCCAATAATGGTGTTGATCTTCTCCTTAGTAAAATTTAAATTTAGAAGGCAATTGGCTAACTAAGATTTGATCACTTATTGAAAATGATGTCCAAGAATTGATTGCAGGAACATAACACTTTGAGGAAGATGAAGAATATATTTGATAAAAAAGAAAATAAAGAATATATTTGATAAAATGACAAGCCGAATATAGTTTAGTTAACTTGACAACAAATATAATATTCTACTATTTTGAGAGAAGTGCCCCCAAATAGAAGCCACATATAACTTCTTATTGAATTTCAAAAAGTTCTAACTTCTAATATGCCCCACTAATTTAGTCAACAACATTGGAAGAAAGAGGATTGTTCCTCCTTCAACCTTTCAAGTTGGATTCCTACTATCCTTGCTGATTTAAACTTATTTAATCTCAATATAAAAATAAATGGTCGATCAACACATGAAGAAATCAAATAACAATAATATGTTTCCCATTCATATAAAATTTAAATAATAGAAGGGAATGATTTTAAGACAAAAGGGCAATACCACAATCACAATGCAATCCACAATCCAAAAGAGTAGTACCATAATTGAAAAACAAATTTCTATTATCTAAAATTGGAGCAATTACAATGTGGAACTTATTGATTGTAGCTCTAATTTCTTCAAGGGACAAAGATGTTTACAACGGAGCCCATGACATTCTACTTATAGTAATTCTACTAATTTGGGGGTATCTTTAGCAAAATAATACACCTCAAAATAATTACATGGCTCTAATTGTATTCCTAAATCACTTATAAGCCTTCTAAATGGGTTATGGTGCCATAAAAGGACAAAATATTATTTTTCTAAAGATGTTCTTTGGCCTTTGTTCATCCTTGTTATACTTGGATTGATGATAAGCAATTTGCTTTGGAATGAGGAGTAATTCACTCCTTCTATAGTAGTGATTTTCTCATGTATGAGTAAATTCATTCTTTGGAATGGATCACATAACCTGATTTCACTTTACAAATTAGATGTTTTTGAGGCTTTAATTATTCTTGATTATATTATCTTCCTAAGCATAGGAAATAATAAGGTAGTAGTTAGACTACCACATTTCTATTAATTTCATGGGATGCCAAGTTCATTTGATGAGAGATCCTAGTTCCTACCTTTATTTTTAGGCATGAAGTCTACAAAATCATGATCTTTCCATAATAGAACTACATAATTTGTTGGATCTCCTTGGTCCCTATGGTAGTTTCTTCAAAAAATATACCATATGTCATCCCTAGCAACTCTAGGTCTATAAGAATTACATTCTCACCCTCAATATCTTCATTTGGGTCCTTAAAGAGTCCCTTTTATTGCCCCACCATCTTTTTCAGCCTTTCAACTAGTGATATCTATATATCTATCTATCTGATCTTATGAGGCAATTATCTCAATTTCAGTATTCTCTTCAAATATCTTCTATAATTATTCTTTTCTAAGGAGCTTTTTTGTTTTTCAAACACATCTAGTAGCCAAGCATTCACCAATTCCTGTATTTTGGCTATTATATTTTGGATGGAAGTTTCTAAAGCAACAAGCATATCCTTGCATACTTCTAGTTGTTGCTAAGTTTTAAGACTCATCTTCAACTACTTGGCTACTTTCTTTCTATTCATGACCTCTAATAAATATGATTGTGTTGCCATCATTATGGCCCATTTTTTAATTACTTTCTAATACCACTTCTTTGTAGCTAGCTCATCCTTTCCTAAATGACTTTGGTAGTTTGATCTAGGATGGCTTCTATTCTAGGAATAAAGTTAAAATACTTTGCATTTGATACCTCAGTATTGATAACATCTCGTAGAGACTTGATCTATTCTACACCCAAGGTGCACTCTTTATCTTCTCTTGTACCTTCCCTTAACTCTTAATTATCTTTATAGAGTTGGAAAATCTCTTGATCTTTTGCTTAGGATGCAACTTGCATTTTCTTCATTCAAAATTTTGGATATTTTTTCTCTTATTTGAATTATTGTTTGAGTTGATTATGACCCTATGTAAGTTGTACTGAGACATTGTCTACATATTTTCTTTGTTTGTAACTTTTAAGAAGCTTACTTTGTAATTATTTGACTTGTTTTCTTAATTGTGCTTCTTCATCTACATCCTTCCTTATGGTTATATCTATTATTGGAGTTGTTGCTTCTCTACAACTAGCTAGGCTACTATCTATGCATTATCTTGTGTAGACACCCAATTTTGACACACCTAGCCAATGCCATCCTCAATCAAGGCATCAAACAACACCTCATAAAGGCATCCTAACCTTGTCAAATTAGGCATCAAATTTGGCATATTTTATCAATTTCCAATCCTAGCAAAACTCATCAATCACCTTGCCTTTACAAGCCTTTCGATCAAGCAAATCAAATCAATCATCTTCATACCCAAATTTGGGGTGTTTATAGTCCTAAAATTTAAGGTCATATTTGGGACAACTTTTGACCTATGAAATATTCTCAAATTTTCACAAAACCACCACCATTGTATAGCCCTCAAAAAGAGCTTTCTGGAAAGTATAAATATGATTATATTTGGACTTATATCGATGCCAAAAACTACAAAACAAAACTTTTTGTCCAAAACCAAATTTGCCAATGGCGAATTTGGAAAATATTCAAATTTCAAAATTTGAAAAGTCATATTTTGCCTCCTTACCAAATTATCCATCCAAAACCAAATTCACCACCCTTGTGGCGAATTTGGTCAACAATGGTGAATTTAGCAAAAATGGTTAAGAATCTTCCACATGAACCAGAGAGGAACGAATTGACCTCCCTTTCACCTATGCCATTGATTTTGCACACCCAAACAATGCACTAGATGCATTAATTTCAAATTGGTATTATCTAATTATTCCCCTCAATCCTCCTCTAAATAATATTTAAGGACTCCCTTGGGTAGGCATTTAGCAAGTAATTTCACGGTAGAAAAACTCTACACATATTCTTCTATCATTCTTTCTCTCATAGCATTTTTATATTTCCAAGATTTTCTCAAGCATTCCTGAGTATTCATCAAGCATTGGAGCATCTGTTGTGAGCATTGAGAGCAAGTCAAGCAATACAAGAAGGACTTTGGAGCAAGTAGATCACCATTGGAGGCAATAAAGAGAGCTCTCCTAGCTTCTTTCTTCTCTCCTCTCACCTTGGCTTCATAGCATTTTTTCCTCTAGGTTGTAGCCTTGCTAACTTGTCATATCTCTTTGATGCATTTCATGTTTTATGCTCTAATTTCTCTTGCAGGGTTTTAATCCTTCTCTTTTCCAACCTATAAAAGTGTTTTGGTAGCCCTCTTATTCAATTATAGCATCCTTATTATCATCTCTAACATCTCTTTGCAAGCTTATTTTAGTTTGCATTTATTTCATCATCATACTTTGCAAATAACTCTTTGTTTTGCAAGGTATTGTGACATCTTCTAATATACATTATACTTCTTCATTTGTTGCTTTCTCATTTTTAGTATTTTTTCTTATACATACAACATACTAACTTCTTTTCTTCATCCATACCCATTTACTTTCATATTTATTTTATCTAAAAGCATTTAATTTAGTTTTTGTTCATCTCCTTATCATTTCTTTCCATGCTTTTATATGTAGTTTTACATTACATACATACATATATAGATATTTCTCTTCCTCCCTTCCCTCAAGGCAAGGTGTGAAGAATACAAGGCTATCATTGCCTTGTATCTCACATTCCTTTGTCCAGCTCCAAAGGATCCCTTCTCATTTCAAGTTCTATTTCCTTTCTTCCTTCATTATTGTAGGCTTTGCTAGTTTTTAATTAGCATTCTTACATATGCTAACATCTTCATTGAAATTTCCATTATAGATGTTAGTTTGCTTTTACTAAAAGCTACATTAGCTATTTTGTAATCTTCCCTAACATCATAGCATGCATCATAACCCTTTGCTTTTTCCACTTCAACTATAATTTCAATCATTTACTTGTTGCTATATTTTCTTACATGTAGGTAGCATTTACATATCTCTGTAATTTCACTTAATTTCTTCATTTAAACATTGTTTTGCTCTAATTAGGAGTTATATTAGTTGTTTTAAATCATTTATAATAGTACTACACACTCTTCCCTCTCTCTTGTACCCCTATAAAATCCAAATTTTAGTCATACTCTGCACTTTCATCCCATTTACATACATTTAATTTTGTTTTCCCTAAATTCTTTGTTTTAGGGGTCTAAATCTTTGATTTCTGTAGTCACAGATCTTGAAAATCACATTAGGGATACTCCCTCTCAATTTTAGCTTGAAATTTTATCAATTTTTGCCCAAATCGACCTCTTAAACTTCAAAAAATTCACCTAGAACTAAATTCATCATCCTTATGGTGAATTTTGCAACTAGAATATATTGAACCAAATTCGCCACTCAGACCAAATTTGCTAGTGGTAAATTTGGAAAAAAGGCCAAAACTCCATTCCAGGAGGTAAGCATACTCATTTTATAAATAAACAGGGGGTCTGATTAGCTGGAAAGATATTTTATCACCTCACTACACTGAAATAGACCCCCTAAATTAGATAAAACTATTTTTTTAGTGTTTTGATGTAGCTTTACCAAATTCACCATCCTCGTGGTGAATTTGGAAACAATAGCAAATTTAGAAGATAAGCTCCAAGGCACTCTATCCACAACTATAGAGAGTTTATCAAATTGTTAGTCAAACAATTCTCCATCTACATTGAAGAGAAGCCCACACTTAGCGACCTTCTTAAATTCAAATAAAATCAAAATGAGAGTCTCCTTGACTTCCTAGCTAGGTGGCAATATTTGGTATGGAGGCTCAAATTTATCCCTCCACCAAAAGAACTCCTAAACATATTCATAAGAAATATCAATGAACAACTTTACTTTCATTTAGAAATATCCAATGTGTCTTCCTTTGAACATACCATAGAGATGGACAAAAGGATAGAAATAATCCTCTATAGAAGGGAGAATTTAAATACCTATACTTCTAAGGAAGTAGAGAAATGTTACCCTTACCCAAAGGAGGAAAATGAGAACATAAATATTATAGGTAACAAATTCATCAATACTCAAAAAATTAACAATATCAATGCTACTACCAATCCTCAAATGGTTGTTATACAACTAAAACCAAAACCAAGCTTCACTACATTAGACCTAGCTCCTACAACTATCCTAACACATCTTCTTGAAACCAAGATGATATAACTTCCACCTATCAAGCATAGAAACCTTTCAAAAGGGAGAACTCATTCATCCCATTCTCATGAACATTGTACCTTCCATTGCATTAATGACCATGCAACCAATAATTGTAGAGACCTTAAAAATATAATCCAAGACTTGATATACAATGGAAACCTTTACCTTAGTGGTTCTAGCTTCCAATTTTGCTTAGATCAGGTTCTTAGAACCTTTCATGATCCATAACCCATCCATAACCAAGGGGTAACAAACTACGCTTGCCCCAACAATACCCTGCCTTCATCAACCTTTTCCATAAAAGTGGAAGTATGTCAAAATATAGGTGTACTAAGGCCCTTTTGAATAGGATAAGGATGTCATAGCATAGGATCCATCCTAAGTGGAAGTATGCTTTAGCTAGAAATATCTAAGAATCCTTTATTAGGTTAGGTCATATCCACCCTTTCAATCCACATATCTTCTTAACTACCTACTCACATGACTATTTGCATTGGCTCCTCATCTGCATGGTTACCTTTCACAATTAGCTTGTTGCACATGCTTAGTCATAAACTCAATCCCCATCATCATTCACTTAGCCACCTTTTTGCCAACCTAAACATAAATCATCAATCTCTATCACATCTTTGTCAAACTATTCCACTCTTGCAAGCCACACAACTCTTCTTACCATAAGAAGAGTACATCCATATAATTGCCACTACACAAATCTCAATATTCCTCCTTTACACATAAGGACACAAATCAAAACATATTACAATTATACTTAACATTAAATATTAACCAAAAAAACATATTTTTTGGATACATCGGATACATATACCTCATACCTATTCCTTTAACACATTACATCTTTTTACCCTCATATAGGGGTAAATAAATACCTTGAAACAATGTGTAGAGGGGGAAAACTGCCCTACCGCGTACGATTCCCAATAAAGGTTTGATCCGTAAGGAGGGAACCTTTGTGGGGTGAACCGCGGGGGTATGTTGTTTTCTACAATTGATGCTAGGGGATGGGTTCACTAGGAACGGTTTTAGGACTCGCTCCAAGTCCTCAGAATATGCAAGAAAAATTTGATGTGTTCAGCCTTAATAAAAACACCTAAGTTTGGTATTTCTAGTTCTAAGCTAAGAAAGATAAATGACAATGCATAAAACAGAGTGCAAAAACTGAAAACATGATGCAAGCATACAAGAGCTAGCCTAATATGATTCTTTATTTTGAATGCTCACTAACCTAGGGTTTATTCCAAAAAACCTTTAAAGCATAAACATACAAAATAAATGCACAAAAATTATCCCTAGATGCAAACTAAATGCTTTTCACTTTCATATTTCTAAGAATTAAATTCAAATCAAATAGGAAAACCAGTAAGATAAATCATTACACTTAGCTTTAACCGGTGTTTGATCCTAGCTTTAATGCTTCTTGTCCAATGATATCAAAATACCTGTTCCTGCAATATAATCTGAGAAACACTAAAAAATGGTGATCAACGTTAGGGGGTCTACTTTGATCGTTGTATAATAGTCCTTGGAGGTGTAGAAGTCAAGCCCTCTTAGGTCCCTTAGATGACCTTTCAATACAAAATCAGAAATTGACCTTTGGAGAATTAATCATAAAATATATATGCAAAGAAAGTAAAAACAAAAAAAAAATATGCCAATATTCTCAGTATGTAGTAATGAATCTAACAAAACTGTTAGAAAATAGAAATTACCCCCATATTTGATCTCAGGTAAAATCGTGCCTCGTAAAAAGTGGGCGTGATAATGCTTTGACAAAGTCATGCTCCGTCAGAATGGGGCACGATTTCGCTTCTACGGATTAAAACCCTAAATCAGGGCTAGCAAAGTCACACCTTGATATAATCAGGCACAATTTCACTTTAGACACACGAAAATAAAAGCATGGGCACAAAACGTAAATTAATGCAAAAAACACAAAGAGTGAAACCTAAATGGAGAGTGCAAAAGCAATAGAAGAAGTTGAGGTATCCAAACTGGAACTCTTTCCCTCTGAGCCACAATACACATCCACCAAATCAAGCAGCAATCCAATTTACGCAACAAAAAATCAAAATCTAAAATTTGCACTTTGGGTTAGCTTGCAGAAGACACAGAAAGCAGAGTGAAATGAAAGCAGTAAGCAAGTGTTAGAAAACAAAGACCGCATGAGCATTAGTAAGTCTGTGATCATGATATGAAAAGAGTGATATTGCTCTTCCTTTTATAGATGATCATTGGGGAAAAAGTGCGAGTAAAATAAACTCACAGTAAATGCAAAAACACATTGGAGGGTTTAAACCCAGGTCTAAGTAGGCCAAGAAGAAAACAAAATAAAATAAAATAAGATTGAATTAAAATCAACGAAATTGTGCCTTGTGAAGACGAGGCATGATTTCACTAAAAACACTAGAAGAGGAAAAATAGGGGGTGAAGAGGTCTACCTTTACCTTTGGCAGGGGTGAGGGACCTCTTAAAGTCACTAAGGAATATTTCCCACTCAAAGTGGGTCAATTTTCCATGTCTACATTTTGCCCCCTCTTTGATGCATTTAAGGCCAAGTAAATGTGTCAAAGAAGGATGTAGACTCCTGAAGGCAAGCATACAACAAGCACAAAGAAGGGGTGGCCAGGTTTGGGTAAAGGGGTGGTGCAAGAGGGGTATCACAAAGGACACTCTAGACCCTTACACACTAAGCAAGGCATTACTACCATTAATACCTCTATGGCTAGGGCACCCTCTCAAGTTTCGAAAGGAAATGAACTTCCTTAAGAAACTCAAAAAGACAAAGAAAGAAAAATACCAAATCACAGAGAACAAAGCAAAAGCAGAGAATACTGGGGTACAATATGAATCTAATGCAACTAGCATGAAATGCACAAAATAAAAGGAGGGAAATAAGGGAGGGGAAGAAAGAGGAAGAAGAATGGAAACAAAAAATTGTGAAGTGGAAAAAGAAGAAGACAAAGATAAAACTCCAAAGGTCAACCATATGAAATCGAGAAGGAAGCTAAATTAGAACCCTGACTAGAGGGTGTTATGCTCAAAATATGGTCCATGTATTGAGTGAAGAACCCGCTATGGGTGTAGTACTCGCTAAATATGAACCAATAAGTGAAGTGCATAGTGTAACCTGCTATGGGTGGTTGCTCACTAGTAAATGATGTGGGGTGATTACCTTCTAGGATGTATGTCGAGGCCTACTATCAATGGCCAAGGAGCTGATCCTATAATGGGATGTTGATCCCACTGAGTCAAAGAGAGACATAACACGATAGGGGTGTTATAGTGTATGCTGATGTAAAATGATGTTTGTAATGTATATGCTAGTACTACTTGAGAAGGTGTATGTGTATGTATGTATGGACCAACCAATATGAGCATAACATTATGTGAGTGTGTGCATGTGCTAGAAGAAATGAGAAGAGGAAATATGAGGAGCAAAATAAGTGTGTGTGTGTCCCCCTTCTTGAAGTTTCAACTAAGAAAAATCAAGAGGGAGGAAGTGAACAAACAAAGAAGAGAAGAATGTATCTCCTTGTGTTAACAAAGAAAGCAAAGGATAAATAAGAATCGTATAAAATACAAGGACATATCAAAAGAGGATTGTATTCCTTGACTTTGGAGAGAGATAATGGGCATGATAAATTTTTTCCAAAGTCAAGGAACACAAGAAGAAAAGAGAAGAAAGAAGATACAAGAGACAATCCAGGAGAGAAAGAAAGAGAAAAGAGAAATCAGAGAGGAAGAAGGGATAAGGGCCCTAGGTTGGGGTTTCACTAGGCATCAGAGTCCTAGTGAGAGTGCAATGCATATGAGATATGACCTACCTAGGTATCATTACATGCCATTTTTGCAAATCCCTAGAAACTATATAAGCAGGAAATCATGAGCAAGCAATAATGCAATGTATGAAAAATAATATGCAAAAATAGAATGATAGGTAATCATGCATAGTATGACAGACAAGCATGTAAAATATGTCAAGAAAACATACAGTATGACCTAACTAAATGTTGGTGCAACATGAAAAACAAATCAAGCTTAATATATTTTTATGCATTATATTAATTGGTTCTTTAAGTTCCTTACCATCCATAGAAGTCAACCTATAAGTGCTTGAGCCAAACTTAGCCATTATGACAAAGGGTCCTAACCAATTGGGCTGAAATTTACCTCAAACATCAACACGAGCATTGGTGTTCTTCTGATTTTCCTTGAGGACAAGATCCCCAACCTCAAAAGAACGATTGCAAAATTATTTAAAGATCGTCATAGCCTATCTTGATAGGCTTGCAAATGCTCTAAGGGATGAATGCACTTCTCATCCAACAACTCTAGTTGGTGCAAATGATCTGCATGATACTCATTTTTGACCTTAGCATCTTGCAATAAGATGTGTAAAGAAGAAACCTCTAACTCAAAATAAAATACCTCAAACCCATATACCAAGATATATGGTGAGGTCCCTATGGGATTATGCACGCTAGTACAATAAGTCCATAAGGCAGGATAAATTTGAGTATGCCAGTCACGATTGGTCTTATTAACTAGCTTCTTCAAGATCCTGATCAAGGATTTGTTGGATGCTTTGGCTTATCCATTACCTTGAGGGTAATAAGGATTTGACCATATGTGTTGAATCTTGTACTTAGCACAAAGATCATGCACATCATTTTTCTTGAAATAAGTGTCGTCAAAAAAAATCATCGAAGGTATCCCAAAACTATAGAGAATCTAGTTAAAAATGAACTTAGAAACTTGAGTTCCAGTCACCATAGCTAGAGGTATGGTTTCAACGCATTTAGTGAAATACTCAGTCACAGTAATGATAAACTTATGACCATCTGATGACATGGGGTTAATTTTCTTGATAATGTCTAATCCCCACATGGATAAAGGCCAAGGGAAAGAGATAACCTAAAGGTCTTGAGAAAGAGCGTGAATAAGATGATCGTGGCATTGATACTTGTTGCAGTGTCGAACATAATCGCATGCATATTTATCCATGGAATACCAATAATACCTCATATGAAGGAGATTTTTGGCAATAACATTGCTTCTAAAATGGCCTCTAAATGAACCTTCATGAGTATCACTAAGAGCAATCTAGGCTTCATCAGAGTTAAGATATCGTAAATGCCTTTAAAAGAATGTTGATACAAAGTATTGCCAATGATAACAAATCAGCATGCTCCTTTGCACAATAGCTTAAATTGATTGCAATCTAAACCATCAGGCATCGAATTGTCTTTAAGAAAATTAAAGATGTTGTTATACCATGGTTTAGATGGGGAATATTTGATGGTCAAAAAATCTAGGGGAACCAAGACACTCTATCCACAACTATAGAGAGTTTATCAAATTGTTAGTCAAACAATTCTCCATCTACATTGAAGAGAAGCCCACACTTAGTGACCTTCTTAAATTCAAATAAAATCAAAATGAGAGTCTCCTTGACTTCCTAGCTAGGTGGTAAGATTTGGTATGGAGGCTTAAATTTATCCCTCCACCAAAAGAACTCCTAAACATATTCATAAGAAATATCAATGAACAACTTTCCTTTCATTTAGAAATATCCAATGTGTCTTCCTTTGAACATGCCATAGAGATGGACAAAATGATAGAAATAATCCTCTATAGAAGGGAGAAGTTAAATACCTATACTTCTAAGGAAGTAGAGCAATGTTACCCTTACCCAAAGGAGGAAAATGAGAACATAAATATTATAGGTAACAAATTCGTCAATACTCAACAAATTAACAATATCAATGCTACTACCAATCCTCAAATGGTTGTTATACAACTAAAACCAAAACCAAGCTTCACTACATTAGATCTAGATCCTACAACTATCCTAACACATCTTCTTAAAACCAATATGATGGAACTTCCACCTATCAAGCGTAGAAACCTTTCAAAAGGGAGAACTCATTCATCCCATTCTCATGAACATTGTACCTTCCATTGCATTAATGACCATGCAACCAATAATTGTAGAGGTCTTAAAAATATAATCCAAGACTTGATATACAATGGAAACCTTTACCTTAGTGGTTCTAGCTTCCAACTTTGCTTATATCAGGTTCTTAGAACCTTTCATGATCCATAACCCATCCATAACCAAGGGGTAACAAACTACACTTGCCCCAACAATACCCCGCCTTCATCAAACTTTTCCATAAAAGTGGAAGTATGTCAAAATATAGGTGTACTAAGGCCCTTTTGAATAGGATAAGGATGTCATAGCATAGGATCCATCCTAAGTGGAAGTATGCTTTAGCTATAAATATCTAAGAATCCTTTGTTAGGTTAGGTCATATCCACCCTTTCAATCCACATATCTTCTTAACTACCTACTCACATGACTATTTACATCATCTGCATGGTTACCTTTCACAGTTAGATTATTGCACATGCTTAGTCATAAACTCAATCCCCATCATCATTCACTTAGCCACCTTTTTTCCAACCTAAACATAAATCATTAGTCTCTATCACATCTTTGTCAAACTATTCCACTCTTGCAAGCCACACAACTCTCCTTACCATAAGAAGAGTACATCCAAATAATTGCCACTACAAAAATCTCAATCTTCCTCCTTTACACATAAGGACACAAATCAAAACATATTACAATTATACTTAACATTAAATATTAACCAAAAAATCATCCTTTATTGGATACATCAAATACATATACCTCATACCTATTCCTTTAACACATTACATCTTTTTACCCTCATCTAGGGGTAAATAAATACCTTGAAACAATGTGTAGAGGGGGAAAACTGCCCTACCGCGTATGATTCCCAATAAAGGCTCGATCCGCAAGGAGGGAACCTTTGTGGGGTGAACCACGGGGGTATGTTGTTTTCTACACTTGATGCTAGGGGATGGGTTCACTAGGAACGGTTTTAGGACTCGCTCCAAGTCCTCATAATATGCAAGAAAAGTTTGATGTGTTCCGCCTTAATAAAAACACCTAAGTTTGGTATTTCTAGTTCTAAGCTAAGAAAGATAAATGAAAATGCATAAAACAGAGTGCAACAACTGAAAACATGATGCAAGCATACAAGAGCTAGCCTAATATGATTCTTTATTTTGAATGCTCACTAACCTAGGGTTTATTACAAAAAACCTTTAAAGCAGAAACATACAAAATAAATGCACAAAAATTATCCCTAGATGCAAACTAAATGCTTTTCACTTTCAGATGTCTAAGAATTAAATTCAAATCAAATAGGAAAACCAGTAAGATAAATCATTACACTTAGCTTTAATCGGTGTTTGATCCTAGCTTTAATGCTTCTTGTCCAATGATATCAAAATACCTGTTCCTGCAAGATAATCTAAGAAACACTAAAAAATGGTGATCAATGTTAGGGGGTCTACTTAGACCATTGTCTAATAGTCCTTGGAGGTGCAGAAATCAAGCCCTCTTAGTTCCCTTAGATGACCTTTCAATACAAAATCAGAAATTCACCTTTGGAGAATTAATCATAAAACAGATATGTAGAGAAAGTAAAAACAAAAACAAAATATGCCAATATTCTCAGTATGTAGTTGTAGACACCAAAACAGCACCAATCCGATTATGTGACTACAAACACTGATCACATTAACACACACAGCCCCCAAGGTAGCCCCCAGAGGTTAAACAGTGGTTCTAACCACTTACACAACAGTTTTGCAAGTCAAAAATCAATTTGGCACCTTTTAGACACTTTATTTCTTATTCGTCCCACCCAGGGACGAGTGCGAATTTGTACTCGTCCTACCCAAGGATGAGTATGGATTTGTACTCGTTTCACCCAGGGACGATTACTAGCGCTCGCTTCTGGGTGGGACGAATGCCAGGTTTGACCAGCAAAAAGTCAGACCTCAGCGCATGACAACTCAGAACTACCACTCAGCTTTCCCTGCATGACATAGGAGTGCGAGTGAGTTCTTTTAACAACACACATCTGCCAATTGACTTTCCCTTCACTGCATGGGAAGGAGAGTAAGCTTTTTAAGACAACTCAGATTTGCCACTTAGCTATCCCTTCATTGCATGGGAGTGCAAGTGAGCTTTGCTAAAACATGCAAAGACATGCACAGAGGCAGTTAAGAAGCCCTTGATCAAGAAGAAGTCTTCTCTTCACAAACAAAAGCATTCATGCAAAGAAACACTTTTGCATGTTAATTCAAAAAGATCCCTTGGGTCTATAAAAAGGGTGAGTTTTCTCACCCAAAAAGAGATATACAGAGAAGGAGCATTTTGAGCGACGAAGTGTCGCTAATTCACTTACTTGCGATTTGTGCTTTCATAATCATGGTATTTCTTTTAGTTTCATGTTTATGCTTTTGTCAAGTTTTTCATTTCATTTAGATTCATTTTAACCATCGTTAGATTCATCTTTTATTTTTCATACACAGGTGCTACTGACTCTCTTGTTTGTTTCTTTGAGTGCGTAGTTGCAAGCATTAGAGGAGCAGCAAGGAATCTACCTTACCAACGCAAGCGGCGGCAACATTTGGCCCGCCCATTCCAAACGTGGGCATGCGGAAGGAGGAAGACTAAGTCACAAATTGTAACAAAGACCAATTTAACGCTCCTAGCCCCTAAAAAGGGAGGAGACGTCTATGTAACCGAGGATAAGAAATTTGAATAAAGAGGGTCGTGATTTCCTTACATCTTTTCTTTCATCTCCAATTTATCTCCTTTCCTTGTTTTTGTGCATAGGATTAAAGCGTTACATTTCGTCTTATATTGCATAGTTATAGTTTTCCTTTTGCTTCCGGAATCTCGTGCTTTCAATGGCGATCACGGTGGGACCTCTGTCCTCTGTTTTTTTTTTTTAGGTTAACTTACTGATCTAAATTGCTTTTTTTTTTACAGGTACTTGCTTTTCAACATCAGACTGTTATTCGTCTCTGCAAGTGACGATTACAGAATTGGTACTCGTCTCACCTCGGGACGAATAAACTATTCGTCTCACCCTGGGACGATTACGATTCTGTTATTCACCTCACCCAGGGACGATTATAGATCTGTGCAAATTTTCAGAGCAAATCAGGAACTTTCGATTAGGCAGAGAAGAGGTAGGGGTTTTTACAGCTTCTGTCAAATTTCTATTTTTTTTTTTTGTTTCTGGTTTTCAGTTTGTATGGCTTAGGGAAAGATTTCTTTTCGTTTGCTTGTTTCAATTTTGCAAAATTAAAACGAACCCCACACACCACATGGTATTTTAAACACAAGGCGTTGGTCGTAAAACCCCAACCCTTGAGCAAGACCAACGGTGGGTTCATCACCACCTTGGCTTAGCTTTGCATCCATTTCCCCGATTGTCACTATTGTTAGGCGTAAATCCTGACGAAAGCTGACCGAGTGTCGCTGGGGTGATTCCCATGCACGCGAGGATAAGTCTTCTATGGTAGGTGCCATTAACAAGACAATCCCCCTTCCGTACCGCCTATGTTCCACGTATCATCTGCTCTCACGTACCTATAGTCTCCCTCACGTAAGGGCGGGTATATAGAGAGGTTGGTATATCGGTCCGGCAATGGTATATTGAAGGGGCGACCATTTTGGGAGTTATATGAGCCTTCATTATGCATTTAAACGTTCTTCAAAACTTGCAAAAACAAAACAAACAACAAAAACACACTAAACCAGATTTAGGGCACACTATTAATATTTAAAAGAGATAATCACCATTTGTGTATGTGTATGTTCATTTATGCTTAGTGTAACAAAAAAAATAAAAAAAAATCATAAACAAAAAGATAAAAATCTACGCATTTTGTCACTCACTCCAAAAAAAAAAGCTCCAAGGATTCCCGCAATCGCTTGGTCACTCCAAAATGCCCCAAAGGTGTCCATGAACCCTTTGGTCAACCCAAAAGCACCCTGAAGGTGCCCATAAGTGATGCAGGACCATCCAACAAAATATGGGAAATCTTGTATTTTTCCCTAAATTTTAGTGCATCTTGCCGGGGCCATAACTTCTCAACCGTAGCTCCGATTGACGTGAAATTTTATAGGGAGTTAGTTGGGAGATTTTTAAACAAATATAACTCCCTAGAGTTGTATTTCCCTAGAAAACTCATTTTCGGGGCCAAATTCCATCATCTAGGGCCTCAAAATTAGGTTTTAAAATTGCTTACCTAATTTTTTACGCTTTTTGAGCTGTTCGAAGGTTAATATCTCCTAATGTATTTAGAGTTAGGACTTGAAACTTCATTTTTGGCTTATCTACTGTAAGAGGGATGCGCACACCAATTTCGGGCCCCATCTGACTCATTTTCAATTTTAGGGTTTTTAGAGAGACATCGTCATGGTGCTCACCTGCAGCCAAGCCCAATCACGGGCGAATGTTGTGGGGAATATCCAAGGAGGCACAAGTCACCTCCGGTATAGTCCCCAGGATTTGGCCATACCACCTTGGCGACCTAACACACAAGGCAGACCCCTCCACAACTTAACGGAAAGGGACTATAGGGGCACCTCTTCTAGGGGCATTCCTGTTCAGCATAGCACCCAACACACACCCTCCCATGAGAGGTATATCCATAGGAGAGCTCCCTTAGATGCTCGCTATGAGTGGTCATCTCGCAATGAAGCGCTAGGTCAACATAGGGTTCGACGGGAGGAACCACATGATTACACTATCCCTCCTTCACCCCCTCTAGTTGTCAGGACTACAAGGACAAATCCAGAGCACAAGGCTCCTCAGGCGGGGCGAGCCAACTCTACCCGTTCCTCTTTCACTTATGAAAGGGGGCACGAGGAAAATCCTTATCTTCCTCAAGAACAATATACATCGCGGGAGCAATACGCCTTCGTAATTGCTAGCTTTTAGGATCACCTATTGAGGCCAAAGCCTCGGGGGAATGCCGCTACCCCCAACAGAGGGAGGCAGCCTATAGAGATCTCAGACCACCATGACCGAGATAGATATCCAGGAGAGGCATCTAGGCCTTCTAGACATGAGACGACAGGACCAACTATCTTAGAATCTGCCAAGCATATCGCACGTCGGATGGAACTCGCGTTACTTGAGCTAGAACAACAACAGTTAGAGCAACAATATCTTTTAAATCAAGAGTGCCTTCAGCGCCAGGAGGATGAGTTGTTACAACACACTATGCAGGCGAAGACTCCAACCCCTCGCATGCATAAGACAAAACATTATGAGAAACACAACTGGGTGCAAGACAGTCTCTACGACCTTATCAAACGTTGCCCTCGACGCCTCCTAGACTTGAGCGGGAGGCCAATCCTAAGACCAATGACGGGTGCCTTCTTCAGGCACCCACCCAGGTTCATGGACCACCCCCAAAAATTCTTCAAGAAGCCTCTGAGGAACCTGAGCTAGAAAAAGAGTGGACTAAAACGAAATACCAAAGCATGGGGGGTGCTATTCAGTCATCCCTCTCAAGGCATCAAGTTTCCCACAACTTGCAATGGGAACAAATCAAACAGGAGGAGCTCAAATCCCTCGATACAAGCAATGCACTGCCCAAGCACTTAGAGTCAGTAGAGACCAATATTTTGGGGCCACAAAAGCCCAACTCACGCGAAACTCCTCTCAAAGAGGATCAACCCCTGGTTGTAGAGCTACCTGATGATGAGGTCTTCCATATCTTAGAATCACCAGATTCTGATAAGCCTGACTCTCTCGCCAAAGATGAGTCAGCATATGCAATAGCGCCATGGGACCCATTCGATTCCGACAGCATTAATTCACAGGTGGTCCCGATGGATGAGCATCACAAAATTCTCCTAACATTACTCCCTTTGGAGGCTCCCATCGAGCCCGTGCCATTGCCAAAAAATTAGGTCCCCCCGCAAAGCGCGAAACAACTCCATGAGGACCACATCAATCTGCTCGAACAAGAAGAGCTTAACATGTCGCAGACAGCTATCGAGGCCAACGAGGGCCTTTGGATCACTGACAATGATTACGAAGATGAAACTGAGATGGCTTATCTCAATCATGCACGACGGCACAATCACCCTGTCACCCATGACGAACTAATGGCCCAACTAGGCATAAGACTAGGGCATGAGTGGCGCATAGACCCAGCCCACTGGCATCACATGTTGATCCCACTCCTTTGGGAAGATCGCGAGCACCTTCCACCCAGAGATATCATAGCACCATCAGTGTCGAAGGCAGACCTTGCCCTCCTATCCGTGCATAAGGCCGATCCATTCGTGCCAATTCCTACAGAGCCAGATCCGGTGCACAAAGATCATCACGCTGGGGGTACCTCTATTCCCTGAAGAGCCAGTGGGTTACACCAAACGCTCCAAAGGTGTCCATAAACCCTTTGGTCAAACCAAACGCTCCAAAGGTGTCCATAAACCCTTTGGTCAAACCAAAAGCTCCAAGGATTATCGCAATCTCTTGGTCACCCCAAAAGCTCCAAGGATTATCGCAATCTCTTGGTCATCCCAAAAGCTCCAAGGATTATCGCAATCGCTTGGTCATCCCAAAAAGCTCCAAGGATTATCGCAATCGCTTGGTCATCCCAAAAAGCTCCAAGGATTATCGCAATCTCTTGGTCATCCCCAAAAGCTCCAAGGATTATCGTAATCGCTTGGTCATCCCAAAAAGCTCCAAGGATTATCGCAATCGCTTGGTCATCCCAAAAAGCTCCAAGGATTATCGCAATCGCTTGGTCATCCCAAAAAAGCTCCAAGGATTATCACAATCACTTGGTCACCCTAAAAGCTCCAGGGATTTTCATAATCGCTTGGTCAAACCCTAAATGCCCCAAAGGTATCTATAAACCCTTTGGTCAAGACAAAAGCTCCAAGGATTACCACAATCGCTTGGTCAACCCAAAAGCTCCAAGAGTTACCATAACCGCTTGGTCAACCTAAGTATTCAAAAATCAACAAAAACAACACAAAAATCAAAATCACAAAAACATTTGCATTTCAATTCCATGCATTCTCATAACACATCAAAATTACAAAAACAATTGCATTTCAATTCCATGCATACTCATAAAAAAAAAAAAAAAAAACAAAAATCAAAATCACAAAAACAATTGCATTTCAATTACATGCATTCTCATAAAAAAACAAAATCACAAAAACATTTGCATTTTCCATACATTCTCATAAAAAAAAAAATGAAATCACCAAAACATTTGCATGCATTTTCATAAAAATCAAAATACAAAAATATAGGTTGCATTAAACATTGCATCCATCCCTTGCATACTTCGATAGGTCATACAAGTCAAAAGCACCATAGGCTGTCATTACTTGGCAATTCCATCATTTCCACCTCAAATCCATTTCCATAAACGCATACATCCAACATATCACCTTTTTATTTTAGCATAGTCGGTTGTTTCCTAATGTATATAGGGTTTTCGTCATTCGGATGTCTTTAAATTTCTAGCCAAAAACTCGTACACGCTAAACAGTATTTTACACGGGAAAGTTTTACTTGGATCACACCTTGTTACGTCACGTCCCAACACAAATTAACACACATAAAAATTCCTAAGTTGTGTGAACGAAAGATGAAACCCCGCACCGTAATCCAGGTCACCATAAGCGAAACGGCTATCTTGCTTATCCCCCGTGCGAATGACCCTAGGAATGCCGAGAGTTGGCAAAAGAACAAGCATCCTCCCTACCCAATTCCCCATGAATCCCAAGTTCTCAAAAGTTGCAAAACATCAAAAATTTGCAAAACGTCAAAACATTCAAAATTGACATCCTACAGTGCACACATCAAAAGGCACGTACAATAGTGATTCTCGTCACTCCCTATCCCTTGCTCAAAAAAAAAAAAAAAACATCAATAAAACAAAATAAACAGTGATCTTATCACTATAAAGAGCAAGTATCCCAATACAATTGAAGAAAAGCAGGGAGTCGAACTTGAATCCCTGGAATTCTCAAAGATTTCGACAGGTCATGAGGCAAGCTTCAGTATCGGTTTGGTTGATAGCCTATCAGTCACTGATAGTAAACCTCCCGCATGACGATATATCTGTCACATTAACTTGTGTATAGATCAATGTTTGCATGTGGATGAGCTAGCTTATGGTATCCTAGATAGCATCGCAGATTAATCTAACCAAACACAATCAAGGAGTTAGTGGAGCTAATTAGGTGATCCTCAGTACAGGTTCGGTTGAAAGCCCATCTGGCACTGGCGGTATCCTGATGAATAACACATAAACAAACTCAATTGCACACACAGGGATGTGAAATAACTTGGTTAAATTCAAGTCGGATTTAGACCTTGTTTAAAAGTCTTGCGAGATAAATGTACAGTCTTGGCTAGTTAGTTAAAATATCTGAATCTAAGAAAAGCTTAACTACATTTTAAAAACAACTCGTCACATTTTATTCCGTACATCACCATCAAAATATATGCAAAATACAAAAACAAAGTTTTCACATGCAAAGTCATTTCACAAAGTCATCCCATTAGTATAGCAAGTCAATCAAATCTTGTACAGTCTATGGTGCATCGACACATCATCAACACCTCATTTCATTCATTCCCTATCCATACATCATACAAATTAAAAACATCACATTCATAATCGCCTCTGCATACATCAAACACATACATAAAAACACGCAAAACAACCAAAATATAAAAAAAAAACAAACAAACACAACAAAACAACCAAAAAAAAAAAAAAACAAACAAACAAACACAACAAAACAACCAAAATATAAAAATGACAAATGCCAACAAAAACACTAAAAATTGCCGGACAAAAGTGCTCTTGCACTTAACCTCTTCGCATTAGAAAATTGATGTCGGGGTCTACCTTGTCGTTATCCTACTCCCCAAGAAGGCTACCATAGCCGGACCGCTCCACGGGAAGACGGATTTTCGCCCATGTTACCCCCAAATGGCATCCCAAAATGGGTTCACACCCACCAAAAATAGGTCCACAAAAAAAAATCGAGAAATTGCTCGCGCATTCAACGGACAACATCTGAAGGCACCCTCACTTAAGTCATCTTGGGTCAAGCGACTCGTCGCTTTTCTCATGTCGATCATTCCTTCATCGATTCGTCGCTTGAGGGGGTAGTCACACTTAAGTCACCAATCAACAACAACACACCCAATCAAGGCAATGGCATGCATTCAAAGAATCATTGACAAAGACAATCACGCTCCTGCTTGGGGCAGCAAACAAGCAATAATCACAAAATTGATCAAACACTTGGCATTCCCGAAGCATGAACACAAGGTTCCCCCGTGGACAAAAGGTTATGCCCTTTGCCTATTCATGACTGATCAATGTCCAAGCTCAAGTCACACCTCACCAAAATAGGTTAATACTTGAAATCAAATTCCTTAGCTCGTCATAAGCAAGGATTCAAGAATGCATGCCCTTTCCATGCTTGGGGCATCAAGAGTTGGTTAGGTTACTGAGAAACCCTAATCATTAGTGCTTTGGTTATCTATTTTTGCTCGATGCTGTGCCATGCACAACGCTTCCCAAAAAGGGGCATCTGTAGACACCAAAACAGCACCAATCCGATTATGTGACTACAAACACTGATCACATTAACACACACAGCCCCCAGGGTAGCCCCCAGAGGTTAAACAGTGGTTCTAACCACTTACACAGCAGTTTTGCAAGTCAAAAATCAGTTTGGCACCTTTTAGACACTTTATTTCTTATTCGTCCCACCCAGGGACGAGTGCGAATTTGTACTCGTCCTACCCAAGGACGAGTATGGATTTGTACTCGTTTCACCCAGGGACGATTACTAGCGCTCGCTTCGGGTGGGACGAATGCCGGGTTTGACCAGCAAAAAGTCAGACCTCGGCGCATGACAACTCGGAACTACCACTCAGCCTTTCCTCGCATGACATAGGAGTGCGAGTGAGTTCTTTTAACAACACACATCTGCCAATTGACTTTCCCTTCACCGCATGGGAAGGAGAGTAAGCTTTTTAAGACAACTCGGATTTGCCACTTAGCTATCCCTTCATTGCATGGGAGTGCAAGTGAGCTTTGCTAAAACATGCAAAGACATGCACAGAGGCGGTTAAGAAGCCCTTGATCAAGAAGAAGTCTTCTCTTCACAAACAAAAGCATTCATGCAAAGAAACACTTTTGCATGTTAATTCAAAAAGATCCCTTGGGTCTATAAAAAGGGTGAGTTTTCTCACCCAAAAAGGATATACAGAGAAGGAGCATTTTGAGCGACGAAGTGTCGCTAATTCACTTACTTGCGATTTGTGCTTTCATAATCATGGTATTTCTTTTAGTTTCATGTTTATGCTTTTGTCAAGTTTTTCATTTCATTTAGATTCATTTTAACCATCGTTAGATTCATCTTTTATTTTTCATACACAGGTGCTACTGACTCTCTTGTTTGTTTCTTTGAGTGCAGAGTTGCAGCATTAGAGGAGCAGCAAGGAATCTACCTTACCAACGCAAGCGGCGACAACATTTGGCCCGCCCATTCCAAACGTGGGCATGCGGAAGGAGGAAGACTAAGTCACAAATTGTAACAAAGACCAATTTAACGCTCCTAGCCCCTAAAAAGGGAGGAGACGTCTATGTAACCGAGGATAAGAAATTTGAATAAAGAGGGTCGTGATTTCCTTACATCTTTTCTTTCATTTCCAATTTATCTCCTTTCCTTGTTTTTGTGCATAGGATTAAAGCGTTACATTTCGTCTTATATTGCATAGTTATAGTTTTCCTTTTGCTTCCGAAATCTCGTGCTTTCAGTAGTAATGAATCTAACAAAACTGTTAGAAAATAGAAATTACCTCCATATTTGATCTCAGGTAAAATTGTGCCTCGTAAAAAATGGGCGTGATAATGCTTTGACAAAGTCATGCTCCGTCAGAATGGGGCACGATTTCGCTTCTACGGATTAAAACTCTAAATCAGGGCTAGCAAAGTCACACCTTGATATAATCGGGCACAATTTCACTTCAGACACACGAAAATAAAAGCATGGGCACAAAACGTAAATTAATGCAAAAAACACAAAGAGTGAAACCTAAATGGAGAGCGCAAAAGCAACAGAAGAAGTTGAGGTATCCGAACTGGAACTCTTTCCCTTTGAACCACAATACACATCCACCAAATCAAGCAACAATCCAATTTACGCAACAAAAAATTAAAATCTAAAATTTGCACTTCGGGTTAGCTTGCAGAAGACACAAAAAACAGAGTGAAATGAAAGTAGTAAGCAAGTGTTAGAAAACAAAGACCACATGAGCATTAGTAAGTCCGTGATCATGATATGAAAAGAGTGAGATTGCTCTTCCTTTTATAGATGATCATTGGGGCAAAAGGGCAGGTAAAATAAACTCATAGTCAATGCAAAAACACATTGGAGGGTTTAAACCCAGGTCTAAGTAGGCCAAGAAGAAAACAAAATAAAATAAAATAAGATTGAATTAAAATCAGTGAAATTGTGCCTTGTGAAGACGAGGTATGATTTCACTAAAAACACTAGAAGAGGAAAAATAGGGGGTGAAGAGGTCTACCTTTACCTTTTGCAGGGGTGAGGGACTTCTTAAAGTCACTAAGGAATATTTCCCACTCAAAGTGGGTCAATTTTCCATGTCTACATTTTGCCCCCTCTTTGATGCATTTAAGGCCAAGTAAATGTGTCAAAGAAGGATGTAGACTCCTGAAGGCAAGCATACAACAAGCACAAAGAAGGGGTGGTCAGGTTTGGGCAAAGGGGTGGTGCAATAGGGGTACCACAAAAGGACACTCTAGACCCTTACACACTAAGCAAGGCATTACTACCATTAATACCTCTGTGGCTAGGGTACCCTCTCAAGTTTCGAAAGGAAAGGAACTTCCTTAAGAAATTTGAAAATACAAAGAAATAAAAATACCGAATCACAGAGAACAAAGCAAAAGCAGAGAATACTGGTGTACAATATGAATCTAATGCAACTAGTGTGAAATGCAAAAAATAAAAGGAGATAAATAAGGGAGGGGAAGAAAGAGGAAGAAGAATGGAAACAGAAAATTGTGAAGTGGAAAAAGAAGAAGAAAAATATAATGCTCCAAAGGTCAACCATATGAAATTGAGAAGGAAGCTAGATCAGAACCCTGACTAGAGGGTATTATGCTCAAAATATGGTCCATGTATGGAGTGAAGAACCCGCTATGGGTGTAGTACTCGCTAAATATGGACCAATAAGTGAAGTGCATAGTGTAACCCGCTATGGGTGGTTGCTCACTAGTAAATGATGTGGGGTGATTACCTTCTAGGATGTATGTCGAGGCCTACTATCAATGGCCAAGGATCTGATCCTATAATGGGATGCTAAGCCCACTGATTGAAAGAGAGACATAACACGATAGGGGTGTTATAGTGTATGCTGATGTAAAATGATGTTTGTAATGTATATGCTAGTACTACTTGAGAAGGTGTATGTGTATGTATGTATGGACCAACCAATATGAGCATAACATTATGTGAGTGTGTGCATGTGCTAGAAGAAATGAGAAGAGGAAATATGAGGAGCAAAATAAGTGTGTGTGTGTGCCCCCTGCTTGAAGTTTCAACCAAGAAAAATCAATAGGGAGGAAGTGAATAAACAAAGAAGAGAAGAATGTATCTCCTTGTTTTAACAAAGAAAGCAAAGGAACCTCTAACTCAAAATAAAATACCTCAGACCCATATACCAAGATATATGGTGAGGTCCCTATGGGAGTATGCACGCTAGTACAATAAGTCCATAAGGCAGGATAAATTTGAGTATGCCAGTCATGATTGGTCTTATTAACTAGCTTCTTCAAGATCTTGATCAAGGATTTTTTGGATGCTTTGGCTTATCCATTACCTTGAGGGTAATAAGGAGTTGACCATATGTGTTGAATCTTGTACTTAGCACAAATATTATGGACATCATTTTTCTTGAAAGAAGTGTCATTTTTAGAAAAAATCACTGAAGGTATCCCAAACCTACAGAGAATCTAGTTAAAAATGAACTTAGAAACTTGAGTTCCAATCACCATAGCTAGAGGTATGGTTTCAACCCATTTAGTGAAATACTCAGTCATAGTAATGATAAACTTATGACCATATGATGACACGGGGTTAATTTTCTCGATAATGTCTAATCCCCACATTGATAAAGGCCAAGGGAAAGAGATAACCTAAAGGTCTTGAGAAAGAGCGTGAATAAGATGATCATGGCATTGATACTTGTTGCAGTGTCGAACATAATCGCATGCATATTTCTCCATGGAATACCAATAATACCTCATATGAAGGAGATTTTTGGCAATAACATTGCTTCTAAAATGGCCTCTACATGAACCTTCATGAGTATCACTAAGAGCAATATGGGCTTCATCGGAGTTAAGATATCGTAAATGCCTTTAAAAGAATGTTGATACAAAGTATTGCCAATGATAACAAATCAGCATGCTCCTTTGCACAATAGCTTAAATTTATTGTGATCTAAACCATCAGGCATCGAATTGTCTTTAAGAAAATTAAAGATGTCGTTATACCATGGTTTAGATGGGGAATCTTTGATGGTCAAAAAATCTAGGGGAACCAAACAAGAACTCAAAGACGCAGATTTTCGAAGTTGTTGAATGATAATCAAAATTTTATCATCTTCTAACTCCAAAGGGAACAAGGATGCAACATCATCCATGGCATCCGCATGGCGGTTTGAGGATCTAGGGATAGACTCTATGGTTATTTGCTCAAAAGAAGACAACAACTTGGTAACAATCTCCTTGTATAGTTTAATCTTATCATCCTAAGTCTGATAAACATCATTTATCTGATTAACCACAAGTTGAGAGTCATTGAAGACTGAAAGGACCTTAATCTGCAAAGCTAAGGCTACTCTAAGACCAAGGATCAAAGCTTCGTATTCTGTAGTGTTATTTGTGTAAGAAAAACAAAGCTTGAAGGATAAGGGGATGAGCTATTTTTACAGTGTAACTATAACGACTCTAGCTCCAGTACCTTTCATGCATCGGGCTCCATAAAAAAACAAAGTCCAAGACTCGAACTATTCAATTTCAGCATTGAAGCACTCATTAGGAAACTCAACAATTATAGGATGGGTAACTTCTAGGGGAGCGGAGGCTAACTGATCAAAAATTACCTAACCCTTGATAGCCTTATGACCTATGAAATTTAGGTCAAACTCACTAAGGGCAAACACCCACTTAGCAGCTCGACCTGAAAGGTGGAGCTTAGACATCAAATAACGTAAAGGATCAAACTTTCCAACCACCAATATCTTATGGCTGAGCATGTAGTGTCTTAACTTATGGGAAGCAAATACTATGATAAGGCAAAGCTTCTCTAAGGGGGTGTATCTGGTTTCATAGCTGACCAAAGTTTTGCTGATATAATAGATATCTCTTTCTTTATTTTCATCATCATGTTGAGCCAACATGGCTCCCAAAGCATGAGCGATGGTCGCTATGTAAAGCAACGAATGCCTACCAGGTACAAGGGGAACTAAAATAGGCAGGTAAGTGAGATATCTTTTGAGGTCATCAAAAGCTTTCTAACACTCAGAATCACACTGGAAGACTACATCCTTCTTGAAAATTCAAATAAAATGCTAACACTTATCGGCTAACTAGGCAATGAACCGACGAATAGACTACAACTTGCCTTGCAGACTATGTAGCTCAGCCAATGTGCGGGGAGGAGGTATATCAATTATGGATGCTACCTTAGTAGGGTCCACTTCAATGCCTCACCTAGACACTATGAAACCTAACAACTTGCCAGATGTGACTCTGAACACACACTTAGCGGGTTTAAGATGAACTATGTATTGCCAAAGCCTTTTAAGTATTTTTCTTAAGTCATGGACATGATCCTTCCGTTGTAGTGACTGAGCAAAAAGTTCATCCATGTAGTCCTAGAGAATATCATGCATCATATCATGGAAAATATAATTCATGGCCCGATGATAGGTAGCTCCTACATTCTTAAGGCCAAAAGGCATGGCCTTCCAGTAGAAGGTACCCCATGGAGTAGTGAATCTTATCTTGGATTGATCTTCAGAAGCAATCATAATCTAATTGTAACCTGAGAAACCATCCATGAGTGAGAGCATTCCATATTTTGCAATGAAATCTATGATCTGATCTATGTTGGGCAAGGGAAAATTGTCCTTGGAATATGCTAAGTTAATGTCCCAAAATTCTGATTGTTCCTTCTTTCTTAGCTACAAGAACGATATTGGAGATCCAATCAGAATAGTCGATGGCTTTTATAAAACCGATTTCAAGGAATTTTTGGAGCTCTTCCTTGAATGAAAGTGTGACCTTCGGATGCATCTTCTGAAGTTTTTGCTTAACAATATTAGCATTAGGCTTACCTACCAAATGATGCATGACAAGAGAGGGATCAAGCCCTGGCATGTCGGCATATTACCAAGCAAAAATATTCTTATATTATTTTAATAAATTGGTCAATTGCTCCTGCTCATCTGTGATCAAGAATTTGCCTAACTTAGTATATATATAATCCATCAAAAATACCCATAGGCTACAAAATGGGACCATACCCACTATCCATCATCCAAAATACCCGTAGGCTACAAAAATCATAGACTCTCAAAGAGCACAACCATTAGCTCTAACTATCACTAGGAGTCTCTCCACTCCCCTCGTGGCTTGCCCTGTCCTATGCCCTCATACGTAATGTTGCAGCCCTATTGGACTCCACCCTTATCCCTGATTCTTTAATTCTTGTAGGAGATAACACCCTCTTTAGATCGGCACCAACACCTACTCCCTATGGTACATCACGTGCCTCTATCCTCATACCACTCTAAGCTACTAAAGTTGTACTCGGATGACTCTACTATGAATGTGTCGGTACTCGTGATTGTGATCTCAACCATGATCGTGCCTAGTCATAATCAAGGAGTGGAATCCCATGCATCATCAAGATAAACTTATACTTTGCTCACATCACTACCTCCTCGGCCAGTCACCCTCTCATATCCTCACTATCCTTTTATAATCTCTCTATCTCTACCCTTAAAGCAATCACATCTACAGGTACCTCCCCTATCACCTTGGCTCGCTCAGCCTCCTCTCGTGTCTATGTCTAACTCTCCACCTCAGCACAAAACTCCATAATCTCTACATCCTAAGCCTCTACCACAAACTATCATTTGTGCATCTCTGCCCTCTGTTGCTCCATATCCTCTACCATCTCTGCATACCTCAACCTAATAGCTTTGAACCTCTCACATTGTTCTACATCTCAAAAATTGAAGGCCTTTTTCTCAACATCGCTAGGAGTCTCCAATCCTATCACCATATCCTTCAAATCATCCAGTTCTACCGCTCAATGTCTCTCACTCTCCTAGAGCTCTCCCTCCAACTGATGCACTCACTCCCGTAGCATAAACACCTCCTCCTCCACACCCTGCATATCCTACTCCTCAATAGGAATCTCTCCAATATCACTAAGACATCAAAACTTGCATCTCTGCTCACATCCTCACCTATCTCCTCCATGGTTGTTGCCTCATCCATAGGTTGCGCTCCACTAATCATTGGTTCCTCCTCCATCATATTTGTATATGCACCATCCAATCATCACCTAGATCATCGATAATACACCTCTATATCACCTTCAACTCTATCCTATGATCTGTATTGAGTTCCTCTCACTGCCCATCCTCCTATCCTAGGTACCTCACCATTAGGTTGTATCCATTGATCAATCACCCCTGCACTTGGCTCCCAACTCTAAGTCACCCACCAGGCATCGTACTCTAGTATCATGCTTGCATCATCCACATTTGAAATCGCCATCGATGGATCCCTCTCACAAGTCCATAATAATACCACAAGTTGTTCCCCTCTATCACCTCGTCACCTATAATACACAACAAGCACCTCTAGAATATCCTATCATAGCCCAAACTATCACATCACTCGACTAAACTAGAAGAACTCAACCTATGAGTATACCACCCCACCAACCATCTCCCTTAGTGGATAGCACCTAGTTGCTCATCATCCTTATCCCATACCACCCCATCCCTCCAAGACCTCCACCTGATGAGACTAGGCACCAACTCTCCAAAATTCACCCTCTAAAATAGAGGATCACCCTCATGTGGCCTCTTCATCCCCTTTTCCTCATTTATCCTCCACTTCAATGTGTATGGTAAGTGCATCTTTCCATCAGCTTGAGCCTTATAAGGTAACAATGATAGTCGCTCCAAGACTATGTGCTTCCATACCCAAACCTATAGCAAAGGAGTCCAGCTCAACCCCTTCCTCCCACCATACATACATCATGCAACTATTTGTACAGCTAGGCCAACAATGTAGGTTCCCAAGAAAATAAAACATTATGCTCCACCATATCACATACCACATCCAACATATTCCAGGTAAAAAACACCTCGAAAGTATCTGGAAGAGTATAAGTCGATATCATCACCATTGTCATGCACTGACACTTGGACAACATCTTATTACACCACAGATACTCATAGTCCATCTTCTTAGTATCTACCTCCCTCCACCTGTCCCCAAAGGCACGCTCCATCACAACTGTCTAGCTATAATTTGGTGCTACCCTTACTAGAACAACCTCAATGGGTAACTTGCATATCCTATACACATCCTCCAAGGTGATCGTCATCTCACCCATCAAAAAGTGGAAAGTATTCTGATTCGGGTCCCACATCTCACATAATGCAAATATGTATGCTCTATTAGCATGAATACTCTTACACTCCCACACTCCTGTGAACCACATAGCATCCAACCACTCCTGATCTTCCTTATTTTTCATAAGACTATACAACTGAGCCTTCATTGTATAGACACAATATCGCGGCTCGATATTCTTCAACTGTTCATTCACAAACAAAATTCATATCAGTTCCATATACAATTCTATTCAAATACTCAAAATGAACAAAAGTCAATCTTCTCACACACATTTCACACTCACAAATTGATTCAATTAATTTATCATGCATTTCAAGACATTAAAACATGCACAATCCACACAACACAACAAACTGTAAACATAGTCACATATTTGGATACCCATTTTGTCATTTTATGGTAAAAGTCCAAATAGATGTGAAAAACAGTACATATTTGGCTTCCAACAATCAATTTCATGGTTACCCACATACTAATTGTGGCATGAAATTCAAAAACACATCAATCGAAATGACATACAAAAACAAAATACATTTTTGAACACCCATTTTACCCTTTTATAGTGAAAGTGTCAATAGATTTCAAAAACAGTATATCAATATGCACACAATTCAATGTCAAAGTCAACACCAGTTCATCAATATAGCACACATGCTAAATCAACACAAATCAAAAATACAGTCACATATTTGGATACCCATTTGCCATTTTATGGTAAAATTTCAAACAGACATGGAAAATAATGCATATTGGGCTCCCAAAAACTAATTTTAAATTCACCCACACCTACATCATGGCACACAATTCAAACATACGCCAAATGCAACAACACACAAAAATAAATTACATTTTTGAATACCCATTTCACCCTTTTATGATGAAAGTGTCAATGGTTGTCAAAAATAATACACCCACAATGGTAAAATTCATAGTCAAATTTAATCAATTTACATCACATTCAGATAACATGCCAAACGAAGACAAAATAAAAATACAGTCGCACATTTGGATACCCATTTCCCACTTTTGCGAATAAAATTCAATCACATTTCAAAAACAGTACCCCATGGCTCCAAAAAAGCAAAGTCAAACTATGCAACTACACTACCCGTTAATCGATCAAATTAACTTAAAAATAAGTCAAACCTAAAAATGGACTGCACTTTTGGATACGCATTTGGTTTGTCTAATATTTTGTATTCCAATTTCAATAAAAATTAACATGCATTTTGAAAATAACCTCCCCTCCCCCATTTCACGCTTTTCTAGAAACAAAATTACAAAAGGATACAAGTAACAAACACTTACCAATGGATCTCCACATTACCTGCTAGCACCAGTCCATCCCCTCACCATCCTTGTGCCTAAATCCATCAACTGCAAGAGCTTCACATCACCAACTGTTGCTCACCACTCACTCTCCAAAGTTGTCGTCATGAAAATGACCTTCCCACGCTTCAAAAAGGCTTAAATATACCTAAAACCCTAATTAGCCCCCTGCCCCACAAATTTAGGTTCAATTCACCTCCTGCCTCGTGAATTCAGTTTCAATTCACCCCCTGACCTACGAATTGCACCTATGAACCCCAAAATCATCAAAATTTCATCCCAAACCCTAGGAAATCTTCCCATATTCCTCTCCATCTAATTTTTCATCAATATTGTCATGCATTTTCTTCTATCAATTGATTCATCATCATATCACCACATTCCATTCACCTCATTTCTAATTCCTCGTTTGAGGGGGTATTCATACCCAAAATCCGCTTTGAATGCAACCAAACAATCAAACATCCAAATCATGGATATCGCATATGCCTACAAAATGTTTTGCTAAAGATTATCTTATGATAATAATCTCAATCCCAATCAGATATTTTTTTGATCATGAGAGCTATGTATTACCATGGAGATGTCACTTTGACATTCATGTATGTTGAATACATAATGAAAGGTACGTTTGAATAATCCTAGTGCAACATTTGGAGATGTCATTCTGGCATTCAGGTAAAGCGGCCCTGCCCGTATACTGAATGGTGCGTATGAATAATCCATGTCACCTAGCTCAAATGGTTTGACACATCATCATGCACTCATCAATCAATCAACAACAAAAATTTGAATAGACATTTGTTCTATCCATACTTTGGACCATCCTGCATTGGTCGCAAAAGCAAAGCAGTCATAAGTTGCCCTCACAAACAACCAAGTATGATATCATGAATATTGTACTAAATTGGTAAAATCATCCATTGCATCCGCAATCATCCATTTGCATTCATCATCAACATTTTCCATTTTCTTTCTCTTCTCTCCCTCTTCTTCTCTTCCCCCTTCCTTTCTTTCTCTTCTTCTTCTCTTCCCCCTTCCTTTCTCTCTCTTCTTCTTCTCTCTTCTTTCTCCTTTCTTCCTCTCTTCTCTCCCCGGATTCCCGATCAATGTTGTATGGTCATGCTTCAAGTGGCTACATACCATTGATTAGATTCTATTTTCCTCTTCTTTCCTTCATCTTCTACTTTCTCCCATCACATTTTTATACTAAACTATGTTCCACACAACGTAGTACAAAAAGGGGCAAATGTAGACACCCAAAAGTCACACATGTCTACCTCTATGTACTTGTAGATCTATCCAGACACTTGTAGATTTGCATAGACCATCCTAGACCCCTCTAGGCTATTGTAGACCATCGTAGACCATTGTAGACTATTCTAGATCAGTGTAGACCACTCTAGACCAGCGTAGACCGCTCTAGATTATCGTAGACCTTCGTAGACCTATGTAGGCCATTTCACTGGTCTATAGGCACGAAACCCTACTAAACTACATATTTCATGACCCAACCACCTTCTATCTATCAGGAATCCACCTATCACTTCCCTAAGGCAACCTAAGCCCTTTTCCCATACCTAATTAGGACCCCACAGGACTATTAGTTCCTAAAACTCCTAATTAAGTTAATTGAATTTCTAATTTGAAAGTCACTTTACTTAAGTGCACTTTATGGATTAAAAAGGTTAATTAGGATTCTAAACCCAAATTAGTCCTAATTATTCCCTCACACATGTGTGCACCAAATTAGTTAGGATATTTTCTAGGAAACCCTAACTCAACCCTCATCTAACCTAGGGATCAACCAACCCTAGTTAATCCTAATCCTTGCTCACACGTGTGAGGATAGGATATTTCTCTTAGGGCATATGAGAGGATGACTAGACATGCCACCTCACAAACCCTAACCTGACCACAATAGGACTTGACCCTAGGGTTTAGTACACCTAACCACACCCCCTACACCTTGGTTTCTTCTATAAATAGAGGACCAAATCCTTCATTAAGACTCTCTCCCCTTTTATCTAACATACAAAAACTCTGCAAAAATTTGACCAGAAGTACAATTTGACATATATGCACCATGCAAATAGCATAACACCATCTCAGGAGCCCATCCGGACAAGGATATCCAACAGAAAGTACCTACAACTCAATTCACCCCTTGCCCCACAAATCTGACTTCCAATTCACTCCATGACCTACGAGTTAACCCTACAATAGGTTATCCTCAGTAAATCTGTTAGGTATGCTTTATTTTATATTTTTATGATGTTCTATGAAATTTTTATTCCATTTTAGCACAATTTTCCTTCGTGTTTTCATTGTCTTTTATCAATATGGGTCCTGACTAAGGCAAGCCCCCAAACACACTAACCCTCTTTTTCAGGTCACAAAATAGGTGAAAAGAAAGGAGAAGCATCAACATCAACACTACCGGTGGCCCACATATGCATGAAGCCCACCTACATTGAGGAATCTCAAAAGGAGCTATCAATTTATTTGATATTCATAAAAAGGATTTGGGACAATCCTCTTTGTAACCCATGGACTCATTTTAATGAATAAAGAACAATATTCTGAGCATTTACATGTTTTGTATTATGTTTGATCAAATGGTAACTTTTGTACGTTTCACAAACAACTTGAAATTTCTGTTGGTAAAACCATAATCATTCTTAATATGGACCCTACAATTTATAGCTTTATGACCAAGTTGATTGCATGAAAAACAATAACCATGGAAGAAATATTGAAACCTGTTTGATTTCCTTGGAGGATATGGTCGCATGGTTCTCTCATTGTTGTTTCTATGATTGAATTTGGTCCATGATGATTCTTTATTTTCTTCCTTCTTGATGCTTCCACTTCTCAATGCATTAGCATAGGTTTTAGGCTCTTCTTTACTTGTTTTCTTTGACGCATCTGTTTCCTTTAAGCTTGATTCCCCATTTTATTTCTTTTGACCTTCTTAAAACCCAAGTCCAGTATTTTTAATTGAAGATCTTTGTGCTTTGATAATGCCACCCATGATTTTTGAGATTTTCTCAAACTCATGTAGCTTATCATTAGATTTTTCCACTTCCTTCCTTAGAGAGATAACCTCATGCTCTAGTTTTTCACATTGCAACTCTTTTACCTTTAATTGCTTAGCCATACCTTCTTCAATTCACCTTGCCTCTTCAATTTTAACTTTCAAGTCAATGAGTTCTTGCAACAACTTTTCCTTTGTCTTCTCATCCTCTTGTACTTGAGTCTTCAATCTTGAGTTCTTCTTTCTAAGCCTTTTCAATTCTTCAAGAGCAACGACAAGTTCCTCTTCTATGTCAACCATGGATTCTTCTTCATTTTCTGAATCTTTCTCTTCTTCCTGGTATTTGACAATAGGAGCATCTTCTTTCTCTTCTATGCTTATTATGGCTTCTTTTTCATTTTCTAGATTTTTCTCCTTTTCTTGGATTTCAACAATAGGAGTATTTTCTTTCACCTCCATGGCCATGTGTGTTCTTGTAAGATCTTCCTTCAAGCTGTTAGGCTTTCATGAAGGAACCCGCTCTGATACCAATTGAAGAACACAAGCTTATACTGAGAGGGGGGTGAACAATATAAGATAAAAATTTTCACTTTTCAATCCAAATAATAACAGCAATAATATTAATGTAATAATGAAACAATACATAAATCATCACACATATGAGAGACATAAATTTTACGTGTAAACACCCTCTTGGGAGAAAACCATGACAAAATATTACTTATATTTTTCTTCAATAAATTTTTTGGGAACCAATTCACAGGAGACATGAATCCCCTATACAAGTTCATGGACACCAATACATAGGATACACCAATACCCTATACAAGTTTGTGGACACCAAACCACAGGAGACACCAATCCCCTTGCTCAATTTCATAGACACCAATCCACAGGAGACACCAATCCCCTTGTTCAAGTCTACTCCAAAACCTACTCAATTTTGCTCATAAAACCTGCTCAATTCCGCTCCAAAATCTGCTCACAAAACCTACTCAATTCTGCTCCAAAACCTACTCAAATCTGCTCCAAAAATTGACCCAAAATGGCAAACAGAATTCTAACAAAATTTAGTCATAAGGCTTAACTTTGCACTCAATTTTATCCTTCTTTTTGTATGTGTCTACTACTATTTTATTTATTCCCACAAATTCTTTTATAACTCATTTCAATTTCATTTTTCACCTATTCAACAATATTTGCCTCAAAAATAAAAACCAAAACACCAGACTCTTTTCTAATTCATTTCAATTCCTTATTTCTCCTATCCAAAAATATTTGCCTCAAATAAAAACCAAAACACCAAACTCTTTTCTAATTCATTTCAATTCCTTATTCCTCCTATATAAAGATTTACAAAATAAAACTTTATAAGAGAAAAATTACACCTTATATCTCCCTTAATTCTTTAATCAATTTTAATTAAAGAACTTAACATTCACTAAAGTTGACTCACATACCTCTTTTTATTTCATGCACTCTCCTTCAACACATTGACCATTAAATGTAGCACAAAAATCATTTTTTCTCCTTCAACATATTAACCATTAAATGTAGTAGAAAAATCATTTAGCAAAAACCTTATCACGTTGTCGAGGAGATTTGAACTTTTGACCTTAGGCAACGTAGCTCTTTGATGCTGGTGGGCAACCGATTGGGATAACCCAATGGTTGTGACTGAAATTGCAACATGATGTATTCAAACCTTCTTTTTCTATGTTGCCAACGATATCACTCATCTTCTAGTAAACTTCTATTGCCAAAACACATGAATGCTACCTGTGTCACATCTGCGTAGCGCTTTCCAGATCGTGCTCAATCTGATCTTGATTCCCTATGATTAAATGAATGGAGATATCTATTTCTTGGCCACATGAAAGTGCACACACAACATGGACGTTCCCTCTTGCTGCTTTAAAATCTCTCCTTTGTTGCCCTTATTAATTACATTGTCTGCTCTCTTTTGTATCTGGTGCTTATAGCACCCACTTCAATCTTGCACTTATCCTCTTGTCTTTGTGTGATTGCTTCATATTTTTGTTACATCGTTGTCCCTTCCATTTATGCTTATTTCATGAAAACTTTCCCCAAAACTCCACTCTACGCTCGCTCACGAAGATGTTCGCTGAAACTCCACTTTACACTCCCTCACAAATACGTTCACTGAAACTCCACTCTACCCTCCCTCATGAAGATGTTCGTTGAAACTCTACTACATGTTATCTTCATGAAGACATTCTCCAAATCTTCACTTGCGCTCTTCGTTCACCAAAACCCTATTGCGCGTTGTTCTGACGAAGGCATTAAATTAAATTCACACATTTGGACAGATTTCCAACATATATTTATATCCAACCTTCTCTTCTTAGCTTTGGCGCCCAAGATGTAGATCATCCCAATGATATTTGAAACCTTAACTTTATAATATTTAAATTTAATATTTAAATATTATAAGGTTTAACTTTTAATATAACTTTAATATTTAAATTCTCAATTTAAATATTAAAGCATATTCTTTAAATTCAAAAAAAACATCCTTGAAGATATTTTTGCCCCAAATACATTACCCAAAATATGATATTATTGCCACTCATGATATTATTGCCATTCATGATATTATTGTCACTCATGATATTATTGCCAAAACCATGAGCATATTCAAAGTTATCCTTCCAATTCTACCTTTGACATCAATGAAAACTCAACATTTCTAACACTTTCATTGTTGATGGAGCTACCCAATATATTTTCATATTTTTTAAAAAGTAACCCTAAATAGTACGAGCAAAGGGACAATGAAGAAGTAAATGGTTTGATGTTTTATATCATTTTCATAAAAGGTACGTCTAAAAGGTCCATGATATTTGATTCTCTATATACTCTCTTCTCTAAGAATCTTACTTTGAATTGCTAACCAAAGGAATGTTGAGGCCTTAAGGAGAGCCTCTAGTGACCAAATATTCTTCCAAGAAAAAATTTTGGAAGTGGAAAATTTAATATCCCTAAATATATCCCAACTAAGTATCCACCATATTTTGATAAACTCTAAACCAACTCGTACTTTCATGTAAAATCAGAAAATAAAATTTTTGAGGCATCTTTTGAAGTTCACTATAATTTGTTTGAGTTCCTCTTCTTCAACCAAGTTATTAATAGAAATCCATAATTTGGAGTTGTTGCTCTTATTAATATAGTATTTGACCCTTATACCTTTACAAGGTAGGCATGTTCGAGCCAATTGTTGTCATTTTAAATCAAATATAAGAGGATGAGTCTTCAACCAAGCATCAAACCAAAAAATTATATATTTCCCCTCATTGATTGTCCATCTAATATATTTCTTAATCAATTACAAACTATTTGATATGAAGCTCCACATTGACAATCCTTTGGATAGGTTATTTTCTTAAATAATTCCATTGCATCAAGAAAACCTATATATTTTGTAAGTAATATTTTTACCCAATTCTTTCCTTGATCTCTGAATAATATCCACTCGAGCTTTTCCCCTAAATCTAAACTTATAAGTATACAATTCTATAAGCTTACTCCAGTATTCTTTCGTTTGCAAACCCTATCCCACTTATAGAGATGAAACCTAAATTTTTTCTTACATCCTTTCCAAATAAATTCTCTTTGAAATTTTATCAAAAGATGATGTTATACCTACTAGCAACCTTGAAATTGACATCATATGTATAGGGATGGATTGCAATGTAGTCTTTATGAGTTGTAACCTTCTTGTCATGGTTGAGAACTTACCTTTCCAACCTACCAAACAAGCTTTCATTATATCCAAACAAGAGATCCAAAGCTCCATTTTATTTCCTTTATGAGACAAAGGAATACCTAAGTAGGTTGATGGAAATTTTTCAATTTTAAACCCTAAAATATCCAAAATAATTTGTTGTAAATATATGGCAATGTTAATAAAAAATCTTGGATTTTGTATTATTAGCCATTATATAGTCTTCTCATTGCATGATAATATTTATTTAAACTTCATGGCACCACTGAGGGATGGCCCAAAAGAAAAGTATGATCAACAAATTGGAGATTAGATTAGAAGTGACCATTTTTTACAACCTGAATCTCCTTAAGTTTTTCTTCTATTTTTGCCAAAACTCTTGATGAGCATTAGAATTGCTCATATTTTTGTATGAGTTTCTAATGTTTTTGTGTGGCAAAATTATCAGAGTTGTACCTTTTATGAGAATTTATATATATGTTTAATGAAAATTATGTGCATTGCCTAACTTGTATGAAAAGTGTATTTTATGTAGATTTTGTCTGATTTTGCATAATTGTCGAAGTCCTACGCGGACCTAGCATATTTTTTGCTTCAAGGAACCCAAGGTGTATTAAGGGGAGGCACCTTGATCCTAGGCGTCTTGATCCCATTAATGGGAGATGCCTTGATCCCAGGCACCTTGATCCCATTGATGGGAGGCTCCTTGATCCCATGTGCCTTGATCCCAGGTGCGTTGATCCCACCTGGAGGAAGTTGCCTTGATCCCATATGAAATAAGGCACCTTGATATCACCTAGTAGAAGGTGCCTTGATCCCAGATGCCTTGATCTTGCTACCAACAGAGACCACATTGACCATGGTAGACCGTTGACTCCATGTCATATGCCAACTTCGGATAGCTACCAAAACACATTATTTATCTTATTATTATAGAGAAAATGAAATAATCACTTGCTAAAGTAGAACACAGGTGATGGTGAGTACAAAACCAAAAAATCTACAACTCCCAAAAAAGGATAAAAGAGTTGTTGATTGTTTTAGCATGTATTTGTTACTGCACATCTAAATTGTCTTAACTTAGAATATAGCTAAATTTCATACTATAACAGCATTGTAACCGAAATCTTGTATGTTATATAAACACATAGGACTTCTCTGACAAAGGAGAGATCTGAAGAGTATAATAGCTTGGAGAAGAATATTGTACTGCACTCTTATTATTAATAAAAATCATTCGAGATTATTGAATCTAAATTCAATATATGTGAATTAACCGGGTGGAATCTGTTGGAGCCTGGGCCCACTCTTAGTCAGTATTTCTCCCCTTCTCCTTTGCTTTCTAGTTAGATTCTTTTACTTCTGGTTTGCTGTATTTTATTTCTACAAGTTCATTTATTTCTAGCTTTCTTTTATTCTTGCAAAGTGTGGTGTGTTTTCATTTTCATAATTTACTTTTTGCAAGATAGTTTGGATGAATTGAATGTTATATAACAACCCACCAAACTAAAATGCTAGTGGACTCATCTCAAAAGTGTTGTAATTGATCTCATATTGGTGCTTCACAAGCTTACGAGTATCCTTGGGTTGACAAATTAAATTAAAGGGTTATGACAAAATTAGAATAAATTAACCAATGTTTTTACCCCAACATTTTGGCGTTGTTGCCAGGGAAGTGTCAATAGTAGATTTTATTACAATGCCTTAACCTTTTCACCTGATTTTGTATGAGTCCATTGAGAAATAAAGGACCAAACGGTCATTTTGTAAAGAGAAATATTCCACAAGAAAATCTTGAACTAGCTACAAATTTTGACGTGAACTAGAGTCCTCACAATCACCCCTAGTAGTGCGTTGGATTGAACACCTAGTTTTTGCACAAGGCTCTTCCACTTCCTATCATCCAATAAAAGAGTGGATCATACAAAATCCTCTATTTAAAAGAACTCCTTCTGAAGAGGATTTGTTGTGGAAAGTTGTTGAGGATGAAACCATTACACCAGTGACTTGCAAACTCTTGTGTAGAGAGTTCAAAATGATCGAAAGGCCATAGAAACTGCTTTAGAGACCACATTCCCTAAAAACATGGCTGAGGAAGAAGAGGTATCAACCAAATTTAGCTTCCCGATAGAAGAAGCTAGGGGAGATACAAAAATGAAAAATATATCCCCTACTCATCTTCCTACCTTCAAAGGATCCCCAAAAGAAGACCCTGAGCTATTTTTATTTAAGTTTGATGTCTTGTGCAAGTCTGTGGATTATAAGTCGGACGACCAAAAGTTGAATTTATTTCCTTCAACATTGGATGATTCATCCCTGCATTGGTTCATCACCTTGGGCAATAAATAGATCACCACTTAGGGGAGATGAAAAATATATTTTTAGAGCAATACCAATATTTTGGTAGAGCATGGGATTCCAGGGAGGAAGTCCTGAACATGACCCAGAAGGAAGATGAATCCTTGGAGGAATATTGGGACAGACTCAACTTCAATTTGTAAAGGTCTCCCCATGTGAAGCTAAGTGATAAGTCCCTCAAGAGCATTTTCTTGAGAGGACTTACCAATGAATCTCTTGAAGCCTTGAATATGATCTCTAGAGGGGATGTTTACCAACACCATATGTCATACATTCGATAGTTATGTCGGAATTACTCTCGAAGGAAGGGTAAACCAACTTCTAGGACCATGAAGGCAACCACCTCAGTCACAAAGATAGAGATAGGAAACATGCTAGAAGACTTAAAGAGTAAAATGCTTTCTTCCCTAGCATTGCAGATGGACACTCTCCTATTGGAGAAGAAGAAACAATAAAATAAAGTTGTGTTAGCCTACTACTATCCAAAGTGTAGAGGGAAACATGCTAGGAATGCGTGTTCAAAAAATAAATTCAGGGTGTGCATTGTTTGTCAAAAAAATCACAAGACTAGATTGTGTCCACAACTACCGATTGCCAAGGAGGATGTTGAATTTTTTGAAGCATACTTCATAGGGAACCGAAGAAACTAGCAACAAACCACTACGGAGAAGGTCATTACATGCCACAAGGGTAGGACCAACCATCCAATATGGGATGGTGGGGCCAACCACCCTGAATGAATGCCCCCCAAGGAGCCTCATTCTCTAATCAATACCCATGGATGCCATATCAACAACCAGGATATCAATGGAGGAACCACGACAAATGGAATTCAACTTTACAAAACGTAGTGCAATCTCCACTAGAGGAAATCCTACCAGCTCCTCCTGCAGTGAGGCCTACACAACTTCCAGCACAACTGATGGTCAATCCTAATAACAATATGAATTAGCTAGCATATCAACTAGAAGGTGAGATTTTTTCTATGTACAATATTCGAAGTTGTAATCCTGTACAACTACGATCAGGTAGATAGATAGGAGTAGAGGCTCCTCCCTTAATAGAATAAGAGGAGAACATAGAAGAATCACCTCTGGTAGAAGAGGTTGATGAAGGACCAATTGCTGAAGAAACTGAAGAAGAATCTCCTCTATTTCCCAAAAGGTTACAAGAGCAGAGAAAGCCAATATAGTCAGATTTTGACATCCTTTCAAGCTTGAATAATTTAACAATAACCATTCCATTATTTCAACCTATAAGAGACATCCCAATTTACACCAAGACGATCAAAGATGTAGATCCGAGTGCAGGTAAATGTCAAATCAAACGTAGCAGAATAATAAAATAAATTAAAACTTTATTTAATTCTTCTCCAACCTTCTAACATTACAAACTATGGTGCATATATATGTAGCTATAGGGAGAAATTCGACGAGGGGAAATTGGAGGAATAAGGGGAAAGGGAGATGGAGGGATAAGGAGAAAGGGAGTTGGAGGGATAAGGGGGAAGAAGGAATAACGGAGGGATAAGGAGGAAATGGAGGGATAAGGAGGGAATATAGGAGGGGAGTTAGGAAAAATAAAAACAAATAGTTGTCGACAAAATTTGCCGACAAACTTAGGGATATTCACACTTAGGACTAGAAAAGTGTTTTTTCTAAGCCACTTAAGGTGAAACCCTCTTCACACTTGCAACATTCTCCCCCTTAAAGTTGAGAGGACTGACTACACAGTCTCTCATCTTTACAAATTGAGCTTTAGTCATCGCCTTGGTGAAGATGTCAGCAACATTCTCCAAAGTGTGACAGTATTGAAGCTCAACAATTTCATGTTCCACCATATCTCTGATGAAGTGGTACTTCATATCAAAATGCTTCGTGGACAGGATTATATGCCAACTGAATGGCACTGATGTTGTCGCTGTAGACTCTGGTCGGACCACTTTGCTATTCTCCAATCTCTTCTAGTACTTTCCTTAGCCACAAGGCTTGAGTACTTGCATAAGTAACTACTATATACTCAGCTTCTGTTGAAGATAGTGCTACTATTGTCTGCTTTTTGGAACTCCAAGTTATTAGTCCTGATCCAAGACTAAAATAGTTTCCTGATGTTGACTTCCTGTCATCAATATTGTTACCCCAATCACTATCGCTGAATCCTACAAGCTTGATAGTGTCACATTTATGGTACTGGATTCCAAAATCCAATGTACCTTTCACATATCTCAAAATTCTTTTAGCTGCCTAAAAATGTAGCTCAGATGGGTTAGCCATAAATCTAGAAACAAGAGATACAGCATATTGAATATCTGGTCTGGTGTTGGCGAGAAACATCAAACTCCCAACCATGCTTCTGAAAGTGGTCACGTCAATTTTTGGTGCTCCATCATCTTTGCTTAATTGGATTCCATGTCCAACTGGAGTTGCAACTAGTTTGCAATGCTCCATAGCAAACTTCTTGATCATATCCTGAGCATACTTATGTTGACAGATGAAGATCCCTGTATCTGACTGATGAACCTCCATTCCAAGGTAGTAGTGCATTAAGCCAAGATCCTTCATCTCAAACTGGCGTCATCATGGAGTGTTTGAACTCCATATTCATTTTTTCATTACTACCCATAAAAATGAGATCATCCACATACAAGCAAACTATGAGGATGTCATTACCTTGCTTTAGGTAGTAGAGTGTGGGTTCATTTTTGCTCTTGGTGAACCCATATTCTTTGAAGTACCCATCAATATGTGAGTACCAAGCTCTTGGTGCCTGCTTAAGACCATAGAGTGCTTTCTTCAATCTGTAAACAAGGTGTTCCTTACCTTGCACTTCAAATCCCTATGGTTGCTCAACGTACACTTCTTCTGTCAAGTAACCATTGAGAAATGCACTCTTTACATCCATGTGTTGGACTTTCCATCCTTTGTGTGCAGCTAAGGCAAGAACTGTTCTGATAGTCTCCTGTCTGGCTACAGGAGCAAAAGTCTCTTCATAATCTATTCCATATTTCTGAGTAAAACCCTTTCAAGACCAAGTTTTATGCTTCTCAATGCTTCCATCAGCATTAAACTTGGTCTTGAAGATCCATTTACAGCCAACACACTTATTTCCTTTAGGAAGCTTCATGAGCTCCTAAGTGTCATTTTTTATAGAGGTTATCTCCTCTTTCATGGCATCTTGCCAAATATTTTGAGTACATGCCTTCTCATAACTAGAAGGTTCAAGCTATGCACTAGTTAACAAAGCATAGTTAACTTGATCTCCCCTAGGTTCCTGCTGGGATTCATCATCACCATACAAGTGCATACTTTCTAATCTGTGTAAAACAGATTCCATTTCACTAGCTTGACTCCTAGTGTATCTTCTTGAAAATTTTTTATCCAACATCTGAGATGATGGATGATACTGTAAAGTTCTCTTACCTTTGGATGGAACATCAATGTCCATTGGTGAGGAACTTACTGATCGTTGTGGAGAAGGACTTGGTGAAGAAGTTGAATCAGAAGATGGACTTGGAGGATGTGTGGAAGGAGACTGCTTTCCTTTCTGTGGGAGCCGTGGTTGCACCTGCTGAGCAACTATATCAATGGCTTCAACATCACTGAATATTTGGGGCTTACCCCACTCTCCCCCTTCATCAAAAATCACATCCCTTGAAATCACTATCTTTCGAGTTGTAGGATTGTAGAGTCTATAACCCTTTGTGTTTTCACAGTATCCTACAAAAATGCATGCCTGACTCTTTGGATCAAGCTTCTTTCTCAGCTCATCAGGAATGTGAGCATATGCAAATGAACCAAATACTCTGAAATACTTCACATTTGGTTTCTTACCATACCAGTCTTGGTAAGGTGTCTTCCCTTTCAAACTTGAAGTAGGACTTCTATTCAAAATGTGAACACTAGTCCGTGTTGCATCTCCCCAATATGAATTACTCAAATGCTTTGTCTAAAGCATTGATCTTGTCATCTCCATAATGGTGCGATTCTTCCTTTCTGCTACACCATTTTTTTGTGGAGTGTAGGCAGTTGTGAACTGCCTCTTGATGCCATGATGTTTACAAAAATTCAAAAACTGATTAGAGGAGTATTCTCCTCCTCTATCTGATCTAAGACATTTTACAGAATATCCACTCTCACTTTCAACTTTTGCTTTAAAATCAACAAAGCATGCAAATGCTTCATCCTTATGCTTCAAAAAATATATCCAACACATTCTTGTGCAATCATCAATGAAAAGTAGGAAGTAAGAGTGGTTACCTAGACTCTTGGTCTGCATCGGACCACAGATGTCTGAATGCACTAACTGAAGAGGATAGGTGGTCCGCCATGCTTGTCCATGAGGAAATTTCGATCTGGCATGCTTGCCCAAGGCACACCCTTCATAGACTTCCTTACTATCTTGAATTTTGGGAAGTCCAGTTACCATTGCTTGTGAAGTTATCATTTTCAAACTTGCTGAATTCAAATGACCATATCTCAAGTGCCATAGGACACTTGGATTAGTAATAGCAACATTTGCTAACTTATTTCCTCCTGGCTGGCCAAACTTCAAAGGGAATAATCTATTCTTTGACATTGGCACTTGTGTAATGATTCTATTACTATTATTCTTGTCAAAAATGGTGCATTTACCCTCATCAAAAATCAACTTATAATTCTTTTCAAGCATTTGACCAACACTTAGAATATTGTGTTGAAGATGAGGTGTGTAATAGATATCACTTACTTGCTTGATGCCTTCTTTTGTTGGAACCTTCATGGCTAATGCCTTCAACTGCCAATGACTTGTCATCTCCCAATCGGATGCTGGATTTGTATGAGGAGTCTAAAGTAGCAAAGAGGTCTTCTTTGCCACTCATGTGATTTGAACACCCAGTGTCCAAAATCCATGTATCATTCATATTTTGCTCTATCTTGCCATAAGAAAGAAAGAGATTTGTGGACTCTTCCTCTTCTCCAAAATTCCCAAATTGACTGCTCTGGTTGCTGTTGCTTCCTTGCGAAGTCTTTGACCAACAATCTCGAGCATAATGTTCAGGTTTGCCATAATTGTAGCAAACTTTTTTTTATTTATCTCCTCCTTTTACTTTGCCAAATTGTTTCCCTCTATTTTGCTGCTATCCTCCTCTATTCTGATTTCCACCTCTGTTGGATGATCGTCCTCTGTTAGGAGTTCCTCCTCTTTGATTATTCTTGCCTCTGCCTCTTTGTTGACCTCTGCCATGGTCTCTACCTCTTCCTTCATGTGTGGCAAAAGCTTTATCATCTCCTCCATAGCTGGTGGTAGGAGTTTCCTGTAACCTCTCTTCATGTGAGAGAAGTGAACCAGTTAGGGCATCAAAAGACAATGAGGTTAAGTCTTTGGATTCTTCAATAATTATTGCAACAGAATTCCATTTTGGAAGAAGTGTTCTCAACACTTTCTTCACCATAACCTCTGGCTTAATATCTTCCCCTAGTGTGACCATTTTATCAACTACGGATTTCACTCGCATGCAGTAATCTCCCACTTTTTCATTTTCTTGCATTTTGAGATTTTCAAAATCTCGTTTCAATGTTTGCAGTTTTACCTGTTTTACTTGGTCACTACCTCTATAGCTTTCTTTTAGGGCATTCTAGGCATCTTGTGCAATTACATAAGAGGCAACTCTAGGGAAGATACTTTTATCTAGGGCAGCATGTATGTGATAAAGGGCAAAAGCATTGTTTTTCTGTGCTTCTTTTCTAGTCTTTTTATCAACATTAGAGAAAGCTTCCCATTCAGCAACAGGTGGTTCAGTATAGCCCTCTTCGACTACATCCCATAAACCTTTTCCTATCAAAAGGGTTTTCATTTTAATAGACCAATATTCATAATCTCCTCCATTAAATTCAAGAATCGGCAGACTAGTATTGGACGCCATTTCAGAAAACAAACTTTATTTGAAGCAAACAAGTACTATAAAGCAGTACAAAGAGATTAATGATTCAAATCAAATCTCGCATTTTTAGTACATTCAGGTTCTGCTTCAGAACTGCTGCTGATGACGATGACCTCAGGTTCTTTAGGATCCACTTCCTCTAGATCTTCTTCTTCTTTGTCTTCTTCGTCTTCTTCTTCTTCATCTTCTTCTTCTTCTGCTTCTTCTTCTTTTGCTGCTTCTGGTTCAGGAGAGCGTGGTGTATAGCTCTCACTTGATTCTGCTGCCCGTACACCAGGTGTATAACTGGAACTTGCTTGATCCTCTGGAACAACTTCCTTTGGTACAACTTCCACAGTATTAGACTCTTCAATTCTTTGTCCAAAAATGTTGTCTTCTGAATCTGCCTCGTACCCTGAATTCGGTTTCCTCAGATGATCAATCACCTGATTTTCCAGCTGACAAAACACTGTATGCAGACTAGTTCGTTGAACCCTTTCATCAAAGGATTTCGGTGTCTCTCGTCTCAAAATCGAGAGAAGTGCATTATAACACCCCCCAGACCGGATCATCTAACATTGCACGGGCACATTATTTCTCTTTTTTCATAAAAACTCTTCAAACAAGGTTTTTTTTTTAATTTTTATAAAGTTTTTTTAAAAAATTTAATAAATTTTATATTTTTTAAATTACCTTTTAAATTAAATTATTAAAAAGATAATTTTAAAAAATATATAATTAAAATTATTAAATAATTTAAAAAACTTAAATAAAAAATTTAAAACCTTTAAAAAAAAATTAAAAAAAAAAATTTACCTTTTTCTTTAACACGTGGGCGATTCGACCCCGCGACCTCCCGTCAACCGGCGGGCAAGCTTTGCCGCTACACCAAGCGGCTCCGCTGGAAACAAAGCGGACGACCGCTGTCAAAAACCCCCGTCGGCCGAATGTTTTAAAAAAATAAAAAACAAAATTTGTTTTTTTTTTTTTTGCTTCTCGGTGGGGATGGAACTCGGGACCTCTCCCCTCTCGCGGATCGCCCAAACCAACTCCGCTAGGCGTCCGAACGGAATAGAAGGTGGAGCGGGTTTTATTCAAACTAATGTGACGGTAATGTTTTTAAAAAAAAAATGTGCGTGGGTTTATCCCACATTCGCTGCGCGATGGCGCAGGTGGGGTTTTTATACCCGAACACACACACACGTATTTGACTGCCTTCGGGCAGTCACAGTTGCTATTTTTTCGAAACCGGAGCCAACCACAAACCGCCACGTCAGCTACACATCGACCAATGCAAATCCGCCACTTGTCGCCACGTGGCACATTTTTTGACCAATTGGATGCCGCCACATCACTTCGCCTACCACGTTACTTCGCCTGCCATGTCAACTGCCGCCTCGATCCACGTGTCGAATGCCACCACATCAGACTCCTCGATCTGTGTGCTGTCCAGTCAGCACCTCACTAGCTACCACATGTTGCCTCGAGATCCGCATCGAGCCTGCTGTCTGCTGCCACCTCGAGATTCGTGTCGAGCCTGTGCATGATCTGCCTCAGGATCTGTGCCCGATCCTGCTCACAATTTGCCTCGAGATCTGAGCCCTACTGACTCTTACCTCGAGATGCGTGCCCGCCTGGCCTCTCCTCGAGAACCATGCCCGAACGACTGTCGAAATCTGGCTCGAAATCTGGCTCTGATACCAATGTAGATCCGAGTGCAGGTAAATGTCAAATCAAACGCAACGGAATAATAAAATAAATTAAAACTTTATTTAATTCTTCTCCAACCTTCTAACATTACAAACTATGGTGCATATATATGTAGCTATAGGGAGAAATTTGGCGAGGGGAAATTGGAGGAATAAGGGGAAAAGGAGATGGAGGGATAAGGAGAAAGGGAGTTGGAGGGATAAGGGGGAAGAAGGAATAACGGAGGGATAAGGAGGGAATATAGGAGGGGAGTTAGGAAAAATAAAAACAAATAGTTGCCGACAAAATTTGCCGACAAACTTAGGGATATTCACACTTAGGACTAGAAAAGTGTTTTTTCTAAGCCACTTAAGGTGAAACCCTCTTCACACTTGCAACAAAAGAGCTATGTCTAAGAAGACTAGGATGTAGGAAAACCTAGACCATAAACATGGTGGGGAAGTTGGTTGATTTAATGCTAGGAAATGCATGCCATCCCAAGTATGCAGACCCAAGTAGTCTAGTCTTGATCATGAAGATAGGTGGTTGCTCATTGGCCAACACTCTAGTTGACTTGGGAGTAATCCATTAATATCATGTTGAAGAAAACCATGCATAAGCTCAAGCTCAAAGACTTGAAGCCCACTAAGACTGTTCTGCAACTAGCCGACAGATCAACAATATTATTGAAAGGGATGTTGGAAGACATTATTGTGATGGTGGATGCATGGGAATACCCAGCTGACATTATGGTATTGTAATCCAAGTTTGGATTGGGATGCTACCCACTCATCCTACGGAGTCCATGGTTGGCAACAGTCGTTGCCCACATAAGATATCAAAATGGACAAATGACTATTTTAGATGGTCAGAGTGTCAAACGATTGACCATTTTTCTACTTGTGTAGTTCGTCAACGCACTGGGAGAACCCATGTGGGAAAACTAAGATGAAGAAATGTTATCAATATTGCAATCGATGATGATACTGAATGAATTAGAGGATGAAGCTAACAAAGATGGCATCATCACAAAATTCCTCCATGGAGAGTCCTCCCACATCATTCTAGAGTCACCACTGGTAGGCAACGAAGACCACCATATCAGACAGATCGATATTGAGCTTGGAAGAATGTTGAACATTAGTAAGTTGACCCCTATGAAACTGACTACATTAAAGGTGACATTGATCAGGCATCAACAAGCTTTCACCTGGGATTAATCTGACATGAAGGGAATCACTCCAGAGATCTATACCCATCACATTTATCTTGAAGAGCAGGCTGGTCTGATTGGGCAGCCACAATGAACAATGAACCCCACCATGAAGGAGATAGTCAAAGCAGAGCTGCAAAAACTCCTGTTAGATGGATTCATTTATCTTATATCTTATAGTAAGTGGATGTCACCATTAGTGGTGGTGCCTAAGAATATTGGGAAGTGGTGAATCTACATTGACTATAGGTCCCTGAACAAGGCAACTAAAAAAGATCACTTTCCACTGCCCTTCATCGACCAAGTCTTGTATACACTAGCAAGAAGGAAGTACTTCTCCTTTCTGGATGGATTTAGTAGGCATAATCAAATCCAGATCGGAGAAGAATATCAGGACAAGATGACATTCACTTGTCCATGGGAAAATTCACATACATAGTCTTGCCTTTCAGACTATGCAACGTACCAACCACCTTTTAGAGAGTTGTGTTGAGTATTTGTTTTATATGATGGGAGAAGCAGTTGAAGTATATATGGATGATTTCACCATTTATGGTGAAACTTTGGATGACACTATGACAAATTTAGAACTTGCACTCTAGCGGTGTGAAGAAAACAACCTGACCCTGAGCAACAAGAAGTGCTTCAAGCTGATGCACGAAGGGATAGTCCTGGGACACCATATATATATATAAGGGATAAATGTGGACAAGAAAAAATAGAATTCATCAAAGATCTACCCAATCCCATAATGCAGAGAGATGTGATGAGCTTTCTTGGCTCCGTTGGATATTACAAGAGGTTCATAGCAGACTTCAGCAAGGTTGCTAGACCCCTGAATACACTGCTATCAAAGAACATGGAGTTTATCTGGATAAAAGACTATGAAAAATCCTTCCAAATATTGAAGGAGAAGTTGATCACTGCTCTAGTGCTACAGGGCCCAAACTAGCCCATTACATTTCACGTTTACTCTAATGCATCCAATAATTTAATTGGAGAAGTTCTAGGATAGAAGGAAGGCAAGAAGTTTTACGCCATCTATTACATCAACAAGCGTCTAACTAGGATTGAGTTCAACTGCACAGTAACTGAGAAGGAGTTCTTTATGATTGTCCATGCCATCAATAAATTTTGCCACTACATTAAAGGATATAGGTTCTTCATGCACACAGACCATGCAGCCATCAAGTATCTAATGAACAAACCTGCAATCAGTGGTAGGATAATTAGATGGCTCTTACTCCTATAAGAATTCAACATCACCATCATGGACAAACTAGGTAGAGATAACGTGGTTGTAGAGATAACCTGTCATAACGAACCGTGTAGTGGATATTTTGCAGGTAAAAGAATTGCGTTCAAGATATTACAGACCGGATACAACTGGCCTTTGTTATTCAAGGATGCAGTCAAATATGTAAATTAGTGTGATGAATGCCAAAGGATGGATAGACCAACTTTCATGGATGAGATACCTCTCTAGCCGCACATTTAAATTAAACCATTCAATAAGTGGAGAATGGACTTTGTAGGGCCAATCAACCCACCGCCAGCCAAAAAAAGGTACATTTTGGTTTTCATTGACTATGTAACCAAGTGGGTTGAAGTGCAGGCACTAAAGGATTATAAGGAGAAAATGGTAGTATATTTCCTATTTTCACACATCTTCACGAGATTCGTGGTACCCAAAGAGATCACCATCGATCAAGGACCTCAGTTCACTTCATGGTTAATTCAAAAAATAATGCAACAATATCATATTAGACATAACAAGACCACCCCCTACCATCCACAAGTGAATGGACATGTTGAGGTTACCAGAGGTAGTATGGGCTTATAGAACTTCATGGAAAACAACCACTAGCTTCACATCATTCCAATGGGTGTATGGGAAGAACGCAATGATGCCCATTGAGTTCAAAATTAGAACTCTCAAAACTGCAACAAAATTGAACTTGACTCTGGATAATGCATAGAAGGAAAGGATTCAGCAGTTGAATCAGTTGGATGAATATTGATTGGACGTCCTGCACAAAACATAAGTCATCCAGAGGTAAAGGAAATAGTGGCATGACTGCCATCAAATTGAAACAATTCAAAATAGAAGAATGGGTGCTACTGTATGACTCAATTCCAGGAATAGAAATACAAGATGATGAAAATATGGATGGGACCATATGAAGTGATCAAATTGATCAATAATGGTGTTGTGCATGTCAAGACTATTGATGGCAGCAACACCATATTGACAGTCAAAATTCATTGGCTGTGACCCTACCACATATCTAAAAAACTTGTGATGGATTCCAAGATAGGCATGGGGGAGACCCCATCCACTTAAAAAATTTTAAATTTTTTTCAAAATAGTGGACATAGGATTGTCCACTCAAAAACAATTTATTCTTTTATTTTGCTTTTCTTTTTTTGTATTTTGTTTTACAGGTATAGTGCTCTGGATGTAAGTTGTAGGCAACCTGGGAAACCTAGGCCTAAAAAGCACAGACTCCACTGAACTGCATCTTACTGCTTTTTCATTTTTCTTATTTTCTTTTGCAGGTGAAATGCCCTAAATGCAGGAAGTAGACAACCTAGGGAACCTATGCCTAATCGGCATAGGATCCATGAACCTGCACGATTTTCAATTTTTTAGGAGGTAGGATCTTGACTATTTCCATTAGAAGAAAATAGTCATCGTATGGATATGTGGACATTAAGTCCCTACAAAGGAAAATGTACCCACCTCCATGTTTGGACGAAGCAGCTATTGACGTAGCACATCAAAGAAGAAAAATTGGAGGGTCTGATAAACTCTACAACTATGACTACAGACACGTCAAAAATTTCTAACTTTTCAACAACAAAGAGGCACCTTGATCCTGTTGGTGGAAGGCACCTTGCTCCTATTAATAGGAGGTGCCTAAATCCTAAATACCTGAAGGACATCAAAACTTCTATTGAGGAGATTGTAAAAAATATATATATGCAGGAAGGCACCTTGATCCCACCTGAGAAAGGCACCTTGATCCCATAATAAAAAAAATCAAGGATATGCATCAAGACGCCTTTATCCCATTTATGAAAGGCACCTTGATCCCGTTGATGGGAGGCACCTTGATCCCATTGAGGTAAGGTACCTTGATGGGAGGCACCTTGATCCTATTGATGAAATGTGTCTTGATCCCATTAATGAGAGGCACCTTGATCCCATTGATGAAAGGTGCCTTGATTCCATTGACGGGAGGTGCCTTGATCTCATTGAAGGAAGGTGCCTTGATCCCATTGACAGGGGGTACCTTGATCCCATACATTTGAGGTACCTTGATCCCATTGACGAGAGACACGTTGATCCCGTTGATGAAAGGTGCCTTGATCCCGTTGACGAGAGGTGCCTTGATCCCATACACTTGAGGCACCTTGATCCCGTACATTTGAGACACCTTGATCCCACTAGTAAGAAGGTGCCTTGATCCATTTGAAGCACCTACGCAATTTGAAAGCATAGAGGAGTGGCTGAAGCCACGTCATCACCCCACGTGATGAAAATTTAAATCACCCGGGAATTTATTGAGCAATCATACGAAAGGATTTTAGCATGTCCCAAGGCAACCAAAAAAGGGATGTGCATCCTCATACGTGAGCCAACCAGATTTCCAAGGAGAACCATGAGAGGAAATAGCCCACATGGGGAATACACCATTGTTCTTATCTCAGACTACCAAATCGGTATGCTCCAAACGCATGAATCACCAATAAGGTATGTGCATAATTTTTTCGTTAAATATCTATATAATTTTCATAATTAGTACTCCTCTAAAAAATAGTGTCGTCACAAATAAATCAACCAATCATTACTTGCCCACCTTGTCTAATATGACATGCCAATAATCAATTCAGGAAGCATATCTTCACAGCCCCCAATGCAAACATAATTTTTTGGATACGTGCCCACCTCCATAAGTAGGCACCTTCCTATGGAAGAAGGCAAGACACAGTATTGAACCAGTACATAATGAAGGAAGTAGCTGGGAGAATTTAAAGAATTCACAATGGGGAGCAAGTCAAAAAATCATGGCAAAAAAAAGAGTGAACTCTGTCATGTAGGGGGGATCAGTGAAGAAGTCGAAGCCTAGTTTGAGTTTGTCATGTGGATAAACTATTACCACCTGGTTAGCCAAAACCAGGACACTAAAGCAGCAAAAGAATTTACTGCAATAGTGAATGGAGAAGTCACCCGATTACGCAGACTAGAAATTCTAGTCACGGTTGAATTCATTACGACTGTCACTGGCCTCCCCCTCATGGGAGAATATGTTTACAAAGAGGGAGTGCCAACCAAATGTATTGAAAAACTTTTGGGGCATGCACCCACAGGCTTGGAGCACACAGTATTGCCAAAACAGAAACTCCTAGGGTTCTGGCAGCAACTCTTCGATAATGTGGTGAGATGTTTTACCTTTATGGGTAAATATACCCACATAAACATGAATTATATGCAATTTCTAAGCCATTTTCTACAGGGAAGGTAACTAAACATTCCATTTTACCTAGCAAGTGCATTGAAGGATGAAGCAAGGTGCTATCAAGCAGGAGCGACCACTGCCTGAGCTCACCACAAGCTAATCTCAGCCCTGATATAGTATGTTGAAGCGCACAGGGAGGCCCTAATAGCAATATAATATAGGGTCGAAGCTTCTAATATACAGGTTTAATTGGCCACTGAAGAGCCAAAAATATAGCATAATATTGATTTGTAGGAGGTGGTCATTGCTAGAAAAACCAACATAAGAGCAACCACCAACTTTCCACTATGAAATGATCGAAATAGAGGAGGGATAATTTTCATTGCTCCACTCTCCACAAATCAACATAGAAATCGGGTTGGATATTCCTAGCCTTGACCTAGCTATTGACCACTCTCAACAACTTAACGAAGAATTCATGATGGGAATGCCCAACCCTGATCAAACGACCCACCATATAGAGATCAGAAGAGGGAAGAAATGACCAAGGTACCTGATCCTATCTAGCAAGGATGAAGAGAAATAAAATGATATAGAAGCAGGGTTTGCAACCCAAGTGCTACAAAATTTAGCCACCAAAATTCCACCATGTCAGCAAACTTTGGGGGACCTGCAAGGGCAAGTTCTTACCTAGGGAAACAAATTCTAGGAAGAATAGAAGCTCTTCAAGGAGTTCAATGAGGCAAATACCGAGAATCAACAAGGGCTCAAGCAGATAATATTCCAACTACAACAAATAGTGCAACAACTCACTAAGGAGAACCAATAATTGAAGGTTGGGCAGGTAGAAAGAGTGGATGCAAAAAACCAAACAGACTGGGCAATGGAGGTGCCCACAACTTCTAAATCCTCGAAGAGAGTTGTTTCATCTGGTCCATTCAGATAAAACGTAGGAAATACAAAGGCTAAAGATGGAAATTATTCCTTCGTCTCAACCAAAATAGTTTTTGAATAATACGGGAACTCTGTTCTACAAACAGAGCTCCTTATGATCAAAATTCTCAATGATGAGTACTAGTAGTTAGTCCCAGCCAACAGCAATGCACCAGCAATTGGTGTGCTCTGTAGAGGGGCTAGCATATCAGTCGTCAACTATGGTATTAGAGGATGAACAGAAGACTAGGGAGATGGTTGATGAGATGGCTGCAAAAAATTAGGGGCCTAAATTTTCTATCGATAGAGAAGAAGCGGTTGCTGCAGAGGAGGATAACATCCCCTCTCACTCTGTTGCACCAACAATCCTGTTGAGGCCCAAAAATAAAGAGATCAAGGCACCACATTAGAGGCCCAAAAAGAAGGTAAAAATCACAAAGGCAGGGGCCCAACCAACTGATAAGAATGGGCAAGAGGGCTGCAGCATTTTTCTAGTCAACATGAGCAGTTCAAAAAGCTCCAAAAATAATGTGCAGCAGTAAAATCAGCAAGGAAAGTCTTCAATAAGGATGCAAGAGGGCTCGATATTACTTTTGATCCTACTTCAGAGAAGAAATTATGGTGGGTATATGGGTTAGTTTGAGGGCAACCTTCCAGAATGAGAAAATATTTGGAGAGATATGGTTTGCCCTGAGGCAAAGGCCGCTGCAATATCAGAAGAAAATGCTAGCCTCTCTCAAGAAGTGGCCTAAATTTTTAGGGTCAGAGTAGTAAAACAGGCCTGAGATGATTCAAATATTCCCTTAGCAGAACATCTACCTTAGCATGCTAATTATTGAAAGTAGGCAGAGTCTGCATTTCAGAAAAGGAACCCCACCTTTACTGGCTACTATGCAAAGGTGGTCAAGGAAAAAAATAATTTATGATACAGAACCACCCAGCAGAGGTGCAAGGTCCAACAAGATGGTTCAATACAGTCAACACAACCGTAAGCTGTAGTAGGGAACCAACACCCCTCAACAAGGTCGAAACCCAGGGACAAATGAAAAGCTAAGGCTACTACCTGGAAGAGAAAATAGTAAAACAAAGCTTACTGGGAGGGGGTCGACGAAATTGGGAATTATCAGTTTTAGGTGCCACGAGGACGTGACACTCGATAGGCATGGGGGATGATGAGCATAAAAAATGCTCATATTTTTGTATGAGTTTCTAATGTTTTTGTGTGGCAAAATTATCAGAGTTGTACCTTTTATGAGAATTTATATATATGTTTAATGAAAATTATGTGCATTGCCTAACTTGTGTGAAAAGTGTGTTTTGTGTATATTTTGTCTGATTTTGTCATCTTCTACATAATAATCGAGGTCCTACGTGGACCTAGCACATTTTTGCTTCAAGCAATCCAAGGCGTATTGAGGGGAGGCACCTTAATCCTATGCGCCTTGATCCCATTAATGGGAGGTGCCTTGATCCCATTGATGGAAGGCACCTTGATCCCAGGAACCTTGATCCCAACTGGCGGAAGGTGCCTTGATCTTGTATCGCTCCAAATTTTTTGCATCCCTACCTTCAGGCTATTGGATCCATGCCCGAAAGGAGGATGGGAAAAGGATGATGCGGTACCTCGGACGAGAGGACTTTACGAAGGTCCCGCCTCTCAAGGGAGGTGTATTTTGGTGATTTTTTGATGGATGGTGGGTTCACCAGGAAACATTTAATGGCAGTTTCCATGCCTAGGTTTTGGAATGTGTTTAGATGAGTTCGTTTTGATCTTAAACATTCATCCTAGGTTTGGCCGAATGAATCTAAATTAAACTACATGAAAATGCAATTTTCATGAATACGACAAACAAATTTGAAAGCAGAAAACAGAGAATTTACGAGGAGGAAAACAGGGAATACCGATCCGGATGTACGAAGAAGATTACGACGTTTGAGGCGATCTGGATCGTTCGGAATTCGATAGAATCGCACTGCAATCGACGAGAATCGTCCGAAAGCGACGATTCATCCGGAATCGACGAGAATCGTACGAGACTGATAGAATCGTCCGAGATCTGACGAATTCGTCAGAAACCTGCAAAACAGAAAATAGATGCAAAATACAAGAAATCCTACTGTGCAAACAGAGGCAAATTACACCAAATAGCAATATGAATACTGAACAATATTTAAGAACAAAAATTAAAGCAAATTACTGTACTTAAATGACAAAACATGATCTTAATATGCAATCTAGGCTAAATGGGTGAACTCCAGATGCAAAATAATGTAAAAACTGAATAAATTGTCTAATTTGCAGCATAAGATGACAGAGAAAAAGGTGAGAAAAACAAACTCCAGGCACTGATTGCCTCGATGTGGATTGCAGTCGAGATCGTCTCGCATCAGTATGAAATCGTCTCGTATTTGACAGGATCGCCTCCGATCTGGACGGAGTTCGTTGGCGACGATGGGTGCTGGCTCCGGTTGAAAAATAATGTTGTACCTGCAACAAAATAATATGAAACTAATGCAAATGCAAAGTAGGGATGTTTCAACGTAGGGGGAATCAATTTACCAAGAATTTTAGCCAGGGGTTGGGGAGGGAAAATCCTAGAGGTTAAATAGGCTTAGAGGGAGTAGGTAGGAGGTTGGAGATCATCCCAATTTGGGAGATCTCCAACGGGGGAGGGTCCCAACGGCGCAGACACGCTTACGCCCAGATTGGAGACCCGTTGGAACAGATTTCAACTATGCAAATTCAGTTTTGCGACAAGATCGTACGGACGTCCTAGTCCAGACGAAATCGTCAAATGCAGGGCGATATCGTCTGATCGGCGACGATATCGTCAAACGGTCAAAACAACCTCTAAAATTGGCACGGAAAAGGGGGAAACGGAATACCCGGCGGTTAACGGGCGGTTTGGGAGGTTAAATTTGATTTTAAAATTATTTACTAAGGTGAATGTAAATTTTATAATTTTACTGCGCCAATTTTAGGGTGCTACATTTTGCCCCCTCTTTAGCGAATTTTTCGAAGAAAATGCGTTAAAGATGAGTTCTTCTCGATCTACGAGAAAGCAAAAAATTATACCCATTTTTAGGCGACGATTCTTGGTCGAATCGTACGACGACTTACTATGGTGCCCCCTCCGTGTTTTTACCCAAATCGAACGTTTGAGGTAAAAACGCGAAAAAGCACAAAATTATTGTTGAATAAAATTAGGAAAAATAGGGTAAAACCCTAATTCATTATTCTTGTTCATTTTTCGGTTTTAGAGCTCTGAAGCAAAAAATGGTCGAGACAGCGCACAGATCTGCAGAGGTCCGACGCGGTCTATGGGTAAGGGTCTAAACTTAGTTTAGAACTGATTTAATTTGAATTGACATGCTTTTTAGATAATTTTTAGGTGAATTTTGAGCATCGCGGCCGTTTTTGGGCCGTCGACGTCGTCGGGACGAAATCGTCCCGATTTAGAAATCGTCCCGATTTGACGAAATCGTCTCAATTTCGTCAATTTCGCCGAAGGGCGAAATCGTCGAAAGGGGACGATTTCGTCAAATTAGAGACGATTTCGAACTACGAAATCGGAGACGATTATGCTCAAATTTGGGACGATATCGTCCAATAGTGGGCGATATCATCAATTACAAAAAATTGAATTTTTAACTTGCATTATTGATTACTTGAATTATTGATTAATGATTTGTTTATTGTTTTGTTGTTTATGTTTGCAGAGAGGATTACTAAAGAGCGGGGAGTGGAAATATGGAGGTTTGAGAGATGACTTGGCCGCTCGACACGGGCAGAGCGAGATCAGCTGGCACAGGCCGGCTTACAGCATGTGGCGGAGATGCCACAAGTATCCACGGACATGGGGCTTCTAACAGCCCTAGCAGAGAGGTGGTATCCGGGTTCTTCCTATTTTTGGCTATCGACAGGGGAGATGGCTCCCACACTAGAGGATGTATGGAGGATTATGAGAATCCCCATACAAGGACGGCTCATCACTCCTACGGCCAATCAGGGCCACGCTATGGGACGGTTATGCGGTGACCCGAGCTTCGCCCTGGAGAAGGGCGGAGTTAACATCGAGGCACTGCGCCAGATGCCTGGGGCATCTACACTCACACGAGTTCTGGCTGGGGTAGTTGGTGGACTTTTGTTGTGCCACCAAAGCGGGTGCAGGGTACCATGGATGCTCGCAGATGTGATCTGCGATATGCGGGACCATGGGTATAGGTTTTCTTGGGGCAGCTTTGTACTATGCCGATTGTACAGGATCCTGTATGGGGTCATGTACAAGGGCGGGCGATGTCTGGTCATGACATCGCTCCTACAGGTTTGGTGCTGGGAGCACATTGCGGTGCGAAGGCCGATAGGGCTTCCAGCGACGAGGGTGGATGGGGAGAGGCCCGAGTCTTCTATCGGTGGCTCCGGAGAGGGTCACGACGGTGGATCGACCTACCGATGTCCCGGAGGCTATTGGATGACCTAGTCCCGGACCAGATCACCTGGAGGCCATGGAGGGAGCATCCGGGGGTGGGCCGAGGATGGACGGGAGCTGGCTCGCATCAGGCGAGTCTGTTGGTTGAGGATGGAGAGGGGAGAGGTGGAGCTCCACCGCTACGACCGAGTTTTGAGGCGGTTCGGTCTACGGCAGGGGATCCCATCTCTAGGGGACTACGAGTTTTCTCGGACTATCCGGGATAACACCACTGTTAGCGGGGCTCCCGACATGCGGCGGTTCTGGAGTCAGGACGTAGACGATGCCCCCATCCAGCCGGTGGATGGGGACGACGCGGGGGTAGCCGACGGCTACGATGCCTAGTACGTGGGCATCCGCCCTCCTCAGATGACGAGGGCTCGGGGTCCGATTCACGCGGTTGTGCGTTGGATAGGGAGGCGATGCCGAGGCAGCGATAAAGGCGGCCCAGGGTCGCGGTAGGAGAGAGCAGAGGAGACCACAGACACAGGAGAGGCCGCGGCGGCGGGAGAGGAGGGAGGAGAGACCCCCATCTCCACAGAGGCCACCATCGCCTGATAAGGGCAAGGGTGTGGACACAGGAGAGAGTAGCGAGATGGCTACTCTCCGGGTGGAGAGAGATCGTCTGCAGGCTCAGGTGCAGACGCTACAGGATGCGGCTGCACGACACCATGCTTGAGGTGTCACAGCTACGGGATGAGATTGCACGCCTCGGGGCACGGGGCGGAGGGGCGAGCTCGGGAGAGTTGACACGGGCTATCGCCCGGTTGACATTCTATCAGACACTGTACTTCCAGTTGGTGCCAGAGGTAGATAGACTACCCCTTCCAGCTAACATCGCAGATCCGATCAGGATCGGGTCATCGAGGACCACGTCCCGATCGAGGACTAGGACTACACGACTGCGATGGGGCCACCTCGTCCACCTCAGGGCGGGGGGAGGAGATGAGGCAGAGAGCTCGAGGGGCTCTCGAGGCTAGAGGGCTGCACATTGATGTTGTATTATATATATTTTTTGTTTGATAGAGGATTGAGTATGCCGAGGTACAGATTGTGGCATACCAATCCAGTTTTGATGATGTACATATATTTGTGACATATATAGATGAGATATTTTTGATCATATGACTTGTCTTATGTGATGCTTATGATGCTTTTATGTTTGATTGATTGATTTCATGTGATTATGTCGGTGGATATATTATAATTGGAATGTCATGCTTGTAATATTTGAAATGAAATAATCTGATGTAACAATTTGGTTGTTTGTAATGAAAATGTGATAAAAATAAAAAGAGACTTCTAACAATAATTTCAAAGGACATTGTCGCTATTATAGACCATTTCATGGAGTCGCTGCTCACTCGGTCGTCAAGCTAGTCCCATTTATAGAAATATTGTTAAAAGTAAAAAGAGTGCTTAAGAGACTGTCTTAAGACTTTGGTGCAATAGTGCAAATGATGATGATGATGATGATTTGTTTTCAGATTTCCATGAAAATATTATGCATGAAATATTTTAAAATGATTTTCGCTAGGCATAAATTCCTAAGTGTGATAAAATTTTTGGATAATTCCCTAGGAATTATACCATCATTGCAAAATTTAAAGGTTGACATAATGATATGAAATAATGAAAATGTGTTTGCTTGTTGAAAAGCATAATTTGTGTAACATAATGAATTAAGTCATATGGTTTTCATGATTTTTGAATAAATGGAAAATAAAATTGGTACAATGGTTTGCGCTAGGCATAGAATATGTAGGTATAGACTTATACCATCATCGCGAAAATCAAAGAAAAATAGATAGTTTTATTGCATGGTTGATTTTTTGATGAAGAGAAAAGATGAAAATGAGGACTTGCGCTAGGCATAAAATTCCAATTTTGGTTTTGGAACTATACCATCGTCGCGAAAGTCGACCCGATATATATGATTTGATTTGTGTAATTTGGAAGAAATTTTTGATTTTTCTATTATATAGTTGTCTTTGTGGTAAACAACTGTACTTGATTTATTCCAAACAAGTTGCAAAAAAATAATATTTCAAAGTATTTTGAAGACAAAAGTTAGATTTATAAGGAATCCCATGTGCATATGTGAATTCATTTTCCGATCTTGATTTATCCTAATGATAAACAAAATCTCTCAAATACAAATGTGTGTGCAATTGCATTGTTCATTTACCATTTTTGAGCAAGATACTATGATACAAGTGATTTGAAAAAACCAAATAAATGTTCATTAACCATGATGTAGATGCATATAACCATATTAGACTACTATGTAGATCGGATTATCAAGAGCTAGCTAATCCATAAGCAGACATAGGTCTGTACAAAAGAAGGTCGCTAATGTGACAGACATATCGCCACGCTAGGAGTTACCCAAGGCCAAGCGGGTTGGGCACAAACCACTGTTATGGGGCTTACCTCACGGTTTTCGAATAATTGAGAATTCCGGGGATTCAAGCTCATCAACCCTTCTTTTCTTTTCAAAGGGTAGGGAAAGGGATTTTATTGCTTTCTTGCTTTCTTTTGAACTTTGCATATTTTTCTTTTGTATTTCTTTTGCTTGATAATGCTTGGAACATTGCTATAATGATATAAAAGAACATTTCTCTTTTCTTTTTTTCTTGAATTTTTCTTTTCTTTTTCTTTTTCTTTTTCTTTGCTAGGGATACTTGCTCAGATTAGTTTGTAGAGCAAGGGATTTTTATTCTGGGTAGGGGTGAGCTTGTCCTTTTGCCAATTCTCAAAGATTCTAGACCATGTGCATGATAGGATAGCGGGGGAAACTTTTCGCTCAAGAAATCAGTTCTACTATGTAGCAAAACATGGAAATTACAAATATAATCATTTTATTGTGAAAATATGTGCTTGGTTTAAGTAAATAACAAGATCAATTCTCTATGCTCAAACTTTATTTAATTGACTTTTGTGGACTTTGATATAAGAGAGATTAGTAATCATGCCAGATAAAATCAAGATATTTATTGTTGTGAGTGTGCTAGTGAGGGATGCCAAATAAATGCTAATTTTATCCAAAATAAGTTGAAACATATAAGCTGCAATAATTGTAAGAAAATATATATAAACATTTTTGAGAAGTTTTGAGAATGTTGACTCTCTCTTTCTTTCTGTATATTGTTTTATTTTGGTTTCGAAAGAGTCAAGCATATAGTTGTTTTTAGATTTTGATTTTTGATTTTAGTTTTTGAGCAAAAGGAATTTAACAAGTGCTTTAAATAAATGCAATAGATAGTTTTTGAAGATTTTTGGAGATTTATGAATGTTTTTGGTGTTTTTGAAAAATTTTTTTTTTTTTGAAAGAAATACAAAATAGTAATTTGGAACAAATATATACATGGATGAAATGACCAAATTTATGCATAATAACGTTTAAGATGCAAAATATTCATGGGTTCTTTAAGTTCTTTACCATCTAAGGTAGATAATTTATATGCTCCTGATTCAAATTTAGCAGTAATGATGTATGGTCCGAGCCAGTTGGGCTCAAATTTACCTTTAAGTTCTTTGGTTGCATTTGTATTTTTTTTATTTTCTTTTAAAACAAGGTCGCCAATCTCAAAGGATCGATGACGAACTCTCTTAGCATATGATCTTTTAAGCTTGTTTTGGTAAGCACGGAGATGCTCCAAAGCATTGATGCATTTTTCATCGAGGAGTTCCAGCTGTCGAGTCGCACGGCACGATATTCATCTCCTACTTCGGTATCTTGAAGTAGCAGAGCCAAAGAAGGAACTTCCAATTCAAATGGAAAAACTGCTTCAGCACCATATACCAAAACAAATGGTGAAGTGCCCGTGGGGGTTCGAACACTAGTTCGATAAGCCCACAAGGCTGGATATAATTGAATATGCCAGTCACGGCCAGTTTTATTGACTAATCTTTTGAGAATTTTGATTAAAGTTTTGTTAGAAGCTTATGCTTGACCATTACCCTGAGGATAATAGGGGGTGGACCAGCGATGTTGAATCTTATATTTTTGACATAATTTTTTAACATCTTTATTTTTGAAAGGAGTTCCATTGTCAGAGATGAGGTTGGCAGGAATTCCAAACCTGCAAATAATTTGATTAAAAATAAATTTAGAAACTTGTGTGCCAGTGCAAGAAGCTAAAGGCATAGCTTCGACCCACTTCGTGAAATACTCAGTGGCAGTTATGATGAACTTGTGTCCATCAGATGACACAGGATTGATTTTGCCAATAATATCCAAGCCCCATTTAGAAAAGGGCCAAGGAGATGAAATAGCCTGCAACTCTTGTGCAGGCGCATGGACAAGGTCAGCATGTTTTTGACACTTGTCGCAATGGCGCACATACTCATGTGCATCCATTTCCATGGTAGGCCAAAAGTATCCTATCCGAAGGAGCTTTTTAGCAATGACACTACCACTAAAGTGTCCTCCACAAGATCCATCGTGGGCTTCACTCAAGGCTGATTTAGACTCATCTGAATTTAAACATCTTAATAGGATACCTTCAAAAGATCTCCTATATAAAGTATTGCCAATTATTACAAATCGACTTGCTCGTCGACGTAATAACCAACACTGGTTTCGATTAGAATTAGCAGGGAAAGTCCCATTTTGGAGAAAATCAAATATGTCTGTATACCAAGGTTCGGGAGTAGTTTCATTGATTAGAAACACATCCAAAGGCTCTAAGCATGACTTATTTGAAGCGGGTTCCTGGAGTCGACGAATAATGATAGTGGCATATTCGTCGTCTAACTCCAAGGGCAGGAGAGATGCAGCTGCGGCCATGGCATCAGTTTGCACGGTTGCTAGTTCGAGGAATGGCTTCCAAGGTGACTTGATCAAACAAGGACATTAGTTGTAAAACATAGGCCTTATATGGGTGAATTTTATCATCTCTGGTCTGATAAACTTCATTAATTTGGTTTATAACCAATTGGGAATCCCCAAAAACTAAGAGGTTTTTAATTTTTAGCGCTAAAGCAGCTCGTAATCCAAGGATTAGAGCTTCATACTCAGCGATATTGTTGGTGCAAGCAAAGGTCGGTTTGAAGGACAGAGGAATAAGATGTTTTTGCGAGAGATATTAAAATAATACCCGCACTGACCCCACTCATGCATCGGGCTCCATCAAAGTATAAGGACCATTGTTCAACAAGGTCCGCCTCTAATTGAAGGCATTCATCGGGAAACTCGATAATGAGGGGATGAGTAGACTCTAAGGGTGCAGCGACTAATTGATCTGCTATGATTTGACCCTTAACAGACTTCTGTCCTATGAATGTGAGATCAAACTCGCTTAGAGCAAGAACCCACTTGGTCGTGCGACCCGATAAATAAGGTCGACTCATGAGATATCTTAAGGGATCATATTTGGCAATGACATACGTTTTTTGGCTAAGCATATAATGTCATAATTTTTGCATAGCAAAAATGACTGCTAGACATAGCTTCTCTAACGCTGTATAGCGGGTTTCATAACTGATGAAGGTTTGGATAATATAATAATTAGCACGTTCTTGTTTTTCATCATCGAGTTGAGCTAACATAGCTCCTAAGGCAGAATCTGAAGCAGAAATATAGAGGAGAAATGGGCGATCAGATTTAGGCGGTGAAAGCACCGGTGGGTTAAGGAGATATTGTTTGAGAAGTTCAAAAGCTTCTCTACATTTTGTGTCCCAATTGAAAGGGACATCCTTCTTAAGAAGTTTGAGAAAAGGACCAGTTTTGTCCGCCAACTTATCAATGAAGCGACGGATAGCTTGAAGTTTACCCTGTAAACTTCGTAATTCAGATATATTAGTAGGTGCGGGCATATCGGTGATAGCCGCAATTTTGAGAGGGTCAATTTCGATACCACGTAAAGAAACTAAAACCCCCAATAGTTTGTCGGACTTAACTCCGAATATACATTTTGCTGGATTTAATCGAATGAGATATTCTCGTAATCGATTAAAGACTTTTCGTAAATCATCCAAATGATGATCTTCAATAAGAGAGCGAGCTATAATATCATCTACATAATCATGTAGGATATCATGCATCATATCATGAAAAATTTAGGTCATAGCTCGTTGATAATTTGCACCTGCGTTCTTTAAGCCAAATGGCATCACTTTCCAACAAAAGGTACCCCAGGGGGTAATAAAGGTTGTTTTAGCCTGGTCTCCAGGAGCTATCCAAATTTGATTATAACCGGAGAATCTGTCCATTAAGTACATCATCCCACTTTCGACAGTAAAGTCAATAATTTGATCCATGTTTGGAAGAGGAAAGTCGTATTTAGGGCATGCAGCGTTGATATCTCTAAAATCGGTGCAAACCCTAACTTTGGTAGCTTCTTTCTTGGTGATTGGAACTACATTTGAGATCCATTCAGCATAATCAATAGCTTGTATAAAGATAACATTCAGGAGTTCTTCTAACTCCCCTTTGACTAGCAAAGCCACTTTGGGATGCATTTTTCTAAGTTTTTGTTTAACAGGTTTATCATCCGAATGGACCACTAGATGATGCATGACTACAGAAGGGTCTAGACCTGGCATATCTTCATATTTCCAAGTGAAGACATCTTCATACTCTTTAAGGAATGCAATGTATTGTTCTTGTTTTTCTTGAATTAGTTATGCTCCAATATTGATTATGTGAGGATTGTCCTCAGTTCCAATATTAATTTTAATGACATTTTCTACCTCCATGTGTAGATCTCTTTCAAAATTAGGTGGGGCGGGTGAAACGCCCAACTCTTGTAATTCTTGTAAAGTTAATTTAGATAAGTCATCTTGAGGATTAGTGGTCTCAAGCTGAGCTATGGTTGGTATAGAACCATCAAAATAAAATCCATTGTGCAACATCTCTTCAACAGAGACATCATGGAAGATATCTCCTTCCAACTCTTCATCAGGGTCAGCAATCATTTTAGGGTAGGCTATGGATAGCATGTTGCATGAAAATGACTAATTTTTAAGAGGCAAATCAACATGCCTATCCAAATAATCTTGATAGCATATGAGATGATCATCATCCTCAAAAGGAAAGGGTTGTCCCTTACTAGGAAATAGGCCCACACCACAGCGGTCAGGCCACGGTTCTACCTCGAAAGGTTCTTTCATGCCATTTTGGAAAGGTCCTAAGCCTTTCCCTTTATATCCCATTTTAAGCATCATGGGTTTAGCTTTAATATAATCATTGGTAAAATAACACCGAGCGTATCCTTCATGATGAGTTTTGATATTTCGAGGGATTCTTCCCTAGTCATATCCTTTATAAATGAAGGCACAACTCCCGACTTGGTAAGTACTTCCCATAGGTTGTGGGAGGCCCAAAGTATGAGGAGATGGCGGCAATTTATTTAAAAGGTTTGAATCTTGCATGATTAGATGTCATGTCACTATTGTGTAAAGTATTGGTAGGAAAAGTATTATGGAGGGATTTTGAAGCTGTATTATGTTGTATTCCAGATTGTTGAAAGTTTGTATTTGGCTTAGTTTTAGGTTTCTGTTTATTTAAAGCATTTTGCTCAATAGTTTGGCGAGAATAAAGTAGTGAAGGTAATTTTATTTTGTGCAGGAGTGATTTTAGGTTGAGTAACAGGTTCCTTAGGAGGTTGGGTAACCTGTTGTTTTGACATGCTTTGGGCTATAGTGACCATATCCGCATTGGATGGTCCACCCTTGTCACTTTCTTGATCAATGAAATACAAGGGATTAGTCTGCATATTGCACATATATTCCATGGTTGCTTGAGTTTTACTAATTTGCCCTTTATCAAGGCGAATGGCCACATTAAGGTCATCAATGTTTTCCATGAAAAATCTCTTGAAATGCTCTGCATTGTCAAAGGCAATATTTCCATTTGGAGCTACTCTAGGGGATGAGGATCCATCCTCTTTAACATTTGCTTCTTGTTCTTTATCTTCCCCTAAGTCTTCATCTGATTGACCTAGAGTTTCTCCTTCAGAATTTGAATCTCCAAGAAGGACATTTGGGTTTTCAGTTGTATCTTGTAACCAATCTTCTCCTTCCCCTAAAGTTTCTTTGCCATTCCTAAGTTTAGGCATGGTGCTAAGTTTTGATTTCAGCAAATATATATATATATTTATATATATATATATATATATATATATATATATATATATATGCAACAAATTAAGAGGTATATATTTACTATATACCTACTATAATATTTGAAATTGAAATGTTTAAGTTTTTGCTAATTTTTTTTATTTTTTTAGTTTTTCTTTGAAACAATATAATAAAGACAGCAAATGAAACAATAAATGCAAGCAATAACAAGACTGAAAGTGAATGAGCTAGTCTTCTAAGAACAATTTATGAATATCATTAATAGGTTCTAGTTGTTCAGGGGTCATGAAATGTTCTTCTTCAAATTGAAAGTTTTCTTTTAAGAATTTGATGAAAAGGGCTATGGTAATATTATCTGTTTCAGATGTTGGTTGATAGAAGTAAATCTCGTGGCAATACTCTCGATATAACACAACACGAGGAACTCTATTCCATATTTCCCTATCTGTAAGAACAACCTCTTGGTCTTCTACAAGGCCTAGGAATTGGTGCACAATAGCTGCGTTCTCAAGGTATTCCTCGAAGGTGAACAACTCTGAAGATACTAAGGCTCTCCTATAGGCTAACCATCTATGGCAGGCTCTCCGAAGTTCATGATAAAAAACTAAGCGATGAGGATCCAGGATTCTATCCAAGACTAGCCTCTTAATCTGTTTAAGTTGTGTGGACCTAGATGAGATGATACTAAGTCTCTTGTCAAGTTCGTCCCACAAGGATTGATTTCTACTTGTTTCAGGGATACTAAGGACAAAATTAACTTCTATAGTTGCCAATTGATTTTCTACGTTTATAGTAATTTCTAACCTCTTTTTAGGAGCTACCATCTAAACATGACTTTAAACCTTAAATTTTTTAAAATGCATCTAAATTTTAGTTGTTCTAATTTTTTTTTTGTTTTTGTTTTTGTTTTCAAAAGGTTATGATGCATTCACGTCGGGTTCACCAAAATGTATCGCTCCAAATTTTTCGCATCCCTACCTTCAGGCTATTGGATCCGTGCCCGAAAGGAGGATGGGAAAAGGATGATGCGGTACCTCGGACGAGAGGACTTTACGAAGGTCCCACCTCTCAAGGGAGGTGTATTTTGGTGATTTTTCGATGGATGGTGGGTTCACCAGGAAACATTTAATGGCAGTTTTCACACCTAGGTTTTGGAATGTGTTTAGATGAGTTCGTTTTGATCTTAAACATTCATCCTAGGTTTGGCCGAATTAATCTAAATTAAACTACATAAAAAAGTAATTTTCATGAATACAACAAACAAATTTGAAAGCAGAAAACAGAGAATTTATAGGAGGAAAATGGGGAATACCTGATCCGGATGTCTGAAGAAGATTCTGACGTTTGAGGCAGTCTGGATCGTCTGGAATTCGATAGAATTGCCTGCAATCTGATAGAATCATCCGAAAACTGATAGATTCGTCTGAAATCTGACAAACTCGTTTGAGACTGACAGAATCGTTCGAGATCTGACGAATTCGTCAGAAACCTGCAAAATAGAAAATAGATGCAAAATACAAGAAATCCTACTGTGCAAACAGAGGCAAATTACACCAAATAGCAATATGAATACTGAACAATATTTAAGAACAGAAATTAAAGCAAATTACTGTACTTAAATGACAAAACATGACCTTAATATGCAATCTAGGCTAAATGGGTGAACTCCAGATGCAAAATAATGTAAAAATTGAATAAATTATCTAATTTGCAGCATAAGATGACAGAGAAAAAGGTGAGAAAAACAAACTCCAGGCAATGATTGCCTCGATGTGGATTGCAGTCGAGATCATCTCGCATCAGTACGAAATCATCTCATATTTGACATGATCGCCTCTGAACTGGACAGATTCGTTGGCGATGATGGGTGCTGGCTCCGGTTGAAAAATAATGTTATACCTACAAAAAAATAATATGAAACTAATGCAAATGCAAAGTAGGGATGTTTCAACGTAGGGGGAATCAATTTACCAAGAATTTCAGCCAAGGGTTGGGGAGGGAAAATCCTAGAGGTTAAATAGGCTTAGAGGGAGTAGGTAGGAGGTTGGAGATCATCCCAATTTGGGAGATCTCCAACGAGGGAGGGTCCCAACGACGTAGAAACGCTTCTGCCTAGATTGGAGACCCGTTGGAACAGATTCCAACTATGCAAATTTAGTTTTGCGACAAGATCGTCTAGACGTCCTAGTCTAGACGAAATCGTCAAATCTGGGGCGATATCGTCTGATCGACGACGATATCGTCAAACGGTCAAAACAACCTCTAAAATTGGCACAAAAAAGGGGAAACGAAATACCCGACGGTTAACGGGCGGTTTGGGAGGTTAAATTTGATTTTAAAATTATGTACTAAGGTGAATGTAAATTTTATAATTTTACTGCGCCAATTTTAGGGTGCTACAGATCTCGCCTAGCAAAATGCGCCTTGATCCCAGACACCTTGACCTTGCTGCTAATGGAGACCACGTTGACCATGATAGACCGTTGACTCCACATCATATGTTAACTTTGGATAGTTGCCAAAACACATTAGCTATCTTATTCTTAAAGAGGAAATGGAATAACCACTTGCTGAACCAGAACACAGGCGATGATGAGAATGTAGCACCCTAAAATTGGTGCAGTGAAATCTTAATAATTACATTCACCCTAGTAAATAATTTAAATTCAAATTTTAACCTCCCAAACCGCTCGTTAACCGTCGGGTAATCCGTTTCCCCCTTTTCTCGCACCATTTTTAGAGGTTGTTTTGACCGTTTGACGATATCGTCGCCGATCAGACGATATCGCCCCAGATCTGACGATTTCGTCTGGGCTAGGACGTCCAGACGATCTTGTCCCAAAACTGATTTTGCACAATTAGCTTCTATTCCAACGGGTCTCTAATCCGGGCAGAAGCATGTCTGCGTCGTTAGAGACCCTCCCCCATTGGAGATCTCCCAAATAGGGATGATCTCCAACCTCCTAACCTCCCTCCTAAGCCTATTTAATCCTAAGCCCCTTCCCTTAGCACCCCCTGGCTGAAATTCCACGTAACTCGACTTCATGCATGTTAAAACATCCTAAGTTTCTATTTTGCATTAGTTCTATACAATTTTGTTGCAGGTACCTTATTGTTTTTCAGCCGGAGCAAGCTTACATCGTCGCCGACGAACTCTGTTCAGATCGGAGGCGAATCTGTCAAATCGGAGATGATTTCATACCAATGCGAGACGATTTCGATTGCAGTCCACATTGAGGCAATCAGTGCCAGAAGTTTGCATTTCTCCATCTTTTCTCTGTTGTTTTATTCTGCAAATTAGCTAGTTTATTTGGTATTTTATGCTATTTTGCATTTTGGAGTTCACCCATCTAGATTAAATGCATAATTAAATCATAATTGTGATTTAATTAGCATAATTCATTCATGTTTCTATCTTTAAGTTTTATTTCAGTATTGTTATTGTCATTTTACATTGTTTCCCTCTATTAGAATAGTTGCATTCTCGGTATTTTGCATCTATTTTTCTATTGCAGGTCTCTGACGAATTCGTCAGATCTCAGACGATCTTGTCTGATCTCAGACGATTATGTCGAATTCTAGACGATCCTGACTGTTCCAAACATCAGAATCTCCATCAGACATCCGGATCAGGTATTCTTCTTTAATATTCTTTAATTTCTCTATTTTTCTGTCTTAATTCTGTTTTCTGTATTCATTTAATCTGCATTTTCATATAGATTAATTTAGATTCATTTGGCCAAACCTAGGATATGAATGCTTAAGGCTAAAAACGAACACATAAAACACATTCCCAACCTAGGCGTGGAAACTGCCATTAAATGTTTCCTGGTGAACCCACCATCCATCGAAAAATCACCAATATACACCTCCCTTGAGAGGCGGGACCTTCGCAAGTCCTCTCAGTCCGAGGTACCGTGACATCCTTTTCCCATCCCCCTTCCGGGCATGGATCCTATAGCCTGAAGGTAAGGGTGTGAAAAATTTGGAGCGATACATTTTGGTGAACCCGACGTGAATGCATTGTAAACCTTTTGAAAACAAAAACAAAAACAAAAAAAAATAAAACAACTAAAACATAGATGCATTTTAGATCATTTAAATTTAATATCATGTTTAGATGGTAGCTCCTAAGAAAATATTAGCAGTTACTATAAATGTAGAAAACCAATTGGCAGCCATAGAAGTCAATTCTGTACTTAGTGTGCCTGAAACAGATAGAAATCAACTCTTGTGGGACGAACTTGATAGAAGACTTAGTGTCATCTCATCTAGGTCAACACAACTTAAACAAATCAAGAGGCTAGTCCTAGATAGAATCCTGGATCCTCATCAACTTGTCTTTTATCATGAACTTTAGAGAGCCTGCCATAGATGGTTAGCTTATAGGAGAGCTCTTGTATCTTCAAAATTGTTCACCTTCGAGGAATACCTCGAGGACGCAGCCATTGTACACACATTCCTAGGTCGTGTAGAAGACCAAGAGGTTGTTCTTATAGATAGGGAAATATGGAATAGAGTTCCTCGAGCTGTGTTATATCGAGAGTATTGCCATGAGCTTTACTTCTATCAACCAGCATCTGAGATAGATAATATCACTATAGCTCTTTTCATTAAATTTTTAAAAGAAAACTTTCAATTTGAAGAAGAACACTTCATGACTCCTGAAGAACTCGAGCCCATTAATGATATTTATAAATTGTTTATAGAAAACTAGATTATTACTTTCAGTCTTATTTCTTGCATTTATTGTGTTATTTGTTGTCTTTACAATATTATTTCAAAAACAAAGAAAAAACTAAAAAACATAGCAAAAACTTAAACATTTCATTTTAAATATTGTAGTAGGTATATAGTTAATATATACCTCTTAATATTGTTGTATATATATATATATATATATATATATATATATATATATTTGCTGAAATCTAAAATTAAGCACCATGCCTAAACTTAGGAATGGTAAAGAAACTTTAGGAGAAGAAGAAGATTGGTTACAAGATACAACTAGAGACCCAAATGTCCTTCCTGGAGATCCAATTCCGGAAGGAAAAACTCTAGATCAACCAGAACATGACCTAGGTGAAGATAATGAACAAGAAGGAAGTGTTAAAGAGGATGGATCCTCATCCCCTAGAGTAGCTCCAGATGGAACTATTGCTTTTGACAACGTAGATCATTTCAAGAAATTTCTCAATGATAACATTGACGCCCTTAATGTGGCAGTTCGTATTGATAAAGGGCAAATTAGTGACACTCAAGCAGCCATGGAATATATGTATGATGTGCGCACTAATCCCTTGTCTTTCATTGATCAAGAAAGTGACAAGGTTGGGCCATCCAATACAGATATGGTCACTATGATTCAAAACATGTCAAAACAACAGGTTACCCAACCTCCTAAGGAACCTGTTATTCAACCTAAAATCATTCCCACACAAAAGAAACCTTCCTTCACTACTTTATTTCGCCAAACTATTGAGCAATATGCTTCAAGTAAACAAAAACCTAAAACGAAGCCAAACACCAATTTTCAACAATCTGGAATACAACATAATACAACTTCAAAATTCCTTCATAACACTTTTCCTACCAACAATTTACACAATAGTAACATGGCATCTAATCTTCATGTCCCTCCATCATATGCTCACAAAACCCATGTCAATGCCCTACCAAACCAATATGGGGGGCAAACTAGTAATCTGGAAGCCATGGTGAAACAATTAGCTTCACGTATGGACCAGATAGATCCCTACCGTCCCTCGTATAATTATCGAGAGATATGTAGTCAACCTTTGGATCCCATAGTTGTAGCTCAACCATACCCTAAGCATTTTCCCATGCCCATCTTGCCTATATATAAAGGAACCGAAGATCCCATAGAGCATCTTCGCATGTTTAGGATAGCATGTCATGATATATCACATGATGACTTGCTATTACTAAAAATGTTCCCAAAAAGTTTAGGTGGAATGGCATTAGAGTGGTACTATCAATTGCCCACTCATTCTTTGAGAAACTTTGAAGAAACAACTGAATCATTTGTCCATCAATTTAGTGCCTACATCGAGAGGCATGTAACCATTAAAGATTTATACAACTTAAAACAAGACAAGGATGAATGTTTTGCCGATTTCTTAGCTAGATGGAGGCAATTGATAGGAAAGCTGCACTTTGTGCTACCTTATAGGGAAATGTTGGACATTTTTATCAATAATTTACAAGAACAAATATCTTATGAGCTATCAACTGCTACTTTAACTACCTTCGATCAAGCTATAGATTTAGCTCGAAGAGTAGAAGATGCCCTCATTAGGAGAGGCCAACTTAGGAAGAAGGATGATGAGAAAACATCCAGAAATCAATATAAAAACAAACAAGTTGTCGGTGACGGAGTCACTGACGACAAAAATGTTGCTAATATCAATGCAACGAAGACAACAAAAAAATTTATATTGAAACCTCCTGATAAGCCTCCTCGAGAATTTACTAGATTAAATCAACCCTTATCAACTATTTTACCTCAATTACTCGAAAGAGGTTTGATCCAATTACCAGCTATCCGGGAACCTGATCCAACTATACCCGGATATAGAGCTGACTTACACTGTGATTTCCATAGAGGACCTGGACACTCTACCAATGCTTGTAAAAGGTTGAAACATAAAATACAAGATTTGATTGATAATAATGAAATGGAGGTGCAAGCCTTCCAACCTAAACAAAACCCTCCTAATAATACTCAAAAGACCATTCCCCAAAATCAAAATCAAAATGCTAATCAAACATTAGACATATTTCAACACCCTTTACCAAGACATGGTAAAGAGGTAGCCAATCAAATCGAACATCATAATGTTCCCCCTCCTACCCGATATGTAGGAACCATTAGCGGACAATTACCTGTTCAGGATCCTCAAATATTTGACACAACCTTATCCCTGGTTACGACCAGGCCCTTACATAATTTTCAAACTTTCGATTCTAGTGATATAGAATCAGATAGTGAAAGTGAACTAGACATTACTTCAAACCAATCGAATAGTTCTGAAAATGAATCAGATCCTATTCAACCCATCACAGATGCTATGGTTCCAGAAGAACCATTTCCTAGAAGAGTTACTACTCGACCCTCTTCTAATCAATTCCTCTCTAATGAACAAGCCATAAATGCTCGACCGAGACCAGTTCAACGTCCTCAATATAACATTGTAGGTACCATTGGAGTCGTTACCCGACAACAAGCTCAAAATTCTCAACAAGAACCAAACCAGAATGATGGATCGGCTCCATTCGTTTTGAAAAATCCCAATAAAGGGAATCATGCTCCTAATGTTCAACCTAAACCCCCTTACAATATTAATGAGCAATTGTCCAATACTACAGCCAGAATTTCCCTTTTGGATTTGTTAAGATCTTCTCCCACCCATAGGGATGAGTTGATGCTTACATTAAGCCAAATGATGGTACCTCAAAACATTCAACCTGAAGCTATGGCCAATACTATCATCACTCGAGAGGTTGATTGTATTGACTTTCGGGATAAAGATATCCCACAACACAGTTTACATAAGGACAATCCCTTATATATTATTGCTCTAATTGGAGATGTAGTTGTCAAACGAGTCTTGATTGATAATGGCTCATCTCTAAACATTTGCACTTTTGACTTCTACCAACGATTTGGCTTTAGAAGTGATGAAATGAAGAAAAGTGATATGATTATCAAAGCTTTCAATGACGAAACACAAGAAACGTGTGGAGTTATTACCATCCCATTGCAAGTTGGTCCTAGAACCCTAGAAACAACCGTGTTTATTGTACATTGCCCAACATCGTACAATATACTTTTGGGTCGCCCTTGGATCAATGCGATGCGAGCGGTCCCATCAACTTTACACCAATGTGTTAAATTTGAATTTAAAAATCAGTTGGTCACTATCCATGGTGACCCTAGACCCTTTGATATGTGTGCTTTGGCGAGAACCCGTTGGAGTGCAATTTTGCCCTGCTCTGTCATCCACACATCCTAGTTCTTATTTTTCATCTAAAACTGTGAAACACACACCCATAACTTCACCTATTTCCCCTCCATTAATTTCATCCTCCTATATAGATCAACAATCTTCTAAACAAATCACTCTAGAACCTCAAAAAGATCTTAAATCTACAACCAATCCTTCATGTTCTATCCCTATAAATTCAAAACCTATAGACACATCTATCATACCTTCCACATCTCAAGATATAGGGAATAATCCTTCTACATCTTATGCTCTTTCTGATGAACTTTTACCAGATTTATCCACAACCTTAATATCAGAAAAAGACAAATGCTTTCATGCAAGATTCAATTCTTTTAAATAACTTGCCGCCATCTCCTCGTACTTTGGGCCTCCCACAACCTATGGGAAGTACTTACCAAGTCGGGAGTTGTGCCTTCATTTATAAAGGATATGACTGGGGAAGAATCCCTCGGAATATCAAAACTCATCATGAGGGATACGCTCGGTGTTATTTTACCAATGAATATATTAAAGCTAAACCCATGATGCTTAAAATGGGATATAAAGGGAAAGGCTTGGGACCTTTCCAAAATGGCATGAAAGAACCTTTCGAGGTAGAACCGTGGCATGCCTGCTTGTGGTGTGGGCCTATTTCCTAGTAAGGGTCAACCCTTTCCTTTTGAAGATGATGATCACCTCATATGCTATCAAGATTATTTGGATAGGCATGTTGATTTGCCTCTTAAAAATCAGTCGTTTTCATGTAACATGCTATCCATAGCTTACCCTGAAATGATTGCTGACCCCGATGAAGAGTTGGAAGGAGATATCTTCCATGATGTCTCCGTTGAAGAGATGTTACACAATGGATTTTATTTTGATGGTTCTATACCAACTATAGCCCAACTTGAGGCCACTAATCCTCAAGATGAATTATCCAAATTAACCTTACAAGAATTACAAGAATTGGGCGTTTCACCCGCCCCACCTAACTTTGAAAGAGATCTACACATGGAGGTAGAAAACGTCATTAAAATTAATATTGGAACTGAGGATAATCCTCACATAATCAATATTGGATCAGAATTAAGTCAAGAAAAACAAGAACAATACATTGCATTCCTTAAAGAGTATGAAGATGTCTTCGCTTGGACATATGAAGATATGCCAGGTCTAGACCCTTATGTAGTCATGCATCATCTAGTGGTCCATCCGGATGCTAAACCTGTTAAACAAAAACTTAGAAAAATGCATCCCAAAATGGCTCTTACTAGTCACAGGTAGAACTAGAAAAACTGTTGAAGGTTATTTTTATACAAGAACTCAGTCAGCTGGAACTCCTAGATGAAAAATGCATCAATGCTTTGGAGCATCTCCGTGCCTACCAAAACAAGCTTAAAAGATCATATGCTAAAAAAGTTCGTCATCGATCCTTTGAGATCGGCGACCTTGTTTTAAAAGAAAATAAAAAAAATACTAATGCAACTAAGGACCTTAAAGGTAAATTTGAGCCCAACTGGCTTGGACCATACATTATTACTGCTAAATTTGAATCAAGAGCATACAAATTATCTACCTTAGATGGTAAAGAACTTAAAGAACCCATGAATATTTTGCATCTTAAACGTTACTATGTATAAATTTGGTCATTTCATCCATGTATATATTTGTTTAAAATATTTAAAATCACTATCTTGTATTTCTTTCAAATTTATAAATTCAAAAACACCAAAAACATTCATAATCATCAAAATCTTCAAAACTATTTGTTGCATTTATTTATGGCACTTGTTAATTCTTTCAAAAATAATAAAAATCAAAACAGCAATATTCTTGACTCTTTCGAAACCAAAACAATATAAAGAAGAAAGAGAGAGTCAACATTCTCAAAACTTCTCAAAAAAGTATTTATATATATTTTCTTACAATTATTGCAGTTATATGTTTCAAATTATTTTGGATAAATTAGCATTTATTTGGAATCCCTCACTTGCACACTCACAAAAATAAATATCTTGATTTTATCTGGCATGATTACTAATCTCTCTTATATCAAAGTCCACAAAATTCAATTAAATAAAGTTTGAGCATAGAGAATTGATCTTGTTATTTACTTAAACCAAGCACATCTTTTCACAATAAAATGATTATATTTGTAATTTCCATGTTTTGCTACATAGTAGAAGTGATTTCTTGAGCGAAAAGTTTCCCCTGCTATCCTATCATGCACATGGTCTAGAATCTTTGAGAATTGGCAAAAGGACAAGCTCACCCCTACCCAGAATAAAAATCCCTTGCTCTACAGCTAATCCGAGCAAGTATCCCTAGCAAAGAAAAAAAAAAGTAAAAGCAAGAGAAAAGAAAAATGTTATTTTATATCATTACAGCAATATTTCAAGCACTATCTCAAAAATCAAGCAAAAAAATACAAAAAGAAAAAGAAAAAGAAAAGAGAAAGCAAAAGAAAGCAAAAGCAAGAAAGCAATAAAATCCCTTTCCCTACCCTTTGAAAAGAAAAGAAGGGTTGATGAGCTTGAATCCCTGGAATTCTCAATTATTCGAAAACTGTGAGGTAAGCCCCATAACAGGTGGTTTGTGCCCAACTCTGCTTGGCCTTGGGTAACTCCTAGCGTGGCGATATGTCCGTCACATTAGCGACCTTCTTTTGTACGAACCTATGTCTGCTTATGGATTAGCTAGCTCTTGATAATCCGACCTACATAGTAGTCTAGTATGGTTATATGCATCTACATCATGGTTAATGAACACTTATTTGGTTTCTTCAAATCACTTGTATCATATTATCTTGCTCAAAACTGGTAAATGAACAAAGCAATTGCACACACATTTGTATTTGAGAGATTTTGTGTATCATTATGATAAATCAAGATTGGAAATGAATTCACATATGCACATGGGATTCCTTATAAATCTAACTTTTGTCTTCAAAATACTTTGAAATATTTTTTTTGCAAATTGTTTGGAATAATTCATTTTCTTCTTTCAAGTACAGTTGTTTAGCATAAAGACAACTATATAATAGAAAAATCAAAATTTCTTTCAAAACCATACAATCAAAACATATATATATATATATATATATATTGTCGACTTTCGCGACGATGGTATAGTTCCAAAACCAAAATTGGAATTTTATGCCTAGCGCAAGTCCTCATCTTCATATTTTCTGTTTATTAAAAAATCAACCATGCAATAAAACTATCTCTTTTTGGATTTTCGCGATGATGGTATAAGTCTATACCTACATATTCTATGCCTAGCGCAAACCATTGTAACAATTTTTATTCCCCATTTATTTAAAAATCATGAAAACCATATGACTTAAATCATTCTGTTACACAAATTATGCTTTTAAAAAGCAAACACATTTTCATTATTTCATGTCATTATGTCAACCTTCAATTTTGCAATGATGGTATAATTCCTAGGGAATTATCCAAAAAATTTATCACACTTAGGAATTTATGCCTAGCAAAAATCATTTTAACATTATTTCATGCATACTATTTTTATGAAAATCTGAAAAACAAACCATCATCATCATCATTTTGCACCATTGCACCAAAGTCTTAAGACAGTCTCTTAAGCACTCTTTTACTTTTAACAATATTTCTATACTGGGATTAGCTTGACGACCGAGTGAGCGGCGACTCCATGAAATGGTCTATAATAGCGACAATGTCCTTTGAAATTATTGTTAGAAGTCTCTTTTTATTTTTTATCACATTACATTACAAACAACCAATTTGTTACATCAGATTATTTCATTTAAAATATTACAAGCATGACATCAAAATTATAATAATATTTCCAATGACATAATTTCATGAATCATCAAATCAATCAATCAAACATAAAAGCATCATAAAAATACACAGACACAAGTCATATGATCAAAAATATCTCATCTCATATATATATCAACAGTATATATACATCATATCAAAACTGGATTGGTATGCCACAATCTGTACCTCGGCATACTCAATCCTCTATCAAAAAATAATAAACCTACATATCAATCTATACAATGTCGTGCAGTCCTCTAGCCTCGAGAGCCCCTCGAGCTCTCAGCCTCATCTCCTCCCCCGCCCTGAGGTGGACGAGGTGGCCCCATCGTAGTATGAGTAGTACTGTGAGTCCTAGTCCTCGATCGGGATGAAGTCCTCGACGACCCGATCCTGATCGGATCTACGATGTTAGGCGGCAAGGGTAGTCTATCCTCCTCTCGGCACCAGTTGATAGTACAATGTCTGGTAGAAAGTGAGTTGGGCAATAGCCCGTGTCAGCTCCCCAGTGCTCGCCCCTCCGCCCCGTGCCCTGAGGCGTGCAATCTCGTCTCTGAGCTGTGTAACCTCAGCTCGGTGTCATGCAGCCTCCTCCTGTAGGGTCTGCACCTATGCCTGGAGACGGATCATCTCCGCTCGGAGAGTAGCTATCTCGCTACTCTCCCCTGTGTCAACACCCTTGCCCTTATCGGGCGATGGTGGCCTCTCTCTCTATGGAGAAGGGGGTCTCTCCTCCCTCCTCTCCCTCTATCGTGGCCTCTCCTGTGCCTGTGGCCTCCTCAGCTCTCTCCCGTCGTGACCCTGGGCCGCCTCCATAGCCGCCTGGCATCGCCTCCCTATCCGACGCACAACTACGTGTATCGGACCCTGAGCCCTCGTCATCCGAGGAGGGCGGATGCCTACGTACCAGGCATCGTAGCCATCGGCTACCCCTACGTCGTCCCCATCCACTGGCTGAATGGGGGCATCGTCCGAGTCCTGACTCCAGAAGCGTTGCATGTCTGGAGCCCCGCTCACTGTAGTGTTATCCCGGACAGTCCAAGAAAACTCATAATCCCTGAGAGATGGGATCCCCTGCTGTAGACCGAACTGTCGCAAAACTCGGTCATAGCGGTGGAGCTCCACCTCTCCCCTCTCCATCCGTAGCCAGCAAACTCGCCTGACGTGAGCTAACTCCTGTCCATCCTCGGCCCACCCTGGGTGCTCTCGCCATGGCCTCCAGGTGATCTGGTCCGGGACTAGGTCATCCAGCAGTCTCCGGGACATCGAAAGGTCGATCCGTCGTTGTGACCCTCTCTGGAGCCACCAGTAGAAGACTCGGGGCCTCTCCCCGTCAATCCCTATCAGAGGAAGCCCTACCGGCCTTCGCACTGCAATGTGCTCCCAGCACCAAACCTGTAGGAGCGATGTCATCACTAGACATCGGTCGCCCTTGTACACGACCCCATGCAGGATCCTGTACAGTCGGCATAGCACAAAGCTGCCCCAAGAGAACCTGTAGCCATGGTCTCGCATATCGTAGATCACATCTGCTAGCATCCATGGCACCCTGCACCCACTCTGGTGGCACAGCAGAAGTCCACCAACTACTCCAGCTAGAACCTGTGTGAGTCTAGATGCCCCAGGCATCTGACGTAGTGCCTCGATGTTAACTCCGCCCTTCTCCAGGGTGAAGCTCGGGTCACCACACAACCGTCCCATAGCATGGCCCTGATTGGCCGTAGGAGTGATCAACCGTCCTTGTATGGGGATTCTTAGAATCCTCCATACATCCTCCAAAGTGGGAGTCATCTCCCCTATAGGTAGCCAAAAATAGGAAGAACCCGGATACCATCTCTCTGCTAGGGCTGTCAGTAGCCCCATGTCTGTAGACACTTGTGGCATCTCTGCCACATGCTGTAAGCCGGCCTGTGCCAGCTGATCCCGCTCTGCCTGTGTAAGAGCGGCCAAGTCATCTCTCAAACCTCCATATTTCCATTCCCTGCTCTTTAGCAAACCTCTCTGCAACATAAACAACAAAACAACAAACAATCATTAATAAACAATTCAAGTGATTAAAAATGCAAGTTAAAATAAGTTCAATTTTATGCAATTGATGATATCGTCCACTATTGGACGATATCGTCCCAAATTTGAGCATAATCGTCTCCGATTTTGCAAGCCGAAATCGTCCCTAATTTGATGAAATCGTCCCCCTTTCGTCGATTTCGCCCTTAGACGAAATTGGCGAAATTGAGACGATTTCGTCGAAATCGGGACGATTTCGTCCCGACGACGTCGACGGCCCAAAAATGGCCGCGATGCTCAAAAATTGATTAAAATTTACCTAAAAAGCATGTAAAATCAAATTAAAGCATTCTAAACTAAGTCTAGACTCTTACCCGTAGCCCGCGTCGGACCTCTGTCGATCTGTGCGTCGTCTCCACCATTTTTGCTTCCAGAGCTCTAAAACCAGTAAAAATGAACAGTAAAAATGAATTAGGGTTTTACCCTATTTTTCTTAATTTTATTCAAAAATAATTCAAAAATTTAATTTTGCTTTTCCGCGTTTTTACCTCAAACGTTCGATTTGGGTAAAAACACGGAGGGGGCACCATAGTAAGTCGTTGTACGATTCGACCAAGAATCGTCGCCTAAAAATGGGAATAATTTTTGCTTTCTCGTAGATCGAGAAGAACTCATCTTTAACGCATTTTCTTCGGAAAATTCGCTAAAGAGGGGGCAAAATGTAGCACCCTAAAATTGGCGCAATGAAATCTTAATAATTACATTCACCCTAGTAAATAATTTAAATTCAAATTTTAACCTCCCAAACCGCCCGTTAACCGTCGGGTAATCCGTTTCCCCTTTTCTCGTGCCATTTTTAGAGGTTGTTTTGACCGTTTGACGATATCGTCGCCGATCAGACGATATCGCCCCAGATCTGACGATTTCGTCTAGGCTAGGACGTCCAGACGATCTTGTCCCAAAACTGATTTTGCACAATTAGCTTCTGTTCCAACGGGTCTCTAATCCGGGCAGAAGCGTGTCTGCGCCGTTAGAGACCCTCCCCCGTTGGAGATCTCCCAAATAGGGATGATCTCCAACCTCCTAACCTCTCCTCCTAAGCCTATTTAATCCTAAGCCCTTCCCTTAGCACCCCCCTGGCTGAAATTCCCTGTAACTTGACTTCATACACGTTAAAACATCCCAAAATTCTATTTGCATTAGTTCTATACCAATTTTGTTGCAGGTACCTTAGTGTTTTTCAGCCGGAGCAAGCTTACATCGTCGTCGGACGATCCTGTTCAGATCGGAGGCGATCCTGTCGAATCGAGAGACGATTTCGTACCAATGCGAGACGATTTCGACTGCAGTCCACATTGAGGCAATCAGTGCCTAAAGTTTGCATTTCTCCATCTTTTCTCTGTTGTTTTATTCTGCAATTAGCTAGTTTATTTGATATTTTATGCTATCTTGCATTTTGGAGTTCACCCATCTAGATTAAATGCATAATTAAGTCATAATTGTGATTAAATTAGCATAATTCATTCATGTTTCTATTTTTAAGTTTCAGTTTGATATTGCTACTGTCATTTTATACTGTTTCCCTCTGTTAGCATAGTTGTATTTTCTGTGTTTTGCACCTATTTCTCTGTTTGCAGGTGTCTGACGAATTCGTCAGATCTCAGATGATCTTGTCTGATCTCAGACGATTCTGTCGAATTCGAGGCGATCTCGACTGCTTCAAGAATCAGAATCTTCATCAGACATCCGGATCAGGTATTCTTCTTTTAATATTCTTTAATTTCTCTATTTTTCTGTCTTAATTCTGTTTTTTGTATTCATTTAATCTGCATCTTCATATAGAATAGCTTAGATGCATTTTGGCCAAACCTAGGATTTGAATGCTTAAGGCTAAAAACGAACACATAAAACACATTCCCAAACCTAGGCGTGGAAACTGCCATTAAATGTTTCCTGGTGAACCCACCATCCGTCGAAAAATCACCAATATACACCTCCCTTGAGAGGCGGGACCTTCGCAAGTCCTCTCAGTCCGAGGTACCGCGACATCCTTTTCACATCCCCCTTCCGGGCACGGATCCTATAGCCTGAAGGTAAGGGTGTGAAAAATTTGGAGCGATACATTTTGGTGAACCCGACGTGAATGCATTGTAAACCTTTTGAAAACAAAAACAAAACAAAAAAAAATAAAACAACTAAAACATAGATGCATTTCAAATCATTTAAATTTAATAAGTTCATGTTTAGATGGTAGCTCCTAAGAAAATATTAGCAGTTACTATAAATGTTGAAAACCAATTGGCAGCCATAGAAATCAATTCTGTGCTTAGTGTGCCTGAAACAGATAGAAATCAACTCTTGTGGGACGAACTTGATAGAAGACTTAGTGTCATTTCATCTAGGTCAACAAAACTTAAACAAATCAAGAGGCTTGTCCTAGATAGAATCCTGGATCCTCATCAACTTGTCTTTTATCATGAACTTCAGAGAGCCTGCCATAGATGGTTAGCTTATAGGAGAGCTCTTGTATCTTCAGAATTTTTCACCTTCGAGGAATACCTCAAGACACGAGCCATTGTACGCCAATTTCTAGGTCATGTAGAAGACCAAGAGGTTGTTCTTATGATAGGGAAATATGGAATAGAGTTCCTAGAGCTGTGTTATATCGAGAGTATTGCCATGAGATTTACTTCTATCAACCAGAATCTGAGATAGATAATATCACTATAGCTCTTTTCATTAAATTTTTGAAAGAAAACTTTCAATTTGAAGAAGAACACTTCATGACTCCTGAAGAACTTGAGCCCATTAATGATATTTATAAATTGTTTATAGAAAACTAGATCATTACTTTCAGTCTTATTTCTTGCATTTATTGTGTTGTTTGTTGTCTTTACAATATTATTACAAAAACAAAGAAAAATTAAAAAACATAACAAAAACCAAAACATTTCATTTTAAATATTGTAGTAGGTATATAATTAATATATACCTCTTAAGCTTGTTGCATATATATATATATATATATATATATATATATATATATATATATATATATATATATATATATATATTTGCTGAAATCTAAAATTAAGGCACAATGCCTAAACTTAGGAATGGTAAACAAACTGAAGGAGAAGAAGAAGATTGGTTACAAGATAAAACTAGAGACCCAAATGTCCTTCCTGAAGATCCAATTCCGGAAGGAGAAACTCTAGATCAACCAGAAGATGACCTAGGTGAAGATAATGAACAAGAAGGAAGTGTTAAAGAGGATGGACCCTCATCCCCTAGAGTAGCTCCGAATGGAACTATTGCTTTTGACAACGTAGATCATTTTCAAGAAATTTCTCAATGATAACATTGACGCCCTTAATGTGGCAGTTCGTATTGATAAAGGGCAAATTAGTGACACTCAAGCAGCCATGGAACATACGTTTGATGTGCGCACTAATCCCTTGTCTTTCATTGATCAAGAAAGTGATAAGGCTGGACCATCCAATACAGATATGGTCACTATGATTCAAAACATGTCAAAACAACAGGTTACCCAACCTCCTAAGGAACCTGTTATTCAACCTAAAATCATTCCCACACAAAATAAAACTTCCTTCACTACTTTACTTCGCCAAACTATTGAGCAATATGCTTCAAGTAAACAAAAACCTAAAACGAAGCCAAACACCAATTTTCAACAATCTGGAATACAACATAATACAACTTCAAAATTCCTTCATAACACCTTTCCTACCAACAATTTACACAATAGCAACATAGCATCTAATCTTCATGTCCCTCCATCATATGCTCACAAATCCCATGTCAATGCCCTACCGAACCAATATGGTGGGCAAACTAGTAATCTGGAAGCCATGGTGAAACAGTTAGCTTCACGTATGGACCAGATAGATCCCTATCGTCCCTCGTACAATTATCGAGAGATATGTAGTCAACCTTTGGATCCCATAGTTGTAGCTCAACCATACCCTAAGCATTTTCCCATGCCCATCTTGCCTATATATAAAGGAACCGAAGATCCCATAGAGCATCTTCGCATGTTTAGGATAGCATGTCATGATATATCACATGATGACTTGCTATTACTAAAAATGTTCCCGAAAAGTTTAGGTGGAATGGCATTAGAGTGGTACTATCAATTGCCCACTCATTCTTTGAGAAACTTTGAAGAAATAGCTGAATCTTTTGTCCATCAATTTAGTGCCTACATCGAGAGGCATGTAACCATTAAAGATTTATACAACTTAAAACAAGACAAGGATGAATGTTTTGCTGATTTCTTAGCTAGATGGAGGCAATTGACAGGAAAACTGCACTTTGTGCTACCTTATAGGGAAATGTTGGACATTTTTATCAATAATTTACAAGAACAAATATCTTATGAGCTATCAACTGCTACTTTAACTACCTTCGATCAAGCTATAGATTTAGCTCGAAGAGTAGAAGATGCCCTCATTAGGAGAGGCCAACTTAGGAAGAAGGATGATGAGAAAACATCCAGAAATCAATATAAAAACAAACAAGTTGTTGGTGACGGAGTCATCGACGACAAAAATGTTGCTAATATCAATGCAACGAAGACAACAAAAAAATTTATATTGAAACCTCTTGATAAGCCTCCTCGAGAATTTACTAGATTGAATCAACCCTTATCAACTATTTTACCTCAATTACTCGAAAGAGGTTTGATCCAATTACCGACTATCCGGGAACCTGATCCAACTATACCCGGATACAGAGCTGACTTACACTGTGATTTCCATAGAGGACCTGGACACTCTACCAATGCTTGTAAAAGGTTGAAACATAAAATACAAGATTTGATTGATAATAATGAAATGGAGGTGCAAGCCTTCCAACCTAAACAAAATGCTCCTAATAATACTCAAAAGACCATTCCCCAAAATCAAAATCAAAATGCTAATCAAACATTAGACATATTTCAACACCCTTTACCAAGACATGGTAAAGAGGTGGCCAATCAAATCGAACATCATAATGTTCCCCCTCCTACCCGATATGTAGGAACCATTAGTGAACAATTACCTGTTCAGGATCCTCAAATATTTGACACAACCTTATCCCTGGTTACGACCAGGCCCCTACATAATATTCCAACTCCTGATTCTAGTGATATAGAATCAGATACTGAAAGTGAAATAGACATTACTTCAAACCAATCGAATAGTTCTGAAAATGAATCAGATCCTATTCAACCCATCACAGATGCTATGGTTCCAGAAGAACCATTTCCTAGAAGAGTTACTACTCGACCCTCTTCTAATCAATTCCTCCCTAATGAACAAGCCATAAATGCTCGACCGAGACCAGTTCAACGTCCTCAATATAACATTGTAGGTACCATTGGAGTCGTTACCCGACAACAGGCTCAAAATTCTCAACAAGAACCAAACCAGAATGATGGATCAGCTCCATTTGTTTTGAAAAATCCCAATAAAGGGAATCATGCTCCTAATGTTCAACCTAAACCCCCTTACAATATTAATGAGCAATTATCCAATACTACGGCCAGAATTTCCCTTTTGGATTTATTAAGATCTTCTCCCACCCATAGGGATGAGTTGATGCTTACATTAAGCCAAATGATGGTACCTCAAAACATTCAACTCTGAAGCTATGGCCAATACTATCATCACTCGAGAGGTTGATTGTATTGACTTTCGGGATAAAGATATCCCACAACACAGTTTACATAAGGATAATCCCTTATATATTACTTGCTCTAATTGGAGATGTAGCTGTCAAACGAGTCTTGATTGATAATGGCTCATCTCTAAACATTTGCACTTTTGACTTCTACCAAAGATTTGGCTTTAGAAGTGATGAAATGAAGAAAACCGATATGATTATCAAAGCTTTCAATGACGAAACACAAGAAACGTGTGGAGTTATTACCATCCCATTGCAAGTTGGTCCTAGAACCCTAGATACAACCGTGTTTATTGTACATTGCCCCGCATCGTACAATATACTTTTGGGTCGCCCTTGGATCAATGCAATGCGGGCGGTCCCATCAACTTTACACCAATGTGTTAAATTTGAATTTAAAAATCAGTTGGTCACTATCCATGGTGACCCTAGACCCTTTGATATGTGTGCTTTGGCAGAACCTGTTGGAGTGCAATTTTGCCCCGCTCTGTCATCCACACATCCTAATTCTTATTTTTCATCTAAAACTGTGAAACACACACCCATAACTTCACCTATTTCCCCTCCATTAATTTCATCCTCATATATAGATCAACAATCTTCTAAACAAATCACTCTAGAACCTCAAAAAGATCTTCAATCTACAACCAATCCTTCATGTTCTATCCCTATAATTTCAAAACCTATAGACCCATCTATTAACACTTCCACATTATCAACATCTATCATACCTTCCACATCTAAAGATATAGGGAATGATCCTTCTACATCTTATGCTCTTTTCGATGAACTTTTACCGATTTATCCACAATCTTAATATCAGAAAAAACAAATGCTTTCATGCAAGATTCAATTCTTTTAAATAACTTGCCGCCATCTCCTCGTACTTTGGGCCTCCCACAACCTATGGGAAGTACTTACCAAGTCGGGAGTTGTGCCTTCATTTATAAAGGATATGACTGGGGAAGAATCCCTCGGAATATCAAAACTCATCATGAGGGATATGCTCGGTGTTATTTTACCAATGAATATATTAAAGCTAAACCCATAATGCTTAAAATGGGATATAAAGGGAAAGGCTTGGGACCTTTCCAAAATGGCATGAAAGAACCTTTCGAGGTAGAACCGTGGCCTCGCCCGTTGTGGTGTGGGCCTATTTCCTAGTAAGGGTCAACCCTTTCCTTTTGAAGATGATGATCAACTCATATGTTATCAAGATTATTTGGATAGGCATGATGATTTGCCTCTAAAAAATCAGCCATTTACATGTAACATGCTATCCATAGCTTACCCTGAAATGATTGTTGACCCCGATGAAGAGTTGGAAGGAGATATCTTCCATGATGTCTCCGTTGAAGAGATGTTACACAATGGATTTTATTTTGATGGTTCTATACCAACTATAGCCCAACTTGAGACCACTAATCCTCAAGATGAATTATCCAAATTAACCTTACAAGAATTACAAGAATTGGGCGTTTCACCCGCCCCACCTAATTTTGAAAGAGATCTACACATGGAGGTAGAAAACGTCATTAAAATTAACATTGGAACCGAGGATAATCCTCACATAATCAATATTGGATCAGAATTAAGTCAAGAAAAACAAGAACAATACATTGCATTCCTTAAAGAGTATGAAGATGTCTTCGCTTGGACATATGAAGATATGCCAGGTCTAGACCCTTTTGTAGTCATGCATCATCTAGTGGTCCATCCGGATGCTAAACCTGTTAAACAAAAACTTAGAAAAATGCATCCCAAAATGGCCTTACTAGTCAAAGGAGAACTAGAAAAACTGTTGAAGGTTATTTTTATACAAGAACTCAGTCAGCTGGAACTCCTAGATGAAAAATGCATCAATGCTTTGGAGCATCTCCGTGCCTACCAAAACAAGCTTAAAAGATCATATGCTAAAAAAGTTCGTCATCGATCCTTTGAGATCGGCGACCTTGTTTTAAAAGAAAATCAAAAAAATACTAATGCAACTAAGGACCTTAAAGGTAAATTTGAGCCCAACTGGCTTGGACCATACATTATCACTTGCTAAATTTGAATCGGGAGCATACAAATTATCTACCTTAGATGGTAAAGAACTTAAAGAACCCATGAATATTTTGCATCTTAAACGTTACTATGTATAAATTTGGTCATTTCATCCTTGTATATATTTGTTTAAAATATTTCAAAATCACTATCTTGTATTTCTTTCAATTTATAAATTCAAAAACACCAAAAACATTCATAATCATCAAAATCTTCAAAACTATTTGTTGTATTTATTTATGGCACTTGTTAATTTTTTCAAAAAAAAAAACAAAAATAATAAAAATAAAAACAACAATATTCTTGACTCTTTCGAAACCAAAACAATATAAAGAAGAAAGAGAGAGTCAACATTCTCAAAACTTCTCAAAAAATATTTATATATATTTTCTTACAATTGTTGCAATTATATGTTTCAAATTATTTTGGATAAATTAGCATTTATTTGGAATCCCTCACTTTCACACTCACAAAAATAAATATCTTGATTTTATCTGGCATGATTACTAATCTCTCTTATATCAAAGTCCACAAAATTCAATTAAATAAAGTTTGAGCATAGAGAATTGATCTTGTTATTTACTTAAACCAAGCACATCTTTTCACAATAAAATGATTATATTTGTAATTTCCATGCTTTGCTACATAGTAGAAGTGGTTTCTTGAGCGAAAAGTTTCCCCTGCTATCCTATCATGCACATGGTCTAGAATCTTTGAGAATTGGCAAAAGGACAAGCTCACCCCTACCCAGAATAAAAATCCCTTGCTCTACAGCTAATCCGAGCAAGTATCCCTAGTATAGAACAAAAAGAAAAAGAAAAGTTAAAGAAAAAAAAATGTTATTTCATATCATTACAACAATATTTCAAGCATTATCTCAATTATCAAGCAAAAAATACAAAAAGAAAAAGAAAAAGAAAAGAGAAAGCAAAAGAAAGCAAAAAGCAAAAGCAATAAAATCCCTTTCCCTACCCTTTGAAAAGAAAAGAAGGGTTGATGAGCTTGAATCCTTGGAATTCTCAATTATTCAAAAACTGTGAGGTAAGCCCCATAACAGGTGGTTTGTGCCCAACTTGCTTGGCCTTGGGTAACTCCTAGCGTGGCGATATGTCTGTCACATTAGCGACCTTCTTTTGTATAGACCTATGTCTGCTTATGGATTAGCTAGCTCTTGATAATCCGACCTACATAGTAGTCTAGTATGGTTATATGCATCTACATCATGGTTAATGAACACTTATTTGGTTTCTTCAAATCACTTGTATCATATTATCTTGCTCAAAACTGGTAAATGAACATAGCAATTGCACACACATTTTGTATTTGAGAGATTTTGTGTATCATTATGATAAATCAAGATTGGAAATGAATTCACATATGCACATGGGATTCCTTATAAATCTAACTTTTGTCTTCAAAATACTTTGAAATATTTTTTTTGCAAATTGTTTGGAATAATTCATTTTCTTCTTTCAAGTACAGTTGTTTAGCATAAAGACAACTATATAATAGAAAAATCAAAATTTCTTTCAAAACCATCAAAAACACACACACACACACACACACACACACACACACACACACACAAAAAAAAATATATATATATATATATATATTATCGACTTTCGCGACGATGGTATAGTTCCAAAACCAAAATTGGAATTTTATGCCTAGCGCAAGTCCTCATCTTCATATTTTCTGTTTATTAAAAATCAACCATGCAATAAAACTATCTCTTTTTGGATTTTCGCGATGATGGTATAAGTCTATACCTACATATTCTATGCCTAGCGCAAACCATTGTAACAATTTTTATTCCCCATTTATTTAAAAATCATGAAAACCATATGACTTAAATCATTATGTTATACAATTATGCTTTTAAACAAAAAGCAAACACATTTTCACTATTTCATGTCATTATGTCAACCTTCAATTTTGCAATGATGGTATAATTCCTAGGGAATTATCCAAAAAATTTATCACACTTAGGAATTTATGCCTAGCAAAAATCATTTTAACATTATTTCATGCATACTATTTTCATGAAAATCTGAAAACAAACCATCATCATCATCATTTGCACCATTGCACCAAAGTCTTAAGACAGTCTCTTAAGCACTCTTTTACTTTTTAACAATATTTCTATACTGGGATTAGCTTGACGACCGAGTGAGCGGCGACTCCATGAAATGGTCTATAATAGCGACAATGTCCTTTGAAATTATTGTTAGAAGTCTCTTTTTATTTTTTATCACATTACATCACAAACAACCAATTTGTTACATCAGATTATTTCATTTAAAATCTTACAAGCATGACATTCAAACCATAATATTTCCAATGACATAATTACATGAATCATCAAATCAATCAATCAAACATAAAAGCATCATAAAAATACAAGACACAAGTCATATGATCAAAAACATATCTCATCTCATATATATATCAACAATATATACATCATATCAAAACTGGATTGGTATGCCACAATCTATACCTCGGCATACTCAATCCTCTATCAAAAAAATAATAAATGCTATCATATCAATCTGTACAATGTCGTGCAGTAGTCTAGCCTCGAGAACCCCTCGAGCTCTCAGCCTCATCTCCTCCCCCGCCCTGAGGTGGACGAGGTGGCCCCATCGTAGTATGTGTGGTACTGCGAGTCCTAGTCGTCGATCGAGACGAAGTCCTCGACGACCCGATCCTGATCGGATCTGCGATGTTAGCTGGCAGGGTAGTCTATCCTCCTCTGGCACCATCTGATAGTATAATGTCTGATAGAAAGTGATTTGGGCAATAGCCCGTGTCAGCTCCCCAGTGCTCGCCCCTCCGCCCCGTGCCCTGAGGCATGCAATCTCATCTCTGAGCTGTGTCACCTCAGCTCGGTGTCGTGCAGCCTCCTCCTGTAGGGTCTGCACCTGTGCTTGGAGATGGATCGTCTCCACTCGGAGAGTCGTTGTCTCGCTACTCTCCCCTGTGTCGACACCCTTGCCCTTATCGGGCGATGGTGGCCTCTCTCTCTATGGAGAAGGGGGTCTCTCCTCCCTCCTCTCCCTCTGTCGTGGCCTCTCCTGTGCCTGTGGCCTCCTCAGCTCTCTCCCGTCGTGACCCTGGGCTGCCTCCATAGCTGCCTGGTGCCACCTCCCTATCCGATGCACAACTGCGTGTATCGAACCCTGAGCCCTCGTCATCCGAGGAGGGCGGATGCCTACGTACCAGGCATCATAGCCATCGGCTACCCCTGCGTCGTCCCCATCCACTGGCTGAATGGGGGCATCGTCCGAGTCCTGACTCCAGAAGCGCTGCATGTCTGGAGCCCCGCTCACTATGGTGTTATCCCGGACAATCCAAGAAAACTCGTAATCCCTGAGAGATGGGATCCCCTATTGTAGACCGAACTATCGCAAAACTCGGTCGTAGCGGTGGAGCTCCACCTCTCCCCTCTCCATCCGTAGCCAGCAAACTCGCCTAACGCGAGCCAACTCCTGTCCGTCCTCGGCCCACCCTGGGTGCTCTCGCCATGGCCTCCAGGTGATCTGGTCCGGGACAAGGTCATCCAGCAGTCTCCGGGACATCGGTAGGTCAATCCGTCGCTGTGACCCTCTCCGGAGCCACCAGTAGAAAACTCGGGGCCTCTCCCCATCAATCCCTATCAAAGGAAGCCCTATCGGCCTCCGCACTGCAATGTGCTCCCAGCACCAAACCTGTAGGAGCGATGTCATAACTAGACATCGGTCGCCCTTGTACACGACCCCATGCAGGATCCTGTACAATCGGCATAGAACAAAGCTGCCCCAAGAGAACCTGTAACCATGGTCTCGCATGTCGCAGATCACATCTGCTAGCATCCATGGTACCCTGCACCCACTCTGGTGGCACAACAAAAGTCCACCAACCACTCCGGCCAAAACCTGTGTGAGTCTAGATGCCCCAGGCATCTGACGTAGTGCCTCGATGTTCACTTCGCCCTTCTCTAGGGCGAAGCTCGGGTCACCACACAACCGCCCCATAGCATGGCCCTGATTGGCCGTAGGAGTGATCAACCATCCTTGTATGGGGATTCTCAGAATCCTCCATACATCCTCCAAAGTGGGAGTCATCTCCCCTGTCGGTAGCCAAAAATAGGAAGAACCCGGATACCACCTCTCTGCTAGGGCTGTCAGTAGCCCCATGTCTGTAGACACTTGTGGCATTTCTGCCACATGCTGTAAGTCGGCCTGTGCCAGCTGATCCCGCTCTGCCTGTGTTAGAGCGGCCAAGTCATCTCTCAAACCTCCATATTTCCATTCCCTGCTCTTTAGCAATCCTCTCTGCAACATAAACAACAAAACAACAAACAATCATTAATAACAACTCAAGTGATTAAAAATGCAAGTTAAAATAAGTTCAATTTTATACAAATGATGATATCGTCCACTATTGGATGATATCATCCCCAATTTGAGCACAATCGTCTCCGATTTCGCAAGCCGAAATCGTCCCTAATTTGATGAAATCGTCCCCCTTTCGTCGATTTCGCCCTTAGACGAAATCGGCGAACTTGAGACGATTTCGTCGAAATCGGGACGATTTCGTCCCGACGACGTCGACGGCCCAAAAATGGCCGCGATGCTCAAAAATTGATTAAAATTCACCTAAAAAGCATGTAAATTCAAATTAAAGCATTCTAAGCTAAGTTTAGACTCTTACCCGTAGCCCGCGTCGGACCTCTGTCGATCTGTGCGTCGTCTCCACCATTTTTGCTTGCAGAGCTCTAAAACCAAAAAAAGATGAAAAGTAAAAATGAATTAGGGTTTTACCCTATTTTTCTTAATTTTATTCAAAACACAATTAAAAACATTTTTTTAATTTTGCTTTTTCGCGTTTTTACCTCAAACGTTCGATTTGGGTAAAAACACGGAGGGGGCACCATAGTAAGCTGTCGTACGATTCGACCAAGAATCGTCGCCTAAAAATGGGAATAATTTTTGCTTTCTCGTAGATCGAGAAGAACTCATCTTTAACGCATTTTCTTCGAAAAATTCGCTAAAGAGGGGGCAAAATGTAGCACCCTAAAATTGGCGCAATGAAACCTTAATAATTACATTTACTCTAGTAAATAATTCAAATTCAAATTTTAACCTCCCAAACCGCCCGTTAACCACCGGTTAATCCGTTTCCCCCTTTTCCGTGCCATTTTTAGAGGTTGTTTTGACCGTTTGACGATATCGTCGTCGATCAGACGATATCGCCCCAGATTTGACGATTTCGTCTGGGCTAGGACGTCCAGACGATCTTGTCCCTAAACTGATTTTGCACAATTAGCTTCTGTTCCAACGGGTCTCTAATCCGGGCAGAAGCGTGTCTGCGTCGTTAGAGACCCTCCCCCGTTGGAGATCTCCCAAATAGGGATGATCTCCAACCTCCTAACCTCCCTCCTAAGCCTATTTAATCCTAAGCCCTCCCCTTAGCACCCCCTGGCTGAAATTCCCTGTAACCCGACTTCATACACATTAAGACATCCCAAATTTTTATTTGCATTAGTTCTATATCAATTTTGTTGTAGGTACCTTAGTGTTTTTCAGCCGGAGCAAGCTTACATCGTCGTCGACGAACCTGTTCAGATCGGAGGCGATCCTGTCGAATCAGAGACGATTTCATACCAATGCGAGATGATTTCGACTACAGTCAACATTGAGGCAATCAGTGCCTAAAGTTTGCATTTCTTCATCTTTCAATCTATTGTTTTATTCTGCAATTAGCTAGTTTATTTGATATTTTATGCTATCTTGCATTTTGGAGTTCACCCATCTAGATTAAATGCATAATTAAGCCATAATTGTGATTAAATTAGCATAATTCATTCATGTTTCTATTTTTAAGTTTCAGTTTGATATTGTTACTGTCATTTTACACTGTTTCCCTCTGTTAGAATAGTTGCATTTTCTGTGTTTTGCACCTATTTCTCTGTTTGCAGGTCTCTGACGAATTCGTCAGATCTCAGATGATCTTGTCTGATCTCAGACGATTCTGTCAAATTCGAGGCGATCCTGACTGCTTCAAGAATCAGAATCTTCATCAGACATCCGGATCAGGTATTTTCTTTTAATATTCCTTAATTTCTCTATTTTTTTGTCTTAATTCTGCTTTTTTGTATTCATTTAATCTGCATCTTCATATAGAATAGCTTAGACGCATTTTGGCCAAACCTAGGACTTGAATGCTTAAGGCTAAAAATGAACACATAAAACACATTCCCAACCTAGGCGTGGAAACTGCCATTAAATGTTTCCTGGTGAACCCACCATCCGTCGAAAAATCACCAATATACACCTCCCTCGAGAGGCGGGACCTTCGCAAGGCCTCTCAGTCCGAGGTACCACGCCATCCTTTTCACATCCCCCTTTCGGGCATGGATCCTATAGCCTGAAGGTAAGGGTGTGAAAAATTTGGAGCGATACAGAGAACAAAATCAAAAAATCTATCACTCTCAAAAAAGGACAAAAGAGTTGACTATTTTAGCATGTATCTATTACTCATCTAAACTGTCTTAACTTAGAACGTAGTATAATTTCTTACTGTACCAACATTGTAACCGAAAGCCTATGTGTTATATAAACACATAGGACTTCTCTAAGAAAGGAGGGATTTGAAGAGTAGAATATCTTGGAGAAGAACATTGTACTGTACTCGTATTATTAATAAAAATCATTCGAGTCTTACATATAAATTCAATGTACGTGAATTAATCAGGCAAAATCTGTTGGAGCCTGGGCCCACTCTTATCCAGTATTCCTCCCCTTCTCCTTTGCTTTCTAGTTATATTCTTTTATTTCTGGTTTGCTGAATTTTATTTTTGCAAGTTAGTTTATTTTTGCAAGTTTATTTATTTCCAACTTTCTTTTATTCCTGGAAAGTGTGGTGTGTTTGCATTTTTATAATTTACTTTCTGCAAGTTAGTTTGGATGAATTGAATGCTATACAAAAACAACCCCTTCAACTAAAAGGCTAGTGGACTCATCTCAAAGGTGTTGTACTTGATCTCAACTTGGTGCTTCACAAGCTTACGAGTATCCCTGGATTGACAAATTAAATGAAAGGTCTGTGACAAAATTAGGAATAAATTAACCAATGTTTTTGCCCCAACAACTCTCTTTAATCCCTCCACAATAAATAATGAATAGAAAAGTATATGGTGGATCACCTCGGCAAAGTCCATAAGATGACTTAAAGTAACCAATATGAAAACCATTGATTAAAATAGAATATTTCACAGTGTTATAGCAACATTTACTCCATTCATGTCAACTATAATCAAAAACAAACTTTTTGAGAATATCATGTAGAAAACTCTAGGAAACCCCATCATATGCTTTGTCATATCTAACTTCATAAGCATACCTTATTTTTCATGGAATGAAGAGAATGTATCACCTCATGAGCAATGATTATACCATCAAGAATTTGTTTACCATGAACAACATCACCTTTCTCCTCTAAGATAACACAATCTAGAATGTCATTCACTTGTTTGCCAATGTAATAAAAGTGGCATTGATCTCACTTATTGTAGCCCTCTTTTTTTTGGGCCTCTTCAATTGCATCTAACATATCACTCTTCAATAAATCCTAAAAAATCTGAAAGAAATTTACAAGAAATCCATCGGGGTTGGGTTCTTTGTTAGGATGGAAAGAGAAAATTGCCTTATGTAGCTCCTCCATAGATATCTTCATCAAGCTTTTATTATATCCTTGTGTGATAATTGATCGAATATTTTGCAAATGCTTATCTTTTGCCTCCTTATCTTGCCTAGTTTCTGACAAAAAAAATGAAATAAATAATTGCCTTCTTCCTTATATCTTTGTCTTTCACAATATTTCTTTCATTTGGAGTTAAAATATTATTGATATGACAAAAAGAAAATTTTGTTTTCGATTTAACATAACAATTGTGTATTTCCATCTCCTTCCTTGAGTCATTTCTCCCTAGAATTTTGGAACCAATATGACTCTTTTTTCAATGCATAATGATAATAAAAAAGTAATTGTTTTTCTTTCACATAAGAATCCTAGTTAATTCCATTGATTTCTACTCTTGTAAATTTTAAAGCTTGGATTCAATTTCTTTTATTTTTCCTTTAAAATTGTTACCAAAATATTTGGCATTCCAAATCTTCATTTGCTCTTTTAAATATTTCATATTTTGAACAAAATTGTACATATATGATCCTTGAAATTTGCTTCATCCCACCATAACATAACCATTTAAAAGAAATCAGGGCCTTGGAACCACATAGACTAGAAGCAAAATGGATTTGGATGACCATTATTGGTAAATCAAAATTCAAAAGAATAGGTTTGTAATGTGATTTTACTTACAATAAATATCTAATGAGATTGTATACTTTATTTGCAACCGTATGTTAAATAACAAGAATCTATCCAATCTTTCTACTATATGAGTTTGACTAATATATCTATTATCATGTGTATATTGAAAACTTGAAGTAACATCCCAAAGGCCATACCCACGTGTTGTAGATGAATTGGAGAGGATAGGGCAATCCTCCAAGGGAGGTCCTTAGTTCGAATCTCCACCCTACCAAACACACATTGGGTACATAAAATCCAGTTGATTATGCTAGTGTGGTCAAGGCCGGACACGACTCCCGGGTGATTTTGACAGTGTAGAACCCCCTGGTTGTGGTTTCTTAGACCAAGGTGGTCCCGCAAAGAATTCTTCGCTAAATTAAAAAAAACATCCCAAAGGCCATTTAAAAAGAAACAAAAACTTGCATTGATATAAAACATCCTAGAGTACCACCCTTCTCTTCCAAAGGAAATATAATAATATTGAAATCATCCCAAAAATCCATAAATCACAATTATGACTCATCATTATGTTTGATAAAAACATGCTAAGGTCCTTCCAACATCTTTCACTAAAAATAACTATAATTAAAACTTATACATTTATAACCCTAACTTTAAATTTTTCTATAAAACCTAATAAAATTATTTATAATGAACCATATTCTATACCGCAAGCTACAAAAGGTTATAATTGACAAATAAATTAAAACTAAAATAATAATCTAAGAGAAAAGATCATTACTCTCAATTTTCATGATGCATGATGAAAATCAATTATTTTAAAAATAATAAAAAATAAAATCTTTATGCAAAAGTAAGGATTCATTTCAAAACAAAAATCATTCACTCCTATAAACTTTCAGATAATCTCCTTAAAAAAAAACCTTTACAAATCGAGATAGAACCCCTTTAAAAGCAATTCAAGCCACACAAAAAATTTGAAAACGTTCTTTTATAAAAGTCTACTAAACTTATTCAGCACCATAAAAAAGATTATAAAAGTCTCTTTCTAATGATTACTAGGCAAACATGCCTTAGCCTTACTTATTGTAAGGCAAACATGCCTTAGAGTTACTTATTGTAAAATTGCCTCTTTAAGAGGATTATATTCCAGTTGTTAATCATGATTAATTGAATGTTTATTTATAAAAAAATAAACAAACCCTCGTAAAAATTATGTTTGTGTTAAAATTTCCTCAACAAAATTGCTTTAAAAAATGTAGTTGACCACGAGTGCTCGTTTTCACGTAGGGTTTAGACGTGATGGTTTTTAATTTGGAAAGATGGAAGGGTAGATTTAAAAGATTAAATTTTATTTGGTAGTGAGTATGGTTGAAGAGAAATGGTAAAATTTTTAGAGAATCAACTTTATTCTTAGATGGTATGGAGCAGATCATTTGAAGCAAAGTCATGAAAATTGTGGCAGTATATACTAAACAAGAAAGTCAAGTTGATATAGGGATGATGGAGAAGGAAGTCGAAGTGCAAGAGGGATAGGACAAAGTTAGAAACCACCCCCAAAAAGATTGGATTAAAATTAATATATTAGAGCTGCAAGTGGGTAGTTAAAACTCTAATTGAAAAATCGAGAGGCCCAGGTTCAAATCTCTCCCCTCACATGTTGCGGATATGCTATGTAATGGTTATATCGTGACCACATAATAAATATTTACCCCTTTAAAAAAAAAAAAGTCAATTTAGGTAGAATTGGAATTGGAGTGGTATGTAGAAATCATGTTCACAATGTTCTATTGGGAACTGCAGGGCTTGGGCAAGGCCACAAACAATGAAGCAGAAACCTTAGCTATCAAATTTGTTTCTATCTGAACGGTAAGACAAGGTTATAGGAGGATAATCATATAATCAAATTCTCAAATCTTGGTAGAAGCTCTAGATTGCATAAGGAACTTTGCTTTGGAGACGTGAAGATTGAGGATTCTTGTCATCCAAATTAAGGAATTGTGGAGGGAATTAGATGGTGTGATTTCGATTTATGTGGATAAAGCTCTGAATAAAGTGGCAGACTTCCTAGCTAAGATAGGTATTGAGGAGGTAGGGGGTGAATAGCACAGTGGCATGGCTATTGAGGATGAGAGGATCAAGCAAGTTGATAAGCAAATCCAGTGTTTCGCTAATTTGGACAGTTATTGCAAACATATGGTTTAGACGATTTGGCTCCAATACATATTTCCTTTTACTGTTGTAAACAGGTATTCTTAAGGCTAAAAGGAATCTCGTTCCAACTTGTAAATCATATTGTTTTAATATAGTTTTTTCAATTTTTTTAAATTATAATTAATCGCAATTTATAAATAATCTTATTTTAATATAGTTTTTTTTAAATTCTTTTAAAAAAATTGTAATTAATCACAATAAATAAAACATAGATAAGTTAAACTTCTATAAAACTATGGAAAATAACCTATATCATAAAAAAATTAATAATAAAAAATAAATAAATTATAAAAAAAATACAAAACTCAAACTATAATTAAAAAATATAAAAAACAAACCATATTGCCTGAAAGTTAGATACCCTAAACGATATGAACAAGAGGGAAGTTGAAACAATTGGGAGGACTAATGACACAAATGCCTTAAAAAAATCTAAAGCCTTTGGAACCGCTCATAGACTTTCAGAGTCACATCAACCGCTTTGAAACCTTCTACTCAGAGCTAATAAATAAATAAATAAATAATTTTAAAAATTAATATTTCAAATTTTAAAAGCTTAGATAAAAAGTGAAAGTTATCCTAAAAATTTAATTAAATTGTTTTTGTTGGGATATTGTATGGTGTGTAGTTGATGTTTTATGAGGCCTCTTATGAAGGAGGTCCCGCTATGTCCTTTCAAGTGTGACTTCAGTATGTTATACTTTGCATTACTATAACAAAAATTTAAAATATTTAATTAATTAACCAAATTTTCAAGGAAAAACATTTACATTATTTCAACCAAAAAAATCTAATTAAATTATCAAAATATTATATTCACAAGAAAGGAGACCTCTTGTGACTATAGATCCAAAGAGTTTGGATCTAATTATACCACCCCATACTTCACATTACTTCTACCAAAAAAATATTAATTAAATTATTAAAATATCATAATCACAAGAAAGAACATTTACATTACTTCAACAAAAAAAATCTAATTAAATTATCAAAATAAAAAATATATCCACAGAAATGTAACTCCAATAATACCACCATTATACTTTTTTACTTCAATTAAAATTATGTCACCATTATACCTTTCATTATTTTAATTAAAAAAATTTAATTAAATTATCAAAATATCGGTAGTGGATTCAAATTCTCGTAAACTTTCCATGTTATGAAGTACCACCGACTGGAAGATGTGCACACCTAGAGGACCCACAGAAAAAAAAAGGTGGCCATAAAAGTCAAATGCATGATGAAATTAGCAGAGATTAAAGGCTTTGGATGAGTTGTTTCATATTCATTATGGTACCTCATAACATGGAAAGTTTATGAGAATTTGAATCCACTTGAATATACCTACTTTTTCCTATGCACCAAATCTGATAGAAAAGACATGTATTTGAATTTTAGACATAATCCATAGCAAGTGCAAGTGCTATTAGTGTTGGATTTATGAGATGATGTTTCTTATGGAAAATTCCGGCTGTACCATAAATTTAGTTGGCACAAAGAGATAGGACCGTATGGATTACATTAAATCTCATTGTGATAGATGATCAATGAACTTTTTATAGAAGTCTCTGCACACTGTTTTGCAGCGGCTACATCCTAAAAGACAAAAGCTTCACTGTAGGAAAGGTGAGGTTAAATCTATTTTATAGATTATTTTTTTAATTAGTTATATAAAAGTCAGTATTGCATTTGAAGCAATCTTATTTAAAGTTGAATGCTAGATGGGTCAGTACCTCTCCTTTTAATTACAGTTGGGCGAAAATTTGGTAAGGTGCTCCCTTCTTTTATTAATGCAGGCCATGAACTTTACAAAGCACCTAGGGTAAGGCCTAACTACCCTGACAAAGCTTATAATACATGGGTGTCCAATATATCTATAGTCTCCAGCATGTTTGGAGAAGAACACACTCATTGGATTGCTTCAGGTCTAGTAGGCACTAGCCAAATGCAGGATACAAGTGATACTGCAAACTCCACATGATGGGTTTCATTGTCTTGCTGTGGTGGGTATTCATTCCCATTTAGGGTGCCATTTGGACCCACATGCTTCAGCAGTGGTTTATTCTTCCCATTAATATATACCTGTCTACCCACTTTACTAAACTAAGTACATAGATGCTGAAAACCTGGCATACTGATCCCAGTCAACTCATATGTCATGCTGCTCTTTGGATCAGGTTTCCTAAATCTTATACCAACTACATAGAATAGAATATGAAGACAAGTTGACCATTATATATTAGCTTCAACTAATCCTCAACTAGATCCCACGCTATAACATATTCAATGGAATTTAAATATTTGACTGTTGAATTTATTCAATAAGGATTCTTTGTTGATTCTGACTAGTATCACAATCATATGCATCTACCCTTCAGAAAATACACTGTCCCATACATAAACTAATAATAAATTAGTAGCATTAATACATTGATTGTTTTAACTATTCTATCACTCAGAAGAGGGTAAACATATCCAGCTGCAACTTATGGACATGAGATGCTCAATTGTTGACTAAGCTTTGCCACCCAGACGTAGTCTAATGTCTAAGGCAGAGCAATTGCCATAACTGCAGTTCCATTATTACCACAATCCCTAGACTTGAGTATAGAATTCAATGTGAGATTACAACTAGCCAACCTAATACCATAGGTGAACATTATGAACCTGCATCAAACCTATGGCAACTAGTTTGACATCCATCTCGAGGTAGATAATAATGATTATGAATGAAAAAGTGCCATAATGTGATGTCTAGCTGCATATAATTAAGAACAATAGCCTCGTAGGCTTGAAATTGTCCAGCAAGCATAGTCTAGGTGCAAGCTGTAGATATTGGTAGAATAATGACTTAGGTTTAAGCTGCACAGACCCATATGTAGACTATCTAAGCAACATTTAACTCTGCATATTTATAATCAAATTTAAATTCATGTAGAATTGTCGATACCTTCAAATATAAGAGGGATTTATTTTATATTTTAATTTATTATTAAATATAATATTACAAGTGTAAATACTTTTAAAATATGAGTTGGGTTTAAAGGAATAGTTATATAGATTGTATTTATTTTAAATAATATTTTTAATTGATTATATAAGATTGGAATAGGTTTTTTTATTAAATTATAATCATATAATACTATTAAAATAAGTTTGATAATTATATATGTAACTTGATATGATTATTAAAAACTCTAAACAATTAAATAAACAAAATTAAATTAAAATTTATAAAATTTAAAATATATTTTAAACAAATTCAACACAAAAACTTTAAAAAACCTGTTTAAGATTGACATTTATATGACTATCTTCTTTGTTTGGAGCTTATTTAACAGGCAACAGTAAAACGAAAGCCATCTCTTTTCCAAGCAGCCAAAACAATAAAATAAAATAATCAAAGGTAGAGGTGAGCTTCAACTGAATAATATGATAAAATATTGTTTATAGGACTATTAGTGAATTAAATAAATAATGGATATGTGAGATGCGAAAAACTATAAACACCATTGACTAAATACCAATAAAACTCAGACTTATAGCCAATCTGATGTCAGTGAAGGCTTTGGCTGGACTCTGAAATTGGGATTGATATATTGAATAGTAGAATAGATGTCAGGAGACTTGATTTATAGACCCTAAGATAATAAAGATATATATTTTCTTCTAACAACACCACATGCAAAATTCTCAAAGCATGTGGAAATTAAGAAGTCTACTACAACAAGATGAGAAGACCATTTGCATCAGTCTAAAATGCAATAGTAAAATGAGAAATTAGTCACCTCAATGCTCAATGTTCAATGTTCTGAGAAGAACTATTATTATTATATCAAAATTGAATTTTTTCTTGATTGTTGTTATTTGAACTTTATGTTTATTTGCTGTTGTTTGGTATAGTTTTCTTGCCTAAAGATTTATAGCAACCTTTGATTGTTTCAGCATGATCTTAACTTTAAATCATATTGAAATTTAAATTTAATTTATTTATTATTAAAAATTATATTTTTAATTAGATTATTAAATTAGTTGTAAGTTTATTATAATAGTAAGGATTTTGTTAAAGATTCAAAATTTAAACCCAAACCACTACCTTTAAACTCATTTAAAAAAACAAAATAATTAAATTGTAGAGAGTCAAAAACTAGAGAGGACATTGATGCGATCACATGCGATCACATGAAAGGGAAAAAGCTTATTGGTGCAGCGTATCATTCATGCAAAAGTGACAAAAGCCAACACTAGTTTTTGGAAAGTAGCAGATATTTTACTCACAAGTGGAGTGTTGAATACTCGTGACAAGCAAAGTTGCAACCTTGCTGGAAAGGGCCTCCACCACTAGATATAAATCGACCAGAACACCAATTATCATTTCTCGCATTTCAAGGGGGCATATGGAGAGAACCAAGTCAGAGGAAAAATAGATTTGTACAGTCAAAAGCACGTTAAAACCTTTAGAAGACACTAAGGAATCTGAGGGAGTTTCCTAGAGGGAGTTTCCTAACACCCACTGTTGTAGGCCTTGAAATAACTAATAACATGGAGAGCTCATATTAAAAATATTTGTTACACAGCCGCGTATGAATAGACAGTAGTTACAAGTGCTCAATCAGATTGGTGCACTCAAATCACATTGAAATACTAATAAAATATCATTATTCTTGCAGATAACAAATTATTAAATTTACAATTTGAACCATGAAAAAAGTCACCTAATTCCCATCTTCCTAATTAATCTCCAGAGTTTGCCTTACAACCTTATTCCTTTCCTTTTTTATTCAAACCGTTATCCTCTTATTTGAAATATTAAAATTGTCAGACCTACTCAAGTTTAATATCTAATTTTATATTTTATATTAACAAAACCATTAACATGTGGAAAATACATCATCATAGATACACCAAACTAGGAAATATATTTATACTGTTTTGTAAAGTGTACTTTTGCGCCCAGTTATTTAAATCATAACCCGCTGGACTTCTTACTGGTGGAGACCATAAGCACAACATAATGCATCTCTGGAACATCACATTGTAGTCCTTCAAACCCTTGTTTCTTTCACTTAAGCAAGGGGAATCTCATAGCCATGAACAATACAATGCAAATATCATTTTGATATTGCACAAGGAGAGAAGCTATTGCCGTTTTGTTCTTGCATAAGGAAATAACCACTTATCCTGCCTTCAAATAGCCCATATCAAACTTTCCTAACCCTTGTCTTTTTCACTTAAGCAAGTGGAGTCATAACCATGAACAATACCATGCAAATACCGTTTTGTTTTTGCACGAGGAGAGGAGAATGCTAGTGCCGCCTTGTTCTTCCATAAAGAAAGAGCTGCTTATCCTGCCTTCAAATAGCCCATATCAAGCTTTCACCGTTGATGTGGCAATTCACATGGAGGCTCTCAAACCAAAAACATTGCTTGCATTGCTTCATAATGTTACACAATGGTGCAGATGCATTCCCATATATAGTTAAGTGCATCTGCACAGTTCCATTTGGTGTAAGTGATTATCTGGAATCTGGATAGACACATCCAATCACATTAAAAATGTAGATCATCTCACAATTTAAAAGAGCTTGATCTACCACTTACAGTGTACGACTGTTGCATAATATGACTAGCCAATTGCAAAGTAGCATTTAAGCAAAGCCCATCAAACCTATTTTAAGTTGACTTCCAGATGAATGAAAAAGCTTGTCAGTCACTAGTAATTATTTCTCTGATTTTGATGACAAAGTCTGATGGTACACTTCCTTCTTTTTTGCTAGGGAAATCGGCACCGGTATCCATCATATTATCTCAACAGGTACAGTTTGAAACCGGAAAGTTACCACTATAACCCTCACCCCACCTCGGTAAACTTTTCCTTCAAGTGAAGGGAACCGGAAACCAAACGGTCAACAGACTGAAACCGGAAAGCTACCACTATAACCCCGCCCCACCTCGGTAAACGTTTACTCCAAGTGAAAGGAACCAGAGACAAGACGGTCTACTACCGCAGATGGTACTGATGGTGCACCTCCTCATGTATTACTAACAACGTGTAATGCATGCCTAATACATGGGTGCTAAAATGTTATGATACAGGCCTAATCTGTAGGGCCTACCCTCACAAAGCTTAAAAAGCTTGGATTTCTGATAAATACAAGACATGATATTCGTCTAATGCATGCTTGGAGATTACCACACCAGATTGCTCTACGTTCAGTCGGCACCAGCCAAAAAACTGGGCACAACTGACAGTGCAGGCTCCAACAAATATTGGGATCCAACTGTGGGGAGGTGTTTCAGTCATTCGTGACATGTCATTTTCCTTATCCAAATGACCCCCTATGGCCTTCAGACTCCAACAAATATTGGGTTCCAACTGTGGGCAGGTGTTTCATTCATTTGTGATATGTCATTTTCCTTATCCAAATGACCCCACCCCCTATAGCCTCCGTATATATATATGCCGTCTTGCTTTTTATTTACGTTCAATACAACCTTGAAAAAGTAGCAGCTTGCTTTTTTCTTAGTGAAGTGTATGTTTTCTTTGCGGATAAAATACCATACCATACAACCCTCCCAGATTTGAGTCTGGTTACCTCTGCAGTAAAGAGGTCAACTTTACCACTCCACGATGCCCTATGGAATCAAAACTGGTGTAATATGGAATCCTAGAATCCAACAGAGAAAATGATATATCTGCTAACAAATTATAATATTGCATCCAGCGGCAGTCCAGACAACCAAAAAAATTTAGGTGGTCTAATGTTAGAAGCCATATACTGCCTTCAATGCCTCCGATGGAATTTTGGATGCAATATATATCTATAGGGTCTTGGCCAATTTTCCCTACAAAACTAATCCGTCAATCCACTTTATGATTCTATTAAGCTCTTACTGCATATCTGAAAAAGATAATTATTCTATCGTCTGTTCTAATCATTTAACCAAACTGACCAATGTATATAATTTTCATTAAAAGGGCATAAGATTCAGTTGAATTAGAACATTGATTCATCACAATAAAAAAGAAGGCCCTTGCAGAATTAACTCAATACCGAAGCAACTTAACGAGAAGACACATAATTAAGTTATTTTGAAAATACTCTTTCTGTAATTCAGCGAACCCACTGAAATTGTATGACCCACAATAAAAACTTCGATAAAATGTCCTAATTGAACAGCGAGAAGACAGAATTAAGTTATTTTAAAAATACTCCCTGTACTTGAGCGAACCTACTGAAAAGGTCTGACCCACAATAAAAACTTTGATGAACAGCTGTCAATTTTACGAAAAGCCCTTAGCTAGCCTTTAAATATCCGTGTCTGGTAAATAATTATGAAAACAAATCAAATGATGCTTGACTAATTTACCACTCAAAATAAGTCATACAATTCACTCTCCACTTAAGCCCAGAACACAGTACAGCCCTGTTTCACTACCCAATAAAATTTTGTAGCACTCACCCATATGCATTGAGAATACTTCATGAAACTTTTGTCACCATTAAGCACCGCCCTGTCATTTGACCATGGCCCGCTGGACAGATAATGCTACACCTTACATTCAATGCTTAGTACTTGACTAAGCTTGGATATTCCATCACGAATCCCTCCATGGGACACAGTGTTTAACCACTGACCTCATCTGTGATGCTCAAATATACTCTTTAGGGTACCATATTCTAAAGCGCGTAGAATTCAAGGTGAGATAACAACCTTCCAACCTAGTATCGTTGGGGAGCTTTATAGATAGACATCCGAGGCAGGAACGCCTCATATTCCCACATTTAGTCCGAATACCTACCTAAATGCGGCTGATAATAATTACATAAAAGAGGTGCCACCTAAAATTCTAAACCTCGGACATATTTTACTCCACAAAATAACTGAACCTCCAACAGTAGGACTACAGATTATATTTGGCCTTTTCTTTCTTTATTATTCCAAGCACATGAAGTGAGTGGACTGACTTAAAATTCAAATAAAAGTTTCCTGTTGAGGTAACTCTATAGATATCAGCATACTCTTTTCTTTCAGCTACATTTGACTCGCAATAGTTGGAGAAAGCCATCACAGTTTATTTTCAATGGAAGAGGTAAGTTTCAAATTTGAACTCTGAGTGATACAATAGAAGAATGTTTACTAAGGAAGAAACTAAGTCAATAACAACTGAAATGTGTCTTATGTCATCTCAGATTTAAAATTTAAATTTCAAAAGATTATATTAAAAAAAGCTGGTGTGTGAAAAACAAGAACCCAATTTGACTAACTGCCACTCAAGCTCGGACTGGAGACAACCTAATGTTAATGAAGTTTCCAAACTACCTTTGATATGTTATTGAGTGGAGGCATGACAGTCAACCTAGAATGCGACTTGTAACTCTCTGGATATGGGTCCTTAAGACAAATGGCCAAAGCAAGGCTTTCTCAAGGTACTCACTTTCCTTGTTGTTTATGGTATGCTTCCAATACTAAAGGAAAAGAATGAAAAATCACCACCACTTTAAATGTGTTAACTCCGACTACAATAAAATGATAGAACATTAAATAACTACACAATGCATTATTCTAGAATTAAAGATTAGCCATCCAAAAGACAGCTTAAATCATGCAACTTTTCCCATGATGAATCCACCAACATAGGTTGGCCAATCAGAATATAAACGTCTTGTATGTTACCATACATTCACAAACATTGGTCAATAACCTGATTAAGAGACTGTTCAGAAAAATGCAGTACTCTTAAATGTATTAATTATCCATTACTCAATAACTTTAAGCAAAAATAATAAAAAACAATTTTCAGAAAAAATTCTCTCAATGTTCAGAAAATGAAATGATGTATTAAACAAGGCCAGCATAACATGAACTACCTGTGAGATTTACATCAAAAAATGCAAGCAGTCGAGATTTTCACATGAAGTAAACTTTTAACAAAATCCAGAAAATACAAACCACCTCATCGAAGGACCAGACCCCCATCTTTCATTTATTCCAGTGCTTGCATTATAGATATATCAGTTACCTACTTATGATTATATGATTTGCATGGGGAGTTTGATTTGATATATTATAGATAACAAATACTGTTGTCAAAAACTGCTTCAAGCTCTTAAGACAGATCGGATTAGATATACACAATGGAAAGTGCCAAAATAGCTATTTAGCTGAGATATTTACATAGCAAACATATTTAGTTTAGTGATGACCTATCACATTAAGTTCATGCGCTGTTAGGATAAGGAATGAAGTCATTCATTCATTTGCTCACAAGGCCTCAAATGGCAACACTTTCCCTATTGATAGGGATCTTTGGATCCCCCGTAATACATTGTAGACTTCTTAAAGAAAGGATTTGAATCTTCTATTGAGCCCCTAGAAAGCAATATCTTTTTCCAAGGGCTAACTTGACTTAAGTTGGAGATTATTGTTGCAAAAGACAAAGATTACTGCACACAATTTCATTTAGCATTGCTGCTCCTCAGCTTCTCACTCTGGAGTTTCCTAATGAACATGTGAGGATCCCGAAGCAGCTGCCGCAAATCGTAATCCTCGAGCTCGTCCTGCTTGCAAAAGAAAAGCCACTTCAGCTGCTGTTGTTGCCGCCTCCTGTGACAGAGCACAACATTATAAATGACATTAGATAAAATTACAGATTAGTTGTACAACAGATGGTTAAATTGGATACAAAGCAAATCACTTCATCATATGAAATTTATACCAAGAAGAGACTAAACAGATTACCATTTTTCTTTCGAAATAGAATTGCTTAATCCTAGTATGGATTTTCATCAAAAATATCTACATGCGTACATTTTATCATTTATGTGCAGATACTCAAATATCCTACTTAAAGTACCTATATACACTAAAGTACCTGTCTTTGTCTCCTTCGTTGTAGAATATTCATTGCACGTGCCATGATATAACATGGCAAAAGAAATCCAGCAGCTCTCAGAAGGAAAAGCTGAAAACAGAAGATGTCAAAATTAGAAGATCGAACAAAAACCAAGAGCTGTTTTCATTGAAACAAAAGCATTTGAAAAACTGCAGACTTGTAGCTTCATATCACATTTGAAAGACAGGAATCATCACCATCTTTCAAGTTAGGAATTAACAATGTGACAGAGCTAATGCATTAAGAAAATTACAGTGCAGAATGTCAAAACGTCTTCCTCTCCTCCAGCAGTGGTTATGGCAAGAGCATGACGTAAAAGCAAAAGTGTCATGAACTGCAAGGAACAAGCAGTTCAACTTTAACAAATGTCCCTTCAAGAACATATTCAAAACATATAGCATGCTCTGCATAGTGCATACTAACATTTTAGAAGCTAAAACACTACAATACTAACTTTCCTAACCATAAAATAAAACTACAAAGGAAACTTATAATTCAAGAATTTAAAAGAGATTGTTACTATAAACCGTACAATCAAAGCTACTGAACGGCAACAACCAGCACCACTTGCATTAGCTGCTTCATAGTCATCATACTCGGCCTCCAAAAAGTGGCGTTCTGCTGCAGCCATAGCTAGTATGCGAGGGTCATTCAGGTCTAACTGAGCTCCCCAAGGTCCACTGATTTACAAGATCACAAAGAAATTAAAATGGGAAACAATCCATGCCAGCCATCTCATGACTTTACAAAACTTGGTTCAATACATAGAATATCAAGGCAAATTCCATACATAGACATTCGCAGGACAAGAATCACATGATTCGTGTGTAAAGACGATGCCACACACTAAACAATTTAGTTAGCTAAAGCCTAGGAATTGGTCAAATGAGCAAACTTTGCATGTAGTCGAGGGAGTTACCTAAGATCAATGGAGATGCCATTAGCATTAGCGGGTGCTGGAGCTGTGTAACCAGGCTTGTATGCCTGGACATACAGAGTTATAATACTTTTTTCAGTTAGTAACAGACTAGTATGATCTTCCAAAAGCAAGGTTAATAAAAGGCATTGAGTCCTACAAATCTATACACCAAGAATGAAACATTTGCGCACAAAATGTTCAGAACAAGATAAAAATGGGAACTATGATGTAGTGCATGTTAATTTAAAACCCTGTAAAAGAAGAATGCCAAAATAAATAGGTTTACCTGTTGGCATATCTCACAAATAGTATCGCCTTTCTCATTGCACCATCTCTGAACGCATTTTCGATGAGCATACTGCAAAAGGAGAAACCCCAAATACCCAACTTACATTCACAAACAAGTCAAATCTTCAAAAGCATGCAATGGTGAAGACCAAAACCCATGAGAAACTTGACAAAGATGAACATTAGGAGCATCAGATCCTCTGCCAAATAATTCAAAAGGAGTTGAATCAGTATGTGGAACAGAGATAATCTCATTAGTCATCAGCATAGACAATAGAAAAGAGGCTCTCACTGACCATACCGAATATGCAGTAGAGACATTCCTATTTTAGGAGGCGGGATGGGAACAGCTAAGTCAATGAAGGACAGAAACTTTGGGGGTAAACTCTTACGGAAACGACAGAAAATGGGAAAGACAAGAACCAATATTAGAAACAACAGTAACCTATGGAATAGCTTCACAACATTGCTAAAAACTTTTCAAAACTCTTGGAAAAGATAAAGTAACTTCCAAAGAGCTGCGCTGCAGAGATCAAATTTCCAGAGAAGAAATTCATATTTCTGAAGAATTCTAGGTGATTTGGGCAGTGTTCCTCTTCGTTTTGATCACTTTTTTAAACATATAAAAAAAGGATGAACGGGGATTCTCTAGAAAAAATACCGTTCAATGAAATTCATTTCCGAATCTTTATGTGAAAACAGAAAAAATAAAAACCAAATAGGAGTTTATCAGTCACATTTGCATTACCTTCATACTCCCAGTGCAAGCACAAGGTATATCCATGCTTCTGTCCACATCTTCCTCCTGACAAATCCTGCATTCCACAAATTCTCCTTCCTCCTTCCCAGGACCATGAATTTTCTTTGATTTACCATCTTTATAGACAGACACCCCATTCACAGACTTCACCCCGTTTTCCATCTGGCTTGATGGCAATGTCATATTGACATCATTTGCAGAATCAAAGGTGGAAGGTGTTAACAAACGGTCCACATACAAAACCAGATGTTCTGCCATTATCCTGGTTCCTCAAGGTCTACAGTTCAAGGGCTAATAAGGCCTAGCTTATCAAATAGGTGTTACTTTATATTGGAAACAACATACTCTTTTTAGTGGAATTTCATTTCTGGGAAGAGTCCCCCAGTCTAAGATAATAAGAGGCGACAAGAAACGCACACAACCACTTTACTTCCAAACCGCGAAACCTGAAACCCCTTCAAACCATAAGGGAACCAACAAGCCAAACCAGCAAGGAATAAAGTTGCCACCAGGGTCAATCCCAACATGCAAATATCAGACACCCACTACAGAACTCTGATCAAAACACCAATCTTTTTGGTCAGAATTCCTCCGCAATCGTCTCTAAGGGCTTCAGCTTTTTTTCTGGGTGTGCTAAACAGCCTTAGAAAACATATCACTTTGGCCTCTCAAAGGCCCTTAAATTGCCAACAGAGACAACCCCCTCACCTCCAAACACCACAAACTCCCTTCAGATACGTGATCGAGCTACCCAAACTTCATGCTCACAATTCCTCCCCACTTTTGCCTCTGAAGCCCTCGGTTCTAACCTGGGCCCTCATAAAAAAAATAAAAACTTCAGGCAATATGGCAGCTTGGGACCTAGCTGTACCAAGAAACAAGGAACCAAAACTCTCCACCCCAAAAAAGGAACTCACCACCCAAAACGCTCCCCACCTACAAACACCATATACCCATTTCAGAACCGTGATCAAACTCCCCAATGCACACAATTCCTCGCTCTCGTGTCCCCAAAACTATCAGTTTTTCATCATAAACTCAGAGGGAAAAAATGCCGCCTTGGCATTTCCAAAAGAGCTCAAATTATCAGAGCACCCAACTGTGTCAATACACACAGAATATGTCTCCGAGCCTTCAACTTCTTAGCAACTCCTGAGATAAAATAAATAGCGGTTTGGACTTGGACCTATCTATACATCTCTAGGAAGCATCCATATCAATTTAATATGACTAAAAAGTCCATAAATATTCATCATGCCTGCTTCATGCTAACACTTTACAACCCTTTTCCCGGATTCTTATGGATTGTTTTCAGACAATAAAGACACTCAAAAGAAGAATATGATACCGGACTTTTTTTACTTTGGGACCACTCCCATTTGCCATGCAACTTCCTCGGTACACAATTTGCGCAGTCGCTATTGATATTTTCTGAGTCTAACTTTGGGGACAGTCTGAAGGCATGGATAATTTTTTAAATTAGCCTGTGTTCCACCATTTGGGTGCACTTTGTGCACTTGGGTGTAGCTTAAAGGGCAGGTTGATGGAGTATACGATTTCCCTAATCCATGTTTTGAAATTTTGCCTATGTTCCTTTTAATTAATGGCTTCGGTGGCATAGTAATTGAAGAGTTATTTCTGTTACACGAAGTAAATATCTTTAACTAAATTCATAGATTATGTTGTAAAAAAAGAAGAGATTACAAGATCATCACTCATCACCTTGATTACTTTCATGGGTTTGAATTCTTGACTGTGGAATCTATGTTTAAGAAGACTATGAGACTCCCATTATTACAAAGAATTTTTATGTTGTGTAGAAATTTTTTTATAAAGATATGAAAAAAAAAAAAAGTATATATATATTATAAGATTTTTATTATTATAAAGATTTTTTTATATTGGCAAAAAAATTTATAAGGATAATTATTAAAAAATTAAATTGAAAAAACTACAAATCATTTATGGGTTGTAGGTGAGTTGGAGAGGGTAGGGCAATCCTCCAAGGGTTGTAGGTGAGTTGAAGAGGGTAAGACAATCCTTCAAGGAGATCCTTAGTTCGAATCTCCACCTTACCATACGCACATTGGGTACACAAAATTCAGTTAATTATGCTAAGTGCGGTCAACATTGGGCGCCAGTCCTTAGTGGTTTTGATGGTATAAAACAGTCGTGGTTTCTCAAACCAAAAAGGTCCCATAAATTTTTTTTTTTCCTTAAATTCAAAAACTACAAATAAACATTTTACTATCAACTAATTTAACTTTTAAAATTTAAAAATAATTTTAAAAATAAATTTATTTAACTTTCTATATGATAGAGGGAAGTTTCTTTTAAAATGGAAATGGTTGTAAAGGTGGGTTTAACATTTCGTGACAGAGGAAGCCAGGGAGAATAACTTCTAGAGAGAATAAGTCCATCATTACATCTCTTTCATGGACATTCTTCGAATGCGTTTGACGTAAGGTGGAAGGTATTTGCCTCTCTCCCTCCCTCGTTCATTCCTCACGAGTGACTAGGGGAGTGAGTGGGGTTGCTATCAGCTGGACAGTATTTTGTGTGTGGTGGGCTCCTGTAACCTTAAGGTTAGGAGGAGCAGGGTTGATTTAAGATAACATTATTGCGAATGGGTCCTTTAATCTTAAGGTTGGGTGTGTCCTTGGTTTACGTTGACGTTGATACTAATTTTTAATGTTTATGCAGAATATGTATACATTTAATGCGTTGTCTATATTGGCTATTTTTGTGACGTAAGAAGATGACGTTTTGTCATAAAATTGTTTTATGGTTTAGTTGAGAATTGGTCTTTATTTTATAAAACATGGTATGTAATAGGGTAAAGATGTTTATATTTCATCTCAGAATTAATTTATATAAATTTTGATGAAAAAATAAAATAATATTTATTTTATTATATAAATATATTATGATTAAAAGATTAATTTTTTTGAATTTTTGTAAAAGTATATTATGGTGTGATATTTAATTAGAAGGTTTGAACCTTGGACCTCTTATTTAGAGTTTTAAAGTCTTTAAAAAAGTAAGAATAAGTAAGCTTTTAAACCTTAAAGATAATAAAAATAAAGAAACAATTTTATCTAAGAATATAAAGCTTATAATAAAATGTTTTTAGATTAATTTTAAAGTTTTGTGAGTGTTAGGGGTATGGTTCGAATACATGCAACTAAGTCTCTTTTATGTGATGGTTTTTCTTCCATGTATAGCTTTTCACCTATGCTTACTTGGTGACGAGAGGAGGTGGTATTGGCCTTGAGCTTTATTCCCTTAAGAAGTGTGTCATGCATGATAGAATGACTCATTAAGGCTCATTTAAGGCATGAACTAGTTTTCTAAAGAAATGCTACGTGGAAGTTATGGTGAGTAATCATGGTTGCATAAGCAAAAAAAAATTCTAGGACATGGTTTATTTTCTTCTTTTCTTGTTGGTAGTGTTATTTCATTCTCGTAGTCAAATCGAAAACCCTTGTTAGAATGTGGTGAATTCTTTAGTGGCCTTACAAAGTATAGTCCTTTAGTCAAATTGAAAACCCTGGTTATAATGTGGTGAGTCATATAGTGGCCTTATAATATATAGCCCTTGTAGATATTTTGACCTTAGTCTAGTTTTAAAGCTTAGTTCCTTTTGTAATCATAAGTCAATTTAATCCTTGTCAGTCATTGTGGTTTTACCTCTTGTTTCTAGTGCATCCTTAGAGTTGATAAGTTTTCTTGCAAGAAATATTGCTAGTTGTACCTTTTTGTCTGCTTTTATTTCGCTAATTTTCTTTCCTATAATATTTTTTTTATTGTTAATTTGGTTCTTTGTCCTTAGCTTTTTTCTCTCAATACTTGTGCTAGATCATTTGTGTTAGTATTATTGAATGTCCTTGCTCTTTGAAAAGCTTCATCCATGCATAGTGTTCCTTCCACAAATCCTTGCATAAGAAGTGAACCTATGTTTATGCTTGATAAATTGTGCTAGTATCACTGATGCACTTTGTCGAAGCCATAACTTGTGAACTGTACGCCCGTTTGCCTTGAAATTTAACAGGTGGTTCCACGTGTGTGTTTTGCATCAGGATAATCTCTGATCCTCCTGACTCTCCAAAAATCATGTTTTTGGGACCTAAATCCGACATCTAGTGCCCCAAAATTAGCTTTTAGAATAGGTTCTCGGGTTTTTTAGGTTTTTATGTTGTTAGAAGTTTATTATCTTTTTTTATACCTTAAGTTGAGATCTAATATTTTAAATTAAGGTTCATTATTGTAAGATGGATGTGTGCACCGAATTTGGGTGCAATCCGACTCATTTCTATTTTTAGTAGTTTTTAGGAAAAAGATCTATTTTTAACAGTTTTAGAAAAAAGACATTTTTAGGGTTTCTTTGGTTTTCGGTTGCTATATGATGGATTGTAATATTTTGTAGAAGGGGTGTGAATTCGGGAATGAGAAGAATATCAATTGGCAGTTTTCTTCCATTATTGCATTTGTGTTATGTGATTGGAGTCCATTTTGTTGGTCTCTTGTAGTCGAGTTTACACCAATCACCAATTGGTCTTGCTTCTTTACAAGCTTTATCCACAAATAGTGTTCCTCCCACAAATCCTTGCATAAGAAGTGAGCCTATGTCAATATAGTAAGAGTAGATTTATTGCTATGAGTGATGGTATATGCAAAGGTCGAGTTGAGGAGCATAGAGTGCCTAGTGACAAACAACCTAGTTAAGAGCCTAATGATCAAGGTGAAGTTTGAGAACTTTAACTATTGGGTGAGGTTCTTTCAAAAATAATTGTCAAAGGTGTATGGTCACTCCTTTCTTTATGTGAGAGGTTTCCTTAAAGCATGAATTCTATAAATGGTCAAGGGTAAATAAAAAAGGTAGGCGTTAGTTGATTGAGCAAACGAGAGGTTTGGGTAAGGGTTACATTTCTTGTCATTTTAGCTTTGAGGATGCAATAAAGATAGTTTTACAATTTGGCAAGTGGGTTATTTGTGGATAGGTTTGTTGTTTACAAGCTTGGTACTTTGACTAACACTAAAAAAGCCCATGTAGAGCAATTTTTTTGCTTTGGGTGGAGTTTCCTTTATTGAATTTGACTTTTAGGCCATTTTGTCAGGAAATTGTTCTAGTTGAGGCATGGTTATTAGGTACAAGGATGATTGTGATAAATTCTTAAATTGTATGGATCATACATGAGTTTATGGGGATGGACCTTGATGGTAAATTTTCATAGAGAATTTAGTAAATTAGCCCTCCTTTTGAGTTTGAATAGAAGGTTAGTTACATGAATCATCCTAACGTCTATTTTTAATTCAGAAAATTTGGCCATTTGTGTAAGAATTACCCAGATAAGAATACCAACACTCTTGTGTTGGGAACAAAAACTATAAGTCCAGGCAGGATTTCAAGAATACAAGGGTTTGACCTTAATTATTATGATTCAAAATATTTCAATACATTTTTGAGGAAGCTTAATGAGGCTTTGATACCTACCTTTGTACAAAATTTTGCTTTTAATATTCAACAAGAGGAAGGTGTTTTAGCAACGGTCAATAGTATGGGTTAGGGAGATATAGAGATGGGTGAGGTTCTAGTAGTTTTATGATGTAACTATGCAAATTAGTTCATTCATCAAGTCAATATTCATTTTACCCATAGTTCAAGCTAGACCTCAAGCCTTAAGGAGGTTATTTCTATTGAAGGCTGGAGAAAGGTACATAGGAAGAGGAAGGATTCCTCTTCATTGAATGTCAAATCCTACAAAATCCATCATAGAAACAAGGTGGCTTCTAATAATAATAATGAGTCTATTGATAATATAGGCAACATGTATGAGGAAGGTAAAGGGAGCGTCAAGGCCCAATCAAAGTCTCCATTGAGAACTAAAGAAGATTTAAGTCTTGATAAATCCTTTGAGATTTTTGCCAAGGACAATTTGCTCATCCTTAGTTCATCATAACTTTCTCTTCTAATGGTTAGTTGCAACATTTTACATATGTATGAGATTTAAGGAGCCTATCTGGACACTATTTTTCTCTATGGAATATTTTCTTGGTTTCTTCTATAGTTTCCTCTTTTACTTTGGTAGTATTTTTTACAATTGAGGTCTTTTTAGATCAACTCTTTGAGGGATACTTGTTATGGCATTTTTATTTTTAAATCTTATGCTAGCCTCACTTGGAGTAAAAATCTTACCAAGGTGGGGTAGGGGCTATAGTGGTAGCTTTCCGATTCGAAGATAATATGATGGATATTGTTATCGATTCTCCTATCTCTTCAAATATATATATATATATATATATATATATATATATATATATATATATATATATATATATAGTGGTAAATGCTTTGACCTCTCTTTGAGAGGTCCAAGGTTCAAACCCCATTTAATATAAGGAGGCTGGGACACCTCGTAAAAACCTATGTAAACTTATTTTTTTTGGTATAAGGTAGAGGTGGTTATAAGGTCCACAAACCTTTTACAAAGTCAAAATGGGCTGGTTCTAGCATCAAGCCCGTATAATCAAAATACAAAATGGATCTTTCTAAGACTCACATTAAGCCATACTTAGAGTCCACAAGCCCCATACTTGTCGCTTGACTATTCAGATAAAACAAAAACCAAACAACACCTAGCACTTACTAACACTAGGTTGTCCGTACCGTACACTTGTCACCTCCCGTGCCCCAAGGAAATGGGATGCCTTTTCTCGCCTAATTCCATCTCGTCGGATTACTCATCATCAGCCCCTCCCGATCTCCCCGATGCTCTAACAGTTTGATCTTAGCTCTTCTCTAGCACCCAACACCAATAGTTCTTGAGGGAAGTTATCCTTCCAAATTTGCATCTCCCCAACAGTAAACCGCAATATTTGCCATTAGATCCGCCGCCCGGTTCCCTTCTCTCGAAGGTGTGTTGGATTCGGGCATTAACCAAATGAGATTTATGAATCTTTGCTTCTAGGATAAGCTCCAATATGGTCCAAACTGGGGTCTTTATCCTCCTTAATTGCCTTGATTATATTAAGCTAATCCCCTTCAAAGATAACTTCCTTATAACCCTCAAGTCCGGCAATTCTCATTGCCTCGCATGCAGTGCTCGGCTTCTGCAAAATGATTTGTTTGAGTTCCCAAAGGCTCGAGAAAGGCAAGGACCACTTTTCCTTCCTCATTTCTCAAAACTCCTCCTGCTCCTGCAGCCCCCGGATTTCCTTTAGCCGCCCCGTCAAAATTAAACTTAACCCACTTTTGTGTGGGGGGTATCCACTTGACACCATCCCGTGGGTTGGTTGTAATGTCTAGGTCTGGAAGTTCCTCTCCCCAGTTCCGCAAAATCCTCCTTTCCCTTAGAGACATGGTCTCATTTTTGAAGAAGAAAGTTTTCCAGCTTTTCTTTCAAAGCTCGATTATTTTATTACCACATAACCTCGGATCTTTCTTACGTCCTTTAAATACTCTCTTATTTCTCTCATTCCATATCCCCCATAAAAAATGGGGTAAGCCGAGCTTCCAGAGCCAAGTCAAAAGCTTTGCCCTAAGGGGGAAGCCCACCGTATGCGTAAGTCGACATGCTATTTGGACAGACCCAATCTATATGAAATTTGGACAGATCATTTGGAAGACTCGTACAAGAAAAATCACAAGTTAGAAATATATGACTTACAGTTTCTATTGCTTTCTCACACAAGATACATCGATTGATGAATTGGAAACCTCTCCTTTGCAGATTATCTCGTTGTCGGGATCTTATTTTGAACTCGCCAACCAAAAGAAGAAAGCTATTTTTGGGGTTAAATTATTTAACCAAATAACGTAAGTCGGAGTCCACCCATTGAATCCCGAGTGGATTAACTTATAGGCAGCTTTTACTGAATAGATCCCACTTGTAGTTTTGCCCCAAATCGCCTTGTCTCTTCCTCCCCAAGGAATGATCGGGAACACCCTTAAAGCATCATTGAGTTTGGTTAGGGCCACCTTCTCTTGCTCTGACAGATTATGAACTCTGATTTTCTTCCAAGAAGAAGTTTCCGTGCTACAGAGAATAAAATCCCCTACTTTTCCTCCCATTTCCTTCGAAAGTTTATGTTGGAGGACCCGAAGGTCTAAGTTATCTTTCGTAGGGGCCTCTTCCAACCACGGGTCTTTCCAAAAGTCCACTTGTCTTCCATTACCAATTCTCCATCCCGATGCCTTTCCCGACTACCTCCCGACATTCGAGCAAACAATTCCAAAAATAGGATCCTCTAGGAAGATTATCGCCTTTCAGAAGTCCCGATTATTTCGATATATTTTGCCTTAAGAAGTTTTACCCATCCCAATTGATCATTATTGATAAATCTCCATACCCGTTTGCCAATCGTAGCTTGATTCAATTCTTTCATTCTCTTTAACCCCAGGCCCCCCTGATCCTTGCTTGCACACACCTGATTCCATGCTACCAACGAAATTCTCTTTCTCTCCTCTGAACCTGACCACAAGAAGTTGCGCTGAATTAGCTCCAATGTAGCTCGGACCTTTGCAGGCATTCTAAATAGAGACATGCAAGAAATTGGAATGCTCGTAAAGTAGTTTGAACTAATAAGGCTTTTCCTCGCGGAGCCGAGAAGGTCGCCCTTCCACCCCGCTAACTTTTTGGAGATCCCGTCAATGACCGAGTTCCACAAAGTAGCCTTCATTCTTCCTTCGAACATAGGCATGCCTAGATAAGTTGCTCGGTAGAAGCTCCTTTCCACAACCGAAGAGGTTAGCTATTCTTTCCTCCCTCCCACCAGGCGTGTTAAAGAAATAGATGCTACTCTTCTTATAGTTTATGTACCGTCCTCGCTTCGTCTCATACTTGGTTAGAATTCTCTTCAACTTCCTAGCTTGAGGCACCGAGGCTTTGGACACAATGATTGTATCATCCACAAACCGTTGGTGAGACACCGGCTCAGCCGTTGAGGCCGGTTTAAAACCTTCCAATTGACCATCCGCCACCGCCGCTGAAATGTTCCTACCCAATGCTTCCGCTAAAATAATAAACAAGTATGGAGACAAAGGATCTCCTTGTCGCAACCCCCTTTCACTCTTAAAGTAACCGGAGGGTGACCCATTCACCATGACAGAAAATCTTGTAGTAGAGATACAACTAAAAATCAACTTAATCCACAGGGGACAGAAACCAAACTTACCCAAAATCTTGGTGAGGAACCGCCATGAGACCCGGTCGTAGGCTTTATTCATATCAAGCTTTAGTAACATACCTCGCTTCCTTACTAGTCACCATTGAATGAATAACCTCATGAATTGTGATGATACCATCCAATATTTGTCGCCCTTTCACAAAGCCACCTTGGTTCATATCAATGATGAAAGGAAGGATAACCTTCAGCCTATTGGCGATTGTTTTTGTGAGAATCTTCATCGGAGTGTTACATAAACTGATAGGGCGAAAACTGAAAAATTCCATTGCTCCCACTAGTTTAGGGATGAGGACTAAAAAAGTAGCATTAACTCCTTCTCGGGATTTCCATGTCCTTTTGAGCCTCAATTATAGCTTCCACTACATCATTGCCTAGGATATCCCAAAACTTCTGGAAGAAAGCCGCAGGGAAGCCATCCGGTCCCCGGGGAGTCGTTACCATCCATGTCAAAAATGACCTTCTTGATTTCCTCCTTTGTGAAAGGACTAAGTAAGAATCCATTAAGATTATCAGTTACGAGGGGTGGAATGGCCGCCAACAGAGAGTCCTCTTCTTCAATAGTCGGATTTACATCTTCTAGCAACGATTTAAAGTACTCAACCGCTTCCCTCCTTATGTCTTCCATATCTTTGGTGTTAGACCCATCGGCCATCTTGATCTCCTTAATTTTGTTAGTACTCCCGTGGCGAAGAGTAGAGACATGGAAGAACTTTGTATTTCTCGTCACCCTCCTTTAACCAACGCAGCCTGGATTTCTCGCCTCCAAAAGGTTTCTTCAAATCCTAGCATCGTGTGGTATTCGGCCAATGCCTCCCTCTCCCGGTTTCTCGTATCCTCTCGTAAGCCGCTCCGACTTCAGCCTTCTCCCGTAGTTCATTGATCTTGTCTTTTAGTTCCGCCTTTTTAACAAAAATATTGCCAAAGGAAGTTTTGTTCCACTCTCTAATGTTAGCCTTCACATTCCTTAGTTTACATGCCACTTGGGCCGGTTTCGAACCATTATACTTTTTGTCCCACCATTGGGCAAACCGGATCCTTGAGATCCCGATGTTGGAACCACATAAGTTCGAATCGAAAGGGTCTCATGTATCTTTTCTTAGAGTCCTCCCCTCGCTTCCCACAGAATTGGGTTGTGATCGGACCCGATTCTTGGGAGTGCCGTTAATGAAGAGTCCCCAAACCTCTCCGTGCATTCTTGAGAAAGAAGAAACCTATCTAATCTTATCTCGAATTTGGTTTTCCTTCAATCTTTTGTTAGACCATGTATAGGAGAATCTACGCAGGTCCACATCCATCAGCTCATGTTGCTCAACAAAATCTCTAAACTCGTAGATATCAAGCAGTTATTCTTTGAGAGCCCCCCAATTTATCTACAGGATTAAGGTAGCAATTGAAATCCCCCGCCACAATCCAAGGGTAGTTGGGGACCGTCTCCCTCAATTCAGCCTAGCCGACTCCAAAGAACCCTTCTCGACTCCCTCGTCTAACCGGAGCATATACATTCGTTAAGATCCACTCTTCCCGCGTGGTTTTATCCACACATAAGAGACAAATAAACCAACTAGACATCGGAATCACTCTACTATCAATCACATTTTTGTTCCACATAACCAGGAACCCTCCCCGCTGTTCCAAAGGCCTCTTGGCCTACTACTTCAGCCTTCTCGCCAAGTCCTATTCTTAAAAGGAATAACTCTACTCTCCTCCATTTTAGTTTCTTGCAAGAAAATCATATCCGGTTTGTGTTCTTGTCTAAGAGCATACAAAGCTCTTATTTTTGGCAGGATTACTCCCACGAATATTCCATGAAAGAATCTTCATTTATGGGCTTTGGATCCTCGAGCCTTCGCCCCAAAGAGCAATACCGCTTGAGTGCCATCACCCACTCCTCGCCTCGTTTCTTTCTCGCCTTAAGGCAAGCATTGCTAGGTTTCCCTCTTCCTACCGAACCATATCCCCATACATCCGCTCTAGGTTGAAGTTCCTTGGGATTCACTTGGCTTCTAGTAACCATCTTGGGTAGGTCAGTCTTGGTCTTTGGGGTAACAATCTGGCTTTCCAGGTTAACTGGTCTTTTTGACAATGGAGATGATTCCGTGCTCTTAGCTTCTTGATTAGTAGATTCTTTTTTCCCTGCTTTGGGGTTACACTGATCTTGGTGGTTCACCTCTTCCTCCTGAGTATCCTTGCCTGTATTATTAGTTTCCTCGCTCCTTCCTCTCGATTTTTCTCCTCTAAATCCTTCTCTTGAGTCTCCTCTACCTCGCATTCCACTTCTTGGCCGTCCATCCGATCTCCCTTCAAATGATTTAATGCATCAAAACCGTTCTCCACTGGGATGTTGATCTCCTTGGAATTTCTTCCCATAAATTCCTCTACAATACATGGGACCACTTCCACCGAGCCTCCATAGGCCTCCCGTATCACCCAATCAAACTTACTTGCCCTGTGGCGTTGATCTATGGGGTTCTTTCCTTTGTGATTTGGCTCGAGGCTTGTCGTATCATCTTAGGAGCAAAGTTGAGCTTGAGGGTTCCCATCAAAGGGACCAGCCTCCCCGTGAGAGGGTTTCGGGGCATAGGAATTTTTGGGAGGAGGGTTAAAACGTTGCCTCTTGCTTACAATAGGGCGAACAGTGTCTCTGATATTCGGATTTCGAGCTCCACGTCCTTGAGGCCCAAATTGGGTAGGAATGGAGATCTCATGGGGGAGGGATATTATTCTCGGGTTTGAGGATCGATATTTTGGAGTGGGGGCCGGTTCTTGGAAATGCAAGTGGATACCCCGGTGCCCTACCTTCCCACAAACACTACACTTAAAAGACATATTTTCATATTCAAAGACCCGAGTATGAAGGCCAAACATAGACGACAAAATAATGGATTTAGGGAGCTCTTTACTCGGGTCCGCCAACACACACATGCGAGCAGTACAGAGTCTTGTTTTGCTCAAGGTTGCAGGATCAATAGCTATTAGTTCTCCAATCTCCGTAGCTATCCCAACCAAGATTTGTTCGCTCCAAAAAGCAGAGGTAATCCCGGCATCTTAACCCAAATAGGAGCCAAATCCAAAGACTCCGAGTCCGGGGGTTGAAATCGGGGACCAACGCTTCAGATACAAGCCCCTTTTCCCAAAAAACCAAGGACCTCCTTGGAGAGTCCTTTCCATGTCCCGTTCACATTGAAATGTCACCAAAAGAAAACTCTTGGGTAAAGCCTTAATCATCATACCGGCCCTTGGCTGCCATTTTTGGATGGCCCATCTCCTTATGACTTCCATGTCTGGCCTCACCCCCATAAATTTAGCCACCAGAGATGTTCCCGCCCTCCATAGCCACATGCCGAGCTAAGGAATCCGGGATGTGCAACCTACCATTGACAGATTTTAGATTAAAACAAGAGTCGGATAATTTTTGCTTACCGCGAAGAGCATTAAGATATGAAGGTCTCCAGCTGCTGTGTTTCTCTTTGTCTCCTTCTTGGGTCTTCCTTTGATCCCGACGCATAGAGTCCCGGGTCCCCCTCGTAGAAATCTTCAACCGCATCCGCCCAACGCCCTTGGACCGGTTCCAATAGAACTTCCTTGTCCACATCCTCCGCCTGGGGGCCTGCTATCTCGCCAGAGCCCCCACCTGCCGCGTCTGCTGATCTGCCCTCTGAAGTCCCACACCTAGGGTTTGATGCCCCTAGACCTCTCGCTCCTCCTCCTTGCTGCTCCATCCGTCACAACTTGTTGCCTCCAAAATCTGCCATTTTTTTTTTTTTTTTTTAGGGCCAAAATTTTTGTGACCGCTACCGTGCACGGACTGCTAAAGTGGCGACTGCTACAGTATGCAGGCTTCTACAGTGTCGACTGCTACAGTGGCGAATTTGATGGGGAAACCTATGTAAACTTATTGAAAAACATAGTTGATAATATTTTATACCAACCTGAGTGGGCCCACCTAATGGTGAAGGCTTTGGAACTTCAAAAATAAGATATAATGTTTGAATCTAAAAAGATAAAGTTGTACTCTATCTTTTATTAATCAAAGGATTGTCCCAAATGACCCATTGACCTCATGAATGGTAAAAACTTTATTGTTATTACTTTCTTCACACCCTCACACCAATGCAAATTTGTTTTTTAATGTTAAAAAGGATTGTCTCACATGACCCATGATCTCATGAATGTTAAAAACTTTATTGTTATTACTTTCTTCACACCCTCACACCAATACAAATTTGTTTTTTAATTTTAAATATTAGTTTGAAAAATTTCATCCTAATATCCATTTTTATATTGATAAAATATTTAGTGTAAGGGTAATGTCATTTTAAAGGCTTTAGTTTAGAACAAGTAAAAACCATTGTTTTTTATAATAATTATTGTTAGAGCAACTTAGAGAGAACACTTTAAAATTTTATATTTTAATAATTTTTTAATAAGTTATATCACCCACAGAAAGAGGAATAATCTACCAACTTAATCTCCACGCTTTCCTGACACATGGAGGTTGCAGAGCAACCAATTCTTTGCCTGACATATGTTTTTCGATGCTCTTATTTGGTTGGTGTCTTCAAGTCCAACCCCGATCAAGCAGTAATATGGGGACTGATTCTTACAAGACCTTGTGAGATCCTGCTCAAATACATGATCAACTTAGGAACAACATCTAACAATGTGGCAGAGACTATTAGATGTGAAATTGACTTAAAATTAGTGGTAAAGTAAGAAATCACTCGGGTCATAGTTTACGGGGATTCTAAATTGATAATAACAACTCTTGCCAAAAATAAAGATTTTAGATCTTTACAATTGAATATTATTCAATACAAGATTAGACAACTAGGTAGGATAATTGGCAAAATATCCTATCAACATGCAAGGTAAAAATTCAACAAAGAGGTTGACACACTAGCGAATTAGACAATAAATATAGCCCCTGGTTATTGTCGCCAAATCATCAAGAAGCGAAAGGGCAAGGGTGGTATGTGAGAATGACGAGGACTGCAATAATGAGGTCCTTTTTTATCTTCATGTTCTATTTTTTGGTGGTATGCGAGGATGACGAGGACTCCAATATTAAGGTCCTTTTTTGTCTTCATGTTCTATTTTTTAGAATGCTCTGTTCACTTTGATCTCTCTAATTAGAGAGTTTTGTACCTTTTTGTTAAGTAAATAATTATTTTTAGTAAGTTATGTGTTGTTTTTATTGGGTCCACTCCCATTAAAACAACATATTGTTATCAAGTTAATTAATCCATATTCAACTTGACTTTTTATCAAAGATATTCTTCATTCACCTTTCTATTAAATATTTTGTATCTTCTTGATATTATTTTTATTAAAAGACATCCAATTGCCTTTTAAAATTTAAATTTTGTCAAGATGAAAATCAACATAAGGAATGATTAAAGTATTTGCTACATGGTTTTCATATCTATAAATATGTTGTCTATAACGACGTGTCAATTCCCTAATACATTTTTTTAGGGGTCTTATTCATACCCCTCATATTCCAAGGTACCATTTTTATCATCATTCTTTATTTGTGGGTTTAGCCCCTCTTGTTAAAACTTGTGATATTTACTTTTGTTTTCCTATATCAATGTCCCTTTGAGTTTGTTTTTCTCTTTGTTTTTTCTTTTTGGGTCTTCCTCTCTTTTTTTCATTGCTACCAACACTTTCATCTTCATTAATCTCTTCATTTTTTCATGGATAGATTTATCTTGCTCTAACGGATTCTTGGTGCAAGGAATAACCTCAAGAACACTTTTTTCTTTATGTTGTCCTATCAATACTAAAGTGCAAGGGCATTCCTCCATATGAGTTACCTTCTTATGTTGCCCTAAAAACCTTAAATTGCTATGAGTTTCCTCCATCCTAATTTTTTTTTTTTTTTTTTTTTTTTGGGTATATAGAAGCAATGGTTACAATCACGATTTTTAGTAACTACTAAAGCACAGCTGGTAGGGTTCAAACTATCTACGAAGGCTCCCAGGACTTCCATCCTAATTTTATTATTATGTCATTCTTAAAACCCTAAAGTGTAAGGGATAACCTTTACACTACTTTCATTTCTATTACTACCAAAGGATTCCATAATATTTCATGAAAATAAATATAATTTACCTGGTATTGATCTCTTCTCTCATCTTTAATTTTTCCTCTACGTATTCCTTTGCACCTTTAATCCCTTCTAAATTTAAACTTACACATTACACTTTATCATCCCTTCTATCCTTTTTTATTTCTTCTAATGGTTAATCCAAGTGAACTATGGTGACTTTTTCTATATGATGTTGTAGATAGGCTTTCTTTGCTTCTTCATGTGGAATGGAATGTCCTTGATCTGATCCAACTTTATTACAATATATTTTTCTTATTTCATGTTGAACTTTATCTAATGACCAATTTTTTTTTTCTCTTTCTTCATCATTTCACTTTGTAATATCTTTCTATGTGTCTAGTCTTATAATATTTGCAACATTGAAAATGCATTATTTTCATAATCTACTTGTTGATCCCATTCTCTTGGTTTAGATTTAATCTTTATGCATTATGGAAAAGAATTTGAAATATCCATAACAACACATTCGAGTATATATAGCATATTTTTGCTTCTTAGTAGTTGGTCCCTCCTTGATGAATTTCCCTAGGATATTTCCAATATTCTTGAAAATATCCTTATTGATGAGCTGAGATAGAAGTCCAAAAAACCTAACCCACATTGGAAGTTTTTTAATAGTTTATGTCTCATCTAAAAAATTTCTCATGATATGATCTTAAATAAATAACATCTCTTCTCCTAAACCATAGGCCACCACCCATTATTTTATCCTTGTTTTCTAAACTAGAAAAGATGACGAGGAAAAAATCTTTAGGAAGAAAGTTCATAGAGTAATTCGAACTTAATCTCCACTTTCACGTGATCCATTTTTAAATCTTTAAAAATCCTAACCACTATTCATGGAACTTACATATTAACCATATACTTTTAGAAATCAATATATCATGTTTGATCATATTATCGTTGATAATCACTTTTGGTGTGATATTTGCTCCTTGGATAAAACTTGTCATATATTTGTTCTTCCATTTTTCTCCAACTTGGACATCCATACTTCTAGATAGGGCATCCCGACTTCCAATTAGGGCTTTTAAATATGACTTTCCCTGTATGCTACCTAGTGGGACTTGTTCCTGACTTGCACTCTAATATTTTTCAATGAGTTTATACAGGATTTTTATGAGGGGTCCCAATCCCCTCATACTAAGTGGGGTTTGAACCTTGGACCTCTCAAAGAGAGGCCAAAGCCCTTACGACTACAGTAAGCTTGTAGTTTTAACTTGCACTCTAATATTATTTTTACTTAATTCTATATTTTTTTGTTGAGAAAAAGGGGTTGTACTCAGGGCCCCACCCTTGAAAAATCATAACTCTCTCCTTTAGAGCTTAAGATTTTACAAACATATTTAATTATCATCTCAATTAAGATGCTATAGCTAGGTACCTACATATTTTTTCATAAAAAGCCTAAATTCTTGATATTTATTTTCTGGGTCTTATTCAATTTTCTTTATAAATACAATATTTAACATTGTTCTTGACATTTTTTAATCTTGTTCATCTATCCATCCAAGTGAAATTTTGATTAGTGGTGGTCTTTGATGATGCCAAGTTGCCATTTTCCCACTTGAATATCCGTAACTACTTTGTTGGCTCCATACTTTTGTTCCTTTGATTTGATAATTTGAACGGTTGGTCCTATTGTTCCTTGATGTTGTCGCACCCCTTTGAAATCTAGAATCACTATGCTTTTTCTTCCAAACATTGCTATACTGGATGACTCTGATGCCTTAATCCATGCCTCCAAGATTGTTATTGCTCAAGATGGTGTGGGTGGCGATATGTTGCAACCTTAACTTGACATTTTGTTTCCTTTGATTCTTCAACAATTTGTTTCTTTATTTTAAATTCTTCTTCACAATCTTCTCTCTTGTGCCCTTCTTTTGGTGCATCCTTGTGCACTTCTGATAGAGCTTCCTTGGACTTTGTTGTTGCTTCTTCCATGGACTCTATTGTTGCTACTGTAAATTCAACTTTTGAGTCTTTTGTTGGTTCTTCAACTTGTTCCTTTGTCATATTTGCTTCTTGCTTCTCTTTGGATCCTTGCTTATTAAGCTTTTCCTTTTGAATGCAACCATGAGCTTGCATTTTTTTTCTATTATATCCTCTTTGTTCATTTATTTCATTTCTCTCTGATTTTTTTTTTATTTCTTATTCATGTCCTTTGATGGTGACCTTCAAACTAGCTATCTTTTATATATGGGTCTTGTTGTGGCCATTGCACAACTAGCCCCAAAACTTGGGGACCCACCATTTTGTTTTTGAGTTTGGTTTGAAATATTGGTTTGATTGACGATTATAAGTGTCATTTGTAAATCTAATATATGCTTCCTGATCAATATCCTTCACATACGAAGCTCGATGTTGGTTTAAATTTCTCCAACCATTAAATTATGATGTTAGGTGTGGATTGAGTCGCTTTGATCAATCACAAATTAATGGTTGGATTTCTCCTAGGGTTTCTTTGATTAAGTGTACAACTTTTGTAAATATTTAATGCTTTGAATTAAGCATTTGAAATTAATAAAAATAAAAATTAAAAAAATCAAAGTAAATAGGTGGTTGTTTAGTTTAGGGTGCATGTTATTAGCGTGTTAGTTTTAAAAGTTTTGGTTTTGTTTTAGTTTTAATTATTTTGGTTTTAGTTTTAAAAAGTTAATTATTTTAATATCGTAAAAGTTTTAGTGTTTTATGTTAAAAATTTTAAAATATTAAAAGGTGTCTATGATAAACTCAACGGTTGCATGTTTTTATTGACAGATAAGTCTTCATAAAGCTCGCGTGACGAGAAAGGTGGACTCCCTATAACCTGCAACCGATGACTTGGACTACGGATCATGACGGACCCGCGCTGACGTGGGACCCACAAATACTTGTTGATGACTTGTCGATGAAGACGTAGGAGATGAAGCGGATCGTTCTACATGGACGATCAGGATGGACATATCCATTAATGTGGATGCAAATATGTTGAACGACTCGAACAAAGGTGCTGAGTTAGACACCAATATCGACGTTAGTGAACAACGACATATCAGTGCTGACAAATTCTTTCGACTTGGGAGTGCTGACAAATTCTTTCGACTTGGGCGGCTAGTATAAAGTGGCGTGACCCTACGCAGGCGGACCGATGACTACACAGGGTCGATGCAACCAAGATTTGGTTGTGAAACGCCTCATCAAACTGACGTAAACCTTACAGATTATCGTTTATGATCGCATTCTTTAGAGCATGCATGTTTATCTGCAAGAAGTGAGGATGAAAGAAGTATGGGTGAAGCACAAGGATGGGCGCATGATTTTTGGGTAGACGATAATGTTGGGTGGCAGTCGGTTATGTTGACGTGTTGACAAGAAGTAAATATATCTGAATGAGACTGTAAATACAAATGAACCTACGAAGATGTGAGCACGAATGGCTAATACCACCAGTTTATAGTAAACTAAGGATGACACGCAAGGCGTAACATGGAGATCGAGTGAACAACAACTCGTCATGGACGGTTTTTTGATAATACATCACAGAGTCCATGTCCACCTACCAACCATACAGATATGGTATGCCTGCTCGGTCAAAAACATAATGAACCAAAGAAAATAGTGATTACATAGTCCGTTGTTTATCACTGATGCAGGAAGTAATATTAGAACTAGTGGAGACCAGTATAAGGATGTCAGAAGCTAGGGAGGACGTCTCGTTTGAATGTTCATTCTAGCATGTGGCAGCATCTGCTAAGGAGCGTCAAGCGATGGCTAACGAGGACGTGGGGCCCGATTGGTGTGAGTATGTGCTTCTCTCCTTCAAGGCAAAATAAGGCATCCGCGGTAGACAATAAACAATTAAAAAAATGAAATATCGAACATTTATGGTGGTCTTAGACTACTGAATGCAGAATAGAAGATAGTATAGCGATCGACGGGTTCATTGGGTGGATACATGATGTATACGTATCCACCGAGATGGATGAAATTGATTGAAACTACATCCATAAGTAATGAATGATGAGGGTACTCTACCGTTATTGCAAATAGCATTATTAAGGAAATCCTTGCATGTTTTAAAATAGGGTTCGTACCTTAGGGGATTACTTTGTATTTAGGTCCATCCATTTATGGATGGATATTTATGCACGCTACAGAGGCGTTACCAAAATTCAAAATGAATAGAAATAATCATGAAGAAAAGGGCATTATAAAAATGGAAACAAATACTCTACGAAGGTGCGTGACGTGCGAATAGCTAAAGTTAAAAAATAAAACAGTGAAAGTAAAATACGAAATGAAGAATTTTCTGTGAAGCATTTTAAATATCTAGTGAAAATATAGATACGAGGTTGGATCTTTTGGGAGGAAATCCACACCGATGAACTAGAGTCATCACATGATCTTAAAGGTATTTGGCACTTCGTTTGATGTTGAAGATCTTTTTTCTGCAATATATTGTAGATACATCAAGTTTTATGTTGAGCAAGGTGCAGCGACAGTATTGTCATTGTTGTCAACATAGTCAAATAGATCGGTTGATGTAGTGGACAGGAGTTCAGAGGTTATTTAGAGTATGTACAGTGATGTTAAATGCTTATGAGGATGTTTTTGATGTTTGGGTGAAGTTGTTACAGGTTGTCCAAGAAGATCGAAGTGAAGAAGCAAAACACCGCAAAGAAAAAAAGTGTCGCGATATCGCGACATGTTGCATTTTCGCAGCCAAAAGAGAAGCAAAAAAGCAAAGAGAAAAAAGTGTCACGATATCGCGACATGTTGCATTTTCGTGGCCAAAAGAGAAGCAAAAAAGCAAGGAGGAAAAAGTGTCGCGATATCGCGACATGTTGCATTTTCGCGGACAAAAGAGAAGAGAAAAAGCAAAGAGAAAAAAGTGTCGCGATATCGTGACATGTTGCATTTTCGTGGCCAAAAGAGAAGAGAAAGAAGCAAGGAGAAAAAAGTGTCGCGATATCGCGACATGTTGCATTTTCGCGGCCAAAAGAGAAGAGAAAGAGCAAGAAAAAAAAAGTGTCGCGATATCGCGACATGTTGCATTTTCGTGGTCCAAAGCAAAGAGAAAAAGCAAGGAGAAAAAAGTGTCGCGATATCGCGACATGTTGCATTTTCGTGGTCCAAAGCAAAGAGAAAATGCAAGGAGAAAAAGTGTCGCGATATCGTGACATGTTGCATTTTCGCGGTCCAAAGCAAAGAGAAAATGCAAGGAGAAAAAAGTGTCGCGATATCGCGACATGTTGCATTTTCGTGGTCCAAAGCAAAGAGAAAGAGCAAGGAGAAAAAAGTGTCGCGATATCGCGACATGTTGCATTTTCGCGGTCCAAAGCAAAAAGAAAGAGCAAGAAGGAAAAAGTGTCGTGATATCGCGACATGTCGCATTTTCGTGACTCAAAAAGGGAAGAGCAGAGAAACAAAAGTGTCACGATATCGCGACATGTCGCATTTTTGTGACTCAAAAGGGCAAGTAGGCAGAGAAACAAAAGTGTCGCGATATCGCGACATGTTGCATTTTTGCCAAAGGAACAGAGTAGTTGACAGTGCGTCTGATATTAGTGATGAACACCAAGATAGTGAAACTGAAGACTGCATAGTGACGTGGACCTATAAGGAATCTTTAATGATTTGAAATCATCTAAGATGGTCGTTACACATGGAAAGAAGCGGACGCATGCCCATGTGGAGAAAAGGAAACGAAGGGCCACAAAATAGAAACGAAAAGCCTTTTTGGAAAAAGTGTGTCAGTAGTTGTTTTTGTGGAAGTGGTACAGGTGAATCGTAAGGAGTTAGGCAGTGAGTTTTGGTTTGGACATAGTCAGTGTTGCAAAGATTCTACGTTTCAAATTTTAGAGAAAACCGAGTTACGAGGTGAGAGTTATGATTTTTGCAAAAACGTTACAGGTCTCTTTTATGTCAATTTGTGCCACTTGTGCAAAATCCTTTAGTTGGCCGTTTCGACCTTGAAGAGTCGCCAAAGTTTCAGTTTCAGTGTTGTTACACCTTCAAGGCATCAAATAGATCATCTTTTGTTTTTGGTTTGAGTTGTCACGTGGCTCCGAAGTATGAGAACGAGTAAGGTGTCAATTATTTGCATGTGACGTGTTTGACGAAATGCCTTCTCAATATATACAAAAGGAGTTACATAAAGAAGGAGTTACAATTGACAAGTGGCATATGAGAATATTGTCATAAAAGAAGGAGTTACAATTGACAAGTGGCATATGAGAATATGGAAGTTACAAAAGGAGTTACAATTGATAGGTGGCATGTGAGAATATGGAAGTTACAAAAAAGGAGTTACAAAGAGAAAATATTGTTATAAAAGGAGTGTTGCTTGGAGAATTTTGAGTGGGCGATAAGTGTGGGTGTTTTGTGAATTGTGGTAGACGTTGGGTAAGCAATAGACCAGTCAGGGTCTTGTAAAAGTGAAGGCATTTTTATGTCAATCTTCTAGTTTCAAAATGGAAGTCCAAGTTGGTGCTTGGCATCGGGGGTTGGTGCTCCTTCCAGTTGGTGCTGGTAAATCAAGGGTTGGTGCTCCTTTCGTTGGTGCAGATAAATAGGGTTGGTGCTCCTTCTGTTGGTGCAGATAAATCAGGGGTTGGTGCTCCTTCCAGTGGGTGCTGGTAAATTGATTGTAAAGTTGGTGCTTTGCAAAGGCTGGATTTGGATGGGAGTCCAAACAATCATTTTGAGGAGTAGCCAAATCGGTGAACCTCGGTACATCTTATGTTGTGTGATGTTATCTTGTTATATTTGCTTTATTTGGTTTTAAGTTTTCATTGTTTCGGCTTTAAGAGTTGAAGATTTAAGTAACAAGAGATACACTAATTCACCCCCCCTCTTAGTGTCATTGTGATACTAACAATTGGTATCAGAGCCAGTTTCCCTTGTCAAGCTAAATCAGCTAGGGTTGATCTTGGATTAGTACGCAATGGGTAAGAAGAATAGATCCTCCTCCAATAAGGCATCTCAATCAGTTTCAGTTCCTGTGGAAGAGAAAATTGAACTAGAAAAGATAGAAGGAGTGAATTCTGAAGTATGTGATGAAAACCTTGAGGTTGAAGTAGATCTAGAAGGTGAGTTGATCGCTGCACTTGAAGAGTTGAATATAGAAAGGAAAAAGAACAAAATACTGTCCAAGAAGTTGGAAGAATATGGGGATAATATTGAAGATCTCTTCTTACAAATTCATAAAGCCAAGAAAATAGAAGAAGCCTTGAAGTCACACCTGGATGATAAAGTCGATGTATGTAGCAAACGTGAAGAGGAATCTAACAAAGTTATTAGTGATCTAAAGCTGCAAGTAGAAGAGTCCAAAAGGATTGAAGAAACTCTCAGGTCACAGATCAATGAGAAAGAGATTGTTTGCTGCAAACAAGAAGAAGAGATTGTTTTTTTGAAGAAACAACTAGAAGAGGCCAATACAAATCTCAAATTTGAGAAGAGCACAGAGTTGCTAGATGAAATGATAAGGCAACAAAGAAGCTCCATGGCTAAGCTTGGTCTTGGATATGAAGCTGAACAACCTTCATCTTCCAAATATGCAGAGAAGAAGAAGTTCACTGTTGAAGGATCGAAGCAAGAAAAGTTTGAAGCTGAATCTTCAAAAGGAAGAAAATATCAAAGGAGATCTACAACAAAGCAACCACAACAAAAGAGGTTCTATCACTCTCACTCTATTCATAATAATGCTTTTAATGGCTATTGTTTTAGATGCAACCATTATGGTCACAAGGCAATTTATTGTGGATTGAATAATAGATCAAAGAGTTATGATGGTAGAAATACATCTGCTTTTCTGATTGAACACCATATGCAATGTTTTAAATGTAATGGTCATGGGCACATAGCAAGGTTTTGTCCAAGCACTTTTGTATCTAATCTAAGGCAAGACAGTAGATTTCATCAGACACAAAGAATGCAACACAGACAGGGAATAAATCATGTGCATAAAAGAAAGGAAAATAATCATCCATCAAGGATGCACAAGAGACAACCACCCAAGAGAAATGTTCAAGTTCACGAAAAGGTTCAAAATAGGGATGTAGTTGAAAAACTCAAGCCCAAGTTCAAGAAAGTTTGGAGAAAGAAAGAAGAAAGGAAATCGTGTCTCCTTGGACTGAAGGAGACTACTCCTCTATTGCACTAAGCAACTCCAGGTAGCACATCCTCGGGGGGAGCAATCTTAAAGTTTTATTTTAATGCTCCTATGTATTTGTTTGGTTATCTGAGGATGAAAGGCAAGTAGTCAGGGGGAGTTGTCGTATAGTTGTCAAAGTGTGTTTCAGTTCATGTAGTTGTTTGTGGAGGTACCATGAAGGGTGGTGATTAAATTGAGAGTTGTCACCATTGGTAGTATTGCTATATGTCAGTGTTGTACTTTTGATGGTTCTTACTGCCATTGTTCAAAGTTATGGATTATAACAGTTTAGATAATTTGGTTTAGTGAAAGAATGTTGCCCTAGCTGCATATATGTGTTTTGATAAAAGCAGTGTGTATTTGTACTACACATTGATGTGAAGATTGTTAGATCTATTATGACGCTTTGGTGAAAATATTTAATTCGCGTGCAAAATCAGAAAGCTCACATTTTATTATTGCATTCAAAGTGGCTACATGAGTAGGAAGTTACATCAATACAAATTGAGTACAAATATTCAGGGAGACAAATTCAGATCGATCCACATTTGATCGTTACACATTTTCTCAACTACGTGTGCAATATTTTGTTCAATCGCCATCGGGTCACCGATCTTCGGGTATCCGATTTCTTTTGATTTGTATGAAGCAGGTTCATAGCCATTGTCACTATCATCACTGATGACAATGAAGGCAGGTTCTTCAGGTTCATAGTTGTTCTCAGCTACCTCCTCTTCATCATCACTAATGATGATAAGTTCAGGCACCCCGAGCATGGTATGCAAGGCTAGACAACTATCTTACTCAACAAGGGTTCAAGAAAGGTATGGTGGATAGTAATTTGTATGTCAAAATAGAAAATGGCCATCTTATTGTTCTTGTTGTATACGTAGATGATATCATATTTGGCAGCAGAAAAAATGAGTCGTGTAAAGATTTAGCAAATAAGATGCGGGAAAGAATTTGAAATGTCAATGATTGGTGAACTTTCGTATTTCCTCGGGTTGCAAGTTAATCAAAATGAGAAGGGCATATTTATTTCTCAAATTAAATATGTGAAAGAGATGCTAAAAAAAGTTCACAATGGAGGATTGTAAGCCGGTTAGCACTCCCATGACGACAGAGTTGCAAGTTGAGCAAGGATGACAAATCTCCACATGTTGATCAAACCATGTACAAATCTATGATTGGGAGCTTACTGTACTTGACAACTACCAGACCAGATATTTTGTAGGTAGTATGCATGGTAGCACGATTTCAGGCTAGTCCCAAGGAGACTCATGTGACAGCAGTGAAGAGGATTCTTCGGTACCTCAAGGGTACTATGGAGTATGGGTTATGGTATCCAAAAGGTAAGGACTTCACCCTTATTGCGTATTCAGATGCAGATTGGGCAGGATGTGTAGATGATAGAAAGAGTACCAGTGGAGGTGCATTCTATCTTGGAGACAGGTTGGTCGCGTGGCACAGTAAGAAACAAGAGTCAGTCTCCTTATCCATAGTAGAGGCAGAATATATTGCAGCGACAACGTGTTGTACGCAGGTATTATGGATGAAACAAACCCTGAAAGATCTTGGTATTAACTTCAGTGAGCCAATTTTAGTTAAGTGTGATAACACAAGTGCCATTAACATCTCAAAGAATCCGGTTATGCATTCTCGCACAAAACATATTGCTATCCGGTATCACTTTTTGAAGGAGAAAGTTGCGGAAGGTGAGGTTAAGTTGGATTTTGTTCCAACAATAGAGCAAGTAGTGGATATCTTCACAAAATCGTTGCCCAAGGAAGTCTTTGAGTACCTTCGCAATAAATTGGGAGTGGTCACGCTTCCCAAGAATTGACTAGCTATCGGGACCACATTCTCAGGGGGAGCATTTGTGTATTTGTTTATCTTTTTGCTCATGTTTGTGATTTTTGCTAAGTGTAATAATTTTTGCCCGAGAATGTTGTGCATGGACTCAGGGGGAGTTTGCAGCAACCCTTTGGTATTGTTGTCAAAGGGGGAGAAGAGTTACAGGAAATTGCACGTGTGTTGCCAACAATTCCAAAGGGGGAGATTGTTGAGCAAGGTGCAACGACAATATTGTCATTGTTGTCAACACAGTCAGATAGATCGGTTGATGCAGTGGACAGGAGTTCAGAGGTTATTCAGAGTATGTACAATGATGTTAAATGCTTATGAGGATGTTTTTGATGTTTGGGTGAAGTTGTTACAGGTTGTCCAAGAAGATCAAAGAAAAGCAAAACACAAAAAAAGTGTGCACCACAAAAAAAAAAGAAAGGCAACCAAAAAAGAAAACAAAAAAAGTGTCGCGATATCGCGACATGTTGCATTTTCCCAACCGAAAGAAAAACGCAAAGAGAAAAAGTGTCGCGATATCGCGACATGTTGCATTTTCGCGGTCCAAAGCGAAGAGAAAAGCAAGGAGAAAAAGTGTCGCGATATCGCGACATGTTGCATTTTCACGGCCAAAGAGAAGAGAAAAAGCAAGGAGAAAAAAGTGTCGCGATATCGCGACATGTTGCATTTTCGCGGTCCAAAGCAAAGAGAAAATGCAAGGAGAAAAAGTGTCGCGATATCGCGACATGTTGCATTTTCGCGGTCCAAAGCAAAGAGAAAATGCAAGGAGAAAAAAGTGTCACGATATCGCGACATGTTGCATTTTCGCGGTCCAAAGCAAAGAGAAAATGCAAGGAGAAAAAAGTGTCGCGATATCGTGACATGTTGCATTTTCGCGGTCCAAAGCAAAGAGAAAGAGCAAGAAGAAAAAGTGTCACGATATCGCGACATGTTGCATTTTCGCGGTCCAAAGCAAAGAGAAAGAGCAAGAAGAAAAGTGTCGCGATATCGTGACATGTCGCATTTTTCGTGACTCAAAAAGGGCAGGCAGAGAAACAAAAGTGTCACGATATCGCGACATGTCGCATTTTCACGACTCAAAAAGGGCAAGTAGGCAGAGAAACAAAAGTGTCACGATATCGCGACATGTTGCAGTTTTGCCAAAGGAACAGAGTAGTTGATAGTGCGTCTGATATTAGTGATGAACACCAGGATAGTGAAACTAAAGACCGCATAGTGATGTGGACCTATAAGAATAAATCAAATATTGAATAAGAAATTTGTCACAAAAGAAAAAAAATAAAAAAAAAAAAAAAATGTTACATAAGGAATCTTTAATGATTTGAAATCATCTAAGATGGTCGTTACACATGGAAAGAAGCGGATGCATGCCCATGTGGAGAAAAGGAAACGAAGGGCCACAAAATAGAAACGAAAAGCCTTTTTGGAAAAAGTGTGTCAGTAGCAGTTTTTGTGGAAGTGGTACAAGAAAATCGTAAGGAGTTAGGCAGTGAGTTTTGGTTTGGACATAGTCAATGTTGCAAATATTCTACGTTTCAAATTTCAGAGAAAACCGAGTTACGAGGTGAGAGTTATGATTTTTGCAAAAACGTTACATGTCTCTTTTATGTCAATTTGTGCCACTTGTGCAAAATCCTTTAGTTGGTCGTTTCGACCTTGAAGAGTCGCCAGAGTTTCAGTTTCAGTGTTGTTACACCTTCAAGGCATCAAATAGATCATATTTTGTTTTTGGTTTGAGTTGTCACGTGGCTCCAAAGTATGAGAACGAGTAAGGTGTCAATTCTTTGCATGTGAAGTGTTTGACGAAATGCCTTCTCAATATATACAAAAGGAGTTACATAAAGGAGTTACAATTGACAAGTGGCATATGAGAATATGAAAGAAGGAGTTACAATTGACAAGTGGCATATGAGAATATAGAAGTTACGAAAGAAGGAGCTACAATTGATAGGTGGCATGTGAGAATATGGAAGTTACAAAAGGAGTTACAAAGAGAAAATATTGTTATAAAAGGAGTGTTGCTTGGAGAATTTTAGAGGGCGAGAAGTGTGTGTTTTGTGAATTGTGGTAGACGTTGGGTAAGCAATAGACCAGTCAGGGTCTTGTAAAAGTGAAGGCATTTTTATGTCAATCTTCTAGTTTCAAAATTGAAGTCCAAGTTGGTGCTTGGCATTAGGGGTTGGTGCTCCTTCCAGTTGGTGCTGGTAAATCAGGGGTTGGTGCTCCTTCTATTGTAAATCGGGGGTTGGTGCTCCTTTCTGTTGGTGCGGATAAATCAGGGGTTGGTGCTCCTTCCAGTGGGTGCTTGGTAAATTGATTGTAAAGTTGGTGCTTTGCAAAGGCTGGATTTGGATGGGAGTCCAAACAGTCATTTTGAGGAGTAGCCAAATCGGTGAACCTCGGTACATCTTATGTTGTGTGATGTTATCTTGTTATATTTGCTTTATTTGGTTTTAAGTTTTCATTGTTTCGGCTTTAAGAGTTGAAGATTTAAGTAACAAGAGATACACTGATTCACCCCCCCCTCTCAGTGTCATTGTGATACTAACATTTTATGCATGTTAATGATTGACTTGCTTGTTATTTTTGATATATTGCACCTTTTTATTAGAAGATTGCATCACATTAGATGTTAGATTGCTTGAATTCGGATCACACTAATACTAGTTTTTATGTAGGCTACTAATGCTTGCAAGGTCTATGGGAATCTTATGGGTTGTAGCAATTCATTTTACTTCTTTTATTTCATTTCTATTTTTCTAACGCTTATTTTTTGCATTTTTTAAAAAACTATCGCAAATAAAAATAAAAATCCAAAAATAGATGCACGGGTCCTTAAAATAAGCCTATACTTGTCATCTTATGCACTTTTGATTTCATTTTGAAGCCGATTCGAATTTATAAAAATTATTAAAAGTTGTTGTTTTTAAGGCATTTTGTAATTTCAAGTTTCTCATGATTTCACATTTGAAGCTTTATATTTCATTTTCCAAGCCATAAATTGACTCCTCTTTACGAAGGTTACAATTTTTTTGATTGATAATAGAAGGATTTTAAAAGGGTTCCCAAACCTATTAGAAGTAGGGTTTTGACAAGCACCCCGAAACCTTAGATCTAGCAATAAGACATCAAGAAAGACTGAGTTGGATTCCATGAATCAAACCCAAAAATCCAATGAAACAACCTCCTAGCAAATAAACCATAGATTTTTATCAAGCAAATACAAGAGATTGTCCCATGGTCAAATCATTGAGTGCTATGAATTTAAAGCAACAGAGAAAAACAATAGTTACAATTTCATCAAAGAGGGGCAAGCAATAAATTGAATTCTCTTTATGAAAGTCAATTTCATAAAAGGGGATTATTTATTTGGCACATCAAAGGCTATCATGTTCACAAAGTCATTTATGTAGATTATTTTTATTTCATGCTCAAGTAACAATAAAATGAATTCAATCTTCAATATAGGTTTACATTTAGAGATATTTTAATCTTCTATTTCATTATTCAAAGCAAGGTTTAAAGAAGCAAAAACTTGTTTAAATCTACTTAACAAAAGAAGATAAAATCTACCTAAAATCTTTCAATATAAAATGAACTAAGGTACTTTCATTGTGGTCATATGAGGGCCAATCACATTTTATCGTTCTTTTAAGTCTCATGAAAAAATTAATAGCATAGCACAATAAAGTAACACCAACACAAACCTCTTGTTAACAATTACTTGTAAATCACTAAGGTATTCCTAGCGCTCACTTGATATATCTTCACAAGATTACAAACACACATTAAGCAAAATGAACCTTGGAGAAATTTCATATTTCTTTGCAAAAAAGGGTTTTGTCTCAAAATCTTAACTGTGAGTGTGGTTTTGCAATTGGATAAAATTACCACTCAACCGAACTCATTGACTCAAGAATGCATGCTCCATTTCATCTCAAGTGTAATTATAATTTATTTTCTTATCAAAACTTACCCACCAAACATAAGCTTCCTCTCTTAAAATTTTGCAAAGGTGGCATGGCCAAAAATGGTTACTAAAATATAGAGATCTAAACTTCATCCACCATTCTCAAACATCAATGTCATCCTTTCCAGTGAAAATTGGCAACTCCATGACCTCAACCCAAAAAAAATTCCTAAAGTACCTAGGGTTTTGGGAAAAAATAAGGATATTCATTAATGTTTTTCAAACCTCCTTTATTTATTGCTATCAAAAAATAATTTTATATATTTTCTTTAAAAAAAATAAATTGCAACCAATTTGCTTACCTTGACTGACAAAGATATTTGTAATTTATTTTTTTGCAATTTGAAAAAAATCTTTACTGTCCTTGTTTTGAACAACTAACTTCACAACGTCGTCTCCCTCAAAACTCTTGACATTCCTTCATATAACCACTCATTTTAAAGCTCTTCTTTAATTAATTATATTCTATTATTTTAATATATCATATAAAGATGTTATAACAATGTTTTAGGTAATAAGTCAAACTCCATTTGATTTTTTAAACTATTATAAATATGGCTTACCAAGATTCAAATTTGGGTCTTCTTAAAAATTAAAAAAAGAACTCATGGCTTTTGATTTTAAAATTTTTATTTTTTTCATTGGAGAACAAGGAGTTGTACTCGGGTCCCCCACCTTTGACAAATCACAATTCTCTTCTTTAGAGCTTGAGAGTTTACAAATAGATTCACTTCTCATCTCAATTGATATGCTATAGCTAGAAACCTGCATCATTTTATATAAAATGTTTGAATTCTTGATTTTCATTTTCTAGATTTTTTTTAATTTTCTATGTGAATACAAATATTCCAGAATTCAACATCCTTCTTGACATTTTCCTATAAAATCCTTCACAATACCAAAACTTCACCTCTACTATTTATGCATTGCATCTTAGTAAAGTAATATTTCCAAAACATCGCACTATCATAGTCCGCTTTACCAAATCTAGATTGTTAGTCTCCTTTTTGAAGCACAAATGCAACCACAAAAAATGTAATAAATAGTTAATATGAAAACACATTGATGTTATAAAATAAAACATATATTACCAATGAAAAACATTAAAGTAAATCTTAATCATTATTTGATTTAGGTAGTCAACATTTTATTGTCAGCTTCAACTAAAGTTACTACTTCCTCTAATCATGGAAAAAAGAATTTAAATGCATATTTTTTTCCTTCAAAAAAAAATTGTTTACTTAAATAAAAGTTAAAAAGAACATTAAAACAACACAAAAATAATATTGTACAACAAAATAAAAAATCTTAATGATCTCTGTCTAGTCTTAACGATGAAATCTTTATATCTAAATATATATTATTTTTTAAATTGATTCTATAAAATTAAAACTGGATCCCTAGGTTAAGTGGTGAGGTCTAGTTCCCAGATTTAAGGCCCTAGTGGTGGGTATCTTCAAATTTTGAACTTTGAATTTGAATGCAGCTTTGGGCGGGTTTTTCAAATTCTAATTTTAAATTTTAAATTTGAATGTTGTTTTGGGTGTGGGTTTCTCCTATGTTGGTCCATTTTGCCAACTGATTGTTTGATCGTGATAATCTCTTGTATTTGCTTGATAAAAATCTACAACTTATTTGCTAGGAGGTTGCTTCATTGGATTTTTAGATTGGATTCATAGAATCCAACTCAATTTTTCTTGATATCTTATTATTAGATCTAAAGTTTCGGGGTGCCTTTCAAAATCCTATTTGTAATAGGTTCGGGGACCTTTAAAAACTCCTTCTACTACCAATAAAAAAAACTGGTTTGATCACATAATAGTATCATAATATATCTCTTTTTTTTCAATGGGCTTTATGGGATTGAAATGGGTCCACTTGTATTACATTATCACCAAATAGTGATATTACAACAAAGCTTGGATATTATTGTTTGGCAAAATTTAAACCTAAATTTCTTCCTTAAAATATTAAAGAATAACTAATACCATTTAATTATTATAATATATCTCTTAATAAAATTCAAATTTAAATTTTACCTTTAAAAATCTAAAAATTTAAAATTAAATAATACCGTTTAATTATCTGTACACCTAATCCAATAAATTCAATATTAATTTTCTCAATTTCACTAACATCATCTTTTTGACTATCTTCCACTACAACTCTTATAATAATATATATTTCCCTTTAACTTTTTGGAAAAGTATCCATTTGCATGCCCACATAAACCTTTAAATTTTTTATCTTTTTGAATAAGACGCTGATGTCTTCCCCATAAAAGCTCATGCCTTTCTAGAAGAGGCTGTAAATCTTCATTGACTAAAGGCAAATCAAATCCCAATTTTAAATATTTCATTCACATGAGTATTGAGAGTGCCGCTATAAATTTATTAACATTGGCTCATAAATGTCATGTTAAAGCTGAAATTAGGTTTAAAAAATAGCACGGTCTTGTCCCCACTTTCAAATAAGTTATGCCCATCTAATGTTCCTTTCATTTGGAAAATAATAATTGATAAGAAATGATTTTTTTAATCTTAAAATTTATTTAAAAAATAAAATTTATAAAGAATTAAAATATTTTTAAAAATTATATTTTATTTAAAAAAATTATTTAAAAATAAATTAATTAATAATAACCGATTTTTTATCAATAAACTACCTCGATTTTATTTTTATTTACTAATTAAAATTAAAAAAAATTCTATAAAAAAAGCATTCATGAAAAGTTTTCACGATCAATAATTCATAATGAGAATATAAGAATCCTAGCCAATCATTTATATGACAACTAAGATGATTTAGAATCCCTCTAAACAAGTCCTTAGATAAGGATGAAGAGACTAGATAAGGAGATAATAAATCTACTTTGGCTATTAGGACAAGTTTGTCCATGGGTCAAAGTATTGAACACACTAAATAAATGGAGGGATTTTCAAAATATGTTAAAAAAAAAAGCATGGAATATGGTATAATGTATACATAAAGGTACAACAAACATGTCAACTATAGACGTAAGGCAACATAACTAGAGTCCAAAATGGTGTGTTGGGTCTTGATTTTTCTATAGTTGAAGGTTGGTGGTTGTTGGAATCTATAAGGTATGTTCATATCCACATCTAATAATATTAGGCATTGTCTTTGTCCGGTAAATATATTTAATTTATTATTAATTTTTATCTTTAGATTTTATTGTTTCATTTTTATTTTATAGTTTTTATTTATTTATATGGTGTAATCGGTAACTATTACTATGATTCGAGCGAGTTGTCCATTTCTATGGCCATCATGTATCTCGTGTTTTCTATCTTAGAAGCCATTACATAGCGTTTCATGCAGTTTACCCTTAACCATCACGATGATTTGAGTGAGTTGTCCATTTCTATGGTCACTACGTATTTCTTGTTTTCTATCTTGGAAGTCATTACATAGTATTTCATTTGAGTGAGTTGTCCATTTCTATGGTCACTACGTATTTCTTGTTTTCTATCTTGGAAGTCATTACATAGTATTTCATGTAGTTTGCCCTTATAACTGTCATGCCGCATTCATTTTAAACCTTTTATACCATTGAAAGCACTAGAAAAACGTATTTCTTGTTTTCTATCTTGAAAGTCATTACATAGTATTTCATGTAGTTTGTCCTTATAACTGTCATGTCACATTCATTTTAAACCTTTTATACCATTGAAAGCACTAGAAAAGAGACAAGCGTTCATTCCAACGAGGCCTAAGATTTGAACCCTGGGCATCCGTCCCCCTTAAGGGTTTCATTGTAACAATTGATCTACACATTGGACCTCACACAATTTTTTATGAGGGATCTCAATTCCTTCATACTGAGTGGGGTTTGAACCTTGGACCTCTCAAAGAGAGGTTAAAGCCCTTACCACTACAATAAGCTTGCACTTTACTTTATAGTTTTTATAATGGAAAAATAACCACTGCAAAATAAACAAACTTCAAAAAAAATAATAATGAAAATAATTAAGCAACTACAAACATACATTAATATATAATAAGGTGTTAAAGTAAATTATGGTTAGAGAAATAAAGGTCAAGGGGCCATATTTTATGGTAAAATGACATACATAAAGTCTTTTCATAGAAGGGCAATGTACACCATAACTAGGAACACTATTGCATACTCACAAGATATACAAAGCCCTTTGACATATGGTTTAATCTAAGAAAAAACAATATTAAAGGATAAAAAAATAAAGATAGTGTCGGTGAATGCAAAACAATATTATCAGATAACAAAACATAAACTATCTCGAGTAAAAGCAAATTATGCAAAAAAAAAACATACATAAAGAAAGAATTATGCTATTTGAAAATAGACATAAAGGTAGAAATATATTGCAGAAAAACAAACATAGATGACAAAAATTGCTATAGGAAATTAATCACAAAGGAAAAAATATATTTTAGGTCTATCAAAATCAAACTTAAACAACCAAACAAAAGAGACATTTCAAGTAAGTGAGAAACAAAGGAAAAGGGGGCGAAGAGGAAGGGGGCTACAACCCCACATCAATCCCTCTTACTTGGTCATCAAATCTATATGTGCAAGAGTTGATGAACTTCAAGAGTAGAGTGGAATGAAAAAAAACTAGGAAGTAGGAGAATAACCGTAAGCTCCAAGGAATAATAGAGATAAATAAACAATTAGAGGAGGATAATAAAACACTAAAGGAACATGTATCAATACTATACGACATATCCAAGTTTTATTTGGAAGAGTTGGTGGGCTTCAAGAGTAGTTTGGAATGCATGAAAACTAGGGAGTAGGAGAATAATCACAAGCTCCAAGGAATTTGAAAGAAGTCAAAAGTTGTAGAAGAATAATAGAATACTAAAGGAACAAGTATTATTTCTACAAGAGACTTTAAAGGGAGACATGTAAGAATGGCAATCCATAAAACAAAATATGCCAACCAATCATTAATAAATAAATACGAACACAAGTCTAAAAGGTACAAGGGAAGGACAACAAGAAATGAAAGCAAATGAGTATATGATTAAAAATGGATAGGCTTACATCACTTGTCAAATTTTTTGAGAGACACCAATACAACAAGAAGAAAGAATGGGGAGATTGAGAAGTACAAACAATGAGGAATGGAAGTAAATGGACATGGGTAAAAAAGAAAGGCCCAAATATCTACTCAAATATTCCAAAACAAATAGGGAAATGACCCCTTGAGGAGCAATTAAATCTAGTATGTTGGTGTTAGCGTAACTATGATATTCCATTATTAGCTATGTTGTTATATTGTTGTAACCAAGCCTATTTGGTGCCTAGATGGTTTCGTAACCTGCGGGCTAATCTAAAGCTTGCTATGTATTATTTATTCAATTCAATTCAAATGATTGTTGTTCGATTTCATTTCATGGTATCAGAGCCCAGGAGTGACTGTGCCTATTTTTCCTGTTATGCACAGTTTTTGAAGACTTGGATCTCAGGCACATTTACCGAGGTATTCGATCTAGGAGCCTGGAATCTGGACTTAGTCAGACCCGAGTACGATGCTCTTGGTTGATGGACTCGATTTTGACTCAGGCTCGACCTGACGGATCCCACTGGGCATGACGTGGGTGACTTGGTGACACACGAGACTGGACCTAATACACTTAGGACGGTGGACCTGACGAAGATCGAACACCACTACATGCTAACGTGGAGGACTCTTGCGAGGCAGACAAGACCAAAATTTTGGCATGTGGTTTAACTAAGACGGAGTGCATGTTGTAGGGCATAGTCTCCCTGATGGAATACAATAAATAGGGGGAGTTCTATTATTTTTAAACTATCGGTTGGCCCATCGCATCCTTGATGTGGGATAACTGCTTTAGGTGACAAGTTTGTAGAACTCATCACGAGAATCCTAGTCAAGCGAGAACCTAAGAAACAACGCATAGATTTGCAGTTCTTCAGCGAGTGACTATTGTAAATTGACGAGAGTCACAGGTGATTGGATTAGGATTTCATCTAAAACATGTCTTCACCAGTGAATGCTACAAAAGTAGCACACAGGCCACCATACGCAGGTGATAGAGCAGTGTCACAGAGGACAAAGCTGTCGTCGCGTCACCCACAGAGGAGCCGCCTCCCTCTTCATTACTATGCTAAGATCGAAGGACGACGACAACTTGCTGTAGGGCTCCGACACTTCCTCATCTTGCGTGCCACCATCATCGTCGAGGCCTCGCTTGCGATCGGTGGCTCTGCTGCTGATCTCCTCCTCGGGAGCGGAGGCTACACAACGACGACGGAGCATGGATGGGCTCGAGGAGACTCCTCAAATACGAGGGGGTCCCCTGATCCTTTCAGATCAGCCCGCTAGCCCACCTGGTTGTGGGCTGAGCGGTAGGGCTCAAGGAGCCCTGAGGTCGCGGGTTTGAGTCCCGTCGACCCCCCCAAAAAAAAAAACAAAGGTATAATTTTTTTTATTTAAAGTTTTTTTTTTTATATTCTTTAATTAAAATTAAACTTAATAACATTCTAATTTATTTTATAATAGTTTTAAAGTAATTATTTAAAAAAAAAATATATATATATATATATATATATATATATATATATATATATATATATATATATATATATATACTTTTTTTTTTTGATATATAGAAGCAATGGTTACAATCATGATTTTTAGTAACTACCACAGACAACTGGTAGGGTTCAAACTATCTACGAAGTTTTTTTTTTGATATATACTTTTTAACTATATAAAATAAAGTTATTTGTTTTAATTTTAGTTATAAAAGAATATTTTAAAATGCTTTATAAAGAAAATTTTTAAAAGGGGAAGTATTTTTTTTCAAAAATCAAAGGGGGATAGAGATTTTTTTTGAAAAAGCAATTTTTGGCATTATTGTAAAGGTGCATTTTCGACAGCGCCTGACCCCTGGTGTTTATTTTCTATGGGCACTTTTATGTTGTATGTTGCATTTTTTCTTGCTTTGCACTACATCATTAAAAGTTAAAATCAAATTCACTCCCTAAGTCCCCGAAATAATTAAAACCCATCCGTGCAATTTATTGCACTACAGTGTTCGATATTTGTGATACCTATGACCAGCACTTACAGGTAAAGCTATTGTGATTGCGCTACTGTATCCGTCGCCTAATATAGCTGCCAAAATGATGTCTGAGCTTGTTCTCTATAAATCGTCAGGGAGAGATAAGTTTGCCATTTTTTTTTACATTTTTTTACTCCATCCATTACCCTAATAGTTCTTGTGTTTAGGCGTAAATCCTGATGAAAGTTCTGAACTCCAAAGTGTTTAGGGGAATTTATGCCCCACACATGAGGATTGCAGACTTTCTATGGTAGGTGCCATCAACAAGACTATTCCCTTTCGCATACTGCTTAAGTACCACGTATTGTATGATATCTAAAAATTACCTATAGTTTCCCTCACGTAAGGGCGGGTGATTTTTTTTTATCTTTCTAAATACCTATAGTCTCCCTCACGTAAGGGCGGGTATTTTTATGGTATGATAGCCTAGAAAAAGGTATATCGAAAGGGGTACCAATTGGTGTTATAAGGGACCTTCACCATGTCTACAAAATTAATGACTGATTCTCATCAGTTGTTGAAAGGTCCTAATTACACACCATGGAAAAACAAGATGAAGGCAATCCTAGCAATGAATGACTTATGGGATGTTGTATCTGGAGCAACAACAAGACCTTCATTTGCTCACTGGCACTACAACTCCATCTCGTTGTTCGAGAAGATTTTGAAAAAAAGACAGCAAAGCAAAAGTGCTCATTTTGCTTGCTGTGTCTGATGAAGTTCAACCCCATATTGTTGACTATGAACATAGTAAAGAGGCATGGGATGCACTTAATACTATATATGAGGGAAAGAATGATTCCACTATTTTATTTCTTCAATCTCAATTACATAGTCTAAGCATGAAGCAGGGGGAGACAGTTGAATTTTTTCTTTGCAGAGTGTCTGAATTGAAGACAAGGTTGAATTCTTTAGGAGAACCAGTTGATGACAAGCTCCTTACCTCAATTGTATTGAGAGCTTTACCTGATTCTTATAGGGTGTTGATCACTTCCCTTCAGGTGTCACAACAAAAAGTTACTTTTGTAGAGTTGGTTAATATGCTTCAAGAAGAGGAGGCATAGACGAGCAGTAACTAAATATTAGCATAACTATGATATTTATTGTTGTAACCAAGCCTATTTGGTGGCTAGGTGGTTCTGTAACCTACGGGCTAATATAAGGCTTGCTATGTATTATTTATTTAATTCAATTCAAAGGATTGTTGTTCGATTTCATTTCAGTTAGAACTATACAGGCTACTCTTATAAAAGAGGACTTGGGTTAGGGCTTGTCATAGAAGGAAAAATCATAATTTTTTTTACAGAAACACATAAAAATAATGGATGTAGGACTCCAACATTTGAAGGTTATAGGATGATTGAAGTATGGAATGAAATAAGAGAAAATAACAAGGGATATGGAGGACTCCAACATTTGAAGGTTATAGGATAATTGATAAATGGAACCTAAGGCAATAACATTCAATAGAAGAAAGGAGACTAAAATATATAATACATTTGGATTAAAATAAGGGGAAAGGGAAGAATTACTAGAAACATAACTTTCTATTTTGATCCACAAACATCTAATGCCTAGAAAAAATATGGAATGGACTTTGAGGGTCTATATGCATATTTTAAAAATGATATATCATCATACTCTAAACTTGGAGAGAGAATTCTAATAGCATATTTTCATGCAAGGTCAACAAACGAGCAAACCAAAATAAGGGGAAATGGAATATTATTCAAATCATAACTTGTTATTTTGATCTAAGATCTAATGGATACAAAAAATATGGGATGGACTTTGAAGATCCGTATGCATATTAAAAAAAAGACATCATTATACTCTAAAATTGAAGAGATAATTTTAATAGCGGATTTCAATGCAAGGTCAACACATGAGAAAGACAACATGCTAAGCAATAAGGATGATTTAGGTAGCAATCGATTATGGTTAGTAGAAAAATAAGACCAACAATAGACAAGATACTTAGAGTATAGAGGGATTGTTACTTATTTTTGTGAAGAACTATTGATCCTATGTGACATACATGGATTTACAATTTATAATGATATGAGTAGTTGGAAGAAGTCTAGAAAGTATACATGCAAAAATTACAATGGGGCAAGCATTGTTGACTATTTTATTTACTCATAAAGTTTGATAGAGAAGATAATGAAAGTAGATATTTTAGACCTTTTGATGAAATTAAATCAAATCATTACCTAGTGTGTATAAAATTGTCATAGCAAGAAAGTAATCAACAAATAGAAAGAGTGCATCCCAATCAATAATCATTAGTAGAGGGAAAGGTCCTTATAACCTAAGAGAATCATTTAATTTTCAAGGAAGTATAAAATATATTTTACAAAGGAAGGAAAAAGAGGTGAGAGCAAATAATTAAGAGCCATGAGTTAACAAATATAATTCTAGAGGTATTAAAAGGGTGCAAAAGGTCTAAAGTTAGGAAGAAGAAAAATATAACTTTCTAGCAAATGCATGGTACAATGAAGAATGTAAAGCAAAAAGGAAAACTTTGAAAGAATAGGATAAAGAAGAGGAAAACAAAAGTTTGTACGAATAGATAGTGAAAGAAAAAAAAGACAAATATGTGAGTTCAAGCCAAGAACTTATTTAGAGAAGAATAACCCAAAGTTATTTTGGAAGAAAATTTTAGAAAAAGAAAAAAGAAAATAACATTACAAAAATCCAATGACTAGAATATGTAAAATAGTTATATGAATGAGAACAAGAAGAAGAGGCATCTTTTGTAATCATCACAATGATAAATTTATTTACCTTAAGGGAGGTCAACAAAGATATTAAAAAGTGAGGAATACGTAAGGTTTGTGAAATGGATGAACTGTAAGTAGAATACTCAAAATGGGGATAAAGGACCTAGCACTACATATAAAGAGGATATTCAAAAACATCATACGACCTAGATTTTCAAAGGATTGAACAACAAGTCTAACATTACCTCTTTTCAAGAGTGGAGACAAACAAACCATCAAATTACCAAATCATTTTGATCAATCCCCTCTTTGCAAAGTTGTTTGGAAGTATGGTTGAAAGCATAATTAACAAGTGGGTAGAGAAAAAGGAAAGAGGGCAAAAGGATAAGAGTAGACACCTAAAAATGTCATATTAGCCCTTGTGTAGTGATTATATTCAATTTCTTTGTAAAAATAAAATACAAAATTAATTAATTTGCATTAAAACATTATTTAGCCATTTAAACCCCTTTTTCCCACTAAGCCCCCTCCTACACCTAGCCCATGGTCACCATGTGATCACCCCTCTAACCTATCCTAGGGCCACCTCACCCTAGTCTATCCTTTGACTCTAGCCTAGGTCCACCTCACCTTAGACTATCTTCCCCCTACTCTCCACATCCCCATGCTTATTTAATGCCATAAAAGGGATGAAGACTTTCTCCACCCTTGTGCACTAATGACATGAAGAATTTTTATTTGCATGCCATAAATGGGGTGAAGAATTTATCCACCCCTATGCATTTATGAGGCATGGTGCACCCATGCCACCTCATAGGCCACCTCACCCCCTAACCCTTGCCAAATTCTATAAATAACCCCCTATTTCTTTTATTTGTAAGAAGATGATAAGTGCTTAGAGAAACTCTACCAAAATCACTCTAGCCCCCATTTGCAAGTAAATCCCTCCTTTGTGCTAACCCCATAAATTATCTTGCATGCCTCTTTTTGTATCCCTTTGCTTTGTAAACAGGTTTCATAAGTGGACTCAAGTGGTCATCAAACTTAGAATAGAGCTTCTTAGGAACCAGAAGAAGATTTCCTCTAAAGGAAATTTTAGTTGGGCCAAACTAGAAGCAATTGTATTGATAGGTACAGTTGATAACTATAACCATACTTATAGGTATAGTTACCGTCAGAAACTAGTTTCAATCACCAAAAAACTAGAAAACCAGAAATAAAGGTGAGTAAAATTGTTTTTATGTGTTTTTTATCTTAGTTTTAGCTTTGTTTTAATGTAGTAGTTTAGATTTCTTTGTTTGCACTCTTTCATGAATCTAGGTCTAATCAAGGTAGACCCACATGTGCTACTAACTCTTTGTTTTGGTTGTGTGTAGGTTCTGAAGACTCATTCAACCTGCAATGGTAGGCATAAACCCACCCCCTTTGAGGTGGCCACAGAAAGCATAGAGTGCCATAAAATTTGACTAAAAAAGGCTTCTTCATTGGAAGATTCTAATTATAGCCTAAGGGGCATTTGTGAATCATTTTGTAGTCATAATTTTATTTTAATGAAATGACACATTTTCTTTGATCACATTTTTGCGATCATGGTGGGACCTCTAAACCTTACACCGCACATAGGAAAATGATATTTTCAAGTTGTAGAATTTTGATTCTCAATGTCTTTTTGTCACTTTTACCTTGTATTTTTATTTTTATTGCTTTTTAGATAATTTTACTAATTTTATTTATTTATTGTCTATTTTTGCAGGTTGTAAACTCATCATAGACCTCCAAAAATTGGACCCATCATGACTAGTCCAAAAGAAAGACTTCTAGTAGGAACTGATTGGGCCTAGAAAATTATCATCCAAAACCATACAGATCCATATGATTTCTAAAGAGCTCCAAAACTGAACCCATCATGGTAGGTAATCAATTGTACACAGCTAACATAACAACCACAATAATTATAGGTAAGGATGAGATAAGATTTCTCTTTTTAACCACATGTTGTCATTTTACACATAAATTACCTTCTTAGGCCAACTTGTCTTACACAAAAGGAATTCACAGGTGTACTTTCTCACTTAACAATCTCTCAAATTTAGTATCTTTCATTTATTTCCTTGTTTATTTTTGTTCATTAGTTTAGATTTGATTTTTAGTAGAATAGTTGCTTCAAATTGCATGTAGGGTTTTACTAGTAAGGGATAGTTGTTTTTTATATTACTTTTAGATTTTTTAACTTTCTATCCTTTGTTTTGTAGAAAATATCACAAAACCAGTTCCCTATAGTAGCCAAATCAACACAAGCAGAGAGAGGAACCAAAAACCACTCCTATCATAAATCGTATAGTTAGATACAATTTCTATTGCAAACGATACAAATCTATAAGATTTCTAACAAACAACAAATTTTAGATAATTAGAGCCTGTGCAATGGTCCCAAATAGATTCTAGGTTACATTGGACTTCAATTAAGCATATCTGTACTCATTTCTAAGTCAAATTTCAAGATCTCATTTTCATGTATTTTACCTTCCTTATATTTAGGATAGATTTGCTTTAAAAGTATTTACATTTCTTGTCCTTAACATACTTTTGCTTCAAAAGCACTTAATTTCATTAATTTTTCTTTCTTAGGAATAAGTTTGCTTTCAAGTTCTTTACTTTCATGTTTGGCACCTTATCTTTCAGTAGCCTATGATAGACATATGCATAGAGGCATGAAGAAAGTTGTTAATTTCTTCGTCTCCATGAGCTAAGCTAGATCTTGATCTATATTATATAAAGCTCTTGGTAGACAACTGGTCATAACCTTAACAAACATATCTTGACCAATATAGATAGATTTATGACTAAGTAAATCTTAAGCAATGATGGTAGTTATCATTGTTGGTTATTGAATCCATAAAATTCATATGCATACAAGTATTCCCTTTGATTTCATTTCAAAATAAATTATCTTTCATATCTTTAGCATAAATTGGCTTCAAAAGAAATTATCTTTCATGTCTTTAGCACAGATTGGCTTCAAAAGCAATTACCTTTCATGTATTTAGCACAAATTGGCTTCAAAAGCAATTACCTTTCATGTCTTTAGTACAAATTTGCTTCGAAATAAATTACCTTTTATATCTTTATCTAAATTGCAAAAATTCACATTAATCATAAAATGTAAACTACATGGTTTATATAGATTAGGAAAAAAATAATAATGCGAAAAACAAGACCTACAACTATGGAACAGGAAAATAGGGGAGAGAAGAGAAATTAACATTTAAATTC